>JASUAD010000013.1:48629562-49879562 GCA_037013555.1 Sextonia rubra | reverse complement strand
GCATCGAGTTCACCAGGTTCTTACGTGGGTGGGCCATCTATCCACTTCTTACAATATGTTGAAACTATTGTCCACTTCATTTGTCCACATTATTTTAAGCCATTGTCTATGCAGTTTTACTTCAACCCCACTATAATTTCAGTGATTTAAGTTGACTTTTGACTTGATAACAACAATTCTAGCTCTACATTGGTTTAATTTCGAGGACCGAGTGGTCTAATTGATTTGTGTCCCCTCATACTGCACGATGATGAAAGCCCACTCGCTTTTGACACAAAATATTAATTCAGACACTACGTGTGACATCTTGGAGTTTCACATTGACTATATAGAGGAAAGTGAATGGATTTATATATAGAGCTTGCACCCTTACCTTACATGAGGCCTTTTGGTAGGTGAGGCCCACTGAAAGTAAAACCATGAGACTCATGAGCCAAAATGAATAATATCATACATACGTGTGAGGGTTGAGCGTAACACTACGTACCTTTAGTACCATATGTGGTTGCTAGATGGAGCGTGTCATAAAACACTTACTAATAGAAGGAAGACAGGAAGTACATTGACGGAAAGTTTCCTTTTTTTGGCTCACCAGCTCTCCACTTTAAGATGACTTTTGACTTGATAACAACAATTCTAGCTCTACTTGGTTTAATTTCTAGGACCAAGTGGTCAGATTGATTTGTGTCCCCTCATACTGCATGATGATGAAAGCCCACTTGTTTTAGACACAAAGTATTAAATCAGACACTACCTTCAGAACCATGTGTGGTTCTTAGATGCAGCATGTCATAACACACTTACCAATCGACGGAAGACAGGAAGTACAAAGATGGAAAGTTTCCTTTTGTTTCTATTTTATTTTTAAAGGTAAGAAAGCAATTTCCTTTCCAAAGAAGAAAAGAAAAGATATAGCACAAAAGAATGAGGAGAAAGATCTCACTCACCACCTGTCCAAAAGGAGCCAGAGACGAAACACAAGAGAATGAGATGCACCCAATAGAATCCCACAGCGTGAGAGAAGGCCCACATCTTGGACGAAGCAGCAAAAGAACCCACAATTGGATTGAAAAGGAAAAGAACCTCAACAACTACTTACATAATATAACCGGGATCATGCCATGCAGATTGGATTAAAGTTTCTCATGCGTGCAACAGCAGATGTCCAATAATCGATTTCCTAAAATCAATTCTCACTAATGAAAAGCTTCAAGTCAGCTATCAAAGCAGCCAATTTTTTAGCTTGGAATCTCTGCTTCCATGGAGAAAGATTGGGGTCAAGGAATATTTTTTCAGATTCTTGCTGTCGGCATAGAATTGCAGGTGAATCTCGTCTTTGAGGGCCTTTGTGATGAGCAAAAAAGCTGCACTGAAAATGTCTTCAATTTCAACAGTTTTTGCCCATCCCTAACTTCTCTTTTTATCTAATAAAAATCCTACTGATCACCCTTTCCGAGAAGAGATGAGAAAACTCCAATTGCTCGTACCAAAGTTTCGTTTGGTCAAAGCAAGGACCACTAGCTTGCTGATGGCAAACATCTCTATCGAGCCACTAAAGCCTCACTAACACAACAAGATTCAAGTTTCCTTGGATGTAATGCACTAAATGCAAATACTATAGAGATCCTTTCCAGAATTATTTTTAACTGTTTTTAGTTTGAGTGGACTCAAACACTCCATAGCATGAGAATGCTCTCTCCAAAAGGAAAATCTCTTATAGAGAAAATAAAAGCATCACAGAAAACTTCCACCTTAGATAGCCAACTTCCACAGGAAAGTTAGGATCAACCTTCAAATATGAAAGTTAGGGAAAAACCTACACTTTAATGATGAAAAAGTTTCATTCGTAGATAGACATACCACTCAATGATGAGAAAGCCATAGTAGTAAATAGAGCATATCACTTAGACCGTAGCTGGGTACTCCCACTCGGCCTTTATTTTTTTCTAAAACGGGAGAGGTTTGGAAAATAGTGAGTTTGGCACCACTTTCCAATGTCTACGCATTTTAGAGAGTAGAGGTAGTCTCTCTTATTTCCGTATCTCCCTTCATGAGGTACTTAAAAAATAGAGGCAAAATATAAGAGGCGGAGTTACATTGTTTTGAGGTTTATCACACCCAATTTATTCTTTTTTTTATTGTTTTCAAATCTGAGAAGGTGATCAAGAGTCAAACCGTTGAAATGGTCACAAGATCAAACACGACCATGCCTCTAAATTTTAGCCATTTGATCATCACCAATCTTATGATATGTATAAAAAAGTAAGCCATCGAATATTATTTTTTAATTTCCACAGGGCACAAACAAAAGATCCCAACCGTTGAAAATGATTGGAAAGTTAAAAATGGCTATGCTAATTTTCAAGGCTTGATGCCATGTGAATCTCGAGAACCTCATGAAAAACTTTTAACTATTGATGTAACATGCTCAATTTTAGACTAGTCCATAAGCAATCCCTATTTTTTCTTTTTTATTTTTGAGACAATAAATCATTATCCAAACCATTAAAAAGGTTAATATGGTTAATGATCACTATCAGACCAAATTTCAATTATTTGATGATCGCTAATCTTAAGATATTTACTAAAAATGTGAATTATTATATATTATTTTTTTAAATTTGTGTACTCCAAACACAAGATCTAAACTATTAAATTTATTTAGAAGGATGAACATGGCTATAGGGTCAAATTTCAAAGCTTGATACCTTATATATCTCATGAAATTTGTTAAAAAAAATTTCAACCATTGATTTAAAAAAGTTTATTCAAAACAAATCCGTACATTACCAAACACATATTTTGATTCTAACCTCTTTTTTTTTATGGCTCTTTTTCTAATGGCCCTATTATAGATGAGTCTATAAGAAAAAGAGTAAATTGCCAAACAAGTCCTTAATGACAGTGTTAGAATAGTTGATAGGGTTTCTTACATGAGACAAACTTCAGCTTTGATGTCTCAAACCGTGCTTTAGAACCATGTGTTTTTCTGTCTGAATGGGTTCTATCTTAGGTCCTATAGCCCCGTTGGCTGGTGTACAAAAAAGAGAAAAACGTATTCATGAAAAATATTTTAGTAGACCTTCATTGGTAAAATGATCCATGCTAGCTGTTGTGCTAATTCAGTGGTCCAAGCCTGATGGTAACCTTTGCCCAAACTACATACATAGTGCATATGCTGTGGCCCGAGCCGAAAAAAACAGTGCGGAAGAACAGACGCTGAATCATGACAAGAAAGAATAAGTGACATAGGTAGAGTATAGAGAGGGCATGCAGTGCTTGTAGTCGGACAAAAAGAAATTTTGTATGATAGTAGATCAGGTACATAAAAGATGTCTCCATATGGGGCTTCCTCTATTTGATGAACCTTGCACGCCATCTCTTCAGGTACTATACACGTCTACGGCGTTAGCCCATCACTTTCAGAAGCCACTGTGCCAATTTGTTTGATGCACTCCCAAGTCCTGATTCCTCTTAGTACGTTATGTGTATTATAATTGGTTTGTTTGATTTTTAATTTAAGGAGTTGGTTAGTTTGAATTTTAGAGCCAGTTAGTTTATATGTTCCAGAGATGTAAAGGCTGAAAATTTCTTTTGTCTAGTGGGGGAGAGTTGGACCTTGAAGAAAGAAGTCCGCTAATTTGGTGTTTCGGATTATTTAATGGAATTCTAGATTCACTCTCATGCTCACTATTTAGTAATAGTAGTTTGATATTTGGACACAACATAATTGATAAAAGGTTTTGATGATAATGATGATGACAAGTAAAGTTTTTATAATGAGGTGTTTCACATTTTCAAAACGAATTTAACTCTCAAAGAAAAAGTTCAAGTGTTATATGGAATCCACGTTCCTCAACAGGCAGAAATGCACCAACAAATGCAATACGGCAAGTAATATTCAGCTCTCCACTAAGTGCCTTCGTTACTTTTATGCGGAAAAGCCTGCGGGGCCTACTTAGATAGGTGCTAATCAAATGAATAGAGCATAGGAAGCTCAGATCATTAATGATGGACCAGCGAAAATTTATTGTATTTTCAGAAATGACCTCCTCAAGGAAAATATTCTAAGTCCACCCTCGTTTCACTCTTAGGTAATTAGGTATGTATGTCACAACACAATCTGTTGGCACCTCTAATGAGGTAAGTCCAATTTATTTAGAGGTTTATTATGGTTGATAGGATGTTGGTGTATGTTGAGAAACTGACTCGATTATTGCCACATTTTTCATTTTGGGCACTTCAAATATATATATATCTAACCATAAGAAATTATCTTGAGAGGGCCCACCCAGACGCATATATATTCATGAGATAAAAGGGGGACTTTTTTTGGTAGTAACCCCTAAGGAGCTAGACCTAGTTCTCATACATGCGAGTTAATGAAAACTCACACATGCAAAGAGACACAACTCATATATACAGCGTAATAGGAACTAGTATATATGCGAGGAGACGGAACTCACACATGTGAGAAAATAATAACTCATATAAACATATAAGACGGGGGGAGGCCAGGCTCCTGGACCTCCCAATGAGAGCTCCCACTCCTTACAATAGGAGTAGGGAGCCATTCTTGTGGATCGAAAGGACTTGATGTTGATTAAGTATATGATTGACAAAATAAAAATAGTCCCATCAAATATCATCCTACAGTATGAAGGCCGGCGGAGCCCAAGTAGGCCAGGTTTCTAATCAAGCTAAGGGTCTATAACTCTTAGTGGCAGCTCCACATGTACTCCTAGGTGGTCAACTGACCACCCTGGGTTGGAAAAAGGGGTTGGAAAAAGTTAATGAAAAAATAAATTTTGGTTAGGTTATATATTTTTTGACAACTCTAAAATAAAAAATATTAACCACCCATAAGGGGTTAAGCATTTTTATTAGTTAATATAGGTTTTGACAAACCTAAAAAAACAAATAGTGACCGCCCTTAATGGGCTAAATGTAATTTTTTAATAGAGCTTATAGAATATATATATATATATATATGGTTTTGAGTTTTGACTACATGATTAAAATTTCTGGAGCCACCACTGATGACTCTTACCAGGCTACACTCAATCCTAGGTTCAGCCCATCGCATCTGATATGGTTGCCCTAATAGTCACTATAAAAAACGCGAATCCTAAAGGAGGAAAACAAGACATTTAGTGCCCTTTTTTTTTGTTGCCGCTAAAGGTGTGGATAAATGCCTTTGCACTAGATTTAGTTGCAGAAAACAACTTTTGCCGCTAAAAACTGAACTTACCCAACTTTTAGCGTGGAAAAATAACACTGCTATAGCATTGTTTTCCGCCGCTTTGAATCACTTTTTTTAAGCGTTTCAAGCACTTTCTCCTCTTATCTTCAATGTCAAAGTACTTATTTCTTTTGGTATTCTTGAGTAACACTGCTTGCCTATCATCAATTTTTCCTTACTTCTAATCCTATCCTTCCTAATACTTGATGTGATAAAATAAAAAATTAAAAAAAATCAAACACCTTCCTTCAGAACTGACACCTTCTTATGGACAGGCCATAAAAAATTTTCAATAGCCCCATTTCGTCGTGAAAGTCTGTTCCTGAGATAAAGAAATCCATTCATCAATAATAGTCTATCTCTTGTATCATGGACCAAATTTGTGAAAGCATTTTAAAATGAAGGCACGTGAATGTCTGGCCAAACGACTTTCCTTATTTTAGTCCTACAGAGCTGAATGCACATGGTGTTTGCCTTATATTGTTGAACCAAGTGATTTAAGATGAACGATTGCAATTGAAAGGTAAGTCACAAACCAAATACAATCACATTGTTCCATTTTATTTTGTTCTACCCACATGTTTCACATGATGATTTGTTAATGGTTTAACTTTTTCTTAGCTTTTTCTTTTCTTTTCAGTGTCTCCAAAGGTAATCAAGAATGTGTCTCTTTTATACCATCTTATGATGATTTCTTAATGTTTCGACTTCTTTCTAAAGTGATTTATTTTTCTTAGTTTATCCAAATGTAATGGAAGAACATGAGTAGAACGTCAGGCATGATGGTGTTCTATGGTGATTTTACTACCATGAAGCAATTATGAAGTTTCTTAGTAACACTTTAGATGTTAAATTATCTGGAGGATATAAGAGGATGACGCTTTAATGACGATGATGAAGAGATGATGATAATGATTATTCAAGGATGTAACCACTCAATCATCTTTTAACAATGTTATGATTTGTGTTTTGAATCATGTCAATATGATGACAGAGTGCTTAGTGTAATTGTTGAACCCAAAAGTTGTTCAAATTGGGTTTGTTGTACTAAAACCAGAATACCAGTCCATTAATAGCTTCTGCTGAGGCATCTCCTGGTCCACAGACAAAAAAATCAGGAACAATCCCTAGTAATAGCTCTGTCTTAGTAGCTTGTGTGTAGGTGCATTAGTATATAGAAAAGAAAAGTCGTTATATTGTGATAAATAAGGTTACAATGGGATCATGAAACCCAATTGGCCAATGTATTTTTGGTACAGAAAATTGGTAAGGATCAGTTTTGTCTGTGTATAACATGTGTGCATGTGTAAATGATCAAGGGTGCTACTACAATCCATGTGAAGCCCACGTACGATCCCATCTCCGTCTCAACAACCCCACGTGATTTTAACGCCAATGGACACTCATCTACACCACTCTATCGCCCATTGGATTTCACATTCAAGTTTTTTTACCTTTGATCTTGGAATGTCAATATTGTTGGGTTTTGTCTTGTATTCCAGTTTAGCCGGATCGATTGTCTGGTTTAGCCAGAATTAAGGCCCAGGGTTAGGAGTATTTTAGTCATTATGTATGGATTTTTTTATTGGCCAAGAAAATGGAAACTATATATATTGATGTACTGTAATCTTAGATCCTAATGGGGTCGAGATGGGATCATAGTAGATGAGTTCTCTCCTCCCGTGGACGTAAGCAATGTTGCCGAACCACGTAAAAACTGCTGTGTCATGTGTGTGATTGCTTAATGGGTGTGATTGTTGTGTATTCATTGTGGTTGATCCGTTGATCGTGGGTAGTTTTCGTTGCGCCACTTTTCCCAACAAGTGGTATCAAAGCAATTGTTGTGTATTCATCGTGGTTGATCCGTTGATCGTAGGTAGTTTCCGTTACGCCACTTTTCCTAACAAGTGGTATCAGAGCGAGGTGGAGATCACTCATGGGTTTTGCGATTCGCGGATCTGGGATGCGCGTGGAAGAAGAGGATCGATACGTTGTGTCTGGATCCATCTTTCATTGGCGATGGTGCTTGAAGATGTAGGAGGCCTGAGGTCACTTTCTGAGGTTTGCAGAGGAAAGGAATCGTACTATTTTTTTTGGTTTGAAGTGGGCCACATAGATCTGTCTGTGTGGAGAAGAACACCGAAACACGCCTGTCCCTTGCAGAGGCTGGGATCTCGGTTTGCAGTCAAAGGGATCTCGGTTGTGAAAAAGAAGGGCTGCGATTGATGGAAATCTCGAGCTGGGCCCCCACGTTGGTTTTGATCGGATAACAGGGGTGTAGATCTCCTTCACCGGAGAAAAGGGGGCCGTTCCTCACCGCAGCCGCTGGAGTAAAGACTGAGATCTGTTTTTTTTTTTCGCCGCAGCCACTAGAACAACGCCACCGCTACCACCGTTCGACCTTCCTTCGCCGCCGGTAGCGTCGCCTGTCACTGATGTCACCGCTGATCCCTCGCTTGCGTCCACCGTCTGCCGCAGCTGAGGAAGGAAGGGGCATCGAGATTCCACCGCTGTTGCAAAGAAACAACGAGGAAGACGATCGTTTTTTAGACCTGTTTTGTCAGGCCGAGTCGGGTCCAGGTCAGGTTAAACCTGACTTGTTTGCAAGCAGCCCAGCCATAAAGACAGTCGATTGGGTCGCCGTCGACCTGACCTGCTAACAGGGCAGCCCAGGAAGCAGTGAAGGCTGCAAGTCAAATCAGTCCAGGTCGGTTCGGACCTGGCCCGTGCAACAACAGCCCAGGTCGGATCCGGGCCAGGCCAAGTCACAGGTCAGGTAAGACCCGATCTACAAAAAAGCCCAAAGTTCAGAACAACACCGGTCGCAGGCCGGGCCAAGTCAGGTCGGACCCAACCCATTTGCAGCAAAAGCCCAGAGAATGGGTTCCGTTCAATTTCGAGTCGAGTGGATGCGACCCGGACCCGTTTCAGAAGCCCAGAAAAACCACAGAGTAGGTCGGTTTCGGGTCGGGTTGGACCTGACTTGGCCCGGCCTGCGACCAGTGTTGTTCTGAACCTTCCTGGGCCGCCCTTTGAAGTCTACGGCACACAAAGAAATCTAATTTTTTGTAATCCAGGACATATATCACATCCATTAGGGTATGAATAACATCATTATACATCTGGATCTCTACTGCTCTTATTTAAATGCTCATCAATTTGCATTCTCCCCCATAAGAACAAATCCATCAACAATGATAGTTATTTGCATCAAACTAATCTCGACGCAAACATATGATAGAAAGAATCTGAATCTTAATACCATAAATCATCAACAAGGTCCATACCTGTAGTGACCAAAACTGATAACTTCCATCCGAATCCGAGCTTTCTTGCAACACAATGAACCTAACTTTGATCCGTCAAGACAAAACTGAAGACCTCCCCGAATTCGGATCTCATTGGTACCATTATGTATGGGTTTTCTTGTTGGCCAAGAAAGCAGAAACTATATATATTGATATACTGTAACCCTAGATCTTGAGGGAATTGAGTTGGGATCATAGTAGATGAGTCCTCTCCTCCCGTGGGCGTAGGCAAGGTTGCCGAACCACGTAAAAACTGCTGTGTCATTTGTGTGATTGCTTGATGGGTGTGATTGCTATGTATTCATCGTGGTTGATCCGTTGATCGTGAGTAGTTTCCGTTGCGCCACTTTTCCCAACAAGTTGTATCAAAGCAATTGCTGTGTATTCATCGTAGTTGATCCGTTGATCGTGGATAGTTTCCGTTGTGCCACTTTTCCCAACAAATATTTACACAATATGAAGCCCAATTTGGCTTTTTTTTTCTAATTCCAATCTATGTTAACGATTTTCATCTTTCCCTCACCATTGATCGGTAATGAATCCAACAGGGTCATTAAGGGTTCAAATGGTCCTCAAGGGTTGCTGCCTGTTACCTCAAAATAAAAACGGAGTACATTGTTCAGGAGATCATGTGTGCTTAGAATACATGTATCTATAATATTGGATGTACAAATAATGTTATATATTATGTACAATAGTATCTTATAATAATAATCAAATAATTTATCTATTTCTGGTCCTTGTTGCCTACCTTTTCTTTCCACAAGAAGCCGAGGTATCTATTATTTGTTCTTCCAACTATTTACCTAATCTTTTTTCTATTTTCTTGTTGGATAAATACTTACATATCCAAACACTCATCTTCCACGCAAGTGTCCCACCATTAGTGATACAAGAAGGAATAATTTACTTGACTTGAATATTTCAACTTACCATTTGTATCTATCAATTTAGGTTGCCTATGCTCGTGATCCATTCGTGGCGGTGGGCCTAAAACAAATGGCATGAGCACACAAAATGACTTTGTATGTATAATAATTGATCGATCATTCAAGACAAAATCACATTGCATTTATAATAATTGACTGATTCAAAGACAAAGTTACCCAACTAGTACGAAACCTGCTCAACAGTTTGATCACTGTAGCTTGTACGCAGCATCCAACTTCTCTGCTTTCTTCTTTAAAAACAAAAACATCTGGGCCCCCACCCTCCCCCCATGATAAAGATCAGTAGCAACAGACCAGCAGCACTCACATGATTACGATATTAAAAAAAAGGTGGCCCATCTCCCAATCGTCCACGTGTTGAAGCCACATGAGTTGTTCGTTCTCGTTCTTATCAGAAGGAAAGAAAGACATGGAATGGCAGTAAATGATGTATGGGAAGTTGAGGCACATCTACATCGCACTTAACATTTCTAATGTGTTTGGAAGTGGGAAATATTTTTTTTTTAGGGTTATGTTAGTCCATAGTACAACCCTCAGCCATTCGTGTGGAGTGATACTTGAATACCTCCTAATACAATAAAAAAAATATATAAAACTATTAATTATATTGTTCCCATTACTTTAAGATTTTAGAATAAGTGGCAGCTCAATAAAATCTGAAATCATACAAATCGTATCAGAGCCTAATGAGATTGGAGGTTTGAATCTCCTTTCCAGTGGTACCAGTGAGGGAGGAATATTAAGTCTTTAGTACAACCCTCGGGCGCCCATGTGGTATAATTCCGGTGATACCAGTGACGGAGGAATGTTAGGTCCTTATACAACCCGTGGGCGCCCATGTAGAATAATGCTCAAATGCCTCGTAACACAACTAAAAAGACTAAAAAACTATTGATTCTACCCTTCTTATTGCCTTAAGATGTGTTTGAACATAGGATAAGGGGGGATAAGCAACATGTTGTATCATGTCCCACTTATCCCTTATTTAGTTGCATTTTTAGTACTTTGGATTATATTATTCTAGTCTCGACATTACAGTAAATTAATACATAGTATGAGGGCTTAAATAATCCCAATGGGAGGTGGGATAGCTTGAGTTGGCTTTGAGTATAGGTAGGATTATATTTTTTAGGTCTTTTTATCCCTTGTCTATCGTTTATCCGCATGCAACCAAATATGAAATTGGATTCATCTTTAGGATAAATGGAATCCCATCTCATACAATATTAATATTATTGGATGAGTTTGAATTGTATTAGCTATCTAATCCTATGAAAGATTTATCCTACTTCCAAATAAATCCTTAATGTTTTGATTGCATGGAATGAGACTCTATTTATCGCATAAATAAATCTAATCTAATATTTGATTTCCATGTGGGATTATCTAAATTGAAATACTATATATTATTTTATTGTAGCGTCCGAACTAGAATAGTATAATTTCGAAAACTAAAAATATAAATTAACAAAAAAATAAATATAATAAGATGTAAAAAATTACTTTTCCGCCCAATAATGCCCTCCTGATCCCGCTTCCGAACACGTCCACCATATCACTGTCAATGTGCCAAGGCAGAGATAAAAGAGAGACTCCGAGGTAAAAACAAAAACGTCTGAGAGATCATGCGCGGAAAAAATCCAAAGACTTTAATCAAACGGAGACATTGCTGGATCGTGGTCGGTTGGTGGCTCCCAGCTTCACGATGTTGACGGGACATCTAACGGCGTCGAGTTTAGCAGCTGCAAATCAACGTCACAACTCACAAATATCTATCGTCCTCTGAAATAATGGGTCAAAAAGATCTACCATATATGATGGTGGGATTTTGGTGAAATCTAGTCTGTTCATCCAATGAACAGATTACCATAGATGATTGTGGCCACTTGCGGGCCTGTGGCAAGTGTTGAAATGGAGAGGACCCATTACCAGTGAATTATCATTGATTCTAGTTTGATATTTGATTCTGCCATAATAATCCATTGAACTAAAGCAGCAAAAAGAATTGCACTATCTGAAGGCATTCAACCTTGAGTTTAGATTTTATTTACTTATTTTATTATTATTATTATTATTTTTTTGGAGTTAAGATCATTTGTGGGATTTATATTACTGCCAATTTACGGTAAATAAAATTAAGAGCTCATTTGTCTGCATGGAATTATTTATTATGGAGAAATGTATATTCAAAAGTGGCTAACATTTGCAAAATTAAATGTGAATATACATAAATGATTATCACCTAATCCTTTGGTTAACATAAAATTAGGTGAGGTAGGAAATGAATACTAAGCTATCACCATTGGTATGTTACTTTTTATCTCCTATATATTCATTCTCTTTTGTTGAGGAGATGATCATTTGAGGAAAATTTATGGATAACTTTTTTTTTTTTAATTTTCGCTACTTAAAATATATCTTTTGAGTTTATAGGAAAGAACTGGCCCCTAAACTTAAGGTTGACCCACTGACAACAATCAAACATCTAATTACGTCTATCTATGCTTTTCTTATAGGGTTGTAAATGGGCCTTCAATTTTTCGATTAGCTAAAGTGTTTGACCCATAAATAATCAAGCTTGGATCCTTATTTATGTTCTAATAAATAAATAAGTTTGGGTCTTGATCCTATTTTTGGACCTGTGACCTAAGCAATTCCGAATTTGGTCTACCTTGATTTTAGCCTGTGGGTTCAAGACCCGACATATTATCTAAATTTTCAAGTAAAATTTAGTTTTTTTCCAATACATTCTCTACACAAACTAAGACCTAGGCCTGAACCCGAACTCATTCTATACATGCAACCGGTTCTGGTTTTAGTTCCATATTCTCATTAACGGGTCCAGTTATGCTGAAACCACGAAATTGGTTTCAAACTGGTTCTAAGTCCATCTTCTCATTAACAATTCAGCTTCAGGTCATGGTGGACCCAAACCGAAATCAACTTGTTTTTAACCCTATCTTCTTGGTTGCCACTTGTCGGGCATCTTAGTTGGGCCCCGCATGAAGTCGGTTTTTTTATCTGGTCTTGTGATATACATGTCACAGCTAATACACCCAGTGTGTTAGAGTTTCTTCAAGTAGTAGATACAGAATCCCTTGTATTCTGATTGGGCACTCTTTTCTCCAATCGGAAACAGGATTTCTGCTTGGCTGAAATTTCACTTCATATCAACATCTATCTGTCATGTTCACTTCTTGACTGCAATTTGGTTTACAGGGATTGGAAATAAAACCATGAGTTTCCATCAATTCTAATTCAATTTTACAAACGAGGGGTTGTAGATTCTTTGATTTTTTTTAGAAAAAGACAAAAGGATTTTTGAAAAGGTTTAGACTTTGAACTAGCTATCATTAGACCTCCATCCACACTCTGATTCGCCTAATTATTTTTCTCTATAATATATAAAGAAACCCCAATCCCAGATTTGACTCCTGTGCTTGAAAAGTCCCAAAATCTTTTAAATGTGAAGCAAGTTCGATAATAAATTATTTTATATATTTGTATTCCAAGGTATGTTAGGAATTAAAATGTTATTGGAACAAATGTTTTCCTCATGTACAAAAACTCCAAAATTCGTGTCTGCTTCTAGGAGAATAAACCCTTTCTACGATTTTGTAGAATGGGACCCACCTATAATGAGCCCAAATCACACACCTAACTATCTGAATTTGGCATCCATCTTGACTTTACACCGCTATTCTAGGCAGTAATAGAAGTGATTACGTTAGATCCTTGTATCGATAAGGTCAAGTGATGAAGTCATATAAATATAGTTTAGGCCCACCTTCTGAAGCATATTTTCAATTCAATGGTGAATGTCGCTCCAACAAGAACACAATATAAGAGTACCAAGGTTGAACTTCAATGAAATTTTATTGAATGGTGGAGATCTTTGAAGGATGACTCCCACAGGCACATTTATTATTTATGCTTGCTTGATTTTAACGAAAAGTCAGCATTACGCAATTTTCTCTCCTATCAACCATTATTCCATTGAACCATAACAAAAATGTCTAATCTTTTGGGTCAAAAACTAAAGGATCAAGTTAATATTTGAACCACTAAACTACCACATTTATTCTTTTTTTTTTTTTCAGCATCTCCTTTTCTCAAAAATTTGTCAAATGACAATGCAATTTTTTGGATATTTGTAATCAATTACATGGAGAATTTAAATCTTGTCTTTTTTTCTTGTAAAATAATTCTTGTCTTTAGTGTTTTCAAAATTTCATTGTCCCCCAAGTGCAGTATCCTCTCACTTGTAGCAAAAATTAGGTCGGTCAGTAGATGGTGATGAAATCCAAATGCATATCAGTCACATGGGTTTTGTCCCAGGTTAGACATTAACACAATATTTTTTCTCAGTTGCAAGATCGTTATCTGTCAATCAATCTTCATTTTCTAATGGAATTAATGTGAAAAATATTGCGGAATCATTGTACTTGTGGACTTGGATAATCCACAATGGCCAATCAGTTTATTTTGGTTAGTCGGATGATTCTCAACCGTCTAATTAAAGTTGGTCTATTACACCCACCCCAATGGAGAGCACCCATTTTTCTATGGGATGATGCAGGAACATGACCATTCCTGTGGCTTATACTCCCATTTTCTTCTGGAAAGAAGCAAACGTTTTTTGAATGTTTTTCTAGATGCAGTGACGCTGCACCAACATGAGACACAGACACAGATGGATAAAGAGGAAGACTTTTACTCTGACTTCAGCATAAAGGGCTACATAGTTCACTATTTTTTAGGCCAGTTTTCACAGAAAAAACAGAAGACTGTCCAAACAGTTTTCCATGCTAAAGTAAATTTTATGAAAAAAAGAGATAAATGCAGCTAATTTTCTGGGAGGAAAAGTGTAAAAAAAATAAGGATACGTTTGTGTCGCCACCGCAAAAGAGGAATGAGAGTTCCTCGTATGTGGCAACCAAGATGCTACCACCCCATGTAGGATTTTCAAATCCTCTCAACCGTGAAAGAGTCATTCAAAATCTGTGATTTCCAGTGGAATTTTTGGCAACCTCTTCGCTACACCAAACTGCCACAAGGAATGCGCCAAATTTTCCAGCACGTTGTTGGCTGTAGTTTCTGCTGAAAACCAGTGAGGGCGGGTTTGGAAAATAAAAAGAGAAGAAAAAGTCCCACATAACTGATTTTGTGTTGATTGGCCGAAGTCACAGCCCATAGGAGTGCAGTTTGGTTTGGGCCTGAGACAAACCCAAGCTCATGTTGGGTGCTCCTAAGGTTCGGTATTTTATTTATTTTTATTTTTTTATGAACTAGGATATCTCTGGCCAACCCAAGGTTTGGTACTTTACGAGGACTGACTTTGTAAGTTACATTCAGATTGAACTGAAGATTGGTTTCGGTTAAAGGTAAACTTGAATGGTTTTTCTGAAAGTCGCCATTTGGGTAGAGTTGGATTTGGGTATGTGGTTGAGGTTTGGCCCTCTAGAAGCTGGATCAGATTTAAGTTGTGGAAACCCAACCTGCCTGGACCAAGTTCCCGCTTATACTGCAGATAGGATCTAAATATTTGATTAGTGTTAGACAAGAGTTTTGTTTGATACGCAATTGATTCTGAACTATTTCAAAAACCTCCACCTGAAATTTTAGGCAGTTAGCATCATCACGATGGCATATAAACCAGGGAAGGGTGTTCATGTACTGGGTCAAACTGGTTGAAACAGATCCTGGACTTGCCCACCTTAGAAACACAGGACCATATCTGGCCCAATCCTAACACTTGCCGTAAGTGCTTGCTCCCCTGAAACATGGCAGGAGAACCAGGCCATCCATTTGGTAAATCAGGTAGGGCCGAGTTGAACTTTCTGTGACTTCTTCGAGCAAATCCGTTGCTAGACTACGAGCACAGCCTGTTCGAACCAGGCTAGGCTTTGGGCTTCCTATAACTTAATCCAAGACTGGACCAAGGGCCAGATGTTAGATCCATGCCCAAAACATAAGGTCAAAGTCAGCCCCAATATGGCCCGGCGCATGACACCCCTAAGAAGGCCACTAAGCCCCACTTTTTTGTCCTTTGTCCTTGAACGGTCTCGAACCTCTGACCAAATATTTAAGGGCGCAACTGGGCCTGTGAAGCCAATGGGCTCGAAATAGACAACAGTTTGTGCGGACAGATAGATGTGCTGGCTGGGCTCAATAGCGCAGGATGCACAAATGTAATTAATAATTTTACATATATAAAATCTTCCATGTGATATAGAGTCCTAACCCATCTATTCATGACCACAAGAAGACATTGAATGAGGAGCATTTGCAGTCCAATAGCAAAAATGCCAATTATTCGATGGTGGAGATTGAAACAATTTGGAAGACTCTCTATGCATGGCCCATTGATGCCGGCAAACAATTGTGTGAACACTCTACAATTAATGAAACTGGCCAAATTGTACAAACCCAGACTTTACGGTTTCTAGGGCCCTTTCTTTTTCTTGTCTTTTTTTTTTTTTCCGTCGTAGGCCCAAACAGGCCTGCAACTATCCAATCTGGCCAAAGCAACATGGCCCTCTGAAATCTTTATCCAAGAGTGCTGCAAGCCTGCAACTGGCATGGACAAGATCTTCTCAAGACTTGGCCCGACCTATGATAATTTTATCTTGGCCCGGTTCAAACCTGGATACTAGCATTATGCAAGATGTGAAAAAGTAAGAAATACATCTTGATCAATATACACCCTTAATTATTATTATCAATTACAAGACCCAGCTTGTTTTCCCAAATATCAAGTAGTTCCCAGCCATGCTTCGTTGGCTGGGTGAACCCAGATGCTAGGCGTTTATTCCTCAGTTTGAAAGTTCGTTTTGGCTCGGCTTCAAATGGCATGTAGGTCTTGGCTCGGGTCATCAAGTTGGGTGAGGCAAACGAGTCAAACAGTGTACTTGACCAGACTAGCCCAAGTTGCTCGGCTCCTTGACCTTCCAAGTTCCAATTGTAGCTGAGTCACCAAGTTTCATCTTGCTTACTCAGCCTAAAGCCAAACTGAAGAAAAATTGGCCGAGGCTGCCCTAGTACATTTGCGATTTGATTGTCTTAGCGCAATGGTTTAAAAACAAGAACGGCCATAGAAGTGGTTGATGTTAAGGTTCAGGTGAACCTGGTCCAACCAATGGTTCATTTAACATAATAAATGAATTAAAATTTTAAATTATATTCAATGTATGAATCCTAAAAATTATAAGATTTTAAGAATAACGGTTCAATTTTTCTATTTTTTTTTTTGGAAATTACATATTATAGTTTTGAGAATGAAAGTAATTACATTTTGAAGCTTTAGACTAAATTTGTCATATTTTTCTCCAATATTACTCTTTAGGCAGTTTTGGAAAAATCCCCACATTTAGCAGTTTGCCGGTACAACCATGCTCTTCACATAATTTAACTATACGGTAGGTGGTTTTTTTCTGAACCAAATTGCAATACATAGTAGTTCCTATTCATGCTTGTATATAATACTTAAAAATTGAATAGATAGGTTTTCATGGTCAAAATGAACTCTGCGAATGACTGTGAAAGAGGTGAGGATGAAAAGGATGAAAGAAGATTTATTTTTTAATGACCCAAGGTATTCCTCGCCAGCTAGCCTGCAAACCCCTTGGCCGAAGTCCTTGAGGAGTACATCCATGGCCACATACTTATTGCCAAAATAACGCAAAGGGCGTCGAACTCAAGACCTTAGGGAGTACACACAAGGCTTCAACCAACTGAGCCACTGCTAGGGTGAAAGAAGACGAAGTAGGGATATAAATAAGACATTGACATGACTTTCATAAGATCTGAATTGTTAGGGTGATGGCTTGCCTTAGCTATTCATTTGCGATCTTTCCTTAATTCAATTTCTTTCAAAGGGGCCCTCTTACCTCAGTGGTAAGAGGTGTGCGTTCTTACTTGGGTATGTCATCTCTTCCTGCACATGCAGGCTTTCTTTCCACTTGTATTAGCTTCCTTTTCCACTTGAGTGAGCTTCCTTTCCGTGTATTCGGGCTCTTCATTTGGGTCCTAGTCCCTTTGGCCAGGTTACCAAATATATATATATATATATATATCTTTAAAGGAGAATATTTGATGGTTGTTTTTGGATATTCAACTTTGATTCTTCATTTTTAACCACTCTCAAAAATATAATAAGAAATTCTAAAAATTTAATTACATGCAACAAATATGCCAAACATTGGTAACCTGCATTTTGGCAGGTAAAGAATTGATCCTCTCTCTCTATCTCTTTTTCTCTCTTTCATGTAATTGACTGGTTGGGTTTCAATACTTTTATATATATATATATATCGATTGGGTTTCAAGAGCTGATCATTTGTTTTATATGTTAAATATTTCAATCTTCTTGGTAGTCTAGTGCCTTTGGTTTAATTGAAACAAGCTTAAATATAGTGAGGGCAGTCTAGACCCTGAAGTCATTGTTGGGAGAGCTGTTTCTTTTACACAGAAATATTCGAACGGTAGAAAAGGCCAAAAGGAGCAAGAAAAGAAACAACAAACTAAGTGGAAGACACTAAAACAGAACTTTTATAAAATTTTAGGTTGATGGGGCAATTTGAAAACCAAAACATAGCAAGCACAAGAGTGGTTTTTAGAGATGATCAGTTGAATTTTATAACAACAATGAAATATAAAGAACACTTTGTCAGTGAAACTTATGAAGTTGAAGCACTTTTGGCCTACTCGTTTTGCTAAAGAGTTAGGGCTGCAATATATTATCTTGGAAGGTAATTGCTTGATGGTGATATCGTCAGATATATCTCTCATTGGACATCTAATTAGAGAGGCAAAGGACTAACTCCGATCCTTCCAAAGAGCAAATATCTCACATACTAAAAGGGAAGAGAATATAGTCGCTCATCTACTCACTAGAAGTGCAGCTAAAGGAGATAGCCTAATATATTGAATTGAAGATCCTCCTAGTTTCGTTATGAATCAATTTTATGTTGATGCACCTTCTACCTTTTAATAAAATGCTTTCATCTTTTCATTAAAAAAAAGTTTGGGACATTCAATTAGAACAAAAGTGACCAAAAAGATGGGTTGGAATAATTGGATTGATGCGTACAACGCATAGGGCTTTATACAACTTTTTGCGTTCTTTATACAACTTTCCGTGTGCTGCTTGCATGTATTATATTTCAATGTCTCATATCTATGGGGATTCACATATATGGGGTCCATATGGCCCACCTAATTAAGGATCAGGTTCCCACATCATGTAGAGCATTGATGGACAACCTAAGAGTGGGTGCCCTTAAAGATTGGACTATTGGATCTCAACCACGCTAAAAGACCCCAATTGAAAATATAGATACCTGGAGGGTTTCGTTCACGTTAAAAAGGAATAGAGCGTGTCGAATTCGACACTGGTATAAAAGCCTTGTATTGAATTCGACACTACTTTTTATAAGCATAAAAAAAAAAACCAAAGTAATCCCATGGGAGATAAACTACTAAGATAAACTATTAAGTGGTTTTTTCGAGTTCAAAGGCCACATGAGTTTTTCCTAGTAAAATCCTCTCTTTTTTAAGATGCAGGTAGGGCAGGCCAACTCAGGGGCCTGACAGACCGTTCTTAACCCCCGTAACTACCTTTTTTGTGAATAAGCTACAAACTGAATTGTAAACCATCCAAATTTGGGAGACTGATACAGGACTGTCTCAACTGGATTAGTACTCATTTTCATATCATGTAATGCATGACCACAGGGCTCCCATACAAACAAATGTGGATAAGAAAACTACAGATTTTGTTGGCGTACAAGACCAATAGAGCCTTGTCCAGTGACAGAGAGATTACTTTCTTCAACCCCACCAGCTATGATGTTACCCAACTCCAAACTCCAGAAGGCACTCGGAGGAATATACTTTTTCTCAGTTTTCTACAGTTTCTGCATTTGGTGGTCGTCGTTCTTGTTGAAGTACATCTATTCCTGGCTTTACTTTCTGTTGCCTTTTTAATCTTAGCTTGGACACAAAGGGATCATCCTCCGTCAAATCTAGCCTCTGCATAATTAGACTCAAAAGGGAGCAAGGGTCAATGTGGGGACTGCTTGTTTCCTTTAAAAACCTTCCTTTGTCTTTACTTTTCTCACTTGTGAAGGTACGGGAAAGATTTGAGTGCCAGCCCAATTTCATCCACTGGGGAAATTGTGCCACACATAATTTTCTAAAAACGCAACAACTCATTTGACCATCAGGTAGAAATTGCTGGTTCCAACTGTTCGATTATATGTGGCTTTCTGGATACTCTGATCTGAAACTTCTAATGATCATCCAAAAATGGCTCATTCACTATGTAGACATGAAATGAAGTGCAATTATTAATTCTATTTTTATTTTTATTTTCTATCTCTTGGATATGGGTCATCAAAGAGAGAAAAGAAATTAATTGGATGGTTCAGAACCTTAATTGGATAGTACCAATAACTGAATAATAATTGACAATCTCTGTATCCCAAAGAGTATTTTCATGAGAGAAGATGAGGACCACCAAAGAAAAGACTTAAAAGTCCCTTTGCCTGAAACAATGATATATCATGCCAAAAGCCCAAACCCTATAATGATGGGTACTCATTGTACTTCATGGTCCCCCAGTGAAAATGGTTTGGTCCCTCTAGCCAGTGGGCTGTAAAAACTTCCCTCCTCCTTTGTCAGGCCACAGATGGCCAATAGCTAATAAACTACTGTTTCCATGCCACAAACATTAGCTAGGTTAGCCTTTAAGGTGCACTAAAAAAGGCTATATCTGTTCAGATTAGTTAGAAGTAGTTGGGGAAAACGAAACATGATAGGATAGGCCTTGAAAAGCTAGGAAGAGAGATAACAATACAGAAGAATGGTTAAAAACTAAAATTGCAAGTAAAGCATGCAAGGGAAGTGGGTTCTTTTAATCATTGCTTTGAAGCCTAATGAAATGAATGAATGAAGGAATGAATGAATGTATGGGCAAGTTGAGGCCAAGACCCATGATATCTCAACATTAAGATGCATCCTAATCTCTAAATCTATTTTTGAGATGTGGGTCAACATGATATGGTTTGTTAAGCAACCCCATCTAATTTTCGATTCAACTGCCTCACCCAAAAGGAATGCACCTACCAAGTTGTTAAATGAACAGAATTATTAATTAAACATTACCAAATTATTTATCAAGTCGGATCCAATGCTTGTCACATGGTACTACTTGTACGAAATAATGATTAAAAATAATGGTTGGTTTAAAATGAAACCCAGGTACAACCCTCTTTTTAAACTTGCTTGAGTTTTAGACCTAGCAATGAGTTCAAATATACCAGTTAAACCATCCAAAACTGGATCAATTCAAAAGGGCCCACAAGCCCAATTGATTGGCTCACTAGATGGTTATAGTGATAACAATGTACTTATATCCTGTGACGATAAAATAAAAATAAAACATGTGGTTTGATACAGCAATCATTTTAGAAGTAGCAAAGAAAATGCAAACTGAGTTCTCATTCTTTGGAGGAGTTATTTTGTCCAATCAAGAAACAGGGAGAGACTTTTCCAACCATTGCCAGCTGCAGTAACGCAACCGCAACCGTTACCAACTGCAGTAACCCAACCATCTTAAGTTTCTTGTTGCATATCAAAGCTTATGGATGCACTCAATCTATTTTATTATGTAGTTGAAAATTTTGGATCATCAAAGTTGGTTCTGGGATATTTCTTTGGCTCTATTCCAATAAATTCATCAGTAGAACCCATATACCAATCAAAATTACTCAAAATCACTGTCTCCAAATTTGTTAACAATCGGACAAAATTTCTCCAATCAAAGTTACACCTGCGTTGTTAGATGGAATTGATTAGGTTGGTTAGAAATTTTGAAGGTTGAATTTATTACTTTTTTTTAACCCAGCGAAGGGGATGGTCCCTCAAGAGACTTGTACATTGGAATAGATAGAAACTCACACATGCCAGAACAAAAACCTCACATTTGAAGTGAAAGGAACTTGCATATACAAGGAGAATACAAACTTACATATGCAAAGAGAAAAACTCGTGTGCATGGGGGGTAACCAAGGTCGAACCCCTAACGTCTCACTAAGAACTACATGTTTTATTGACAAATTGAATTTTATTACTAAGTTGTATAAATGGAAACAACCCTAAGGGGGAGCTCAACAGTATAAGACCAAAGTTTGTTTTCGGAAGTTATAGGTTCAAACTGCGCTACCACACTGGGACTATAGGGAGTTTTGCCCCCACTCTCCCTGGGCCCGACGGTATTAGTATGCCCAAAGAGTTAGGACAGCCTCCATTATATAAAATAAAAAAAACAACATTACATAAATGGAAATGTTTTCTCAGATGAATGATATAATGTAGAGATGTAAATCATGCCTAAGCCGTGTCGTGCTGGCCCGCCGTGCCACCCTTCTAATGTTTCATGCTTTCATTTTTTTTTTAAAGTCTTAAGCTAAAAAATTTAAAAGATATATACGTAGAAGAAAATGACACACAAATTTAAGTAGTTTGAGCAAACTTAACCTACTCCACTAAAAAAAATCTATTTGAATTTATTTTATTAAAAGTTTTTCCATAGAATTACCTTCAATACTTTTGTGGTTTTTATAGATAATAAAAAAATAAAAAGGAAAAGAAGACATTCTTTTATATTTAAACTAAAAAAAGAGAAAAATATAGACTAAAAAATATAAAATAAGTCATTATAGGGTGAAATGGGCCGTGCCTTGTGCCGTACCTAGAGTCATGCAGTGCCATGCCGTGCCTGTGGGCCTAGCAGCCTCAGCCCAGCACGGCATGTGAATCTATGTCGTGCCTATCATGTCGTGCCGTTAATTGTGCTGGATAGCATTGACTGTCGTGCTGGGCCGTGCCAAGCCGTGCTAGCCCGGTCCATTTTACATCTCTAATATTATGAAACTTTATGGAATATAGCCTTCTTAGATTTTTCACATTGTATTTAAGCCATGGTCCTGTAGCAATCTTACAATGAAACCATCTACGGTATACTTCGTAGAAAACTATGGTGTACTCCGTAGAAAATATTATATATGACAAATCAAATCCAATTAGCCACGGATATCTATACACTTCAAAAGGGCAAGTTGCGGCGCTGAGGAACTCTATAAAATACAAACTGATCGGAGCCAAAAAAAAAAAAATTTTTTGAGATCGTGTACAACATCAAGAGAGATCAAGGCTATATATCTTTTAGTAGCCAGCCCATTCAAATCAATGTAAATTAGGATGTCCATTTGTCATGATCTAGGTGAGATAAAGCCAAGTCTTATCGATAGTTCTTGAGTTAGCCGCGATCATGTGATCTTCTTGATTGTGTGAATGGATTGGCTAATATCTTTACAGAGATGTAGACTCTTCATATATTTCAAATGTATTAGATTGCATAGCTAGCATCATCTAATTTACATATTTTTTTAGCTGATAAAAATAATGGTGGCCCACTTTCCCAAGATCCTGCATTCTAATGACTCCTGTATCTAAAAAAAGGGCAAAAGAAAGAAGGACGATCCATCCGTCCAATTTCTCTCTCTCTCTCTCTCTCTCTCTCTCTCTCTCTCTCTCTCTCTCCCGCCGTTTGTTTCTTCGCCATATTGATTTCCGAAGTAGTTAAGAGAGGATTACGAGAGTCGTATGATAGACCCATCCCACCAAATTCATGACGTTAGAAGCCTTGTTGTCTTGATATATTTTCCTCTCTACTTTTCTCTCTCTTATCCACCATTTCCTGCCATCTTCTTCTCTCCACTGCGACAAACATCGGCAGAAATGAAGCCCGCTAACGCCACCACTCGCAAGACCAACAACATCTCCATCTCTCTCGTCGCCTTCTCCATCTTCTTCATCGTCATATTCATCTATGGGGAAGACATCAGATCGATCACCCGTTTCCCCTTCACTTTGGTTAATCTCCAAGAAATCCAACTACAGCCCCCACCCACTAAACCAATTCAAGAAACCAGCCTTCCCAACACACCCATCTCATCATCTCCTTCAGCAGGCAAACAAATCGAAGTTAAGGATCATGAGAATTTTACCCAAACCGAAGAAGAACAAGCAGCAGCTGTGAATGTGAGGGACTGTGATATCTTCACAGGCAAATGGGTGTTAGACAATGTAACGCATCCTCTCTACAGAGAAGAGGAATGCGAGTTTCTCACAGGCCAGGTCACATGCGTCACGAACGGGAGAAAAGACACTCTCTATCAGAACTGGAGGTGGCAGCCACGCGGTTGCTCCTTGCCCAAGTGAGGACAACATCTCTCTCTCTCTCTCTCTCTCTCTCTCTCTCTCTCTCTCTCTCTCTCTCTCTCTCTCTGTGCATGAAATTTGATAGTTCATTTACTTTTCTTTTAAAGATTCAATGCGACAATGATGTTGGAGAAGCTTCGAGGGAAGAGGCTGATGTTTGTGGGGGATTCTTTGAATCGAAATCAATGGGAATCGATGGTTTGTCTTCTGCAATCAGTAATTCCTCCCGGAAAGAAGAGTATGGACCGGGTCGGATCTCTTTCAATTTTCCGAGCTGAGGTAGAACCGCGCCTCTTCCTTTTAAATGTTTTTTCTAACGGCAATGTTTATTACTCCAAACTCCAAAGAGAAGAACACCAAAGCTAAGCCAAAAACGTTAATAAAAAAATTAAAAAAAACAAACAAAAAAGCACAACGCCAAAATTCTTTAAAAGCTAGACGGAAGCTATGAGTTTAGATCGCCTAAGGCTTTTTTCCACGATAACCACGAGTAGACCAATCACTGTCCGCCATACACCAAGGGATTGCATGTCATTCGAGTCCGAAACCTCTAATGTAAACTCCTAAGTCTGTGGGGGATCGACCAATCAGGTCCCCCCACATCATCAATGGGCAGCCTACATGTAAGGGACCTACTCACCGTGGTTTCCATCACTTAATCTCAATTCATGCCATTCATGGTCCTAGACTGCCCATCCACATGGTGATTTAGAGGACCGTGATTAACCTACTTATAATTATCATGAGTCAAAAGCCTTAGAGAAATATCCCAACTTTAGAAGCTACATATCAAAGGTAGGAGAAGAACAAAAGTTTTTTCACAATTTTATTAATGGTTGGGTGTGTTTAGATGTGGAGAAAACAGGTAATAAACAAAAATGAAAAATAGTTTCTCTGGTACAAATTTTATGCATTTCTAAGATTTTCAGCAGCTCCATTTTCTCCACCTTTTTCCCAATTTTATAATACGGTCAGCCGCTTTTCTTAACGAAAAATATATGAAAAAAATTCTTTTGAAGCATTGTTTCACATATCGGCCCTATTAGCGATATTAGTAATTTGGGTGTGGCGTGATGAACCTTATGGTGCAATGGTGCTATCAACGTTAGATGGCTGGACTTTACCCAAAAAAAAAAAAACGTTAGATGGCTGGCCTAGAGCAATGACAGTCAGGGAGGAGATGAGGGATGGAACGATTTAGACAAGTCAGTGTGAAATATATCAACACCATTGGAAAATCTTATAGCCTTCATTTATGACCTTATGTTTTATAGTTTAGAAGACATCTTTTTTTTTTTCTGAATTTCAATCAATGGAAAATAATGGTTGGACGACTCTCAAATTTAAGCTTGTAGGAATTTATGGATAATGTGCGTGAGAGGGATGCTTTGATTATAGGTGGGTCAATTCACACCTCCATCACACACCATAAATTCGTTGTACCAATTAAAATCTATAAATGTATGCACCATAAACAGATGTGTTCATTACATGGTGATAGTAATCAGGACTATGCCTGGCTGATAGAGGTACGCGACTAATGCTGTAAAACCATGATTTGAATATTAACACCATATATGGTTGATGTAAACGAAAACTAATACTTCATATCTAACTAAAGGTTAAAATCAAGTTACAACTGATTCCATGCCAAACAGCTTACACCTGACTTAATACGTGCAAGCTCGATCTCCACCCTTGATTGATATAACTTTCTAGTATTTGTTCACTTCAATTAGAATGATATGTACTATTGGGTTGGTAGTGTCTAAAATAAATGTTACTAATTATAGCAAAGAACATTTAATGGCATATAGCTCGTTTAGAGTGTAATTGTACAATTCTCTCTGACATGAAGAAGTTCGATTAAGCAAAAATGAAACCCTCACATGGGTCATGTTAGTTTGATTACATTTTGTCACCACCATACAGATGGCACTTAAAAAATTTACTGCAACCAAAAGTATGTCGAACATTAGATTGATCAAGCAAATTACACATAATTTAAATAATCAATTTGATGGTGTGCATAACTCTAATTAGAATAAATTATAGTTCAATGATATTTGACAGTGAGGCAGTGATTTTGTGGTTTCAAATTCAAATGTGAAGCGCCACTGATTGATTTATAACAATGTGCCTGGAGACTGCTGAGACTACGGTTTAAAACTCTTAGGTGAAAAATGCTGACATTTATTTGGCGAAATGCATGTGAAGGAATACCAAGCTACCGTGGAGTTCTATTGGGCACCATTTTTAGTGCAATCGAACTCAGACAATCCGTCTATGCACAGCATATTAAACAGAATTGTAATGGCAGATTCCATCACTAAACACGCAGAGAATTGGAAGGGCGTAGATTTCTTGATCTTCAATACGTATATATGGTGGATGAACCATCTCAAGATGAAAGCACTGTGAGTATCAGACGTGCCTTGACTCAAGGGCATGTCCTTTCGCATGGAATGGAATACAAAGGTGTTGTACAATGAGATCCAACAAATGCATTTTAAAGAGGTGGTAGTGAAAGAATATGGAGATGTAGTGTGGAGATGTAAATGTAACCGTAACTTTCCAAAGATTTGTACTATTAAGATGATGGCTGGTATTCATTTACATCTCACCTCAATTTCTTTTGCATTAAAGCAAGATTTTTTGATGGCCATCTATGGATCTTCAGCTATGCTTCTTTGAGTTTAGCCACTTTTAGGATTACAATTGTTACAATTCTTATGTATTTCATTGCATGCAAACAAAGAGGCCCAAAGCCCAAATTCTAATTTGATTTGGATGTGGTCGTAATGGAATTTTGACTTCAATCTATTTTCCTTTATGGGGTTGATAGACGTGGATCGTTTGATGATGGGGCAACGGATTATGATGAGATCGACCGGCCAATAGCATATGAGAGGGTCTTGAGAACATGGGCTGAGTGGATAGAGGAAAATATTGATCCAAAACGCACAATGGTGTTTTTCAACAGCATGTCTCCAAATCACCTCAGGTAAGAACTAGCAATAGGCAAAATTCTTTATGCTGATTTTGTTGTTGAAAATTTCAACCCGTTTTTTCCTTTGCGTGTTTTCTCTTTTTTTTTTTTTTCTTTTTTTTGGTCGAGGGTGGTTTGCGTGGGGAAGTAAAAAGGAGTCTACCCATTTCGGGCCCATTAGTTTTTCAGTGTTGAATCCTTAGCATTTCTAATAAATGACTTTGTATGTGAAGGATTACAGATTAAAATTCACACGGGTCATCAATAACCTCTTTTTTTTTTTTATAGAATGAGTACTGAAAGACTTTAAACCTTTTTTATAGTATGAAGATAAATAGCAAATAAATCTAAGTTAACTATCAAGCACCACAAGGAAGATAGACACACATTTTTTACGTGGAAAACCCAAATGGGAAAAAGCCACTGGACCAACTACAGGTTCACCAAGAATAAGCACTATGCAAGAGAGGTTACAAGATCTACTTACTATCCTTTTCCTAATTGCTCACAACCTAAAGGACTAGAAGTTCTTCTTGTCGACGCACACACCATTATCCTTCTTCACGCTTGATCTACACGCTTTGAAGCCCCTCAAGACAAATCTCCATAGAAGAAGAAGATGAATCATCTCAGGAACTTACTATGCAACACAACAATGGAAGAAAAGCTCCAAAGAAGAATGGATCTCTCAAAGGATTTCTAAGTTTTAGAAGTGAGAGAGGTGCCTTGGGCAAAGAGGGTTGATCAATATATACCCCAATATTCGTAGGATCCTCTTAGAGAGGTTTCCAAAAAAATTAAGGAAGTTTTGATAGAATAGGAAAGAAGATTCGAATTTTCGAATGTAAACAGCCGCCCTAGCCAACCAATCGGATGGCATAGGTCCTATTGGTCGAGCACCTCCGCTGATCGGATGGGCTCGACTTCTGTCTAGGTGAAGCAGGGTCTGATTAATTTGACCAGTTTGTCAATAATCCGATCGATCTGATTGTGAGAAAGTACAATTTCCACCTTTAAATAGATATGCACTTCAGTCCTTCTAGAAAGTAAAATTACAACTCATTTAATCCCGAGTTTTGTCTAGCCAATGAATTTGCCAATATTACATTCCATACAAGTACGCCACCCATCACACTAATAAATTAAATATTGAGAAAGTAGTGGTCTATCTCCATATTTATATTAGACCTTTTGTCCACACCTCATGAACAATCCATGGATAAAACTCTCATTTACTGTAAAATCTTTTTTCTTTTTTGTTTGCTGCTCCTGTAAAAGGAAACGATTAGAGTTGATGGTTTTCTTTAATTCTAAATCCCCCCTACAT
Organism: Sextonia rubra; assembly: GCA_037013555.1. NCBI lineage: Eukaryota > Viridiplantae > Streptophyta > Magnoliopsida > Laurales > Lauraceae > Sextonia > Sextonia rubra. The sequence goes on along the minus strand of JASUAD010000013.1, from coordinate 49,851,460 downwards.
TTCATTAGTGAAATTTTTTCTAAGGCGACGTCCTTATATCACTGGGACCCAGTAGGCTGGCCATATTATGTGATATTTTTTCCTTCTGTCCGAGAAATCTTTGTATTTAAAATTCACGGCATCTTTATGATACCAATATGAATGGATCAAAACAAAGATCAGGGTTGCCTTTTGGTTCATGTTATATACGAAAACTAAAAATTCAGTAGTATTTGGCTGTGGCGACACTTTGATTATAACAGTTAATTGGTCGAGGCTAATGGATGACTTGAGTTAGTGGAAGTCCCAAAAATCTAATCAAAATTATCAGGTCACTTTTTTTTAAATGGCAAACCCATATCTTTGGCCTGCCTAGGTGGACCCATGTCGACTACAGGTGGACCTAAATTTGTCCATATCAGTGTCTGAACCTTGTGAAAATTTACGCATGAAATGAAGTACCGTGTTCAGTGATTCCATTCAAAAATGAATATTCAACCCCAACAATTGTTAAAGTATCAATTGTATCAAAAAACCGAATTTTCTTCTAAGGAAGTCCGTAAACCGTGTGTGAAATCTGATCTCTGCCCTTTATGTAGAGGAAGCCCCTCCTTCATTAAGGGTGGACGCTGAATTTCACACAGTTTACCTTATGGACTCCGACAGGAAAAAACGGCGCTGTTTCAACAATCTTTTCTTACCGGGTTCGTAAAGTTGAATTTAGATTTAACTGAGTTTTGGCTTTGACTCAAGTTGCCTTTTTAAATATATAAATATATATATATATGAAAAATAATTCTATGAGAACTAATTCTCACCATTTTTCTGTGAGAACTCTAGGTGGGGCCCATCTATCATCTAATCCAAACCATGCAATACACAGAGGCCCCCCTGATAGTCACTCACTCCAAATTTTGATCAGATTCGAATTTACTGAACCTTTGGATTAACTGTGCACTAATATGAATGAACTGAATTTGTAGGCCACAGATGAAGAGGTTAGAAACATGTGATTAAGGCTAAACTTGATATATATATCCTCCTCAATCAAAAACTAGATAACCTTACAGATAATGGTCTCCATCATTGTTCACAAACCTCTTTCTCAGTATAATAGGGGGTGAACGGTGATATCAGGTGAGAATTTCAATTTTGTTTTCAGTTTTCTAGGGGTATACTTGAGAAATTCCAAGTATCAATAAAATGTCTGAAAATAGGAATAATTTTCACAAACATATTTCAAACGCATGGATACCTAGTTACTTGTGATTCCAAAGTATTGCACTACTATCACAGTAATCTTCTTCTGAAATTATAACTGTCGTAGGAGCTCAGGTTGGAACAATCCTGATGGGATCAAGTGTGCAATGGAGACAACCCCAGTGATGAACATGTCAATGCCATTGGATGTTGGCACTGACTGGCAAATGTTTGCCATTGCTGCAAATGTGACTCAGTCCATGAAAATCCCCATCTACTTCCTCAACATCACAGCCCTTTCTGAGTACAGAAAGGATGCCCATGCATCCGTCTACACTATCAGGCAAGGCAAGATGCTCACACCGGAGCAGAAGGCAGACCCGCTGACTTACGCTGACTGCATCCATTGGTGTCTTCCAGGTCTGCCTGATACCTGGAACGAGTTACTTTATGCTCGCATTGCCTCCCGGTGGTAGAACTGCTACTACCATACACATGTAACAGTTTTTTACAGCATTGTACTTTTTGTGTATTACCTACTTTTTTTTTCCGTCATTGTAATTGACTTGAGTTTGATTTCTCCTTTTCTTCATCTTTTTTTTTATATTTTCTGTTTTTCAGTTTAACTTGCAAGCTTGAAGCTTGTTACAATGTGCAACAAGCCGCCACCCCCCCCCTCCCCCACTCAAATTGTACAATGAAATGTAAAATGCAGAAGAATAAAGCATACCACAATATACAGGTGCATGTAAGGAAGCTTGCACATTGTTTCCCTCCCACGTTAGTTGATCCATGTTTGTATAAAAGCATTGCTCTAGAATGCCAAAACTGGGACTTGCCCCTCTCTGAATTGAGTAACTCTGCTGAGTCAGAGCTGATGACAATTGACAACTCGCTGGACTCGAGCATGTCAAGGCAAGCTGATGCCAACCGGGTTCAACCTTTCGCGCTGGCCTATCCCTTGTTGCTCGACAGTGGTTGCCTACCTCGAATTTTACCCATCTTGAAACATGAAATAAATGGAAAATGCCGCTGAGTCATGTCTATTTTCATAACATTAATTTGGCAATATAGCTGTTAATGTGTTAGGGTTAGCCTTTGGAAAAGCTGGCCCAGCCCATTTGTGAGTGGGGATCAGGCACACTTGGGTCACAGATCAGGTTTGTGTTTGAGGACATTTTTCAATTACTTTCGGCCTGGACTGACCCGGATTCAAGCCTGATCTGCCCATTTCTGAATTATTTATGAATTTTTAAATTTCTTATCAGGATGAGTAGGTTCGATATTGGACCTAGGTGCTTCAATCCAGTTTGATGACTATTAAACATTTGCTGCTTAGTTAGAAAGGCCACAAGTTAGAAGGACCGCGCTCAAGCATTCTGAAAGCCAATCATTGGGCTTGAATTTGTCTCTTGTTTGTTAAATGGGTCAGTGGAAGTGTCTCCACCTGCCCTGAAACCACACGGATAGTTTTGCTCCATCTGAACGAAGTTGTATGTTTTAGGAGAACAGACACTAAATCCATCCACACTAGCACTTCAGATAGTACAGACAATGAGGCAGCTGCTCCTTTCACTGATGCATCCAATGCCAGCAACCACTTGTTATAACTGTGTGGGGCAGTGAAGATGGATAGAGTGTCCAACCTTATCTTGGTTCCAATTTTCACACTGCCCTGAAGTTGCAATAGGGTGAGCCATCAGTCCAATGAAATGTGCAAAACTGCTTGTGATTCCATTCCATTCACCTACCACCCTGTTTGATTGAAAGCATTCCAGACATCAGGAGAATTCCGAAACCCAAAATTTTCTTTTCTTTCCTTCAATATTAACAATGCAATTCTCCAAATGCCAATTCAAGAACATTTCAAATTCTAGAGAAATTCTAAACAGTTTTAGAATCCTCCCCATCAAATGGGGCTTTCAACTGACAAAAACTGACAAGTGACAAGATTTGGATTTCTGATGGCCCAAGTTCCCATCAGGAATTACTTGGAATCAAGCAGAACCTAAGTCTGTACCGAGGCAGAGATAGTTTTCTTGTCCAGTGCATAACAGGCTTTCAGCATTTTGGACCATTTCATTAGTGCAGTACTGTGTGATAAGATACATGTCAATGACTTTGATGCAATCCAAAGACTGGAGAACTAGAAGGGGAGCCCACTGTGGACGCCATAATTAAGGGCAACCCTTAATATGGGTGTGTTCCAGTGCAAGTCAAAAAATACTAGCGTATTTGGGTTCATTTCCTTATTGTTGCTGGTTTTGTCCCATTATTTAGTGTCCAGTCAGCAAGATTTCCTCTAATTTAGTTCCTGCTACTAAGTCTTATGTAGGAATCATGCAAAACAGTCAATTGGTAAGAGTTGTTGATATCACTTTCATAGTGTTCAGTTAGGAATTAGGATCATGTCAAACAATCCATTCTTGAAATGGAGTTAAGTTATACCTTGATACCGTCAAAGTGGTCGATCCATTCTGTAAAGGGAGCTATACCTCACCCAAACAACCATAGAAGTTCCCTATACTAACACTTGAAGATGTTCCCAAACTTAATCCACAAACTTCAGACAGACTTCTATACTGGCACTTGAAGATGAATGCTCCATGATTAAAATACTTGACAGGGAATATGGAAAAGAGCATATCAAGATCAAAGGACTTGATCAGAATGTATCTTAATACAGTAGTAGCATCAATTTGCACATATAAATATCAACTCAATTTCTCCCCTTTCAGATTGAGAAGAGAAACACTTTCAAAAACTTTTTGTTCCCTACATGGTATCGGAGCCACAGTTAGTCTATCACAACTCTGCAAGTGGCCCACCTAAGCAACAATATGCAGTCTTTTCAGGCCATCATCTACCATCTCAATATTAACTCAGCCTCACTCCCAACTGGATCATCTGGCAACATATGACCATCAAACCAATTCATCTGTCCCATCAACTCATCTTGCTCACACCCAATGCAACATTTCTTATGACCAAAATAAACTCTCTTCAACAGAAGGGCTACTCAAACTAATGTTAAATAAGCAAACCATCTCTTCGGAGATGCTTCCACTCTAACCTTAGACAAGCAAACCATCTCTTGAGAGATGCTTCCATCCCAGTTAACATATTGGTCCTTTAATTGTGCGGTGGCTTTTGCAGTTGTTCCTCCTATTCCCCAATCAAGGTAACTTAATCATGAAAAAGAACAAACGAAAAAAATAAAATGCATCTGATGTAGGAAAACCACAAGGTAAACCCAGGACTCAATACAACACAACTTAATACACTTTCTACAAAACAGATCCTTCAATTTCTATTAATACAACTTATGCAAATGGGCACATGTTGTTACACGTTTGCAAGTGGCATACATGTCGGACTACACAGCACATTTCACACTACCACATGCATTAGGTACTCTCACTCAAAACTCTCTTTGTACTACACTTTCTTTACTACACACAGTACACTACATTTGTCACTTGCACATCACTCAACACACCATCACTTGCACTCACAACTATAAGCACAAACTACACTCAGACACTCTTCTCTTGCACTTCACCCACAGCACTCTACTCACTGCATAACACCGATGAGGCAAGCACATGTATATAGCCTCGGAGGGAACCATGTCGGTGAAGGGCAGTGGCCAAATTGCACCTTTGCTTGCCACTCATTAAGGCGGTTGTAAGAGGCGGTCTTCCAAGGTCAGTTGGCGAGGCTTCTAGAGTATGTGATATGGGCATGTGATTGAGACGGTGGAGAGCATATGTTGCTTTAAGAACATGGTGGAAACAAGGGGGGCAAACGACTGAACTTTGACAGTGTTGACCAACATCTAATATAGATTCTTTAATCATCATCTAATATTTTATATATATATATGGGCTTCGATCTTGTGAGAACTGTTCTCACACACCTGCTATGAGAACTTTTTATGGGACCCACTTCATGATAGGACCAGGGGAGATGTAAAGATCTATGTGGGACCACTCAAGTTTGGCTCCAATCACATCTCCCTAACCTCTTCATCCGTGGTCTAAAAATCTAGTACATTTGGACTGGTGCATAGCCAACCCAACGATCCCGTAAAATCAGATTTGACCAAAACTTGGAGCGTATGACTATCAGAGGGTCCCTATGTATTGTAAGGTTTAGATTGGGTGATAAATTGGCCCCACCTAGAGTTCTCATAAAAAAAAAGGTGAAAACTAGTTCTCATATAATTATTTCCCTATACAGCTAATATGGTCTCAAAATCAGTCAGAACTAAAACTGAAATAGATGCTAGCATGTATAAGACAACACACTACATCATCATCATCATCATCATCATCATCATCATCATCATCAAAGCCTTGTCCTAATGAGAGAACACACTACGCACAATATACATATCTGATTAAGAGCTAGACAGCCTACACGGATGTTTTAAAGGAGTCTAGAGGTTTAAGAGTATTCAGATTAAATTATCAAAATTAAAAGCCCAACAAATTATGAATACAGATTCGAGCATTGGAGCAAAAGAAATAGGATATAATGAATAGGTTAAATAAAAATTACCACCAATCTCCAATGAAATATAAATCACAATTTATTGGCGAGAGGAAAATTTCACAGAACAAAAATGTCAAGGAAGTACCTTTGGAAGAAAAATCTTTAAAGAACTTCATGCAAATACTACAATTTCTGAGCAGCACCCACAGAAGGAAACGCTACAGATCCCACCTTCCCTTGGTATGCAGTCAATATTTCAGGAACAAGGTCTTGATACTTGATCCGAATCTTCTCCAAGAACTGCTTCTCGCATATATTCAACATCCAAAAGAGGTTAGGCTCCTCCTTAATCAGACCCTTCATAATCAGAGTTCGTAGCAATAAACATCTAGGAATAGTCCTCTTCTCCAAACTGTACAATAGAAGATTCGGGCATCTCGCAAGTATTGATGGCTTCCAACCCATCTCGCATTGAAGGAAGCCCACCACTTTCATGATCTTCTCCACCGATACCAACATGCACTTGGGCTGCACTTTGAATGCTGAAAGGATCTCTTCTTTAGACCATCCCAAGCGCTCATAAACCTTCATCCTCCTTTCCCAATTCGATTTCTTCATCCCAGCCATAACCTGAATCGCAAAGGTAAAATTCACGGTTGACGGGTTGAAATCCATTTCCTTAACAAATGTCACGATCTCGCTAAACCGTTCCACGCCCAACAACACTGTTCTGGGCTGGGTCATGATCAATTTGGCAATGTTCGAATCCGGTACACCATGACTGCGTATCATTGAGATGTTGGGTCCTATTTTCTCCTCCAGATTACTCTGGAAAAGACGAGATGAGCGTCTCAGAGTAGCAGAGACGTTCTCATCGGTGTGAACAACGCTTCTTAGGAAATCAAATGAAGGGATGATTTGCCTGTTCAAACTAGCTTGAAAGAGCGATGGGCTTGAAGAGAGGATCTTTGTGAGGTCGGAACCCGAGACTCCATATCTCTTGAAAACGTCGATCTTTCGTGAGAGGGTTTTGTGGGGATCGCTTAAGAGAACCGAGGGTAACTTGGTGACCATTTTGGTGATTTGGGTGTCGGTAAATCCATGGTTTCTTAATAGTTCCATTACAGAGTCTGGGTTTTTGGGGGTTTTGAGATTGAGCTTCTTAGAAGCAAAAAGAGCCGATTCTGGTGACAACCCACATGAGTTTACGAGGTAAGAGACCGTGAATGAGCGTCGTTTTGTGATTGTGGGTTTTGAAATAGAAGATATGAATTTGAGAGATGACAGGTTTTGAAGAAGCAAAAGGGTATAAGATTTTTCTCTGATTCCTGCAATCATACACCGGGGAGTTCTTCTACTGTAAATCAAATGCAGCATCTTATAGAAAATGCATTCAAAGGGGTGTTGATGGATAGAACATGAAACTTACAAGCTGCTCTGGGGCACCGACTCCTCAGCGATTGTTGAGGGAGGATCCCTAGAAATTGGCTTCGACCTGTCACCGGCTTTGTTGCTCATTTGATTATGTGGGCCTTTCCAGTTATCAGTTTCCCAAAACTCTTAAACCTTTCAACTAGTGGGACCCAGTTTGGATGAATTGCTTGGGTGGGCCACGCTAGATAAATGATAGGGACCCTGGTATCCAGTTCTGTCGTCCCGAAATCGGATGTGGGCCTCGATTGCACTTATTTCTGATTTGGGTTGTGGATTTGGGTCTGATTATTAAAGTTGAGTTAGACCCAAATCTGATCAATCGGATTTCGAATTCCTAATTACACTGATCAAGCGGATTTCGAATTCCTCATTACACTGACCTGACTTTATGCTCACGAACAGGAAAACAGTTTAAAATTTCCAGAACACTTCACGTGGCAAAGGATGATGTAAAAATCATAATTTTGCCTTCTTGTATTGTAAAGCCGTGCTAGCCACTAAGGGTGTACATGGTTTAGAGTAAATCGGATTGAGCCAAATTCATTACCAAACCATTACCTAGGAATTGGTAGTTTTATAATCCGCCACTGATCCATTGCACGTTAAAACATATCCAAGCCGAATTGTAAATTAACGATTTGGACCAGTTTAAAATTTTCTATCCATCAGTAGTTTTACTCACTATTTCACACACTTTATCCATTGTAATAAGAAAGTTAAAATTACAATAGAGATTATTGTCTTTTAATATTTTTATATAGAAAATCTATATTTCATTTTAACGGTTCAAATCGGTTTAAATTCATGGATTAAGAGTAAAATCTATCACCAAACCATTACTAATGGATTAGGATTTTTTCAATCGGTCACCAATTTGTTAACCATCGGATTAGTTAAAAAACCGCGAATCGGATCAGATCGGATCAAATTAATTTTATGGGTCAATGGATTTTTTTACACCACTACTAGCCACACATCTCATCTCTCTCATATCTACAATGAAAAAAACTAAAACAAATGAGTTTAACCTACCATATAAGACGGCTGTGAGATGAAGAATGTACCTAGCATTATTCTTTTATGCAGTACGCCACATACAAATATATCACACACATTTTCACCATTATCTCTTACAATTTTTTTAGAATTTTGTGCACTACCCTACCCATATAGACAAAAATAATGGCAAATCTATCATTTTTTAGTTGGACACTTACAATACACCCTACTTTAGAGCCGAGTGGGGCCTGGTGTTAGACCATCCCCTCAAGTTTATCAAGCATAAATTGGCCCATGAGTGAGATTTTGGGCCAATCTGTGTTTAACATGTCGAGCTAAGGTGATCCATGTAGTTAGGCTTTTCCGAAGACCATGTCAACATTTGCCTGGCCCTCATTTTTTAGCTCGATAGCAAAACACCCGAAGTCCACCTAATGCTTAATGGCCCAACAGAAGGCACATTATAGATTGAAGAATATAACAAAGGCTCCTGCTATATTGCAATTGGCCAGATTGGGCCAATTATAAATGGGCCACGTTACACGCTTCAGCGCAGTGCATCCTGGCCCATGACCATCCATAATTTTTTCTAGTATTCATCAACTTGCCTGTTAGTTTTTGAAAAGTCCAAACACATATTAAATTAGAGCCAATACAAGTATATATATATATATGTAGTTTCAAGAAAAATTTTGTGAATGAATGATTAAATATAAAATACATTAAAAAATTACTTTGTGATGTTTTCTTATGAAACTAAATCAGCTTGATGCATATTAAGAAACTAGAAGAAGGGAGGTGCTTGTTGCAATGTATCCAATACTTCATGTATAAAATCTATATCCTTGCAATACACATGCATGTCCCTACCGAGATATCCGGTATTTGGGCATTATAGCTCCGTCATTAATCCAATAGAGAAATGGAAAATAAATAAATGCACGAATGACTTGAATCAGTGTTTTTTTGGAGCAGTCTCATGTTAGTTCCTATTTGTCAAGGCTACAAACTAAGCAGCGAATACACAATTAAATATTTATACATATAAATATATGTATATATAAATATTTTTTTTTGGTATAGTAAAACTAATTTGCAATGCCTTGTATTAGACATATTTCTTATTTGTTTGCATCTTTTAATAAGAGTCCTGCTAAACAATCACCATTTTTTACTCTGTATAGTTGGCCAGAAAAAAAAAGTTAAAAATTAAAATTTTCATCCTTTTACTCTACCTCTTTTCCTCCATCTATTCTCTCCCGCTCTCCTCCCTCGCCCTTTCTCCCCCTCCCCGCATCTTGCCGCAGGGAGCAGGGAGGGGGAGGGAGGAGAGGGGGAGAGAGAGAATAGAGGGAGGAAAAGGGAATGGGAGGAGAAGATGAAGAGGAGGAAGAGCCCCCTCCACGCCGGAGCTCATCCTTAGCCGGAGGGGAAGGCGAGGAAGGCGAGGAGTAAGGGAGAGGAAAGGGGTGTGCAGAGAGAAAGAATGAGTGTATTTTGAGAACTTTTGCGTTATTTTGTTTTATTTAACTAATTATACTGAGTCAAAACTGGTGTTTATTTATCAACTCTCTTTAATAATTGTATGTGTATGTAGTGCTTTACCTTAACGATCAAATATGCTTACATATATGTGATAACATTGTGTTAAAATGGTCGTTAGTGTACTCACCAAGTATTAAAAGTAGAAATATACTAGTAATGAATGGGTTTATGTATCATTCTACCAAGTAAATTGAGAAGCGTCACACCTAGAGTAGATTCATACTCTCATTTATTATTAATCGAGTATATAAATTAGGAATCATTTGGAACTACTCAACGGTCTGGATTAGTTATTATTCAGAGCATACAATGATGGATAAACCAAAACAACAAATGGGCAGTATCTAAGACATCATCCCCTACCCTCCATCCTTTAAAAAGTCAAAATCGAAGCACAGAGATGAAATCGGAAGAGCTTGCTCCGGTAGCACAAAGAGAAACATAGCCTTGACTTGTCTGTGCTATCAAAGAATTCCCCCTTCCACAGATTTCTATTTCCATGAAATGGAGGAAAAATCCGTTCCTACAAGAGGAAGTCAATGTCCTCTCTTCAACAAAATCAGTTCAATTTTAATTATTTTTCTGCAAGGAAACTGCATCGCACCATACAAGAGAGCAGTAGGCTACTGAAAAAATCGACTTGATTTTCCTCTCTATCATAGAATCCTCTTATCACAACAAATGCACCCTCACAGCCGCCATAGAAAGGGAACTCAGAATCAAAAGATAAATAGGAGGGGGGAAAGAGTCAAAAAACAAATAGCAAAGTACAATTTCTTTGTAAGTCATTTCAACAATGAACATTCAGTCCAGTGATTGTTAAATTAAGTGTCCATTGTTTCAATAATCCTTCTACAACAACCTTATCACGTTCCTAAAGTTGAACAATTTAATTGAATTTTGGCTGGGCCCTACTCAACTTGCTTTTGAAATTCCTCTAGCTGCATGCCCCAAATTTTGCTAGTAATCCACTTTTATCGCTGACACCCATCCACATCAACAACTCAAACAAGAAACTAGATAACCAAACACTGGTCTCCACCATCGTATCACATAGCTCTTTCTTAAGATAACATCGTTGGTGAAAGGTGATATTATTAGAATTTTCAATTTGTTTGGTTTTTTTCTGGGGACATTATCAAGAAAGCACCAGTAAAACTAAAATATCTAGAGAACCAAAATGCTATCAAACTCTATTAAAACGCAAAATACAATTCAAAATGCATAGAAATCGATGCATCACTCAAAGGTATTGCAATGATATCACAGTAATCTCCTCCTGCGCAATTTGCAACTGATGCAGGAGCTAAACTTGGAACAGCCCAGATTGGATCAAGTCCGTGATGGAGACAACCCCAGTGCTCACATGTCATTGCCATTAGAGGTGGGCACTGATTGGCAGGACTTCGCCATCACCTTCAATGTAAGTCGGTCCTTGGAGGGGGAAGCCCTTTTACTTCGTCACCATCACAAACCTTTCTGAGTACAGGAAGGAAGCTTATGTATATGTCTACAAGATCCAGCAAGGGAAGGTACTAATGCCCAAGCAGAAAGCTCACTGATATATGCCGACTACATCCATTGGTAAAAGTCACGGATGTCATGCATGATTAACACAGGTTTGAGACTTGGGAGCACCCTCTTTGTACAAAATTGCGAAAGATTAGGTTTGTCTCCGGTCTGCTTCAGCGGGATTCGCACCAGGTAATGACCTCTATCTATTGGCATTTTTAAGGTCTACCTAATACATGGAATGGGTTACTCTATGCTCGCATGGCCTCCCACTGGTAAACTGCTACTCCTTGTCTATTATAGACATGAGACATGTAACAGTTTTTATAGCATTTGACTTGGTATATCTTTTTTTCTCTTACATCAATGCTGCTGACTCAAATTGGAATTTTCAACCAGGGGAACAGTCCTATTGGATCAAAGACCTCAAGAATACCCACATCATCAGAGAGAGGGAGAGAGAGTAAGTAAATCAGCTGAGTCAGACTGAGGACAACTTGGTAGCCCCCACATGTCAATGTGGCTGACTCAGCTGAGTCTTGTTGAGTTTCATAGCATTGGTTGGCTAATAGTGCTGCTAATGGTTTGGGTCAGCATTTGGAAAGGCTGTCCAACTCCTAGCCCATTTATGCGTGGGTTTTGAGAATGTTCAGGTCAAGGGTAAGGTTTGCGTTTAAGAATAAGGCTGTTTTTCAATGAGGTTGGGACTAAGCCCTGGACTGATCCAGATTCAACCTGATCCGCCATTGTTGAATTGTTTATGAATTTTATAAATTTGTCTTTGGGATGAGGAGCTTTGATATTGAGCCAAGATATGTGTTGAAGTCAAGCTTGATAAGTTTGTTTCTGGATGACGGGAGTAAGGCTCGAAATATTGGTCATTTAGTTAGAAGAATCAGGCTCGAGCATTCTGTGAGCCAATCAACAGTTAACACCTAATCCATTTAAGCATGGGTTGGGCGTGGGCTTGATTTTATAATTTGTTAATCAGATGGGTCAGTTGAAGCACCGTCTCTATCCACCCTGAAACCACCAAGATGGTTTTGCTCTATCGGTATTAAGTTGGACATTTGAAAGAATAGATACTAATTCCATCCACTTGCATTTCAGAAGGTGCGGATCATGAATATAGGAAGTAGATGCGGCTTTCACTAATGTGTACAACGCCAGCAACCAGTAGAGAAGCTGTTTGAGGTAGTGGAGGCGTATAAAGAGTGTCCAACCTATTTTGATTCCAATTTTCACACCATCCTGAACTTGCAGTGGAATGGAAGCCATCAGTCCAATGAAATGTGTAAAAATTTGCGATTCAATAGATTCTACTGCAACCAAGATTACAAGAATTCCAAAAATACATGTGGAGAAAATTTCCAAAACCCCCTTTCGTTCTTGTTCCCTACTATTAGGGGTGGATTCTCCAAATGCCAACTGGGGCATTTCAAACTCAATAATTTAGAGAATTTTAAACAATAAAAAAGGCACTTTTACCCTCTAGAGTTCTCCCCATCAAGTGGGGTTTTCAACTGACACAATTTGACATGTGTTGGGAATTTCTGATAGCCTAAATTTCCATCAGAAATGCTTCCAACTAAACAAATTCTAGGTCAATGGAGGTAGTTTTCTTATCCAGTGCATAATAAGCTTTCAGCATTTTGGACTATTTCATAGGTGCAGTGCTTTGTGTTGAGCGTAGACCAGTAATGGCACTGATGAGAAAAAGTTTGGATATACAGGTAGAAGGCCCATCAAGAGGTAGGGGTAGGCCAAAGAAAACATGGATAGAAGTCATTAATTCAGATTTGAAGAAGTTGTACTTATCGAAAGATTTAGCTCAAAATAGAACGAAATGGAAAAATAGAATTCATGTAGCCGACCCCAACATAGTTAGAATAAGGCTTTGATGACGAGTGCTTTGTAATGACAAACATTTAATAGCTTTGATACAATTCAACAATTACATAACAAGAAAGGAAGTGCACGAGAGACTCCACACTTGTGGCGGCATAAGTCCAAAATAGTTGAGTAATTCTTTTTTTTTTTAATCCATCTTTTTGGGTTCTTTCTATTAGCTGGGATCCAGTCAGCAAGATTTCCTGTCAGTCTACACTAAGAAGAGGCGTCCTCTTGTGAGCACCACTACACACCGAAAGATGTGCACACTTTCTTATGGAGTCCACCTGGGCTCCACTTGGGCATGGTTGATCTCTCCAACTATTTATATATGGTGATGGAGGCTTTAATCATCATTGTAATTACTTGATTAGTAATCAATATGTTTTCACCATCCAAAATAAAGATAGATAATGATATATGGAATCAGTGATTATTGGAAAAGGTCCATATTTTATGGTTCACAGAGATGGATTATAAGTTTGCATCTCATTAAAAATTTTAGCATGTCACCAACAGAACTCCTTAGAAACACTCCCACGTCCCTTATTTTAAAAGCTACAAAAGTAGTGAAAGAGGAAAAAACAAATAAAATTGATAATACTGTGGAAAACATGGTCAATATTTTTTTATGAAAATTTTTAAATAAGGTTAAGTTTTTGCCTTATTTCAAAAAAGGGCATAAATGCCCAAAACTTTTCAAATTAGTCCTTAAATTTTTAAAGATGTTTTCAATTAAGGACATATATTCATTTAAAGCTATTTTTAGGCAACTTTTTCTCTCGATTTTTTTAAAATATCTAGAGTACACTTTATTGAAATAAATTTTTGATTCAACTCCTCAATATCCTTCTCGTTTCCTTCTCCGATATCCTTATGATAATCAAGGATAACTAGTATGTCCTCGGTGATCGACTACATGTAATAGCTACTGAAACCATGTCATGGATTTAAATGATTGGTAATTTTGGTCGTTTAAGAAAATGGAGGCAAAAAGTTACCAAAAAGTACCTTTAAATTTACAAATGCCCTTGATTGAAAATTCTTAGAAAACTTAAGGACTAATTTGAAATGTTTTGAAACTTGTGTTTTTTTTTCTTTTTTGAAATAAGGTAAAAACTTAAGGCCTTATTTGAAAATTTTCCTTCTTTTTTTTTGAATGATGGTTAATTCTCAATACTATTGGATTCCTACTTTACGCTGCATTTTGGGCATAAGTTTTTTTTTTTTTTTTAAGTTTCAATCTCTAGTGTAAAATGATTGTTTATGATTTGATTCTAAGAAATGTTAAACTTACATCCCCACTTACTCCCCCAGTTACTCTCTAGTGCCTTTTGTGGTTCACATCGTGATGTGAACCACAAAAGGCACTAGAAAGTAGCTGTGGGAGTAAGTGGGGATGTAAGTGTAGCATTGCTATGTGATTCGTGTTTATGTGTAAAAGCATATATTGTAGAAATGCACGAGATGAGCACAAAAGGCAATTATGTATAGCGAGTGTTACGTGTTAGTAGCCCACCACATTGACCTAATTTAGGTGCTGGCCCAACCGTGGCTTTGCTATGCAGCGCCAGCCCATGTAGAATTAAGGGTCGTGACATGCCGTGCCCAGGTACCTAGGGAGTCAGCCCAGCAAGGCCCAAATCGTGCCATGTTGAGCCTTTCCCCGGCGGGCTAAGCCGTGCTACCCATGGGCCTGCCCACATGTCCCTTTTAATTTTTTTAAAAAAGTCTTTTTATATAAATTTAAAGAGAAATTATGCACTTTCAGGGTTTCTAACTTGAAATAAAATTAAAACTAGAAGAATAAATGGACAAATATGGATGCTCATTTAAAAATAAAGAGAAAAACTTTAATTATTTTAAATTTTATACTTAATTTATATAAATATTAAATATATAAATAATATAAATGTCATACAGGGCCTTGCCGTGCTAAGGCCCAAATACACTGGCCAAGCACAGCCCAACTAAGGCAGGGGTCCCTCGGCCCAACAGGGCCCACTCCTAGGACCTTGCTATGAAGGCCCACGGCTTGCCTTTTTGAGAGCTGGGCCACGCATGGCCTGGGCGGCCAACCATGTTTGCATGCTTAACCTAATCTACCAAACTTAACTATAACTCTAGGTTTTAATATTTAGAAATCCTCATGTGCAATTAACTCTCATCACCATGGGCCCACTGGGGCCCTACTGATATGGTATAGGAGGTTTGAAAGTGCCATTTTAGATGGGCCCTAATGTTAAGTTTAGAGTCAATCTCAAGCCTCTAACCAACTCATCCTTGGCCCACAAGTCTAATGATTTTACATTAAAGAAAAAAATTTGACACCTCCAATGGTCCATTACATTTGAAGTAGTGTTAGATTGAATTTACGACTAAACCAATCAATACATACATAGAGAAGAAGAAAAACATACATCCATGGAGCGTTTTGCTCAATTATTGTTTAAAGAAATTGGGGCACTCTTTAAAAAGACTTCATCCCCTCTAACATGTACTTAGCCTACTCACTACTCACTATTCACAGGTCTTAGTCTTGTTCTCACAACCCCACTTGCCACATATGGTTCGTCAATCTCCGACACCACGGGATTAGAGAGCCCCCACCTCTCTACCACAGTCTATGATTACATGATTACATCAAAATGCAATCTCCACTTTCTTGGCTTCGAACAAACCCTTCTTAACCTTCAAAAAAGCCCTAGTATAATTACTAAAATATCTAACACCAAGCTCTGTCATGCTCCTTCTCACAGTAGGATGGTGAAAGGTAAATGCACAGTGGCATTAATCATCCGAACAGTAGCTGATGCACTATGGGTAACTTGTTGTCGCTGAAGCTGGCCCTTTTATTAATTGTAGTAAAAATGTCAATTATGCCAACACTCAATTTTTAAGTATATTTTGGGTTGAGACGGTAATTCATAATGCAATTAGTTGAATTGGGTCGGCTTGATAGGTTGAATGGTAAGAATGGGCTCAGGCTGCACCAACACATTAAAGGTCAGAAATGCAAACTATATATAAATCTTAAATATGATGTTAGGAGGTCGTTTACGAAATTGCCACCCCCACTCGTTGGTACACATTTTTTGGATCAAAAAAACATACTGCAACCCCATCCATTAATAGGCGACATAGCGACAAGAAGGTTACCCTATGACTGGGAAGTTGAATCTGTCTCTGCCAAAGGCGAGCTTGACGAGCTTAAGTTTACTGCATTTTTTAGTTTCCTGGGCCAGTCCTTGGCCCAAAGGAAATGAGTTACCAGTTACTACCATACACAACAACGTAATACTACTTCATTTATATGCTAAAGAAACTTCAGATTATCTGAAGCAGGTAATGGATTTCCAAGATAACAGATTGTACATCAATATATATAGCAAATTTAATTCCTACAATTCACAATTTCACAAACTGCACCCCTTACATAACTACACCAAAAGGAAATAACTTAATCAAAGGACATAAAATCTGGCGAGCTTAACCACCCCGTCGCAACATCATGTTGTAGTAATTGTAGGCCATCACCCTCCAATCTCCAATGCTGACATGGTGTGGTTGTTCAAACTATCTTACCCAGCTGCATTTCCATTGCCGCTGTATCCAATCTCCACTTCACCGAGTAAGCTCTGTGTTTCTTCATGGTTGCTTTGGACCCAAGGATGTTCCACAAACCCTCTCAACCCTTCAGGCTCCATTGCTACTTCCTTCATGATATGCCTTTCTTCACCTTTAACTTTCCAGCATCTCTTTGCAAGCCGCGCAACTGCCAGCAATTGCTCTACACCATCCTCATCCATTACCCGATTCTCGAGAACTTCAAATAGACAATTCTCTTTCATTGATGAAATGAAATACATTGAGAGATTTCTGTCATTTTGAGATCTATTCATGCAAATTGGCTTTTCTCCTATTAACAGCTCTACAAGAACCACCCCAAAGCTATAAACATCACTCTTCTGAGGCAGTCCATTTGAAAGTATTCTGGATCTAATTACCCCAAGGTCCCTTGCACAAGTGTATTTAATTGAGTTTGGTCCAAGGGCACTAGTCTTGATGCTCCAAAATCAGATGCTTTGGCTGTATGATTATCATCTAAGAGAATGTTGATGGACTTGACATCTTTGTGAAATATCGGTATAGAAGCTGCAGAGTGCAAATAATGTAGTGCTCCTGCAATCTCTGATGCAATTCTTAGACGGTCCTCAAACAATATGGAAGATGAATAAGCTTCATCATAGATGTGATTGGAAAGGGTCCCGTTAGAGATGAATTCATACACCAATAATGGAACTTCAGCTTCCAAACAACATCCCAAGAGCTTAACAACATTTCTATGATTGATTTGAGACAAGATGAATACCTCATTTATGAACTGCTCTATTTGGGTCTCATCCACTATTTTGTACTTTTTGTTTGCAACTATTGTCTTATCTGGTAAAATTCCCTTATAAACTGTGCCATAACCTCCTTGGCCAATGATTCGATCATCAACATGTTTATTTGTAGCCCTTTCCAACTCTTCTGTGCTGAATATTTTTGTTGTCAGAGCAACTCTATGCGAAGTTATTTGTTGCTGCAGCAGCAAAGCTCCATTTTGCCTGAAGAACTTCTCTTCGAGTAGGATCATCTTCCGTTTCTTCAATCCCCAAAATATGAATGAACCAGCAATAAGTACAAACAAGAGGCTTAAGCAGATGCCTGCGTGGGCGCATGGAATGTAATTTAGGAGCCTGCTAAGTAACTCATGTTGCTGGATATGGTTCAGTTCACTACGTACAAGGTGCATCATCATAAATGAACCCAACATTATTTTATATACCAGTATAAAAGGAAGCTAGAGCCATAAAACGCTGCCTTAATGTCAACATTTAGAAAGATTGCCTAGAATCACCACAATTATATGTATATTTGGCGTGCAATCATAAGTTCCTTCTTTGTTTTTGCATTTCCCTACCCTGCAGGTATAGTTGCCTGTAATGCACTCATCAATATCTGCATGAGGAAAGCAAATGCAAATTTAATCACCACTATTAGATGGACAAAAAACGTCAATTGGATTGTAACGTTACACAATTACTTCTAAGGGCAAGTTTCTATAACAGGAGAAATTTGCAATCAAGAGAAATATTGATCCTTTCTGCATCCCCTGCCTTTTTAGTCTTTTGATATAGTACTGTTTTGTGAGAGACATAAAAGAGAAAAAAAATTTTGAAGTGATCTTTCATGATAAAGAGGATTTTGATTTATGATGGGAGATTAGTAGGAAAGGGGCCAGGTTAGATTTTTAGATCGGAAATGAAAATCAGTGGAGCACTGGAATCCAAAAACACATTTGTGTGACGTTGGAATTCTGTGGTACAGGGAATTCCTTTTCCCTCAGGTCGTCAAAAAAAAAATCTACCTCCTCCCATAATAGTTTTTCCTTTCTCCATGTGGAAAAGAACTGCATCATGGGAAAACGTACGATGAATGCAGAAAGATTGCCTTTTTTCATCTCAGTTTCATCATTTCAATTATAAGAGAACCTCCAAGTTCTTGCGAATCTTAAACAGTTCAATTGAACCACTTTTCCTTTTTTGTAATGGTATAAAGCCATGCAATCAATATCAGATGCCTCATAGCTATAAAAATAGCACATGCTGCATGAGTAAGGTTACTGGCTTGTGGCCAGTGGAAGGGCACTGAAAAGTACGTTGAAAGGGAACCTTCCCAAATGGAGTCACTGGTTGCACCTTGCAGGTGATACATGAGAGGGCTCTAGCCATGTACAAAGGAGTCCATATTCATGTCTTAAATCAATGAAATTTAAAACCTTATATAACCTGATATAACCAATGAAATGTAAACAGTTCAAAATAGAGCTTTTCCATTGGTCTGCCTTGTGGCCGAATTTCACTCCAATAAGAATTGGACGAATTGATCAATGTAATCAATAAATGCATACAACAATGAAACCATTAGTTTTACACATGATTATTGTGAAAGTTGGCACAGACTTCTAAGTGAAATTCTGCCTAAAACCATTATTTTAAGTATTCAAAATTTTATTAATTGCAACCAATTGATGGACTTATATCCCTCATAATCATCATCAAAACATTGTCCCAATTATAATGGGGCTGCTAACAAAAGATTTGTTATATTTCTAACCAAAACAATTTCACTCATCTGGGCATCCTTACGGTCAACACAGAAGGAAATTGGGCCAACTGCATAAAGGCTTAGGTTATTGTTATGTCAAAATTGAAACTCCGGTTAGGGTTGTCAATGAATCGAGCCAACTGATTTTTGCAATTGGGTCATTCTTGGCAAGAGTGCTAACCAAGCCAAGATCAAGCTAGCTCAATTAGCACACCAGACCAAGCATCATTTTGCCTGCATTTCTGCAAGGAAAACAGGGCCTTTTTGAACTTCAATTTTGGACGCAGAGCAAAACTAGTATCATGAAAGTGGAGAGAAACTGGAGAACTGGAATCAGACCTACCTTCGTTGCTAGACACGCCCACAAGAAAAAAAAAATCAGACTTACCTTTGCATCCTCCTTCAAGATAAGGATTTCCTTCATAACCCTGAGAGCAATCGCAACGATACGCGGGACCATTAGTCGAATTGTAGCAGGTGCTTTTCTCACTCTTGCAAGCATAAGCACTCGAATCTCTCTTGGCCGATTCACAAGTTTGATCCCCAATCGCCCAATCAACCACCACAGGCACTGGACCTTTCCCATATCCATATGTACCAGTGATGGCCAGATATTTCATGTTGAATATGAAGCCATCATCAGCAATCAGAAAGGTATAGCTACACGGATTAAATCCCAGCACTCTGCTATGATTTTAGGAGCTTCTCACCGATATATTAAACATCTTGGCACCCACAGGTATGGAGGTCTGGCAGCACCCGATTCCAGAACAGGTCCCATTGACCACACGCTGCTCGTCCGAACAAAAAGACACTCATCCACTGGTGAAATTCGAATCAGAATCCACAAGGGATCCTGATACGAGGGCCACGGAGTCGCACCCCAGTGCAGTGAACTTGTTGCGGGTGTTTTAGAAGGTGTACGGGCCACTCTTAGCTAAACGCATCCATGAGTTGTAACCGCTCATATCTCCTGCGCTATTGCTCGTTGTATTGATATTTCAAGAACCTCATATCCGATCATAAATAGTTTTGGAGGATTATTAGTATTGTTGCAGGGTAGATTGAACCACTGTTTGTCTATGCTGCAACCATCTCCTATGCCATAGGGTATGGAATGCTAATGTCATCGTACCTCACTGGGCAGCCAGGCTTTGCAATGGATGCCGATACTGCTGCTGCTGATAGGCATATCATCAAGAGATGAAGCAACAGATGCCAACTTGCCGTTTCTCTTCTCCTTTCTTTCCTTCCTTCCTTACAAGGTGGGTTTTAGATTCTGCATGTATACGTATCTTACCTTTACGTAGGTCCTAATAGATTTACAGTGTGATTTTATGTTCTATTCCCACTAGTTGAATATGAGCCATCCTTGGTGCAGTCGGATAGACTAACGCACCATTGTTTATGAAAACAACGGACGCAATCATTGACCATACTCTAAAATACATATTTCTAGTTGGTTTTGGATGGCTATTAGTAATTGAACTAGTCTTTTTGGGGCTAATCAACCTCTCAAATTGAAAACTATGTGTGTTAAGAAGATGTCTTGATTGATGGAACCATCACGTTGTTGGTTTAACAATCTCGTGCACGTCAACGGCTCTCTATTTGAGTCTTCATTTGGAAAGCAACATATGAATGGTAGGGTTATTTTTCAAGTCAAGCTCTGCCATTGGATGAACTCTTCTTCCGGTGATTAGAATTTGCCCAAATATATATTTGTTTTATATATTAATAAAGAAACATGGTGGTGGAGTATGGAGGTTCAGGAAGTTATTCGACAAAAAAATATTGCTACAAAGTTTGGCAGGGGACTAAGAGTATAGAAAATTTTGAGTTGTATAAGAAGGCAAAGAAAGAAGCTAAGAAAGTAGTAAGTAGTGCAAAGTTCAAAGCATACGATGACCTTTATAATAGGTTGGGAACAAGAAAAGGAGAAAAGGATATTTTTAAGCTTGCAAAAATAAGAGAAAAGAAAAGCAGGGACTTAGATCATATCAAATGTATCAAGGACAATGAGGAAAATATTTTAGTGAAGGACAACGATATTATAGAAAGGTGGAAAGAATATTTTAGTAAACTTTTAAATGAAGAATATTTGGGCGATACAAGAGTGGAGGAGGATACTTCATTACAAGAGTATACTTTTTTCCGTAGAATTAGCGGGGTGGAAGTGAAGGAAGCATTGAAGCGAATGAAAACAGAAAATGCAACAGGCCTAGATGGTATTCCGATAGAGGTATGGAAATGCTTAAGAGAGGTTGGAGTAAATTGGTTATGTAGACTGTTCAATAAGATACTTGTGACAAAGAAAATGCCGGATGAATGGAGAAAAAGCATTGTAGTACCTATATATAAGAATAAAGGAGATATACAAAATTGTACCAACTATCGAGGGATTAAACTTATGAGTCACACTATGAAGTTATGGGAGAGAATAATAGAGCAAAAACTGAGAAAAAAGACTAAGATTTTGGAAAATCAATTTGGTTTTATGCCAGAGAGATCAACTATGGAAACTATCTTTTTACTTAGGCAATTAATGGAAAAATACCGAGCAAAGAGGAAAAATCTACATATGGTCTTTATCGATTTAGAAAAAGCCTATGATAGGGTACCGAGGAATTTAATTTGGTGGGTCTTAAAGAAAAGGAATGTCTCAAGAGGTTATATTGAAATTTTAAAGGATATGTACGAAGGTGCAATAACAAATGTGAAAACCACATGTGGAGAAACAGGCGGATTTCCCGTGACTATAGGCTTACATCAGGGATCATCCTTAAGCCCTTATCTCTTTGCATTAATTATGGATGAGTTAACTGTGCATATTCAAGAAGAAGTACCATGGTGTATGTTGTTCGCAGATGATATAGTATTGGTGGATGAATCAAGAGAGGGTGTAAATGCAAAGCTTGAAAGATAGCGGAGGGCATTAGAATCTAGAGGCTTTAAAATAAGTCGTACAAAGACAGAATATATGGATTGTAATTTCAGTGGACATATACAAAGTGTTGAAACCAATGTCAAAATTGAAACCCATGAGATACCACGTAAAGATTCTTTTCGGTACCTAGGCTCGATGTTAGTAAGGATGGGGAGATTGACGAAGATGTGGAGCATAGGATAAGAGATGGATGGCTGAAGTGGAGACTAGCTTCGGGAGTACTTTGTGATAGACAAATGCCAACAAAATTGAAGGAAAAATTTTACAGGACAGTGGTTAGACCAGCTATGATATATGGAGCAGAATGTTGGCCAATTAAGAAGACACATATTCATAAGATGGATGTAGCGGAAATGAGAATGCTTAAGTGGATGTGTGGTAAAACTAGAAAAGATAAAATTAGAAATGAGCGCTTTCGAGAACATTTAGGGGTAACACCAATAGGAGATAAGATTAGAGAAACTCGTTTAAGATGGTTTGGGCATGTGGAGCGTAGGCCAGTAATGGCACCAGTGAGAAAAAGTTTGGATATACAGGTGGAGGATCCATCAAGAGGTAGGAATAGGCCGAAGAAAACATGGATAGAAGTCATTAATTCAAATTTGAAGAAGTTGCACTTATCGAAAGATTTAGCTCAAAATAGAACGGAATGGAGAAATAGAATTCATGTAGCCGACCCCAACATGGTTGGGATAAGGCTTTGATGATGATGATGATGATGATATATTTGTTTTATAAAACCGGTACTTCTAGTAGGATTAAAAACGTGCTGACGATGCAATGGTTGGTGAGAAGAGTTGTTTGCAAATTTTCATCTAACAGTGATTACTGATAAAAGTATGAAAGCAGTTTGGGTTTAGCTGATGCTGATACTTGAAAGTGTACCCAAATTTAAGTTGCAGTAAATTGGCCACCAATGTATATGCAATCTACTCATCGGAAAATACTTTCCTACCCTCGGATTGTGGGTTATACCAAAGAGATAGGTAGTATTATGAGAAATGGAAAATACCAAGGTGGATAAAAAAAGGAAAGAAACGCACTAGTGAATAAGCCATGAGACACATATCCATTGGTAGTATAGTGGTAAGGCACCTCCCTTGCACAAACGAGGATCAGGGGTGTGCTGCTGATGGGGAGGATATTAGATGTGTGCTTGTGGGTTTGGAGCATGCACCTCGTGAAAAAAGAAACCGGATTCCCTGTTGTAGATATTACATGGGAACCTATAAGCCATAACCCATGCTGGGAACCACATAGTAGCCCACATGGAGACCATCTTACTGTGTAAGATGAATCCCATCCCCTCCTAGATATATCCACAAATTTCTGTTCAAGAGCACTAGCTTCCACCATTAGACTGAGCACATGACCAAAGCGTAATCACTGACACATCGACAGGAGCCATGTGTCTCATCATGTGTTCAATTTTACTGTGGGATCCCCTTGTGTAAAAGTAAAAACTAAGAATATGTTATTGAAGGAGATGAGACTAATCTTGATTAGTCTATATTATCTCTATGTAGCCCTCGCAGTAGAGTTTTTGGGTACTCGTGTAATGCAGTTCCATGAAATAGCTCAACAAGGGATTCAAATATGGAAGATCCAATATTTGGAGTCAATGAGACTTATGGTTTCTTTACCCTAATTCCAAAAATCCCTATCTGGAGAATTTATGAAGTTTCTGAAAGTTCTCCTGCTCAATCGAATTCCTGAATTCTTCATTCCAATTGAGCATCTAAAAATACCATAGATAATGGAATTTTAAGAATTTCAAAGGCTACTTTTTACTTTTCAAGTGGGTGGAACTCAAAATTCCAACAAAAGAATATAGCATTTAGAAATTTCAGAAGACAGTTATCACACTGCTGTCTTTGAATTCCCAATAGAACAAATTACAGAAATTTTGGTAAAAAACAAGACCTAAATATGGGACACATAAATCCATTTGTGGTGTCATAATCAATGAAACTCAAAATTTTCCAAAAAGAAGTTCACTCGTGCATTTGGGTTGATGCAAAATTTCAATTCAATATGAGTTAGACCGAATCATCGGGTTGATCAACGCAAAATTAAGTGAATAAATGCATAACAACAGTTTGTGTGTGTGTGTGCGTTTTTTTTTTTTTTTTTTTGCGCTTTTGGTTTTAATGAATTGCTCTTGTATTCAAAAAAGAAAAGTGAATAAATGCATAACAACAGCTTGTTTTACACTTGCTTAGTTAATGTGACAGTCATTCTAAGGCCCAAAACTCCTATTACAGTGAGATTTTGCCTTGAACCAGTAGGGGTGGGAAATTTCTATTGTACGCAGTTTAGGAATTTCTTAATTGCCGCCAACTGATCTAGTACTAATATCCCTAGCCAAACAATTTCACACAGGGCACACCGAGGCAAAGCGGTCCAACAGCATTCAGGCCAGGTTTATTGGTATATCAAGTTGAAACTAGGGTCAGGAATGCCAATGAGTTTAGCGAAGTCATTTTCCAGCTCGCCACGGCTCATATGCACAAGGGTCATTTTTGGCTTGTGTGCTAATCAATCAAGCCCAACTCAATTTAGGGCCTGTCTACCACAGTCTGGGCTCGAATTCATCTAGGTTGTACTTTCATATACCACGTCTAGATATGTGTTAGTATGTTTCACATGGGGCTATGTCGATCATGAGTGTACTTAAAATATTACACATACGTCATATATATTGATATTTATTATATATTACAGTAAAATTTAAAAAGAAAAAAGGAAAAACCAGACATAAGTTTAACTTAGCCAAGTTCAAGTCTGCAATGGGTTGGTCAAGTCGAACCCAAGCAGGCTTCTTGAGCTTGAGCTAGGTCAAGCTTGTCCAGTCACAATCAACTTGTTTACATCCCAACCAAGGTTAGAAATTTGAATCTAATTGAAAGTTAGGGCATGTGACTATCAAGGGATCCTCTTTGTACTGCAAAGTTTTGATTGGATGATAGATAGGCTCCACTCAGAGTTTTCACTAAAAAAATTATTAAGGGGCATATGCACATAAATATTGTCCAAGGATTATTTCTCATATATATATAAGCACTAGCAAAAGTCATAAGTAGATGTGGGGCCATTTGGAAACTCTAATCTAATTAATAATCGTTAATTAAATAAAGGTCCAAAAATAAAAGCTCTAATTTTTAGGTTATAATTTGCAATTTGTGTGTTTGATAACAGAGAAATGCTGAATAAACAATAATTTGGTCTCTCTACACACAAGTGAAATTTTAAAAAATTAAATTTCTTCTTTCTTAATACACCCAATATCCCTAAACTACCTAATCCCTCTTTTCTCCCTATAGACATTGCTTCCTTTCTCCCTACACGCATCTCTCTCTTCATTCCAACCCTAAAGGCTAAAACCCTCTTCCATCACCTTCTTTCACTTCTTCCTCCATTCTAAGCCTGAAATTCTCTTCCGTTTCAAGGTAAGTCTTCTTTTTCATTGTCTTATTTTATTCCATTGTGGTTTTAAAAGTTGGATTGGCTTTGTGCATTCATTAATCATGAAATTGATTGTGGTTTGTGATTTACATCTTATTAGATCATTTTTTAGGCTTAGAAGGTGTAGAGAGAATGAACCGGGGTTTATAACTATGGATTTAATTGTGTCTTCCCGAACATGTTTAGCCTTCCAAGGCCGAACGGAACCACTTTTGTTCGACTTTGGAAGGCTGAACAAAGCTCATAGTGTTCGGCCTTCCAGGGCCGAAACAGAAGCGTTTCATTCAACCCTGGAGGGTTGAACACAGCTATAGTCACTATTTTTCTTTCTAATTTTTTTAATATATTCTCATAAATGCTATACTCTAATTTAAATTGCTGATATGGACAGACCAATTTCTTAAAAAATGCGACCTATAGCCTTTAATAGGAGGTGTCATCAACAGGTGGGAAAGCCTGTAGAAAAACTGGAAGTTGACGAGCATTCATCTTCTGAAGACAATGAACAACAGGAAGAAGAGCCTACAATTGGGCCAGTTAATCGAATCTTACTTAAGAATTTCAATACACATGTTACATATTTCCTATGAAAAGTCGAAGTGTGTTTTAGTAAAAATATTTTCTCTAAACAATAATCTATTTGTTGATAGAGAGATAGCTAATTATGAATTTGTGTTTGAATGTAAGATTGTGGAACATTGAAATGCCTAAGTCATAGGCAAAAATCAGATTTGTGGCCATTGAATGATAGTAAACGGTTAAAGCAACAAGCGAAAGCTTTTTTGTTGTCTCCATTGATTGATTGTTCTTACTAGATGGTGAACAAGACCATCGTGTTTGGTTTTGTTGAAAGGTGGCATCCTAAAGCAAACTCCTTCCACATGCCTTTCGATGAGATGACAATCACCCCCAAACGATGTTTCATGCATCTTGAAGATTCCCATTTATGGTTCTGCTACTACGAATAATGAGAAATTGTCATACCCCGACGCCGTAGATCTCATTGTTGATGCATTGGAAGTCTCTAATTATGAGGCAGGAGAAGAGTTTTTCACTCAAAGAGGCCAATCACCAAAATTAGAATAGCTTGGAGAGAATTTTGATAAATTGAAGGATGATGCTGGAGAGGTTGGTGTTGATTAAATAATGAGAGCTTATCTTCTTTATTTACTTGGTTGTATGCTCTTTACTGACAAGACTGAGACAAGATTTCCATGCATATACTTGAAAATGTTGATGGATTTAGAAAATGTCAAAAACTACGCATGGGATGCCGTACTCTAGCATATTTATACTGTCAATTAGGCTTAGTGAGCTGTAATAAAGTTAAACAAATTGCTAGATACTTGATGCAACTGGAAGCGTAGGTATACGAGCACTTTGAAACAGTAGCTTCTATAGCCAATGTATCCTATTTAGTGAGGCAACTTCGCACGATGCATTGAACCCCTTGTATGGAGACCGGTTCGACTTTACAAAATTTACAAGAGAAACTAGGCTGCTTAGGCATTAATAAGGTAAATCAATTTGCACATTATTTTATTTCCATTGAAAACATATATTGTCATTCTAATACATCATATTATTTATAATTATTCTCATGTTTGCAGGTCATATGGAATCTTTATCTTTCTTGCAGGCGAGAACATCCATTCCATCAAATTACCTTCTACTGTGGATGCCTAATGCACATAGATATGTAGAGCCCTACCATCCAGAAAGGGTTCTTTGGCATTTAGTCGGTTCCAAACCATTCATTCACCGCCTTTAGAGCCAGTCCGTGCTTCAACGGGTAATATAACTCAATCATGTTATGTCTCATTCAAATTATATGATTAAACATGGGAAAGATAGCGTAATTACTTACTAGCCCAAGTAAACCAGAGTACATCAGTCTGTCATCCTTGGCATTGCATGCCAAATTACAAAAATTGGTACACAACAATGTCATGTAGAACATTAACAAACCTCAAATTACAGTCCAGTTTTCAGCAAAGTAAGTCGGAGCCACAGGTATATAATATAATCAATTATGAACCGTGCAACATAAATGCTCTTCACATCTATGAAAGAATTGAGCCAAGGGCTGATAAAGCATTTGCACAAGACAAGCACAGTTTGTTATATAGCCCGAGCTTTGTGTGGACTTACCATTAAGGACGAGAGTGAAACAAGCAAAGACCCCCATATAACATTACGTGCTTAATCTCGTCAGTTTAGAATGGAGAGATACGTGCTGATTTAAATGGTATCCAGCTTACTTTTCATTTCACAAAGTCTATGTAATGAACTATGATTCAATGTAATTAAATATGTCTTCTTTGTGCAACATATTTTAAATTCAACATTCTCAACCATATTTTGACATTCCAAAAAAGTTTACATTTTCATTACAAAATTCATTACATCAATCTTTAACTCTAAATCATTCATTTCAAATCAATTGTTTCAAATGTGGCTACGTCAAGACTAACGAGTTGACTAAATCACTCAATCCGATCTGTATATGCAGTTTCCATCCACTTATACAAAAATGATGGAATTCTCGCCACTTCTTTGCAATTGGTGGTGTTGGATCACTGGGTGCTAAGAAAACCTGAAAAAATAAACAACAATATTACTGCATGGCAATCATGTAAAAAAGAGTCTCAATCAACTGGTGAGAGTCATTGAGAGCACTTTCTTAGTGTTTCTCAATGATAGGGTACAAGTGATCAATCCATACTGTAAAGGGACTTCAACACCTCACTCAAACAAGTTAAGGTCTTAATAAAGGGGTCTTTTAAAAAATTGCCCAAGTGGTCAATCCATATTGTCAAGGGAGTTACAATCTCTACCGGGGTTAAGTCATTAGATCACTCATGCAAAAGAAGACCAAGTTGGATGTTGAGGGTTCCCCATGCATCAAACTTAATCAACAAATTTAGAGCAGACCTCTCTGCTGAAGTTGAAGACGCATGTTCTGTGATTAAAATACTTGACATGGAAGATAGATAAAAGAATATCAAGATGAAAGGGTTTGATTAGAATTTATCTCAATACATATGCACATCAATAAATATCAACTAAAGTTTTCTTCTCCTTTCACATTGAGAATGAGAGAAACACTTACAGCCTTTTTTTTTAAATCTTCCTACATGGTACCAGACCCACATTTAGTCTATTACAACTCTGCAGGAAGCACACCCAAGCAGATATATTTTATTTTTTCGCCATTCCTAACCATCTGACTATTAACTCAGCAACAGTTGTAATCGAACGAGCCTACAGCAGGGGACCATCGAACCCATTCCTCTGCCACAGCAACCCCATTGTCCACACTTGCTGCAACATTTCACGACTGCACTGTTACCAGCATCAAACTCAACCAAGCAACCCATCTCCCAGATATGCTTGCAGTCCAGTTAACATATTGTTCTTTTTAAGGTGCTTTATTTTTGTAATTGTTACTCAAATTCTCCAGCAAAGGTAAGTTAATCATAAAAAGTAACAAATTATAAACAAAATCATCTGGTCAAATAATCTCTCTCCAAAACATAGCTTATATTCTATAATTATTATATGATATATGGCATATCTCTAAATACATTATTAGCTTTATTTATCCATAAAAATGTTGTATTTGTATGCATCGCTGATATGGTCCCAAGATAGTAAAAAACATACACAAATAGATGCTAGTGTGTTGCTTCTCTTTTATAAATAATATATATATATATATCCAATTAGGAGCAAGCTGATATATGCTTCTGGACAGATTTTTTTAGAAGTTGCTTCATACATGCATGAATCTAGAGGTTTAAGAGCGTACAAATCAAATGAACGAAATTAAAAACTCAACACACTATGGGCAGAGGTCGATGGGACAAAACAAAAATTATCAAAAACCTCCAGTGAACTAGAAATTGTAACTATTTTATTGACTCATTCTACCGAGAGACTTGTTCCATTGTGTTTGTTCCTCATATATTGGTTCGTATCTTACTAGTTGTAACAGTCCCTGAGACCAAGGGCAGATAGTTGCAGCAACATTATTTAAATGGGTTCACCCATCTAACAATATACATTTGACACACATTATTTAAAATGGTATCAGAGCACAGCAACGTCTCTCCTGCTGTCATCACCATCATCTGCACTGCCTATTTGCAGTGGTGCCAATTGTTATGCCGTACTGCCATATAATTCCAACTCTATTCAGGACCTCAGGTTCCTTTTATGTTGTGTTGACACCTTTACATCCAGCACCATCTTTTGATTATTTATTTTCTAAGGCTGTAAACAAAGAGAATGATGATGCATCATCTTCCACATCACCCTCTGAAAATGAAAACAGCCCACTTTACATTCATTACTCAGATAGCCCCACAGCTGTCCTCGTTTCTCCCTCTCTTACCAGAAATAACTATAGTCACTAGGTACGCGCTATGCGTATGGCCCTTCATGCTAAGAATAAGCTGGGATTTGTCACAGGAGATATCTCTAAGCCCTCCTCACCTAACCAAATCCCTCAATGGGAAAGATGCAATGACCTTGTCATTTCTTGGATTTTACGGTCCCTCCATCCGGATCAGGCTTCAAGCATTCTATATGGAAATACTGGCAAAGAAGTTTGGGATGATTTATCAGATCGTTTCCATCAACCAAATGCCCCACGGCTTTTTCAAATTAAACAACAAATCTCATTGTTACGCCAAGATAAGCTTTCTGTCTCTGCTTATTTTACTTGTCTTAAGGCCTTATGGGATGAACAGTCATCTTTAACATCACTCCCTGCATGTACATGTGGGACGATCAAGTCTGCTTCTGACCTCATCCAACAGGACTGAGTAATGCAATTTCTTCAAGGGCTGCATGAGTCTTTTGCAGCTCTTCGCAGTCACATTTTACTTATTGAACCATTTCCATCTGTCAACAAAGTTTATGCTCGTCTCCCAAAAAGAAAAACAGAGGGAACTATCTCTTTCTCAACTACCTTCCTCAGAGGCTGCTGCTTTGGCTACTAAGAAAGCTACTGGGTATGAACCACATCATCGGACTGGCAATGGCAGTAATAATGGCGCTCCTTGCCCTACTAAAAATTGTCGTTACTGCCATCATGATGGACATACCATTGATGAATGTTACAAACTTCATGGGTATCCTCCTCACAATCTGGGAAAACCTCATGTCAATATGGGAAAGTCTCCGCATCAGCAGCAACACCATGCCAATCAAGTAAACCAAGCACCTCTCCAAGAAGTTGACTTCCTACTTTCTGTATCTTCCCAATCAAGTGAACCAAGCACAATATCAAAATATTCTCGCCATGGCATCTACAGGTAACTCACAGCTTTCTGAACATCTAGCAGGCACTGCCCTCTCTTCTTCACCCTCCAATCTTTGGATTATAGACACAGGTGCTTACAATCACAATTGCTCATCCCTATCTTTGTTCACTGAATATTCCACATGCACCTCTCTTTCATTCGTTCAATTACTAGATGGGAGTAGAGCAAGTGTTACACATACAGGCTTTGTCTCTTTTTCATCCACTTTTCATCTTAATAATGTTTTTTATATTCCCTCTTTTAAATTCACTTTACTATCTGTGAGTCAACTCACCAAATCACTTAACTGTCTCATTTTTTTTTATGACTCTCATTGTCTTTTTCAGGATCGCACCACGAAGAGGATGATTGGACTGGGTAAGGTGTATGACGGACTATATTTTCTCCAACAGCCTATACACCCACCTTGGATTCTTCACCAACCCAACCAGTCCATGTAACCAATCTCCAACCCCCAGACCCGTTCCCCTCTTCGACAATGCCCCCACTCCAACGTTAGATGCTGTTCCATTAACCATTAGGCCCTGCCACA
Source organism: Sextonia rubra (assembly GCA_037013555.1). Classification (NCBI taxonomy): domain Eukaryota; kingdom Viridiplantae; phylum Streptophyta; class Magnoliopsida; order Laurales; family Lauraceae; genus Sextonia; species Sextonia rubra. Next base: position 49,819,977 of record JASUAD010000013.1, on the reverse strand, counting down.
TGCAACAACCACAAGTCCCCACACTAACAACCTCTGACTCTCACACAACCCATATTCATTCCACTGATCCTTCTATCCCCCCGCCCACACAAGCCATTAATCCTATTAATCCACCCACTGTTCCCACCGTCAATTCCAACCCAGATCAACACATCCAAACACTTCTAATCTTGACCCATCAAACACCACGCATCCTACCTCATCCACCCGCCCAGCTCGTAAACGTCGCAAACCGGGCCATCTTCAGGATTATGTCTGTACCTCCATTTTTCATGCACCAAACCTGGTTCCATCTTCTGCTTGTACAGATGGTACAAATTTTCCTTTACATAATTTCATTTCTTATGACAAATTTTCAGCTGCTCACAAATCCTTTTTAGTATCTATTGATTCCACCTATAAGCCCAAAACATTTTCACAGGCTGTGAAGTTTCCTCACTGGCATGATGCTATGGCTGCAGAAATCAAAGCTCCTGAACTCAACAATACTTGGGCACTCACCCCTTTGCCATTGAACAAAAAACCCATTAGTTGCAAATGGGTCTAAAAGGTAAAATTTAAGGCAGATGGCACCATTGAGCGTTACAAAGTGTGCCTCATTGCCAAAGGATATACTCAAATGGAAGGGTTAGATTACCATGAGACATTTGCCCCAGTTGCAAACATGGTTACTAGCCATTGCTACCAGGAAACAATGCCCTATTCATCAATTTGATGTTAATAATGCTTTCTTACATGGTGATTTACACGAAGAGGTCTATATGCAAATTCCACCTGGATTTTCTAAACAAGGGGAGACGCGGGTCTGCAAACTTCAAAAATCACTATATGGCCTTAAACAAGCTTTACGAAATTGGTTTTCCAAATTATCTACTACACTCTAGACGGTTGGGTTTTCCCAGTCAAAAGCTGATTATTCTCTTTTTACCTGCATAGCAAAGACATCTTCTACATGTGTTAGTATATGTTGATGACATTCTCATCACCGGGAATGATCCTAAGGCAATTATAACTTTGCAGGCCTTCTTAGACACCTCCTTTTCTCTCAAAGATTTGGGCCCACTAAAATACTTTCTTGGGATCGAAGTGGCTCAATCTCAACATGGACCCTTTCTCTGTCGGCGGAAATATACTTTGGATGTTTTACGTGATATGGGCATGCTTGGTTCTCACATTTCGACTTTTCCCACGGAACAACATCTTAAACTTGGGCCATCATATGGAGCTCTGCTTGAAGATCCTACCCAATATCGGTGATTAGTTGGCCGACTTATTTATCTCACAATCACACACCCAAATACTCTCTACCCCGTTCATGTTCTAAGTCAGTTTATGCAGACTCCGCAACGCCCACACCTCGATGCTGCATTAAGAGTACTTCGTTACTTAAAGGGCTCTCCAAGAAGGGGTATATTACTTTCTTCTACCAACTCCATGCATGTTAGTGCCTATTGTGATGCTGATTGGGCTAGTTGTCCGACCACGAGCCACTCCACCACTGGTTATTGTACCTTTCTTGGCTCGAGCCCCCTCTCTTGGCGCACTAAGAAACAAAAGACCGTTTCTCACTCCTCTACAAAAGCAAAATGCAGGGCTATGGCTCAAGCATCTTGTGAACTACAATGGCTCAGTTATCTTCTTTGTGATCTTGGCATTTCACATCCCCAACCTATGACACTATCTTATGATAACCACGCTGCTATTTATATTGCAGCCAACCCTATGTTTCACAAAAGGACAAAACACAGAGAGATTGATTGTCATTTTATTTGTGAGAAACTAGAATCCAGACTTCTTCATACAGCTTACGTCCATTCTACAGAGCAATTGGCCGATGTGTTTACCAAAGCTTTGGGTAAAGAACAATTTCATAAAATAATCCACGAGTTGGGCATTCGTGATCTCCACACTCCAACTTGAGGGGAAGTATTGACTCATTCTACCGAGGGACATGTTCCATTGTGTTTGTTCCTCATATATTGGTTCTTATCTTAATAGTTGTAACAGTCTCAGAGATCAAGGGCAGATAGCAGTATCAACATTATTTAAATGGGTTCTCCCATCTAATAATATGCACTTGACAAGCATTATTTAAAATATTTGGCAAAAACAAAATTTTACGGGACAAAAATGTCAAGGGAGTACCTTTGAGGAAAAAGCTTTAAAGAATGGCAATAGGAACACTACAATTTCCGAGCAGCACTCACAGAAGCAAACCCTACCAATCCCGCCTTCCCTTGGTACGCACTCGATATTTCAGGAATGAGGTCTTGATACTTGATAATAGTTTTCTCCAAGAACAGCTTCTCGGAGTAATTCAACAGCCAACAAAGGTTCGGCTCCTCCTTAATCAGACCCTCGTTAATTAGAATTCGTAGCAACAAACATCTAGGAATTGTCCTCTTCTCCAAACTATACAAGAGCAGATTCGGGCATTTCGCGAGTATTGATGGCTTCCAACCCATCTCATGTTGAAGGAAGTCCACCACTTTCATGGTTTTCTCCTCTGAAACCAACATAAACTTCGGCTGCACTGTGAATGCTGAAATGAACTCTTCTTTAGACCATCCCAAGTCCTGATAATAAATCTTCATTTTCCTTTCCCAGTTTGATTTCTTCATCCCAGAAATGACACGGATTGCAAGGGTGAATTTCTGTGTGGAAGGGTTGAAATCCATTTTCTTAACAAATGCCACAATCTCCCTAAACCGTTCCACACCCAACAACACAGTTCTGGGGTGGGTCATCATCAAATTCGCAATGTTTGAATCAGGTACGCCGTGATTGCGCATGATGGCAATGTTGGGTCCTATTGACTGCTCAAGATTAGATTGGAGAAGACGCGATGAGGATCTCAGAATAGTAACTATGTTCTCATCCGTCTTAACAAGGCTTCTGAGAAAATTGAAGGAGGGGATGATTTCCGAGTCCACCCCAGCTTGGAAGAGTGATGGGTTCGTAGAGATAACCTTTGTGAGGTCCGTGCCCGAGATTCCGTGCCTCTTCAAAACGTTGATCTTGTGCAATAGCGTTTTTTGGGGATTGCTCAAGAGTATCGCCGGGACCTTGGTGACCATTTTGGTGATTTGGGTGTCGGTAAAACCATGGTTTCTTAATAGTTCGATAACAGAGTCCGGGTTTTTGGGGGTTTTGAGATTGAGCTTCTTAGAAACTGAAAGAGCTGATTCTGGTGACAACCCACATGAGTTTACGAGGTAAGAGACCGTGAATGAGTGTGGTTTTGTGACTATTGGTTTGGAAACAGAAGAAACGAATTTGAGAGATGATAGGCTTTGAAGAAGAGAACGAGCAGAAATTTCCTCTCCGCTTTCTGCAAGCATACAGTGGAGGATTCTTCTACTCCTGTAAATCAAATGCAACATCTTATGGAAAAAGTACTGAAAGGGCTATGGGTGGATAGATCATGAAACTTACAGTCTGCTCTGGGCCACCGATTGGAACTTGGATTGGAGCCCTCACTGGCTTTGCTCATCTAACCACGGGCGATTTCATCTAGCACTTTATACCTTCTAGCGCGACCAGCTACTAGTCTCTTCATTTGTGGAACCCTGTTTCCAGTTCTTCAAAACTTGAACCTTTGGGTTCGCGTGCGGCCCAGTTTTGATACACTAAGTGGCCCACTCCCGATGAATGATTGGCGCGCTTCTCTCCCATCATCGAATAGAGTCTTTCCAGAATCGGATGTACTTTTTTCATTCGATTACAATCATTTCTCAATTGGGTTTCGTGGGTTTGGATCATGTTATTAAAGTTTGGCTTGGATCCAAACCTGATCAAATACTTAACAAGAAAAAAAAAGCGAGAAAACAAGTCCAGACTTGAGTTTCGAGTTAAATAATCAAATTTGGGTTGAGATACCATACAAAAGAATAAAAAGATAAGGCTTTAATGATGATAATGATGATGATGATACTACCGGCCCATGTCGCTTAAGACAACAATGCAATTCAGGACAAATAATGGCCGGTATCGGATTTGATGCTCATGGTTGCAAATAATTTTAATTTGAAATAATTAATTCAAAGACTATGACTTTTCTATCAAAATGTTTATTAACAAGAACGTGAAAGGGTTATAACCTAAAGGGAGAGGGTTAGAACAGCCAAATTCTGAATCGGCCCAATACTCGACTTGGATCAATGCTCCGCCTCATGGTGAATGATAGTCAGGTGTCATTTTTTTATTTTTATTTTCCTACATCATGGATTCAAAGTCTCTTTTATATTTTGCATTTTGTTGGAATCAAGGTTTCAAAGTCACACACTCATGTTTCTAGCCAGCCAAGCTATACCACAGTTAAGTGGAATTTGATAGTGATGATCCCATACGACTTTTGATTGATTTAAAAGAAGTATATTAAATATCTTTTAAACTTTAGTGTAAAATGTTTAAAAACATAAATGTGTCATACCTGATGGGAGTGGGTTGGGGCAGCCAAAATCCAAACCAACCCAAAGTTGACTTGGATCAAAATCCTATACACCTCCTACTCACCCTGAAACTGTTAAAACCACTACCAGAGCCACTCGTAAATGCTGGATTCGAACTTTAAGCCAGATTAGTGATCCAAATTCACTTATTCCGGTTGGCATGCACCCTACTTGCTAGCCAGAATACCTTGGCCTGATTTACGCAAGAACAAGTCTATAAATGTCAGTGCCTGATTTATTAGCCCAATAGCGAAACAGACTTTAGTCCACCTAATGCTGAATGACCCTACCATGGACACATAACTCCTCTGAAGAAGAAAACAAAAGGTTCCTACTATATTGCAAATGAGCTGAATCCAGCTCTACCTTTCGGCTTCGATGAAAGTTGAGATGGACTTGATGCCAAATAAACAAATGGGTTGGCTGCAAAAAGCTTCAGCCCAGATGATCATCCATGACCATGACCTTCAATAGTCTATCTAGTATCTACCCACCTGCCTGTTTGTTCATGAAAAGCCCAAAGACAGAATAAATTGAAGCCAATACCAGCTTAAGAATCAGGTCTAAATAAATTTTGCAGATGGTTTAATATTGAATAAATCAGATTTTGTTATATTACCTCAATTAAAACAGAGCCGCTTGACGAGTAAAGCATCAAGGAACCAGAGGAAGGGAACACTTACCGTATCATATCAAACGCTTTCATTTTTATGTATAAACCCTATCTGGCCATCAATAGCTCTGTAATTAATCCAATAGAGGAATTAAAAAATAAATAAATAACTGAATACCTGACTGGAATTCAATGGTTTTTTCAATGCAGTATCATTTCGAACCCTCTTAGTTAATAGTTAATAATACAAAGTAAGCAATCGAAAACTCGATTAAGTATTTATAAATTATATAGTAAGGCTAGCTAGTATGCAATACCTTGTGTTAAAACATTTCTTCTATGTTCTTGTCTTTTGTAAAAGTATATGTATGCAGTGTTTTTAATGCTCAATAAATAACTGAATACCTTACTAGAATTCAAATGTTTTTTCAGCACAGTGTCATTTCAATCCTCTTAGTTAATAATACAAAGTAAACAATCGAATACTCAATTAAGTATTTATAAATTATATAGTAAGAGTAGCTATTCAACCAAAAATAAAAATAAAATAAAAATAAAAGAGTAGCTAGTACGCAATACCTTGTGTCAAGACATTTCTTCTATGTTCTCGTCTTTTGTAAAGGTATATGTATGTAGTGTTTTTACCTAAATGCTCAACTATGTCTTAGATGTAAGCAATAACATCCAGTGTGAAATGGTGTGCCTAACGTATTCGTTCAATATTAGAAAGAGAGCTCTATTTCAACACCATTTTTTGCTTACTTTACAAACCATTTTTAAAAAATTAAAAATTTCCCAAAATACCCCCACCCCCGTCTCTCCCCACACACCTTCCCTATTCCACCTCCTTGTATTGAGACAATACTTCTATGTTCTTGTCTTTTGTAAACGTATTTGTATGTAGTTTTTTTACCTTAATGCTCAAATATGTATACATGTAAGGAATAATATCCAGTGTGAAATGATATGCCTAACGTATTCATTAAATATTAGAAAAGAGAAAAACATGCCAAATGATTCTATGTATCATTTGAGAATTTAGAGTATGCAACAGAGTAAACCATCACAACAAATGGGCAGTATATAACACATCTTCCTCTACCTTCGATCATTTAAAAAATCAAAATGAAGGCATAGAGAGATGAAAGTCTTGCTCCATATATTGGAGGAGGGTAACAGCCTGCTCTGGTAGCACAAAGAGAAAGGTTACTTTTTTGTGCAATCAGATAATTGAGTTAATGCAGATTTTTATTTCCATCTGAGAGAGGAAACATAAGTTCCTACCCCTCCAACAGGTAATCGAAATCCTCCCTATGGACGAAAAACAGTTCTTTTAAATTGCTTTTCCCCCAAACAACAGAACAATGGCCACAGCAGAAATCGGAACTGTTTTCTGCCCTATCACAAGATCATTGCATCACAACAAATGCACCCTCACAGCTGCCATAGAAGGAAACTCATAATCAGAAGATACATAGAAGGAAATATGGGGGAAAAAAGAATAGCAAAATACAGTTTCATTGTAATTCAATTCAAACATACATTCAGTCCAACAACTGTTAAATTAAGTGTCAATTGTTTCAATAATCCTCATACAACTACTCAATTAAGTTCCTAAAAGTTGAATAATTTAACAGCATTTTGGGTGGACCCAACTCGCCTTGTTTTTAAAACATTCTCTCATAACATGCCAAATGTTGATAATAGTCTCGTTTTATCATTAATAACCATCGACACTATTTTACCAAAATAAAAAAAGATCCACACTAACAACTCAATCAAGAAACTAGATAACCTAAGAGGTGGTCTCCACCATCATAACACAAACCTCCTTTCTCAATATAGCATGGGTAGTGAAAGGTGATATTAGGAGAGCAATTCAGTTCTGTTCGGTATTTTCGGTATTTTTTTCCAGGGACATTATCAAGGAAATCCCAATAAATAACTTGAAAAATCAAAATGTTACTCAACTATATAAAACACAAAAATACAATTCAAAATGCAACAATACTGATGCATATCTCTCGAAAGTATTGCAATAATATCGCAACAATCTCCTTCCCAAATTGCAACCGACGCAGGAGCTAAGCTTGGAACAACCAAGATGGGATCAAGTCAGTGCTTACAGCATGTCGTAGCCATCAGACATGCGCACTGATCAGCAGGACTTCACCATCACCTCCAATGTAACTCAGTCCTTGGAGGTTCTTATCTATTTCATCAGCATTGGAACCCTTTCTGCATACAGGAGGGATGCTCATGCATCTGCTTAAATGATCCAGCAAGGCAAGATGCCCTTGCTAGAGAAGAAAGCACATTGAATTGTGCCAATTGCATCCATTGGTGTTTCCCCCATCTTTTTGGTTTCTTCCCATTAGCTGGGATCCAGTCAGCAAGATTTCCTCTTAGTTGACACTAATAAGAGTCCTGTCTTGCAGTCATGTAAAGAGTCTCGATTGGTAAGAGTCATTGAAAGCACTTATTGTTAAACAATAATAGGATACAAGCGATCATCCATACTGTGAAGGGAGTATAAAACCTCACTCAAAACAAGTGAAGATCTTAATCAAGAGGTTTTTAAAAAAAATGCCCAAGTGGTTGATCCATATTGTAAATGTAGTTACAATCTCTCATGGGTTTTAGTCATGAGATTACTCATGGAAAAGAAAACCAAGCAGGATGTTGAGGGTTCCTCATGCATCAAACTTAATCGACAAACTTAAAAAAGACCCCCATGCTGAAGTTGAAGACACATGCTCTGTGATTAAAATACTTCACATGGAATATGGTTAAGAGCACACCAAGATGAAAGGACTTGATTTAGAGTTTGTAAGGAATGCAATATTGGCAAATTCATTGGCTGAACAAAACTCAAGATTAAATGAGTTGAAATTTTACTTTCTAGAAGGACTGAAGTGCCTACCAAAGTTGCAGATCAAGTTCTACTATTTAAAGGTGGAAATCGCGCTTTCTCACTGTCGGATCGAGCGGATTACTGATAGACCAGTCGAATTAACCAATCCCTGCTTCACCCAGACAGAAGTGGAGCCTGACCGATTGGCTGGGGTGCCCGACCAATCGGACTCATGCCCAACCGGTCGGACATCCCATCCGATCGGTCGGCTGGGGCAACTATTTACATCCGAAACTTTGGATCTCCTTCCCTGTGAGATCAAAACTTCCTCAATCCTCTTGGAAACCGTCTCTAAGAGGATCCCACGAATATTGTGCTACATATATTGATCAACCCTCTTTACCCAATGCACCTCTCTTTCAATTCTAAATCCTAGAAATCCTTTGAGAGATCCCTTCTTCTCCGGAGCTTTTCTTCCAGTGCTATGCTGCATAGTAAGTTCCTCCTCTGTGGAGATTCGTCTTGAGGGGCTTCAAGGTGTGTAGCTCGAGCGTGAAAAAAGCTAACGGCGTGTGCATCGACAAGTAGAACTTCTAGTCCTTTAGGTTGTGTTCAACTAGGAAAAGGGTAGTAAATACATCTTGTAACCTCTCTTGCATAGTGCTTATTCTTTGTAGACCAGTTGTTGGTCTCATGGTTTTTTCCCGTTTGGGTTTTCCACGTAAAAATCGTGTGTCTATCTTCCTTGTCGTGATTGATAGTTAACTTAGATTTATTTGTTGTTTATCTTCATAACAGAATCTGTGTTGGGATCTTAACCTATGTTAAGGTTAAAAGTCTTTCAGAGTTTATCTCAATAAAGTTGTACATCAATAAATATCAACTAAATTCTTCTTCTCCTGTGACATTGAGAATGAGAGAAATAGTTCCAACCTTTTTTCATTTTTCTAAATGGTACCAGACCCACGTTTAGTATGTTACAACTCTGCAAGTGGCACAACCAAGCAGAAGTATTCTCTTTTTTGGCCATCATTTACCATCCAACAATGAACTCAACATCAGTAATAATCAAACGAGCCTACAACACAAGACCATCGAACCCATTTCTCCACCACACCGACCGCATTGCGCACACTTGCTGCAACATTTCTTGACCCTATTAAACAGCACTGCTACTAGCACCAACCTCAACCAAGAAACCCATCTCTCAGGATACGCTTGCAGTCCAGTTAACCCATCTCTCAGGATATGCTTGCAGTCCAGTTAACATATTGGTCCTTTTACGGTGCTTTATTTTTTGTAATTGTTCCTCCTTCTGGAGCAAAGGTAAGTTATAATCATAAAAAGTAACAAATTATAAACAGAAGCATCGGGTCTAATAATCCTTCCAAACATTGTTTATATTCTTTAATTTTATACGATATATCACTATAAACATTATTAACTTTTTTTACCCAAAAAAATGTTGTATTTCTGTGCAACGCTGATACAGTCCCAAAATCAGTTAAAACATACACAGAAATAGCTAGTGTGTAGCTTGCTGTCTTATGAATAAAATATACACAACCGAATAGGTGCAAGCTGAAATATGCATCTCCACAGATATTTTAAAAGTTCTTATGCATGAATCTAGAGGTTTAAGCGCATACAAATCAAACGACTAAAATTAAAAACCCAACACGCTATACACGGAGGTCAACGGGCCAAAATAAAAATTATCAAAAAAACTTTGGTGAACCAGAATTTGCAAATTGCAACTACTTGGCGAGAGCAAAATTTCACAAAACAAAAATGCCGATGAAGTACCTTTGAGGTCAAATCTTTAAAGAATGCCAATAGGAACACTACAATTTCTGAGCAGCACCCACAGAAAAAGACTCTACCGATCCCGCCTTTCCTTGGTATGCACTCGATATTTCAGGAACAAGGTCTTCATACTTGAGCACAGTCTTCAAAAATTGCTTATCACTTAAATTCAGCAACCAAAGAGGGTTTGGTTCCTCCTTAATCAAACCCTTTGTGATCAGAGTTCTTAGCAACAAGCATCTAGGAATTGTCCTCTTCTCCAAGCTGTACAATAGAATATTTGGGTATTTCAAAAGTCCCGCTGGATTCCAGGCCATTTCGCTTTGAAAGAAGTCTGCCACTTTCCTTATCTTCTTCTCCGATATCAACATACTCTGTGGTTGCACTTTGAACGCTGAAAGACACTCTTCTTCAGACCATCCCAAGCCCTGATAAATCTTCATTTTCCTTTCCCAATTCGATTTCTTCAACCCAGATATGACACGGATTGCAAAGGTGAATCTCATGGTTGACGGGTTGAAATCCATTTTCTTAAGAAATGCCACGATCTCCCTAAACCGTTCCACACCCAACAACACTGCTCTGGGGTGTTTCATCATCAAATTCACGATGTTTGAATCAGGTACACCATTTCTGCGCATGACCGTAATGTTGGGGCCTATTGTCTTCTCAAGATTGCGCTGGATAATTCGTGATGAGCGTCTCACCATAGTAACTATCTTCTCATCCGTCTTAACAAGGCTTTTAAGAAAATTGAAGGAGGGGATGATTTCCGAATTCACCCCAGATTGGAAGAGTGCTGGGTTCGTAGAGAAAACCTTTGTGAGGTCCGTGCCCGAGATTCCGTGACTCTTCAAAACATTGATCTTGAGCAATAGCTTTTTTTGGGGATTACTCAAGAGGATCGCTGGAACCTTGGTGACCATTTTGGTGATTTGGGTATCAGTAAAACCATGGTTTCTTAATAGTTCGATGACAGAGTCTGGGTTTTTGGGGGCTTTGAGATTGAGCTTCCTCGAAACTGAAAGAGCTGATTCTGGCGACAACCCACATGAGTTTACGAGGTAAGAGACCGTGAATGAGTGTTGTTTTGTGACTGTGGGGTTCGAAACAGAAGATATGAATTTGAGAGATGACAGGTTTTGAAGAAGAAAACGAGCAGAAAATTTTTCTCTGCTCTCTGCAATCATACATTGGAGAATTCTTCTACTGTAAATCAAAGACAACATCTTATGGAAAGCATGAATAGATCATGAAACTTACAATCTGCTCTGGGGCACTGATCCGTCGATGGTTTCTTGAGGCAGGAAGCCCAGAAAACTTGGACTGGAATCCTCACTGCTTTCGCTCGTTTAAGCACGGGCGATGAATGGAATTTAGAGCTTAATGCCTTGGTGATCAGATACTACCTTTCATTTGTGGGACCCCGTTTCCAGTTTTTACAAACATTGACCTATCGGCTACCGTGCGACCCATTTTTGATGCACTGAGTGGGCCAATCCAGATGAATGATAGGATCCCTCCCAGCACAAAAAAGAGAGAGAGAGAGAGAGAGAGAGAGAGAATGATAAGAGCCCTTTATACCCAATCATCGAATTGTGTCTTTCCAGAATCGGATCTGTTTGTTTTTATCCGATTACAATCATTTCTCATTTGGGTTTTGTGGATTAGGATCATATTATTAAAGTTTGGCTTCGATCCATACTTTATCAAATAATTATTTTCAAAAAAAGGAAAATGCTAGGTTCGGATTTGAAATTCAACTTAAATAATTATATTCGGCTACACCTTCCAGTGCTAAAGATGGGACAAGACTTTGACGATGATATCCTACAAAAGATTATATAATTCTAAGACTATAGCTTTTTTTAATAAAAAAATGTTTATTAACAATAATGCAGATAGGTTTTAATATGGAGGGAGAGTTAAAGATCAGTCAAAATCTGAACACAAACATGATATCCAACCGGCCTCATGGTAAATGATAGTCAGCTGATTTTTTTTTTTTTTCCGGGGGGTTGACGGGGCGCTACATCATAATTCAAATTCACACACAAATGTTCCTATCTAACCAGCCGAGCTCCACCTACATCATGATTCGAACTCACACATAGATGTTCCTATCTAACCAGCCGAGCCACACCTTTGATAGTGATGATCCCAAACTACTTTTGATTGATTTAAATGAATTATATTAAGTATTTTATTAAAAAAAAGTATAAAATGTTTAAAAACAAAAACTTAAATAGGTCATACCTGGAGGGAGTGGGTTTGGGCAGCCAAAATCCAAACCAACCCAAAGTTAATTTGGATCAAAATCCTATAAACCTCCTACTCACCTTAAACCTGTGAAAACCACAACCAGAGCCACTCCTAAATGCTGGATTCAACATAAAGTCAGATTCAGTGATCCAAATTTGCTTATTCCGGTTAGCTTGCACCCAACTTTCGAAGCAGAATACCTTGGCCTGGGTCAGACAAGCACAGGTCCATATATACCTAGGCCAGATTTATTAGCCCACTAGCCAAACAGGCATTAAGTCCACCTAATACTGAACAGCCCTACCATGGGCACATACTGGTCCGAAGAATATAACAAAGGTTGCTACTGTATTGCAAGTGAGCTGAACCCAGCCCTAACTTTCAGGTTCGATGAAAGTTGGGATGTACATGATGGCCAAAAAAAAGGGGTTGGCTACAAAAATCTTCAGCCCAGATCATTCCGGACGATGACGCTCAATAGTCCATCTAGTATCTATAATCTATCTACTTGCCCGTTGGTTTATGAAAAGTCCAAAGACAGATTAAATTGGAGCCAATACAAGTTAAAGAATCAGGTTTAAATAGAATTTTACAGATGGTTTAAAATTAATTAAATCAGATTTTGTTATATTACCTTTATTAAACCAGACCCGCTGACGTGTAAAGTATCAAGGAACTAGAGGTAGGGAACACTTGTCATACCATATCAAATGCTTTCACTTTTATGTATAAACCCTATTTGGGCATCAATAGCTCTGTCACTAATCCAATAGAGGAAAGGAAAAATAAATAAATGACTGAATGCCTGACTGGAATTCAATGTCTTTTTCAAAGCAGTGCCATTTCGACTCCTCTTAGTTAATAATACAAAGTAAGCAATCGAATACTCAATTAAGTATTTATAAATTATACAGTAAGACTAGTTAGTATGCAATACCTTGTGTTAAGACATTTCTTCTATGTCATTGTCTTTTGCAAACACCTGTGTAGTGTTTTTACCTTTTGCTCAAATATGTTTACATGTAAGCAATAATATCCAGTGTGAAATGGTGTGCCTAATGTATTCGTTGAATATTAAAAAGAGAAGAACATGCTTAATGAGTCTATGTATCATTTTGAAAAGTAGTAAGAGAATTTAGAGGATCCAACAGATTAAACCATCACAACAAATGGGCAGTATGTAACATATCCTCCCCTGCCTTCCATCCTTTAAAAAGTCATGATGAAAGCATAGAGAGATGAAAGTCATGCAACATGTATTGGAGGAGAGTAACAGTCTGCTCTGGTACACAGAGAAAGGTTACTTTTTTGTGCAGTCAGAGAATGAGTAATGCAGATTTTTATGTCCATCAGAGAGAGGAAACATGAGTTCCTACCCCTCCAACAAGAAATCAAAATCCTTTCTGTGGACGAAAAACGGTTCTTTTAAATTCCTTTTCCACCAAACAACAGAGCAATGGCCGCACCAGAAATAAGAACAGGTTTCCACCCAATCACAAATCCTTGCATCACAACAAATGCACCTTCGCAGCTGCCATAGAAGGAAACTCATAATCAGAAGATACATAGAAGGAAATATGAGGGAAAAAGAATAGCAAAATACAGTTTCTTTGTAATTCAAACAACATACATTCAGTCCAACAACTGCTAAATTAAGTGTCAATTGTTCCAATAATCCTCAAACAACTACTCAATTAAGTTCCTAAAAGTTGAATAGTTTAATCAAGTTTTGGGTGGACCCAACTCGTCTTGTTTTTAAAACATCCTCCAGTAACATGCCCAATGTTGTTAATAGTCCAGTTTTATCACTAATAACCATCCCCATTAGTTTACCAAAAAAAAAAAAAAAAGATCCACACTGACAAATCAATCAAGAAACTAGAGAACCAAAGAGGTGGTCTCCACCATCATAACACAAACCTCTTTCTCAATATAACATCGGCGGTGAAAGGTGATATTAGTAGAGCAATTCAGTTCTGTTCGGTATTTTTTTCAAGGGACATTACCAAGGAAATCCCAATAAATAACTTGAAAAATCAAAATGTTACTCAACTATATAAAATGCAAAAATACAATTCAAAATGCAAAGATACTGATGCATATCTCTCGAAAGGATTGCAACAATATTGCAACAATCTCCTCCCCAAATTGCAACTGACGCATGAGCTAAGCTTGGAACAACCAAGATGGGATCAAGTCAGTGCTCACAGCATGTCGTTGCCATCGGAGGTGGGCACGGATCAGCAGGACTTCACCATCACCTCCAATGTAACTCAGTCGTTGGAGGTTCTTATCGACTTCATCAACATTGCAACCCTCTTTGCATATAGGGAGTGATCCAGCAAGGCAGGATGCCCTTGCCAGAGAAGAAAGCACATTGACTTGTGCCAATTGCATCCATTGGTGTTTCCCCCATCTTTTTGGTTTTTCCCATTAGCTGGGATCCAGTCAGAAAGATTTCCTCTTAGTTGACACTAACAAGAGTCCTGTGTTGCAGTCGTGTAAAATTGGCAAGAGTCATTGAGAGCACTTAGTGTTTCACAATGATAGGGTACAAGTGATCATCCATAGTGTGAAGGGAGTTCAAAACCTCACTCAAAACAAGTGAAGATCTTAATCAAGAGGTTTTAAAAAAAATTGCCCAAGTGGTTGATCCATATTGTAGAGGTAGTTACAATCTCTCCTGGGTTTAAGTCATGAGATTACTCATGCAAAAGAAGACTAAGCGGGATGTTGAGGGTTCCGCGTGCATCAAACTTAATCGACAAACTTAGAACAGACCTCTAAGCTAAAGTTGAAGACGCATGCTCTGTGATTAAAATACTTCACATGGAATATGGTTAAGAGCACACCAAGATGAAAGGACTTGATTTAGAGGATATCTCAATACAGTTGTACATCAATAAATATCAACTAAAAAATTCTTCTCCTCTCACATTCAGGATGAGAGAAACAGTTCCAACCTTTTTTTTTTATTTTTCTACATGGTACCAGACCCACATTTAGTATGTTACAATTCTGCAAGTGGCACAACCAAGCAGGGATATTCTCTTTTCTGAGCAGCATTTACCATCCGGCAATTAACTAAACAACAGTAATAATCAAACGAGCATATGACACAGGACCATCGAACCCAATTCTCCACCACACTGACCCCATTGCGCACACTCAGCTGCAACATTTCTCAACCCTGTTAAACAGTACTGCTACTAGCACCAACCTCAACCAAGCAACCCATCTCTCAGGATATGCTTGCAGTCCAGTTAAAATATTGGTCCTTTTATGGTGCTTTATTTTTTGTAATTGTTCCTCATTCTCGAGCAAAGGTAAGTTAAATCATAAAAAGTAACAAATTATAAACAAAAGTAACGGGTCTAATAATCTTTCCAGACATTGTTTATTTTCTTACTTTTATACGATATATCACTGTATACATTATTAGCTTTATTTACCCAAAAAGATGTATTTCTGTGCGACGCTGATGCAGACCCAAAATCACTCAAAACATACACAGAAATAGCTAGTGTGCAGCTTGCTGTCTTATAAATAAACTATACATAACCGAATAGAAGCAAGCTGATATATGCATCTCCACGGATATTTTAGAAGTTGTTTTCAACATGCATGAATCTAGAGGTTTAAGGGCATACAAATCAAACGAGTGAAATAAAAAAAAAACCAACACACTATGGACAGAGGTCAATGGGACAAAACAAAAACTATCAGAAACCTCCAGTGAACTAGAATTTGAAAACTATGTGGTGAGAGCAAAATTTCACAGAAGAAAAATGTCGAGGAAGTGCCTCTGAGGACAAATCTTTAAAGAATGGCAGTGGGAACACTACAACTTCTGAGCAGCACCCACAGAAGCAATCCATACCAATCCCTCCTTTCCTTGGTATGCACTCAATATTGCAGGAACAAGATCTTGGTAGTTTAGAATCTTCTCCAAAAATTCTTTCTCGCTTAATTTTAACAACCAAAAAGGGTTTGGTTCTTCCTTAATCAAACCCTTTGTAATCAGAATTCTTAGCAGCAAACATCTATAATTGTCCTCTTCTCCAAGCTATAGAATAGAATTTTTGGGCATTTTGAAAGTGCCACTGGATTCCAGACCATGTCGTTTTGAAAGAAGTCCGCCACTTTCTTTATCTTCTTCTCCAATTTCAACATACACTGTGGTTGCAATCTGAATGCTGAAAGACACTCTTCTTCAGACCATCCCAAGCCTGATAAATATTCATTTTCATTTCCCAATTCGATTTCTTCAACGCAGATATGACACGGATTGCAAAGGTGAATTTCAAGGTTGACGGGTTGAAATCCATTTTCTTAACAAATGCAACAATCTCCCTTAACCGTTCCACACCCAACAACACTGTTCTGGGCTGGGTCATCATCAAATTCGCAATGTTTGAATCAGGTACGCCGTGTCTGCGCATGATGGCAATTTGGGTCCTATTGACTTCTCAAGATTAGATTGGAGAAGACGCGATAAGCGTCTCGTAGTAGCAGAGAGGTTTTCATCCGTGTGAACAACGCTTCTTAGGAAATCAAAGGAAGAGATGATTTGCTTGTTCAAACTAGCTTGAAAGAGTGATGGGCTTGAAGAGAAGATCTCTGTGAGGTTGGGACCCGAAAACCCATACCTATTGAAAACGTCGATCTTTGGTGAGAGGGTTTTGTGGGGATCGCTTGAGAGCACCGAGGGGAACTTGGTGACCATTTTGGTGATTTGGGTGTCAGTAAATCCATGGTTTCTTAATAATTCGATTAAAGAGTCTGGGTTTTGCGGGGTTTTGAGATTGAGCTTCTCACAAACAGAAAGTGCTGATTCTGGTGACAACCCACGTGAGTTTATGAGCTAAGAGACCGTGAATGAGTATGGTTTTGTGACTTTGGTTTTCGAAACAGAACATATGAATTTGAGAGATGATAGGTTTTGAAGAAGAAAACGAGCAGAAAAATCTTTCTCTGCTTTCTGCAATCATACATTGCAGGATTCTTCGTCTGTAAATCAAATCCAACATTTTGTTGAGAAAGTATTCCAGGGAGTATTCAGTTTGTATTTGTGGATAGAAGATGCAAGAGACCCTAGAAAAGTTGGTTTGGAACTGTCGCTGTTGCTCGTTTTGAAGACAAACGTGGCATGCCACTTTTAGGATTAATAATTGGGCCCACCAGATGAACGATAGGGATGAATTGGTTGGGACACTGTTTTTCAGCCGATAAAAATAGTAAAAAAAACTCCTTAAATGTTACATAAATATAATTAGACTTTAATTAAGTTTGTGCACTGATTGAGTCAATTAAACTTTAATTCGTTCGAAATATATATATATTGTACGTGGGGTTGAGCACTACATTTAAAAAAAAAAAGAAGCAAAGAATAAAAGAAAAAAAGAGGAAGAAAGGAGGAAGAAGAAGAACAGAGGAAGAGGAAGAAGAAGAAGAAGAAGACGAAGAAGAAGAAGCAAATAGGGAGAAATAAAAAGAGGAGAGGAGAGGAGAAATAAGAGAATAAAGGCAAAATAAATACCTTAATCCCTTGTTCCTCTCTTATTCTTTCTTCCTTTCTCCTTTCTTCTTCTTTTATTCTCTGCATTTTTTTCCACACAGGGCTGAGCGATGTTTTTTTTTTCTACTTAACATCACTCAGCCTTACAGAAAAAAAATGCATAAAAGAAAGGAATAATAAAGGAAAAAGAAGAAAGGTAGAAGAAGAGAGGAGATGCATTTTTTTTTTTTACCGCAGGGCTAAGTGAGGCTTTTTTTTTTTCTAGAGTCATTTAACCGTGGAGGAAAAAAAAATTGCAGAGAAAAAAGGAAGAAAAAATGATAAAGGAGGAAGGAAGAAGAAGAGAGGAGGAAGGAATTAAAAAGAAAAAAGAAAAAAAAAAGAGGAGAGTAAGAAAGAAAGGGAAGGGATTAACATTAAGGGATTTTTTTTGTCATTTCTTCTCTTTCTGTTCCTTTCTTTTTTCTCCTATATTTTTCTTCCTTTCTTCCTCTCTTCTTCTTCCTTTCTTCCTCTTTTCTTCTCCTTATTTTCCTTCCTTTTTTTCTCTCTTTTTCTTCATTTCTTCCTTTATTCTTCTTCATTTCTTCTATGCGTTAGTGATGCAATAACACATGCAAGAAAAAAAATTTTGAACACAATTATGCCCTATGGACCCTATCCATGCATATTGAAAAATTGGGCTTAATCATGTTTAATGCAAATATAAGGGACTTTTCCCCTTAAAATCCTCTAAAATCATTCAAACAAATGCCACTTTAATAATGGATTATAATTATTTGAAACATCATAATTGGATTTTATAATAAAATAATTAAACATTGACCATCAAGGATGAATGACTAATACAATTCGATATGAATCACAAATTTTAACTCCAAAGTGTGAGGTCCACTTAAATGAAATAAAAGCAATAAAAAGTAAAGAGATAGAAGAAATTTGCATCAAATGGGTCAAACTCAACCCCACTAAATGATGATGTTGATAGCTATCAATTTAAACTCTCAAACTTAATTAATTTCATTGACAAAATATAATCTAATTGATGATGACGTAGAACTCTCTATTTGTTAAACAATATGTCCATATGAGACAAATGCATAATCTTATGTGATGTAGAAAAAATCTCTATGTAATCAAGGGGTATTTACCAAGAAACTCCCATTAAAAATGGAAACCGCAATTAAAGACCCCAAAGTTTTTTTAATATCAAAGAAGAGCCTCCTAGTAAATTTTCTTTTTCTTCCATTTTTGCCCTCACTTGTTGATGTCATCGAAACACATCATCCCGGAATCAATAAAAGAAGAGATGGAGATGAGAAGAACAAAACCGTAGATGAGATCATCTCTATCCTCCCATCAAAGTGGTATCTACCGGCTCTATCTCCCATTATTTCTACCTCTCGTTCTCTCCATCCAAATATTTCATCCCATCATTTCTAATCCTCTTTACCATCCACCCATTTCATCATTATAGAGAACAGTCTCATCCTCATCACATGGTATGGGACTACTCCTTTTTTTTTACCATCTTCACTGCGTATCCCATCTACCCATGTCTAACAGATCCATCGCATCTTTCATGGCCTCTACAACTCAGCTACTACACATATATGTTCACCATTTTGTTTAGTTTTCATCACTTTTTATGTTTTTCATTTCTATAACTTGTACACCTATTACAACTTAAAACTCATTAAAACAACCAAAAATTCTCCATCTTTTGTATAGATTCCATCTAGTATGTTTTCTTTTATAAATTTCTCATCACTCATTTTCTGTTGCAGCATTGATTATGAATCTATCAACCTCTATTAATTTATTCAATTTGAGTTTATGTTTTTCAAATGTTGAAAGGTGAAAAGGATATTGCATTAATTGTTTGAGAAATAAGCGGAATAAATGAAGTGATGTCCTTATGATGATGGAACGTGAAGGCGCATTATCTTTCATGTGTTTGTTAAAATATCTAAATGATATTTCCTTGTTGAACTTTTTTTTTTGTAAGGAGTGCTTTTTTTATTCATCTCGATTTTTGTAGTGCGTTGCCTTCTATGTGCTTGTCAAAATGCCTAAGTGGTATTTTCTTGAACGTTTTTTATATGCATTGAGTACCCTTTTTTTTCATAAGCGAGGGAAGATGATTGAGTTTTCTTCTGAAGTTAATATTTGCTTATGTAGATTACTTGGCTGAGGGAATATTTTGCTTATTTTAATTGGAAAAGCTCACAAGGTTAGAGAAAACAAAACGTGGAGAATGTTTATTTATAAGATAATTCGTATGATTGCTGCTTCTTTGTAATGGCATACATAGAATACGTCCTCACTTGCAAAATTGAAGTTACTTAGTTGGACATGATATATTATTAATGTAAACTCGTAGTCCAACAATTTAATAGACAAAGAGAGTTGTATAAGACAGAGATTCTACAATCAACGTCAATAACATGGGATGGTTCTTGAAATTGGGATGTGTTTCATAATGGATGGGAATATTGAAGGTTAATTATTGTAAATGTTTAACTATTGAATATCTTCTCATCTTTTGATGGAATGTTGATTTTTTTATTTATTTTTTTATATTCATATAAGTTTTAATGTGAAAGTCATTATGGATGGCTTAATTTTGCTAATGTATATGAATTTTATGAATGTTGTTCCCTTTGTAAATAGTTTAATCTTATGTGGATGAGCGTTTTAACTATAAATACATGTGGATGTCTTTGGTGGTTGTGTGGATATCTTAATTTCTTAATGTAAGTTATTACGGGAAAAGGTAAGTGGAAAAAGTTGATGGTTACCTTCTTAAATAACAAAGTTGAAAATAGACATTAACAAACAATAATCATTGACATGAAAACCTATTCCCAATTAAAATCAACAATATCCACAACGACCATCAACGAGAACTATATGTCCCACATTCAAAATAAATAATAACTACAGTTTATTAGCACTAATAAATTTAAACCATCAAGAAGTGTTCCACATTAACAACCTGTCTAATATTCAAAATATAATTGAAAATTAAAAATCTCATCAAAATATCACATACATAACCACAAATAATTCATTTCAAATAAATCACATGACCATTACAAGTTTACAAATTATATATTTTCAGAGTACAAATTGATTGTTTTATATTTACAAAAATTAGCAGTACAAAGTTATGAAATACCCCACTTCTCACACTAGCCAATCTCATGTAGCCTCCATTAGTGTTCTTCCTTACAATTTCTAAATCCTTCATTGCCTTATCAATACTCTATGAAGTCTTCGCTTCCATTTTATCTATCATTGGGCTAGTGATCAACTTCAAAAGAAAACTCAATTTATCTTTCTCGACTTCAATCTAACATCAATGAAAAAAAGGACACTCAATACAAAAAAAGGTTCAAGAAAATGTCATTTTGGCATTCCAATAAGTATATGGAAGGTAACACTTCAACTTTAGATATCGATGAAAAAATGACACTCTCTATGAAAAACAGTTCAAGAAAATATCTGTACTCTAACAAACACATATGCAACACACCTTCATTTTCCATCATCTTGAGGACATCACTTCTTTTTTCGCTCATCCTTTTCAAACAATCAAAACAATCTCCTTTTTACCCTTTATCATAAAAAAAGAAAGAAATAAAAGATCAAAGTAGATAAACCAACAAAAGTGGATATGACAACCAACCCCACTCAAATAATAAAAGAAGAGATAAAGTTGATGGGAGATGAAGGGAAAGAGAGATGGAGATGATGGAAGATAAAGTTAATAGATTTCTCTTTGATGGGAGGATAGAGATGATCTCCTCTATGATTTCTTTTTCTCTTCTTTTCTTTTTCTATTTATTTGGGAATTATGTACTTTGTTGACACCAACAGATGATGAACAAAAATGGAAGAAAAAAGAAAAATTTTGCTGGGAGATCCTCCACTGATATTAAAAGTTTTTGAGGTCTTCAGTTGTGGTTCTCATGTGTAATGAGATTTTTTCAACAAATGCCCCTAAAATCATACATAAGTGCAATATCATGAACTATGTGGATTTTCAGAAAAGAAAATATAATATTTGGTTGTTACAGTTTGATGAAATATTAAATCTCTCTTATTCATTACTATTTAGAGGGGTTCTTTATGATCTATTGGTAAAATGCCCTATATATTATATATATTATTTTTTTATTGGAAAGAGTTACATTTAATAATGGTTCACTCAACATTAGTGAAAATTGTATATTTGATGATATCATGGACTGAAAAAAAAAAAAAAAGAGAAAACAAATTCGAACAGGTCCACTTATATAATTTTCTTGAGTTTAGATTCTCAATCATATCATTCTCTTTAGGTAAAGAGAGGATTTAAATTCCACGGCGAACAGCATGCCACACGGTAAGTAGCGGGACCCACCAACGTAGTTCCTCTGCTCTATTTTTCCCGCCAAAAAAGCCAGACCCACCCGCTTCCCCCCAGAGAGTCCGCCATTTTCCCTCCCTAGTCGTCGAAGCTCTCTCTTCCGCACTCACTCGCATCTGAAGATGGACATGGAAACGGACATTCCCCTTCCCGATGAACTCGAATGGCTCGAATCCAACGCTCTCATCCACGAAGAACCAGATTTAGAAGATTTCTATCCCCAATTCGAAGAAGAAGCAGAAGCAGCAGCAGCAGCAGCAGCAGAAGAAAATCTTCCAGAACCTTCTTCCACCAAAACCCCAGGTAACTCACCCTCCCAATCCCTTTCTTCCTCTGTTATCTCTCCATTCTCATCTCATTCTCTATCAATCAGATCTGACTCTTGCAGAGAAGCAGACCTGCAAGAAGAGGCCACGCTCTGACAAGGAAGGCTCAGATGATGATGCCGCTTCTCCAAAGGGATCGGACGAGAAGCGGAGCAGAAAGTCTCCAGAAGCTGAAGCCGATGAGGACTGGTTGCGGTATTCACCGCCGCCGCCGCCGCCGCCGCTGCCGTCTCAGAATCCTGCTCAGGATCCAGACGTTGATGCTGCGGCGCCGGAGACGGCGCTCTCGCGGTTTGCATCGGAGATCGATGGTGAATGTATTTCGGTTACTGGCCCTGGCGGCGATCGGGTCTATGCTAAAGTGAGCCGGTGGGAGATGGAGAATGATGGGAAGAGGTTACATGTCAAGCGCCCCCTCATTGGTATGCTTGTTAAAATATCTTAATTCCACTTTTTCTTAAGATTTCATTTTAGCGAAATTTTGATGAAATCATGAAAATTCAAGGTGGTTTCTCATAGGAATTGAATTCTTAGGAAGAATTCCAGGAAATGCATTCTTGAAAGTGCTTAAAATTGAAGAAACAAAGTTTGATTAAATCACATGCTAAGAAGGTCAAGTACCTATCTTTTATCCTCCATCACTCACCGCTTTAACAATCCTTTAGAATCTATTTTCCATTGTTTCCCTGGGAATTCAATCCCTGAAAGCAAATAGGCCCTTAGGGTCTGAATTTTATCTTTTTGATTGACTTGATTAATGGGCCATAGATGTATGATTGGGTTGACCTTTATCAATTCGCGGTATAAATATCTTCATTAGTTTTCACATGTTTATCACAATGTTTACATATCATGATTTTTCTTAACATTATATTTTACTGAGGATGTCTGAATTCAAACAAGTAACATGAACTTGGTAGTAGATACTGCAATATGTTGTGGAAAGCAAAATCCTCCTTCTGACCTCCTGCAGTCTAGTATGTCTCTGATGGTTTCTCACATTGTCTGCAATTTAGCTTACTTGTGTTGATCTTTCCACTCTGTAACTCATACAAGGTTGCAGTGAAATCAACAGGAATCCATACAAGTCTACCATTTCAGTGTGGCCATTAGTGTTACTTTAAGTGCTGCAGTGCCTTACATGGATTGGAATGTACCCATGCACAATATGTTAAAGGAATTTTGGTTGCATGTTTCCTTGTCACTTTCATTACATTTTTTCAGTAGCTTATTTCCATCCCTTGTGTAATGTGCAGGTCTCCTCTCTGAACCCATCAATGTTCTAATAGAAAGAGTGGAACAAGAGGCATTCACAAAGGTATCTTTTTTTTCCCCCCCTAAATACTATGAGTGCGTAAAATTCAAGAAACAAAGGGGAAGATCCATAGATGGTCATCAAATAATCTCCTATTTAATGGAATATGAATTAAGGCTAGATGGGAACTAAATTTCAGCCATCAGCCTAGTAAATCAAGTTCCTAGGAAAGTGAGGATCCCATCTTCATCCCCATTTTATATCCTTTACCCCTCACCTCTTTAGTACTCCGTATTTTAGAACTCATTATACGATGAATTCCCAGGAATTCAATTCAATGCAAACAAAGAGGTCTTTAACAGAATCTTGTTTAGAGATAAAGAGCAAACTTCTTAAAAGTTATTTCATTTTTATTTTTATATCTTTGTCATTTTGTTTTATCATCTGTGGCTCATGCTCTATTGGCTGTCCTTTTCTGCCTTTATTGTTAGTTATTTGAACACTGTTGTGTGGACATTTTTTTTACCTTCAAAAGCTCAATTGCAGTTGAGTTCTAGAATACAGCTAAAAAGAGAAAAGCATGCTCTGTGAGAGAGCTTGCTTGATTACTATTTTAGTCGGCTGCCACAAACTCGTGGGTGTGCGGTAAGGTTGTCAAGGATCAGATCAGAATCAGAAGTTTGAACCCTCTATATTGTCTGTGGAAAATGATCTACCTAACCAAAGCACTCCTTGCTTTCTTCCACCTACTTTAAATGGTGTTATAGAAGGCATATTTGGGCCTTCTTCTTCGAACAATATGGCATATGACTCAGGCTGTGTATTCTTATGCCATGTCATAAATATTATATTCATAACCTTTCTTGTGGGAGAACATTCTTCTTCACAACCTAGAGCATCAGCAATAACTCTCTGTTGCCACTTTCCCTCTAAGTTTTGTTAAGTGGTTAGTTTGCTGCACCTTTAATGCCGAGGCTTTTTTGGTGTATTGGTTATCAAGTTGAGATAGTATTAGAGCCAACATGGCCTGGGTTTGAATCCATGCAGGCCAAAAAAGGGCCCATGTCGCGTTTTGTGTGCGGGCGCATGTGCGCAGAGTAAAGAGGCCCTATGCTGCGTCTTGGCTGGGCATGTGATTAGAGTCCAGGCGGCGTTCCACCTGAGGGAGGTATTAAGTAGTTAGTTTGCTACACCTTTAACGCATAGGCATTTTGGGTGTACTAGTTATCAGCTTGAGAAATTTGACAAAAAAGAAATGAGCTTTTCCTGGACTTCATGATTGATTTTGGTTTCTAAAATCAGTGTTTTAAATACTGGGCTGGAATGTTCACTGAAATCACAACCTTCATGGCTCCACCGATCTAGTTTAGGGAATGTGGGGTCCTGATAGAAAGGCTCAAAAGAAGTCGAACCTGGAAAAAGGTAAAAATGTCTGTTTAACCTGTTGGACCACCATTTATTCTAAAACATATATATATTTTCATTTTTACTGCATTCTACATTATGGCTAAGCCGGGATACTATGATCGTGCAGACTTTGCAAGTTAGCTCTGAGGCTGCCAGTGAATCCGTCTATTCAAACATGCCCGTTGCCAGTGAACAACTTTGGGTGGATAAATATGCCCCAAACTCTTTTACTGAGCTTCTTAGCGATGAGCAAACAAATCGAGAGGTAATACCGTAATAGTGTTAACATTTTCCATACAGTCATTCTATCAGGAATCTATGAATTGTTTTGATTCTGGCCCCTATGATGGCTTTGTATCTCCAGAGGCAAAGCTTGATTGATCATCTCTCTCTGCAGGTGCTCTTATGGCTGAAACAATGGGATTCTTGTGTATTTGGATCACAGATTAGAGCCACAACAGATGATGTTTTAGTTTCTCTGAGACGACATTCTTCCATAGCACAGCACCAAAAGTTTGCTGATGGCAGAAGTTCCTTTAGCAAGAATAGATTTACCTCTTTTGGTAGACAATTTTTCAAGCAATCAAATGGTTTCAGTCAAGGAGATGGAAGTCAAAAAGACATTTCTGAAATTTGGAACAAAAAATCTCTGGGTAATAATCCACCAGAGAAGAAGGTTGGTTATGTCCCTTGGATACTCTTTTCTTTCTATTTGCCTATTTCAGGATATAAAATACACTGATGTTCAAGTACCTTTGGATTATATCAGAACCCTCAAGCCACCTAAGTATTCCTTCCAATGTGTCTCTGCCTCATAGGCCAGTTTTTCTTTCTGTTTTACCAGATTCATGAGCTGCTCAGGTGACTGAAAAATCATGCAAATTCTGTTGTGTATTTCTAGCTGATGCTTCAAAAGAAACTGGACTATGCTTTCTGATGGTCCTGGGACATATTTAGTGGACTATATTATTGAATTTGATGATAACAGCTCCATGATTTATCAGATATGGTATTCTTTGGAGCCATTTTTAGGTTTTCTGTCTGTCATGCCTTACTTTGGCCTTGATCACTAGTTTTGGAGTTTTTACTTGATTACATATTTACCTATTTATTAGTAGGGCTTTTGTCTTTGGTTTTGGAATTTAATGCACTGGAACCTGGAATGAGATTCATGAAAGGCATGTATAGTTAGCAAGATTTAGACACCTTTTTCCCATGTAGCTTGTTGTTATGTTCCTTTAACTTACTTTCTGTTTACAGAACTATTTTATGCTTCAGATTTTTAAACAGTGTTAGATATAATCATTTCTTATCCAACCTGTAGTAAAATCTGTGAGTTCTGTTGAATTGATTATCATAGTTCAAGGTCGTTGCTAAGTGTAGTTCCTATCTTTCTGCAGGTTCTATTACTTTGTGGTCCACCAGGACTTGGGAAAACTACGCTTGCACATGTAGCTGCCAAGCATTGTGGCTATCGTGTCGTGGAGGTTTGAGCCACCCTGTTAAATGTTCTAGTTTGTGTTGCTTTGAACTTATGTTCACATCTTTTATATATATATATATATATATTTATCATGAGGTTCATCATAGTTTTGGTGTAAGAGGGAATGCAGTAGGTTCTATGCATTCATTGAAAAATCGGTTGTCATCTACTTAAGTCCTTTTCAGGTTGTATTTCTTGCTATATTTTGATATTGTTTTGGTTTTATTAATCAGTTTTGGTGTAAGAGGGAATGCAGTAGGTTTAATGCATTCATTGAAATATTCTGGTGAAGGACAACGATATTAAAGAAAGGTGGAAGGAATATTTTAATAAACTTATAAATGAAGAACATTTGGGCGATACAAGAGTTAAGGAGGATACTTCATCACTAGAGCATATTTTTCTCCGTAGAATTAGAGGGATGGAAGTGAATGAAGCATTGAAACGAATGAAGACGGGAAAGGCAACGGGTTCAGATAGTATTCTGATAGAGGAATGAAAAATGCTTAGGAGAGGTTGGGGTGAGTAGGTTATGTAGACTATTCAATAAGATGCTTGTAACAAAGAAAATGCCGGATGAATGGAGAAGAAGTATTGTAGTACCTATATATAAAAATAAGGGAGATATACAAAATTGTACCAACTATCGAGAGATTAAACATATGAGTTATACTATGAAGTTATGGGAGAGAACAATGGAACAAAGACTGGGACAGAAGATCAAGATCTCTGAAAATCAATTTGGTTTTATGCCAGGGAGATCAAATATGGAAGCTATCTTTTCACTTAGGCAATTAATGGAAAAATACCGAGTAAAGAGGAAAAATCTACACATGGTCTTTATCGATTTGGAAAAAGCCTATGATAGCGTATCGAGGAATTTAATTTGGTGGGTTTTAAAGAAAAAGAATGTCTCCAGAGGTTATATTGAAAATTTTAAGGATATATACGAAGGAGCAATAACAAATGTGAGAACCAAATATGGAGAAACATGTGGATTTCCTGTGACTATAAGTTTACATCATGGATCAACCTTAAGCCCTTATCTCTTCGCATTAATTATGGATGAGTTAATTGTGCATATTCAAGAAGAAGTACCATGGTGTATGTTTTTTGCAGATGATATAGTATTGGTGGATGAATCAAGAGATGGTGTAAATGCAAAACTTGAAACATGGCTGGAGGTATTAGAATTTAAAGGCTTTAAAATAAGTCATACAAAGACAGAATATATGAATTGCAACTTCAGTGGACATATACAAAGTGGTGAAACCACTGTCAAAATTGAAACCCATGAGATACCATGTAGAGATTCTTTTCGGTACCTAGATTCGATGATTAGTAAGGATGGGGAGATTGACGAAGATGTAGACCATAGGATAAAAGCTGGATGGCTGAAGTGGAGACTAGCTTCTGGAGTGCTTTGTGATAGACGAATGCCAATTAAATTGAAAGGCAAATTTTACAGGACAGTGGTTAGAGCAACTATGACATATGGATCAGAATGTTGGCCAATTAAGAAGATGCATATTCATAAGATGTATATAGCGGAAATGAGAATGTTTAGGTAGATGTTTGGTAAAACTAGGGAAGATAAAATTAGAAATGAGCGATTTCGGGAGCATTTAGGGGTAGACTAATAGGGGATAAGATTAGAGAAACCCGTTTAAGATGGTTTGGGTGTGTTGAGCGTGTAGGCCGGTAATGGCACCGGTGAAAAAAAGTTTGGTTATACAGGTGGATGGCCCATTAAGAGGTAGTGGTAAGTCGAAGAAAACATGGATGGAGGTCATTGATTCAGATTTGAAGAAGTTTAACTTATCAAAAGATTTGGCTTAAAATAGAATGGAATGGAGAAACAGGATTCGTGTAGCCGACCCCAACATAGTTGGAATAAGGCTTTGATGATGATGATGAATCAGTTTCCATTTCAGAAAAAAAGCAGCATGCCAGGAAAATCAAAGTATCAGAGGGACATATGGAAAAGAAAATTAAAGTTAAAAGAACAAAAGAAACACTACAAGATTAATCCTGTCTGGCCAAAAACAGCTTTCTCATTAGTACTTTCACCTAAGTGTTTAAAACGGTCAAGATCAATCCCCTGTCCGGCAAAAGTCATCTCTCTCATTGGTGCTTAAGAACAAACGACAGAAATTCGCCTCTAAGGATAAAAAACAGTCAAGAATTTTTATTTTCTAGCTGCCTCTTGCATTTATTATATGGAGAAGTAGCTTCATTGTTAAGAAATCTCTATGACCAATATTTTGATAGTGCTACAATAAACATCTTTCCATGTACATATGTAGGAGCTCTTTCTATCAAGATCCTTGTTTTGTTTCATCTGGGTCTTATTTCCTCATAAATGTGCATTGCTTGTGATTATTTTATGTTTTTCTTAACCTTTCTTTTGTATTTCTAAATACGAACTATGCTAGGGCCCTCCACTGCATAGTTAGAATTTGGTTTCATTTTGTTCATTTTTGAATTCCATTGAACACTGATTGAGATATTCTATTCTCTGCAGATAAATGCAAGTGATGATCGGTCATCATCAACCATTGAGTCGAAAATCCCTGATGTGGTGCAGATGAACTCTGTCATGGCTGATGGAAAGCCCAAGTGTTTGGTAAGTTTAATTCCGAAATTCCTATAGTAATTTTCTAGTTGATTTGAATTGAAACTTGTTAGGTATTTATAGGTTATTGATGAAATCGATGGAGCTCTAGGCGAAGGAAAGGGTGCTGTGGAGGCAATCCTAAAGTTGGTACATGATTCTTCTTCTTCTTTTTGACTACTGAGTTAAAGTTTCTAGAATCTTCTGACTAGTATGCAATGCAAACATTTTGGTTCTGTTTTGAAGTTGCTATATTTTTCCCCACTGTTTCTGTTACTATAACCTTCTTTCACAGGAATATCTGTTTATGTAGGCCAGTGATAGAACGTATGTTTATCAAACAATTGTGATGTGGGTGAATAACACACCCGTCTTTATGCACTTTCATCATACACTAGCGGTGGTATGAGTGTGTGACACAAAGAAAGCTAATCTATATTTTTATTTTTCATGTTTGAACATGTCTATATCCGAATTTTGATAAATTAGTTCAAATCCCTGGTAGAGGCTTTGTCCAATAGGCTCACATATATACTAAAATTTTGGGAGAAGAGATCTAATTACGAAATGGTGGGTTGAGAGAATATTGTGGGTGTAATTATGGGTTGCAGTTTTTCAAATTTCTTTTCTTATTGATTCAAAACACTGAAATTTGAAGATTGCCTCTTAGCTTCTCCTTTCATAATGCTTGTAGAAACTATATCTATGCTGAATCATGCATATCATTACAATTTAGAAGGAAGCACATATTTTCATGCAGGTGGCGGCTGACAAAAAATCTATAATTGGAAAGGAAAATAATGCTAAAGAGGCAAAACCAGGGAAGCTTTCATCAAAGAAGGGACCTAAAGCTTCTACGCTGTCTAGACCAGTAAGAAACAAAAATAGTGGCACATTGTAGTTCATTACCTATTATTCCTGCTTTTTTGATAAATAATTTTTCTGAAATGTAGGTTATTTGCATTTGCAATGATCTTTTTGCTCCTGCTTTGAGGCCACTGCGCCAAGTAGCCGAGTGAGTGCTTGGTTTGATCTTATAAAGTGTTGTGTATACTTTTTTTTCACCTCAGTTTTTTATCATAATAAATCTTGTTTTATATCCAAAATAAGTCCCTATTAGCCCTTTTTGACATCTTTTTTTTTTTTTTTGAAATTATGTTCAATTACCCTAACAGTGACAATATTTTGTAGGGTCCATACTTTTGTTCATCCAACAGTAAGTCGTGTCGTGAACAGGTATTTGATTTTGAAAATGTGAATAGTTAATGACTTTTTGCCTTTTGTGTCTCCCTTGATTATTTTGAACTTTGACAATGAAAGTATTACCTTGATGCAGACCATAACTTTTTCTTTTTACCAGTGTCTATGTTTCCCTTATGTCTTTGACATTTACATCATGCTGCTAATATATTTAAAATGCTTGAGTTAGGCTAAAATATATTTGCAACAAGGAAGGATTCAAGGCAACTGCTATTGCACTTACTGCACTTGCTGAATTTACTGGTGAGTCAGGCATTCAATTATCTCTTCTTTCTTTTTCCTCCATCCTCGCTTGCTTTATACATTAATTTAATATTGCCATATTATAGATTGTTTTGGAGTAAGCTTGTGATGCAAGTCAGTATGTGTCAAATTGCATATTGCTAGAGGCTTTTTAGTGAAAATTTTTTACCACTTACATGAGATGTTTTAAATTTTGATTGTTGGTTATGAGATCCAGCCTCCCCAGTTAATGATTTATGTAATGTCTCAATTGAATGAAATGCAAGGAATTTTTATTGATTTGGTTTCAGAAGAAAGAGCACTTCATATTCCGGTTCTTATGGAATGTTGGTGCGTTTGTGTATCCTAATGATGATATTCTCTTATGCACCAGCCCTCTTGGAACTTTGGTTTTGTTCTGTTCATGGGAGGTTCTGTTCTAATTAACAAGGCAATGTAATTTGTCCAAAGAGAGGAATTATGTTGTGAAAACAGTTATAGCTTACTACAGCACTTTCCACCAGAAGGGCATATAGCTCTCCGATATCATGATACAAAAAATTACTCTTGTATCAATTAGAGATAAGGGATTGTTCCAGAAAAAAAATATATTTATAAGAAACTGCACAAGTGACAAGATTATGCAAAAATAAGTATGCAGACATCTCACATTCATTTAACTGTGTGAAGCATTCATTCCTTACTGTATGTTAAGTATATTGTTTGCCGTAACTTTAATGCCTAGGCATTTTGGTTGCAATGGTTAGAAACGGTTGACATGGTATCAGAGCTACCATAGGTCTTGGGTTCGAATCCACGCTACCACATCCTTGATATTATATTGCAGGCGCATGTGCGCAGGGCAAAAGGCCCCTGCCGCTCTATGAGGGGGGCGGGCTTTAAGTCTGGGTGGTGTCTCGCCCGAGGGGGGTGTTAAGTATATTGTTTGCCACAATTTTAATGCCTAGGCATTTTGGCATGATTAGCAACACTTGACACTATATAGCCATGCCTCTCTTTGTTTAATGAAGTTTTATGTGCAAGTACTTTCTCTCATTCATTTTGCATTGTCTCTTCTCGTATGTAGGAATATTACTCAAAGCAATATTTACTTTTTTCATCTCGCTTCCTCTCTCTCACACACACAAACACACATACACACTCACTCACACACACACACACACATGCACTAGAGATCTGCCTTTTGATGTAGTTACAGGGCCCACTTGGGTGGATGGCAATCATTATGGTTAAGAGGATGGGAAGCTATACTTGGATAAGGATGATATGTGGGGTGGACCAAAATATCAACTTGATTGGTTGTCCGCTGTCATATGGCATAGTTGTTAAGGCTCTAAGATGAATGTGAAAAAGCTAATAGAATACTTACAAAATATACATTGGAATATTGGATATAGTACTGATAATTGTCAAATTGTGTCTGGCGTTGGGGGTAGTGGGTGTTATGAGTGAGTTCGAATTGAAGGTGGGCCCCACATGGGCTGAAGCTCTTATAAGATATTGAGATATGTAGCTCACTTGATTATTTACATTTATCATCAGTGATCATTTCAAGACAAAGCCTTGTTCCAGCCTTGCTCCAACTATGTTGGGGCTCCAGTGATCATTTATACAGATGTATACATGCATGTTGTAATATTTTGATAAGAGGTATTTGCGTGAGAGGTATACCACGAATGAGACACCTCATGATAAATTCAACCCCCTCACTCATTATCTTCGCATGAATTAGAACTCACCCTAATTTGACACTAGTTTGAATTATACTCACCACTGGATTAGAGGCCTTAAAGTTTAGAGGTTTCTTAAGTTACATTCATTTATTCAATTCAATCTGGAGGATTGAATTCAATTTCAACCTAATTTGACACTAATCTGAATTACTCTCGCCATTGGATTGAATTTTATTAGTAAGTGTAACTTAAGAAACCACTATACTTTTAAGGCCTCTAATCTAGTGGTGAGTATAATTCAAATTAGTGTCAAATTAGGGTGAATGTTATTTCATGGGAAGTTAGTGAGTGCGAGGGGGTTGGATTTTTCATGGGGTGTCCCATGCAGTGGTAAAATGCTTACCTCTTGCAAATCCTTGAGTTATTCCTCTTAGCAAAACATAGCCTATCATGCATGCGTGTATATCTGTCTATAAACAAACATTCGATAGAAGTGAGCACGTTACTGTAATAAAAGATCTAGTCCCATGAAGAAACCAAAGGAGCACCAAACAAACCCATATGTTTTAGCTTGGTGCATTTACATCTGCAACTGATTGAGTCACATGTTATTTTCCTTTGGATTTCATCTATGGATTTAGAGTTGCTTTTACCACCTAGGTTCAGTTCTATTTAGAATCAATTCTAGACTCACGTGGTCACCTAACAATTTTTTTTTTTTTTTTGGTCTTACCTTTTGTTTTTTCACTTTGGTCTTGAATTTGTCAAAATCGCACTGTTTCCTACAGAGTGAGCTTTGTTTTATAAAGAAAATTTTTTATGTGCGCTTCCTTTGGGTACACTTCATGTTTGTATGAACATATTTACACGAAAAAGTTTAGACTTATGATGCCAATTTAATGAATGGAGTTATCTTTCAGCCAAAATTCACTTAGAGGGCATGCTTGTGTAACGTCCTTCCTGTGTAAGAGGAACCACGAAGTATTCTATTTGTTTCCACAACTCTTTATTCTGCCATTTGGTGTGAATGGATTTCCGTGAGGAGAGGCGCTGCTTTCCTGCACTTCTAGGAAAAAGCATTTTCTAGGAGGTAGGAAGGCATAGCAGTCTATGAAATGTAGGAGTCCACTGACTTCTGTTTCCTCTGATGCCATACAAATGTGCCTAAATGTTTTCAGACTATTGTGCATTTTTTTATGTAGTATTTCTTTTTTGTTAGATAATGGAAAAAATAAGTTTTTATTTTTTTCTTGATGTCAAAGAGGATTCTATTGGTTTACCTTACGCTGACATTGTTTCGTCTAATCTTTTGCTTCCCTTGACAATTTTTGCAGAATGTGACATACGTTCATGCCTGAACACACTTCAATTTCTCAACAGTAAGAAAGAAACCCTAAACACGGTAGGCTATTAAAATGCATCTTTATCTTCACTATGAAACTTCTATATGGAATTTTACCTGTTCAGTTAAATAACATTTTCTTTTCACTGTTGATCAGTTGGAGGTTGGTTCTCAAGTGGTTGGTCGAAAGGACATATCAAAAAGTGTTTTTGATATATGGAAGGAGGTATTGAAACTGCCAGTCTCAGCCATGTTTCTTGTCCAATTTCGGCACTTGTGGCTTGTTTCTAAATTTGAGGATATTCTATGGCCTTCAGGTTTTTCAAAAGAGAAAAGCAAAACGAGAAAGGAAGTCCATGAGTGGAAGCAATGGTTTAGCTATGGATTTTGACTTACTATACTCCCTCATATCTAACCGGTAGGAAGTGTTTTCCGCTTTCAAATCAACATTTAGATTCCATTTGGGTCCTTGAAAATTGGTTGCCCTGCACTCAGATTGCTTACTCTAGTTACTTGCACTTGATTATGGCACATAACAAGTGACCTGAGGGCAACTCATTTTATCCATGAACTGTTCATATATAGATGAGTTACCTGCTCTTTAATCACAAAGATCCTTCCGTTTGACACATTTTCATGGGGTTGACAATCTTCTCTTACATTTGAAATGCAAATACAGTGGTGACTCTGAATTGACTATGGACGGGATTCATGAAAACTTTCTGCAGCTTCATTACCATGATCCATTGATGCAAAAGACTGTGGGTCTCAAACTTCCTCACACTGTTTTTTTTTTAATCACATTTTATGGATCTTGTAAATTAGTGAGTTTGAAATCTTTTGCAAGACATTTGACACTTTTTTTTTTTTGGACATCAAGGTCCTGTGCCTAAACTATCTCGGTGTTTCTGATTCATTGGTCCAGTATATGATGAGGACACAACAGATGTCACTTACTGGTAATTCCACAATTCATTTCTCCTCCTCCTCCTCCTCCTCCTCCTCCTCCTCCTCCTCCTCCCCTCTTTCTCTCTTTCTCTCTCTCTCAGATTGAAGATTGAAGATTCAATTTTAATGGGTTAATACTTCTCACTTTGACTTTGTTTGCAGTTTATCAACCTTCTATAATGATAGCTATTCGTTCCCTAATAGCACAAGTAGAGAGACCTAATATTGAGTGGCCAAAGTCTTTTCAAAGGTATATATTGTTTTTGTTTGATTTAAATTCAACCATTTAACCTGTATTCCTTTATTATCATTCACCATTACATTTTCCGACATGATTTTCCAGATATCGAGCAACCTTCATGGAAAAGAAGGACATTTTGAAGCTTTGGCATAACAAAATCTCACCATCTATTTCAAGGCATCTTTCTATTGACTCTTTTGTGGAATGTTCTGTTTCTTCATTATTGCATATTCTCTCACCACCGACTCTAAGGCCGGTAACTTATTCCGACTTACCATTGAATCCTTTTCATTTTGCACTCCATCGCAGCTATAATGCTTGTTTTCTTTCCGCATAATCTGCAACTTGTTCAGGCATGGATAGAATAATAATAAATAAAAAGAAAATAAAAATATTCAGGTACAACAGAAAATCTATAGTTAATACAAAATATTTGTCAACATTGGTTGGTAGGAAGCAATTCACATTTCACTTTTGTCTGGACTTAATTTTAAGTGTGTCATATGACAATGTGCTAAGTAATCTGATTTTTGGAGTTTGGCTTGAATTAGTTCTTTGGCATTGATCAACTCGTAAATTAATTGCCCATTTCCTCTTGGACCACATAACATGAAAGTGTAATATCTTTATAACATCTATCTTTGTTTTATACATGTTTTGAGGAAGTATAAGCTCAAGGCCAGTACAATCATAATGAAGTTGTCAGAAGTAGACATTTTACTGGAGTGATAAGACTTGCTCTTAATAGCTATGATGCACAAACACTTCAAAAAGGGCAATGTATTTTGTCTTATCATATTCAATACTTCACTTTTTATGTGTAAAATCTGTGTCCCTACCATGTCCTTCGCGTGTCCTTACCGTATTCATGTTGGATATGGGCATCATAGCTTAGTAGTGATAGCTGAAAATAGAAGGCATCATGTAGATTCCAAATAGTAGGACTTTCATAATGATGATAATTTCTAGGCTCAACTATTATTCCTAATGAGAAACCTCAAATACAGGACAATACAAAAGTATAGGCCAATAATTGACCATGGCCAATACCCGGAAAGATCAGCTTGCCATTGTTTCTCAATTACAACCTGACTTTCTTAC
Organism: Sextonia rubra; assembly: GCA_037013555.1. NCBI lineage: Eukaryota > Viridiplantae > Streptophyta > Magnoliopsida > Laurales > Lauraceae > Sextonia > Sextonia rubra. The sequence goes on along the minus strand of JASUAD010000013.1, from coordinate 49,784,166 downwards.
ATCCATTTCTATCATGGAATTCATTTTTATCAAATGCTTTTAGGACCTACATGTTTGGACCCTTCAGAGGTTCAAAGCATAAGTTTAGCAGTATTGCATGGGGGAATGTGAAGAGAGTACTGATTCTGGTACAACTGTGGAGTAGGATCTATCCATAAACCTTAGCATGCGCTAGAGAAAATTCTTCTTCCAAAGATATTCATGTAATTGTACTTTGCGAGCATTAAATAAATACATGGCCCTCCACTAAGAGGGCATGACACATTTTATGCATTCCTACTATTGTCACAAGACATTCTGTGGTTGAAGCTAGCTTATTGACCACAACCCTAATCAGCCTAGGAAAAGCAGAAAACAAAGCCAAACAAACATTAGCCCAAAATGTGCTCGACACCCACCCCCCTACAGATGTTGTGCTTGGGTGCATGTGAAACAGTGTGAAGCTGTTTCTAGAAAGATCTTCAAAACTGAATTCAAAACTGGATCTTACAGTGTTTTTTCTTATATGATGGTATCTGTTGGGGAGGTAGCATGTTATATATATCTATTATGTGCTTAATAATCTTAATTAATCATCTTAATTGAAAGTGGTTGCAACCTGTTTGTTGCTTCTCCTTTGAATGTGCAACACTTTGATGTCTTTATGCAGGTAGCATTGCACTTGCTATCAGAAAGAGAGAAGGATGATCTGGCCCAACTAGTGGATACTATGGTTTCTTATTCAATAACATATAAGAACTTGAAATTTGAACCAAAATCTAGTATGCAGAGACCTGAGGAAGCCTCTGATGCTCCAGTGCTTTCCTTTGATCCCCCTCTTGGTGACTTTGTTAACTTCAAGGTTGAACTGCTAACTGCACTATTTAAAGCATGTGGCATGACTAGATTTGTTGCATTATCTCAATTCTCAACTGATTTTTATGTTCGTGCAATAGGGATATCATCCTGGACATTATGGACTCTCTTTAGCCATGAAGCAGGTCTTGGTGCATGAGGTGAGTCATGAAGTTTTTTATTGGATTAAGTGAATCTTTTTTTTTTTTACTGATGTTTTGAAACCCTAATTGACACTTTACTGGAAACCAAAACTGACACCTTGTAACAACCTAGGCTCATTACCCTCATGATATTGTCCGCTTATGTCATGCCCATGGCCCCGCTGTAGAAAGGCATTGGGTTTGGTGAGCATCCTCCTAGAGAGAGAGGCTGGGAGAAACTCTAAAGGACTGGGTACGCAATGGTGCATAAGTCCCACATTGGAAACATGTAAGTCCATGAGAGAGAGAGAGAGACCTGGCCTTAACCCCACATGAGGACTTTTAAAACTGTGTGGCAAGATTGGTTGAAATCCTGTTGATAGTGGGCTTCGGTCATGACAGACTTTACTTGAAACCTTAACCTTGTCAACTCAAGTAACTTGTCCGTGTCTAGTGAAGCTTTTAATCAAATATAGTTAGAATTGCCCTACTTTCTTGACTCAACAACCTAGTGAGTTGAGTTGACTGGGGACTTGAATCAATTGGTTGAGTTCTAGAACTATGAGCTGGATTGTTTACTCCTTTGGTCGTAGCTCTTCTGCTTAAAATGAAGAGAACACATAACAGGAAGATGATACTTGTTCTCATGAGAACTGAAACCTAAGTTGCTATTTTATGCCTTATGTGGCTCCTCACCATTTTGGTAGTGGAGAAAACTTTATCCTAATTCTTGGCTCCCATTTAAACATGGCTGTCATCTACATTTTGTTAAGTATATTGTTTGCCGCAACTCTAATACCTAGGCATTTTGGTTGCAATGGTTTCCAACTCTTGATATGGTATCAGAACTACCACAGGTAAGGGGTTTGAATCCACCATGCTGCGTCCTTGGTATTATGTTGTGGGTGCAGGTGCACATGGTAGAAAGCCCCATGCCACTCTATGACAGGTGTGTGCTTCGAGTTTGGGCGAGGTAGGGGGTGTTAAGGATATTGTTTGCTGCAACTCTAATACCTAGGCATTTTGGTTGCAATGAATAGCAACTCTCGACACATTTCGCCTAAAATGTAGTAAACTTAATAATGAAACGTCCATAAATAAATAACTGATAGCGACAAACTCACAAATATCAAACCTTCTTGTAAGTTGCAATGCTATAAGTGATCATACTGAGTTAAAAAAGAAAAGAAAAAGGAATACTATCACTAGTACAGTATGCTTTGGTATTTGAGCATCCTTATAGAACATGGTTCTCTATTTGAATTTTTTGAGTGATTCCTGTCTATAGCTTTTTTAAAACCGGTTTATTGGTATATTGTGATTGAACCCCATTCCCAAACATTGCTGTGTTTAGAATCCATGATTATTTACATCTGATTTTACACTTAATTTCCCACTAGCCTCACAATATTAAACCAATTCTGCAGGTTGAAAAGCAAAGGATTCTGCAAGAGAGCATGGGTAGATTAGGACCTTTCAATGATGGAAGCAATACTGCGGGCCAGACTTTTCCTCCAGGAGAAAGTACTAAAGAATTTTCTATAAAATCAAAAGCAATGACTGCATCTGTCCAAACCAACACTGTAAATCTTAAGTCCACAATGGGTCTGAAAGAACATGGCTCCAAAAATTTAGCGGTGCCATGTGGCGCTAAACCAAAAGGACTTGAAGAGGCAAAGAAAGCCTCCAGGAGCTCTTCTAGTTTTTTTGATAGGTGATTCTCTCTCTCTCTCTTGCTCTCTCTCTCTCTCTCTCTCTCTCTCTCTCTCTCTCACACACACACACACACACACACACTTTTTTTAAACTTCATTTTGAGGGATATGCATAACTCTCACAACTCCTCCCACCCTAGTTCTATTATTTTCTTTCTTTCTTCCATATTTCAAATTCAACTATGTAAACTGGTAAAAAGATGCAACTCTCAAGATTTGCTGGTATGAAAAATGGAAAAGAGAATCCAAATTTGTTTGATTGAAATAGACGGGTGAAAACTACAGCAAAATTCATATGATTAATTTCATGAGAATCCATTTATTTTATTTTTAACTTATATTTCTTTGAACCAGGTTTAGAATGTCAACCAATAAAGATTCCCAGAATGACAACGATTCCTTGCAGCAGCCAGCAACCTTAGAAAGGGATTCACGGCCATTTCTGTTTAAATTTAATGAGGTACTAAGTTCAGATTCTCCCATACATGCAATGAGTATGAGATATTTTTTCCCTCTGTTTTTTTTGGGAAACCGAGGGTTGTTTGATAAAGATTACATTATTGTTTTTAAGGCAAGACCAGACCAATAGTCTTCATGGACTTGATTTAAGGACCAAAGTCCCATGATGGGAGGTGCCCAACCAGGGTGCAGGTTGTAAAATCTGAATTGCGATGTCATACTAGGATAGTATCTGATATCTGAACTAAAGAAAAAGTTCTTAACACTGTCATGTTCTCACTTCCCTCACACAAGAAACACATATCTGATGGATCCAGAGAGTCAACGTTTATCATAATATAATGTTTCTTGATATGGTTGTGTACCTTTTGGTCACACTCGACCTCTTTGTGTCTTCACTCCTGAAAATCACTTCAACTGAATGGGTTATTCTTGGGCCAGCTACAATTTTGATTCAATTGTTTACCTTGCTGAGAAGTGGTTGAGTGGTCCCATAGTGGAAGGTCTCATATTACATTGCAGACTTGAAGTTGGCTCAATGGATCAACTTTCCAAGACGAATGGTTGAGACATCTCCATAGATCTTTCTTGACCCAGCTGTTCCTAGTAGTTGCATATATGAGCAGTCCTCAAATGCAAATTTCCTACTCAATTAATTATTAGTAGTTAATCCTTCTCATCTCTCCAAGGCACCAGAGTATATGGCCTCACAATATTCTCTCTATAACGTTGCAGGGTTTCACTAATGCAGTAAAAAGGCCAGTGCGAATACGTGAGCTGCTGTTATGAGGCATGCTTTCGAGTGAGCAAATGGATCATAAAAAGAGATGCTTCTCAAAAGTAGTTTGTTGTATCTTGCAGGTCTGCAGCATGGATACATAAGCATGAAAATACTTGCTCTACAGGTCACTCTAAAGTCTAACAATTACTGTAACAATAATGTAAAACATAAGTTGCCTGTTTACTGCATGCTTGTGATTGTAAGGAGAGAGAATTTAGTTAAGGTCTATGCATAATAATTCCTTCCTAATGCATGGCTATCTTTTTTATGCAAGCCTCTACCCGTTGATCCAGTTTGGTGATAAGGTGTTTTTCTGTTAGCAAATTTAGACAACATTTTCCTACTATCGATTGGGTTTTCAGATTGCTGATTAATGTGAAACTTTAGATGAATCAGAGGGAAACAAAAAATGATATAAACAAGAGGATTTTATATAAAAACCCCCTTAGATGTCCAGTGAACGACAAAGGCCACCATAGATATGTGTGAACAGTAGTGGCCCTGTAGGCCAGTTTTGTATATATATATATAACTGTGGAAGCCAAGCATCGATATGATGCTCTTTTTTTTTTGAGAAAAAATGTTGAAGTGGAGCGTCAAACTCAGCCAGATATCCTTCACCAGGTGCATTTCCACCATATCCAAGTCCTGTGAGACCCGTTTCCTGCAGCACTGCGGTCTAGGCTAGTGATGCAACCGGGCAAGCTGCCTGGAATGCCACGGCCTCATCTCGTGTGAAATCCTCCTTGAAGTAGAGGGAGGGGACTTTGTCGAGGAGAAGATGCAGTGGTGTGATGGTTCTGGTGGAGATGATGGGCTAGTGTTTTGTGATGTGGGTTGGGTTTGATGGGGCTCTTTAGAACGTTAAAAGAAAGATGGAATGACAATAGAGATTATGAAGATGAATTATGGAGTTGCAGGAGGAAGATGTAGGTGCTGTTTTGAGTGAAATAAAGATATGGGATGAAACAAGAGAGACGAAGATTGATGTTCGGTGATGGATATGTCGAGGATGGTGGGTTGGGCGAGAAATGGGGTGGGGAGATGGGAAAAAGAGGAGGGGCAAAGTGGAAGAAACAAGAGGAAGAAGATATGAGCATCGATATCGATGCTTTACTGAGCCGCAAACTGGTATTGAGCATCAGTATCAACTCTCAATTGAGAATAATACTGTTATGAGCATCAATATCAACTCCAAACCGTGTCAAGTAAGAATAGTACTCTAATGAGCATCCAGAATAATACTGCGATGAATGTATGTTTTAGTGTTGATATCAACAGTCAGACTGAAAGGCTAAAAAAAAAGGTGATGGAAGGGCCTCTACCGTTTGCATTTTTTTGTTCGGGCCTTTTTTGTGCATGGGACATCAAAGGGATTTTTCCCACAAATCCTCTATAAACAAAATAAAACGTTTTCATAGCACATGAAGCTTGTATGAGTGGGTCTACTTTTGGTGGTCTGTACAGTTATGCAATGAGCTATTGAGGGTTCAAGAAAACACATTATAATCCATCCATCAGATTTTGATAATTTAGTGAGAAGCAATAGTTGTAGATCAATTGCTAAAATTCCACATTACCGAGTTTTCGCCCAGATGGTTTCTTGTGAAAAAGAAAATATTGGAACGTGACCCTCAGGGAGGGTAGCTCCCAGAATATGAACAGTTTATATTACTGGGCGAGTGCTGCCTATTTCACTGAAGGAGCCCTATCACAACTCACAGATTAACCCTTCATAATTCTCTAGTTGCTTTTGAGCAATTCATGGTAGTTTTGGCAACTGTTCAAAGTACCATCCTTCAATGAAACATTCGAGATTTAGTGCTTAACCATGTAGGTGCATGAGCATTTTAGGTAAACATCACATGTGGGACTTGAGAAGCTTATTGTATTTTAACGTAGTCGGTTTGATTGGGTTAACTTGGTTCCTACACTTCATATGTCTTGAGCAACCCAGAGCCAGGTGACAAATTTCTTTTGTTTTTTCTTTGTGTGTTAACAGATTTTCATAAGCTTAATAGGGTTGATATTTAATACAGCAAGTTGCAGTTCTAACACACGGACACTGTAACTTCATTTGTATACTGAAGATGTTTCCGATTGACGCTCCACTTTAACCAACTAAAAGCGAAGGTTTTCGCAGTTGTACACATTGTAACTTCATTTGTATCCCTAAGATGATTCTGATTGACACTTGACTCCAACTGAGTCATTTTAACCCGTTGATGGATCAGTGGTATGGATCTCTTTTTTCACATGGATGACCAGGAATTGATCTCCAATTGCTTTTTTGGTTAGGAAATTGAATATTGTGTGTGGGCACATGAGTGGAGTATAACCAAAGAACCGTGAGAGCACACCTGGAATTTTACCATTTCTTTCCATTTTTGGTCTTTTTCGTTCATCACCAATGTCATGGGTAGAGCTGAACACAATGTTTGAATGTCCTACACAACATATGTTTCTGTGGAGGCATGCTGAGTAATTGTGAAACACCCCTCTTCTATAACTTTTCAAAGATACCTGTCAGAAATTTGCAAAAGAGTCCCTCATTTCAAACAATTGCGGATGTCCTTTTATAGAAAGTTTGCAAATACACCCCTACCTGTTGATCGGCACTGGTAGTGTGCTGATCAAACTAATATCATTGGATGAAAAGCAATGATCATCAAACTCAGGTTGGCAAACTGGCAAGCCGGTTATCTTCATGCGGTAGTCATTTATGCAGGCTACTGAACTTCACTCCAACGCAACCGGCGGTATCCCTCCAATGCGTCTCAAGCTGCAAAACCAATCTGAATACAATGTAGTAAATTAGGGGTTGGAATAACTCAACCGGGTTTGGGTAATGTTCTCATCCTTCAAGCAAAGCAAGTGGGTTTACTTGGCAAGGTTAAAAAAGAAGTTAAAATAAGCCAATCGGATCATCCTGTCCCTTCACTCAGTAGCTTGAAAGTCAAATGTTCGTTTGACAATTGACTTTGAGATTTAATTTGAAAGTAAATAAAGGTTTGATGAAAGTGAAATTGGTCCAGGTCATGGAAAATGAGCCTGAAAGGGCTTGCACTGATAAGGGTAGGCCCAAGCAGGCCCTACAAAGCTGGACCGCATTGGGTTGGACTTTGATCCCACTTTTTGCGTCAGAAATCACCCCAAATCTGCCCTGTATGTGTTTACGTCGGTGAATCAGTCTGATTGGGTCAAATAATTCCTCAAATAAATAAATAAATAAATAAGAATATTAGTGTTGGGTTGAAATTAACATGTGGACTCAATACTAATCAGGTAGGTTTTGAGTGGCCACATGCAATCCCACCCAGCCCCTACTCTTTTTAACACACTGTAACCACTATCGAATCCCATACAAAAAACAAGTGTACCTGTTCTGTTCGGACTTTCAATAATGCATCGCATAGTTGACAGTTGGATGATGAATCGAACAATTCCCATTTATTTTACACTCTTGCTAATATTAGCTATATATGATCATCAAATCGATTTGAACTTTAAAAAAAAAACACTCGATTATAAACAAATAAATAAAAAAATCAAATTTATAAAATATGTATAGGCAAGGTGAGCCCCACGCCAAGGAATTCCCTCCCCACCATCGAATCATTCCCATTTCTATCTGATCGTTCAATGGGCCCCACAAAGTTAGTGGGGGGCTTCAGATAGAATAGAATAGAGAGAGAGAGAGAGAGAGAGAGAGAGAGAGAAAAGGCAAACGTCAAGAGGAGAGGGAGAGGGAGAGAGAGAGAGATGGCTGGGAAGGCAGCGAAGGCTACAGTCACGAAGGTAGTGGGAGAATACCAGTACCCATGGAGAGAGAAGCTGGCCAAGTACAAAGACGAGCTCTCCAAAGGCGTCTGGGGCTATTGGCACCTCGGCGCTTGGAAGCCCCTTGCCCTAAGTGCTCGTCATCGCGCTCGCCTTCGAAAAGAGGTCCTCCTCGCAGGACAGTACGTTCCTTCTTCTTCTTCTTCTTCTTCCTTTCTCATTCTAATCCCATTCCCAATTCTAGAGATTTTACATGCATCTGTCACGAATGCTTTTTTTTAGGGATTGGCCCTACGATCCCGCCAGGAAAGAGATGAGGAGCAAGAGGAAAGGCCACAAATGCGACCGTATCTCTGCAGAGAAGTACGACCCACGCCATGCTATTCTCTGTACTTAGGGGTTTTTTTAAATAAATTTTTTGGGATGGTTTGAGGGTTTAATGATTGATTTGGGTTCTTCTTTTGTTGATTTTAGGAGGGCTAATACTGCTGAGTTGATGAAGAAAATGCCGGATATGCTACTGGATTACAAGGTCAGTATTCTCCATAGAATGGAATAGGAATTTCTATTTAGTTGTGATTAGATTAAATGAGTTTGATTTTAGAGGAACAGAATCCCATTTCTGATCTGTTCAATCCAAGCACCCAACACCTTCAATCGGCACTAACTGTCTGATCCGATAATTATACACCGTTGGATTCAATCACAATTAATGGTGCATTTTCAAAATTCGATTCTGGAACTTGAAGCTCTAGAGTTCGGGGTTAGGTCAATCTTATTGGAGTATTATTTGCTGAGCATCCCAATTATATCACCTCTACTCCCGTAGTGCCATGTTTTCGGTGGGGGCCATAGCCTTAAATATTACTAGGGCATGCTTTTCAAAAACAAAACTTTTTTTAAAAATATTTTGTATAGCTTCATGATATTAATCATTGATCAACATCCTTTAATATAGAGGAACTTCTAGGTGCTTTATCAATGGTTTTAAACTCGCGTGGTCAAAGGTTATATAAGAGGGGCCTTTTGTAATCTATATTTGAACCCTTCTACTCTCCATGGTCCATGTGCATGGGAAGTAAGATCCATCATCTGCGGCAAAGGATTTCACACCATGATGCCTAGAATGTGAGGACTTTGTTATTTTCACTCAAATAATTGGGATGTCCCAGCGCCCATAGTGTGGTGGCAGGGATAGTCTCCCATGGGGAAAATGAGGGGCTTAGCTCTGGTCACCTGGGTGGACAAAACAAAACTTGTAATTGGGATAGCTTTGAACTTGTAAACTAAGTATACTTCTGTATCATTTATAGGAAATCATGAAGTGGGCAGTAATGGTATGTAAATAGAAAAGGGAACCTCCATACTAATCAGAAATGGGATCGCCTCGGCTTTCCCAATTTATCACATGCTTAGTGTCCTGTTTGATGTTGATATGACGTGTCAATCAAATGAAAACAAAATTCTCAGTCTGTGTGCTAATTTGTGAATCTGTTAATATCTAAAAAGATTGAATTACCAATGCCTGAATTTGTGTAGCTGTAGTGTTGAAAGTGCCAATCAAGTTGAAGGATTTCTAGGCAACATCTTTTCACCAAAGGGGCTGTAAGTGAAGGTTTAAATGTGAATATCCGCAATTGGTGATCAAATAATCTCTCCTTTGATAGGGAATGATTACCCGCCTTCCACCTTAGTAAATTTCCATCTAGATCCCCACTAAGAAATCATTTGAGAATTGAGATATAGGATTTTCCTGTCATCCTCCTGAAAAAATTTCTCTTCGTCTCGCATGATCCATCTCTTTGTGACTCTCTAATTAAATTCTATTACCTTTTAGCAAAAATAAATAAATAAATAAATAAAAATAAAAATAAAGAAGAGTTTGGACAAAGACAACCTGTCAACATGAATCATCTTCTGCATTCGGTCCCTCATTCTTGGAATAACTAGGGATATGATTCACAATTTACTTCTTTATTTCCAAATGGTCTTGTCTAGAAGGGAGGAAAAATGAATATTGAGAACATATTTATACATGAATTCTCTGATGTGGTCCCAATTTGGATATCAAGAATTTTTTACTGTAGTCCCAATTTGGATATGCTTTATCTCCAAATTGAAATATATATTTATACGATCATGTCTTAAACATTTATATGTTTCGTGTATATGTTAAATTGGTTTGATTCCATACTGCATTTATCTTTAATGCCGAACACAGCTAAATTGTTCACAAACTATTAAGTAAATAAAATTTTCTCTTGCTATTTTCTCCTCCTTGTCATCTCATGGCACTTTTGGGCCTACCTATTTGATCACAATCCAAGCCCTTCACACATGTGTAGGCCCTGGCTATTGGTATGCATCTAAATTTGGGCATTTTACGTTATACTGCGTTTATTGTTAATGCTAAACACATCTAAGTTTTTCACATGCTATTGAGTAAAGAAAATGCTCATATGCTGTTATTTCTCTAATGTGCTATCTATGAAGCAATGCAAAAATCTGCATAATGCCTTGCATTTTGCCTCAGTGTTTCAGAATTTTTTTGAAGTATAGTTAATTATTCATTCCATAAATGTTTTGATAGAGTTTGAACTTGAAGTTATCAATTTAAGTTTTTAGTATTTGATGACTCTCTCTATTTTGGTGGGGACTTCTGTATTATCAGAAACGCAGGTGGGAGAAAAAGATGAAGGAAGAGGATGCAAAAGAGAAATAGGGCATGCTGGCAAAAGTGTTGTGCTTCAAAAGCTTACTTACAGTATAACAATTGTCCTTCTAAAATAATTTTTTGTTATACCATAGAGAAAATGGTTATTCATCTTTTGTATTTTGTTTCATTTTTATCTTTGGATTTTCATCTTTGGGAACGTTTGTCTTAAATGATAACTGTAGTTTGTTTTCTACTCGGGCTTTGTTAGTCATGATCTTTTGGTTGAATATCTATGAGATCAATGCATAACTTTCTTAATAATAACAACAACAACAACTTCTGGTCAACTCTCTTCAGTTAAGTGTCCACTTGATGTATGGATTAAAGCTTGTTCCCTGTGCATGTGCCAAAGAGATGTTCAGGGTAGAAGAAGAAAAGGCATGTATTAACAACATTTTCTCGAATAATGGTGCAAGAAGATGAGGCCTGATCTAATTTTTCTGATCCATATGCTTAGTGTAATGTTAATTTTGGGCCTGTTTGGTCTTGAAATGAGGAGACATTTAAAGCCTTGTCTATATAGGGTTGGTAAGGTGAATTTTACCTTTTTACAAGCATTATTCTCAGGCCCTGCTTCTAAGTTAGGATTTCTTACAGGAATTTTGGCAGTCCGAGAATTCTAAAATTCCTGTCAGAACTTTTTTCCTTGTTTTAGCAGAATTTTGAGAATCAAGAATTCCAGTATCCCAAAATCAATTGTTCTCAAGTCTCAGTGAGCATTTCCAGCGGCTTAGTGGTGGAACTTTTGCGTCCTCAATAGTTATTCTAGACATTTTGTTATTGAGGAATTTAAAGTAGTACTATACTTTTCTTGATTTCGGATTCTTGGTATCGTATATCATCTATACAGTGATCGGCGTGGGCAGCTGCCTCTCCTTTAATGCCGGATTAGATCGACCTGGTAGGGATTTTCTTCCTACCAATGCTATCTAAGAATGAGAAATGGAAATTTCAAACAAATTAGATAAGTCACAGACATATTTCTAAAATAGAGAGTAAAACAAAAGTCCACAAGACATGAATTCAGGAAAGTTGAACCGACACACCAATCACTCAACTAAATCATTTCCCAACTCATTGCCCACCCAGCTGAAAATAATCCAAATGAGCCACATCTGTGGCCCTGCATCAATCACCTGCGCAGCATAGCATATGTAGCCCATTCGAATAACCAATCCATTTGCACAGCCCCGGCTTCACCAGCCAAGATTCATCAATCACATGTTCAATCATAGATTACCACAATTGTTTCAACTTGAACCCCATCAGCCAAACACATTCCTGCACTTACCCCATCCATGGAGACAGACTGCACCTCTCCCACAACGATAAAACTCACAATCTAAATGCCTTCAGTATTTTAACCACAAGAATAACTAGGGGTAGACCTACATATATGATTTTTGGGGCAGTCCGACCCATCGAAGCTGGGTCTACTTTCAAAACCCACATGAAAACCCTGTATCTGCCCCAGAACATCCTGGGCTTGCCCCAAACCTATCTGTATATTGAGATCCACCCCACTCTCGTTGAACGTCTGCTTTCAAAACCTGGGTCCTTTTCCTGTTTTGTAGTTCCTCTTTTCCAGGAAAGAAAATTCTGTTCAACAATTGAGAGGGACCTGGTTTTGAAATCAGGGAAAAGAGGACTCGCCTAGAATTTTTTATACCTGATTTTAGTTCAGTGGGGTCCAGTTTTTTGCATGGGGGAATTAAAAAAATCTTGCACCGGCCAGGTTGGTCAAATGGGCTCCACCAAATGTTCAATAAATAGATACTATATAGGTTGATATGTAAATGAAACCTTTGATTTTTCATACGATTTGAATTACTAGCGATATACCCTTTTACCCCTCCCATCTTTAATAATCTTTGTTGGAAAAATTTGGACCATAAATTCCAAAATTTTGATTCAATTCAAACGAAAGAGACTTTTAACGAAAAGGTCCCCATATGCTAATATTCTTTAGGAGAAAAAAAAACCAGAAAATATCCCCATACATCAGTAGTTAAAAGGAGGGAAAAAAATCCCCTATTTTTTGAGTATTTTGAAACTATCCAATCATTCTCTTAGCATGGAGGGGTTTCACCGATCGCCTATTTCAGTCCATCCACATGAGATTGGCACTCTAGTTAAATCCAAAACGCCGATGCACCGTTGTTTCGTCTTGAGAGCTTCATTTTACTATGGCCCTGATCATACAAAAGGCACAAAGGCCTAAAATTGGACGGTCAAACTGGGTTCAATTTGAAGTCCAAAATTAATTAGAAATAGTTTTATTTAAAAGTGGGATCAATCCAGATCCTGGCTCGCCCATTTGGATCAACCCAAATATTCATAGAAGGCCCAAGTAAGCCTAGCAATACAAAATATGTGGGCAACGATCCAATGAATTTGAATTTGAACCCATCAAATCCACGCCTAAAAAAGGTCCAACTCACGTGGTGAGCAACCTGCATCGTCACCGACATGCATGCATGAGTACCTCGTAGGAGTACATTCCCTAACCCTAATTATTACTATTTATGTTATTTTTCTCAGTTTTACTTCTCTAAGATTCTTATCCTTCTCATTTCCCAACCAGGTTTCCTCGTAGCACATCCATTTAATCATTATCTAAAAATCATATTACGGGCCCAGATTAATTGCTTTCTTGTTGTAATATATTGATAATATTTTTTTTCCATATACTAAAAAAAACTTACCTAACCAATTATTTGAATGGTAAATAAGTTCAACGAAATTGAAATATGTCTTGCGTGGGCGGCTGGGCCTTGTTGTAATTATAATATCAGGTCCTTAAATAATCTAAATTTTCTGAAAGATAGATTTTGATCTATGAAGATAAATATTTTATAAAAAATAGTAATTTTCATTTAATTATGTGTAATAAATATTGAATGCATTTGAATATCAATGTAGAAAACATTTTACAATGTGATGGGCCTAGTAAATGATTGTGTTGGAATTTTAAACCATTCAAGACAACATTCATGATTCATTATCAAAGTATTATTTTTTCCTTTCTTTCTTTCTTTTTTTGCCCAGACTCGGCACTAGAAGTCTAGAACTTCAGTCGTAAAGGTCCATATTTGAGAGTGATTAGAGAATCGAGTGAAATGCCTCTCCTTTTTAGATCTTTTTATATAAACATTGTGCAAACAAAATGATTGGAGAAAATTAAAAAGATGCGTGATCCATTGCAAAGACCAAAGGTAGAACAACATACGGTGTAAATTTCAACATTAAAGGAGACACTAAATTGAAAAACAAAAGTTTAAAAACCTCGTGGAAACAATGTTGTGGAGCTTTAAACAAGAAATTAAATGCATAGAAGGAAGAGATGGGACTGTCCTTCCGAGGGGGTTGATGATGGATTTTATATCAGATATGTGTTGCTTTTGTGAGAGAGAGAAAGAGTCCATACACCATCTTTTCATATATTGCAGTGTGACATTGTCTCTTTCGGGGCACTTCCTCAATTTATGTGGTGTGGCATGATGTTTTTTACGTTCTCTGTCTAGCCTTATTGAAGCTTGGAGGGGGTTCATCTATGATGAGAGGCAGAGTGACTTTATGGAGACTTATTCCATACTCTATGTTGTAGTCTATTTGGAAAGAGAGAAATGAGAGAATTTTTAGTAGAAGAGAGTCAACATGGGAATGCATTGTCTCAACGATTACTTTGAGAATTGCAAAATGGGCATTTGCTAAAAATAATTTTGTAAATCTCAAGATAGATAATGTTATGCATAATTTGGATGCTTCTTTATTGGTAGATTTTTCAAAGAAGAGAAAGATAGATTTGTTGTGTTTTCTTTTGATAGGAGTCGTAAAGTTTAATGTGAATGGCACAGCCGGGGGTTAGCAAGCATTTCTGATATTCTAAGAAATCACAAGGGAGGGGCATTGCACATTTTCTCAAAGCATGTTGGAACTAGAGATTCCAATGAAGTAGAAGTCTTATCATGGCTATTCTACAAGCTTTTTGCATATTTAACACCTCCTATTAGTATCAGCTCATAGTAGAGAGTGATTCCTCCAACGCCATTTCATGGGTAAAATCCTTTAACGGTCCATAGAAGATGCAATTCTACTTTACTGAGATTTGACATCTAGCATCATTTGTTCGGATGTCTTTTTAGCATGTTAATAGGTCTGCCAATAATATGGCAAATGGCCTAGCAAAGCAAAGGGCTCATCGATTATGTAATCTAAGTGCTCTTGTTATGTAAGATGTGGTCATTTTTCAGTATATTTCTCTTATACTAGAAGACGCTCTCCTATAGAGATGTAAAACGGGCATGGCACGGCCCGATAATGTCACGGCCCAGCCATGCTTTGTGTCATGCCTGCATCACATGTATAGTGTTTCGTGTCGTGCCGTGCCAGCTGCTGGCTGGCTCTGCCCGACACAGCCCACCAGCATGGCCCGTTTGTGCCGAACAGGGCTGGGCTGCCGCGCCAAACGTGCTGTGCTGCTGTGCCACCCTTTTAATATTCTATGCTTCCATTTTTTTTAGTCTTAGGTTAAAAAATTTAAAAGATATATAACATAGAAGAGAATGACACATAAATTTAAGTGGTCTAAGCAAATTTAACCTACTCCACTAAAAAAATCTATTTGAATTTCTTCTACTGAAGGTTTTTCCATAGGATTACCTTCAGTACTTTTGTGGTTTTTATAGATAATAAAAAAATAAAGAGGAAAAGACTACATTTTTTATATTTATACTAAAAAAGATAAAATATAGATTACATAAAAATATGAAATGAACAATTTTTGGGTGAAACGGGCCATGTCTCATGCCGTGCCGTGCTGTGCTTGTGCCGTGCGGTGCCTGTGGGCTTGGCAACCTTGGCCTAGCATGGCCCGTGAGTCTGGGCTGTGCCATTGACCGTGCCTAGCCGTGTTGACTATAGTGTGGGCCATATTGGCACGACCCATTTTACATCTCTACTCTCCTTGTTTTGTATACCTTTCATTTATTAATAATTTTTTTCATTACCTATAAAAAAATGTCCTTGTAACTGGGAGTAAGCAACAGGTGTCACACTTTAGAAAATTTTCCTTTTGGCATTATATATAGTACGAGATAATAGCAATTGGTGGGGCCCACTTAGTAGCAATATCAATTTTATTATGCATGCCACTGCATGAACTTCAATAAATAGTTTAAAATCGTGATATCGACTGTGGTGTCAAGCAACTCAAAAAATCAATATCATCTCTGTACCCATTATGGTTCATGGTCTATCGTGATCGCTGTGATGTAAACTTTTTGTTCACCCCAAAAAATTTTAAAAATATCTAAAAAATCAAATATTAGAAAATGCTAAAAAAACATTAACTTTTTTCCATTAGTACACACTATAAAACAAAATATTAATCCCCCTTATAGCATCCTATCACTACTTGAATCTTCAATTGTTAAATATCTAAAGTTTAATACACAATTTTTGAACCCATTATAAAACATAAATAAATTTCTAACAGAGACCATCACCCCTATATTAGGCTTGTGAAAAGAAACCAATAGGACTTAGGTCCATTGTTAGATTCATTGCTATAGAAGAACACCTTTTTTATTTTTTGGGTTAAAAACTACCATTAGAATGAGGGCATTTTTTAAATATTTTATTTGTATTTTTACAAGCAACCAATATGACATTAGACCCAACTTTTATTTGAGTAAATTTGTTGAGGACCATTTACTAGGTAGGGGTCATAAGTGATTTAGATTTTTCATGAGTAGGCCCTATTATAATGTTAAAACAAGAGAGAGAGAGAGAGAGAGAGAGAGAGAGAGAGAGAGAGAGAGAATAAAAAAGAAGTCCAGTTAATTTTGGGACTATTGCAGGCTCCACAATGGGGCTCATTTATTGAAAAAACTGTAAATTGCCGAAAATAAATAACTCTTTTTTAGGCTCTTGTAAAATTTGGTCAAATAAAAATGGTTTCACTTTTAGATTTATTAGTTTAAAATCTAATCAGCTAAAAAAGATAGAAAATCCACTTATAGCCTTTACCAAATTTCGCTCTACTTAAATACCACTAAATGTTATGGGCCCTTGTGCAAATTTTGCCCATTGTTAAATTGATCACCTGTCCAGGGGCACATCTTCTATTGAATTAAACTTGACCTTGATTGAAATAAAATTAGCAACAGATGGTTTAAAGATGTGGGCCACAGTATGGCCCATGACTTATAGACATATGCAAGACCTACAACCACATGGGTCAACGAAGATGTTTGGTAAATTTACTTCATTGGTTGAGTGAGGTGAATGGTTATTTCAAGAGATAATAAAATAAAATGGGTCAAATCCAAATACCATTTAAAAAAAAACATCTAATTTTTACTCCAAAGAAGTCAAAAGAACTAGTTTTCATGCCATTAAATAACAAAAAACATCTTTTTTTAAAGTAAAAAAACTATATTCTCATTTCACTAAATGAAAAGAATCAATCACTTATTAATTTGACATATGTTTTTTTTAATCTCATTATTTCACCATTCACCTCACTTCACTCTTCAAGTGAAATTACCAAATATACCTTCAACTTTTTCATTTTTTATTGAAAGAAATTAATTTTTTTATTGTAAGAGAGAGACTGATTATGTACTTAATTTTCTTTATTCCCATGTTTACTTTACCATACTTTATCTAAATTTTACAAGGTAAAAATATGTAACTTCATGATAAAGTTTGTAGGAAAAATGTTGATTTTTTTTTTAAGTTGGTTGTTGACGATTACTTTTCCCACGGTAAAGGGTTAAAAGTGACAGTTGAATTAACTTTACTTTTACATGGTAAAGAATTCTCCATAATTGAAATATGCTTCCAAATTAAAGTAAGCTTTACTTGGGTCTAGGGTTGTAAATGGGTCATTGATTCTCCAATTATCCAGAGGTTTTAATGTAGTAAAAACATGAGAAATGGGAACCAACCTCTAAATATCCCTTAAATAAATAGTTGAACTTGTGCGAGTTTTTCATACCCCTGCATTTAGATCAGTGGTGGTCTAGCTTTTTGCACGGGGGATTAAAAAATAGGGATATTTACAAAATGATTATCCTATTCCTCATTATTGCATTATTTAATGATATGGTTCCTTTTAAAAACAAGATTTGTGAATATACATAATAAATTTGATAGCCCATGCTAGCTCTATATGTAATCCCATTGATCTCCATATGTGATGTCAAGCCAAACAAGGCAAACCATCATTCTGTAAGTCTATCTCAAAAAATCACTATCCAGGATTTTTTTGAATCATGATGTGCTGTGCTTATCTTTGGATATAATTGCATAAATATTGCTTGTAATGTTGATGAGGTGGGTTGGCCCTTTGACTTGTGATCTTCCTTATCACTCTCTTTAAAAATGGAGGGCGGTGGGGTGTGCATTTTAAGCTTGTTCCTTAACTTTTGATACACAATCTTGAAAAGAGGTTTTGTAAATATGTCTGCAGTTTGGTTTATAAAGTTCACAAATTGAATGACAAGAGAGCCAAGAGCAATTTTTTCTCTCACAAAGTGATAGTCTATCTCAATATGTTTCGTTCGAGCATGAAGAATTGGATTAACTGTCATAAATAATGCACTGATATTATCACATAATAACATGGGTGGCCTACAGAGATACACTCCAATGTCTTGTAGAATATAAGAAATCCATGTTAGTTAAGCAGTGGTGGATGAATTAAAGAGCTCGATACTCTGCCTCAGCAGAGGATCTTGCAACCATAGTTGGCTTTTTGCTGTCCAAGAGATGCAATTTGACCCAAGGTAGATACAATAACCAGTAGTAAACCTTCGTGTTTCTGGACAACCAGCCCAATCAGCATCTGAGAATCCATAAAGATTTAGTGAAGATTGGGAAGATAGTCTTAGTCCATAGTCAATGGTTCCTTTCAAGTATCTAAGAATTCTCTTCACGCCTTGCCAATGTTTGAGTGTGGGTTGTTGCATAAACTAATAGACCAGATTTACTGCATAGGACACATTAGGCCTAGTGAAAGTTATGTATTGTAAACCACACACTATGCTTCTAAAAATAGATGCATCAATCAAACATGTGTTGGGTACGTAGGATTAGTAAATCCAAGAGGTTGTTCCATAAAAACTGTCTCTCGAAGAAACCCATGAATAAATGAATTTTTAACATCAAGTTGACGGATTGACCAGTGACCGACAATTGCCAAGCTAAGAATGATTCGAATAGTTGTGGGTTTAACCATTGGATTAAAAGTCTCATCAAATTCTATCCTTTCTTTTTGGTTATACCCTTTTGTAACCAACCGAGCCTTAAAACGGCCAATCGATTCATTAGATTTTAATTTGGTTTTATAAACCTATCGTGACCCAACAACATGCTGATGAAGGTGGGTTGGCCCACTATTGCTTGCAATGCTAATGAGGTGGGTTGGCCCACTATTGCTTGTAATGATGATGAGGTGGGTTGGCTATCTAACTTGTGATCTTCCTTATCACTACCAACATGCTTGAACTCCATCAAAACTTGGGAGGACAAAACTCGAATTTTTGATAATAGAAAGTGAAGCCTCTAGAGACCCTAATTACAAGAGATCCAAAAAATGGCGTTAGAGGAGTCAATTTATAGGATTAACCTACCATGAAAGGAAGAATAAAACAAGTGAAGAGTTTCTAAGATGGCTAACACTTCAGTTTCATTAAACTCCTTTAAACCCACATTCTTAGAGAACATAAGAAGAATATTCCCTTTATCATCCCTAAGCACTCTTCCAATACCAGCTGGTCTAGGCTTACATCTTGCAGTTGCAGCGCCATCTACACTAAATTTCAACATACACATCAGAGGTGGGATCCAAACATCTAACTTTCTTGCCCTATGCTAGCTATAGTGAAAACAAGCCACCCAATTATGCAAAATGTTATCAAACGTCAAATTAGCGAACTTCTCCTTAATACTTGCCCATTTTACAATCTTCCAACACACAATAGAAATGAGCATGCTAGAATCCATCCTTGCGCTTCTAAAAATTCTATCATTCCTCTCTTTCTAAATGGACTATATACTAGAAAGAGGAATAAGCCTCCAGAGAATAACACCATAACCAAAAAAAGGACAGAAGCTCGAAGCTTCGAATGTACCATGCAAAGATCTTGACAAGTATCATGACAAACCACACCTTTGGGGTGCAAACTTCACACACTAGTAAAATCTACGGTTTTATATTGGTGTAGTGAAGACAAAAAGGCTATATTTTCTACAAAAAAACGAAGTCCGATTTCTTCCATTGGGCTTAAAAATCGTTAACACTGGAATGTCAAATTCCTGCAAAAAAAATTTCTGCATCAAACATTAGATCCAAACCGTTGGTAATTCTCCTTTTTTTTTTTTAAATTAACGCATTGCCCCCAAAAGCATGCAAAGGGTTCTCCTGCGCTAGGATAAACATGCTTTCTGGTAGAGTAGCGTAAGTCCATGTTAAGCCTGGGCTTCGTCTTAGAAACATGTTGAAAGGGCCTGAAAATGTACCTAGGTGCTATAACCTTTAAGATGTGTTTGGAAGCAGGATAAGGGGGGATAAGTAACTTTTTGCATTATGTCTCATCTATCCCTTGTTTGTTTGTATTTTTAGTGCCCGAGATTATACTATCCTGTCCCGATGCTACAGTAAATTAATGTCTAGTATGGGAGTTTAAATAATCTCAGCTAGGAGGCCGGATAACTTGGGTTGGCTTTCAGTTGGAGGGGAGGGGATTATATTTTTTAGGTCTTTTGTCACTCATTCCCCATTTATCCGGATGCAACCAAATATCAGATTTGATTTATATTTGGGATAAATAGAGTCCCATCCCATGTAATAATATTATTAGATAGGCTTGAATGGTATAATTATCTAATCCTACCAAAAATTTATCCCACTTCTAAATACATCCTTAGTGTACTTTTGTGTAACCCACTAAGCAGCTGAGAAACTAACATGGTTCACCATCCCATCTACATCCCACAGCTTGCTGGAATTGAGGTGTCAACGGATCCCAATTGCCCAGTCAGGCCAATGGACCTATCTAAATGCCGTAATGCCAATACCGTGGCATTTTCAATACACAAATATAATTTGAATAGAGCTATTAAGAAATTGCAGCAGCAAAAATAGTTTGTTAATCGGGCTTTAAATGTGCCAAAGTTGAGTCCAATGTATACAACTCCAAAACAGGGGAGATTCCCGAAGATAAATGTACGACTCTAATGAACGAAATCTTTTCCTGCACACATGCGCACTACACCTGTGGAGATGCATGCACGGTCAACACATGCCACACACAGTACTCAAGTGCGCACGTGGTTTAAAACACTACTTCTTTTCTTTTATGGAAATGTTTTAATCTATTTTTACTTTTCTCTTTAACAGAAGAATATACAATGGGCAAGCAAAATGGTTCGAATGTAGCTGGGTCCTTCCAAGCTACCTCAGCAACCTCAGCAATTTCTTTCAAGCTTAGTTTTCTCCATTGCGGTCATCTAGAGGCAAAGAAATGTGGAAGTTGTCATTCCCTAGTATCATATATGGTTACTAAGAAAGGAGAGACATGTCAAATGTTTGGTAGGAACTCAGTTGAATGTTGATTCTGATAGCTCAGTGGGTATTGACAAGTCCCCTGTTCCTTGGGCTATCAATGGATCATATTTTGTTGAATTAGATGGCTGTGGCCTCATAATGGGTCTTAGGCCTTTTGTTTGTCCTTATTTTGTTGAAAGTGTATTAGGAGTATGTAGTTTTCATGTTTTTTCTTCTTTCTGGGTTTTAGGTATTCTGCTTGTTGTATAGCCCTCTTGTATTATAGGCATTTTATCATTAAATTTAACCATTCAACAAAAAAAAGGGCAAGCGAAATGGGCACACAAGAAAATGTCCCATATGACTCAAGTAATTTTCTAATGAGAAGCATCTTAACATGCAGAATAGATTGTTATTTATTGATTAATGACTTATATATCTTCATTTTTATAATAGGGTAATCATCCACGTCTATCATAAAATCCTTAAGATCGTTATGTGGCAGATTACTTGTTGTGATTTTCTGATAATCACCCGTTGTACGCATCCACGGAATCACAAGATCAACAAGAACAAGCCACACAAGAAGAGACACCGAGATTTACGTGGTTCACCCAAACAGGGCTACATCCACGGGCACAGGAGGACGAACATCTTCACTATGACAAGTAAAGCATACAAGAGATTCCCACACTCTCACCTCATCTCTCCTACGTGGTGTGGGAGCACCACGGGCAACTAATGCCGCCGCAAGGTCTAGGGTTACAGACTATACAATATATAATCTCCGCTTTCTTGGCCACCAAGAAAGCCCCGTTACAATTACCAAAATACCCTTGACCTTAAACCAGTCCCTGGCTAACCCAGTGGACTCATCCGGCTAAACCGGAATACAAGACATAAACCTAACATTACTATTGTGGTTGGTGCGGTGTTGATATAATCAGTATGAGAATACTTGTGAAATCTAGTCAATTATTCATTACATGAATGTGTTGATGTAGTTTGAATTTGAATTTGAAAATTCGACAACTCCTATGTTGCCCTCTCATGAACGTAGCTGGAAGAAAAGATGAAGAAAGATAAAGATTTTCAATTTGTACAATTTTTCTCTTGATTTTTTAAAAGGTGGTAAAGTATTATAGTGCTGCATTTTGTCTTAAAATAGGATGCATGTTACAGTTTATTATGTATGTTGTGATGAGCCCTCTACCATTCTTTTATTGTCTGTGTGTTGCATTTGTGCCTAAATGAGTCTTGTGTATTTAGTCGATTAGAACTCTAACCCCTTTCTTGGTTTTAAAAATGGGTTCTGCATCTGAGTGTTGCGTTTATTTATGAGAACTCTGTAAATCTAATTGCTTGCTTTTTATAGGCAGTCTCCAAGTTTGAATATTGCATTTTGTGATTAAGTGGTCCTCAAATTGTACTTTGGTTGGGGAGCTTTAATTGTAGATAGAATCATGTAGGTTTTATGGATTTGGACACATGAACTTCTCATATGGGACTTGCAGCATGAATGAAACCGTCAAGAATGTTTTGAGTCGAGCATCATTTCAAGATCTTTGATTTCTTGGGATTCTGAGAAATTAGGACTCTTCAACATAACTAATACAGCCTGGACATTATTTATTAATTTATCTATGTTGTCTCAACTCCTCATCCCTGAAATCTGCAACAACATTTCTTCTCAGTGGAACCACTAACCAGAAGTTTTGGCTTCAGTCCCTCATCCCTAAGAATCAACAAATAGGTTCTTACATTTGTAACTGTTTCAACCGATTCAGATAGTTGGCATATATCCTGAGATGTGGCCATGTAGGGTAGGGCTCAAATATGAATTGAATTTACTTGAATTAAGCATTTTGCAATGGCCCTGGGAAATTGGGCTACTTTTTTTTCCGGTTGCCCATTCATTTTATGGAGTGAACTCGGTCAGTTGGTTAGAGAATGAAGTGAGCATTGCGTGAAGCCTCCAATCAGAAGGCATTCCGTGAAGCTTAACATGTCTCTTAGGGCTGCCTGCTTGAATTCTACTGTGTACAAAATTCACACCTAATCCAGAGGCTATTGATATTGGACCCCGGGGGTGACTATTATTGCCTCTTTAGTATTGATGCACATATTGGTGGTATAAAATAGTTTTCAATTTCAACCCGCATCTGCCTACTATAAATATTGGATATCTGAATACTTGAGATGGACCAAAATTCACTTTCAATGTGATCGATCAATTCAAGCTGAATTTTGATGGTGTTTACAACAATTTCACAGGCCACTCTTGGTCGGCGGCCTCATCAGAGACTCGCTGCCATCAAATGGAAGCGGAACTCCTCGCATTGCACGTGGCCTTGCGTATTACCATGATCTCATCTCTCCCTAGTTCAGATTATAGGAGCCGGTACGAGTCTGGCAAGCTCCATTAAACACTCCGCTCATCTATCTTGGAATATGATGTCTTTATGGAAGCGTACTATGCAAATGTGCACCTCAATTGACAATTGGTCTGACAGCTACTGTAAACTATCTGCAAATAGGATGGCTGATCTGATCTCACGGAATAACTTTCCCGTGGCCGACGATCTTCACATTACACTACCAGCCCATATGAGACCCATTTTTCATGAAGAATGGTAGAAGGCACACTGTAATGATTTTTGTATTGGCTAATTCATGCATTACACAAAACTCAAGTTATAGTCGAAGTTGTATTTCTATTTATTTTTAGACAAGAAGTTTGAAGAGACAACATAATCTCAGACAAGCTGAAAAAATAAAATCTAAAAAAAAATCGAAGTAGACTGCCCGATCGATCGAGCATGTGTCCAATTGATCGGATTTAAGGCAATGTCCAAATTCGCTCGACCGGACCACTACCTGATCGATCAGACTCGTGCTAAAAGTTTCTCCGACTTGCAAATTTTTAGTCCAATTTTTGTAGATCTTTCTTGATTTGTACCAACTCCTTTTCTAATTGAAATAAACTTATGAGGTATGAATTTGGGATTATTAAAAGGGTTTCTCTCTTAACCCTAAGTCATGAAATACAAGTATCATTATTTTAAGTAGAGATTACTTATTTGGAGATCATTTTCTCTAGAAGCTTTCATTGGAAAGTCAAAAGGCTGAAGTTCTGCTCTAGAGATCTTTGTCTTCTACATCTTTGAGCGAAGAAGATAGTTATGGGGAGTCAAATACAACATCTAGAAGATATTTATGTGCTTGGATCTGTAATAGAAGATGGCAGGTAGTCGTTGCAGCGGGATGCTGTGCAAAGGGAATCACAAAGTCCTTATGTTGTACGAGAACTGGATAAAGGTTATGAATATATCTCTTGTAATTGTGGTATGATTTATAGTGCTTGATTTTTTGTAGTAATTTTTTTCGGTTTAGATTTTCACGTAAAAATCGTGTCTTCTTGTGGTGTATGTTTTTGTTTGATTTATTTCTGCTGTATAGTTGATTGTTTGCACAGACGATATTGAAATTGATTGTGTTAATCCATTCTAGAGGATATCCCTAAAAGCCTTCACAAATACTTACATCCATATATTGTACTCCAACTTTTACTACTACTAATGAATCCCCGTTTCCAGAAAGAAAAAATGATGAATAAATTCAAAATGTTAAGATTGAATAATTTATTGTAACTGATAATGTTACCATTGGAGTGGGAATGAATTTCAGTTTTACATAAAAAAATATTTGAAAGAGAAAGACAGAAAAGATAAAATAGAATCCACTTCGCTTAAAATAAAAAATCATGGGCCCTATTTGTTTGCAATGAAATAAAAAAAAAGAAAGACAATTAAACATTTGCACGTATTTTATCAAAAATGTGTATTTCGATATTGCAATTGATAGATAACAATATCTTATTGGCCAAGCTATCCTTATTGATTGCTCGCAATATTCAAAAATGTGTTTTTAAATAAAAAAATGCGATAATTTGACTGTATTTCATTTTTATTATTTGTTTTATTTCGTGGCAAGCAAACAACCTTGCTATTTTATGCCAACAATAGAGGTTTATATTTCTACGAAAAACAAATAATAGAGGTTTATTTTAAACTACATATTAGAGTTAAAAACTTATAGAAAGTCAAACTCAAAGAACGAAAATAAAAATAGATTTGAGAATGAATGTAATATTCAAAGGGATTTTATCCTATAAGAACTAGTTCTTATATTTTTTTTGTGAGAACTCTAAGAGGGGTCCATATATTACCCAATCGAAATCTTGCAAAATATAGGGACCTCCCTGATAGTTACATGTCCCAAGTTTTGGTCATATCTTAATTTACTGGACCGTTGGATTGACTGTGCATCAATCCTAATGAACTAGATTTGTAGGCCACAAATGAAAAGGGTTAAGAATATGTGACTAGGGCTAAACTTAATATGTGGGGTGGTCCGCATGAATCTTTCCGTCCCTCCTGCTCCCATCCCTAACTGGGACCCACAAGTGGGCCTCATAAAAAAGTTCTCATGATTACAGCGAGAACTAGTTTTCACAAGATCAGGCCCCATATTGAAATCGTTAAGGACAACCATAGCTGTTGCCATTGAAAAATACAAATCATTGATAGTAATCGTCCCAAGCTCAGAATAGTCTCATTCTGTTGTGGGGTCCAATGTTCTCTCTAGTTTCCTGAACATGTTTTAGGTTAAAGGATGCTTACGTTTCTGCTTCTTCTTATCTAGTCACGCCTGTTGTAAGGTCCAAACCCGAGTTAATCCCAATTTACTTTAATTAATCTTATTTTATTTTAATTAGGCTAATTGAGCCAAAATCTCAAGAGGTTTGGGTCATGGATAGGTAGTTGGGTTAGGTTTGAACCTTATTAGGTAGTCCAAGACCTTTGTATTTTAGCATTTTCAAGGTTTTGTATCATTAATGCATCACATTAATTGCATTGGGTGAGTTTCATCTTATGGAACCTCTTTTATATTTGGCCCAATTCCATTTGGACTCATCCCAGCCCATTTAAGCCCAATTAATTCAAACTGGATATACATAGAAACCAGGAGGACTTATCTGCAATTTTCAGAAACTTCACTCATTTAAAAACCCCAAAACCATCAACGATCTTCTTCCTTCCTCCATTTCTGTTGCAGTCGGTCCCCTCTCCCTCCACCATTCTCTTCCTCATCTTATCTCCATTTTTGGGTGATTGAAGTTGCATGCATCAAGTTTGAGATTCTTTCTTCTTCCTCTTTGGTCTTCTTGCTCTCATCTTGGAAACATAGGCATCTCTTCTTCCCCCTGCTTGTAGAAGAGTTAGAGGTATGGAAACTTATCTCCATTTGAGTCCTTGAGTTCAATGAGGGTCAAGAGACCCAATCTATTGGCATGCATGCATCTGATTCTCATTTTCCTCCATACATGTGCTAGATTCTCCATTAGTGAAGCTATCTCCATTCATCTAATCAAGGGACAAATCAATTTGAGTGAAGCACCAAGCTTAAGGGAAGTATAAGGATACATTTTCTTTACATGCATGGCTTAATTCTTTGACTCTTGATAGATTCTTCTGATTTTACCCTTTTTACAGCTCAATGGAAAATGTATGGATTTGATTTGTGTTTTGTGATGATTTTTTATGAATAAAATGATAATGGTCCTTTAGGGAACTCAAGAGTGTGGAATGCAAGTTTTTATGTTGGTTTGAATACAGGTGGAATAGTGAAATGGAAGACAAAACCCATTGGAGATCAAACGCGCCCGTAGTAAAATGCTTCAGGGCCGACCGGTCGGTCTTGAAGCGTGATCGGTTGAATTGCCTTCCTGGTAGTCCAACCGGTCAGCCACCCATCCCGACCAGTCGAATTTCCCTTCTGGAAGCAGTCTGGTCGGTTGGACCCATTTCCGGTGGGTCAAGTAAGCTTGACCTGTAGCTTATAGAAATGTGCTCCAAAATGAGTTATATGTTTGACTATGGACTTTCTATAGTCTATGTGATAGCCTAATGATGGGTTACTCCCTTAACTCTTAGAAGAAGATCGAGGTATCCTTCCACCTTTACTATACGTTGTAGGTTCGACCCAAGACCATTATGACCATTGAATTGGATCCTTTGCTACCCCAAATTAGCCCAACGGTGACTAAACATAGAGAAGGAAGAGTGTTGAGCTGTCACTCTTTTCTTCTTGATTTTTCCATTAGTTTCCAATGTCACATCATGGGTGTTGGCATAAGATGAAGTGTCTTTTATATACATGAGGTAACATCGAGAATGGTAACACAGTGACACCTAATGTCTTATGAATACACCGTATTAAATGATCTTAGAAACCCGAATTATCTAGTATAGAGCTGGCTAGTAATCATCCTTGATAACCTCACAATTTAGTTGCATTCATATTGATAGCAACCTTGACCTCCACATGAGAATTATATCAGTTTGCATCAATGATGAACAATATTTATTTAGTTGCAATTCTCTGATTAATATTTCCAACAAGATTGAGTTGCCTGTTGTAATAAATCAGTATATGATAAATATGGATATCAGATTAATTCTGACATGCTTAGAGTCGGCGCCACTTAGCTTATACCCCATAGGAGGTTTGACGGGACCCAATGGGAGTATGTTATCAGTTGTCTACTGCAGTAGTTATCAGAAGAGTGAGTCAACGCTCTTACGGTAGCTAGTCGGTCCTGGCCTGATGGCTAGTAATTTCCCACGGATCAATTTACTCTCTTATTAGAGAGGAAGTAGCAATGTGGTTGCCATTTTGGTATGATGTATACTTTATTCATGATTCGTTATTCATGCTAACTCATATGCATAAGTGCCTAGATTTCGGTATTGATCTCTTTTAGTTATTTCGTCATTTAATGCAATTGTTACATCATGCTAAGCTCTAAGCTCATGTATCCTTATTTTTGTTTAACCGTCGTGTTAACTAAGTTACCATGGTATTACAGGTACAGAACCCGATGCTAGTTCGACAATCAGCATGCTCCCAGAGGAAACCCAACGTTACCTTGGGACGTGAACGAGTAGAACGAGGAAGACGTTTTTTTGTGATCCTCCTTATCAGTGCACAATGGGGATATTTTGGGTTGTCATGGCTTAGCCATATAGTGGCTTAGGGTTCATCTTGGCATTTAATACATTTGTATTATTATTATTATTATGGACTTCCATGTCTTATGCATGTAGCTGGGATAATCAACAGAGCTGGGATAATCAATAGCCTTTGTTATTTAATGAACTAAAATGAATGTTTTATCGATGTCTATGATATGTATAGGTGAAATCTCTAGGTTTCCGCTTAAATGCCTTATGTTGATAATATGTATTGCGGATTTTCCTCACACGTACCTGTAGGATTACCCTTGTGACAGTTCGTACGTGTCTTGTTATGGCACCAATTGTCACGGGTTTGGGGCGTGACACCTGTAGCCCCTTTATAGAATAGTGTTGTGTTTGGTGAGCATTTGCCTAAAGAGATGATAGGAGAAATGCAAAGGATTGGCTTTGTAGTGTTCTATACAGTGGTGGACCTATGTAGTATTGAAGTTACTTAGAGATTCATATGGGTAGAGCCGTGCCCCACATACATGTAATAAATACTAGCCCCACGTTTAAATTGGATGATCGCCCTTATGTATTGTTAACCTAGGGCAGCTTCCCTTATTATTATTGTAGTTGATTTCTAATTGATGTGCTAATTTTTTAAAGAATTAGAATTTGAGTGTTGTAGTTTTTTCTTTGCTAACCTAGCCAATGTGCTGAGACTTAAGACCACACAAGTGAGAAGAGAAAGTGGGAAGGCATCCCGCATATCCGGGTGGCATACCTAGGGTTCAAACCATAAATAGCAAGGTAATAATTTTCACTCCTTACCACCAGGGTAAAGAGCCGTTCTTTGGGTGTTTTAGTTAAAAAAATTTATTTACGAATTGGGTGTTAGTGGTAGCAGTCCGTACAGGATGAATAAAAAATTCAAGATCATGTCTTTAACCTAAGCTATAAATGGAGATTATTAGTAGTTGGCGACGATTTTGCTTAAACTGACTTCATCTTTGAATCAATTATGACAAAAATTTAGCCTCACCCAAATGAAAATCTTCGGTCCACCATTGATTGTATAATTCCTACATATAAAAACATGGAAGTCTTGATCTTATGTATATAAGTGTGTTATACCCTTAACCTCCCATGAGACTTGTTAAACTGTGCGGAATGATTCAGCTGAAATCTCATGCGGAAAATATTATGTAGATAATGAGCTCAGGTCGTTACAAATGATATCAGTTTTCTAGTAGGAGAGTATTTTACTCTTGTGGGCCCCTCTATAGAAGCACGTTGGGTCTGACAGCCTGATGAGTATCATGCAAGTTCTAAGGTTGGGTTGAAAGCCGTGAAGAAAGCAGACACTATCACATGGGTAATTAAAAAGTAATTATGCCTATTGTAAAGAAGATACATATGTGAACAAAAATTTAAAAAAAAAAGTTTGCTTGTTTATACTAAGTAGATTTAATGGTGGGACCATCTCTTATGAGATTGATTGAAAATCATCAACGACTATTGGATGGGATGTCTCATCTTATCACTTATCAGTCGTCCTGCATCCCATTCATCAATTGCACATCGCTCGTTTATAATTTGGATCAGACTACTAGAGTTATGTTAGACCCAATCCTGATGAGGCGAGTGTTCCACTAGTATAACTAAAAGAATGAAAAAGCTTGATGGGAATGCCTTTTTTATGCACTACAAATTATAAGCTTTTTTTCTTTTTTTTTGAGATTTTATAAAAAAAAAACTCATTAGATGAATTATATATTAAAAAAGACTCTATAGTTCTGACTTCTGTACAAATTCCAAAACTGCAAACTGTACCAGCGGTTGCCTACAATACCATATACAACATTCTACCACATATTTTAGACGATAAATGAAAAGCTAAAAATGAGTATTAATAAAAAAATTACCATATTTTGAATATTATATGGGTGAGCCAAGCATGGAAATCCACTTCCTACTGCTTCCCTGTTATTTCTTTTCATTTCAGTGGATAAAGACAACCCGGACTTTAATTCATCCTTACAGACAGTGGGCCCCACGTATCAACTAATTTGTAGATGTAGGCATGCAGACTGCGGAGAGATTTCCTACTGGCTTGTACTCTGGGGTCGGTGAGTTGCCTTAAATTAGTGGTCTGAGCTAGTTATAGCTTTTATTTCTTCATGGCTTCTTATTAACTCACTGGATGAAATGTCTCATCTCATAAGAATCAGTCATCACGAATCTCATTCATCAATTGCACATCACTCGTTTATGAATTTGGATCAGACTATTAAAATTAGGTTAGACCCAATCCTGATGAGGTGTCCATTACTATAACTAAAAGAATGAAAAAGGTGGGTGGGAAAGCCTTTTTATGCATTATTGCAACATAAGGTTTATTTATTTTACAAATTATAAGGTTTATTTATTTATTTTGTGTAGGTAGCATCTAGAGAGAGTTTTTGGGTAAAATACTAAAAAAATTTAAGTTCACAGTGTAATTTGCCTATTGATTGCTAGGACAGTGGACACTTCGATCAAGAAAAGACGAAAAGTTTATCTACTGCAGCCAGCCAACGAAACACATGAAAATTCTCCCTGAATAATCAAGGGATTTTAACCCTGCAAGTTACTGGCGGGGCATCTCAAGTGCACCCTTAGACGCATTGGATGGACTATGTTATCTAAGTCACGCATCCCATTTATCGTCTGTACACCCTGGATGTGGCGCCCACCTAGGCCTCCCTTGGAGATTCGAGTGATTGGGCTCTCGTCAACTGATTGGGTCTTACACGTGTATAAAATTTATGCCCATCTGCCTTTTGAGGGCAAAGGCCGTACTCTATTAGCCCAAAAATATAGCCTGAGCATACATATAGACCTGGTACAGAAATTGGGTAGACCAAATCTAGGTACGGCCAATCCGAATCCAGTTTTATTGATTTTGATATTAGCTCGAATTTGATACGGATTAAGTTGGGTCATGCTGACCCTACCTAATTTATTTAATTTTTATTTTATGTATAATTTAATTTATTTTATATGACCCAATTTCATTTGTAAAGCTCTATTTATATCTTAATTCATTTAAAATATTGCATTGGACATAAATTTATAATTTATTAATTTTCAATATGTAAAAAATGTGACTAAAATCCATAAATATCTTTTAGCCCATTTATTGAGATATTTTCTTTTTAATTTTTGTTCATTTGTATAATTTCATATTTAAGCATGAGTATAAGATTCATCATTGCTATTGTATTCCATTTATATCCATATTTTAGAGGTAAATCTTTATGCCAACATAAAAATAAAATACACATCAATATTTCAACTACAAAACATTATATTTTCAAATAAAAAAATATAAGTTTTATATTTTAAATATCAAAGTTTTTTATAACTCCTCCAAATAAGAATAAGAGTATATAGTTTATCGCCTACATAATA
The DNA here is from genome assembly GCA_037013555.1 of Sextonia rubra. NCBI lineage: Eukaryota > Viridiplantae > Streptophyta > Magnoliopsida > Laurales > Lauraceae > Sextonia > Sextonia rubra. The sequence continues at coordinate 49,752,705 of JASUAD010000013.1, read as the reverse complement.
AAAAAAGTCACATGAAAGCTGAAAAAATTATAGTAAATTAATAAAATTTAAACAGGTCAAACAAGATAGACATATCAAACCTAACCCAACCCGTATTTTAAACGGGTTAGGCTAGACAGGTCAAAACGAGTCGAGTTGAGCTGGATTTTACTAGCTCTACATACATAACCTTAACATGGATTATAGGCTACTAAAAAAAAAAAAAACTGGATTATAGGCGTGGACCATATCTCAAGTCTATACGAATTATGTCGGGATGAACACAGGCTTCACCCGAGTCACATAAAAGATGCTAGAACCATTTTGGAGCCTAAGCCATTGCATGGCGAAATTTGAAAAGGATGTAGGGTTTTCTTATCTTTCTAAATTGACATAATTAATCTGTGGTAGGTGAATAGAGCTTGGCTTTGTGGATAAGGCACCTGCTCCCATAGCTCCCACTAGGTTTCAAACCCTAGTAGGAGCCCTTTACTTCTCATATTCTGGCCACTAGTCTAGCCAAGGGGGAAAAAAAATAGTAGTAGTCTTTCTTTTACTTGACCCTTGACCAATGATCCAAGCTAATGGCAACCTCCGTGTGTAGGGTTGCAAACGGGTCTCCAAATTTTCAATTACCTGAAAGTTTTGATCCATTGAAAATGGAGTCTGGTTCATTATTTACACTACGATAAACAAATGGTTCTAGTTCTGGATCTTTTTTGTTTTTACCTGGGACTTAAACTAGTCCAGTTATAGATCTCCAAGGCTAGGACCCCAGAACCAATACATTAAGTCAACAACATAAAAGATGATGCCTCATGAATGTTAAATGTTTTATTATATATGATTATTTTTATAGATGTTTTTTCAGGTGATACAATTTAATCATGAAATAGTTTGGTCCATTATTTTTCATTAAAAATTGAAGAATTAAGGTAAAAAAACATATAATTAGATTGTTGTTCCTTTCACAAAATCTCTATTTGTTTGTCATATTCATATAGCTTGTAGGAATGATATTTTTCAAATTAGGAATGATCATGAAAATGTATCACCTTCATCATAAAATCCGAGACGATAAAAGAGTCTTCAGCATTTATAAAAAAGTTAAAAAGAAAACGAGAAAAAAGAAAAAACAAGAAACAGTTCCTATTCCAGTTCGTTGCTCAACTTCTAAAATATGGTTTCCATTCCAATTCAAGCATGGACCTGGACTTTCAACTGCCCATCCTTTTAAGTTTTCCCGCCCTTTTACATTTTATTTGGTACAGCCAACGTTCAGAACTTGCCCTCTACTCACTGGTCCTTTTTCAACTGAGCTGATTGCTCCCAGTCACACCCTCTCAGCCGTCGATCGCTGCTTAGATCCAACGCTGTACATCATAAGCTACACCCTATATAATTACATGAACTTTCCCTCCTTGAAACCTGAAAGTTACGAAACCCTAGTTTCTTGTTGAGGTCTCAATCTCAGTTTCTAAAATGTTTTCCAGTAAAACAGATTAATTAGACTAAACTAATCAAATAATTACAGAGTGAGACAAGAGACATGATTTTTATGTAAAAAATCCTACTTGGGAAAAATCATATGTTACAAGGAGTTTCAAGCACTAAGTTAATTGAATATTACAAGAGATACTAATAGATCCCCTTTAGTTGCAATTCAACCTAAAGACCGCAACAATTTTGCCAACTCCTTGTCTTTCACTTTCACCATATTTAAAACAACTAACTTAAAAGCCTGTTCAAGTTGAATCTACTTTGAAAGAAAGAGAGTAGACGAAAAGATCTAGAATAGCAACTTCAACATTTTAATATCTCTTTAAGTTGCTCTAGAAAAGATGCTTCAATCTCCAAAGGATTTAAGTTATTCTCTAAGAAATAGGTAGCCTTAAGAGGGAGAGAACATGTGTATATAAAGGTTGTAATTTGAAACTTTGGTTAGGGCTAAGATCTCGAATATGAAAAGAATAGAGTGCAAAATAGGAAGTCTATCTAATATTGGAAACTGCAAAAACATGATGCGCTCGAGCTAGCTTGACCACGCGCTTGAGCAGAAAAAAATAATTTACTGTCATTTGTCCATCACCTATCAGGCTTGAGCGCATAAGCGATCGCAGAAGGTTATGTTTGGAGATTGAACACGCACTTTAGCAGCGGGGAACATGCACTGCAGCGCACTTCACAGAAATTAATTTTTATGAAGAACTTTGAATGGTCTTTCGCAGTCAAATCTATAAAATACAAAGGTAAAACTTTATCCTTTGTTTTGTACGTAACCCAATGAATTTATTAACACTCGAATGTTCTAACAAAACCAAACTCTGCTTCCAGCTTCCTTATGCTCTGCTCCAGTAATAATCCCATCTTAGGTTGATGTCCAAAACCGGTGGATCCACTTGCTTGGGACTCTGTGCCGACTCTTGGAGTGGGACTTTCAAGCAAGGATTTCTTTTGTTGTTAGTCCTTTTTATTTTTTTCCCTACATTGAAACTAAGGGAGGTGCAGAAGAGATATAGGATTAGTTTCTGAGATAGGTTGGTGATTTGAAAGGATTGATTGTAGAAAAAGAGGGATGCTGGGTTTAAGGATTGGAAGGGAAGATCGAGATGACAAGGAGCTTTGTGCAAAGAGATGGGTTTGATTGGTTTAGGGGTGGGACTATGAGTGGATAGGGATGGTTTGGAGATTGGTGCGAGTGGCCATGGATTTATTTATTTATTTATTTATTATTATTTTTTTTTGTGCGCACACGATTTGGAGGAGATAGGATTGATATTGGGTTAGGTTTTGGCAAGGATAGTTTGGTGATGGTTTTGGCGTTTGAGGGGCAGTGCTACATTGTTACCAGTGGTGTCAAGTGATACTACTGAAATTTGGATTTTTTTTATTTCCTAGGTATAATTTTATTAATTTTGAAGGGTTTTCTTAAATTAACTCTAGTGGAAAATTAAAAAAAACTAAAAATAGTAGTAATTCTAAAAATATTTTTACATGTTATTTGATAATGGTATTGAATGACCGGCCTAAATTCCTGACTACGGTATGGTGGGATTTGATGGGTTATGAAAGTGATAGAAATAAATCTAAATAAAGAATATGAAAATGGATACAGGAAGATGTATATCAACAAACAATTTGGATGTACCCACCATTCCTTCCTTAGTTTTGATTTAGCTTTTTAAAAAAAATTTAAACCTCCTAAAATAGAAAAATGATGTGGCTGGTGTTTTTTTTTTTTTTTTTTTTGTCCTTGTTGATGTTACATATTTTGCCTCTATGTTTGTTTAAGTGTTTATGCATGTTGGCTTTTTTTGTGTGTGTGTGTGAAGCTTAATGTTACTTGAGGACTTGTTACCTCACCGGAAGTCTTCTTCCCTCACCCGAAGTTTCTCCTCTCACCTAAAACTAAATGTAATTATTTAATTTATAATTTATTTTCATTTTTCCATTAATTTAAATAATTATCACCTATGCAATACTTATCGAAAACATTATTTTAAATAATTTAATTTAGAGTTGGGTCATGACAGAATAAGCCCATGTCTGGCGCAAATCGACTCGGCTGTAAGCAAATGTCCCTAGCCAGGCTTGGTTTATAACCCGTATAATTTCTCTCTTTCTCTCTCTTATCTACCTTTTTTCTGTCATCTCTCCTCTTTCATCTCCCTCTGGGCAACAGATAATTTGCAATAAAGGCAGAGATTTAACTGGGGTCGGCCCAGGCGGGGGTTAAACACCTGTTACCACATCACTATTTCAGGGTTGATTGGCAATGCCTTATTTAAAGAGATTTTGCTATGTTATCTTCAGTTTTGGACCCACACCTGCACACCCATATTAGGGTTGGAGGCTGAAACGGATACACATCAATTTATGGGGTAATTAGTTCAGTGTGAACCAGTATCGTGTGCACCAGCCTATACAATTTTTTCTGTCTTTCAGTGTTTTATTCAAATCACTGGATCTGCTACTTCCCTTTCTTTCCCTGTTTTCACAGCTTTGCCCTATAGGCTCTCTATATGTTTCCTTCTTTTCTTTTTTTATTTCCTTCATCTGTAAGGTCACACTAGCGATATTTTAAAGCTATGATACTAATTTGGCTTTGCCTTTATATAGAGAATGTTTTGTCAATGTGGACTATAGCATATTCGAAAGGGTTTTTATATGTTTAACTTTTTTTTATAGATGATCATGAGCTCAATATTTTATGAATAAATTTATAAAGGTTTTTACTGATTTGTTTTTCTATTTTACAAGGGTAAAGTCAAGGACTACATATTATAGGAAAACATGTTAACATTTACAAAAGTAAGTTATTCGTGTTTATCTCTACTAGCTATTTCTCATATGCAAGATTTGTTATTGATCAAAGGATTAACTCGTTGTTTGAACTTTTGTTGTGGAAAAGGGAATCAAAGGCTAGCAGAGGAACACGGTCTTTACCCAATCCTAAAAAATAGTGCCAATTTATGATTTCGCACATCATAGGTATGATTTCAATTTTAATAATTTTACGAATTGTCAATACACTCTTTTCTTTTTGAAGTATAGTTAATTATCCATTTCATAAATCTTTTGATGTGGATGTTAGGTATGATTCCAAGCATATTGGTGTATGTGACTCTAATAAAGCAAAGATGCCGACTATTCTAAAAGGTCTCAAGTTGTTCTCAAGAAGATATGTCGGATTACTATATAAAAAGTAATTTTTCTAATGCGATTACTTGAGTATCTAACGGTGAAGATTTTCTTTGGAAGTTTCAATTTCATTTCAATAAAATTAAAGAGTTACCAGCTGCCATCAATGTTACATTTCATCATGAAGTTAGATCTACGAACTCTATAGCGGATGTGCTAGCAGGTTGGTTCCTTAAGTGGGTGTAATTGCCTAATTGGATTGGAGATGGTGGAGCTCTCTTACACCTTCTCCATCCATTCTCTTTTGTGATGGGGTGGGTGTCATTGGATTGGAGATGGTAGAGCTCTCTTACGCCTTCTTCATACCTTCTTTCTTGTGATGAAATCCTCTATATTTTTTTTACCTTTTAATGAAATTTGTTGTTACTGTATAAAAATAATAATAAATCTTTTCTTTTGATACAGTTTGAAATTGAAGTTATTACTTTGATTTTTGTGTATTTAATGACATGTTTTGGTGGGGACTTCTACATTATCAGAAAACCAAGTGAGAGGAAAGGAAGAGATGAAAATTAAGGATGAAAAAAGAAATAAGATCCGGCAAAAAGGTGTTATGATGCTGCATTATGCTTTCTTAGAGCTTACTTTTAGTATAATTGTTTACTTTTAAAATATTTTTTGTTATACAATAGAGGAAATGATTTTTTATCTATTGTATTTTGTTTCATTTTTATCTCATGTGTGCTAGAGTGTTCAAAATATTAGAGTAGAATTAAAATGATTTACTATTTGGAAAATTAAAGTTATATTAAATGATTTACTTATTAAGCACACAATAGGTCCCAACACATAATGTTTACTTGATATTTCTCATATCTAAAATCATGTGCGTTGTATTTTAGCTCAATGTTTCAGAATACTTGTCTCATATCTAAAGTCATGTGCGTCGTGTTTTAGCTCAATGAATCAGAATACTTGTGAAATGCAGGAAATTATTCATTAAATCAATGATTTTAATGAAGTTTGAATTTGAAGCTAGCATTTGAATTTTTGACTGAAGGATAGCTTCTGTTTTGGTGGGGCTTCCCTCTCATAAACTTAGCTGTGATAAAAGATATGAAAGAATTTCAAGAACTGCCGCATTTGTTTTTAGTGATATATGCACATGATACGTTGGTTGCCACATTTGTTTTGAGTGATATATGTACATGATACATTGGAAAAAAAAATCTCTTTTCATGCGTTGAAAATGAAAATCAATGGTTGGTACTTCAATTTAAACACTTTTCATGGCCTTTTAACAAGGAAAGCCCAATCATGATATCGAATTTGGTGGTTGCATGCATTATTTGATTCATGACTGACGTTTGAATTAGTATGATAGTGGACATAGCAGTGATAACAATTTAGGAGAGAATCCAATAGTGGATGTATCATGAGATTCAAACGTATTCTATTGAATGGCAAAATGCTAAAACCCATGGGATGATGGACGCGTTTATGCTGTGATGATGGTGATAACATACTGGAACGGACCCGTTACTGAGTGGGAAGATATGAAATGGGGTAGTGAAAGAATAAAAGAGTGGAGAGAATAAAGTTAGATCAAGAATAAGTTTTTGTTAGTGGTCATGGGCAGGTGGCTACTAAAGATCACCAGCGGAAGCAAAGGACGGATAACGGAAAAGAGAAGAATGAAGAACTTTCGGAGGGCACAACTTGGATGCAATTAAAGGCCATGTTTTAAAATCAACCCAAAAGTTAAAAGTTTTCCCCTCTTATTGGATGTTTGTCCCTTGATTGAAAATATTTAAAAATATATATATTAATATACATCCATCCCTCGTTATGGAGTAAAAAATACTTTCTTTCTCTCTGAAAAATATTAATTTGCAAAAATACAAAATCATCTATCATCACACTTTTTTTACTTCGTTAGGTCAAAAAAGAAAATAATCTTCCGCGATTTTAAAAACCTTAAACTCTCAAATGCAAATTTGTGAAACTTATATCCTCTAATGAAACAAACCCAAAACTTAAGACCTTTTTTTTTTAAACTACCCTTGTAATTAAAAGATTTGTAACATATATTCTTAGGCGTGAATTAAGCATTTTCCAATAACTCTGGAGCCACTGGCCTAATTTTTTTTGTTGCCTTAACCATTTACATAGCATGGAGGGCCAAAGATATCCGTAAATTGACCCCGTTACACTTGCTCATTAATAAAACATGCCTTCGTTGTCCGGTAACGGGTACTAATCGGGAAGAGGCCCATGATACAAACAAATTTAGTCCGTTTCGTCTTTGAAGCAAAAGATGCCTGGCAGGATTTCCTAACTATCCGCTTAAGTTTGTGCTCAAATCTCACACTACCGAAGAGAAAACAGCTAATGGATCCAAATTGACCCGGCAAGAAGCCATAAAGTAAAAAGAGGTTTTCCTTGTCATTGGTATTGCTGGATGTATATAAATCAAAAGCTGATAAAGTGCTTGCCTTCACCACAACAACAACACCACATTTCATTGCTATACAATGCACCCACTGGAATTGATTATACATTGTATTCTACAGAAGGAAAAAAAGAAAAGAAAAGAAAAGAAAATAGCTAGTATAAAATAGAATGTGACTGCCCAACGTCCAAATGTGACATAAAATCCACACCGGATAGCGAGGGAAGCATATCCATCTCGCTTCACTCAATTGAAGAGCTGCTTAAATAACACCCCTCAAGCAGCCAATCAGAAATCAAAAGGAAGCCTTCATGAACGACGCACCATAGATGTTCTTTGTGGAAGTACAAAGACACATAATCCTAATGACAAAAAACCAACACTAAACCACATATAACACACATGCATCTTGAAAAAGCACTCAAAATATTCCTAGAATCCATAACAATACCATTAGGCAATTTTTCCCAACATGTTAGGACTCAAAGAAATCCAGATCTATTGACAACTCAGTCCCTTAGATGTTCTTTAAAGATGCGATCATGCTCGCAACTCATTACAGGTCTGTAGGAGTCATCATCGTTGTCCAGAATCAAAGAATCATGTTAGCCGCACTCCTCATATCACAACTCATTCTACAACTATCTTCTGTGACACTTTCCCGAATGACTTTCGCTTGCCACATAAGAGGATTATGAGATATGTTGTTAACTGTGGAGAGCGGCTAACATTATTATTAACATAACTTCTCCAGGAACCACAAATCTCTAATGCTATTAACAAAGAAAAGAAACACAATCCATCATTATTGCTTCAAGGTAACGAGTCAAAAGGAAATTGTCAGATCCACAGTGACCAGATAATGAAGCATAGAGGAAAAAACTGTTCAATCATCTAGCGATAAAGTAGAGTGAGCGATTGAAGCCCAAAAAACATGAAAAGAATGTACTCTACATCCCTTCTCTGCAGCTACAAAAGAATCGCAGCAGTGATAGATACGAAGAGGAATGCAAGAGAGAGATATGGTATTGCTTCAAGGGAACGAGTCGATCGAGAACGAGGAAAATCCCGTCGACCAGATAAAGAAGCATTACATAGATCCATTTGTTACAAGGAACGAAATCAGAACAAAAGCATATCAAATTGAAAAACAAAGTTTTACAAAACCCTAATCTGTTCTATCGCCGATAGAAGAAGAAAGAATGGGAAAGATATGCAAACCCTAAAACCAAACCTTTTCGAGGGCGACGGATGGATGGGGTTTCGATATGGTTTTATAGGCGCAGAGGGACGAAATCGAACGGTTGAAGCGGATTTTCAGTAGTAGACGAGTGAGATCGCATGAGAAAACCCTAAATGGGATTAGTTTCCTTCTTGAAATGACTGAAATAGCCTTGTCGGGCCAGTCAAGGTGTCGAGCCCGAGCTCTTTCATGACTCGTTTTGTAGGGTCTTTTTTTTTTTTTTTTTTTCTCCTCTCTATCTCTCTGAAGATATTGCTAGATGGATGAGTTGCAAAGACTATAGGGTTATCCTTGTGGATAGGACACTCATTTGCCTGCTACAAATTAATCTCTAGTGGGTGCACTATCTTTTTTTTACACGTAGCTATTACGCCAAATCAGCAAAAGAATAAAAAAACATAGATGGCCAACCTATTTACATTAGAATATATAAGTAGTTAAAAACAAATATTGAACTTTAAATAAAATATTTTTGGTATAAATTAAATCAAAAGAAGATGTTATTTGATGCTCGTATTTGAAGCTTCACATATGATCTTCATTTTTAAGTGACATGTATTCAATTCTAATGTATGTTAGTGTAGTGCCAGCGAGATGCCTCATTTTTATTTTATGATGTTACCATATTTGGGTTGATGATAACGTGTGTGGAATCTTTTGACAAAGGATTGTTCGTGTAAGGTATTGATAAAATGATTGAGTCCATGACTAGGGAGACACGATCAGGCAATAACATGGTGTGGTTCTTGGTCCGCTGAAAGGAGACCTAATTTGTTTTCTTTTTCATGTTTAGGGCCTATTTGTTTGCATAAATTATATAGAAGTTAAATACATAGAAATTCAAAATTAATTGAGTTCCTAGGACTTTCAAAGAGATGAGATGAGGGGTGAACCATTCTAGGCTTTAGGTCTCAATATCGGCATTAAGAACATCTTATTTGATTTCTTTAGATAATATTGTTTGTACCACGTTATATACCTTTTCATGATGAATTTGATTTATCACAAGGGAATGGCTCTTTAAAGCATATATCATGATAAATATAAAATGCAGGCAATTTTGTTACATTGTTTTCAAAGAGGTCTTTACTCCTATGAGAAGTGTTTTTTAACACACCAACCATGATAATTTTTTATAAAACCCACTTATAGATCTTATTTAGAAATAAAACTAAAGGGGATGAAAAAATCTGTGTGAGACCACCACAATATCAAATTTGGCTCCAATTATATGTCCCTAACCCCTTCATCCATGGCTCACAAATCCAGTTCATTCCAATTGGTGCACAATCAATCTAACGGTCTGCGTGTGACTATCAGAGGGTCCCTAAATATTGCAAGATTTGGATTAGATAATAGATGAGCTCCACCTAAACTTCTCACAAAAAAATAGTGAGAATTAGTTCTCATAGAATTATTTCCCTTTAAAAAAAAATCAGGTAGAGCCAACAAAGACCAGAGCTCAGATATCAATATTCTCCACCACTTCGGTCATTGTCAAATTTCTATCACTAGTCACACAAGGGAATGGCTCTTTGAGAATTTGAAATAAACTGAAAATTACATTAAAGCTCCAGTAACAAGAGTTATTAAAGCAAATCCCATATAGATGGGATATGCTTCAGTGATGAAGGTGATATTGCTACAAGAGACTACAATGTGCCTCCGGATGCTACGATGCTCACTATTCTTTCCTTTCTCCTACAAAAATTTACAGCTTTCTGGGGGCAAATGCCACTGTAGAAAATCAGGTATCCGAAGGGTCGCTCAGCTCGACAGGAGAGTGGCATTACCCATCAACCACGTACAGGGGCACTTGGATGGAAACATGATATCTGCGCAACCTCAAGCTGAAATTTAGCCACAATCTCTTGGAGAGAAACATAACGCATCTATCAGCACAAGCACACTGATGTGCGTTGTTGGCAGCAACAAGCGCAACAATGGAACTCCAGAAGAGATCATAACCTTTGTCTTGATCTTCTCCATTGCCAACTTCACAACATGGAGGGGTGGGACATCAAACCATTGAAGGTACCACGAAAGGATCATGGAGCGGCGCTTATCTCTATCCGAACTCTCATGTGGCCATTTCCCATTGCTCAGGTAGTCAATGAAATCATCACGAGCTTGTGAGTTGTTCAGGATCTCTTCTACACGCTTCCCAAGAGATGCAATAAATGTGGACTGTACAATAACTCTCGCACCAGTAAGTTTGCCACCCATTGCAGCTTCATTATAGGCAATAGCAAGCTGCATCACAACGATATGGTTAGGAGTCCTTTAGGTTGTGACTGTTCTATTACAATATTATAAAAATAACCATGGATGCAGTATTGCTTCTTTTAACAAACTAATTAATTAAAATTAATTAAAAAAACTTAGAAACGAAAAACAGGGATGAATTGTTGAATGATAATTATTCTCCTCTTTTTTTTTATTCCTGTTCAAAAATACACACTCTACATTCCCCAAAGAGAAGGCAAGAATTTCAAATCTCAGTCTTAGGGTAGTCATTCAACTTCCAAAATAAACAATACAAAACAGAATCACTCTACATGACATTAATTAGGCAATTTGGGCCCATCCAATTACATAATCACTAGGAGCACATGTGTCTTAGTGCTCTACAAGCAAAAAGATAAAACCATTGAAAGTGCTTAATCTAATTAGACTAATATTAATTCCTTACTACAACTTGTGCCACCCGTCCTTGGCAGATTTAAATTAGCTGCATCTGAATATTTAATGCAAAACTAATTTAAAGTCACAGGATCTTAATAAATAAATAAATAAATTCTAAGTAGACATACATCCCTTGTAACATCAGATTCAGTAGTAGCAACACCTTGGATTTGAACACATCCATGGAAAGTGAAAGTAGAGATACTGAAATTCTAAAAACAAAATTCTCAGTTCCGGCATATGGAGTATGCTGTTTTTTTTAGGTAAAAGATTATAACGGAAGTGATAGCATGTGATAGCTCCATCTAAATGTGCTAAATGTTCCTGGACACAGCTATCAGTCATCCTCAGTCCTCACAAATATCATGTGGGTTATTAATGGAAGGATCTTCAAAACATGTATGTTCATGTGTTATTAATGATAAGATGCCACAGAATTATTAACAAAAATTATTTCAAATATATAAATTCATAGAACAGAGATATTAGTAAAACATCATGAAAATATAATGTTAATTTTTAAACAACACTATCAATCAATATCACCTGTAACTTTATTAAATGCAAGTGTTTTTAGCTGGTATATACAAAATACAGGTGGTATTTGTGACATGCCTATTAATTAGACATCCCCACAGAAAAACCAAGCCATTTGAAACGGGTACTTATAGTAAATATTTCAAGATATTGCAATCAAGACATAATTTTCTCCTTCTTTTTACTTATTAATGATAAATTTCTAATTTTCCTTTTCCCATGTTTTCAAACTGCGCTAGTTTCTTGTAACTGCTGGTATTAAGCCTGGATGAAAGAGTGGGGTTGTGTCAAGTAAGTTGAAGCTGGCGTAAAACTTGGTCACAGCTACAACAAGAATTCTGAGTCATTGACATTCTATGATGATGGTGCAACAAAGTGGGAACCCATTTTATGGGACCTCTCCACTCACATTTAGATTTTTACCGCCCTCCCCAAAACCCAAAACCCATTAAAGCAGGTTAAATCAACTTACAGACAAAAAAAGAAATGCTACAAACATCTGTATCACCTTTAAAGTAGAAAGAAACAATGAATCATTGAAAACATCACTGCCCGTCAACTGCTCCATCATTGATACTATTATTGTGTACAGTGAGAGATAGACCTGCATCAGCATCATTGAAGCTGTATAAGAATATATGACATGGGAAGGGAAGTCATATGCCATGAAACTAACAATTGTGAAAACATTCAAATACACTGTCCAAGAACCTGTAAAAGAGCGGGTCTGTCCTTGCTCACGCACTCAAACAAAACTTGCAGGCAAAATTCCTTGAAATCGACATCAGACCTGCAATTAACCATGGTAGTTGTTCCGGGAATAACAAATATAATGACAGTATTTTTCATATCTAATAGTTGGGACGCCAACAGATCAATTTAAAACGGTGACCTGCCCCTATTAGCGGTGGGTTCGGTAGTGGTATTGTTGGTTTAGGGTATGGGTTTAAAACAAGTGACCTGCCCCTATTTCCCCCCTCCCCTTCACCCACCCCCCACCCCCTGCTCTTAGTTAACCTCAGGAAAAGCTCCTAAATATGGATGATGCATTTATAAAGGAAGACGGATCATGATTCACGATTCTCTGTAAGCACTTCAACATCTCATGGTCTTCCAGTGGCCCATCCAAAAATAAACTGCGCACACAAGAGTTGCAGAGTACTCAAGTGTAATTTGTCAAACTGCTAAAATTTAAATAGCAGTTTATTTACTTATTTAGTTTCAAAATAATGGTCATTCATCTAGTTTTTTTTTTTTTTTTCTGAAATGAGTCATTGACATTCTATGATGATGGTGCAACAATGTGGGGAACCCATTAGATTCCAAAATGAATCAATAGATGGGCATTCATCTAGTTTTCAAGCCTACCAGCATCTAGGGCAAGTGGTAAGGCGTCCCTCCACATAAAGAAAGCACACAGGTCTTGATCCTGCAACCTGGTTCCCTTGAGGCCTCTGATCACTAAGCCAACAGCTATTAAAAAAAAAATAGAGTACTGAGATCATGTAGGGGTTCGTCATTTCTTGTTACATTAACTAAGTCCTAATACATACTGGTCACTTCGTTATTAATCAAACAGTTCAGTCTTCTCTAGCTTTTGAAGCACTTATTTGCTGTATGAAGGAACAATAAAAGAAAAGGAAGACAATATAATCCTGGTGCAAAAATGGAGAGACGTCTATGGATAGAAAAATGAATGGAAATCTATTGGTCATGTGAGACTCCTGTAACAACACTAAATATGTAAGGTCAACTGGATGACCCATTGGGTCGGCCCAATGGTGGCCCGTTTGGTGTGTCAATCACAGATTAAGACAATATCTTATCTGTACACTACTGTATATTACCTTGTATAGGGTGATTTTGTCTGCTGTAATTTCCATTTTCGGTTTTAGCACAGTTGTATAATTATATAATCATAGAAATCAGTGTGTATAAAAGGGCTTGCAAGGGGATCTTCTCGGCAAGCAATTTGTTCTCGCAACTCTGTAGTTTTCTTGCCTTTTCTGTGTTTTCAAAAAATGCCCATAAAAGAAAGAAGGCACCTTATTATCAATAGAACCCAAGGTCACAACTATTTTGTGCTTCCACCTGTCCCTTGGAATAAATCACTAGAAGCCCTTGGTTTCTTCTATTGAGCATTGAGGAATGATAGCAATTTAAAATGGTTCCACGAAATCTTGTGTTGGTTGAAATGCAGAAATGCATAAATTACTATTCATTTAAAACTACAAAAGGCATCATTATATAAAATTACTTAAAACCAAATTAAAGAATATCTGAATATCCATTTTATTATCAAAAGATTCAGAGATGGTAACCATGCTTACCTACTGTGCCAGGATAGGTCGCAGCAAAGTTTTGCGAAGGCTATTAGGCTGGGGTCTGCAGAAAAGGTACTTATTAACTGGTCGGTCTTAAATGAATAAGGCAAACTGCTGCCGCTGCTACTGGTGGCAGTATTCAGGCTTGTTGTATCACAAACCTGCCATCAAAGAGGATGCTTGAAGTCATTTAAAGAAAGCAACATGCAAATGTGATATCCTGCATTTTGAACCTGGGTCTTGTTATTTATAATAAATATTAGCATCAACCTTGTGCATGGCTCGTGACAGCAAAGACTGACATCCAATAGGGTCATCCACATATGAACAAGATCCAACTTTTCTCTTGACATAAAGAAGACCACCATTAAAGGGGTCATTTTTATCTTCAGGTCTCCACCAGGGTTTATCTGTTAAAGAGGAAGCCAAAAGATAGTTTACTACAACGACAAACAGAAGCCTGTAAATACCTACTACAACTACAAACTGGAGCCTGTAAATACCTACTACGACTACAAACAGGAGCCTGTAAATACCTCACTCAAACCGCAGCCCCCAACTATAGTTCAGCTGGATAGGGGTGTGTTTTGAGTGTACGAGTCCAAGTCCCTTATATATATATGGATAAACTCACTGAAACTGTGGCTTCTATATACTACCTTCAGGCACAAGCTCTATGACTTGAGGCCAATACCTGGGCCCACAAACCTGGACAGTCTTAAGCTGCAAGCATGATAAAAAAAAATCATAATCAGGTAAGATATTCATATTGGAAACATTAGTATGTACCATCCCCATATAGTTTTTCTTGGTGTACTATTAAATTGGTTCCTTGGGACGAATGACCCAGTCTGTACAAGTGGGCCTATTATGCTATGCTTCAAACAGCTGACATGATGGGTACACCAGAGAGGGAAAAATATCAAAAAAAAATTTCTGAATGATGCAACAGCAGCAAGGGTAATACCCTAACGTTCAAAATTGAAATTAAACTTCTTTTCTAGTTGTTTTCGGCGTAATATATCATCTTTTTTAATGTTTCCTGGCCTTTGCACAAATTAGATACAGGCCTGTCATATGGTTTGCTCAAAGCTAACTTATTTTATCCAATTATATCCATCAGATATACTTCAGACATGGTAATGCAAGACGTATCCAAAAAAAAAAATCTTTATGAGTAGGTCTACATACTACAGCACGCTCAGGCAGAATGCAAGGGGTAACTTCACAAAAGCTTGTCTCTGCATGATGTTCAGTTTCTGAGATGGTGATTTCTAGGGGAACATAAACTGGTAGATTTGTGTCAACATCAACTGTTTGCACCCAGCGAGCTTCTGTTGACAGAACATACAAGTGCCTGAATGCCTGGAAATGCCACATCTTTAACAAATAAGACCAGGAAAATATTAAAATAAAATAAAACAAATGTCGGCTACCAACTAGCTCAGATATATGAAAAACCTGAAGGTGGCAGCGATTATCATTTGGTCCAGTAGGCAAGCGTGGATAAAGTGCAATCAGCAAAGCAGCAACAGCACTGTTTGCAGTTGAAAATGTACGCAATCCTCCACCAAGAAACAAGAATCCGATAGCCATGTTAACCTAAAAAAGATAAAAGAAGAAAATAGAAGAAAAAAATAGATTGGACCAGAAAAACAATTCAAAACTCTCATCAGTCAAAAAAAATGTTAGTAAAGAAAGAAAAAGAAAAAGAAACAACGTGTAACCTGAAACTTTTGAAGTAGAAAGTATCTATCACCAATGACAGAAGACAGGTTATCACTTCAACATTATCAGTTCATTCAGTGGACACAAAATTTAGGAAACACTAAGCTGCTACAGATAGAAAAGAACCTGACTAGCAAATGCCCATGAACCAAATACACAGATAATTGATTTACAATGATGAGATTCTTCAAATATGTTTTGTCTCAAATTGGACTGACATGATCGCATCTGGCACTCCAGTTCTAAGGAAGCTGATATACATAGATGAGTCCACATAGGGAGCTCAAGAAACTTTTGATAACACAAAATGAAGTCTTAACCACTTGAAGGATTTAGGTTAAGGTGCTTTTCACTGGTCATTGACCATATGAAGGGTTTAGGCCCATTGGAACCGTGCCCAAGTCTGATCGGACACTCCAGTCCAATTTCTTCTCTCTTTTTCTTTTTTGGTAAAACAGTCCAGTTTCTTAAACACTGCATTTATGGACAGGCAACTTTTGTGCATCTATTCAAAACTCTTTCTCACTGAAAATGACTAGCAATTAACAATTTAACATAATAATCACCACCAACATTATCATATTTGGTGTTGGCTTAGTGACTAGCACCAAACAAAATATTAAATGTACTACTACGGGAACTTACAGCCACTTGGATTCCATAACTGGTGTGTCCATCAGAAGAGTTTCGACTCCGAAGAAATCTCAATAAACGAAATGTCTGTAAATGTCCTGAGCCTGACATAACCTGGTACAAACATAACAAGGCTATCAAAGGTAAGAAGCAGACATAATAATAATAATAAACTTCGAACACATCTTATTTAAAAAAACATCACTTAATAGGTAATAATGCACCTCCAAGATTGAAACTATAAACAAGACTCTGGATTATGACAAGCATTGGACTCAATCACTGTAAACCAAAATTCATTTCTACTAATGCCACAAAGAAGACCATCTACCATTCCAAAACAAAAAGAGGAAGAAGCCCATCAAGAAGGCACGCCTAGAAGGGCATATTTTGGGTAGGAGAACCTTCTAGATAAATTAAAGCCCTTTGTATATGTTATTTAAGATTTACAATGGCCATTCCCACATAATTTGTAATGTTAAAAAGAATCTCGGGATAAATAACTTTATCTTTTCCCACAAGTCGAAAGGGACATTTTAGTATTACTAGGACTCGTGCTTCTTCACACTTCGGTAACCATTTTACCTTTTTTTATTGGTTTCTTGTCATTATACAAGAATATGAGATTATATCACTTCATCCATGACTAGCCACATTGATGCAGGCCCTAGGGTTAGGGCTTGTGAGAAGTGCCAAAGCACGTGTCCAAGGACACTTCAAATTGTCTTCAAGAAGACTTCAACATGAGGACACACCTCTCCAGGTTAAAACCACAATTCTATTCAATAACCAAGTCTTGAAAAATAACCTACTACAATGCCATATAATAAGAGAAACAAACTTAGAGCCTAAGAAAACCTAATCTAATAATGGAAACTACCCTAATTACAATTCAATTAATAAAAATAAAATAATCCTAATCCATCTAGTAAGGGGGACCACTTATGGGCCCATACTGCATCACTCATTTAAAGTAAGATTCTAGTAAGGGGGACCACTTATGGGCCCATACTGCATCACTCATTTAAAGTAAGATTTATCTCACATTCTTCTATGGACTATAGTAACTTTATGGTATTGTTCCAGCATGCTCCCTCAGAGCAATGCATTTACTGTATTTATCTTGTAAAACCAACTTCCATTTATTTTGGGTTGGAAAGACAGTTATGAGTTTCCTCTCCAAGGTTCATATCACCCCTTGAGAACTTCCGTGCAAATCAAATATCGTATACATCATTATTTCACTTGAAACATGAATACACTGATCGCAATGTAGGGGTAGCAAACTAGCCAGGTCTAGTACAAAAATGTCATACATGTTTATTGAACAGTGCAATCAACCCCAACTCTTATCTGAGAAGGATCCGCCTAACATGGACCAAGCGTTGTAATGCTTGGCCAAAGTCCAACCCGCCTCAAACATTCAAAGCTGGGCATGAGTCAAGCCTCATACAACAACTCCATTAGGCCATGCATGATTGAAGCCCCAAAACTTTTTAGGGAAAATTTTAAATAAGGCCTTAAGTTTTTGCCTACTTCAAAAAAGGACATGGGTTTCAAAACTTTTCAAATTACTCCTTAAGTTTTCTAGTAAGTTTTAATCAAGGATCAAAATAGCGGTAGCAAATAGTGTCGCGGCCAGTCACCAAAATGCTACGTAGAGGGCGCTACGTAGCAGTAGCGGGGCTGCGTAGCAGAGTAGCGGCGTGATACAAAAAAATTATTAAAAATTTTTGAAAAAATTTCAGAAAATCCAAAAATTGTAATGAGCTAGAATATGTATTTGTTTTACAAAAAAAGCCTAAAACAAGGGGGCATAGCGGTCCCCTAAATGCATGATGTCCTGTATCGCTGTATAATTAAAAAATAATAGTATCATTCTTAATTTTCACATGGTATCAAGAATCAAGATTCAAGACTCAAAGTCAAGACTCAGGAGTCAAGAATTTAAAATTTAGAGAGATTAGTCACTAGAGTCAGTGACTCAACAATCAACATTCAACACAATAAATAACATAATAAATAATAACTTTATAAATAACATTGTACTTAAAGAGTTGAGACATGAGAGTTAATATAAAGTTGAGATTTGAGAAATGATTAGAGGAATACCTCTACCACCAAAAGTCATATTAATATGAACATAAAAAATTAAATAAATTCAAATAAACAAGAAAGAATGTGTGATTCATTTATGGGATTCATAGATCTAACACTTGGGAGTAATTTTCAAGTAATTTGGTTGGTGTTTCTTCAAGAAAAAATTTTTTTTTCAAAAAAAAAATCCGAGAAATAAAAATAAATAATAAATAAATAAACCATAGAAAATGCGGGGGTTTGATCTATGAGAAATATAGATCTATCACTTACAAGCCATTTCCAAGAGATTCATGAAGGAGAAAAGAGGAATAGAGCCATAGATCTAAGAAAATCACATAAAAAATACCTTTAGAGAGATGCCTTTTGACTCCAAAGAAGATGAATGATCTAGATTTGTATACCTTAATGTGTTTTTGGACCTTTGTTGCCTTTGATTTGAAGGAGGGAGGTAGGACCAAAAAATAGTGGAAAAGGAAAAAGAAAGATGGAGACAGGAGTGAAAAATGTAGAAGAATGGGCGTCAGAGCATTTAAATAGGCATAGCAGAAAAATAGTGGGAAAATTGCGGTTGTAGCAGCCGCTATTTTCCCATAGCAGCCGCTACGCCCCACTACGGGTTAACCACTAACACCTCCGTAGCGTGGCGGTGCCAGCCACTACGGCCGATATAGCGGCCGTTTCGCTTTGTAGCAGCCGCTATTTTATTCCTTCGTTTCAATTAAGGATATCCGGCCATCTAATGGTATTTTCTAGCAACTTCTTCCCTTAATTTTTTTAAAATATCCAAATTAACATTTATTTAAAGCCATGACATTGTTTCGGGAGCCACTACATGTTGTAGATCACCATGGAGAGTTGGAGATGCTGATAGTCCTCAATCACCATGAGGACACCGATGAAGAGAAGGATAGGAAGGTTTTATTTCAATAAAGGGTAATTTGTGTTGTTTAAAAAAATTAAGGGAAAAAGTCATTAGAAACTAACTTTAAATGGAAAGAAGTCCATAATTGAAAACTTTTGAAAAAAACATAAGGATTATTTTGAAAAGTTTTAAAACTTGTGTCCTTTTTTGAAATAATCCAAAAACGTAAGGCCTTTTTGAATCTTTCTCAACTTTTTATATATTCACCTAAATTTACTCACTATTTGCCCCAAATGACTACTCATGAGAATAAAACTTGAACTTTATTACAAGTAAACAACAACAAGGTTAGTTTATTAGTGTTAGAAGAATTTATTAATATTATATTAATTTGTATGTTAGGTGTTATAAATGCATTAGGGATAAGATAAGCGGGTAAGACATAGGAATGTCAATGGAGAATGGATCTTTGACTATTTTAAAATATGAAGGTTCCAACCTCAAAAACAGAAGCATGGCTCTTTTTATAATTGACTGATATTTGGGTTTGGTCCCAATCCAGTTGTGTTCAAATCAAAATATCCAATTACCCAATTGATATGTATAAAATACTATATATATATATTAATAAAACAAATTAATAAGTTAGTAGTAGAAAAACAGAATATATGAAATGCAAAGTAGGGATGTGCATAGAGATGAAAGCCTGAAACGCCTATGAGAAATTGAACCTCAAGAGATACCACAAAGGGATTCATTTTAACACCTTGGCTTGATAATTAGTTAGGATGGAAAGATTGTGAAGGATGCCGAAGATAGGATAAGAGTAGGATGGTTGAAGATGAGACTTGTGTTTGGAGTGCTAAGTGATCAACATGCAACACCAAGTTTAAGGAAAAATTTTACAAGGCTATGATTAGACCGGCAATGACCTATGGAGTAAAATATTGTCTGGTCCAAAAGCAAGACATGCACAAAATGAGTGTACAGAGATGAGTATATTGAGACGGATGTGTGGTAAAACTGTGAGATCCCACCTGCCTGTGCTTGCCTATTGTGCTTGCTAGCTTGCTTGTCTCCCAGGGGGCCTAGGCTACACTAAGTCTCACATCAGAAATACATAAGTCCTAACCCTCGACATATTAGTTAAACCCCGTGTTAACTCAACATGATGTGTTTTAAAGCCGTGCGGCCCCAGATTCCATAAGAACTCTGAAATTAAGCATGCTAGGATGGGAGCAGAATGAGTGACCGCTTGGGAAGTTTATACGCACACACGTGGGCCAAAGCGAATAATATCATCCTAAGTTGGGTGGGGCTGTGACAAAAACTAGAAAAGATAGAATAAGAAATGAACACACTCAAGAGCATCTAAGGTGGGTGATAAATTAAGAGGTTCAGTTGAGATGGTTTGGACATGTCCAACGTAAGCCAACTATGACACCAATGAGGAAAACTCTTCCTATGGAGGTTGAATGCTCTCCTAAGAAAAGGGTAGGCCGGAGAGGACAAGGATGGAAATAGTAAAGTTAGATCTAAAAAAGTGCAACCTATTGGAGGATTTGACCCATGGCAGATAGGAACAGAGAAACAAAATTAATGTAGCTGACTCTATCATCTAGAACCAATGATTAGAGGCTAATGGATGCAATTGTAGGTTCAAATCCCAATGGCAATATGCGGAATTATTTAAAATATTTTATAAGAGAATTAAATCCTTTCTAAGAATTTGCCCAAGATAGATTGGAATGATGAAACAAAATTCACGTAGCTGACCCCCAAATATTCATGATGATGATTGATCTTGAGACGGGCTCAGAGTTAGATTCAGGTCAAGTTTGTTCCATCCAAGCCAGATGTAAATAGATCAATTTCAGGACAAATCCATATTGGAATTGGAACCAGAATTGAACCATTAATGGAAGAATGAACCCAATTCTAGAAACGGATCTAGGATATACGTTCTGGAAATGGATCCAATTAGAGAGAGAGAGAGAGAGAGAGAGAGAGAGAGAATGTAAATCATCCTATATTATATTCAAACCATCATAAAAGTAAGCCCAAAAACACACGAACACATACATGAAAATCACAAGAATGGTAAAAACCCTTGAAATGGGGTGGGTCCTGGGTCCAAAAAAAGGATCCAGAACTGGACCTATTTGCTTATTGGGACCTATATGAGATTCCAAACCTGGATTTTCATGGGCTGGAACCTCCAAGTAGTTCGAGAGTCGGGGACCCATTTACATCCCTAGATAAATACTTGAAGAATAATAACACAATTGAATAAGCAACATGAAAATATAAAGTACTCAAAGGATGTTAATATGTTGTTCATCACATTTTTTAAGCTTTCCAAAAGTTACAAGTAACATGCCAAAGATCAATACCATATATGTATATATATATTAGAATATTCATACGCATCTCTCATCGTTTTTTTTTCATGAGAACCTAGGTGGGGCCCATCTATCACCAAAACCAAACCTTGCAATACATAAGAGACCTGCTGATAGTCACACACCCTAAGTTTCGGTCAGATCAGAATTTACTGGACCGTTGGATCGATTGTGCACCAATCCGAATGAAATGGATTAGTGGGCCACAGATTAAGGGATTAAGGACATGTGATTGAGGCCCAAACTTGATATATAGGGTGGTCCCGCATAGAATATATATATGGAGAATATTATACATCCTACATGGTGAGGGACAATGACGTGGCTTTCCCTCTTTACATATTAAGATTCTTCTTTTTTATAATACGATAAATGACTTTTCCTCTTTTGTGCATGAATCTTTCCAAATATGCATTTGTCCCTCACCAATGCATAGTAATATCTCTCTCTCTCTCTCTCTCTCTCTCTCTCTCTCTCTCTCTCTATATATATATATATATCATTCTAAAAATTATAATTGATTTGATAAAATTTCTAATGGAAGAAATAGCATTATTACCACAGTAAGGGAAAGAACAATGAGATGCAAGCACGTCTCTAGTGTGCAACGGTCAACGTACTTTGACAAACCCTTGGGCAAATCATTCCCACTTGTCATAGAAACAGGCTTAATCTGCAATTTTTTGAAATAAAAATCCCTTAACTTCTCAATAGTTAAAGCAAAGAAAGAACTCTGTCGTAAGATAAGATTGTACCTCATTCAATAAGTAAATAGCATAGTTATATAGCAACTCCTGCACACTGCCATTTCTGGTACCAGCATACTTCAACCCTGCCAATGTTATATAGACAACTTAACAATTTGAATGAGAAAAATGGGAAAAAGAATCTTTGACAGCATGGTAATAAAAATTAGCGATCCTGCGATCCAAGTCCAATCAGCTGAGTCAACTCAAACTTGGCAATTGGCAAGTAAATTCACACACTGATACAAATATAGACCGAGTTCTTGTAAGTATGAGGTTTTTCCTCCTTTCCCCCACTACTTGGATGAGGTTCACCACCGGAAGGGTGTGAGAGCCTGAGAAGTCTCTAACAAGGTTTTGAGGTGAGTTTTGAAGATCAAGATTTTTTATTTTATTTTTTCCAAGATTCAATGATTAAAAGTTCAAAGTTAGTATTCATCTGAATATAAACAATGAACCTCAAAACCAAACCTTGCACTTGTAACCCTTAATTTCACTATTAACAACTAAAACATAATAACTCCTTTCATTCAATAGTAACAGGAATTATGAAATACTGTTTTAGTATTTTTCATTTTAGAATTTTATGAAATCATCACATTTTAAATGGGCTTTGAGTGCAACTTTCATGGGAATGATATAGGTAATTACTTGTAACTTGAGTACTATACGGAAAATAATAACCCACCGACTATCATACCACAATCCATGAAAGGCAAATTTGGACATAATCTTGTAGATACTTATACAACAAGAGATGTTCGACTTACTAAGATATCAGAGAAAAGAAAACAGTAAGAAAATTTTAAAAAAAAAATGTAGAAGGTAATAAACAAAAAAGGCAAAAGTGTGATAAGGGAGATTAGATACCTTGGAATCAAAGTGGATGGGCTTTAAGTGTGTGTTAGCTCATAATCAATATGGATGGAGTTTAAGTGCATGGTGCCCGTGGGCTTGTGTTTATTCCAATGACATTTTTGTTTATCAGGAATGGGATGGCCAAGTTAAACTAAGGGTATTTTGGTCAAACTATCTCCTAAGCATTAAAGTGAGGGTATTATCATCTTTTCATCACAATAATTGGTTGAGAACAGAAAAGCAGCCACTGAATTTCTTCTGACCACCATCTGAATGTGCGTTTTAGATTGGCAGAGAAATTCATGGATGCCAATGCCATTGCAAATATCTAATGGATGGGGTCTTTTTTAATTTATCAGAAAACATAAGGGTATTCTATAAATTTCTGTAATCTGTTACTGTTTTGTTGTTTTGCTTACCACAATTTTAACCTTTTTTCTAAGCATCCAATGATTCTCAGCAAAAAGGTTAAAATTGTAGTAGCAAAACAATAAAATAGTAATAAAAAAAGGAAATTTATAGAACAACCTCATGTTTTTTGATAATTGCAAAAGACCCTCACCCCATCTAAAAAGCACATTCAGATAGTGGTAAAAAGAAATTCAACAGCTGCTTTTCCATTCTCAACCAAGTACTCTGATCAAAAGATGATAATACCCTCACGTTAATGCTCAGGACATAATTTGACCAAAATGCCCTCAGTTTAACTCACCAAACCATTCCACGATAAACAAAAATGTCATTGGATTGACCTGCTAAAATAAAGCATGGAAAAGCATAAGCCCTAAATAAGGCCATCAAAGTATGTGGGGACCCCCATGGGGTGTATCATAAACATAATTCGGGATATGCCGTGGGGCTCATGTATTATAATGTGAAACAGAAACATTACATGTAACCCCATGGGGCCCTGAAAATACAAGATAGATATAAGCTGGGCTCCACAATGGCCATCTAAAATGAAAAGTGTACCTCTAAACTCTTTGCAACTCACACCGGTAGATCATTGACACCGGAGATAACAAGATCAGCATTGTGTTGCCCAAAATTTACACTGAAATAATTGCATGAAATGGGAATTGGCAGCCAATGCGGTCCCAGAAATTTGCAAAACAAAAGTATGACAAAGTTAAGGTCCAGCTGTGAGGCCCAGAAGCTGAACAAAGTTAGGCCCAATAATGGGATTACATATATCAAAACCATCAATACCAATGCTCTAAACAGGTCGACCAATATTGAGAAGATGAAGACAACTTGTCCACTGATTGGTCAGAGTATCCTCACAGAACTCTATTACATGGCCTAGGGAGCTGGGACCCATAGGAGTCTAAGAAATTGCAGGAAGAAACATGATATACATTCTGGGACCCACAACTTTCCAAGACGCTGGTGATAGACAACTTATGGACCAGGTGGGGCACAGATGCTACAATATACACATCACCTGCACTTGACCATGCGCCTCAGAAATCCAGAATTAATCACACCCATTTTCACCAAATTGTGATTCAAACATGTGTAACTTCTTACACTATTTCAGTTCAGAAGACCCAATCAAAATTTCTCTCAAAATCAGAGTTCGGAAATTGCAAGCTTGACCAATGGAAGCGCAAAACACTACACTAAAAGTTTGAAAATTTTAACATTAAACAGATGACAGTGTCTGATTGATAATTCATACTAAAACAGATTCACGACTCCTCATATGAGAAACAAAATACTTTATACTAAAAAGGGGCAGCCTAGTGCATGAAGCTCCTGCCATTGTGGGGTTTGGGGAGTGTAAGATATACACATCCTTGTGGGGCGTAAGGATGCATACATCTTACCCTCCCCAAACCCTACTGTGGCAGGAATCTCACGCACTGGGCTGCCTTTTTTTAGTGTAAATTATTTTATTTTTCATATGAGATGTTGTTAATCTATTTTAGTATGAATTATCGATCAAACATTGTCTTTAATTAATCTGATTGATGTTAAAAATTTTAAACTTTAAGTGAAGTAATTTGGCATTTCCATTGGTCAGGCTTGCAATTTTCGAACTCTAATTTTGAAAGAAATTTTGATTGGGTCTTCTGAAGTTAATCAGTCGAAAATACCAAAAAAGAAGAACTACTCGCATGCAAGATTGGGTATGACTGCAGCATCAACAATAATAAGCAAAGAAATGGGAACTTTGTCTAGAAAATCCTAGAGCTAATTTGTAATTTCTTATTATAAATAACTGAAATTAATGATTTAGAAAATTGTGTAAGCCTTATAAATGCACAATTACCTAGCGATATGCATGCTCCAGCTACTATGTTGACATATGCCTGAACCAAAGCTTCAACATCCATTTCATCACCATCAGTTGTATCATCTCTGAGACTTGCGATGCCCATTTTAACAATCTCAGGAATTTGGGATTCAACCCAGTCCCGTGAAGGGTAGACTCTGCAGAGTTGCTACAAGTAACTCCTTATGCATTTCAGGATCATAAACTGAATTATTGAATGTCCAAAATAATGAAATTACCTGCTCCACATTATCATATTCCTAGCAATGACACGAAGCATGATAAAGTCAGGTCTCACGTATTGCAAATCGAAATGAGTTTGAGGAATAGCAAGCCTGGATGCCACAACAACTGATTCTGTCTGTGACAAATGACGTGATTAAACCAGTGAATACAAAGGCTTAGTGCTCTACTATTACTGATAACACAAATTAAAGAGAGGGTTCTCAACTACTCCTAGCATTTGAGTGTGGATGGAAGATAGAAGTGTGCTGACAATTCAGCAATTATTTCTTTAAGGAAGTTCTACCTTTAAAAAGATTAAAGCTAGTGCAATTGTAGCTCCAGGAGCTGTGACATCAATGTTAACCTGAGTACCATCCATCATCTAAACAAAGCACAAACAAGGTTGGTATACCAAAATATAATCAGATGTTGTCTAGAACTATTACTTGGAACTCAAGTATCAATTTGTATAACCTGTCCAGCACCACGATTATGATCATCCCTTCTTGGCACCATGTCTGACGATCTCTCCTGATGAAGCAAAGGAAAACTTGGATTTCAATTTTGAAAGTCATTACAAACTAGAGATTTGAAGTTGCGTGTACATCATGAATTCTAATGGATGATGTGACAAGTTCAATCCCATAATAATGAGCAACAAGGGGAAAAAAACTGAAACTTGGACAGAATTAAAATTTTCAGAAAAAAGCAGCATACACAATAAGACTCCTTGCCCCCAATGTACTGGAAAAGCCGATCCACATGTGTGTTCATGATCCCAAATGAATCTTTGCCTTGACCTTCAATTAAGATTGAACTTAGTTTTTATGGTAATAGTTTTTATGGTAATAATCTTCAAATTTCAATTATTTGGATGAAATAATCCAAACCTAAAGCTACAAGCCCCAATGCTGATCCTGCAGCAACAGCGTAACCTTCTCTCTCAAGCACATTATCACCACCACTTCTACGTCCGATTTCACCCTGTTTGACAAAAGTTAATAAACGTATAAAGTTTCTAACACAGCTAAGGAACTGAAAATAAGGGAGAAGGAAAGACAGTTTGATACTAGTAAGATTTAGGATTACATAGAAATTTGGATAGTGTGAATGTACTAAACAGAAAAAGAAAGTCCAGTGTCGATGAAATGCCTTGTAAAATACATGGGGGTTACAAATTAAATGCAATTTATTATCAGGTCAAACATCATACAAGAATATCTAAGAGATCATTATCCAAGCAAACTCTTGCAAATTTGTCATAATGGAAGATATAGCAGTGAACACCTTACTTAGTAATAATCTAGTTATATGAAAAAGTAAACACAACCATTAATTGCATGGTTGAGTGTTGAGTCCGAAGATCAAGCGATAGAGGGGTGATATTGGTGGCTACAACATTTGGTAATGCAGTTGGAGATGCTAGTAAAACTTCCTATGGGAAGCTTCCCATGAACCTATGAAATTACGTTATGATAACATGGCAACGATCCATATAGCCTCTAATAAAGTATATCGAAATATCATTAGCCTGTTCCACTATAAGTCACACGTGCACAGTGAAACTGATCTCTTTGACCAAAAAGGCAAAAATATTATATTCTCCCCTCCTCTAACCTTCTGATACTATAAGTAATAAAATCAATTATTTCATTCCAGCTATTCTTATGCAATTTAGTATCATTAATACATATTCAATTGCCTGGAAAAAAATTTTATTTTTGGCCTGATCCTTGAGCCATAAAGCCCTCAGTTAAAAATACTCCTCCATGTAAATTACACTTAAAAGTTCCTTTCATATATCAAGGCTTTAACTTCACTTTCATCTACAGATAAGTCCCTTTCCTCCACATGTCCCAGGGTTAAAATCATGAAGCAATTCTCTTTTTCATGTCCTTCACTGTCCCATATTCTTGTTCCAACTATTTATGTTCCATTTTAAACTGAAATTTCTTTTAAACAACAATGCCAGCCATTTTGAAACTTCAACAACCAATCCAACAGTTCCTCAAGTTATCCTCAAAAACTGAAGACAACAGAAACATTCTTCAAACAGAGAGGGGATATAACCCAATTGATGTCCAATGTGTCCAGCATGACTACTATTTGATATGGGATCTATCATATAATTTTAGATGTCAAGGCACACTTTAAGTTCCCGCCAATGCTATATCATTAAAACAAATGTTGAGTTCTCTGATTATAGGAATTTTCAGGTTATTTGACAATTAAACTTCCACCAAATACCAGTAGATTCACTAATTTGTTCCAACTTTTGAAAATTAAAGGAAGAATAAAGAGAATTAAGAAAACAAAACAGAAGAAGAGAAAGATGGAGAGGAGAAGGAGTGGTGTGCATTATCCATCCCCCCCACCCCGAAGAAAAAAACTATTTTTATTGAGCTTATTTGATGGTAATTGAAATACAAGGATTCATTACTTCAAAAGACTTCCAATTCCAAGTTCTAACATGACTCTTAATCAAAATTCCTTTTGTCGATTCTGAAATTTTTGTGGATGACCATCCAGTTCCCTGACTTGTTTCCTCACTATGCCTTGTTTTCCCATAATGGGAGCAAACTAGTTTATATTTTTCCTTGAAAGGAAGCTGCCTCTTGTTATCTTTATTCCCTTTAGGTTTACCAGTTAGAAAAGCAAATCTTTCCGGTAGTGATCCTGATGTCTTCAAAATTCTTTTGTGACTCTCTTCTCATTGAAGAAGAAACAACTTTAGTTCCTAAAGAAGGCAGAGATTCTGAGGCCAGGATGTTTGCTTTAACAGATTTATATTTAGGATTCAATCTTCCGAGAAGATCATAAATATGTTGATGTTCTATATACTCTTTCCCCTCACTAAGAGGCTGATAGTGACTCAATTCTTCCCACATACCTCTTAGTGCAGAAAAATAGCTTCCAACAATCTTATTTTCTTGTTGGTATTTTGCAATTACCACAGCAACTTATAAATCCTTGCACAATTCCTTTTTCCTTTTCTCTTTGGGAGGGGGCTTGCTAAGAGGTTGTTAAACCATCCCAAACATCTTTGGTGGATTTTGGAAATTATGAATGTCCTAGAAATAGACAGTTCCATAAATTGAAGTAGATGGTTCCACAAATTGAAGGAGCCAAGACATAACTACAGTGTCTTCAGCTTTTCAATCACAATATGCCGGATCATTTTCTGGCCGTGGTTTCATTTTCCAATGATATACGCAAGCTTTAGCGGATTGGGACCATTCAAGATAGTTTGTCCATTAAAGTCTATAGCATTCAATTTAAATGAGTTTCCAGTTGTGTACTTTTTCCCATTGGTTTGGGGTTTGTGAAGCCATTGTTAGCAGTTAGCAACAATGCTGCTTGCACTATCTTCTGCCATGAGAAACCAGAATAGTCAATTTACACAGAGTAATTAAAAGAACACAATTCTTTGAAGAACCAATCAATTGAGCTCATTGAGCTCAAGCTGGATAGTAACTTGGCCCCGGTCCTCAAGTCACTAACTATATAACTGCACTCAGCTTCCCTTAAAGAACAGTCCATGGCTTCGCATGACTGGTGGAAGTCCCCTTCATTGAAGTAGGGAAATAACTGAAGCAAAACATGGGTTGGACATCCCCTTACATATACTTTACATCAAAACAGCCTTAATCCCTAGATTTAATTATATACAATAATCCAACCTTGCCAATTAAGAAACTTGCTAATCGAGTCCATCATAGAACTCAACGAACTGCTTAAAATAAGGAAACAAAATTATAGTTCAAAATTCCCCTTGGATGTGCAATATGGAGAATTCTCGCCTCGTCTTTTTGGAAAGCCCTTCCTTCGTATTGCTTCTCGTTTTAAGGAAGTCCCCTCTCTCAGATGGTCAATTGGAGAGTTCCCCATTTTACAGTC
Source organism: Sextonia rubra (assembly GCA_037013555.1). Taxonomy (NCBI): domain Eukaryota; kingdom Viridiplantae; phylum Streptophyta; class Magnoliopsida; order Laurales; family Lauraceae; genus Sextonia; species Sextonia rubra. The sequence continues at coordinate 49,723,115 of JASUAD010000013.1, read as the reverse complement.
TGTTGAGGGCTTGAGGCAGTACACTGGATTTTGGACTTGAATCTCCACAAGATTCAGTCGCATGCCAGAGTCTAGGAAGTCTACCAGACTTACTGGTTTATAAAGTCAACAGATTGGTTTTCAAATTTGAAACACACATTAAGCCCATTTAAAATTTGATTTGAGTCCTTATGCTTGACTAGGCCCCCAATTAAGATCGATCAAAAACCCATTTGACCAATCAAATCGATCCAAATTATCCAAGACTTGGTCAAACACAGGAACCTAAAAATCTGGACCATCAGCTCCTGCCCCACATAGACAACAACAAGAGAGAGAGAGAGAGAGAGAGAGAGGATGGGATACTCAAAAGATGCCATCATGAAAATCCTCAAACATGAGCAGAAATAAAGAAGCATAAGGGCAATAAAACAGGTTTTGAGCTATTTAAGATGCTCATAGTTGTAGAAGAAACTAAAGAAACGCAATCATCGGCAACAAGAGCTTTAATTACCCTAAAAAATATTGCTGTCCAAATAAAGCAGTATAGCATTATTGATCAGATAGGAAAAGCATGATTAAAATTAACTACGTTTTGATGTTTTGAAAGAGAAACCAATAATGGCATAATACAGATTGTACTAGAGACTGTAGAGCAGTTGAGTTGGCAATGAAAATTGTTGCATATCTTGAAGTGGTGGACCTGCTGTGAGGACTGAGGTTAATTACAACATCTATCAGTGATCTTTAACTAGTTCCTCATCCATTGTTAGAGACATGCACACCTTTTCAATTTTCTACTACCTACGCACTTGCAAAGATGGTCAGATATAAGACAAATAGAATGGTAAATCTGTAAAGAAGAGTCAGAGGATTTGAGTTCTTACATGTAGCAACATCATAGTATCCAGTGACTTTTCAGATTTCCTATTTCTTTCAGATTTATTGGAAAACACAAATCACTCTGCTAAGTCATACAGTAATTTAGCTGGGCTAGTACAGGCAGACACATAATTACAAAAGGGTTTAGGAAAAAAAAGTCTAGAACAAGAATGCCAACAATAGTAGGCCACAGTATAGTATAGACTGATAAGCAAACAAAAAAACGCCCGATAAAAATTATTCCATTTGATTGTTAGAGTGTAGTGATGACATAAGAAACAGATCTTGTTTCAGACAAGAAACATTATGCAATGAAAATATAAAACTAATCCAAGAAAAGAAAAGACAATACCAAAAGAACTTTCATGGTTAGAGGATGCGCTGATCCTTCATAAAGAAGCCCAACAGCCAGGAGTGCAGCTGACTGGAAAATCAAATATAAAATAAGATAAAGTTAAATGAGTTAAAAACTTATCTTTGAAACATAATCCTACTTATAAACTTTCAAGCACTATAACTTTGGTCAAAATATCCAACCCATAGACATGAATCAACAGATCGATCAAAAGAGAGAAAAAAGTAAATAAGATTAAACAAATAAGGGAATCCATTAGTCTCTTTTTTTTTTAAATCATGTCCATCACAATAAACTATGAAAAAGGTGACAAAAGATTTCCTAGAAAGGGTATCTGACTAACCAAGTTGGCAACTATTACTAGGGTGAAACAGAATAAAGGAAAGAAAAGGTATTAAAAAACAAATCAAAACGATCACAAAAAAGATTACTCAAAATTGATAGTTTATATCCGTTATTTAGAACTTTGTGAAAAGTGCAGACTGACTGTGGAGCAACAACTGAGTTCTCAGTTGAGTTGGATTCCACCAAGGGTTTTCAGCCCCCCATTTTTTCACCATGAGTATGGGAAACTTGAAATTAGATATCCACAATGAAGTTCCTTGACATATATTGTCTGCAGATGCTCTCTTACTAATTAGAAAAGCAAGAAAGTAATGATATGCTAGAACTTGGAAGAAAATTACATTGAGTTGAAAAAAATGAAAATTAAAGACAAAATATATAGGGTGAAAGTTTAATGCAGAATTCTAAAAAATAAACTCACTTTGCCAATGCCCCATTTTGAGTTTTTATGCTCAAGGGCCAGGGGCCACCTTTAATAAATCCAAACTTTTCACAGAAACCAGCTCCCATTGAACAGGCACAATTCCAAATTTTACACTGTTCTAAACATTATTCAACATAGGGATTTATCACAGAAACAAACATTATTCAACGTAGGAATTTATCACAGAAAATTGCACATCGAATAGCCATTAACATTGAGAAATTAAAACTATGGACTAGGATCATTTGATTGGCCTGATATCTTATATTCTGCTCATCTACTTCCAAACCTTTCTTCTCCTTCCCTTCATTGTCATGCATTCTCAGTTGGGCCCCACTTGAAGGGGATTTTGTAATCAACCCCTTTTTTTAAAGGCCAAAGATAAGTACCTATGGGACAAAACGAAGGATTTGAGTTGGATAACAAAATTAGCGTTAACGTAGGGGACAAATTGAAGATAAGCTATAGTCAAATGTTGTGCATCATTGTGCGCCACTTCAACCAGGTGAAACATTTTTGCAAGACAATAGTTAGACATCGTTTTTTGTAGGAAGTTGAATGTTGGGCAATGAAAACAATGAGAGCCTAGAGCATCCGTGCCTAATGTGTGCCTGCTATGATGAAAGTGTAGTTCTGAGAAGGACAAAAGTAAAACAAAGTGTATAAAAGGAAATCTGTTGGTGGTCCCAATCAAAGAGAAAAATTAAGGAATGTCATTTGAGACCATTCAGGCATGTCGTCAGGTGAAGTATTGAAGTTTTAGAAATTGAAATTAAGTAACATAACAAAGAACGTAGATCTAGATAGGTAGAACTAGCAGAGCCGACCGTCAGATAGCTGAGATATGCCTTTCATTATGAGAACAATTATTTATAAATTTTTCTTTAATGGAAACACCAGCCATATTCATCCACGAAACTGGAAAAGTTGACAACTCAACTAGTGCATTTGGATAACAAAAGTGAGTAAAATCCCACTTCCAAATATCTAATCTAGCAAGAACCTGTAAGTACCTCCCATTTAGGGCCTTCCAATTATCAATCCACTATACTCACCCCAAATTGACAATCAATCTGACCTATATCTACCATTCAATTGAGAAAGAAAACAAGATCCTTTAAAATTGAACTCTTAAGGACATAAATCAAAGGGTAAGGCCCGTTCGTAAGGGTGATGTTGGGCCAATTGTTTGACCAATTCTAAGCTACAGTAATATCTTTCTATTCACTTACCTACAAAGATTTTCTTAGTTAAAATTTAGAGCTACATCTTGAGTGAGTTCTTTACCTTTATTATTGTGAATAGTCAATGGCTTTTTATAAAGTACAACCAAAGATATCAGTTAAAACTAAGAAACCTAATCACAATCATGAAACCTAATCCCATAGAAAATCTAATCTCATCATAATCCAAGCCATGAGGAAACACGGTGTGTCAAGTTTCAGCCATCTGATCATCCTAGGTTGTTATTTAATCAATAGAAAATCATTGCCTTTAAAATAATTGATTCAACAGCATATATCATGGGCTTAGGATTTATATTTTATTGCATGGAATGAAACTTGAATCGCTCTATCTATAGTCAACCCACAGAGAGAGAGAGAACTACCCACAAAATCCTCCTCTAAGCCCATGAAAAATATTTTCCTACAAACAACTACAAGTGCGGTCCAACACTATGGGGCCCAACTTGGGCCACTTTCATCAATGTACCCCTTTTGATAGTTTTTTCCATCCCATGATCTAGCATTAGGCCCAATTTTATAGTCACAGAATCTTTAATCACTGTTGGATTAAATCCAAGTTAAATCAAAGGCTAGGATAATCTAGTGGGGCTATTTTTTGGATCCCCCTCTGTCCATGAGGAGACCTTTTCATCTGCCCTCCTCCTACTGATAAACTTGTAACTAAGTGGGCCCCATGAGCCGGACTACATATAGCTTGTAGGAGAACATTATCCTAGGCTCACTGCCCTAAATGAACTGGATATTTACCCATACACATATACAAGGAACTGTTCCTTAATGGTTCAAAAATTCTGTAGATGGAAAAATGGCCCCTTTCGTGGGGCGCACCTAGATGCACGCTACTTGTGGGGAGAGGGGGTGGAAAGGCCTGTATCTGATGTAGCAGTGTGATAAACATGCAGACCATATGGATCATTCTGAAAGCTGCAGTTTCTTTAATCATTAATGAACACCAGATTTTTACAGGTATAGCATAATCAAAGGGGAGCAATATTTAGATGATTGTCAAATTAGGTCTGTTTCCAAATCATGGAGGGTAGTGATTACTGACTAGTGAGTATGAACAATGTTACTAAGAAAGTTAACATACGAGTTAACATTTTCAAATGCATTTACATTCCTGACTTATTTTGAAGCTGTCCCCTGTCCCGTAAAACACTCCTGATTGTTGGAATCACAGGTGGGTTTCTAAGACAAGAATGGTAACAACTATGATTCTAACCACTGAGGCAAAAAGGTGTCTTCAAAAATAATTTTAAAAAAGATGGTTGATACCTGCAAAAGTGTTGGTAACTCCAAATCTGGAAAGCATGTTGGATGCCGAGAAGGAATATGAAGATAAAGTATCTACCAAAAACCACCGTTGTTAGAGTAGATAAATCTTTATCAAAATACCAAAAAAAGAAAAAAAAAAAGAAAAAAGAAAAATACATGAATAGAACCATCAGTAGCATTTTATCTATACAGAAGTAACAATATATATTCCAGGAAATAATTATCTTCCTAATAAATAATGTCTTATTTGAGTTTTAATTTTAGTAATAAAAACTTCATGAGAACAGGATAATAAATAGCTGTACCTTGGATATTGCAGGTTGCATAGTTCCCCTATGGGATGCTGCCATACCAAGTAATATTCCCACCGTTGTGATTTCATGTTCCTGTGTGATAACAACAGCTTCAACCATAGTTATTAGAAACAGTGAATCTAGTGTTTGGAAAAGAGAAAAAAAAGAAATTAAGAAATAAAGAATGCAACAAATGTCAGGTGCGAATAAATCCTCATGCTCTAATTAAATCTAGCTACATGAGATACAAATTGGTAAATTAAAGCAAATTTTAAATAAATGAAAATTCCAGTCTAACAAAGGAAAAAAAATAGTGAAAATATGATATTGTTAAAGCACTCTCAAAATATCCTAATCTTGGAAAAGTATACAGATAAGATACTAAAATACGGAACACAAATCCATTTGAGCAGTTGGCTTAATTAAATCAGTCCATCACAAGATTTTCAATAAACCAACAAAAATGCATCCTGCAACATCAGGGTAATGCTAACAGGTTCAAAATATAAACTCATGAGAAATCAACAGACAATAACAGAAATATACTTGTATGTATCAGGTGATTCACTACATCGAGTATAAATTTTAAACCAATTTAGTTCAATGTCAGCAATATATGAAAAGGGTGGATCACAACTAGAGTTCAAAGGACCAATACATGTTGGGCGGGTGATTGTTGAACCATAGCTAGACTTGGTTAGAACAACAGATAAAACAAAAATATTCAAACAAAATTGTAAGGAAAATATAAATAAGAATAAGCATATAGAACCAACAAAATGAACCACCAACGTAATTTACCTGAGAAAGGTATTGGTATACATCAGCAATCATCAAAACACGCAAATGCCCATGCAATCCTAATGCTAGGAGAAGTCCTGCATGAGTAACATTTGGCTCCTCTGGTTTGTTATATGCAATCCACGTTCTTGACATTTTCTCCTACATAAGATGGGTCAACACTTGTGAAAATCAAGAGTGCAGCGAATCAGATGGCACATTGGGCGCAACAAACACTACATGACCCACCGGGGCCATGACAGGCATGGTGGAGGCTAGGGAGTTGGATGGTGTGCAAAATATCAGTCCCATTAGATCATCCTAGACCCTTGAGCCATGGCTGTCAAGCTTAATGGCAATGAAAGACTTTTTCGGATATCAATCCAATCAATCGTAATAGTTGCATGAGTGCCAAACTTGGGCTTCTTCCAATTCATTAGTTGTAGGGAGTGCGCTCTGTTTGTAGGGGGAACTTGATCACGGGTTGGCCATAACACACCTTTATCGAACTCGTAGCCAATCACACAAGAACATGGTACAAGGTACCTCTCACAGATTGCATAACTATAGGGGATACACCATAGTAACGCCAACCCCCTCATGCTAATCCCCATGAATTGGCACTCACTCTAATTTAAGATTAATATTAAGTATACTCACTGTTGGATTAGATTTCGTAAGTGTAACTTTAACTTAAAGGCCCCAAAATCAGTGTTTGTGATGATCTGATTGGGACAAGGTTTGCACAAAGTAATATCCTAATGAGACCGTTCTATCACATTATCCTACTATGATTGGCATGCATCCAAGTGGGTCCCACAAGGGGCCTAAAGTTTTACCTCTCATGCAAGCCGTGAGAGGTACCTCTCACCAAAACTAAAGTTAACTAAGTCAAAAGCAAATAAGCAATACCCCCAAGATATGAAAAGAATATTAGTAAGAAATTGTTAAATACAGAGGATCAAAAGGTATTACTTCAAATAGGTTATACTTGGGAAATATAAACCTGAAATGGGGCTAGCCTCAGTCCAGCAGCAACACCATTGTGGAACTCAGGCCATGACCTTAGTTCAGTCAAGTTCCTTACATTTGGATCAAGATTGACCTATTCAAGGAGAGTTTTATCAGAAAATTTAGAAACAAAACAATTACAGAAAGTTTATATGAGAAAATTCATTATACTATAATCCCCAAAAATATATGGAAGGATATTATGATCAGAAAAGAAAAATGACCATAACAGATGGAGTTTCTAAACAGAAAGCACAAATAAAAGTTCGCTCATAGGAGAATAATTGATGCAAACCAGAAGTAGCCTGCTTAACTAGATGCAGTTCATCAGCTAGCCATGGGTCTCAAGACTCAATGTGACCTGTCCAAGAGCCTCCTGTGCGCGCCCCCCCCCCCCCCCCAAAGAGAGAGAAAAAAGGAAGTTCAGATGACAACCTGACCTGAAACCAAATCTGGAGCAACCTGAATTCTAGGAGGAGAACAATTTAGTAGGCCTCATTCAGCTGGCACTCTATGAGCCCAAATTCATGATGGGCTCCACAGCCCCCCAAGTAGCTTGCAACCAACTGTTTGAATTCAAGTCCATGGAAGCTCTTGAATGTTTCTGTATTTTATCAAAATACAGCAACCTTGCTTTTTTTTTTTTTTTAATTTAGGGACTTGCTATTCTTTGTGTTGGAATATTTTAAGTTATTTCTCACTTCATCATCCTCCATCTCATTGCGATTTATTTGGGGATTGCATCGTTTGAGAGACTAGATTGCTGTCCATTTGCCATTAAGCAATCTGTACCTGTAGATCGCCTTTATGTGAGCTACATCAATAACCCGCCTGCTTCCACAATTCAAGGTTCAGATTTCCAAAGGGTTGTTGATCTTCTCAATTTTCAAAATAAAAATGTCCAAAACGAGCACAGTTTTCAATCTCAGCAGCTATGACCCAGTCACTGCCAAGTGCCAAGTCCAAGTCGACTTAAGACTTGCTGATTTATTAATCATTGGGAACAAGTGTTACTTCATTGCAACCGGGGGTGTCTATAACCAAACAAATTGTAGCACTTTAGAATTTTCTTTTTGTGTTTTCTAATAATCACTGGATTTCCATAGGAAATATGTTAGAATGTCATGCGACAGGATCCACTAGGCACTAGAAGACTTTTTGTTCTCTTTTTTCCTTTTCTTTTTTTTTTTTTTCTAACGGTAACCAAAGTTAAGTAAAATGAGCTAGATAGTACAAGAACACACACAAGCCCTGACAATAGACTCCCTCATTGGCAAATCGATCAGCTGCCGAGTTAAAAATCTTAACATAAAAGGATCATCCAATGTAATTCAGATAACTCGACCGCCTCCTCCATGACATCTGCAATAAAGCTCTACACGAACCAGATGCCCATCTGATTTCTAGATTCTTTCTTAATCTTCTACGTATTTTTTTAACATTCTTTTAATAATGTTTTCTTATCATCATAATTTCTAAGCTCCACCACAAGGTTCCCTTATTTATGACTCTTCTTCCCCCTTGATCTTCCCGACTATTTGGCTACCAGTTTAACACAACCTACCATTTGATCCCATACTTCATCAGAATTCATATCGACAATTCACAGCCTCAGTACTCTTTCTATGTAAGCGTTTAGCCTATTAATTTTCACCACCTTATTCCTGAGCAATTCCTGATTTCCTTAATAGCTACTCCACTCTTAAAAGCAGTATCTAAAATGAATGGATTATATTGTGCTCAAAGACTTGTCTTAGAAGATTTTTACAAAACTCCAGCATCTGCAATTGCCATCCAAAACCTATCTGGCGCTCTGCAGTATTACAAAAATTATATCCCTTCTTTCCAAATTCATAATCTCCAGAATTATTATTGACAAAAGGAATGTCAAGATCAATTACAATGATAAAGCTAATTTCATCAACTTATACCTACAATGAAATGGAACCCCAATAGTGCCACCCATGCCACTCAAGAAAAATCTTAACTGAATCATCTTCCTAATCTGATTTATAACAGGGAAAAAGGAATGGTTTAGACCGATAGCAATAAAATAGGTCTAACCATTGATTTAGGCCAATCGCTTGAGCAGAACCATTGATTACCATTGTTGTTTGAGATTAAATTTAATCAAATGCAGTAATCACTTGACCAATGGTGGTCAAAATCGATTATTTGAATCACTGATGACAATGCAAGTAATCATAAATTTAGATATCTCTACATCGGCCCCATCTTCAACTATTCATGATGCTCAACAATTTCATCAACGCAGAACATGATTGAATGACTACTTGAAAAGTATGAAGCACCACTTATCACTGTCATCTAATCAATGACACAGATCTAATACAAAACCAAAGGCCCTGCTTAAAATTTAGACCGTAAATTTATGGAGCCGACCCCAACATAGTTGGGACAAGGCTTTGATAATGATGATGACAACTTGGGTTATGACTTGTCATTGAGGAATTCTTCTTTGATTAAGCAACTCTAATAACTAACGAAAAAATGGACTATTTAAAAGAGTTTGAAAAAACAAAGATTGCATCATTCTTTTAACCATCAATCATGTATCTTGAATTTAGGCTTGGTGTTGGCTGATTAGAAATGAGGAACAACGAAAAAGTAAAGTTTCAATAAAAGAGGGGTCTCAAATGAGTAAAAAGAAAAAAGAGTTTACTTGTTAAATCGAGAGGTTCTATCTCATTTTCAAAAAAAATCAATGCTCGCCAGAAAAAATGCATACTTCAGAAAATGGCTTCTGTAAACTGATGAACCAAACATCACATTTCAAACTCATTTTAAAGGGAGAAGAAACTTTTTTCACCTACAACTGAATTTTTTACTGGTAATTAAACAAAGACTGATAGTTAGTAGCATTAAGCCAAATATAAACTGTATAACTTTGTGTATAGCATGCCCAACCTTTATCTTGTCCAATATTTCAAAAAGCTGTGGTCATACACCTGCTCTTTTCTTTTCTTTTTTCTAAATGGTTACACCAGCTCTTTGCATCTGTATCTGCAACTAGGTGTTGTAGATTACTCTGCATTCTCCAATATCTAAGCGATTTTTTTTTTTTGTTTTTTGTTCTGGTACATACATGTTCCACACACACATGCTACCCAAAGCCTCTATCCAAGAGACCCAAGGATCAAACCCTGGTTGCACCTGTGGATAGGGAGATGCCTCACCAATGGGCTATCAGTGGTTGTATCCAAGAAAACAATATTCTATTAGTGAATTTTTAAATTAAAAAAAAAAAAGGGCGCCCCAATGCACGAGGCTCCCGCATAGTAAATTTCTAAATTATTTTACCTAATTAAGTTTGTGCAAACATACTGTTTTTCTTATTTGATAACAAACATAAATACATAATCTTGTATTCATTAGATCAGCCGGTACATATTATGACACACACTATGGCTGCCTTTTCCTTTTTGTTGCTTTCATACATTGTTTATAAGGCCAGTAGTCAATTTCACAGAAATTGATAAAAACTAGCCAGCAAATATTAGCCTTTTGGTACATCATAGTTCTGAGTTTTTCGCTGCTATCCAGAAATGTGATATATATAATCAGTGTGAACTACCAATAAATGAAACTTTGGGTGATAACTGAACCAGGTGCACTAATTGAACAAGCCAGATGTATCACAAGGCTAAACTAATTGAGCAGTCAAAGAACTAGAAGCATTTATTAAATGATACTGACATTCTCCACCAAGGGCAGGGGTTATGGCCTCGTGGGAGTGATGCGTGTGAGGGCAGCTGGCTTGGTATTGGCCTTGCAATTACAAATTATGTAGAAAATAAAAGGGACTCAAGTTTCGATATATATATATATACTCCTGAATGTAACAAAAATGCACAAGAGCACAAATAGCTCGCTCATCCTCTACAAGTTCAACATTGATAACAATACAGAAAATAATAATCCAAACAAGGCATTTGTACACACATTCTTTCAACAGTATCTTCAGAAGGCTAAAAGATATTAAGAGCATGGAACAATTATCTAGACCAAGTAACAAAATAATAATAAAATAACAAATTTTTATATAGAAAATAATAATAATAATAGAATAAAAAGAAGAAAAAAAAAGATCATATATAATGATGCAAAAGACAAACAGCAAAGACGGTAAATCAAAAAGCACCATGACAGCAGCAACAATAATGTAGTCCAAAGTCCAAACAAATGTGAAGATACATATACAAGCCTTACAGAAAACGAAACTTTATCATACACTGAGTAGAAACATACAGTTGCATTTTGTTGTGCGGGCAAGCGACCAGCCAAAACAAGTTTTGGAATTGTGAGTGCCTACAAATTTTCAGGGAAGCAATTAGAAAACATGAGTCATGAAGTGATAATTACACACCCTAAAAGCCAGTTGAGACCAACAGTTGAAGATTATGCGGCAGTTTTCAAACAGGCCTATACCTCTGTCAGTAGCGTACAAGTGGTACCCAGGGTAAAAGCACCTCGACCAAGGGGGAGAGCAGTAGTTCTTTGTGCAAGCTGCCAAAGCTGAGCCTAAACGAAATTCAACAGATACAATATTTGGAAAGAGATCCATACTAAAGATTTGACACATAAAAGTCAAGCCTATAAAAATCATAGACAAACTAAAGATTCCCCAGCGAAACAAAAATATTTTCAAGCGATCAGCATATGAAATTCATTTGATTCACATGGCAGATTCTCTTTCTGTTCTTTTTTTCTTTTTTTTATTTGCGGTGGTAGGGTTTGGTGGTGGGTGTGTACTCATTGAGATTCATATTAGGTAATAAAGACCGCCTAATCTGGTGGTTTTGGACTCTATGGAAATGGAATCAATGAAGCAACTCAGGCTCAGGCTTCCTCTTTCCCATAACAAAGGCCCAATTGACACTATCCAAATCACAGCCAAAACTACCCAGATACTCACACACCCAATTTGATGTGAAAATGAAGCAAAAATCCCCTGCCACCAATCAAGGATGATGATGGATATTTTTGCAATACATATGGAGCAATAAGCTAGCTGCCTTGATATCATTACTACCCAATGCTATCAGCACTGCCATGGGCTCTTAAAACCAAGGTTTATATAGAAATCCTATATTTCTGAAGCTGTATCCGATTGGAAAATAGATACCCGGCATTGTCTGATGAAGAAAGAAGAAGAATCCAAGAACAGGAACTGCTGAATGAATACTGCACACGCCTTGGATTTCAAAGTGCTGAATCTAGGCTAAGAAGTTGGAGTAACTGAGGAAGAGTTTGAACTCTGTGGAACCAATCTCTTTGTGGTTCAGGTTTTAACATGACCAAGCTCAAACATAATTCTAGCCTGGATGAAACTGCAGTTTGGATATAGAATAATATCCATGAGTTCTGTCAGATAAACTGAAGTCCTCAGAGAGAACCAGTGATTACCACCTGTTCATAACAGAAGTAAGCTGAACCAAACCAAAATTGTTCTCTCTGCCTTGATCGGCCAAGAGAAATATTTTTCAGACAGTTGCCTTCTATGCCTTGTGAAGACAAACCCCCTCTAGAAAAGAGAATATCATGTATGACACCAAATCAATGTGATAAAAAAACTGCAATCTTTGAGAACCTCTCCAGCACTACAATCCCACTACAAAATCTGCATTAATGTCCTCACAACAATCAACTCTAAGGGTTTTAACATACTCCAAAAATCCTCACAAACCACCCACCACCTTTATACACACCTCATAAAAAAATCTCCCTACTGAGTGCATTATACAGGTGGAGAGCAATAGGGGGCACCGGTGAGAAAAAGTTTGGCTATACAGGAGGATGGCCCATCAAAAGGTAAGGGTAGCCCGAAGAAAACATTGATAGAGGTCATTGAATTAGATTTGAAGAAATTTAACTTATCGAAGGATTTGGCTCAAAATAGAATGGAATGGAGAAACAGAATTCATGTAACTGACCCCAACATGGTTGGGATAAAGCTTTGATGATGAGTGCATTATACTCGAACTGCTAACTGATATCAGCCATTGATTAGCCCTCCTAGGACAGCAAAACATCACAATATCACCGACATCATTATCCATCCATCTAGAGCCAGCAAAAAGAGCTCTACTCCAACTAAACAAAAATACATAAATAAAGAAAAAGAAAAAAGGACTTTCTAATCTTATGACAGGTTTTCTCAGACCACTATGGGGTCATCTGGATATCAGTTGCAAAGCACGTAACTTCTCTAAAAACAGATGAATAAAGCTCCTTAGCATCATTCAACGAAACCCAACTTTTTGTGAGTGCGATGTCAGCATAAATGAATCCTTCATCAATAGATAGATAAAAATCCTACTTTCAAGTAGCTTAAACAATCCAACCCATTAAATCCCACCCTAATCAGCACTTAGTTCCTACAGGCCCAGCATTTTCCCTTTTGTATTTAATTTGACACGCAACCCACCCACTTGTTTTGCCTTTGCCTGCATCAGACATAAATTAACAAGATTCCAAATAAAAACCGAAAAATCAAATCCTTTCCATCAAAATTTATGAAATTATAGTAGTTACTTCAACCCATAGAAATGAATAAAGGTGGTAGGTTCTGGAAACTGTTGGGTTATAATTATGACCTATCATAAATAATCTTGTAGGCATTTCTCCACTAATATTTTTATTTTATGTAAAGAAGTACATGAAAATCATTTCATTATGAAACAAAATGTAAACCTGTTGGATATCCTGGTCAGAGGCACTAGGATTAACAGATGTTAGAATTGCCATAGGTCTTGCAGAGCATAAGAGGCGCCTAACCTGGGGAGCAAATATGCTAGTTATAACAGTAAAAAATATGCAACTCAAATAAGAGGTAATAATGCAAAGAAATCAAAAAACAAAATAATTTTTTTTTCCTGTGGATGGTTACATTCATCTTTCTTTTCCATTTTCCCGTAAAGATACAATGAGCTTAAACAAGAAAAAGAAAAAAAAATACATGATATCTAATCCAAGTATCTAACTACCATTGAGAAACTAACACAAATATGATAAACAAATAACTAAAAAATTGATATAAATTTCCAAAAGAAACTAGACAGCAATTCAAGGGGGGAAAAGAACATGGATAACAAATACACCAAAATACAGATAAGTGAACAGTGGAACTTGAGCAGACACTAACTTAAAGAAATTAATAAGCAGATGATAACTAATACTTAATCAGACAATAACTTATAGAAATTAATGAGCAGATGATAACTAATACTTAATCCAAATATTCAGACCATTACACTTGTCCAAGCATATCTTACGAAAAATAACATCATCAATCACCAAAGAAATATCATCAATTGCAAGAGAAACAAAATCATCAATCACCACATGACTAGCACAATCATTATGCCCTAGTGATGCAGGCTCCGGAGGGCCAATTAATGAGGATCTTGTCTTAGAGCAGATCCGGGATTATTAAGAAAAGTTTGATCAAACTAACTAGGTCTTGATATATCTTAATAAGGGTAAGATCTGAACGTTCTACATTAGGGATCAAAGGGGAGAAGCATGAATGGTAAGATTTTGCAGTGGGCCCCATAGTCCTCTCCCTCTTTGAATCTTAATCTGCATTTCGATGTAGATTTCAGATCTAAACTGCAATGAGTTCAGATTTGAATTTTAGTTTGAGTTTGAAATGATAGGATGAGATTTTATGGGTTTAAGAGTAGCATTTAAGTAATGGAAGGGGTCAACTTAGATCTGGTATTATTCATTTTATTCTCACTCAGTGTCGTTCTTAGCACTTCTGCAATTACTTCCCATGGTTTGAAATTAGTCCCATGGGATTGAAGGCTATGTGGTGCTTTAGACTCCTAGTGATTAGTGAAATTGTTGCTATCAATCAAGAACCTTTGGTTTTGATACCAACTGTAGCCAAAAGAATTGATTCCCAATTAATCAAACACCTATTACATGCAAAAACAAGGAGAAAAGCAATAGTTTCACAAATCAATAGTAGTCAAAACTACAACATAGCCTTTAACCGTACGGGACTAATTTCAAACCATGGGGAAGAAATTGGAAAAATGCTAACAGGAACTCTAATTGAAAATAAAATGAATAATAACAAACTTAGACTTCGATGTCCATTACATTGCTTAAATAATGCTAAAGCCATAAATTTTCATCATCAAAGCCTTGTCCCAACTATGTTTGGGTTGGCTACATGAATTATGTTTCTCTATTCCGATCTATCCTAAGCAAATCTTCAGATAACTTGCACTTCTGCAAATCAATTTTTACTGCCTCCAACCAAAACCTCTTTGGCTTACTCCTTCACTTTAGTAAGCCGTCAACCTGGATAGCGAAACCTTTTCTTACCGGCGCCATTGCCGGCCTGCATTGGACATGCCCAAACTATCTCAAATGGATTTCTCTAATTTTATCTCCTATTGATACTACCCCTAAATACACTCAAAAGTGCTCATTTCTAAATTTATCCTTTCGAATTTTACCACACATCCACCTCAACATTCTCATTTTTATTACATTCATTTTATACTTATGTTGCTTCTTGATTGACTAACATTCTGATCCATTGGTCATAGCTGGTCTAATAGCATTACCATGGCATTCGTTGGTCACAAAGGACTCTAGAAGCAGGTCTCCACTGCAACCATCCTACTTTTATCTTATGTTTGACATCTTCATTAATCTCCCCACTCTTTACTAATAATCAAGCCAAGGTAACGAAATGAATCTTTGTGGTATCTCCCAAACTTCAATTCTCATCCTAGTTTCAGCTCTTTATATATGCCTATTAAAAATTTAAAATTGCAATTCATATATTTTGTCTTTGTACGACTTATTTTAAAACCTTGGAATCCAAAAGCTGTGAGACCCCAATCCACTAGATAATCCCTTAGGCTAAAATCAAGTCAAACAATCCGGTGAGCCAAGAAAGGGGAATTTGCAGGGGTAAGGGTGGAGTGCTTCTGTTAGTACTGTGAAGCTTTGTCCAAGTTCCATATCGAAAATGTCTAAGTCAAGTCAAACCCCGTCTTAGCTTGAGATGACACATTTTAAAGTCATGCGGCCCTCGAATCCCATAAAATTCCAAAGCGTGCTTCACACTTGAGCAACTCCAAGATGGGTGACTGCCTGGGAAGTCCTCGCACGCGCATGTGGGCCACAGGGAACAAAATTATGCTAAGTTAAGCCAAACTATGACAATTGGCATCAAAACTAAGGACAGCTCAATGTTCAGTGGGGTAGAGTATGAGATCCCAATCCATCTTGGTAATCCCTTAAGGCAGGATCAGGTCAAGCAATCCTATCAGCCAAGAAAGAGGAATCGGCAAGGGTAAGGGTGGAGTGTTTCGACTAGCACTGTGAGGCTTTCTCTAGGTCCCACATCAACTAAATCGAAGTCCTGACCTTTGGCTTTAAGTCAAACCCCTTATGAAATTAAGAGTGCTCGGGCAAGAGCAATACCAAGATCCGCCTAAGAAGTCCTTGCGCATGCACATGGGCCAAAGTAAACAATATTACATTAAGTTGAGCAGGGCAATGACAAAAGCCTCCAGCCTTCTCACAAGTTTTTACCACTAATTTCAAGACCGAGTAAAGGAGGGTTGCATTAGGTAAGTTGACAACCAACATAAAATTTTGTCACAACCCAAACATGAAATTTTAATCTCCCATTCAGATTCGAACACAAACTCAATTTCAAACTTAAGTTGGAATTCTTCCAGCATGATGAGATCACAATCTTGTCTAAAGACAATCATTATGCTTAAGTGTTGTATCAACCAAACACACAACAAGATAACCAATCTCGCAAATCCAAGACATTTTTGTTCTTGGATATTACAATTTATTTATGAGACTGAGAAACATCAATGCCTAAAAAATATCTTAGTTTTCCCAAATCATTAATGTCAAACTCTCTCCAAAGAATGGTTTTAATGCCTACACCTCCTTTGGATCATCACCTGTAACCACTGTTATCATTGACATACTCAATAAAATTGGTGATACAGACACTCCTCTTGAAAAACAAAGTACAAACTGAATAACTTCTAGAATGCCCAAATTTTAGCATTGCTTGATTGAACATGCTGAAAACATGCCTAAGGCTGTTGCTTCAGGTATGTTCTTCCCAAAGAGAACCACCGTATTCAAGACAATGGATTTCCGTTACATCTTTATCCTGCGGCTATACTAAAAAGGATTTTGTATGTTTTCTCTCCCTTTAATCTATTTGCATTGGAACTTTTGACCCCACTTAAACTCTTCTCGAACAAACATCCTTCTTTTTAGCAGAACTCTCAGAATTTCTCTTTGATGAATTGAAACGTTGTGTTTCTCCTCTCTGTCCATGTCTTGGATTGCCACAATATAATCGATCTTACTTCTTCAATTCAAACAAAGGAATTATTCTTCCAATCTTTTTTACTTGGATTTTATTATTCTCAGCTTTAGAAAAAGGAAAAATCCAGCCCACTGTAGAACCCAACCCCCCCCCCCCCCCCCCTGCCTGGCTGCGTCCTCATCCTTGATCTACATTATTCCAAAGCAAAATAGAGGACCCCAAAGATTGCAGATTGACATTCATTGACATTCAGAACAATAGGACTAAGATACTTAAAGTAGGCAGTAGAATAGCTCTAAGAGAGATCAACGGAAACACATTGAGCCATTCTACTGTGAGCCTATGACAAAGAATCTTTCAATCATGGACAAGTGCGGTTCCTCTTGGCTTAGCCCAAGTATAAAAAGGCACTGGACATCTGCAGATAAATTAGATTGTTCTATTTAATCCAATCTGAAAATGCTGTCATAGAAGAAACGTTCCTTAAAGCACCTTTCACCTATGAAGAGTACTTAATGACATTGACGTCTCCCTATGGCAAACCCCATTTCCATGTAATAAGGTGTAATTCTCTTGAAAAGACCCAAGAACAGCCACTACCATTATCCAGGAACACTGAAATAGAAACACCAGCCACCAAATCATCACTCTTGGTCCATTTAGACCTATCTCAAGCTAGGAGTATAGCTTCCAATGATCCTGTTGAATTTTGGCCATCTAATCTAAATGCCAACAAAGACGGATCTGATTCAACCATCTTCCACATTTGCAATAGTGTCTTCTAGGATTAAAACCATATCTGCATTAACAAACTTAATTAAACTATGACTATCGCTTCAAAAAAGACCCTGGCTCACGAACATTCTAGGAGATTATCATCATTTATCACATATTTTATCTCCCATCTCCTTAACAGGGCTTCACCCACTCTGTCAATCATTAGTTATTGTAGACATTAGATTTAACAATTCACTCTTGTAGATCTCCTTGTTTCTATTCCATCCTTGTTCACCAAAAACATCTAATAAACCATCATCTTAACCTCCTCTTCCCAACCACAAAAAAATAGACCCACATCGGAACCTATTTCATATATATTTTCCTGATCTTTTAGGAAAATCTGAGGCATCAATTGCAGTAGAATTATCCCTAACAACAGCTGGTATCAGCTGTCATCCTTTCCTTCTGCACTCCGTAGCTCATCTTCTTCAGAAGTAACATCTCTTATCTTTCAATCTGAAACACAGGTTCCTCTAAATGCTCCTTTTATCTAGGTTGAACGTGCGCAGTAGTTACAGTAACACAACACCTTGACGTGCCGTTATAGGACCATCTGCAGCTTCAATGTATCCAATACGATGCATGTCACATTGGACTCTGAGCTTGCCTTAAGGTCACAATATATCTGTTTTATTTGCTGGATTGAACTGGTGTATGGGCAGGCCCCAACTGAACCGAATTCAACTGGACTTTGGATCTCGTTGTCCAAGTAGGCTTTCACCACATCTGGGAATCTGATGTAGAGTTCTGCGCAATTCCAAGTGGCACTATAACTGCATGTGCCAAGTGGAAGCCTATCTCAGGGATTTTATTGGAATTAACTGAATCCCTTATACAAACCGTGAGAGGTGAGCAATGAGTAGAGGGATTTGAAACCCTTGTTTTTTTTTTTTTTTTGAGAAAAGAGGGATTTTCCTTTTTGACATAGTGATGCCCTTGCACAACTGTTCACTGCCTAGCTAGTAGTAGCTATAGCCAATGTCTCACTAACATGAAAATGGCCAAAACCAGTGGGATCCTAACATGAAAATTGTAGTGCAGAGAATCTCGTAACAGATAATTATGTTCCATTATTTTTCATCTTGAAATCCTCAATATGACCCTGGTTTGAATCAGATTTTTATTATGGCCAGCATTTTCCTCACAAATCAATCCATGATTTGGGGATTTTTGAAGCAGATGAACTTCCACATTGCCATTTTCCCCATAATGTGCTTCATTTCAGTAATGGAGGGTGGTAGAGTCATAATAGTTAACTTCCCACTTTCATAGGGGAACCTCCAAAGTCTGAACGAACTTCAATAACAAGACAAATGAGCAGAAAGAAAATTATAATTGAGAATAAATTGTGTAGGTAAAAATTTCACAGGTCAAGTTGCTTCATTTTAGCAATAAAATCATACCCATCATACCATTTGATGGATAAACAACAAAACGGATAATAGTAAAAATACTCGATAACATCATTCAATTCATATAAAATGATGTTAAAAAGAATGAAGTGACATGCAAGATGAATTCACAAAAAAATAGAGACAGCCACAAGCATCTCTGCTTGTTACAATAAAGTGGAAGTCTATTAAAATACATCATTTTATGAATTAGATGCAGTAATGTTCTTTAAAACATTTCATCCATTTTTTTTTTCATTTTTTTGATAGGTCATCCAGTATGTTATTTGTAGAGGAATATTCCACTACAAAACAGCACGAGTCTTTAGAGCTGCAACTGGTTTATGCCAATCTTGATGCATGAGCAATGTAAAAAATCTCATTTAACTCTGTGCCTGCTTGAATAATCAGATTAGTGTATGCAGACTTAAGGGGGAAAAAACCTCATTCAACCGCAGATCACGACCAAATCGGAGCTGTGTACTGGCATTAAACATATGCTCCATCCCATCAGCCATAGACCCATCAAGAGAATCCGCATCCTCAATAGTGAAACCATCCAATCCTATCATATCAGAAATCGATGAAGGCATAGTCACTGGATGCAGATGCAGCATATACGGTACTGATGTGGAGACTAAATTCAGGCAGGTGTGAGAATCAGCGTCTTTTCGATTTCTTGAGGGTCCCAAACATGTCAGTGCCAAATCCTCTCGGCCAACAAGAACATATGCAGGCGCTGGCCAGTCAGCAGGAGGAGAGTCCCGGCATTTTTCCAATGCCTAAAAAATTCAGTAGAAGAATGCAACCACAAAATTAGTCAATGCATAGAGGGTACATAAACCATAGAGGAAAAATAACTTTTTTATTACTTTAGAAACTACTATGCATATTTTTCCTTAAGTTACAAAACCTATATAAGATCAAACCACGAAGATAATATAACAGGGCAGAATTTGCCCAAGAACCAAACTTTTGTACACAATAGGATAATTTGAAAGATGAAAATTATTGAACACTCATCAGCTGCATCATAGCACATATTGAAGATAAGATGATGCAAAAATGACTCACATGGCGTAGAGGAAGCGAAACACCAGCAGGAAGTAAGTCTAACTGCTGGAGACCAAATCTTTCAGCAACCATAGCCAAGACAGTGAGCTCTTCTGGCGTACTTGCTGATCCTTTAGCAATGTTATAATATACACCTGTAGAAAGTTTCCTCCCAATCCTCTCCGATCCTAATAATAGACTGTAGAAAGAGACTATTTTCCGGCCCAAGCTTACCACAGAACTTCCATCTTTACAAATTAAAGGCGGAAGGTCATTATCATTAACAAAATGACAGCCATATCTCAAACAAGTTTCAAGCCATCTAAACAAGCATGGTGGCACTCTATGAACAGAAGAAGGGCAAGACACAACTTTCTGCAAGAGGTAGGGAAAATCACGAAGGTAATGGTCCACATAGCTTGTCTCACCCAAAGAAGTAGCAATGTTGCACAATAAAGTACCAAGAAGACCCAAGTCACTGTAAACAAAATGAGAATGCAAAGTGAAAATCCAGAAGTGACATCATCATCATCATAGCACATATCCAGAAGTTGGGTGGATAAGGGATACATTTTAGGAATTAATTTAACATGATGGTAAAAAAATTAGGCGAGATTTTAGAGAAGTAAGGTGGTAGAGAGAGTGTAAATTAAAGCTCTAAGAATGGAGGCCTCTGGAGGGTGCCACATCAACACCTCTTATTTTTCTTTTTTTCTAGAGCGCCACGTCAGCATCCTAAAATACTAAAATCTCTCCTATAATCTCTCTCTCTCCATCTTATCTTTTAGGCAATTAGTATTTTTACAATGAACCCCAAGGGGATCCCCCTCTATTTAAATCAAGGACCAATGGTGGTCCCTATGTGTCAACCCACTCAATGGATGATGAATGGCCACCCTGTCATAATCACAATGCCCCACAAGGGGATCCCCCTCTATGTGAATCAAGGACCAATGGTGATCCCTATGCGTCGACCCACCCATTGGATGATAAAAACCTAATAGGTGCTCCCTCCTAACCTGTAACCAATGTAGGACCCTCTAAAGATTATTAATCACAGAGGACTCATCCACTGAGATGATAAAATCAAATAAATCTAATGCTGTTAATCATGGAAGGCCCCACCTACCAAAATGGATGAAATATATGAAATGACATATGGGTGATTCTCATTCTCTATCTAATCAAGAGTTGCTAACATGATTCAAAATAAAACTAAAATCACTCACATAAGAGTGATTACATCCCATTTACATTCATAAGCATTAATCAAGCACTGATATGTGTAGGTTAAGGGCAAAATGCTTGGCGAAATAAACTTTTATCTTCCTTTCTCTCTATCTATAAAATTTTCTAATATACTTTTTTTCACTCCTCAAAAACATCCATTATATATATTAAAGCTGCAAGAATGGAGGCCTCTAAAGGGTGTAACATCATCATCATTTTCTTTTTCTTTTTTCTAGAGCACTACATCAGCTTCTAAGAAAACTATACATGGTACCAAAAATCACTAACTTCCCCATACTCACTCTCTCTACCACCCCACTTCCTAAAATCCCTCCTAATTTCTTTACCATCATGTTAAATTACTTCCTAAAATGTATCCCTCATCCACCTAACTTCTCTAAAATTCTTAATACAAGGCAACTAAATCTAAGGATCTAATACAAAGCCCAAGAAAACCGTTTAATTTTAGAGAAAAAAATGAGCCATCCATTTGATGAATTTGGAGAGCATTAAATCCCATGGGAGGACAGGGACTTTTTTTTTAATGTCTAGATTGTTTTTCACCATCATATTGCACGCCTTTGGATTTCTTCATTGGATATTGATGAGATAAAAATCTCAAACAATACACACACAACTTTTTACAATTTTTATTTAAATTGATCAAAAAATTCAAAAAATTCACAACTTGTACACGCACATATTTATAGTGCGTAGGGACTTTTGGATTTTCAAATCCCATAGACCTTTTTTCCATTTGGAAACTATGGGCAAATTCTTCATTAGTTGTGATCTTTCAATAGATTACTTATTTGAAAAGCCGGGATGGATTCTTGATTTTGTAGCGTCATCCTCTTTTTAAATATTCTCGATTGTAGAATCATCCTATTAATAAATGATTTACTTTCATCATTATTATTATAATTTGTGCAGCTCATATGACAAGAGCACACGGTTTTTACCTGATGGGTGACCCCATGGACTTTATGTTTTACTCTCTTTTTTTAAATCCATAGTGTCATTAATATTTTTTCTTTAATCAAAATCCCACCAAAAGAGAAAAATTAGAAGAAAGCAATCCCAAAATAGATTAACTAAAATAATGGCCATTTGTGAAGAGATCATATAGTATAAATTAAAATCCTACTTTCTTATTATCACATATAAATAATGTAAGTCATTTATTTCCTTATAATTAAATAATAAAATTATAATTTAATCAATTTCTTTATGTTTCCTACCCTCTCTCCTACTTATCTCTTAATTGCAATCTCAATCAACTGTTTGTAGAGTAAATTTTACACCTACTTTATTTTATTTTTTTATCTAATAGAATGCTTTTTATTATTTTATTATTTTAATTCCTTATTAATAATAATACCATTATTATCTCTGAAAAGAATGTCTCTTTTTACAACAAATTTCTAAGTTCTTTTTCATCTTATTATCTTCTAGCATTTATTAAACATAACTATAGTGATTTTTTTTATAGTTCTAACTATTATTTTAATTTAATAGAATCTTTATTTTAGCTCGGGCTCAGCACGGGCTTTTGTTGCTATTAGGGTTTAGGGTACCACCAAGAAAAAAAAAACAGCAAATGAAAGGGCAAAGTGAAATTATAATTCTAATAATAATGATAAAGGAAATGATAAGCAAAGACATGATAATTGTTTAATAGCAACTTTTGTTGCTATTAAACATCCTTTTTTTTGTTGCTATTGCTTTTATCATTATTATTATTATTTGTGCTTATCATGTCTTCTCTCACACACACCCCTTATTTGGCCCACCGTGACGCATCCCAATCACAGGATTAAAGCACAATCACATGATCTTGTAAGTTGTAACAAAGCCAAAGGAACTGATTCCCAACTGTTTGTGAATATCACATAGAAATCAAAAGCAATTACAAAGTGAAAAGCATTATTTATACTAACCAAAGCGAGTCAAAACCACCAAGTAGGACATAGCCTTCAATCCTATGGGAACAATCTTAAACTATGGAGAAGAAATTGAAAAAGTGCTAAGAACAACAATTTTGATTGACAATAAAATGAATAATAATGAATTTAGAGTTGGATATCCCCTTGGGCATGCATCGAGGTATGGCTAAAACACGAATCTCCTTATTTCTTTACTGCAGACTCAAACTGAAATTTAGGTTCAAATTCAAATTCAAAATACAAATTCAAAGATGGAAAGGACTATAGGCCCAATATGAGGGTCCCATGAAAAAAATCCTATTTTCCATGCTTCTTGCCAAAAATCTTTCGATCCATACTCTAGATCTTTCAAATCTTGCCTTAATGAATATGGATTAAGACCCTACTAGCTTGATCAAGTTTTTCTAAATAATCCAGGGTCTAGTCCAACACATGACCCTCATTGATTAGTATACTCCAATGATCGTGACTATACCTTGATGCATCCCAACCATAGGATTAAAGCATAATCCAATGATCATGACCATCTATCCAAGGGCATCAAAGTTTAATGGTTACGTAGCGCTCTCTCTATAAATATATATGATTGTGGGGCCCACCTAGGCCAACTTGTGATCAATCTATCTCCCTTGTGCTTAATACCCCCCAAGGCCCTCACAGTAAAAATTTGCACTCAACCAATTTGAGACATCCATGATCCAACCTATACATGCCATTGGTCTAAATTTTGAAATTTAAAAAACTGTAGCTAAAAAAACTAATAAGTTTGAGGCCAATAAATCAAGGGATAAGACAATCCAAAAGGTTGTCCGATCATAATCCAGTATGAGCTCTTTCCATTCCCGTACACCCAGCCATCCAAATGGTAATGAGCTGCTTCGATATAAGCAACATGTCGCTTACTAATAGAACAAGACATCCAAACGGTAATAAGCTGCTTCGATATAAGCAACACGTCACTTGCTAATAGAACAAGACATCCAAAGGGTAATGACCTGCTTCGATATAAGTAACATGTCGCTTGCTAATAGAACAAGGCGCTTCTCTCTCTCTCTCTCTCTCTCTCTCTCTCTCTCTCTCTCTCTCTCTCTCTCTCTCTCTCTCTCTCTCTCTCTCTACCTACACATATACAGGCAAACATAATAAACCTACATATTTATAATAGATACATAAAGAAAGAGACAAAAATAAACATGAGTGACACCTGAAGGTAAAAAAGGAAAAAAAAGCAAGCTACAGTTAAAGTAAGGACATTTGTATAACATAGATTGCGACCCACTCATGATCAATGAATGAGAGAGATCGTATGGATATGAGGCCAAGCCTAAATCTAAATTTTTTGTCGTTTAATATATGGGCCAGGCTTGGATCAAGTGACAAAGAGCCCAAAGGCCTGACTCGTTGGGCCAAAAAAATGATACATGTAGTTTAATAATTGATTAACCTAAACAAATGGTTAGAAAACATGAGTGATAGAAAGCCCGGCCCCACTTGGCCCATTTGACTAAATGGCAACCTCAGACTTGAATGTGTAAAGTAGGCTGGGCTCAGGCCAGGCACTTAAGGCCCGTGTCAGGCTTGTGCTAGATGCAGGCCTATGTTATGAAAGCAAGTTGGGCCTGGATTTGCCTCACCCCCAGCCCAATCCATGAATGCCCTTATTGTTGGAAATCATTTTGCAGATTCTAAATAAATAATTTATGGCATCTCGATTTTGAGCCTCCCAATCCAATGGCATTACTTGTTGATGCCAAAGTAGCCTGAAAGGGAACATTATTTGGGCTCAAATAGCTTCACCTCAATTGTTGGAATTATTACTTTTAATATTTCAGTATGGAAATAAAGAAACTCTCCTTGGGAATCCAAAAGCCACTTTGGAAAGTCTAAAGATCATATAGAAAAGCCAAGGCATCATGGATGGTTTATTGCTCCATTTAGTAGTAAAAATTTATTGTGGTTTACTGCTCTATTCAACTACCAGTATTTAATATGGTTCATTGCTCTATTATAACTTATAGTGTCTTTTAGGTTTTCCCATGTATCCTTTAGCAAGCAATATAAGGTTGTCTTGTAGTTATTGTGAATAGAGTGTAAAGAAAGTTTGTCAATCAAGAGTCTAAGTGTGTGCTGTAGAGAAGTCTCTTGTTTTTTTAAGGTTTGGATTAATATATAAGTGTTTAGGCCATTTGATTTTGAGGAGGGACTCTGTATAGCCCTTCGGTCGTACAATCCCCACATACACAGGCACACACTCCACGTCTCCTCTGTCTCCACTGGAACCTCAGTATTCTATTCTACCAACCTTGTAGACAAAACTGAAACCTGATTATTTGCTGCTGTGAACCTCAATATTCGTAGAATACGAACTTCAATTTCATCATCAATCACATGCGCATTCATAGTATAACTAAGTAATTGAAAAGAAAGACAATATTTGTTCTTCATAATTGCCAACTCTATTTTGGAACGATCTTCGTTTTTCCTACTAAACCAGAGGCATCTCTGTAGTCAGTGTTCCATTTTGGAAAAGACATGAGAGAAAACAGAGAAATATACAATAGTTATCCTATGAGTGGGCTGTGGAGCCCACCTGCTGGCCCATGTCGGGATGGAGCTTGGGGGATTTGAAGATCAGTGTGGGGACCTCCTATCTACAAAAAATTAGCACATTTTGATCATCGTAACCCTATCATCTCGGGCCCACAAATCCAGTCCATTGGGATGGGTGATCAATTGATCCAATGGTTCAGTCGGCCATTAGGACCTAACTGTTATAAGAGAGAAGGGTCATGCTTTGTTGGCCACACATTTAGTTAGGATGAAGTACAAAAAGAAAAAAAAGAACATATCTTATTGGTAATTGTTAGCTCTATATCAATATGATTTTCAGTTTTCTCACTAGAGCAAAACATTTTGGCACCTCTCTAATACCAAGGGATGTTTGTGTGCAGTCATTTACATATGTAAATGAATCACATGCATAAATGTTATGCTTTTTTATATTTATTTGTGATCATTTATGCAACTCCGCTAGTTTTTACTGCCAATCCCAAGCCCTAATAATAGAGGAGGGTTGCATTAGGTAGGTTGACAATCAGTACATCACAACCTAAACATGAATTCTAAGATAACAATATTTCGTGATAAAGGTAGGGCGTTCCTTGTTTTAAGCAACGCATTACAGCGTCGCCTGGCTGCGGTGAAAAGTGTGCAAGGTCTACTGCATGAGCTAGTGCAATTAAAGAAGTTAGTCCATGAGAAGAACAGGAGGAATAGAAAAATTAGAATTGCTACTTGGAATATAGGAACATTGACAGGCAAGAGCATAGAGTTAGTTAAGGTAACGAAAAGAAGAATTAGTGTGGCTTGTATACATGAGACAATGTGGAAAGGGAATAAAGCTAAGGAGCTCACGGATAGGTATAAGCTTTTCTATGCAGGAAAGAGTAATACAAGAAATGGAGTAAGTATAGTTGTAGATAAGGATTTAAAAAAGAAAATTATGGGGATAAAGAGGTTTGGTGATAGAATTATAGTAATTAAACTAGTGTTAAAGGGAGATATAATCTATATCATCAGTGCATATGCTCCCCAAGTAGGACTAGAGAAAAGTGTGAAAAGACAATTTTGGGAAGAAATGGATAATTTACTGTGAGAAATCCAAAATAGTGATACGATTTTCCTTGGAGGGAATCTAAACGGACAAATAGGAAAAGATAATAGAGGATATGAGAAAGTGCATGGAGGGCAGGGATTTAGAGAAAAGAATGAATTTGGAAACGCTATATTGGACTTTGCAGTGGCATTTAATCTTGTAGTAGCAAATACTTACCCTAAAAAGAGATATGAGCATTTAATTACTTATAAAAATGTGAGTAATAGGAGTCAGATAGACTTTTTTCTATTTAGAAAACAGAACCGATTAGCTTGTAAAGATTGCAAGGTTATTCCAGGAGAGAGTTTGACCACGCAACATAGGCTCAGAGTTTTAAATATTTGCATTAGAAAAGAGAGCGGTAGTAAACAAAATGGACCATAAAACAAGGTGAAGAGATTTGAAGGAGGAAAGAGCAAATATATTTAAGGATAAAATGATTGAGAAGGGATAATGGAATCTTGAAGGAAAAACTACAGTAATGTGGAATCTAATAGCTAATTGCATTAGGAACGTTGCAAAAGAGGTACTTGAATAATCAAAAGAAAAAAGATATATTAATAAAGAAATATGGTGGTAGAGTGTGGAGGTTCAGGAAGTTGTTCGAGAGAAAAGACATTACTACAAAGTTTGGCAAAGGACTAAGAGTATGAAAAATTTTAACCTGTATAAAAAGGCAAAGAAAAAAGCTAAGAAAGTAGTAAATAGTACAAAGTTCAAAGCATACGATGACCTCTATAATAAGTTGGGAACAAGAGAAGGAGAGAGATATTTTTAAGCTCGCAAAAATAAGAGAAAAAAAAAGTAGGAACTTAGATCATGTCAAATGTATCAAGGATAATGAGGAAAATGTTCTAGTGAAGAACAACGATATTAAAGAAATGTGGAAATAATATTTTAGCAAACTTTTAAATGAAGAACATATGGGGGATACAAAAGTTAAGAAGGATATTTTATTACCAGAGCGAAGGATATTTTATTACCAGAGCATACTTTTCTCCGTAGAATTAGAGGGGTGGAAGTGAAGGAAACATTGAAACGGATGAAGACAAGAAAGGCTACAGGTCCAGATGATATTTCGATAGAGGTATGAAAATGCTTAGGAGAGGTTGGGGTGAGTTAGTTATGTAGACTATTCAATAAGATACTTGTGACAAAGAAAATGCCGGATGAATGGAGAAAAAGCATTGTAGCACCTACATATAAGAATAAGAGTGATATACAAAATTGTACCAACTATTAAGCGATTAAACTTATAAGTCATACTATGAAGTTATGGGAGAAAAAAATGGAACAAAGACTGAGATGAAGGACCAAGATCGCTGAAAATCAATTTGGTTTGATGCCAAGGATGTCAACTATGGAAGCTATCTTTTCACTGAGGCATTTAATGAAAAAATATCAAGCAAAGAAGAAAAATCTACACATGGTCTTTATCGATTTAGAAAAGGCCTATGATAGGGTATCAAGGAATTTAATTTAGTGGGTTTTGAAGAAAAGGAATGTCCCCAAATGTTACATTGAAATTTTTAAGGATATATATGAAGGAGCAATAATAAATGTGAGAACCACATGTGAAGAAACAGGTGGATTCCCCGTGACTATAGGTTTGCATCAGGGTCAACCTTAAACCCTTATCTATTTACATTAATTATAGATGAGTTAACTGTGCATATTCAACAAGAAGTATCATAGTGTATATTGTTTGCAGATGATATAGTATTAGTGGATGAATCAAGAAATGGTGTAAATGCAAAACTCGAGAGATGGCGAAAGGCATTAGAATCTAAAGGCTTTAAAATAAGTCATACAAAGACAGAATATATAAATTGCAACTTCAGTGGACATATACAAAGTATTGAAACCACTGTCAAAATTGAAATCCATGGGATACCACGTAGAGATTCTTTTCGGTACTTAGACTCGATGATTTGTAAGGATTGGGAGATTGACGAAGATATGGAGTATAGGATAAAAGCTGGATGGCTGAAGTGGAGACTAACTTCTGCAGTACTTTGTGATAGACGAATGCCAACAAAATTGAAGGGCAAATTTTACAAGATAGTGGTGAGACCAACTATGACATATGGAGCAGAATGTTGGCCAATTAAGAAAACACATATACATAAGATGGATGTAGCGGAGATAAGAATGCTTAGGTGGATGTGTGGTAAAACTAGAAAAGATAAAACTAACATGAAGCGCTTTCAAGAGCAGTTTGGGGTAGCACCAATAGGAGATAAGATTCAAGAAACCTGTTTAAGATGGTTTGAGCATGTTAAGCATAGGCCGGTAATGACACCGGTGAAAAAAAGCTTGGCTATAGAGGTAGATGGCCCATCAAGAGGTAGGGGTAAGCCGAAGAAAAAATTAATGGAGGTCATTGAATCAAATTTGAAGAAGATAAACTTATCTAAGAATTTGGCCCAAAATAGAACAGAATGGAGAAACAGAATTCATGTAGCTAACCCCAACATGGTTTGGATAAGGCTTTGATGATGATGATGATCGTCATCATTTATGCATCACATAATGAGAATTGCATATGAAATGGAGTGTAAATAAGCTCACTTTCACACCTAAATTTGTGCGCCTGCCAAGATGGTAAAACGAATCACACCATTTTCACATACGTAAGAAAACCACATAAACAACGCAGGCACTACGGGAGTTGGATGTTCCGTACTCACAAAGCATCCTACGTTCAAAACCTACCTCTCCTAGTTTCAATAAATAAATAAATAAATAAAATTACATATTTCCACTTTCTCAAAGGCAAAAAACCATCGAAACCCAACTACTCAAAGAAGACCATCGAAACCATGCATTTAGTAGCGCCCAGGTAAGGCACCTATGTAGGTGCAATGTATCATTTTTTTGAAATGTATATTTTGTATGGATAAACATGTTTCTCTCCTTGAATTTGGAAGACAAATGACTCCATTTTTGGAAGATGGGGCTAGTTTATTTATATGGAATTAAAATATGATGAAACTTATGTTTTCACCTTTTAAGTATGGCTTTGAAAGTATAAAAAATTGTTGATAAGTTACTCCATTTTGTATGGAGTTGAGATGCATTAGAATAGTTTAGATGTATATTTTGTGCAGATGGATATATATGTTTCCATGAACTTAGAATACTCAGGAATTCATTGATGGAAAATCTGCTTGATTGTTTGCATGCTATTGAAATACATTTAATTTGACTGCAAATCTGGATTTTGCCTAGTAAAAATGGCCAAAGAATCCATACCATGGACTGCCTTTAGTGTGCCACAAGGCAAACATGAATAGCTAGTCATGCCATTCGGCCTCAAAAATGCTCTACAAGTATTTCAGAGAAGAATGCACAATATATTTAGAAAACATTCTGAATATTGTCTAGTATCTATAGATGATGTCTTAGTAGAATCAAAGACATAGCAAGAACATTTTGAGCATGTTAAAAGCATACTCAAAGAATTCCAAGAGCACAGAATAATTATCTCCTCAAACAAGATAGAAATTACTAAGAGAGAAATCAAATTCCTCGGAGTACATATTGCCAATAGTAAAATAGCACTCCAAAACCATATCATAAAAAAGATCTAACTTATGGAATGGTTAGTTTGTTTACATGGAATTGAGATATTTTGAATTTAAGGGACGGGATTCACTTTTTTGTCAATTGAAATAAGTTGAATTCATGGAATGAGCTTGTTTGATGAAATGATAAACATAGGAATCATTAATGGAGAATGGACCTATTTGTTTGCATGGAATTACATTTCATAGGAATTCATTGATGGTGAATGGTCCTATTTGTGTGCATGAAATTAAAATACATAAGAATTCTCTTTTCTTGTTTTGCATGTTTTAGACTTTATATATTTGTAATCAACAATATGAATGTTCTTTCTATTTTTTTTTCTTCATTGTATATTCAGTTCATCTATTGCATCTTCCCCAACTGATCAACAATATGTAAAAATTAAAAAAGGACAGGTTCAAATGAGCATGTTTGTTTCCATGGAATTGCAACACGTGAAGTTCTAGTCAAAGATCTGTTATTGTTTTTTATACTGCTAGCACTATTCTATTCTTATGGTATTTTATTCTAAATGTCTCAGGAATAAAATTTTATTATGGAGAATGAAAATAAACAAACTAATTACGTGAACACAGACTTCTTATCCAAACACCCAAATGACTAATTTCAAACTCCAAAATAGCAGGCATTGTCTGTGGATCACCATGGACCTTACTTGAGTTGGATCATGATGCAATAAAACATACACTACATATTACTTATATTGTATTGTGAGACCTGGTTTGATCATTCGAATCGTTAAATATTTTATGAGTTGTTTGTTAGCATTGAATATATGCAGATGAAAAAAGTCCAAATAAATTTAAAGGTGATTTATAAAAATGAATTTCATATATTTACACATGTAGTTCAAAGTTCAAACAAACATAAAAAAATGATTCATATGAGTAAATGATGGTGAAAAAGGTGCTAGTAAACAAAAGAAGTAAACTAAAACGCATGCATAACACTTGCATATGTAAATGTTGCATATGTAAATTGCATTTACGCATCTCATGCATAAAAGGCAATGACCCCTTCGTGTTTCATTCTAGAAAAGCGGGCAGGCGGGGAAAGAGCCCCCCATTTAACCAGAAGAATTTTTAATCAAATACAAAAGGGAATTGAGAAAACTCAAACAAAATGACCAGAAGCTGGAAAACAAATAAACAAAAAGTTGTTTTCGAAAGGGCAAGAGTACTTTCTGGTATTGCACCTGAACTGCTACATAAAATAATAGTAACAAGACAGAGTAAAAAAAATGTTATACACAATAAAAATTTACAAAAGAGAGCCTCAGAAGGATCCAAGGTAAAACCATACGGACCTATGTTGCATATAACTGAATAAGGACTGCCTTATGGATAAAACAAACAGTCAAAGCTATCATAAGACAGCTGATGTGGCAGCAACAATTGTTAGAACCAAACAATAAAACAGTGACGCACCGTTTTCGATGATTATCAAACTTCAAACTTTCATAGAGAGCATGCAAGGATTCCAATGTCTGAATCAAAAGCTGAACATAAAATGATTTCTCTCGACTTTGTTCATCCAGACTGTGTGTACCAGAGAAATAGGAACTCCTAGAATCATGTCCACTAGTAGAATAAGTCACTCTAACAGAGGTGTTTTTGCAATAATTCATGTGAAACTTGCTGTTTGTAAGAAAATCCCAAGATGTATCAGGCATCTTATTGGAGAACCTTGGTGGCTTGGACCCAGAATTTCTACACAGCTGCAGTACAACACTACTAAATGAATCCCATTCTGAGTCAGCACACGAATCAGCATTGGACAAATAAGCAGAATCACCATCTCCCCAAAGAAGAGCAGCAAAATGATTATAAAAAGACGGATGCAGGCCCTCAGCCATTGTTGTGATACAGTCATCAGCCAATGAAGAAGAAGGGCTTCGTCGTAATGCACATCTAAACATCTGCAGAAAACAATGAATGGCATTGGTATTAAAAAAACAAAGAAAAGGAAAAAATCAAAATTAAGAGGATAAATTAAATACAACTTGAAATTTCATGTTTCTAATTCAAAAATGGCATGATACAATAAAATTCAAAATGCTTTTTGTACAGAGGGTTCTTTCAAGGTTTTATAATCACCCTCCACAAGTGAGTGTTTGTCAGTGAAATGCTACTGCTACGAGCTGTTGCAACAAAAGAATGGGTTTGGATTTGTCATGGACTGTCCCACGCGGTGGTAAAAAAGTTACCTCTCATGCAAATCCACAAGAGGCACGCGCACGCGCACACACGTAGTTTAACTGGAAAGGGACTATGAAAGTAATCATCAAGAAACGAAGAATTACTAGATTGTAACAAAAGATGAACCAATTTAACAAAATATGTCGAAGAAAGCCATACCTGGCCATTATTGGCTATCACATTGATCTTGCTTCCAACAGCATCTGCTAATCCAACAATCTTTGGGTTCTGGCAGTTGGTTGTCAACTTAAAATATCCCATGCTCCTTGAAACCAAGCCTTTCCCCATATCAGATGGTAAATAATACCTACATAAGCACTGCTTTCCTGACTGCAAATGTGCATGAAACCATAGGCATCTTATCAGTGTCAAAAAAAAATGCAATTGAATTCTAATGACAAATAAGAAAAGAAATTGAAAGTTTCGTATAGAAGGATAACATGATAACAAATGCATTATTATCAATCTGAAATTTTGATCCTTCTCCACCTAGCTTTCTGAAATTTAATGTTGATGGTGACACACACGAGGGATGCCAGGTCCAGCAGGTATTAGGGCTGTTCTTTGAAATATCAAAGGTGATATGCTATTTATGTTTTCCAGGCATATGAATATTATGGATTCAAATGAGGCAAAGGTGTTGCATATTCTTAAATCCATAAAAATTTATTCGCATCCATTCACTGGTAAGGTGATTATGGGAAGTAATGTAGACAACAATCTCTCTTGGATGACTTCCAAGGAAGAAAGGCCATGGAAATTCAACTTTGATTTCAACAATGATCACACAAAACCTGCTCTAGCAAACTATATTTGCGCCAAAACTCAGGCTTCTCATTGATCTCGAGCCCAACCAAACTCTGAATGTGTGAAACATGCTTTCCATGCAAGCATGGACCAAAGTACCAACTAGACAAAAATAGATAGGTGCCAAAGGAGGCCTTGCAATCTCAATCCAACAATTAGTTAAGCAGGAAAAAAAATGGATATCTTCAACCACGAAACACTTGAAAGGAGGGAAACGATCTGCTTATGAACCAAACTCAAAACTTTTAACCATAGGATATAGGATGATAACCACACCCCACCTATGCTAAGAACACAAACGAAACACCCATCTCATAGGCATCTAACCAAGAGAGTGACAACACAAAGTTCTCCTACAATGAAGACTCATACCATCTGAAAGAGGTTTCGGCTCTTGAACAACTCTTTTGATATCCAACCAATTCAATCCAAGATTCCCCATCCAACCTTTGGAAATGATTCCTAAAAGAGACACGCTATGAAACCACTCATATCCTTATTAATAGCATCCTTTTGATGGTTGAACTATCAGTAGCGTATCTCGAACCACCTTACATTAATATCTACGGAACATGACAAGTTTCATGTTTCATCTTATATTGGACAAAGGATAAACCACAAGACCAAGTCAATCCCCAGTACTATGCATACTAAGAAGAAAGTGTAGAGTCACTAGAAATGCTAAAACTAGAAACCCATACAAAAGAAGAAATCTACATGTAACTGAGATAGAACATAAAAAATCAAGGAATATCATTCGAAGTTGTATGGGCACATTTTGATAATTTTAAAAGCTAAACCTATCGATGAATCAAACAATACTAGTTGAAGGAACTAGGAGAAGACCAATATGGATGAAGACTTTCAATGACATAGTGCAGATAGACATGGCATTTATGTACAGTAACTGACAGCATCTCTTAAAATGGGGTCAAGTTGAACAAAACTTACAAAGGCAACCATAGTGTCAAAGTTGATAACAAAAGATGGATCCTTAACAAGAAGGGCATCATAACTACAACTCGCACTACAATAGTTGGAAAGACTACCCATCTGGTAGATGCCAAGGGTTGTATGTTGTTAAACGAGAGAGAGAGAGAGAGAGAGTGACGCAGTCTCGATTTGATGCAATCAAACTATCTAGGGCCCAAATAACCACAGCTAGAAAAAATCCCAACACTAAACCACTATGCAGTGAGGAACAAAAATCCAAAACTGAGAAAATATGTGCAAGGAACAATGGAGAACCATCTGACCTGTAGGAGCATTCCTCAATCCCAAGATACACACACAATCAAGAAAGGGTAAAAGAAGCAAATCTGTGCTTTATTGATAATAATTAAAGCTGTCAAACATGAACTGACTGCAACAGTAGACTATATAATCCTTATATATTGCTTAAAAGTCCCATAAAACCCTACTAATCTTTCCCTAATAGACTCCTATAGCAATTACAAGTCTTAAGTAAAGTTTTTAAACAGATTTTAATAAGGAAATGCTAAGACAAATATAATAAAAAAAATTTGACAATTTCCAGAACTGGAGTCGTCTGGGACACTCCTTACAAGAATGGTTGTGGGCTCCACATGGCCCATTCCTCAATCAATCAAACCCAATGTTCATATACAGGAGACCTGTGCGACACTAGTGATGCTTTGCTTGATTGCTTCCTTGGATTGGGTCAGTTTTGACCCAGTAACTGAGAGCCCAAAAACCCAGCACGTTAGGCACTTGAAGTTTATGAATTTTCTGAAGATTTGAAAATAAGTCCCTGTCCTTCTCTTAGTTGTAACACCCCACCCTTCACGCATGCATGATATTGTCCGCTTTGGCCCATGGGCCTTACGGTTTTGTTTCTGGTGGGTTTCAACCCACTAAAAGGCCTCATGCAAGGTAAGGGTGCAAGCTCGATATATAAACCCATTCACTTTCCTCTCTATAGTCGATGTGGGACTCCAGGATGTCACAATCCACCCCCTTTAGGGCTGCACGTCCCTGTGCAGTAGCCTGCCAATTCCTGTAGCATGCCAACCCTCTTGGCCCGCCAACATATGAACCCGCCCACTTGCACCAGATCACGGCAGGGACCCACACTCGATCTAATCGAGAGTCGGCTCTAATACCATTTGTCACGCCCCACCCTTCACGAATTTGTAACACCCCACCCTTCACGCATGCATGATATTGTCCGCTTTGGCCCATGGGCCTCACGGTTTTGTTTCTAGTGGGCTTCAACCCATCGAAAGGCCTCATGCAAGGTAAGGGTGCAAGCTCTATATATAAATCCATTCACTTTTCCTCTCTATAGTCGATGTGGGACTCCAGGATGTCACAATCTACACCCCTTAAGGCTACACGACCCTGTGCAGTAGCCTGCTAGTTCCTGTAGCCTGCCAGCCCTCTTGGCCCGCCCACTTGCACCAGGCCACGGCAGGGACCCACACTCAATCTAATCGAGAGTCGGCTCTGATACCATTTGTAACGCCCCACCCCTACATGCATGCATGATATTGTCCACTTTAACCTATGGGCCTCACAGTTTTATTTCTGGTGGGCTTCAACCCACCAAAAGGCTTGATGCAAGGTAAGGGAGCTTTTGTTTCTGGTGGGCCTCAACCCACTAAAAGGCCTCATGCAAGGTAAGGGTGTAAGCTCTATATATAAATCTATTCACTTTTCCTCTCTATAGTCGATGTGGGACTCCAGGATGTCTCATTAGTCTTCAACACAGTCCCTGACAAATATTTTTAAATTAAAACTTGGACTGTTTTGGGTCCAAACTTGGATCAATTCTTACTGGGACCCTTGTGGGACCTCTCGGGATGCTCAATTTGCTGCATATAGGCTTCAGCCATTATAAGAATCAAATCCACATCAATTTCTACATCAGAGAGAGAGGGTCTTCTTTTGTCATTTAGATAAGCTTCTTTACTAGCTTATTTGCAATTATTAGAGCAGAACTCTTACAAGTAGGCCTTAGATTGATGGGATTATGACAACATTTTGACACTATACCAGATAGGATAAGGATAATGATGACAATGATATTGAACATAAAAGATCCACCTTCTGTAGTCCACATAGACCCATGTTTCACCATCACTACCTCGGACTCATCTACTTCCATGAATTAGCATTTTATTCCCAAACAAAACCAACTTCATAGTTAGATTGATACATCCCATTTTATCACATCAGTACACCACTGATCTTGAGATTATTTGATCAAGATGGCTTTAGGGGCGGGCATCTCTAATTCTCACATGAACCTTTAGATCTCTCACCCTTCTCTTAATTAGAAGCGCGGGGCCCATGGAGTGTCCTTATATGGTTATACAAGGAACATCCCTTTGGCTGCCCTACACCCTACCCCACTCCCTCTTAATTGGCAATGATGGGGGCCATAGAGTGGCCCTATTTAGTTATATGAGGAACATCTCTTTTGGTGACACACGTGCAGAAAGACATTGAAAGAGAACACGAATATGAGTAAACAATGTCAGCAAATGAGAAATATTAGGATACAAAATACAAAATTATAAGTGACGGGCGCAGAGATTACATAAAGGAGAAGGTTGTTTTCCATAGACAGGACAACTATGTCTGTGAATGGCAGAACTCCAGTTTTCATTCTGCAAAAATGGAAAGAAACAACTTTAGTGTAATTCATGCACAGCTAAGATTAACAGTTTTGTGAAGTCTCCTTACCTTGGACGTGTCACAATCACAGAGGCAGCAGCAATTGCAGGGATACTCCAGCTCATATGTGGTTTAATGTCTAAAAGAATGTCATTGCTTCTCTCATCAGTTTGAAGCCTTATTGAGAGTAGCACTTTTTTATCTTGAAGCAGAAAACAAATGATAGGGACCCCGTCATCATCAGTAGCAAGAAACACCTAATGGGACAAAGCAATAAATTAAAGATCACAAAGAATGAAATCAATGTCAACAGCATCAAATCCATCCAATCCATTAGAACCAAAATTATTCATGTAATAAACAAGTCCTATATTTATCAGAATCAGAAAGACAAATATAGAAGCAGTTGTGAATATAATTATTTCACTGTTTGAGTACACAAGCTAATCCTGCAGGCTTGCATATTAAACAGTAATAAGCAACAACGTGAATAAGTATCCAAGAGCCCTATGACACATTTAGAGATATAATCTTATCCTCCATTATGAATCCACCAAAAACTAAGTTGTCTAGCAAATTAAAATGGTTAAGGACTCAGCTAAAAAAATTTCAACAAATTTTAGGAGACAGCTTCAAAATTTCCAGCAAGTTCATAGACAATATTAGTATATAAAAAAGAGCAAAGTGAGAGAGATCCATTGTTCATTCCCAGAAAAGGATGGATGATTTGCAATTTGATATAATTTGATGGGCCCAAATATCACAACTGTCGCATCTTTACCCAAGAAGAGCCCAGAGTATACTTCTAGCATGTGGTGACTATACATGGCACCAGAGTGTTCAATTAATAAAGTACATACTTAACTCATCACTTAGGACACGATTCCAGGAAACAATTGAAGTAGATTGAAAACTTCCTATTCTCTATTATAAGAACCAAAAGCTTGTACTTTTTTGGAAATGGAAGAGTCATTAGGAAAGCAATGTCTGAACAGCATAAAATTCGTGTTTTGATGGGTTCTTCAATAACCAACCATCAAGCCCCAT
Organism: Sextonia rubra; assembly: GCA_037013555.1. Taxonomy (NCBI): domain Eukaryota; kingdom Viridiplantae; phylum Streptophyta; class Magnoliopsida; order Laurales; family Lauraceae; genus Sextonia; species Sextonia rubra. The sequence goes on along the minus strand of JASUAD010000013.1, from coordinate 49,684,836 downwards.
CATCATCATCATCATCAAAGCCTTATCCCAACCATGTTGGGGAACCATCAAGCCCCAGATTTTGCAATTTTGATATGATGTGGAGAAGTTGTTGTTCATTTACGGAAAGGATTGTCCAGTTTGAGTTTAAATCTTCTCAAGAGAATGGGGAGGAGTTGTATTTAGTGACTCCATTGATAAATTTAAGTGTTGAAGTTAATGAGAGCAGCAAACTCAACTCTTCTTGCTAAAATTGTTTTCCTGTAGAGAAAAAAAAACAAATTAAAGCTGAGCATTAGCTCATCTGGGAAAATTTGATCTCTTTGGTTATTGGAATTGCCATATGCTGCTTCAAGATCAATTGAAAAATTATGCTCAAAAAGGCAAGTGGCAAGAACATGGACCAAAATTATTGGTCAAACTTAGGTATGGTTGACACATATAAGCCAACTTGAAGGTGAGTGTAGAAATGATACGAGAAAAAAAAAGTGTTTTATGACCTTAGTTATGTTCCATTCTATGTGCCTATTGTACAAGGGGATTTTTGTATTTCCAGAATAGAGTTAATCATATTAATTGGCTCACCTAGTATGCTAACCCCAAGGTTGTTTCCAGTTTTCCAAACCCTCCCCTACCATGCCGTGATCTTGATCTGCTATCGGTTGAGATTCTCATCATCACAAACGCTTTATTACACAAATCAGGGTCTGCTAAAAGAGTTCTAATCTAACCACAAAGGATGAAAGAATCCACGAGGTAGAAGCACAAACACAATTAAGGAATCCAATATCCAGTCACTAAGGCTCAAATAAAATATATGGCACAAACCGATAAAAAAGAAACTGAAAAATAATTGCAGAATCCAATCTCCAATCAGTCTGTGAGTGTAGAACTATTATCTACCAATTCAACACCTTACTGGCAGCAGATTGGTGACATTTTCCCTGCCATATCTTCCGTAGAAGGAAGTCTTTTGATAATACTCCAGCAGCAAGTGCATCAGCTGTTTTACTTGAACTGGCTGTGTCAAAGTTGGAATTAATTATTTCAACCAACCATACCGAATGCTGCAGTTTGCCTGCAAGACAAAAGAAAACCATTAAAGCACATCCATAACCATACCCACATCACCCCCACACCATACAGACATTGATAGCCATTAGAAATCTTTAAGGAACCTTTATGGTACGATGCCACCAGAGGAATAGTATCACTGGTCCATATTGTTCTTTCATCATAATCCTTCATAGTGCCCAGCCTGCCCTTCTCTTGGACAAAAAATGCCTGCCAAGGGAATACATGGCGTCAGATTCAGAATTCGGGCATCATGCACTTGTGTTAGGAATTTGATACAATCCAATGATTCATGGTCACCATCAATAATGACCTTTCTACTGAGATTAAATCAGATGGTAGCCAAATCATACAAGTCAATGCATCTGACCTTACTCCAACACCACCTCACCGGCAATGTCATGTATGCTGGGGTATTTTCTTATAGAAATAAATCTTCAAGCTTCCAAGATCAATATACATCACAACATTAGCAAGCATGATAAGAATGGACAAGGGATAACTGGATCTTGTGGAAGGTCTCCCGAGCAGACATGCTTTACAATGTTACTCAATGCTACATGCATAAAGCACACCAGGGCCGGGCCCAAATGTAGATAGAAATATATTCACAGTTGGACAGTGTCTTTTTAATAACCAACAAAGTCCATGAGAATGCTGTCAACTAGACACAGCAAATGGGGTAAAATGGACAGACACATAGCTGAGAGAGTGTCACCAGTACCTCAGACTTAAGATTCTTTAAGGTGCACGTAAGAAGGATATGATGCTCCAAATTACATAGATACCCCTCAAAGCATATTCTGAGGGAAACTGAAGTCTTAATAATGGAATATTACACAAACAAGGCTCACAAGTAAGGCAAATAAGTATTGAACGATGGGCACCAAAACACTTGCTAGAGCACAGAGATGCATGCAATATTAGTTATGAGTTTTTAAGCCATCAGAAGTAAACTTCTGCAGCAGGCACCCAGTAGGAGTGGTTTCTCAAGACTATATGAATTATTAAACTATTAACCCTTGCACAGGTCAAACTTACTAGATGCACAAAATATGAGAAACAACAATTATATTGGGAGAAAACAACAAATACACATAGCTTTAGCATAAGCCTTGACTCATGCATATAAACAACAGGCATCGACCGAAAAAACTCAAGAAATCATAAAACGTATCAAATATAAAGAACAAATGATTAAGCACATGGAACAATACAAACAAGGACGGTGTATCGTGTAACACAGAATGTTATAATAGAAATTATAATAGAAAAATATAAAATTAAATAGGAGAAAAATAGCAAAATCTGCTAAATGAAACAAAAGACAGAACATACCTGTGGTTCTTCCAGTGGGTGTTTCAAAATCAAATGTGATGATGTTGCAGATACATCCCCCATGAAATTGTGTCCCGAGGCATTGAGCACATTCGTACTACATTGAGGATTGGATCCCCATTCTCTATTTGGACGAGATAAATCCCGAGCGTTTAATAGTGGGCTGGAGGATGGAAAAGATAAATAGGGTGGACGGCTCCCATCTGTTGCCCTTTGGAGTAGTAAACCAAATGGAAGAGACCAGATTGATGCTATAGCATGAGGGAGTGGAATGCAACTGATTTCACCTAGATAAATTTTAAAACAGGACAACATCAAATCCTGGAAAGGAATTCAATCCTACACATAATCATATAAAATTCCATTCAAAAATGCGAACATAACAGCAAAAGATTTAATACAAGCCTGCGCACCGGAGGTATTGTAGATCGTTAGCGTGTCAATTTGCAGAACACATAGAAGAGGTTCCGATATAGCATCCATACGGCACCAACAAGCCTATAGTTTGAGTAAAAATATGAATTTAGAAACAGCAAAAAAAAAAAAAAGACTGATCAACATATATATATATATATATATGCATATGACAATCTAATACAATTAATGAAGTAGTATAGGAAAAATTGATCACAAAAACCGCGTGTTCCGATAATGAATGAATACCATAATAATTGAACTGCGTGAGGTGTATCTTCTGTGTACCCGTGATCCTATGCTCCATGTCATCCTATTAACAAAGACCATAGAATGAAAAGGCAATAAAGATATTGAACTAAAGAAGAGCTGTAATCAAACTGAGCTTTCAAGGCTCAATCACAAAAGAGTACACTGAAACAAAACACACTCCAATCAACATTTTGAGTCTACTATAAAAAAGAGCCCGGAGTCTGTGTATTTGCGCGATAAGATTTGCATCTGATATGAAATGGAAGGAATGGGGGAAATGTGGATGTTGACACCTGTTTCCTCTTATGAAGAGCTCGTGATCGCCGCCTTCGTGAGCGCATGAATCGGATGGCGATAAATCAAATCCCGCGGAGGAGTTGTCTCTCTCGCGGGTGACGTCCGGGTCGAAGAGGAAATAGTGGTAGTTGTCGTGGGCATTTTCGGGAGGTTTTCCACCATCGAGAGCTTCTGCGATCAGACCAAAGGGCTTGAACTCTCCCAGAACTGTGAGGTGGCGAGATCCGATCGGCATCTCTGCTGCTGCTGCTGCTGCTTTCCCGCCTTTTCTTACTCGATTTGAGTGAAATGAAGTAAACACGAGCAAGGCAATATAGACATAAAAAACCCTAGCACCTGTGAACTGGAAATGGCGCGCTGAGACGAAGTAATAGTATGTGGGACCACGCTATTTTTTAATGGGAGATATTGAATAGACAGATCTGTCGTTGGATCGTCGTTCAACGGTCAAAATTTAAGTTCGTGAAAGCGTTGATTCATCTGGCATGAGCATCGTTTGGGCCTTCACCCCTTTATTATTCTGGTATTATTTGTGCATTTCTAGAAAATAACCTTTATTCGTCAAAATCAAATATCTTTTGAATCGGAGCCCAAAAATTCAAAAGTTGAGCTGGCAAGAAATATCTTAGATTACAAAAAAAAATCAAAATTTACGTATCCCCTAAAGACTTTTCCCTGAGATATTCTAAAGCTATTATATGTGTAATAATCTAATGTCATGCGATATTTTATAGTTCTGCAAATCGTGTTAAAATTCCATAGTTTATTTTTGTTGTTGGTCATTTGTTTGGTTTTTTTTTCCTCCTTTTACCCTTTCTAAGGACATGTTTGGGAGAGGAGTATGGTAAAGTAAAATAGAATAGATTAAAAATAAAAAAAATAATATATGATTGATTTATGATGACTTTTTATTTTTAGTTGTTTGATATGGAATCCTTTAAAGTAGATATTTTTTTATAATTTAGTTATAATTTTTTGACTTTTTTTTTAAGATAAGAAAATTTTAAATTTAAAAAAAAAAGGGGAGAAAATTTGAATTTTAAAATCTTAACTTCACTCTACTTTACCTTATTTCTTTGCTAAATATGCCTAAGAGTTAAACTAATGGTGAATTGGTATTTTTAACTTGATGAGTAAAGAATCGATCGCTGGACATGTGTATAATATTTAACTGTTAATGACATTCTACCTACCATTTGTGTGCTAGCTGGCACTGTTGGGTTCATTTTGCATGAAGTGGGTAAGGTCTGCATGCCTAACAGTAGGACCTCCTCGAAATTAGTAGCCGTCCAGCATTAGCGGTGGACCAAATCTCACGTTAGTCGACTTGGGTTCACTGCAGTATGTTCGTATGTAAGGCACGTGGTTAAAATGCAGGAAAAAAAATGCCCCGTATAGTAATGGGAGAGGAATTTGGTAGACATGACAAATCGTCAATGCCATGTATGTGAGGATTCCTTGCTAATGAATTTTATTGTTGAGGATGTCACATTGGTATTGGAGCATATTGTGCATAGTTCAGAAATATTATTATCAAATTGTGAATCCACACATTTGAAAGACTTCAAATCTTGCACGGGGAATGGGGGTTGTGTTATGAAAATTATTTTAAAAAGCAATTGGAGAATATCGGTGAGGAATCCCCAAAGTTTGAGTTCATTAGTTTAATAAATAAAGCAAAAGGTTTAGAATACAAATATAGGTCCCACGTGAATGAAGTAAATAAAGTTGGTTGACGGGATTTAATCCCATGACTGTCTGCATAACCAGAGTGTGAACTGTGCATCAATACCTTTTTTTTTTAACTTAGAAGCAAACAAATATATGAATATGTGTGAGTCAATTGCATACATAAATGAGTAAATGAGTGTAAATGAATGACTAGGAGATCATCAACTTATGTTTGACATAAAATAATAATAAAAACATTCCCCTGGTTATTAAATGGTTGAGTTTGGAGTGCGCCCACGCTCATTTTTTGGTCTGCAATCTTACCTTGGGCCACTAAATCAACTAGTTGCTCGGTTACCTGCGACCCAACTTGAATCCAATATTCCAATTTTTGTTTATCGTTGGCAAGTTAAACTTCAATCTAGCCCTTTTTTTCCAAACCATTGTATAGGTGCAATGAATGCAGATTGGGCAAAGGATTTTCTCAATTAGAGCGTGCCATATAAATGTTTAGTGGGATCCTAAGAATTTTATTCAAGGGCATTTGCCTCAATGACAACCTCTTATCTCAAGTGATAGCAGGTGTAAGTTCTTATTTTAGCTATAAAATGTTTAAACGATGGGTATACCATCTTCCATCACCTCACCCGATGTCTCCTTCCCTTACCCAAAAGCTAAGTACCAACATCCCTAAGCTAAGCACCAACATCCCTAAGCAATTAAAATTCTTACAAAGTCCTTGTGTGAGCCTTATTAAAATTTGGAGAGTCAAGCCTATGCATGCCCCTCATATCTCTGAACTTAACATTGGGGAAAATGGCAACAAGTTATTTGGATATATAGGGCTTTTTTCCATCTGAGATTTCAAACAATAATTTGTCATGTTCTAGCTTTTTGAATGTGATGTGACATATTATCCATTGTTATTTACAAATGAAATATTTTTTTGCATACATTTCAAATTTCAAATTCACCTAATGATTTTGAATTCTCATGAATTTCAAACCCTTTGTTTTTTAATGAAAATTTTGGATGCCCAAATACAATAGAACATTCATGAAATTTACTATGTTTAAGAATTTCAAAAACTTTCAAAACACAAATTCTATAAATACAATGGAACATTTATGCATTCCACTTTGTATGAATGAGTTTTATGCACGGGTTTCACTTGGGAACCCCACCTCCTCCCCAGTACGCTCACTCATGTAAGGTGATGAAGGGTTCATTGAAAAAGTAAAAGGACTTCATGGCAGATAATGCTAGACTTAGGAGCAGACTTTGTTTTTTTCCGCTAAAAGTCTTACATTTGTTGTGGAAAATTATTTAAAATAGTGTAGGAGACTTTGTTACAGTGAAAAAAAAAAACCATTGCTAAATCCAATCTCATTCCCCCGTTAAAAGTTTGCTTTCTCGTAGTTCTGTACTATATTTATAATTATTTGATCAATGATTAACAAGTTGTCATTATCTAATATGAGTGCACAATCAATCAAATAGTTCATCCATTTAGATAGATATCAATTTTGAAATTGTTGACTATTAAAGAGGGGCCTAATTTTATAGCCTACCCGAATAGATTAACTAGGTCCACTAAGCACTTATGCAGCTAAGCTTATAAGCCTATGGGCTTATGAGAGACTTATTCTATACATATACATAATAATTTTATACATGGCAAACATATTACTATGACCATTCTCGCACAAATAAATGAGAACATTGAATCATTTTAGGTGTACGCGTGTTTTTCACAGTTTGGCCCATAGGTTATCTCCTAATAATGAACCATACATCACTCACATGAAGGTCGACTGTATGGGCCCACCTTCGATCTCAATCTCAATCTCAAAAGCGCAATTATAAGTTGTTAGACTTTCAGACCTTTAAATCAACAGTCGTGACAAATTGATGGCAGATCTCTTGCCCCAACCGTTGCATATGATGGAATATTTCCACTCCTCATTACCACTAAAGTGATGCATTGAGGTGGGGCCCATCAGATGAATTGCATGCGAACACAATGTCCCGCCACAGGGTCATCTCAATGAATGAATGTTCTGGTCTAATCTCTCAACATTCAATGTTGGGCTTCCAAACGAGGAGTAATCAATGGATGATACAGAAAATTCTTAAGAGTGCTGCTATTTAAACATTCAAAAATTTTCTCTGAAGTCAATCTCTCTCTCAACATGAGTTGAAATTAAAAATTTTCTCTTTTTTCTTTCTTAACACATCCAACACCCCAAAATACCCTTTTTTCTCTTTCTTTCTCCCTACACTCATCTCTCCCATCATCTCCTTTCTCATTCCAACGACACTCATCTACACTCATCTCTCTATTTCACTTCTTTGCTTTCACTCGTCTATTCCAAAGCTTAAGCTCTTATCCATTTCAAGGTAATGTCTTCCTCTTTAATGTCTACTATTCTTTCAAAGTGGTTTCAAAGCAATGCTTGTTTGAATGCATCCATTAGGCAAGAAATTATCTTATTTTACCATCAAACAGCATATTAGATGATTTTAAACTCATCTACACTCATATCTCTGTAAAGTGTTGGAGATCCAAGCATGGAGTCTCTCTTTTTTTTTTTAAGATGTTCACCTTTTGTTCGTCTCCAAGGGGTCAAACATTTGCTAGATGTTCGATCATAAGAGGCTAAACAATTTACATTTGTTCAGCCTGAAACAAATTTCTTCCACATGCCTTTCTGTGAAATGATAATCACCTTAGACAATGTATCATACATTTTGAATATTTCAGTTTATGGTAGTGCTACTAACTATGACCATAAATTGAAGTACCCTAAAGCTGTAGAGTTCATCGTTAATGCATTGGGAGTCACTAATGAAAAAACACAATCTGAACTATACACTAGAAAAGGCCAATCACTAAAATTGGAATGGCTTAGTGAGAGATTTTCTATAATAGACGATGACGATGGACAAGAAATTGTTGATTGTGCGGTGAGAGCCTACCTCTTTATTTACTTGGTTGTACACTGTTTTACTGACAATAGTGGGACAAAGGTTCAGTATGTATAGCTGAATATGTTGATAGATTTAGATAATGTCAGTACTTATGCATGGAGTGTAGCTGCACCAATTTATTTGTGCTGCCAATTGGGCATAGTGAGTCGTAATGAGATGAATCAAATGGCTGGATATTTAACTCTATTGGAAGCATGGGTATATGAGCACTTTGAAATGCTAGCTCCAATGAGGAACATTTTATATTCAGTCATGCAGTCTCGTGCTGTGCTTTTGGGTTTCTCATAAAGAGACCGATTCTGCCCTAAAATCTTTGCGAGAGCAACTAGATTGTTTGAGCATTAATAAGGTAAATTAATATGAAAATTGTTATATTTTCAAGGAAGCGTATGCTGTCAGTGTAATTCACCAACATGCATTTACACTTGTTTTGATGTATGTAGGTCATATGGGATCCTTATTTTTCTTACAAATAAGAACATCCATTTCATCATATCGCTTTTCTACTATGGATGCATTACACACTTGGATATTTTAGAACCTTACCATCTAGAGAGGGTTATTCGGCAGTTTGGTCGAGTTCAAATCATTCCTACAATGCCTTTAGAGCCCCAACGTACTTCACAAGGTTTACAGCTTAATCATATCATCTGTCATTCCGATCCATGGATCAGATGTGAGAGAGATGGCATGATCATTTATTGGCCCCATTGAACTCGAGTACACCTATGCGCTGTCCTTAGGATTACATTCCCAGTTGCATGGATTGGTATACAACTGTGTCATGGAGAATATCGAAAATCCAAAGACACATGCTTGTCTCCCTTTGCATCTACGTGACGGTGTCATGGATAACATGATCGACTGTGAGATGTGCAACAGAAATGCACTTCACATCTACAAATGAATCAAGCCAAGCGTTGAAGAAATATTCGCGCAGGATAAACATGGATTGTTCCAAGATGTTCGACGTATGGCCCGAGCATTATGTGAACTAACCATTGAGGACGAAGGGGAAACAAGCAGAGACCCTCGTATTACAACACGTACTTACTCTCGTCGCTTTAAGAGGAAGAGTTGAATATGTATTAAACTATGATTTAATATAATGAAATATGGTTCTCTATCCATTTTAATCAATTTCACATAAAATAATTTCCATTACAAAATAAACTTGTTTTATAACACAATAAAATTCATTCAAATTCAATTGTTTCACATGTGGCTATATCAAGATTGATATGTTATCTAAAGCGCTCAGTCCATTATTTATATTCAATTTCCCATCCACTGGCATAAGAATTATGAAATTTTTGCCACTTGTTTGTAATTAGTGGTGTTGGAGCCCTGGGTGAATGAAAAAACTACAAATGTAGACCTCAATGTTAGAATATCCACTACAAAATATTTACCCTTCAAGGCATAATGATTGTTGTTTGGTCATACCTGAACAAAATGACAACCACCAACAAAACCAATTGTTATCTCCCTCCTCCTATGTAACACCCCGACCCCAATTAGCCGATTTCATAGTCAATTACATGGATGATTTTCTTGGGTTATTATGTTTTATTCTTGTTGGGTTAGGTTTGGAGTCTTGGTTAGGTAATTGGGTTGAATTTTACTTGAATTAGGTAGCTTCGGGCCCTTTTTTGTAATTTTTTATTTGTATTGAGTTTGTCCTTTCGGCGTCATCTTGATGTCATCGCGTGTCTTTTGTAATGTTTGTTATTTTCTGTAACTGACTCGGAATCACCTGGAGTTATTTGAAATGTTTAAGTGCTTAGTTGACTCAAACTGTAATTTCTATAACTTTTGGACCTGGTTGCAAATGGCTAAAATATCTATATATATTCCACCGCCTCATTCGTTATTATCTTCTTATGTTCATTCTTCTTTGTTTAGTTTTTTGCTGTGTCTCTCTCTCTCTCATTCTTTTTCCATCTTTGCAGGTGGTCGGTTTTAAGCTCCAATTTCTCGCACTGAGTTGTCTTGCTTTGGGTTAGAAACAAGTGAAGCTTGATTCTTCATTGGTAAAAACAAATATAAGCAAATATTGGTTGAATACATGTTGATATGCCATGATTGTTTTGTTAATATTCACGTATGATGTTAGTATGTGCCTAACAGCCCCTTGTGTGACTGTTCTCTCCTGTTAAAAGAGAAATCGAGTGCTTCTAGACAGTCTACATTTCAGGGTGTTTTGAAGCGTACGACTAAGCTTAAGGCTGAGACGTGAGGTTTACGGCTCACAGTCCATAGAGGTGAACCATTACCCATTGAATTAAGGCTAATGGTCTACTAAGCCGTGCAGACTACTACGGCTAAGCCGTAGGCTAGCCGTGACCTAGCCGTAAGTTATAATTGAAATGCAGAGGACCTTCTACGGTCCAGCCATGTGGAGATCGTGCAATGTGCTACGGCTAAGATGTGCCTTAGTCATAGAACAGAACAGGGCTAAGCTGTAGAACAAAATACAGTTGAATCGTAAATGCAGATGAATAGTAAGGGGAATGAGGCTGAGTCGCAGTGCATATTACGGCTAAGCCGTACGTTCACCTACGGCTAAGCCGTACAACTCCCCGAGAGAAATGAATAAAAATGATAGGTTTAATATAAGACCTTGTAGGGCCTTCAAGCTAGAATGTAGGTAACTTGAACTTGCCCAACGGAATGTAAGGAATCGCATGATGGGTCTTTAGGGCTGTGACTCGTTAATGTGTGTTATCCATTTGTTAAGCACCTCTCCATGAGTATTGGTTTAAGGAACTCCAGTACTCTTATTTGGATAATGAGACATCAAAGGAAGAATAATCGAATATCAGATAACTTAAAACTATATCATCATGCACGGTTAGTAACAATGGATAACTAGTTTAGGGTTGGCTCGTAAAAGATCGTGATTCCTGTACAATAATCTGATTTGCATGGTATATTGATTTTAGCTTTGCCCTCCTATTCACATAGGGCGTGCTTTGCGCTGGGGCAACGATTGGATATTTTCTGAGGGCTCTATCCATGGTTAATCCCGGCGCGGAAACAGCTGACTTTCATGTTCGATGCTACTCATTTGATTTATGCGAGTTGATAAGCTTTGACATATTACTCGTCTATGACATCTTGTATGGCTAAATTGTGATCTCTACCCTTCTGTACATTCACATCGTATTCGTATGCTCATGTTCGTATCATATTCGTATGCCCACTTGATACAGTAAGTGCGATTGGTTTGCTAGTTTGACTTGTTCGATTGTTCGGTATGTCTCAAGACCTTGAGCATTGTATGTATGATTTGATTGTATGCACGTATGTTATATGTCTGATATGATATGTTATGCATGATTTACTCAAGTTCAAGTAATTGTTTGATTCGATATCGCCAGGCACTACTCAGCCTCAGCCTTAGGATACCCGACGGAGTTCAATTTGGCGTAGTTTGTATGGCCTCATTGCAGTGAGTTTAGATCATGGGGATTCCGGACCCTAGGAAACTGAGACCCACTTGGCCCATGGTGTTCTCGTTATATGTATGCTTTCTCCATGAAGAGAGAATATGGTATGTGTAGTAGCCACCTAGTACAGTATTTCTGCTGTTGACCTATATGGCATGCTTTACTCATTGCACAATTTGCCTAGTATACGGAATTGACATCTTATATGATTACCCGTCACTGATTATTTCTAGACATAGCACGTGTTACCTTTATGTTGTTTATACTTTGCTGAGCCATCGTACTCATTCATTATTCTTGGTGTTTCAGGATCAGCGTCAGTTCCGATCCCTCGAAGATCAACCTGACTTCGGAGGAGATCTTTGAGACTCCGGTGGGACGAGGAGTGGGTGTGTTGATCTACTCCAGAGAGTGCCTCGGATTTCTCCCATTCCCATTTACTGCATGTTAGGGTTTTATCCATTTTATATGTCTGCATGGAATATTCCTTCATGTATTTCTTGTTCGTCTCTATTTCCCTAGTGATTATGTTTATTGTATCCTTTTTATGCTTTTAGGTACACTGATACTATCTATAGCTTCCACGTACAATGATTACACGTGCGATAGATCCCTTGTATATGTGCACTTAGACCAGGTTTAAGGGTACATATACGGGAATACATGTCACTGATTAAGTTTTCTCCTAATCCCCGATTTCTTGGGCTCGGGTTGTGACATGCTATAAATATGAACAGGAGCTGACCGTAGAAGAAGAAAAATGAGATACTGTTCTATGCTCAAGCGAAACAAGATCACATTATAACAAGATACTATAATATGTCCCATGTCAGGCATTATCATCTAATTATTAAATGATAGGTGATCCTGAAAATAAGATAATGACACTATTAGATCTTCAACTATATTCTTTACCCCATATAATGCCTTGTACTCATTCACATTTGTAATGACTCTCTAACAAGTTTTTTTCTAACCTGTCTCCAACCATATTCAGTAAGACCAAACAATTATATAATAGCTCTAAAGCCACAGTTATCATCAACTACGACGTCCTTCACAACACTTATATAAGGTCTTATTGCTTGTGGGAATTAATCGAACCAAAGTAAAGAATTCGAGCTCTTTGATATTTTTCGAATTACTTCCTTCCCAACCTTTGCTTTATTTTTGCTTCAGTAGTGGATGTAGGACAATAACTATTATGTATGGATAAAGCCAACTCAAAAGAACTTGAATTAGATTTAATAGATGTATCAACCTTCAATGGTGGTCTTCCTCGCGTCTGTCTTCATTTTTAGCTCTAGTAAAAAGGTAGTGTCCAGCCTAAAAATATCCCACAATTTCTTCAACACTTGCATTTTTTTTTGTGCAATCAGAAATGGAGAACTGTGTTTGAATATAACACAACTCCCCAATACGCTTCATGTCCATAGTTATGTTTGTCGATATACGAATTAGCAACATATCAGGCTTAGCCCAATGAGGATGTATACTTTTGAAAGGAATCAGTCATCATTAAACCATGTACTATGCTATCTCATACGCACAAAGTAAACCATGTGTACGTCTTATAACACACTGACATGCATTTTGATCAATTCCAACAACAGTAGCTCTTTTTGTTTATGTTAAAATTTTTTTAATGCATTCCTAAAATGCTCCCACGTAGTTATTTGAATTCAGATGGCTTGAAGTTGTGTTGGACAACTGTCTTGCTTTTCTCAAATGATGCTTTAATACTTGTGTGCTGCAATTGAAGCAAACTGTGGATCTTTATCCAAGATGTTTCTAAATCTCCTTGACTCAATTGAAGATGCCTTTTTAACAGTGTATGTGATGTCTCTGCCTTGTAAAAAAGGAAAAAAAAAATCAAAAATGTTTTATATCTAGTTACTAATAATCATAACATTGAAAATTTAAAATCAAGTTTGAAAATCCTACTTGTTTGTTAAAATATTCCCAAAATGTATATAATTATAAGTCCATCCAGGAACAAATATTTCCTTACATGGATCTAGCTAGCTAGATTTGATATACTGAAGTGCCTGTGGATATGTACTAAAATGTTCATTCAACTTCCTCATTTGTTCTCCATATTCATATTCCGTTGATAAAATCGACAATATATTCCGGTGCGTAATAAATTTATCCTAACTTTGTTTTGTTTCAAACGGCTTTTTACATTTAGCAAACACATTTCTATTGATGTACTATTTGCAAAATAAATGTGTAGCAGTTGGAAATACTTTATCAATGACATTCATTAGTGACAATTTTCTATCTGTTACAATAACATCGAAAGAACACCATCCCTAATGATGGAACACATACACCCGATACCCATATATAGTTGTATTCACGTTTAACTTCCATATATGCGACACATAGAGAGAACATCATATTTCTATAATTTCCACTAACAACCTTCAATGGGTGCATGTGACATTGATTGATCTTGTAAGTACAAACCATTATCAATACATGTGGAAATGCATGTAACAACTCTATATTGATTGGGTGTGTCTATAAAATGTCCTTGATAAAATCATTATTATCAGAATTTCTATACTAAAAATGTATTTATGTTCTACTAACTTTTCCAACAAAACTTGCATTTGATTTCTCCCACCTCTCTATGGCTTTATGCTTATATCTTCCATTGTATATAGACTTCATTGTGGTCACATTAAGTTTACTTATTCGTTTCAAGGTAACCAAAATTTATTTTGATTTTACCATGCTCTTAGACATATTAACCAACAACTTTGTTTTCTCTTTTGATAATCTCCTCGTATATGAATGGCTCTTTAGATATTCTACAGCAGGATGGTTATGCACGCCACAAACAACCGTTGCAATCCAATCATTATTTGTTTTCAAATTTTTACCTTTCAATGCAAATGGCCATCCACAATTTTTTTGTACTTGTTTGCTTAATATTTTTCTTAGCAGACTCCTCATCAGTGACTATTTTTTTTATTATAATGTCCATTTCTTTCATATGCAAGTAATAATAATCTAGCTTTCACTCAAACCCAAGGCGTATTAAACGCTTTAATAATGATGACGAAGCCATTTATCCTTCCAATAGCCTGAGCCCAATTGATTAATGCCTTTAGACCATAGTATATCTACAAATATAAGAAAGTTTACTAAAATCACATTTAAAATAACGTTTACAAAACGTTTTGGTATAAACTGTGACGAATATACTGTACATCTTCAATAGTAAAATTGTTCATATAATCCTTAACACATTCCGATCCTAATTCGCTTTCTTCTGTAAAAGGCTGCATAACATCAAACAAATGATTTCCACTAAAAAAAAAGATTTTAAATGGTGTTTGAAACTATTCGGCCATACACGGCCGAATAGATGAATTATGGCAGAGCAGTTTCAATATGTTCGGCCATTCTGTGAGTCCATACGAGAGGCAGCCTGCTCAAAACGAAACGTAAAAAAAAAAGGCAAATATAAGAAAGATCTTAGTTCACTAACCTTGCCACTGTTATTTGAAGCGAACACTGTTAATTTTTTACTCATTTCCTTCTCCATTGCACCATTGGATCATTGATATAGTCTTTAAAAAGTAATAAGAGTAGTGAGTGATGGAAGGAGGAGAAATAAGTGAGTGATGGAAGAAGGAGAGATGAGTGAATGGTAGAGAGGAGGAAGAAGAGATATGTTAGTGATGGAGGTAGGAGAGATGAGGGGGAAGAAGATACGGTGGAGAAAGAATGGAAAAAAACCAATGTGTGAAGAGAGAGAATTATATGTATTTTTAGAGGGAAAAAGGGCCTTTTCGTCATTTCATAAAGAAGTAAATTTGGAATTAATTTTTCATTAAAAACCTGACTCAACAGAGAAAATTTATGTGTTTAAATAGCAGCACTCAATTCATAAACCTTCTCAGGCACATTATTAATAGGTACCATTAAAAAAAAAAGACTGAATTTAGGCCAGAAGGGGCTTCAGTAAAATAATAAAAACACATGGGACTAGTTTAGAATATTCAAAACATTAAAGTTCAACACCACACAGGAAGGAAACAGGGGGGTGTCTTTACAACTTTTCCATTCATCTTATAATCTCATTCATCTTCTTCATTTCGGCGTCTCCTCAAAGGTCGGCGTCTCCTCAAGGTACGCAGCCTCTCTCTCTCTCTCTCTCTCTCTCTCGTTCTTTCTTTCTTCTTATTCGTCTAATTTTCTATTCTTTAGAGAAGGTTTTCTGAATCTAGTATCTATTACAGTTCACTAGCTAGGCTTCTTTCAGCTGTACCCTGGACCGGAGCACCACCCTAATCCCAGGTCCCGCCCTTGCCACCTGTTAATCTCCATCAACAAGTGGACGCACAACTGGGATTACGTTAAGAACATCTACCTAGACGTGATCGAACCCTCTGATGTAACTTCATCATAGAAATTTCGTCCTGATAGGAGATTTGATGAGTAATGTAGACACTCTATGCATTGAAACTGGCCCAAATGTGCTCCAATCAAAGCGATTTGGGACCAAATAACTGTTTGTTTGGGAAATGTGTAGGTTTTCTATATGTATAATATGCTCTCTTTCTTTTTAAACCAATTTAAAACACTGGTAGGTATTTCAAGGGTGTGTTTCTGTTAATATTGATGTGAAGCCTTGTCGTCGCGAAGCCATAATTTCCAATTACCGATACGATTTCATGTTATGTTTTTATGAAAAAGTTTTTGGTCCAGTTGTTTTTCATTGATTTAAATTTTGTTAAAAAAAAAATCATTGATCATGAAATTAAATGTATATTGGGGATGTAATTTTCAGCAGTGGAGATGGCTTCTGGCTTAGTGAGGAATGTGGCTCGTTGTTACTTAGCTCGCAGTTTCAGCTCTTATGCTCAGTACTTGTGGAGGCCAAAGAAGCAATCTGTGTTTGCGGATCAGCGATCACATAGTGTTTTTAACTATCCTGAAACTGGGTTCAAGCCCTACTTCTCACTGGTTTGTAAACTATACACCTTTCATTCACTTTCATGGCAAGTGATTGTCTAGTTATTTATTGTTTGAGTACACAAGGGTTAGAGATTAACTTTCCCATAACAATTTCTGGTTTAATCTCTGTTTGCAAGCATTATATGGATTTATAGCTTGTATCTAGTGGTTGTAGTTGAACACCCTTGTGTAATGCAATATCACATTATCTATACATTTCTATCATGATGCATGCTCCAAAATATATAAAACTTGAAGTTGCTGGTGGTATAGAATTAGAATGTCATTATATGTTCAGATGCTTGACATATCGATCATTCTGTACTTAATATATATTTTTCAGTGCCTGTTTGTGTTGGATGCAAATCTTAACGCATAAGGTTGACTGGCATTAATAAAAAAAAAAGAGGCCTGGTTCTTGGTGTGATTTTATTATAGATGAACACCTAATTTAATTCAATGTGTTGGACATGTACGAGCAAAAAAGCACGGACACGGACATAGGACACAGATACGACATGATACGGACACGCCGACGCGGCATTTCTTATAAAAGTAGGACACGGACACGTCGGGGGACATGTTAATAATATATTTTTATATATATAATCATATACTAAACAAATAATATCATTGTAACTTTTTAATCAATTTAGCAATAAAAAAATAAAAATTCAAGTACCAACTAACAAACATATCAAATTATCAAATATCAATACAGCACTAAAACATAATTTGTAATCATTAAATACGAAATATCCATAGTTCCATAAAATCCATATAAAGGAAAGGGAGGATCATCTATTTCCCCTATTTCAAAAAAAAAAAAAAAACAAAAAACAAAAAGCAAAAAAGAAAAAGCCAATCCCAAGGCCTATTCTTTAGTAAAAGATTTATTTGTCTTTTGCTTGTGATATGATTAATATTAACAATCATACATTTTTCCAAGGTGTAAAATTGTCATATACCAAGTTTGCAAGTTTTAGCAACTACATGTTAACAAAGTATCTAAGAAATATCAGTCACATGTTTATTTTTTAGTTATAAGCATGGGTTATGAATTGTAGGACATGGCACAAAAAGAGTGTCGGACAAGTGTCTAAAATTAAGATTTTTAGTTCTTAATTATGGACACTGCTAAAATAGTATCGGACATGTGTTCGAGAGTGTTGGTGTCCGACACGTGTCTAACACGGATACGCCACTTTCTTAGAAGTGTCCGTGCTTCTTAGTGTACAAGGTATTGGGGTACTAGACATCTTTAAGAAACTTAATGCATTGTCTTAACCAATATCAGCTATATAAGTTTTATGATATTTTCCTTTTGATTATATACTTGACGTTCACTGAAACCATTACATAGTAGCTGTTGATTTAGCATCTGTGACATCTTGCTGAAAAATAAGGAAACAAGTGGAAGAACCTATTCATATGAAACTCAGATATTGGATTTAAGGGATAAAAAAAGAGAGAGAAAAAAAACAAGTTGATTCACTATACAAGAAACCAAAACTTAGACAGTGTTTGGACTTTGGAGCTGCAGGGATGGTTTCTTTGGCTGTGTTGGATATTTGGAGCAGCAGGGATGCAAGATGGGTTAATGTTCCTCGGGTATGATGGTTGTTGTGGCTAGGAGAATTGTATTTTCATAGAGGAGTGACTAGTTAATAGATGAAGCATATGGAATGGTTTTTGCTATTTGTTAAATTTCAGAATCCTGTAGATAATTTCATCTGGATCTCTATGGCAGTTAGTGTACCAAATTATTTGACAATGTGAGTTAATTCACGAGTGGAGTTAAAAGCAATAGAAGATAACCGACTTTGCCTTGGTGTATGGTAGGAGATTTTGGTATTGTGTGCTTTGAATTTTAATTTTGAGAACTTTGCCATGGTTTGTACCAAATCCATTCCTAAAATGAAGTCTTTATCTCTCACTATCTCTTAGTTTGATTCTTTAAATCAATCGCAGGAATTTAGGGGTGGATTCAATCTTTGGAAATTGGAATGGCGACCAGCTGGGATGGTTAGTGTGATAGTGTTGGATATTTGGAGCATGAGGGATGCAAGTTGATTTGATGTTCCTCGGGTTTGATGGTTAGTGTGGCTTGGAGAATTGTATTTGCATGGAGGAGAGGCTAGTAAATATCTGAACAAATTTGAAAAGTGTTTGTGGTTTGTTAAATTTCAAAATGCTGTTGATAATTTCATGGGGACGTTTAGAACAGTATATTGACCGAATTATTTGTCTGACTGAAGTAATACATAGGTGAAGCTACAAGTAGGAGAAGATAACCTTGCTTTGCCTTGGTGCATGGTGGGGAATTTTTGTATTTTGTGCTTTGATTTTGGGAAGTTTGCGATGGTCCATACCAAATCCATTTATGCAATTAAAGGCTTGATCTCTCTCTTGGGTTGCTCCTTTACATCAATTGTAGGAGTTTGAGGGTTCAATCTTTGGATATTGGAATGTGTTGCCATTCTAACAATGCATTACTAATCCAACTTCTGATTTTGTTTACTATGTGTTATTCTATTTGATTTTGTAGTCACTAGGTGCTAAGGTTTAGTAATGTAATCCGCGCGCCACCCACCACCCCCCCCCCCCCCCCCCCCCCCCCCCCCCTCTTCCTCTTTTTTCTATGAGATGGTACAATACTGCCTTTGTCACCAAGGCCATTATTAATATTGATATTAATATTAATGTTAATATTCACCAATATTGTTAGAAATGGACTGGATTGTTTTGGTCTTTTCTATTTTGATTTGCAACTTCTTGTTGTTGGACTGACATTCAAGAAATAAATTGATTTGCCATAAACTGTAATATCCCTAGTAGGACTCTTGGTAGAATTAGACTAAATTAAGGTCATTAGAAGACTAAGAATTTCCACAGGACTCTCTCTCAAAAATACTCTCTTAGAAGGACTCCCTTGTAGTCCCAAATAGGACTCCTTGTGCAAAATTGTTAAAAACACTAGTATATATAATATGTATATGGAAGCCTATTTTTGTTCTACCCTTCAACGAGAGAGAGAAAGAGAGAGATCTCAATTGTAAAATCTGTAGAAGAAGACGAAGATTGCGAAAAGGACGAGGAAGATCGATGGCGGGACACGTAACAGATGTCCGGTTCAAGACCGATCACTGCTCGAGCAACACACTTCTATGCCAGGTGAGTAGAACTTCTGAACTTAGTAATAAAAGATCTGAAATTGATGAAATTTAAAGATGTATGATTATTCGATGGGCTACTCTCTACCATATACTACTGCTACAATGGATGCCAACCCTGTTAAGATACCGACTCTGTTAATAGAATTATAATAGTATAGCCATCTAATCACAGATCTGAACTAGAGATCTGATAATAGACACATGATCGACCCTAGTAGGCTTATCCTAGTGGAAACCAACTTGGTTGGGCACACATATCTGATGATTGAAGTTTCTTGTTACGCAAGAATGAGTTTGATGGCCCTGTGGTGTGACAGTTTGATACCAAAGAGCCTACTACATGGATGGAAAAATTGGAAAATTAGAATCTATGATTAACGTACCTCTGGAGCTCTAATTTAGGAAGCAAAGTTGAACAATTAACTTGAAGATTCAACCTGAATTTGAATTTTTTAGATTTCAGGTCGTCAAAAGCATGTTTGGCTGACTGGAGTTGTGGGCCATGTGGGGCCACCTGATCCAAGATCAGGTCCCCACATCTTGCAGGGGACACATGGGCGACTCCATTGGTGGTGTTCCCATGTGATTTGGACCTTTAGGACCCACCTCGAGATTTCACCAAGATAGGCAAGGCGTGATTAGTCCCTGATGGAAGAAACCTGGAGGTTTTTGTCGACTTGCATATAATCTTATAAGCTCATAAAAATTGCAAAGTGGACCCTGATGTTTTAGTTATATTTTTTAAGGACCACTAAGACCTTATGATGTATCTATAGCATGGTATATTATGAACCCAACATTACCTAAATACCGAACTAGTGGAACCAATATCCAAATGATCCTATGGGACAGAAGTGAGCCTTTCCTTACCATCTATTAGTTCCAACTCTGTTCAATTGGAATAACCACATACATTGTGTAACCTTGAATATGGTGTAAATTAATATGGTATTTTTATTGGATATTCAAATATAATGGATCATGACTCCATATGAATTTATTAATTATGTCTTGATTTCTGTGGTTGATTTTACAAGGACTAATTAGCTTCCTCAATAAAATATGGGCAATGCCATAGCCTGGTACCAACTCCGACTCGGAGCAGGGTGAGGACTAATAAGTGTTATGTGGTACTGGCCAAGGAAAAGAATAAGATGATGTTGCCATTCATGATGAAGATGAAACTCTAACAAACTTATTGAATTTGAACATAATGTTTGAAATAGAGTAACACAAACCGCTCGACTGAGTATAGAACTTCTCTTGTGGATGTTGGTCGCGGGAAGTAGGTTCAACAATCATGGTGGTAAGACAGGCCATGTTGTTGATAGAAATGTAGATACTCTGGTATGAGAGTATCGGAACCGGCTCAACAATCATTGTGGATGATAAGCCATGTTGTTGACAAAAACGTAGATGCACCCGTGTGGGGTATCGGAACCTTTTGATGCTTGCAATGGAAAAATACTCATGAAAGAATTGATTAAGATATTTTGTTTAACACCATTATTGAATTTATAAATATTCACATGAATGATTGAAGATGTGTTATACCTTAATGCTTAATCATTTTACTGACTAGTGTTACTGACCAATAGTTCGTCCCACTTTAGGTAATACATTCGTAGAGGTTGCGAGGAGTGATAGAGTTTAGTCGGTGGATTTTAGCTGCGTGGTTGATCCAAAACGTGAGGAACAATGATTAGATTCGTAGATGGCAACATTTAGATATTTCCTCTACTGCTATTAGAGACTTGTCTTTTATTCAATAGTTTTATCATGACTTCTAATATACTTAATGATTTAAATGCAATGGAATTTGAATGTTTTTAGACCTTTATGCTCATGGAAATTTGATTTATGTTGTGTTGTTATGAATTTGAGAACGTCTTAAGAATATGAAGAGCTCCAGATTCTTGGGTCGTTACATAAACACAAACCCATGCTTTGATCTATTGGGTTCTTTTCTTAGTATAACTTTATTACTCTCCCCAATTCATTCTAATAGCTCATAAGTAGTTGGTTGGGTTTCTCTATATTCAAGCAATAGCTGTATGCCATTCCAATGCTTAACAATGGTATCTCTAATTGATTGTATTGAATGTTACTTCTCTTTTCAGTAAATAAAGGTCATGACAAGCTATATGTATGGCTGCTAGAAATAATTTTAAATGCATAGTATAATCTGCTTGCAAACTTAGCTATGAGCCTGTGACTGTGGAAAATGTCTTCAGTGCCGCAATTACATATGCAATTATGGTCCATTATAATTTTCAATCAATGTATGTACTATCAAAGTAACAAGGCTACATGATAGTTTGCTCTGTTATAGTGATGATTCTATGATTGCATCAATCAATGCTTTATAATTGTGTTCATGTATTCCACGCTAGTTTGCCTTTGAACAATGCTTGTTCGACTGCTTTGTTTGTCCTTGCTTAAATGATGCTTCACTTTTTGCAGGTTATTTCTTTGGATTATGCAACCCATGCTTCTACACTATCTTATAGATATCTAGCTAGCAGTGCAGCTGCAGAAAACCCTTCTAATAAACCTCAAGGAGTTGCTTCTAAGGAAGCGGAGAGGACTGGCCAAGCAGATGAAACTGGTCCTGCTGGAAAGCCTATTCGTAGAGGGGTAATTTCTATTTGCATATGCCTTCTGTGGATGAATTTCATTTGTATGAATATATTTATTTTGTTCTTAAAGGTTCTTTTTCTCTTTTATTTTCTTTTCCATTGTCATCACTTTTTCTTTCTAGTTAAACCACTAAATATTTCATGGACCTGCATTTCCAAATGGAGAACTACACTGCAATTGCCTATAACAATATATATATATATATATATTTCATTTGAAGGAGGGGAATTTGGAAGAAGCGTTACCTCTCAATTCAAATATTTCTGATTTTCTTGCTCTGTTGCGGTCCTTTTGTACTCAATTCACATGTCTGTTTCGATTGAGTAAGTAAATTTGCAGATGCACAAGTTACCATATGAAGAAATACTGAATTTTCTTTAAACAGTATGTTTACATTTTAATATAGGTGCAAAATAGAAGAAGCTCCACTTCCATTCAAAGTTCATGGGACTTATTCATTTCTCTTACTTTCCTGTCACTTTTCTGTTTGAGTTGAACTGCTAAACTTGTAAAGGAAACACAGTACAATGCATTTGCCTATGTAAATTTTCCTTTTTGCATGAATGGATGTGGACCTTCTTACAAAAAAGTTTCTAGATGCCCATAATCAAACAATTACTATGATGATATGATATTAATAATTTAATTTTTTGAAGTTATTAAGTAATTAATCAACCCATGAGATACCACGTAGAGATTCTTTTCGGTACCTAGGCTCGATGATTAGTAAGGATGGGGATATTGACGAAGATATGGAGCGTAGGATAAAAGCTGGATGGCTGAAGTGGAGACTAGCTTTGGGAGTACTTTGTGACAGACGAATGCCGACAAAATTGAAGGGCAAATTTTACAAGATAGTGGTTAGACCCGTTATGACATATGGAGCAGAATGTTGGCCAATTAAGAAAACGTGTATTCATAAGATGGATGTAGCGGAAATGAGAATGTTTAGGTGGATGTGTGGTAAAACTAGGAAAGATAAAATTAGAAATGAGCGCTTTAGAGAACATTTAGGGGTAGCATTAGAAATGAGCGCTTTAGAGAACATTTAGGGGTAGCACCAATAGGGTATAAGATTAGAGAAACCCGTTTAAGATGGTTTGGACATGTTGAGCATAGGTCGGTAATGGCACCGGTGAGAAAAAGTTTGGATATACAGGTGGAGGGCCCATCAAGAGGTAGGGGCAGGCCGAAGAAAACATGGATGGAAGTCATTAATTCAGATTTGAAGAAATTTCACTTATCGAAAGGTTTAGCTAAAAAAAGAATGGAATGGAGAAATAGAATTCATGTAACCGACCCTGATGCAGGCCGAACCCAAGTCCGGCCCAGATCACAGGCTCGGAGGACATCCGATTAATCCTTGACTTCTTCAAGGATCCCGATTGATGCACTTTCTATTTTTTTTAGTAGTTATTTATCTATTTCCTATTTAGTAGGTCTTATTTGTTTAGAATTAGTCCTTCTATGTTTAGAAACGATCACTCCTATATAAGGAGGAATTCTTCACTGTATTAAGTATGCTTTTTATCAATAAAATTTTCAGTTGTTCCAGAATTTCTCGTTCTATATTGTCATCGTGACTGCCATTGAATCCTCGGATTCGAACAATCCCTCGGGAGATTGTTCTACTATCCATCCAAGATCCAGGGCTGAGCCAGATTGGTATCAGAGACCAGATCCGGTCGCCGGAAGCCTCTGTCGTTTCCGGAATTCATCTCTCTGCTCACCAGTTATCCTCTCCCCCACCGCCAGTCGACCCTGCCTGACTCGCACATCCTCCCAGACCAACCGAGGCCTCTGTCAAAACCCTTAAGCCATTCCCGATCAACCCAGGCCACTACAGCAGCCCAAATCCTCTTCGGACAACCCAATCCTATACTGCAAACCAACCTGCCGACACCCATCTCTCTGTTACGTTCCATCTCTCCAACCCTAACAAACCCGAAACCCTACTCTATCAGCCGTAACCCAGATCCACCACCGAGAACCCCAGACCCTGCAAAACCCCCCTGATCATCACCCAGATCCACCACCGAGAACCCCAGACCCTGCAAAACCCCAGACCCTGCAAAACTCCACAACCTCTGTGACACCCAACCTTCCGAATCGAACCCTCCACCGCCATCTACAACCCCTAAACCCCGATCCAACTATCCAAACCCCTGTCCGTCAAACCCCTTTTTCCCAAATCCGAGTGAAAAAAAAAAAAAAAAAGAGAGAGAGACAGAGAGCTGCCGGAGCGAGAGTACGCAGAGAGAAGAAGCAGACATCAGAGCGAAGAGAAGAAAGAGGAGAGACAGCATACCTGGCACCGGTGACTTCCACCGTTGACCTTGCCGTCACCGTCAGCAGCAGCGGCGGTCTCCAGCCGTTTCGTCGTCCTCGTCACCGCCGCTAGGGTCTCTGTTGCTTCGTGCGCCAGATCCAGCACGCTCCCGCCGCTCGTCTCCTCATCCAGTTGCTTTCGCCGTCGCCACCGCTGCCGATCGTCACCACCTCCAGATGATCTTCGTCGACGAGCGCAAGCCGCTGTTCTGCCCCTTCTATTCGTTTTCTCCTTACAGCTAAGTGTTGCCCATCTGCTCTCTTTATTTCGTTTCGCTGCACGATACCCGAACCACTGAGCACGTGTCACCCGACCCATTGCATTGTCAACGGACCTAAGTTGGTTCGGCCCATCACAAGATCGACCCGACCCACTTTCTTTATTTTCTGAAAAAAAAAAAAAGCAATCATGCCTAGGCGTGGTGATGATCTTCAGCATTGGATGACTGACCGCCAGAGGGATAAAACCATCCTTAAACTAAGTCAAGAATTAGAAGATGTCACGGGACGTCTCAAAATTGCAGAAACTGCCATTGCTGAGTTACAAACAAAGCAATTTGTTAGTCAAGAAGGATCCTCCAATGTATCTATGGTTTACACGCCCGTCCAACCAGAAAGACCTGAAAATCATGAATCTATTCGTGATTTTATGCAGCGCCTTTTGGCTGAACGAGATCATCAAGCTCACCATGTTGCACCCCCACCTGATGACATCACTAGGAAAGTCAAAATTGAAATTGCTGACTTTAGTGGTGATGCGAGCCCTAAAGTTTTTGTTGATTGGCTTAATTCTTTGGAGGACTATTTTGCTTGGTATGGTATGAATGATGCACAGCGGATAGCCTTTACCAAGGTTAAACTGAAGGGTCCTGCTCGCATTTGGTGGTATGGTGTTGAAAACAATGAGCTTGCAGTAGGCCAGCCGATTCTCCGGTGGAATATTATGAAAGAAAAACTCAAGGGCAATTTTCTTCCCTCTGATTATATGGATACACTTCACCAAGAATATCTGAGTCTCCAGCAAGGCACTATGACTATGGAAGAATATACCAACAAGTTTCGGGAATACATTGTTCGCTGTAACTTGAGGACTGATGATCGTCTGACTATCACTAGGTACAGGGATAATCTGCGTGCTGATATCAGACGAGAGGTGGCAATGTTTGATTATGCCACAGTGGATGAAATATTCAATAAAGCCCGCAAAGCCCAACATGAAATTCAGTTGCGGAAGTGGAATCTTTTTCAAGCCGGGGAGTCTTCCATAAAAAGAGGTCCTGATCCTACTTATAATCGCAATCAAGCAACAGTTTATAGGCCTCCTCCTCAGCGTCAAGTTCAGCAGCCTCCTCAGAATCCTCGGCCGGGCATTCAACAAAGACAGATGAATCCCCAACAGAATCAGAGGTTTCCACAGAACCAGCCTGATAATCGTGCTTATGCTAGAACAGACAGGAGGGATATTGTTTGTCATGCTTGCAAGCAACGAGGACATTATGCCAATGAATGCCCTCATCGTAATTTATATACTTCCAATGAGCCTGATATTGATACTCAACATGATGAGCATGTCGAATCAGGGCACGCTGATATAGATCCTCCTTATGAAGATCAAGCAGATCAGGTAGATTATGCAGACGCTGATGATGGTATTCCACTTCTTTTTCTAGATCGTCGTTTGCTAGTAGCAGATGCTAAGGAGGAAGAAGAATGGAATCATGCTTCTATTTTTCAATCTCGTGTCAGATGTATGGACAGAGCATGTAATATGATTATTGATGGTGGAAGTGCTATGAATGTTATTTCCCAAGAAGCAGTTGATAAGCTTAAACTTCCCACGGTAAAGCATCCAAGGCCATATAAAGTTGCATGGGTTGATAACTATTCTATTCCTGTTCGTCAGCAATGCTGTGTGCCTTTTAAGATTGGCAATTATGAAGATACTCTTCTCTGTGACGTCATCCCAATGAACGTTACACATATTCTTTTCGGGCGGCCATGGTTATAGAAGCTTAAAGTGATCACAGATCATGAACACAATACCTATGCTTTTAATTGGAAAGGTAGACGTATCGTGCTGCGTCCATTGCAAACTCCGCCATCCTCTCCTACCTCTTCTCCCGCCACCGCCGCAGCTTCTCCTACATCGCATATTTTAACCATGCGGAAACTTGAAGTGGAAAGCAAAGAGCAAGGTGTCATGTATGCCTTAGTTACTAAACAAGTTGTTGATGATTCTCATGCTATTCCTCAGGAAGTGAAGCCATTATTGGACAAATTTGCCGACCTAGTTCCTGATGAGTTACCCAAAGAACTACCCCCACTAAGGGACATTCAGCATGCTATTGATTTGGTTCCAGGAGCTTCTTTGCCTAACTTACCTGCTTATCGGATGAGTCCAGCAGAACATGCAGAGTTAAAAAGGCAAGTTGATGATTTGCTTCAGAAGGGCTATATAAAGGAAAGTCTCAGTCCATGTGGTGTTCCAGCACTTCTCACTCCGAAGAAGGACGGAAGTTGGCGAATGTGTGTAGATAGCTGTGCAATCAACAAAATCACGGTAAAATATTGCTTCCCTATCCCTCGTTTGGATGATATGTTAGATATGATGACTGGTGCATGTATATTTTCCAAAATTGACCTGCGGAGCGGATATCATCAAATTCGCATAAGACCAGGAGATGAATGGAAAACTGCCTTTAAAACAAAGGATGGTCTCTTTGAATGGATGGTTATGCCTTTCGGTTTAACCAATGCTCCTAGTACTTTTATGCGGGTTATGACACAATTATTGCAGCCTTATATTGGAAAATTTGTTGTCGTCTATTTCGACGATATTCTTATTTACAGCAAGTCAAAAGAAGATCACCTTCAGCATTTAAATAAAGTTTGCCAACTTTTCCGCCGGGAGCGTTTCTATATCAATCTCAAGAAATGCACTTTCATGAGTGACTCTGTTGTTTTCTTGGGATATGTAGTATCTGCACAAGGAATTAAGATGGATCCTGCAAAAGTAAGCGCTATTCTTGATTGGCCAATTCCTACTACCCTTACTGAAGTACGCAGTTTTCATGGTCTTGCCAATTTTTACAAAAGGTTTATCAGAAACTTCAGTACTGTTATGGCTCTTATTACTGATTGCATGAGGAAAGGTGACTTCAAATGGACCAATGCAGCCACCGGGGCTTTTGAGAAGATCAAGCAAAAGATTACTGCAGCGCCCGTTCTGCAAGTTCTTGATTTTAGCAAGCTATTTGAAATTGCTTGCGATGCCTCAAATGTCGGCATTGGCGGAGTCCTTAGCCAGGAAAGACATCCTATTGCATTCTTCAGTGAGAAACTTTCTGATGCCAAGCGCAAGTATACTGCATATGATCTGGAATTCTATGCACTTGTCCAAACACTTCGTCACTGGAGGCATTATTTGATTGCAAATGAGTTTGTGCTTTACTCTGATAATGATGCTCTGCAACATTTACATTCTCAGCAGAAGATCAGCGCTAACCGAGCTAAATGGAGTGCATATATACAAGAATTCAAATTTAGCATTCGTCATAAAGCTGGAAAGGATAACCTGATTGCGGATGCATTAAGCCGGAGAAAACATCTTTTGACTGCTATGTCTATTAATGTGCCTGGTTTTGAGCAACTTAAACAGGATTATGCAGCCGACAAAGATTTTGGTTCTATTTATGCGGATCTCCTTAATGGCAGTCATATTCAACATCCTCATTATAGTCTTCATGATGGCTTCCTATTCAAAGGTTCACAACTCTGCCTTCCAGCCACTTCTATTCGTGAATATATTGTGCGCGAGTTGCATGCAGGTGGATGTAGCGGACATTTGGGTCGCGACAAAACACTTGCTCTTGTCAATGACAGATATTATTGGCCTCGTATGAAGACCAATGTGATTCATATTTGTGAAAGATGCCGAACATGCCAGATTGCAAAAGGAAACAAGAAGAATACTGGGTTATATCAGCCTTTGCCTGTTCCGCATACTCCTTGGGAAGACATTAGCATGGATTTTGTGCTCGGTTTACCCACGGCTGCTAGAAAGGTTGATTCCATCTTCGTTGTTGTTGATCGCTTTTCAAAGATGGCACACTTCATTCCTTGCACTGCGACTGCTGATGCTTACAAGGTGGCCAAATTTTTCTTCAAAGAAGTTGTTCGACTACATGGGCTTCCCAAAACTATTGTTTCTAACCGCGATACGAAGTTTATGAGCTACTTTTGGAAGACATTATGGATGCTGTCTAACACCAAACTTAATTTCTCTACTGCTTATCACCCTCAATCTGATGGACAAACAGAGGTGGTAAACAGAAGTCTTGGCCAATTGTTACGTTGCCTTGTATGTGACCGAATTACAAATTGGGATCAAGTGCTCCCTATGGCAGAATTTGCTTATAATAATTCTGTCAACCGATCAACTGGACTTTCACAATTTGAAGCTGTTACAGGAGTTCGTCCTCGACTCCCTGTTGATCTTGTTCCATTACCAGTTGATGCGAGAGTGAGTGTAGATGCTGAAACTTTCTTCCAACACATGCAGCAAGTTCATAATGAAGTACGTCGTCATATATCGACCAGCAATGATGTGTATAAGCAGCAAGTTGACAAACATCGTCGCTTTGTTGAATTTAATGTAGGCGATATGGTTATGGTGCGTATTCGACCTGAGAGATTGCCACCTGGAGCCAACAAGAAGTTACACCCTCGTAAGTCAGGTCCTTTCAAGATTCTCCAAAAGATTAATCCCAATGCCTATATTCTTGATATCCCTACTGATTCAGCCGTCAGTTCTTCATTCAATGTCGAGGATCTTACTCTCTATCGTGGCCATGATACTGAAGGAGAAAATGAAGAGCAGCTTATTTCTTTACCAGTTGATTCTCCACCTCCTGATAAAATTATTGATGTCCTTGATGATCAAATTGTTTCTACACGTCAAGGAGGTTATCAGAAGTTTTATGTACGCTGGCGGAATCGTCCTATCTCTGATGCTACGTGGATTACAGCTACTGACTTCCAGCGCATCAATCCTGATCTTTATGAGAGATATCAAGCGCTCAACTCGCCGAAGTCGAGTTTTTCCAAGCCGGGGAGAGCTGATGCAGGCCGAACCCAAGTCCGGCCCAGATCACAGGCTCGGAGGACATCCGATTGATCCTTGACTTCTTCAAGGATCCCGATTGATGCACTTTCTATTTTGTTTTTAGTAGTTATTTATCTATTTCCTATTTAGTAGGTCTTATTTGTTTAGAATTAGTCCTTTTATGTTTAGAAACGATCACTCCTATATAAGGAGGAATTCTTCACTGTATTAAGTATGCTTTTTATCAACAAAATTTTCAGTTGTTCCAGAATTTCTCGTTCTATATTGTCATCGTGACTGCCATTGAATCCTCGGATTCGAACAATCCCTCGTGAGATTGTTCTACTATCCATCCAAGATCCAGGCTGTGCCATACCCCAACATGGTTGGGATAAGGCTTTGATGATGATGATGATGATGATGATGATTAAGTAATTAATCAAGCTATTGTAAGTCAATTTGGTTTTAAATATCAACTTTGAAAAGCTTTCCTCCATCATGAATAAGAAATAAGATATTGAGAACTAGCCTTGTAACGCCCCACCCCCATACACATGCATGATATTGTCCGCTTTGGCCTATGGGCCTCACGGTTTTGTTTCTGGTGGGCCTCAACCCATCAAAAGGCCTCATGCAAGGTGAGGGTGCAAGCGCTATATATAAACTCATTCACTTTCCTCTCTATAGTCGATGTGGGATTCGAGGATGTTACAATCCACCCCCCTTAGGGCTGCACGTCCCTGTGCAGTAGCCTGCCAGCGCTCTTAGTCTGCCCACTTGCACCAGGCCACGGCAGGGACTCACACTCGAACTAGTTGAGAGTCGGCTCTGATACCATTTGTTACGCCCCACCCTCACACACATGCATGATTTTGTTCGCTTTGGCCTATGGGACTCACGGTTTTGCTTCTGGTGGGCCTCACCTCACCAAAAGGCCTCATGCAAGGTAAGGGTGCAAGCTCTATATATAAACCCATTTACTTTCTCCTCTATAGTCGATGTGGAACTCGAGGATGTTACAAGCCCGAAATGACTAGTATCATTTATGGTGGAACACACTTTGTTTCTGTAGCTATTGCATGTTCTAAAAAACTATTGTTAGCAGTAGCACATAGAAATAGAGCGCATTGAGGTTATAAAATTAACATCTACACAGCATTACTGACTTGTTTGATATGTGTGTGTGTGTGTGTGTGTATTCAACAATTGAGCTTCTTTTAGTCAACTTTGTATGAGTCAACGAAGTCACCTTGGATCTTCTGGCATAAGGTTGCAAACAAGCCGGGCCCACAATGGAACCATGTTGTATTTGGATCTAGATCTGGATCCATTTTGTAAAGGATGGATCCGGATTGAGATCTGGTTCCAAATGCAGTTAAAGGTTAGTGCATGCAATCGTTGGGTTTTTTCTAAACCTTAACTTCAAGAAAATTACTAGTCTACCCCTAATTTAAAAAGGGGCATGGTTCTAGGTTCTCAGGTCGGAACGTGTATGGATCCAGACAAGGACCTGATTTCTAACCAGATCTGAAAACAGGTTATGGATCTTGATCTGATAATCAATCAGAACCAAATTTGAGTCCTAGAACCAGTTTTTCTGCATTGGAGACACCAGAGAATTGGAGAATTTGAGACCTCTTTGCAACCCTACTCAGCAGTACCAATGGTGGTGCCATCATGGAGCGTCTTAAGTTTAGACCATGCTTTTACTTATGTGGTCATAGATTATTTGCTATAATGCATATGATCTTTCTCACTACCAGCTTTACATGATCAAAATAAAACCATTCCAATTCTTTAGTGTCCATTTCTTATCATTGTAGCATGCCTTATTATTAGTGCTATGGTTAGTCCAAAAACTTGAATGTGTTTAAACAATGTTAGAATGCTCGAATTTAAAGTATAATTCATTATCTTGAAAGAAGATTAACAGAAAGTAGTAGAATCCCTTTCTTTTTTTCTACACTTTCAATTAGTTTTCCTTTTATGAAAAATTTTTTTTTGGCATCACACAGTGTGTGGTTATTATAAATATACAATCCTATTGTGCAGTAGATGAAGTTTTATTTTTGATTTTTCCATGATGATTCTTGAGAATCATGGATTTTTAATTAGCTTGAGTTGATGCTGCAGCCTGTCACGTGGTTGAGCCTTCTCTTGCTGATCTCAACTGGAGCAGGACTGATCTATTATTATGACAAAGAGAAGAAACGGCATATTGAAGGTAGATTACTATGGTGAGTAGGATTAGTAGGTTTTTTTTTTCTTGTTGGTGTTTGTTGGATTGATAACAAAATCTACTTTTTTTTATTATATTTATATATATAATATTTTCTCTTCATGCTTTTGAATTTCGTTCTTTTTTCTCCCTAAAAAAATTGGGTAAACATATATAGCTCCTTTTACATGCTAACCATAGTTAAGTTAAAGATGAGAAAGCCTTATTATTTTCTGTTTCAGTTATTCTACTTGAAAAATTATGTTTGTTGACAGCAGTTGCAGGAGTGGAAGGTATGTTAATAACATTTATGCCTTCTATCACAGAGGTTGTAGAGTCTTGCTTCGTCATATTTGATGGACATCTCAGTTTGATAAAAACAGAAGTTCTTAGGTTTGGCGGGGGATTCAGATGTTTCCTTTTTTTTTATGGAAGTTATCTGAATTAGACTAAAGAACTACCCAAGCCAAATATATTCTAACATGTTGAATCTCAGATTTTTAGCCCCCTTAACCCGGCCCATTGATTTAGGTGCTTGAGCCACTTCATGCAACTCATACGAATGGGCCTCACATAAGTTTCAAGGCGAAATTGACATTTTATCTTAATACTAATGTATATGATGCCGTGGAGTTGTTGTCTCGTTATTATTAAAATCTTGGTCTAATACGTGAAATACCCCCCGGCCCCACTCTTTTACTCTGTCATTTGATTCTAATGAAAACACTCTATCCTTTCTATAAATTATTCTATTCTATTGTCTCATGTTAGATTGACCAATTTATGGCTTTTAATGATTTACACTCGTGACTTGCCCTTTCCTCTACTTCAAAAAATGTTTTAATCATCATCATCATTAAAGCATTGTCCCAACTATATTGCAGTGGGCTACATGAATTATGTCTCTTCAACATGGCCTATATCTTGGGCCAAATCACTTTGTCCTATTTGGCTTATCCAAGAGGGGCCATCAATTTGCATAGAAAACTTTTCCTCACCTTCGCTATTGCTTACATGTGTTGGGCATTTTCAAACCATCTCAAATCAGTCCCTCTTAATTTATTACTGTTTGATGCTACCCCTAAATGCTCCTGAAGGCACTATAGTTTTATCTCACAACTATCTCAACATTGTCTGATCGACTACACTCATTTTTTGCACATGTTGTTTTCTAATTGGCCAATATTCTACTTCATAAGGTCATACCCAGTCTAATAGTTGTCTTGTAAAATTTTTCCTTAAATTTTGTTAGTATGCGTCAGTCATAAACCACTCTAGAAGTAGGTTTACATTTCAACCATTCAACTCTTAACCTATGTTTGACATCTTTCTCAGTCTCTACATCCTTACTAATAATAAAGCAAAAATATCAGAAGGACTCCTGTTGTGGTATCTCTTGAGGTTGGATGAGTTATCTCTCTCTGCAAATATCCCCACTGAAGTTGTAACACATATTTCGTCTTTGCACGCTTATTTTAAAGTCCTTGGATTCTAAGCCGCTTGTTATACTTGAAGTTCCAAACATTCATGTCATTTCTCGATACATCTGCCAACATATATCATCTGGAAACAACATATACAAAGTTAATCCCTCTGAATATAAGCAGTTACCTTGTCTATAATTAGTGTGAAGAGATAAGTGCTTGAAGGTGACGAATGATGCTAATCATTGGTCATTTGAAATCCATCTATCTCTCAATAGGTATTTCTCACACTCATAATTGCTCCATACCTTTCTGTGTATCCTATCGTAGGCTTTCTCTAAAGAATGATGAAGATCATACAAAGATTTATCCTCTTCTCTTTGTATTTTTCATTAATTGCCCAAGTGAGAAGAAATCTTACATAGTTGACCTTCTTAGCATGAAACCAACTTGATTTTAAGTTATCTTGATCTTTTGTTTATATGGGCCTGTTTCTTTATTATAATTTTTGACAAGAATTTTTTGTGTTGGGGAATTCACAGCATGATGTGATAGCTTGTCTCCTTTCATTTGCAAATGCCTTGTTTCTTCACTGGAGTTCTAAAATTCCATCCACCTAAAAGAACTCAAATGGCCTTTGGAATTCCTGGAATTCTATCCTTTTTGCTTTTTCGTGGAATTTCTAAATGCTCAAGTACAAAGGAGGATTTAGGAATTCCACATGGCCGAGCATTTGGAAATTCTCTAGACATGAATTCTTTGAATTTCAGTAAAGAAATAGGCCATAAATCTTTGGCCAATTACTCTCTCCCATACTTTCATAGTGTGACTCATAAGTTTATTCTCTTCATAATTGGTTCAACTTTGTATATCTCCTTTGTTTTTGTGCATGGGAACTACAAAACTTCTTCTCCACTCATTCCAACATTATTATTACTAAACATTAAAAAATTATTATATTAATAATAAATAATTAATACATTAAAAGATGTTGATTGAACTTTTTTGATCCGAGTATAAGATCCATAAAATTTATCAAGTAGATTGATACGTGAATCCATTTGTTTTGTTTTTTGTGTTTTATTTTTATTTTTTGCTTAAGAATGTCTATTAATTTTGCATTCTTCTCAGATTCTCCACATTATGAATTTTAGTTACATGTCACGCTGCTGCACGCTGACTTACTGTTTACTTCTCAGTAGTGTTAACGTATCAAACCTTACAATTTCCTAATGCATCTTTGCTACCTTAAGTGCTTCGTTCTTTGCTCCAGAAGCAATATAGGCTTGTTATATAGCAAACTACTATAAATTGTCTTGTTATATAGCAAACTACTATAAATTGTCTATCTTTTTGTTTTTAACTTTTTATGCATGTACTTGTTGCAGAAATAAACACTGCCTCAGATGCAGTAAAACAGGGACCATCGGTGGGAAAAGCTGCTATTGGTGGTCCATTCAAGCTTGTGAACCATGAAGGGAAATCGGTTACCGAGAAAGATTTTTGTGGGAAATGGACCTTGATATATTTTGGTTTCACACATTGCCCTGACATTTGTCCAGATGAACTCCAAAAGCTTGCTGCAGCTGTTGACAAAATAAGTAAGTTGTTTGCATGGAGATAGGGCAGACCATGTTTGCTAGGGTATCAATGCTGTATTATCAATTAGACATACATACATGCACACACACAAATCCAACAGTGAAGACAGCCGCTGCCTTGTTAAGATGTCTACTATGCATTTCTTATCCATATGGCTACTCATTATCAGAGCATCATGTTTATTGATTCCATTCTGGTGCTCAGAAATCATGGGTTTTGAATTCGCTATTAGGCTGGGTGTTGCCTCCTGTGATATTTGAGCAGAGAAATTACCTGAGTATATGAATTCAACAAGCAGGCCAAAAGACTCAAAAACCAGAAAAAAAATTTCTATCCCAAACTAGTAAGAATCAAGTACATCCTTATGTAGCCAGTGTCATAGGCAAAATTAAGGCTGGTGAGAGTAAATATCCATTACTCCTGTGAGTGGATGTGGTGAAAGTGAAACTGATGTAGTATGAACCTGGCCCAAGAAGGCAACTGGGCCCAAACATTGACCCACAAGTCAACCTAGTCCTTTGAGTTCAGCCACAGGCCCAATTGTCTAAGAGCTACTGCATCATCTTCTATATTTATCCTACTATTAATTATTATTTCTTGCTTAATTAGGATTATGAAGTTTCTTGTTTTAATTAGTAAGTCTTGGTTGCCAAAAATTAGGTTTATTA
Organism: Sextonia rubra; assembly: GCA_037013555.1. Taxonomy (NCBI): domain Eukaryota; kingdom Viridiplantae; phylum Streptophyta; class Magnoliopsida; order Laurales; family Lauraceae; genus Sextonia; species Sextonia rubra. The sequence continues at coordinate 49,649,234 of JASUAD010000013.1, read as the reverse complement.
CTCTATAAATAAGAGAGACCTCATTATAGTTGCTTATGCTTTTTTGATTAATAAAATTTTTGGTTGGTTTTTCCTCCAATTATGGGTTATTTCATGGTTATGATTGTGCCTTAGGGCTGGAATCCATTGTGAATTCAAGTAATCTTTCGGGAGATTGGTCTATTTTTCTGATCGCGGATTGTGGCTGCGCTAGTTGACCTAAACATTGACCATGAGTCAACCCGGTCCATTGGGTTCAGCCAAAGGTCCAATTGGCTAAGAGCTACTGTAGCATCTTCTATATTTATCCTACTACTAGTTATTATTTCTTATTTAATTAGGATTAGGAAGTTTCTTGTTTTAATGAGTAAGTCTTGGTTGCCAAGAATTAGGTTTATTACTTTATAAATACAAGAGATCTCATTGTAATTGCTTATGCTTATTTGATTAATAAAATTTCTGGTTGGTTTTTTCTCCAATTATGGGTTATTTCATGGTTATGATTGTGCCTCAGGGCAAGTATCCATTATAGATTCGATCAATCTTTCAGGAGATTGGTCTAATTTTATCGATTGCGTATCCTAGCTGCACTAGAAATGGAGGTGATATTGAGAGCGTTTTGGTTGCCATTTGGTCTTCATAAGTATGGAAAAATGATTTAAGTTCTATAATGGGGGCAGTTTTATAATACATGCTATAACAGTGATGAATTAGTACCATATATTTTTTTTTATGAGCTATCACCACAGATCAGCATTTGGTCTTTGTACTGTTGGTTGATGAATCTCTTTCCTTTTCCCTGCTATAATGTCTTCTTTTAAGTGGTAAATAATGGTCATACTTTCACAAAGAAATGAGTTGTGAACACTTAAAAAATGCTTGGCCAGATATTTACTGACTGCAGATGATGATTGATCACTTTTATGGTCAAGGCAAGTAGGTTACTAGTGGATTTCAGTGTTGTGGCAGTGTATTCTAGATGTCCAATAACATTCCTGTGAGACAAAGCTCACCTTTTGCATTCCTTTGGCTTGCAGGAAAAAGTGCAGGGATTGAAATAGTACCTGTTTTCATCTCTGTCGATCCTGAGAGAGATACGGTGGAACAAGTTGGTGAATATGTCAAAGGTGGCCCCTTTATTGTCACATTTTTTTGTTTTTTAAGGAATGGTTTTGTTGTGCTGTCTATATGGAAGATAGAATGCCTCCTGAAACCAAAATGCAATCAGCCCACTATTTGCAGCTGTTCTCCATCTTTACTCTAGTTCTCATTTTATGTAACCACTCAAGTTTATCATTCTTGCTGTTTTTATTTGATAATGAACTGGCTTACATCCCTGTTCCTTAACAAATGGTAAGGTGTCTTGTCACGTTTGGCAACCAAATCCTCGATGAAAAGATTTATGCTTTTCATGAAGTTGTGGAAAACACTTAACATTTGGCAATTGTAAATCCCCGAGGATTGTGACCTATAGAAATCCTCATTTCTTAAATTGTGCACTTAAAACAAATTTTATCTATATGCATTATGAAATCCTATGGAATCCATGTTCCAGGGTCAGTGAGGAATCCTCAGATATTCGGATTCCTCACCGGTTACCATATGCAGTCTTAAAGTTTTGTTCTTCATTGTAGAGTTTCACCCAAGATTAATTGGGTTGACTGGTAATGAGGGAGAGATACGACAAGTTGCTCGTGCTTATCGGGTTTACTACATGAAGACTGAAGAGGAAGGCTCAGATTACCTTGTTGATCACTCTATTGTCATGTATGTATGGCTTCTACCATTGATGGCTTACTATTTTTTGTTTATCTCATGTATGCTTCTGGCATATATACTGAAATTTATCATAACGTTCATGAACATGAACCATCCTTTTTTTTTTCTTTCCCTTTTTTCTTTTTCTGAAATGGATTGATTATATTGTCTGCTTGCATTCTGCTTCTCCATCTTGTTCCACTGGTCTCATTTTTTTGACTATTAATTCTGGCTATTAGTTATTATGATAAATTCTACCTTCTCACCTTCTATATTATTAAATTTATCATCAACGTTCATGAACATGAACTATCCTTTATTTTTCTGAAATGGATTGATTCTATTGTCTGCTTGCATTCTGCTTCTCTGTCTTGTTCCACTGGTCCCATTTTTTTTTTTCGATTAATTCTGGCTATTAATTATTCCTTCTCACCTTCTATATTATTAAATTTTGGTTAGCTTGGCTGGAACAAAACATTTGAACAGTACCTACAACATGTTCTTAGTCCAGAACTCTGTTCCCTATTTATTAAAACTTGTATGACAGTCCCAAATGGAATATCTATCAATATAGTGCTTATTTCTGGAACATAACAAGAGTCACATTTCTTTCAAATTACTTTACTACTTGACAGTTTACACAGTTTCCCACCATGATTTTAAAACGATTACGCAGTAGTCTAAGAATGAAAATCCAACTATTTGAGAATTTCTCAAAATCCCTAAAATCCAAACACGGCAGCAAAGAAAAGAACTAAGTAAAAGTCAACAAACGCTAACCTCTAATGTGGGTTTATGCGTTGTAGATCCCCAATTAGATGGAGAGTAGGTGATCTGTAGGAGGAGAAATATGAAAATATGGTATATAGAAAATTCTGAATGGTATTTTGTTGGTTGTCCTACATATAGAACATATATAATGCAGTGAAGGTCTTAAAAACTTTAGATTACATCTCTACCATTGATCTAAACTTTTAAACTCTAAAAGCCCTAAGTTTTAGGAGTACTAACTTAATATAACTTTAAATTCCCTACAAATAATTATGATAAGAGAAATGGTTGCTGGAGTGTCCAGAGCAACTTGGAATAAACTGGCTGTGGGGTCCACATGGTCCACCATTCCAGATGGTGGGCCAACAATATAAAGAAGACTGATGTTTTAAAAAAATACTGCCTGTTTCAGGGGTCCTCACTTCGATCCATGCTGTTCAATTTTTTTGATCCAGGCCTTAGGGTCCTCTTGGTGCTTTCATACTGCTCTACGAATGTTGTCCTTATCTAAGTGTCAGATTCCTTCCTTCACAACCACTCTCCTAATGGTTCGTGGAAGGTGGAGAAGTGTCATGTACTTGGATGATGAATACACAATCTTCATCTGATGATAACTTTCTCATCTCACGCCAGTTGCTGTGTTATCTTTTGAGAATGAACCAAAATGTTGTGTAAAAGATGTAAAATATAGTGAACCACTTCCTGATTCAATTTTTTTTCACCTCCCTTTTGCCCACATTGGAAGAATATATTATTCTTCATATTCATCATGCCATTTTTGATGAGTTTCCTCTTTTGAAATTTCATCACCTACCGATATTGTTTTATTTCATTCTAACAACTTTCAGGGGTTGGAGTTTAACAAAAAGTCAGACTGCCTAACTTCCATGCGCTGCCATCTGCCACCATCACATCACTAGATCCATGAAACTTTTAATTTTAGAATGTAGATAAAATTTTTTTTAAAAATAATCAGCTCTACAAAAGCTATTAAAAGATCTGTCATAGTTGATCTCTTTAGACAAGAGTTCTTAGAGAAGAGTTGCTAATTTCTGTACATAGTTAATCTCCTTTTCTTTTTGTTTTGGTTGTTCTTGGGCAGGTTTTGAAGCCCAGTCTTCCTTTTCTCTTGGCCGTCCTTTTCCTCTTTTGTTTTGTGTTCAGTATACCTCACTGTACAGTACCCACTGTTAACTTGCATGACTCACTGCTGGGTCATAAATTCCATCAATAACAAAAGTTTTCTATAGCATCACTTGTCTCTATCTACATACTACTATAATAATTTTTGAAGTTTTTAATAATTTAAATAACCATTTGACTCAAGTTCCAAGTCTGTAAGCCAACTCTGCTCTTTACTGCTTAGGCTGCCAAATCAAGTTTGAGCCCATGATTCATAAAGCCATGTATGTAGGTCCACCTTCTGTGGCTGCATCATACATCACAGCATCATACATCACAAGTTCATTAGTGCTTTTGTCTCGGCATGATATCTGATCTTTTTTGACGCCATCTGTCACACACTTAATCTTACCTGGGTCAATCTGGAGCTGGTATTGTCATTGGAGAAGAGAGATTTGCTGTACTTTCTCTGGCCCAACTAATGAGAGATTCCATTGAAAATAAAACTGTGGATGCTAAATCCCATTATCATTAGACAAGGCTCAAGGAAGTCATTTTTTCTTACTTCCAATCTCCTGAGTCAATGAAATAGGGGGCCTCAGCACTTGGCTAAGCTTTTTGTTAAGTTGGCAGGGATTAAATTACTGTTGTAGATTTGTATTGGCAAAAGAAGTCGCTGATGGAGCCTTTACACTGAGGATACATTTTTCCATCCACTGTATGCTGCTTGTTCAATAAAATATCTTGTCAAGAATGAAGGAATTTTGTCTTTTTCCTTTATCTTAACATGTATATTGCTCATAAATGGAAGCTTTCATGGCTGGCTTTGACGTGATGCTGCTGTGTCTATATTTTCAGGTACTTGATGGACCCTAACATGGATTTTGTGAAATTTTTTGGGAAGAACTATGATGCGGATGCGCTTGCAGAGGGCATAGTCAAGGAGATAAAACAGTATAAGAAATGAAGTAACATCATGACCTTTTTCCTGATAAATCCATAGATCAAGTATTTTTTGGAGAGAGGTTGACTGGAGGGAATTATTTGTTTTAATTTTTAGGGAGTGCTAGACGAAGAAAATGTTAGGGGCAGGAAATATCATGAATTTGATGCCCAATACCTTCTGAGATTTTTTTTTCTTAAATATTTGAGGTCGGCTATAGTACTGGTCACAAATTTTGCTAATACGCGAGCTTGTCTGATGCTCCGTAATACATAGAGCTCTATTTTACCATTTTATTGCATTATTATTGCCAAATTCTATTTTTATATGGACCATTGTTTTAAAATTTCTATTTAAGGGTTTCTGCCAAAACATAAGTTTTACTTTTCATGTGTTCTATTTTGGGTTAACTCAGATTTGGAACCGGAATCTTGATCTCTTCTCGTGTCTGAACTGAACTAATCTTGGCCCAAAGTTTCTCTCCTCTCCGTGCACGAGCACAAGCCTTTGGTTTTTAAGTAATGCAATAGCAAATTTTTTGTGATATGATGAAATCTTAAGACTTAAGTAAACAATTGAATATTGTGCTAATTAATTTTCTTTGCAACTTGTAAATATTTTTAAACAATAAATTTGTGTAGAATACATGTTATTACTTGGCTTGATCTTTGTTGGTAAGCTAAATTGTCTAATTGTTATTATTCTTTCCAGTCTTAAATGGTATCTAGAGAATGAGTTTCTTGTAATGGATTCTTGAAAATAATTATTTTGTTAGTTTCTTTACCAAGAAAGATACATTTCAGTTTTCAAAAGCTGTAGCAATTCTTTTTTTTTTTTTTTTTTTTTTATGACCTACGCCATCCTTCGCAGCTCAGTTTTCGGACCTTTGGCCTCCGGCCTAGGGGTTATCCGATTTTGACGAATAAGGACTATTTCCTATGGGGTATATACACGGCCGCACCTATAGTACCTATATAGCACAAAGAATGGAAGTCGAATTTGATAACTTGGGGAGCAAATTTAAAGCTTAAACCAACTAAGCCACCGCCTTGATGGTACTGTAGCAATCCTTTTGAGAGGATTAACAGAATAGACATCAACCTAAACTACACATCCTTCAGACTTCTGGTCTGGTGTCCTTTTTTCAGAATACATACATACTTGTGCGCAAGCGTTTTCATGTGTGATTATTCACACATTCAAATTTGTCAGCCCCATCAAGGAGATGAAGAGGAAATGGAAAATGAAAGAGCATAAAAAAGACCCCTCAAATTAAGGATAAGGTAATAATGTACTCTAGAGAGCAATTACACCTATTTAACTGCATATATACAACCGTTGGTCGACCAATTAAAGATATAAGTCATTCAGATGGTTGCCACATGAGAAATGAATGATTATAAAAAAAAAAAAAAATCAACTCCAGTTCTCTACAGTTCTGCAGTGAAAGAACCCTCTGAAATTTTGAAGATTTTGCTCTTTATGAAATTCTACATCTCCTGTTGCTCTTAGCTGATTAGAGACGTGTGTGCGCATGGGTATGTGAGACCAAGTTCCTTGTCAAGGGAAAAGGGGCACGTTACTAAGAATATAGCAACTTATTGACAGTGCAAAACCACACTACCGGCCAGTATAGGAGAGGTAAAGAATTAAAAGAGAAAAGAAAACCAATAAATCAAGCCAGATGCTGCAAAGGGGTGCTTGACCCTTGGTAAGGAATCGATGGAAGAAATTGCCCCAAAACGATTGATTTCCACAATGAAGAGGATCCAAAGTTTCTTCTTGGGCCGGTAGGAAATGAAGACCCAGAGTTTCTACTTGGGCCGGTAGGAAATGAAGACCCAGCGTTTACCAAAACCCTTAAAAGCAACAAACACGTGGAAAAAAAAAAAGGCAGGGATGGTGCAACAGGAAAAACGCTTTTCCTAGGAAATAATCCTGCGCTGGTTGTACGCAGCTGTTTCTCAGCTGGTGAGGACAAATTCTATTACACAGCTGGTCAAAGACAAGTAGCGTGCAAAAGCTCGAGTCCCTCCTAGACAAAAGAAAGAACAAATCCTTCCCCGGACACCAATACAACAGAGTAATTGTGCTCACCACCTGATTTGACCATCGCATGACCACCCGACTGAAATCACCATACAAATTTGACTTGTGGATTCTAACATGACCAAGATCCAATTTCGTATCATTTCGACTTAAGAGTTAAATTTGGGTCAGCCCACTTCAAAGGTATCTTTACCAGCAGGTTAGACACTTCAGCAATGCAGGGACCGCATCGGATGCTAAACATAAATACTAAAATTAATTTACCCATGGATTATCTATTCTATTCTTTTTTCTCATATTGAGAAATATAACTACACAAAAGTAAAAGAAAGAAAGAGAAGTAAAATTTTGAGAGAAAAATTTGAGCATCATCAGCGACTGGATGCCTTCGAAAATATCTATTCATCTACGAGATGACATGTCCAGAACATGCGGGGCAATGTGAGATTCAGTCCTAGAAGGTTATGAAAGTCTATATATTGAATCATTGCAGTTCCAAAGGAAAAAAACCAGAACAAATTCTCTGGAATCGAGTATATTTCTGAAGTACACCCACCCTTCAGATTACATGGGTGAAACTGTGTGATTTCATGTTGTTGGCTGTAGACAAGAGATTTTATACTCATCATCCATCGATCTCTTCCTGAGTATCAGAGATCTTTCTATCTTGCAGCTATTGCATGGATAAGCTCTGAACGCTTGGCCACCTTTCTTGGTTTTCCCTATGCTCGTGCCTGCTAACTTTCAGCTCATGTCACCATGCGGAAAACTCCTGTGTAACTATGGCAGGAATGCTGCATTAACAAGAACATTAGGTTATTAGCTTTCTACACACTAGAGGGCTGGAAAATGATTTGAGGAAAAGTGCGCTACTGCAAGAATGAGTACCACATCTCCAGTTTTGTTTTTTTCTTAAAAAGGGTGACCCAGAAGCTACATACAATAAATCTCTCTTTCTCTCTCTCTCTCTCTCTCTCTCTCTCTCTCTCTATATATATATATATCAAATTATTTTTCAAGGTATTATTGCATGATCTTGGATCAGTATCTTTGATATAAATCGGTCTTCAAACACTTCCTTTTTCTGGTTTCCTTTTAAACCAATAAGCATGCTTCTTAGGTATGGTTACCATTTCCAAGAGTCAACTGGAAAGCTTACCAAGTTAACAGAGCTGGTGATAATCAAGAGTAGATATGCATACAGGCATTGAATATCATTTATCAATTTCGTTAGGAATACAAGCCTTGCCCAAATAAACTTGCTGCATCTCTTCCCTCCAGATCTGCAAAGTTATAATCCCTCTCTCATTAGCAATTCCTTGTCACAATTTTTTTTTAATTCAAAAGAAAATTCTAGAAAGGAACATTGGTAAGAGGCATCTGTGCTCCCAGAAACAAGAGAACAGCTGCCATCTTTGAAAGCATGAATGTTGACTACTGAAGCCAAGGTCATCTTCAGGTCCATCACTTCACACAAAACATGCAAAACAATACCAGTAGCAGAGATGAAAAATAAACCGATCGCCTACCGTGTCCCGAAATTCAATTCGGATATGAGGTACATTTGTCTTTTGAATTTCATTCCCATCCGGACCTCGCTTGTAGTACATTTTCCCTATCCAATGAGACTGACAACAAATAATTTAAAGACTGACAATTAAAAGGAACTTCAAAGAGGAAACATAATCAGACTTCAGAGATGGTTAGCTAATAAATGCTAATTGTATGTACTTTAAAAGCATGCGAAAAGCCTGATTGCAGCACTGAATTTCGGGCAATCTCACAAAGATCACACGAGCTTAGCTTCCAGACCTGTAGGTAAAAAGTGGTTAGTTCCTTTTATTCTAAAACCATGATATAGTGATGAATTTTGCAATGATAGGGAGAACACTCACTGAAGCTGCTATGCTGTATTCTTCTACCAAAGGTTCCTTAGTTAAGTGGATTTGTAAAGGATCATCAGTGGAGAGAGAAACATTGAGGCCACGAAGGAAAAACATTGGAAAAGGGTTCCGATGATAATCTAGAAACAAGGAGTTGTTACTAAGAGGAGACATAGCCAGACCAATCTGTAAAGAAAAAAGAGCAATAACTACCAATTGGAAAATATCACAAAGCACCTGTCTGCTTGTCAGATCAAGAACTAAAACATTAACAGCTCATATCAGAGAGAGACAGAGAGAGCTGTGTATCAAATCCAGTGGCTCAGATGGCACTAGCTAAAGATACGGTTTCCTTACCTGTGAAAGATAATACAAATACTGGAGGACAGGAGATTTTCTTAGATTAATCCCATGAGCAATATTGTGAGCTGTAAGAAACGTTGCAGCAAGATGGTCGATATCACCAGCCTGTAAAGAAATTAGGTCATACAAGAATCCAATTATAGAAATCAAATGAGAATAGGCTTGATGAATACCTCGCCAGAATGTGGGCGGAATTTGATGGTTCTCATGCCCTTTGATTCACGGAGCTGGAAAACATAAAAAATAAAAAAAATGAGATGGCAATTTTCATTGATTACTGCAGGTCACAGGTGATACAACAGGAAATAAAAATTCAAACGAGTGGTAATAGAATGAGACCTTATTTAGTGTGTACAGGTTTGCATAACAGTAATACACATAGTATGAGAATGCAGGATTAAAAATATTGGTCCACTGTGCCGGTGTGGGCATGTGTTTTGTCGGGCGTCTTTCAGGTTTACTTTCGTCATCCACCAAATCTAACCCAACAACCTGAAAAGCAAAAGCATGAGAAAAACATGACAGGTTTTTTTTTTTTTTTTTTGTAGAAATGACGAAGGGTTAAAAGATAACATAAATACAAAAAAATCTGCAAGATTATTTATTGATTGATTCCTCAAAATCAATCAATAATCTAATGACAAGATTGTAAAGCTAATGACAATTGCTTCAAGTTCACATAGAAATAGAAACTTGACTTGCAACTTCTAGTTGCATGAAGCAAGAGTAATTAAGATGGATTGAATCCCAAAAATTTCATTAATATGGACATCAAATAAATTATCATCATTAAGAAAACCTTCTTCCACTAATCAGATGCCAGCCTTAGGGTTAGGACATTAAGTAAAATTTTGAGCAAGATGCGTAACTCAAACTGTAAGCTTGGACTCAAGGTACATGAGAATTAATCAAATGATGCACTGGCTCCAGATAATGCACGTTTTTCACACATATAGATAAACAACATGATTGACCTTCGTTTAGACAAACAACATGACGGAGTCTGGTATTAAAATGTTTGAAAAGCAGGGAAAAAAAAGAGGCTAATCTCCATTTACACATTGAAACTTTACCTTGGATATCCAATTTCAAGTTGCGCTGATGCATGATTGATGAAAATGAAATGATTCCTCAAATTTTTATTAAGTGTGATGCCAGGTTCGTCAAAGCCTTACCCCATCTAACTGGGGTTAGCCCGGGACATCATGTAGATTGAGAAAAGTAAACCATTCTAACAATACATTTTTGATAACATAGTTTTGATCTATTGTGCCTATCTATTGATATGGGTATTGCCATGGATAGGAGGACTGGAGATATCACTCTGCACAATCTAGGACACGAGAATGGATATGGCTGTCCTAATCTTTTCTATAGAAGGGTTTTGAATTAATGAAATTATCGTTGTTCATTTTCCTTTCTAACATTTTTCATGTGGAGAAGGGTTAAAAAAAATAGAAAAGCTACATGAAATAATGGAATGGGAAGGTGGGCATGCTATACTTGTACCCTAGAAGTATCAGTTCAGTATTGAGCACTGAAATGAGTGTTGTGTTGGTCCCACACGGAAATGCTGGCCTTGTACAAGCATACAGGTATCATAGACTTGGACTGCTTGTTTACTCAAAAGAGCTTTTTTTTTTTTTTTCTTTTTTGGGTTTTGGGGTGTTGGGGGTGGGTGTGGAGTGTCCGGGGGAGGAGAATTCTAAGCTCAATAAAAGTGATAAAAGAATGGTCGTATCTCTACAACAAAGAGTTTGCTCCTGCAGTGTCTCTCAGGTAATGCTTCCTCTGGTTATTCATATTTCAGGAACTTCCACTGGAATGCCGAGGATGCAGCTAACTCAATCGTCTGCATGATGATGGCTGGCCCATGTCTCACTGGCTATACACATATTACCTCTCTTTATAATGTATTTGGTTCTTGCTTTCACAATTTACTCCCCAAACTACAAATTATATTTATGATTTCCATAGGATCTTGTATGCTTCATAGTGTCTCCTTTTAGTTTCTCATTTTCTTTACAGACACTTAATGATTGGTATGACTGAGAGATTGACACAATTAATGAACCCATTCCCTCCTTTAGGAGCATTAAGTGACAGTGAGGTGTGGGAACTTTGTATTATACAAATAAGATTGTTTAGTTCTCATCACTTGACCTCTTCTTATTGTTTAGTTCTCATCACTTGACCTCTGCTTACTACGCAGAATGGCTTCTCTTGTTGAGATTCTTCATATACCATGCTTTTACATCTTCTTCATCAAGTGGTTCAAATGTGCCAATCTGATACAAGTGGTGTGGCTTTAAGATTTGCTAGTGGTTTACACGAGTGGAACTAATAATTAGAAAATTGACTCGTGGATAATGGATATGGAAACTTCTGCGAGGTCTATGTGTGCGCCCCTGCCCTATATTTTGGTGGACCAAATTATAAATATAATGTGTTTCAGTACAAAAAATTATGCCCGGGTAATAATAGCTTCCTAAGTTGACTAGACGACTTGACTAGAAGGTCACAAGTAGAGTTTACAAGACATTCTGCAGGCTGAAAAAATAGGGATAGCCTAGTGATTGGGAGTTCTCACCCGACTATATAGAGTTCACTCCCCTGCATGTGCAGGTGCAATCAGTTGATGCACTGGATCAAGATGGTGTTTTCCCCTCACATGGACTAAAAACATGACTGAGACTAGTAAAAGCGGAAAAAAGAAAAGATGCTTGAGAAAATGTTGAATATCAAGCTCACAAGCACTTTCTGGTGCCCAAGCAATGGGCGATTGCAAGAACCTGTTTTGACCAAGTTCTTTTCTAAGGATGTGCGGGGTAAAGACTTAACTCTGCCTCCAACCCATCATGTACACGTTCATTTAAGGGACAAAGTCTATATATAAAATTATGAAACATACACCAAGTAAAAGAGTAATGATTATTTAAAAACTTGCCCCATGTCATGTGTTCGAAAACCACCCTAGATTTGCCTCATGTGGATTTGTCCTGTTGGTCAAAAACCTCAGGGATACCTACGCCCTTATAAAAAAGAAGACTTCTTAAAGGCAAAATTTACCAGCATGCTTAAGGATAAGAAAACCAGACAGCAAGAAAGAATCAGTTGTCCTATGAGACATACCTGTTTTAAGAAAACATGCAACTGAGGGTGTGAAACTGGATCAACTGTCACCTCAAAAAGAGGAAGAAAAATGTTGTCAAGAATGTTCTGGAAAGATGTCACAATTCCCATCTCCTTGTACACATTATATAAGCGTGGAAGCTGAAACATGAAAGCATGCAAAAGGAGATCATAAAGTTCCTAATGAAAACATTTACTTTAAATTAAATAATGTCAGAAAAATTCTCACTCATAAATATATTCAAGAACTACAATGCAATGATTCATTTCTAATTTAATAGTGAATGAGTGGGTAACTGCTTCAAAAGGCATGATAACATTCAATGCATTTACCAAAAATGTTGTCGCAAAAAACAACTCATTACTGTCATGGTGAGACTTTCCAACAAGTACTGGATGGAAATGGACCTCCCAACTTCTAGATGCACTCGTACTCTACCTTAGACATGCTAGTTCCTTTAATAATATCATTTCTTTTTTAATTAAAAAACTCTAAGATGCACTAGTTAAATAAACATAATAAAAAAATGATCACTTTAGGGAGCATTTTGAGGGTAGCATCAATAGGTGATAAATTAAGACAAACTCAGTTGAGATGACTTGGATATGTCTTACAGAGCCCAATGACAGCATTGTTGGAGAAAAGTTTTTTGATGTAGGCTGATGGCCTACCAAGGAGATGGGGTAGGACGAAAAGGATTCGGTGGTAGTAGTAAAGATAGATTTGAAGAAGTGCAAATTATTTGAGAATTTAACTCAAGATAGATTGGAATGGAGAAAATGAATTCATGTAGCTCATAACAACATAGTTAGAATAAGGCAATGATGATGAATGATGATGGTGCACTAGTTAAATAGGAAAACTTTGCAAGAAGAACGATCTCCGACAAAAGAGATTAAAAATACGTAACGGAACAATGGTTCATCTCATTAATTATGAACATCAAAGATCTAAATGAAGTAAGGTTATATGCATAATCTCTAACACATTGTATATGAATAGCACTTGTGCATTCTATTATATCTAATATTTACATGGCAGTCAGAAATTTTGTTCTCCAGCTCTGTTGTTGTCATGGACATGTTTTCAGGGTTAACCAGTTAAATATGGTTACAATAATTTATGAACAGAATTTCGTAGGAATACTCTGTACTAATAATATAAAAAATTAAAATCTTTACATTAAGCACAATAGTGTTGCGCTGTCAACCAGCTATAAATTGCCATTTACAAGCCATACTAAAAGGAATAGCGGAGGACATAAGAACTGTAACTAATCCTTTGTTCCCCTACAAGTTATGCTCCAGAAGAATCTATAGATGAAATGACTGGGAAGCAAAAGGACAAGTATTTTTTGAAGTTACTGTAATGAGATGCTAAAATACTTGACAAGAAATGATGGCGTTAGCTTAAGGAAATATATACTAACATGTAGTATATAAGGTGCACAATAAAATGTAGGAGAGACAAAAGAAATACCTGAATTAGCCAAACAACATTATCGCTGTATAAATCATTATTTACTATCCAACTTGCAAGTTGGTCCCACTCACTTTGCTTTCTACCGTAGATTGATATCCTATATTCAGCCATCTGAAGAACAATATTGACAATACGTCTGAATATTGGGTCGTAACACATAAAAGCCAGACTCTAGATTAATATGTATGAATCTTTAAATCTACTTCTGATTAACAAGAAGTTGCTGATTTTCAAAAATAGGTTTAACATTAAATAAATCTGGTCCCTATTCTGATAACTAACTGTTTCACATTCTTCACAAACTTTTCTGACCACAAAAACTTGTTTAACACTCATTAAGCAGGTAAATATATTTGTTTCTCTTTAAACGACAGCATACAAATGAGAAAAACCCAAGTGCAACAAACTTGCAGGGCCCATGTTGAAGCATGCTAATCACAAGAAATGATGGATCTGAAAGTCTTAACGTGGGTTGAGGGTCCATACAAAATCAGAAGGATCGGATGATCATGATTCATGACCATCTATTTATAGGTCTCAAAGTCCAACAGTCCTGTTATTGCATTTATTCTCTTATAATTTTTGAGGCCCTCAATATATGGTTTAGATCATTACATCTCACTGACATTCAGGACCAACTTTCCCATCCCATTCCCACCTGTGAGTGACATGCATCAAGCCAGGCCCAAAGAACTGGTTTGCAGCTTTAACATTTGCATATATGTCAGCCAATTTTCCCCCAATAATTAAATGCATATCATGTGAAGTATCAACTAGAGGGCGGGCCTTGGCAAAATGGTAAGGTTTTCCATTGAGAATTGGCCATTATGGGTTCGAAATATGGAAACAGCCTCTTCGCTTGCAGCAAAAGGCTGCGTACATCTGACCTTCCACAGATCCCACACGGGTGGGAGCCTCGTGCACTGGGCTACCCATTTTTTTTAATATTATGTATCAAATAATAGTTGACTGACGCCTCTTCAGTCTCACCTAAAGAAGGTTCTATGCCCAGGTATGCTTCTTTGGAGACTACTCATTGAAGGTGGTTCCAACAAAGATCATAGTAACAAAGCACATAAGATGATATTTTGGTAAAAACCATAGAAACAGAGTCTAAAAAATGGTAAACACATGCAAAAAAGGCAAAAAAATCCAACCACAACGCGGAGCAAAATAAGGTCAAAAATTGAAAATGACTTATAAAAAAAAGATTAGACAGTAAAAATATTCATAGAACTAAACTGGAATCACTTTTTTAATGGCAAAAGTGGAGACAGATAGAGGGAGGCCCAAAAGACAATCCTATCCTAAATAGGATTTGCATGTGGCTGAACTTTATCAAAGCATGAAGGGAAGAATCAAAAGCCCCATATGTTATATTGCATATTGAACTGTATTTGCTATCCCGTCTGAGTGTTGGGTGGTTCTGGAGAAATTTCCCCACGCCATACGACGTTTCCAGTATAAAATTATAAATCTTTTGTATAGCTGATGGGTGTACATGTTATGGTGGTATATTAATGATAAAGATTGCCTATCCTTATGGTTGCCTCAAAAGTCAGAACTAGTTTCAAATAATCACTCTTTACATGTACTAAAAAAATATATAGAAAACAGGGTTTGAAAATAGAAGCACCTGGTATTTACTTGCAGCGAGGTCAGAAAATACTTGCTTTGTTAGCTCACCAAGGAAACGACCTGTGGGAGAGAAGAAAGGTAAAGGTAAACTTTTGAATAACTCAACCTTCTAACAAGTAATACATTTAACCGAAGCACAGTTAAGAAATAAGTATGAAGGATTATCCAGCAAAAACAGAAAAATTGTGCGATGTCATTTGTCAGTAACAGGTATTTTATCAAAGAAAGGAAAACAAGGGCAGTATAAGAGCACCATATCTCCCCGATAAGCTGGAAAAAGGCAGAAAAAAAAAAATAACAACGACAAAACCAGACAATCAAAGATGTTACCAATATCACTTCCATGATCGGGTTTGCTGGAATGTGATATTTCGATGTCATCAATAAAAATAGAAGAAAACTAATGGAAACACATTCATTGCAGATGTCAACACACGGCCATCATAACTTAAATGGTCCATCTGTGCAATGGTGCATCCAATGAAAAGGTTCCAAAACAGCACAATATGTTCATCGTTTCTCCTTTTTTAAGAAAAATGTTGCGCATCCAACAAAATTGGCATTATTCTTACAAGCACCTACAACAAGATAAGGTTTTAATAATAAAAAAAAGGGTGGCCCAGTGCACGAGACTCCCGTATAGCGGGGTTTGAGGAGGGCAAGATGTATGCAGCCTTACCTTCATTCTGAAGAGGTTGCTTCTGTGACGTGAACCCGCGTCCTCCAGGACGCTACTGGTAAGCCTTTACCGTTGGGCCAAACCGCCCTTTTAAGACAAGGTTTTAATGATTATCATTTTTATTGTTCTCTATTTTAAACATTAACATTCAACTGAAAATGATGATGATAATTATCCTTACACAAGCTAACTTTGATACATTCACCATGCAACTCATGAGTTAAATAAAACCCAACAACATAAGAGATGAAACAAGAAATTTAAAAAACAATAATAAAAGATTGAAGCAAACAACAATGAATTGAGAAAAAAATTGATGCAAACGGCAACAAATCTGAAGAACTTGGAGATGCTTGGACTGGGCTCGAATGAGATTTCATGTCAAAAGAGGGTATACAGTTCAACTACATCACATTTACTGTGTCCACAGTCACCCTTATTGGCTGCATTGAGACAAGATTGCAGTCACAATTAATCAACAAAACATGTTATGGCTAGGCCATCCACCTCTCCCATACTGCAAAAGAAAGACATTTACAAAAGAATTCCGAGAAGAAATAAGATAAAGCAAGTCACAGGTTTTCATAAAAGTGTCTAGCAACCACTAATTTTTCATAGCACTGTCCATTTGTATGATCCACATAAAGACCCCATTTAGTTATTACCAAAACATAGATTTACACACACAAGTTGCACAAAATCCTTAAAAATAACTCCTCATAAAACCCAAAAAAATTGCATGATTTAATGGAGCCCTAGATTATTTAAAACAGGACTTACAAAAACATCAATAACACAATTTCCCCTATGCCAAAATACATATTAGAAAATTGCTGCAGCAATGGGGTTGTGTGTTCATGTTACCATTAAAAAAAAACCATAACATAAACACAACTAAAAATAAATCAAAGAAAATAAATCTGCATTTCTAAATCGAGATATAACAGTACCAGGGCCACAGCTGATTACACCCATCACCATCTATGATTTCCAACACTTTTTTTTTTCTTGGCCAAATGTGATGATCCCCACAGATGCAAGGCATAATGGATTTGACCCAACATCAGCATCAATCTGTGACATATGGATGCATGTGCATGGATCTATAGCTAAAGTCAGTTAATCATGCACCAAGCATCATTAAAAGGGTTGTTTGGGAAATTCACTTCTTAAGTGAAGTAAGGGCTCAATTGAAGAGGCATGAAAAGATGAGAGGTCATATAAAAAAGTACCAAATTTCAAAATTTACCTCTTCTTTTTCCCCAAAAAAAAAAAAATAAAATCAAAGAGTCTCCCATAGTCCTATTCTACTGATAATAAAAAAACGCTCTACTTTTTTACAAAAAAAAAAGGTCAAAAAGATTCCTTCTCAAACCAAAAAATGACAAAAGCCACCACATTTTGATTTGACATCCTCTATTTTTAATCTCTCGATTTGACCATTCACTTTACAAGTGAATTACCAAACAATCCCGGAAGACCCACACAAGGCCGAATTAAAGGCAAAACGGATCTAAATATTTCTTTCTCATCCACAATATATTATTATTGGAACCAATAAAAAATATATTCTTATTGAACATGTCAGATCTTTTGGTTTTTGTTGAGCTCCCGTTAAAGCACCCTCTCTTGAGCCGTTACAGAAACAAGAGCCACATAAACAGACCAAACCAAATATATTTGTTAAGAAAAATGGTCCGGCACTGCTTACCCTGGATAAGGTTATCTTGCTTAAGAAATATCTCCCTTAGCCTACTTTGACCACAAGGATTGTACTTGAGGTTGAACTTGTCAAAACGATGAAATGTACTCTTGTCAGCATGAACATCTAGTAGATCTACATTAAGGTCATACCTGCTCGAAAGAAAAAAGAAAGAAAAAATCATGAATTTCTAGAGAAAAGTGGGGGAAAGGAAGGATGCATTTGGCTACTGGTATTTCCATGGCAATGTACTTCCCCTTAAAAAGGATGTTTGGATGAATTTATTTTTATATGGTACATTTCCTGTCCCCTCCCTTTCTAATGCCTATTTCCTAATTTCTACTCCTTTGCTCCAACCCAAAGAGAAAAAGAAATTGTGAAACAGGTCAATGCACTTTTTTAAGTCATTCCTGAAATACTTTGATTGAAAATGCAATTTGTTCTCCCGCAATGCATCAGGCACATTTCAGTGGAAATACAGGCAGCCAAATGCAGCCACACGTACATAAAGAGTCAAGAAAATATCATGCTACCCAGTCAAATCCAAGCTCTCGAAAACTTCTTTCAAGGTCAAATATGTCCCATCTCTAAATATCACAACCTGATAAAGCATGTGAAAGTGAAAGTAACAGAGTTTCAGTCAATTGACAATGCAACCAATGAAAGTTAAATAGGTCATGAATTATTTTTCTTTGCAAGCACCAGTAAGATGGCATCAGACGCTTTGAAAGGAACTCCAATTGTATACCTCATCGGGTTCTTTCCTCAACTTTGACTTTATAAACCTCAGAAGATGTTTCTGGTTCATGCATGCAGAGTGATGAACATGAGTATCTACTTTCCTCACATTGTAGAAGTCACGATGTGGTGCACTTTTCTGAGCAAGAAATTCTCTATCCGCATTAAGCATCAAGTGAAGATTGAATTTCTGGATGCAGCACCAGAAAAAACCATTGGCTAAATATTAGTTCAGAGCTAAGTAATTAGACATCCCATAAGAATATCCCAATTGTTATTTCAACCAATTTGGATCTATCACCAGCAAGCAATTACTTGTTCCAGAAGAACCAGACGATGGTGACACAAAGTTCTAACATTCCCTGCTGCAATAATTCGAAGGATTCGATGCAGGTCGGTGAAAAAGGTTGTTGCATCAACAACCGGAAAGAGTTTTTCTGTTGCTGAAACACACAAATGCAGAGTCAACCTCTAAGTAAAAGACCTCCTGAGGTCTGCCTTCTAATGAAACCACCAAGTATTAGGAAGCAAATGATAACAGCATTCTTACAGTCTTTGTTTGCATAAACATGAACAACTCCATCTTCCATCCGAAAATAATGCTGATGGAAAAGGAAAAAAAAAAAGAGTAGAGTAATCCAGACTGTGCAATGCAAAAAATGTAAAGCATTAAAAAAAAAAAACTCACATCGGTCTTCGGCTCAGCAGCATATGAAAATGGGTTTGGATTAGACTTCGGTGTACTGGGGTCAGTTATAACTTCTTTCTCCCAAGGGGCAACCTCTTCCCTAAACACATAACTTTCTCGCAACTCAAGGCATTCTTGCAAAATTTGATAAACCTCTGCTTCATCCCCAGATGGTACCTCTAGGAGAACACACAGAGAAACAATTAACATTTTGACCTTGATGCATAAAGTCAAGCATCAACCATGAGAAATCAGATGCATGTAACTGTCCAACTGTATATATCTCAACACCTGAACAGTATTTACATTGTATCCAGCAGAATACAGTGTGCAAAGTTCGTTAAAAGGGTCAGCCAAATATGTGATGTTGGACTAGATTATGGATGGTTCAAAGTTGAAACACCCTCCAACTTTTGTGTAACCCACTTCTTATCAGTAAATTTGAGGGGGCAACTACCGTGTGAACATTGGGATTAAAAATCCCTGTGCCTGTATTCCTTTCATCTTCATAAAGGAATTGGACAGAGTTTAGACATGCAAATACCTTAATGCCTTAATGATTATGGTGACCCACATGCCTGATCCGTGTCTATATAAATGTGGAATATCAGGATAATATTACTAATGTACTTTAGCCGTATCAGTTGTCTCAATTTGAATATAAGAATCTAATAACTTTTTATTATATCTTTATTCTTCTTTGGAAGCTAGTAGTTCCATCCCTGTTCATGACATCCAAACTCATACTCTTCTGCAAGGGCCTTTGATTCCCCAGCTCTAGGACACATAAGGTATGGTATGTGTACATGGTGTCTATTAAATTGACACTTTCTTTTACAGCTCTCTGGATATCCCACAGATCAATATAATCCATGATTCATTGGTGCCCTTTCATTCCCTTGAAGAGCATCAATGTTACTTCATCACGTAAACCACCACTATGATTTATTTATTTATCAAATGGAATGGCACACCATCATAATCAAAGGGTTGGCTACATGAATTATGTTTCTCCATTCTAATCCATCCTCAGCCCAATCCTCAGATAGGTTGCTTGGAATGGCACACAACTAAAAAAAAAAAAAAAAAGTGAACATCAGAAAGCTGGGCACTCCAAATAAAAGACGAGATCTTACCGGTTGGTGTGATCTTCAATCTTACAAAAGTTTCTTGTTCTGGCTCTTTTCTCAGGATATCAGCTGCTACAGGGTCAGGTGGAACACCATGAAGATCACCAGAAACACTATGGGATCGGATCATGCTGGCTGCAGCAATAGGTATTTGTTCACCATTAGCATTCATATGATCCGGCAGTGTTTGAAATAAGCTGTTACAGTCTGGTCCCTGTAATGGAATGTTGATATAGCAACCCAACAAGATCAATAGCAATTATGAGGACTTACAGAGGACAATGCCGAAATGAGAACTGATAATGTCATATGGTTATAATAAGCACAAAAAGGAGAATCTGAAAGACTTCAACAAACAGATAGAAAAGCCATGAAGTCCACAATCAACATCATCGATGTCTTGAACATGACTTTTAAGTGGTACAACAAGAACCATAAATATCACACAATATAGATTAATAAACCCAGTCATCATCGGAAAAAGTTTCTGAACTCTGAAAGGATGGACCTTTCACAACAAAATTAACTTGTTTTCCTTGGTTGAAGCTTCAAACATTCAATATTCTCAATAGACATGGCCTAAGAAGCCCAGACACGGACACGGACACGGACACGGGACATGGATATGGCACGACGATACGGCAAATCCTTAAAAAATAGGATACGGACACGGCTAGGACATGACAAATAATAAATATATATTTATATATAATCATAAAAATTTAAGAATAGACATATTTTTAGCTAAATTAAGAAGCACAACAGTTCTGGAAAAAAAAAGACAAAAAGAAAATAGCAGCAACAGCAACATGGAAGAACAGCATAGCAGTTCTAAAAAATAATAATAATAACAGCAGCAGCAACATGGAAGAAAAGCACAGTAGTTCTAAAAAAAAAGGTAGCAGCAGTTCTAAAAATAAAAAAAGAAAGAAACAGCAGCAGTGATGCAGACTAGATCCATGATTGGCCAGCCCATTGGATCCAAGCCCAATGAAGAATTTTCAACTACAATTATTATAATATTTTTAGTTTTCTAGGATTTTAAGTTTATTAGGAATTTTTTTATTCTTAGAAGTTCATATTATGTTTGATTTAGGATTCCTTATTTGATTTAAATTGGTTTATTTCCTTAGTTAGAAAGTATCTTAGCTATAAATAAAGATATAATTCCTCTTCATGGGACACATAGATATTGATATTGAATAAGAATTTAAGTTCAGTTCTCAATTGTGAGAGTTGTTGTTTGTCTTTGGTGAGACACCTAAACATCCTATCCTTAAGCCTTTTAGCTTGAAGATTAGCCCAGAAAGTACAATATGACAAAGAGAAGAATACCTATTCCTTCTCTTGGAAAGGACGACATGTTGACCTTGTTCCATTACAACCAGCAACCTCTTCATCTACCTCATCATCATCAATTGAAGAGTCAAAAGATGAACACACAGAAGAAACAAATTCCAATGGTAATGTTGACAAGCCCATTCAAGGACAAAATGATCTCATGACAACCTCTAGTGAGAAGCAAAAGGTAAAGCAAGATAATGTCAAGGCAAACAGTAATTATCCAATGGATCTAACTGCCACATCGGGCGACAAATCATTTGCTCCAGTGGTTTCGCAAGAAGATGTGTCCACATAGATTGAAGTACACCACATTGATTTCATCTTCAGAGATCAACCAATGCCAATTAGCAATTATGCTATATTGTTACAGACTCTACAATTAAAACATATAATGGTCAGATCACACCGTCAAGATATAAGCAGCCATCCGAAGACGCAACGCCTCCAACCTACTTCTGCATAGAATAGAAGATTCAATTATGCTTTCAAGGCATATCCTCAACATGACGCTCAACCGGCAACATGAAAGTTTGTTCGAATGATTTTCGACCAGGGTGGATATTTACATAACTCAAGGGCGAGTTCTCCTTCAAGAGGGGTAGAACCGATGCAGTCTAGATCCACGATTGATTAGCCCATTGGGTCCAAGCCCAATGAAGAATTTTCAACTACAATTATTATAGGATTTTTAGTGTTCTAGGATTTTAAGTTTATTAGAATCTGTTATTTTTAGAAGTTCATATTATGTTTAGTTTAAGATTCCTTATTTGATTTGAATTGGTTTATTTCCTTAATTAGAAAGTACCTTAGCTATAAATAAAGATGTAAATATGTAATCCCTCTTCATGGAACACACAGATATTGATATTGAATAAGAATTTGAGTTCAATTCTCAAGTGAGAGAGTTGTTATTTGTCTTTAGTGAGACACCTAGACATCCTATCCTTTTACCTTTTGTCTTGGAGATTAGTCCGTTGGCTATTTTTTTTCACTACGTTACTTCAAGCAGCAACATAGAAGAATAGCACAGTAGTTCTAAAAAAAAAAAAAACACTAGCAGCAGCAGCATGGAAGAACATCATTCTTAAAAAAGAAAAAACAACAGCAGCAGTTCTAGAAAAAAGAGGTAGCAGAAATCAAGAAAAAAAAAACACAGATAGTACCTTTTCTTCTTCCTTTTCCTTTTTCTTCTTATTCTTCTTCTTCCAAACGCAAATCTTTTTCTTCACACGAACAGTCCCTCTTCTTCTTCTAAAATGGTGCCTCATTTTTTTTTTTTTTTTTGTCACAAGGTGCCTCCAACCAAATCACTTAGGGTAGCAAAGGGTTGGGTTTTAAGTTAACAAAATTTACATTTAGTCCCTTTGTCTTTTTTTTTCCTTCCTAATTTTAACCCAAGGACATTAGTTTTACCTCATTTTTATTATATTTTAGCCCCGCCGTGTACTCAACGTGTCCCCAACGTGTCCAAGTAATGTCCGCAATTAAAAAAATTTTAAAAATAGACGAAACACATATTTGGCGAGCCCGACATGTGTCCGACACGGACACGGAAACCCTATACAAGCGTCCGTGCTTCATAGAACATGGCAGTCCATTAATAACTTTGTCTTCAGGGGAAATTTTCTAAATGAAACATGTTCCAAGTGACAATACTAATCAAATATGATATTTTCAATTATAAATCAATCAAATTTGATAAATGTCTGAGATCTAACAAAGCTACCTTTCAGAGTAAGTTCCTAAATAACTTGTAACCATTAGCTACACTGTAGATTCCCAGATGATCAATTCAATTATGCAATCCTCTGTTTATGGGATATATTCAACAACTACTAAAAACATGTATTCAACAGGGCGAATCTTTTCAATATCTCTATAGAAATTGTTAACTTACTGCCATCGGAAAACCCTATCAATTGCAGTACTTACAATACTTAAAATAATATTATTGGTAAAAAAATATTTTAATTTCTAGAATAACTGAATATTATTAATGTCCATAAGTCATAACTATGAACTACATAATGTAGGCTAACTTGCTCCAAAAATGAAGCAGTGGGTCATCTAGGTCTTCATTCAAAGGTTAAAAGTGGTTGCAAGGTGAGTGAATGCCAAAAAACCACTTTTTAAAGAAGGGAAGCCCATTAGTCGTTTTTGGTGCTATTAGAGCCAGGCAGGGCCAAAACATCACAAATTTGGTGCTATTAGACGGTTGATCAAGTTGCCTCCCTGAATAGGTAAAAGTTTGCCATTTGAAATTAATGAAAAGTTAATAACCATAGCCAGTGGTTGGAAGGTGCACACCATCAAAACCACAAGGTTGTGGGTTTGAGTCATGTTATCTATAAAGAAAGGATATGACAAAAACTGGAGAAACTCCAAAGAGATTTCTTGTGGCAAGGAAATGAGGAACATAAGATTAATTGAGTATCACAAAATGGGGTGGTAAAGCAAAAGAAAGGAGAAGGTTTGGGAGTGTTGATGTCGGGCAAGCATTGTAATCGCATTACATTGTCAAAGATCCTCCCAAAGAAGTTGAGTTCCAGAGTCAAGGATGCTCCAAAATAAGTAAAATCCATGGAACATTAATGGTTGGTCACTACTAAAGAACTCGTAGATAAATCTATCGCAGACATTGCCACCATTGAATAAAGAAGTTTAAGGTGTTTCATCATAGCAATCTGAATTTGAGCCCCAAATTCCCTCATATTGGAAAAATTCCCTATTAACACAGCCCACTCAGACCTGAATATTGATTTTGAGATTTGAACATTAATTGGACTTGGATTCCTAGAGCGGTTGGGAGTTCTAGCTCCCAAGGATCCATCTCCCCACTTTAGGAAAATCATTTGCAGGCCTGTGATTTAAGTAGTCGAATTAAACAAGTCTCTCATGCTAAATTTAATTATAATCTTGTGCTGGTGCCAATTTTATATTAAGTAGTGTGCATATTATTTGGGTATTTAATCTCTATTTGCATTTCATTCATCCTTTTTAAGTTGTAACTCCATCCTTGGAGGCTATTATTGATGAATAAAGAAAACTCTACTCCATGAAAGCTTCTTTGGAATTCTCCTTGCAAGTTTTTCATATTTCCTTGCCCTAGTTAGGGAGTTTGGTGTGAGACCAAGAATCAATCTTCACAAAAGGTAATCTCTATCTTTTTCTTTCTTTTGGTTAAGATCTCCATCCCTCCACTTAGATCTCTGCATTTAGCCCTAAGAAAGATTTCTTAGGGTTTAGGGTTCTTAGCACAACTTCATTAACTGAAGCTCTTCAAGTTGCCTTTTTAATTCGGCAAGTGCAGTCAGGTTCATCCTATAATGGGGCAAGTTTGGTAATGCCGACGCAGGGACCAAGTCAATAGCATGTTGTATGTTACGCAAAGGTGGGAGCTCACTGGGAAGATCCTCAGGGAAGACATCTTGAAATTCTTTCAAAATTGGATTCGCTTCACATGGAGTCTCTATAGCCTTTTCAGTGGTGATTGCTTTGATCACCAAAGGAAACATGACTGTCTCATCCTCCTCGACACTTGTGAGGGTGCCCTGAATTTCTCGTTCAAATTCTGAGGCACTCAAAATGTGAATTCCTTTGGACATGACATTCTTCCCTTTTGGGTCCCTTCCTGTTTCATTGGGCTCCATGCTAGGGTTCTTAGCCTATCACTAGACCCGATGCTTGGGATCTTCTTTTTCTCATTTTTGTCCTTAGGAGGTAGTAGGTGAAGTTTCACTTTCCTCCCATCAAAGTTGAAGATACAAATGTTTAATTTACCAAAATTGGTAACATCAAGATCAAACAACTAGGGTCTTCGTAGAATGATGTAGCCCACATCCATAGGAACAATGTCACACCATAGGTGGTCCTTGTCAAAGGAAAGTTGAAGTGGGACCAAACATCTTTGGGTGACCAGAATAGATGTTGAGTCCACTCAGGAGACACGGTAAAGCCTAAGATGTGGTTCAACTTTTAACCCTAAACGAGTGATAGTACTAGAAGAGACCGCATTGGTACAACTGCCACTGTCAATTATGAGTTAACGACTCTGCTCATTATACTTCAAGTAAGTGTGGAAGATGGCTGTTGGGCGCCAATCTTCATCCTCCTGTAAAGTTAAGGCACACCTAACTACTAGAATTTTGGCACCCTCATGTACCCCCATTCATGTCTTTTCCTTTTCCGTTTGGTAAGCAGCAAGGAGTCAGAGGAAAGAAACACGATCCTCAGGATCCCCACAATCATTATCGGATGGAATGAAATCAGGAACATAGTTATCTACATCCAGATCGCTATCATCAAAGGCCTCTGATATGAACAGATTTCTTGTGGAGCATGTAACAGCATAATGTCCAAATCTATGACACTTGCGGCACTTGATTTGAGAGAGTCTCTTGGTTTTATCAACATCAATACCCTTTCCTTTCAGATCCCATGAGGAATTACTGGATGTTCCTTTCTGAAAAGAAGGGTTTCCAAAAGTAGGCTTTGCGCTAGAGGCATGGACTCGAGAGTCATAATTGCGTGAATATAACTCTTTAGGAAATTGCGGGTTCACATATTGTTCTAAATCTATGGCTTTTTCATATATATCCGTAAGGAATGTGACCCTATGGTGAAGCAACTCTCTCCAAATCTCAAATCGTAGACCGGTCCTAAACCTTGAGATGAGTGACAACTGTTCCTCTTTTACATCATATCTCAAATTTAATTCCTTAAATTTTGTGATGTATTCATTGCCAGTCATACTACCTTAATGAAGGGTACTCCTTTGATCAAGGAGTCTCTCATGGTAGGATGGGGGAAGGTACTTATCCTTCAACCTTTCCTTCATTCGTTCCCACATGTTAATGGCTGGAAGGCCTAATTTTTGCTCATTAGTTTCTAAGCTGACCTAAAATATTCGGGCTTGAGCTACTAATTTCATAGTGGCCAGCTTAATCTTCCTTTCTTCTGACATTTCATACCATTTAAAGTAATGGTCCATATTAGAAAGCCAATCGGAGAAAACCTGCGGGTCCATCCAACCATCACAAGTAAGGGCATCAACCTTAACGCTTTTCAAAATCCATCCATCAGGATTATGATCTATCCCATGACCCCTATGATCAAATCCATTGTTGGACTCGCCGTCGGGGTCCACCTCATAATCATCTCTCTCATGGCATCGTTGACGCCTCCTATCATCTTCCCGGATAGTCCACTCAAGTTCCCTAAATCCACTAATCAGATCAACTTGCCCTTGATATAGGGTTTGAACTTGCGCTGCCAAGCTTTTTACCACCTTTTATAATTGTTTAATGGTTGTACCGGGCTGGTCAGAACTTAGTTTGGCATGGGAAGGGCCTGCCATTCGGAAAACTAGGGGTTGATGTTCCCGACCACTTCTAGTGGGCATACAACAACTATCTATATGCAATGAGATACGATGTAATGCGATGTGTGTGTGATGCAAATCCCTAGAGAACCTTTCTCTGATACCAAATTTGATGCAGGACCTAAATGATGAATGAAGTGCAAATAGAGATTAAATACCCAAATAATAAGTACACTAATCAATGTAAAATTGGCACCAGCACAAGATCATAATTAAATTCAGCATGAGAGACTTGTTTAATTCGACCACTTAAATCACAAGCCTGCAAATGATTTTCCTAAAGTGGGGAGATGGATCCTTGGGAGTTAGAACTCCCAACCGCTCTAAGGATTCAAGTCCAATTAATGTTCAAATCTCAAAATCAATATTCAGATATGAGTGGGCTGTGTTAATAGGGAATTTTTCCAATATGAGGGAATCTGGGGCTCAAATCTAGGGTTCAGACCTATCCAGTACGAGTGCTATTCAGATCTAATGGCCGTTTGGACTGTATCTTATTAGATTTCAGATTTGATTGCAGGTTTTGTAATAGCCGAACTTCAGATCTAGGGCTGTTGAGAAGGTTTTCCTTCGTTTGGCCAATATTTGGATAGATCGAAGAAGAAGAAAAGAGTTTTCTTAGGGCTGAATGTAGAGATCTAAGTAAAGGGATGGAAATCTTAACCAAAAGAACAAAAAACGATGGAGATTACCTTTTGTGAAGATCGATTTCTTTGTCTCACATCAAACTCTCCAATTAGGGCAAGGAAATATGAAAATTTTGCAAGGAGAATTCCAAAGAAGCTTTCATAGAGTAGGGTTTTCTTTATTCATCAATAATAGCATCCCAGGATGGAGTTACAACTTAAAAAGAAGAAAACTCAACCCTAAACATTGAATGGTTGAGATTAAAAGATGTCTCATCTAAGAAATAAAGAAAATAAAGAAAGAAAGGAAAAAAAAAAACAGCAAACAAAAAGGCCGTACATGGGAGGACTTGCGCATGGGATTTCATGCGCAAGTCAACCCTCTTGCATGACTGTTTTGTGTATTGTTTAAGTTGTGGGCCCTCTTTTTACACATTTAAATAAAAACTTATAACATGGGACCCTTGTTTTGTTACATAACTATACCAAAGCAACTAGGGCCCTTATTTAAAATCAAAACTCTTTCAGTTCAGTAACAAATCTTTCCCTTTGGCACATCCCAGTATGGGGCCTTTTGCTTGAATGCCTAAGGATATCTTCAACGGTGAATCTTCCTCCGAACCTCAATTCAACAGTGGATCTTGTAAACCATGATGGATTAGCCCCATAAAAGGATGATCCATCCATAATGGGACCATGTGACTTGATTTCCTCTTGCTGCTTGACTTGATGCCCCCATCAATTCATGAGGGCATATTTCATCATGCAATCAGCAAATACCCTTCTTCATGCATTCAGGAAATTTGATGCAGGACCTAAGAAATGATGAATGAGAAGTGCAAATAGAGATTAAATGCCCAAATAATATGCACACTAATTAAGGTCAAATTGGCACCAGCACAAGATCATAATCAAATTCAGCATAAGAGACTTGTTTAATTCGACCACTTAAATCACAGGCCTGCAAATGATTTTCCTAAACTGGTGAGAAGAAATGAATACCCCTAGCTCTGATAAAACCAACTTCATTAATTGATGAAGTTGCTGACTGCATGATGAAAAGATGTCCTTATATGGACCATCTCTCAAATTTGGAGAGCATGAGCGCATGCGCAGTTCCTGCACTCCTCACACCTAAAAAAGGATGGCTCTTGAAGGATGTATGTGGATAGTAGGGCAATTAATAAGATAACTGATAAGTATCGGTTTCCCATACCAAGACTTGATGACATGCTGGACATGATGGCTGGCGCCAAAATCTTTTCAAAGATTAATCTCAAAAGTGGGTACCACTAAATTCGTATCCATCCTGGTGATGAATGGAAAACCGCCTTCAAAACGAAGGATGGCTTGTATGAATGGCTAGTCATGCCCTTTGGCTTGTCCAATGCGCCTAGCACATTTATGAGGGTAATGACACAAGTGTTGCGACCATTCATAGGCAAGTTTTTAGTCGTCTACTTCGATGACATTCTCATCTATAGTAGTACCATGGAACAACACATGGATCATTTGAGAGAGGTTTGTTTGACTTTGAGGGGGGGGACCGTGTTTGCGAACCTTAAGAAATGCACTTTCTTGTCTTCATAAGTTGTCTTCGTAGGTTTGTCGTTTCTGTAGATGGCATGTCTCCCGACACCGAAAAGGTCA
The DNA here is from genome assembly GCA_037013555.1 of Sextonia rubra. Lineage (NCBI taxonomy): Eukaryota > Viridiplantae > Streptophyta > Magnoliopsida > Laurales > Lauraceae > Sextonia > Sextonia rubra. Next base: position 49,620,176 of record JASUAD010000013.1, on the reverse strand, counting down.
AGGCCATCGTAGAATAGAAAGAACCACAGAACATTCATGAAGTGCGTAGTTTCCATGGCCTTGCCACCTTCTACAGGCAGTTCATCCAAAACTTCAGCACAGTAATGGCTCTAATTACTGACTGCATGAAGAAGGGTGAATTTGCTTGGAGCTCTACAGCCACTAAAGCTTTTCAAGAAATTGAGAAGAAGATGACAGAAGCTCCAGTTATGTGGCTTCCCGATTTTTCTAAGGGTTTTGAGGTGGTATGCGATGCGTCTGGTGTCGGTATCGGAGGAGTCCTCAGTCAAGGACATCTTGTCACCTACTTTAGTGAGAAACTAAATGCAGATCGGCAGAAATACTCCGTCTATGAGAAAGAATTCTATGCGGTAGTGCAAGCCCTCAAACACTGGCGACACTACTTACTACCGTATGAGTTCGTCATATATTTGGATTATGAGGCTCTGAAGTACATTCAATCCCAAGCTAAAATGAGATCCAAACATGCGAGGTGGATCGATGAATTACAGGAATTTTCATTTGTTCTTAAACATAAGCCAAGGGTTGAGAACAAGGCCGCCGACGCCTTAAGTCGCACAGTTGCATTGCTACATTCCAGAAGTGTTAACATCGTCGGTTTTGAGCGCTTACCAAAAGCATACCCTACATGCCTTGATTTTGAAGATCTCTATAAAATGCTTTTGGATAATCCTTTGCACAATGCGCAAAGATTTTTGCTCAAAGATGGTTTCCTTTTCGAAGGAAACATGTTGTGCATTCCCTGAACTTTACTTCGTGACTTTCTTGTATGGGAACTGCACACGGCAGGAATCGTAGGCCATTTTGGTCGCGATAAAACCATTGCCCTTGTGGAGGATCGATTTTATTGGCCAACTCTTAAACGAGATGTTGCCAAAATTATCGGGCAATGTAGAACCTGTCAACTTGCGAAACAGCGCAAGCAGAACACGGGGTTGTATACTCCGTTGCCCGTGCCACATGCACCATGGCAGGATGTTAGTATGGATTTCATAATGGGTCTTCCGAATACTCTTCGTAAGCATAACTCCATGCTAGTCATCGTGGACCGCTTCTCTAAGATGGCCTACTTCATACCCTGTTCGAAAACCTTTGATACATCTCATGTAGCACGTTTATTCTTTAATGACGTTGTTCGACTCCATGGGCTTCTTTCTACCATTGTGTCTGACTGGTACGTGAAATTCACGAGCTATTTTTGGAAGACACTTTGGATGAAAATGGGCACTAAACTCCGTTTTTCTTCCGCCTATCATCCTCAGACCGATGGTCAAACTGAGGTTGTCAACCGAAGCCTAGAAAATCTTCTTAAGCGTTTGGTGGGTGAGCATGTTAAGACATGGGATGTAATGTTACCGACTGCTAAGTTTGCATATAATAACTCAGTCAATAGGTCCATTGGTATGTGAAGCAGCGCAGGGGAAGAAGATTAGCCAACAGGCTAATCTCCAAGCCAAAAGGCTTAGGGATAACTTGTCTAGGTGCCTCACCAAAGACAAATAAATTCTCTCAACTGAGAACCAATTCCAAAGCTTTATTCAATATGAAAGTCTTATCCCATCAAGAGATTACATCTATATTTATAACCAAGATATTACCTAATAAAGGAAACAACTATTTCTAATCAAATAAGAAGTCCTAAATCAAATACAACTGGACTTGCCAAATATTAATAAAACAACTAAAGCAACTACTAATAATATAATCTACTCTAATCTATTAGGCTGTATTGGTCTTGGATTCAATAGCTGGCCAATCATAGATCTGGCCTGCATCAGTTCTCCCCCGCTTGGAAGAGAACTCGTCCTCGAGTTCTGTAAATATCCGCCTGGGTCGAAAATCATTCGAACAAACTTCCGTGTTGCAGATTGAGCATCGGGTTGATAATATGCCTTGAAAGCTGGATCGAATCTTCTATTCCACTCAGAAGTAGGTTGGAGGCGATCTGTCTGTTGATGGTTGCATTGACAGTGTGATCTGACCATTATATGCTTTAATAGTAGACTCTGTAATAAGATAGCATAATTGTTGATTGACATTAGTTGATCTCTGAAGATGAAATCAATATGGTGCACGTCAATTAATGTGGACATATCTTCTTGCGAAACCACTGGGGTAATTGATTTGTCACCCGATGTGGCAATCAGATCCATTGGATGATTATTGTCTGCTTGTACATCATCTTGCTTTATCTCTTGCTTCTCACTTGAAGTTATAATGAGATCTTTATCTCCATGAATGGGCTTTTCAACATCCTCGTTGGAATTTGTTTCTTCCCAGTGTTCATCTTGTGACTCTTCAATTGATAGTGATGAGGTAGATGAAGATGTTGCTGGTTGTAATGGAACAAGATCAACATATTGTCCTTTCCAATAGAAAGAATAGATATTCTTCTCTTTGTCATATTGTACTTTCCGATTAAGAAGCCATGGTTGTCCCAAAAGAATATGAGTGATATTCATGGGAATTACATCACACCAAATTTTATCTTCATATACACCCATCTTGAAAGATACTAAACATCTGTGAGTTACAGTAATGATAGAAGCATTAGACCATGTCACTTCGTAAGGCATTGAAAGAGTCTCCGTCGGCCAATTGAGTTTATCAATAACATATTGTGCCACAAAATTGATAGTACTGTCATGATCAATAACTAGATTAGTTAATCGATCTTCACACCTTACTCGGGTTCGGAATACTATAGTCTGTTTCCACTCTCTGTCTTCCTTTTCATTGGTGGTGAGAAGTCTGCGAATGACAAGGGTGTGAGTATCTTTATCTTCAAATTTTGTTCCCATCAGATGATCTCTCGTTCGTCTCGGAGAATGTTCTTTCCTAAACTTAACTTGTTGCAGGTGGGACCATTGAAGCATGTGCTCAATATGAATTGCTTCCTTGTATGCTTCATGAACACTGTGACATGGTCTCATCTTCTCAAGAATGTCTGGCTTCAAACCTCTGATAAAGCGAGTTATATCATGCAGCTCATTCTGTTCCAAGCCACAAACTTGGTGCAGTCTCAAAAATTAATTTAAATATTCATAAACTGTCGAATTTGCCTGTCTGAGATTGAGGAACTGCTCAAAGTAGACCTTATTTGCAAAATACCAATCTCCATATTTATACTCATATAACATGCTTTGAACTTCATCAGATGGTCTAAAGATTTGCATATTGACTTTACTGTAAGAAATTCAAAATCTTCTGAATGCTCAAAATTAACTAACCTGATGACTTGATCTTGTTGACAAAAAGACGCAAGTGAAGATGGAGCATGGATCAGACCAAAATATTATCTTTTGAGAAGATATAGCTAAGATCAATCAATCTAAAAAGACTGGATTATTTGTTTTTGCTGGGCCCACATATATATAAAAAAAATTTTTGTACTGTTGTGGATCTGAATTTGGGTCAGGTTAGACCTGGACTGAACCAAAAGTGTTTTGGACTGGGGTGAGATTCGGGTCAACAGTTTTGGCCCAAACTGTTGCGGCCCAACTGCTGAAAAAACTTTCCTCTTGCTACAGTAATGAGAAGACAGATTAAAAGAAACTTCTTCTCCCTGATTCAGAAACGTTAGGAAAGAGAGGGAGGGATGGATGAGCTTATCTGCAAGGGCTTCCTTCGACGGCAACGCTGCAGGGAAGACAACGCTTCTGGGTGGTGTAGGCGGTGGCCATAGCGACAAACGGAGGTGGTGCCGTGGTGTTGCGATGCTGCTGCGCTGGTGGCTACCGTCGTCTACGATGCTGCTGTGCCGGCGGTTGCCTTCGTCTCCGGTGACAGGTACGCTGATCTCTCTTTCTTTCTCTCTCTTCTGTTACGTCTCTCCTCTGTCTTTCTCGTCTTTGTTTTTTTTTTTCTCTAGGTTTGGGAATGGTTGATAGCAGCCGAGGGGTTGGGACGGATTTGGGGTTGCGGTAAAGAGATGGGTTGGTGGACGGTTTGGAAGTGGGTTGTGGAAGAGGGTCGGTGGACGGTGATGGTGTGCGGTGGAGATGGAGGAGAGGGCTAGGGTTTTCAGTAATGCTGAAAGAGTTGGGGATTTGGGGATTATGGGAGCTGGGTGATTGGTTTAGGGATGTGGCTTGAAATTGGGGATCTGGGAGTGGGGATGGATGACCGTGATCGAAGAGGTGGGTTCGGCTGGGCGGTGGAGAGGTTTCTCGGTGGGCTGTAGGGTTGGATCGGGTTAGGGATGGATCGGGAGGGCGCCAGGAAGGGGATGGAGTCTGGATTGGTTGCCGGTGAGGGTTCCAGAGAGATGACGGTGGGGTGTGGGGTCGCGGGGGTGAGATCGGTGGTGGGGTGGTAGCCCGGGAAAAGGTAAGACTGGAGTGGCAGTGGTGCGAGCGTCTGTAATGGGTTCTGTGGAGGATGGAGATGGGTGTCAGTGGAGGGGGGGGGGGGGCGCGGTGGTATCGTTAGGGTTGGAGAATTTGGGTTTTCGGTGTGCGGTGGGGTTGGATTGTGGGAAGGTGAGGGAGATGGTGGGATGGGTACTGACGACAGAGGAAGATGAACGAAGACTGAACCAAACGAACGGTTACTTCGAATCGGCGATCAGACGGCGGTTCGAGATTGGATCTTCGTCTCTGATACCAATTGAAGTAGCGCAGGGGAAGAAGATTAGCCAATAGGCTAATCTCCAAGCCAAAAGGCTTAGGGATAACTTGTCTAGGTGCCTCACCAAAGACAAATAAATTCTTTCAACTGAGAACCAATTCCAAAGCTTTATTCAATATGAAAGTCTTATCCAATCAAGAGATTACATCTATATTTATAACCAAGATATTACCTAATAAAGGAAACAACTATTTCTAATCAAATAAGAAGTCCTAAATCAAATACAATTGGACTTGCCAAATATTAATAAAACAACTAAAGCAACTACTAATAATATAATCTACTCTAATCTATTAGGCTGTATTGGTCTTGGATTCAATAGCTGGCCAATCATAGATCTGGCCTGCATCAGTATGAGTCCATTTGAATTTGTGTTGGGTTATAAACCTAGACTGCCAGTAGATCACATTCCCATTACTTCACTGTATCGGCCATCTGCATCAACTGAGTTATTCGCACAACATATCCATGCATTGCACGAAGAGATCGAACAAAGAATTAATATGCACAATGATTGTTACAAAATGGCTGCTAATGCACATCGTCACCATGTTGAATTCAGCATAGGTGATCATGTTATGGTCCGTATAAAGCCCGAATGGTTTCCTTCAGGGACCGCTAAAAAATTACAAGCCCGCAATGCTTGACCCTTCAAGGTTGTCAAGAGATTGAGTCCCACTGCATACATTTTATAACTGCCACCCGACTGGGGAATCAATCCAATCTTCAATGTAGAAGACCTTGTTTTTTTCCGTGATCCCATAATTCCACCCCACTCTCCATAGACTTCCGTGCCTGTCATCCAACCAATCCATGACCGAACTATACCCATCGATATTGCCCCATATGAGGCAGCCCATTTTGAGCAAAGCCTTCCAACTCCTCCTCCACCTACCTGAACCAAAAGAAAGATTTTGTGGAGAACATACTAGATGATGCCTTGGTCTCCACCAGACACGAGGGCTACCAGAAGTACCTTGTCAAGTGGAAGAATAGGCCATATACAGATTGTACGTGAACCACTCGAGCCGAGCTACAGCGCCTAAATCTTGATCTCCTGGAGCGCTATGACAGTTTTACTTCACCAGTGGTGAACTATTCGCAGCCCCGGGAAATTGATGGGGGCATCAAGTCAAGGAGCAAGAGAAAATTAAGTCACATGGTCCCATTATGGATGGATCATCCTTTTATGGGGCTAATCCATCATGATTTACAAGATCCACTGTTAGATCAAGTTTCGAAGGAAGATACACCGTTGAAAATATCCCTAACCATTCAAGCAAAAGGCCCCACCTAATGAGCACAGACACTTCTAAGAAAGTGACGTATCTGTGTCGGACACGTATCAGGCACCGACACTCCTCGGACATGTGTCCAATACCATTTTAGCCATGTCCATAATTAAGAGCTAAAAATCTTAATTTAGGACACTCGTCCTACACTCTTTTTGCAACGTGTCCCACAATCCCTAGCCCATGTCTATGACTAAAAAATAAATATGTGGTTGATATTTCTTGGACACTTGTTAACATGTGGTTACTAAAACTTGTAAACATGATATATGACAATTTTATACTATGAAAAAATGTATGATTGTATATATTAATCATATCACAAGCAAAACACAAATGAATCTTTCACTAAAGAATAGGCCTCGAGATTGGCTTTTTTTTTTCTGCTTCTTTTTTTTTTTTTGTGGGGGAGGGGGGGGGGGGGGGGGGGGGGGGGGGGGGGGGAAGATGATTCTCCATTTTCTTTGTATAGATTTTATGGAACTATAGATATTTCAGAATTAATGATTATGAATTATGTTTTAATGTTGTATTGATATTTGATAATTTGATATGTTTGTTAGTTGGTACTTGAATTTTTTTTATTGCTAAATTGATTAAAAAGTTAAAATGGTATTATTTTTTTAGTATATGATTATATATATTAATATATATTATTAACGTGTCTCCTGATATGTTTGTATCCTACTTTTTTGAGAAATGCTATGTAGGCGCGTCCGTGTCATGTCATATTTGTATCCTACGTTCGTGTCCATGCTTCTTTGACCCCACACTGAAAGTGTTTTAATTTTAAATAAGGGCCCTAGTTGCTTTATAGTTATGTAATAAAACTAGGGTCCCATGGTATAGGGTTTTATTTAAATGTGTAAAAGGAGTGCCCACAACTTAAACAATACACAAAATAGTCGTGCAAAAGGAATGACTTGCGCATGAAATCCCATGCGCAAGTCCTCCCATGTACGGCCTTTTTGTTTGCTATTTTTTTAATTTCTTCCTTTATTTTCTTTATTTCTTAGATCAGACATCTTTTAATCTCAACCATTCAATGTTTAGGGTTGAGTTTTCTTCTTTTTAAGTTGTAACTCCATCCTTGGAGGCTATTATTGATAAATAAAGAAAACCCTACTCCATGAAAGCTTCTTTGAAACTCTCCTTGCAAGTTTTTCATATTTCCTTGCCCTAGTTGGGGAGTTTAGTATGACGCTAAGAAATCGATTTTCATAAAAGGTAATCTCCATCTTTTTCTTTCTTTTGGTTAAGATCTCCAACCCTCCACTTAGATCTCTGCATTCAACCCTAGGAAACCCCTTGTCTTCCTCTTGGATCTAGCCAAATATTGACCAAACGAAGGAAAACATTCTCAACAGCCCTAAATCTGAAGTTTGGCTATTACAAAACCTACAATCAGATCTGAAATCTAATAAGATACAATCCAAACAGCCACTAGATCTGAGTAGCACCCGTACTGGACAAGTCTGAACCCTAGATTTGAGCCCCAGATTCCCTCATATTGGAAACATTCCCTATTAACAGAGCCCACTCAGATCTATATTGATTTTGAGATTTGAACATTAATTGGACTCGAATCCTTAGAGCGGTTGGGAGTTCTAACTCCCAAGGATCTATTTCCCTACTTTAGGAAAATTATTTGCAGGCCTTTGATTGAAATGGTCGAATTAAAAAAGTCTATCATGCTGAATTTAATTATGATCTTATGTTGGTGCCAATTTTACATTAATTAGTATGCATATTATTTGGGTATTTAATCTCTATTTGCACTTCATTCATCATTTCTTAGGTCCTGCATCAAAACCTTTCTTTGATACCAAATTTAGTATCAAAGCCAAGTTCACTAGGGATTTGCATCACAATCACATTGGTAGCAACATGGTTTGAACCACCTTCAGGGGTTTGCAAATAATATGATGATGGAGCGATGAGAAGAAACCAGGATAAGCAAGAATTGATGAATTCTGTATAATTGTGAGGGAGAATTATTGGCAGAATTCCTCGGCCCTTTTATTTTCCTTTATTATTATTATTATTATTATTATTATTATTATTATTATTATTTGTGTTGAATGGTTTTAATTTGACTAACATATGAATAGGGTTGCAGTGGATGGCAATAGAACCCATACTTCTCAGGCCTGTTAGAAGTGGGAAATTCAAATGAAGCACGCCTTTTGGGGGCAATGAAGATGAAGATTTATGGATGTTTTGAGGTGTCTTTCATGGGCTTACTATGCATCAAAAGGGATATTTTGAGGTGTCTTTCATTGCCAGCACAAAGACTAGCAACAAAATTTAAAATCATGGTTAAAAGTTCAATGAAATGGAGAAACAAAGACCAATCAAGACCCTAGGTGAAAGTTACGAGAGAACTATATCCAACTCTAGGACTACAAGAGCATGACAATAAATAAGGATGAGAGTGGAGTATGGTAAATATATTAAATCTCATAATTTGTGGTTACAATATAAGAAAACCACTCGGAAGAAAATAAACCCAACTTTTAAATTAAAAACAAAAAACTTACAGCATTTCCATTAGCATGTAGATAGGAAGCATCCACTTTAGAATTGTCAGGCAAATTATCCTCTTCATCTGATCCTTCGATGCTCTCAAATGCACTAGCACTAGCAACAGGTGACTTGGGAGAAGGTGGTCTAATTACATGTCCAGGTCTCTTTGTGGCACTGGGACGACTAACAGCACCTGAGAATGTAAGAAATAATATAATGCTATTTCACGACCAATACATTAAACTGAGAAAAAGAAGAAGAATGCATAAGAAAGACTTTCTTGGCAAATAGAAGAATATAGAAAGAAAAATTATTTGAAAAAATACAACAAAATAAAATTCTTACTATATTTCAAATATCAAATTATCAATTCTACTAGCAGGGCCTGTCTCTTTACTATAATTAAAAAAAATCATGCATGGATAATTTGTGAATTCTCCAAAAACCGTGAACTCCTAAATCATCCTCTTGGGTGAAGAATTCAAAAGGTCCTTCGAGACTTTTTAGGTGGCTTGGAATTCTAGCAAAGAGATATACAATTTGCAAATGACAAGGGGACAAGGTATCACATCATGTTTATGAATTCTCAACATCACAAATTTCAAAAATAAATTCTAATAAAAGAACAACCCTTAAGGTCTTCATATGATTACTTTGGTCATCATCAAAGACGTATCCCATTCTAGGGTTTGACACAATTTCGGAAGTGGAGGAATGAAGAGAAGAGGACAGATCATTTTTTAATTCCCCAACGATCAATTGCTATACATATTTACAATGAGAGGTTTGCTAAAACAAGAATAGGGATATGAAAAGTGGAAAATAAGAGAGATATCAAACATCAACTGAAGATCGTTTCTGTTGTTGGGCCAGTAAGGCCTGTAGTATCTCCTGATGGGACCAGGGCAATGTGGGCTTACAGGGTTGACTTTCTGTGCTATGCTTTTACACTCAACCGTATTTAAATCTATGTTATTTGTTACTCCGCAAACTACCACGCCTATTGTGAAATTCTCAACTGCAATCACTCCCTTCCTCTTCCCACTTCCCGGTCCCTTGAACCTGCTACATAAATTTTTTTTTATTTTTTACCGGAGTTGTTTATGATCTCCTTCTGTGAATGCTCAAAACATCAATAACAACCTTAGCACAGTGACAAAATAAAATCAGTAATCTCATCTACTGGACGGCATTACATTCCAATTTCAGATTTCCAATAATAATCCCAGGAATGGAGGAATATGACTAAGATGAGAATGATGAAGAAGCTACAAATAATTGCTTTCCAAGCAACTGTTTCATCATCTCCATCATCATCATATCATAGAAAGACTGTCCAAATTGATGGGATGAGGCCTCATGGATGAAATAGACCTATGAAGCATGGGTACTTCCAAAATGTACAAATATCCATACCGGGTACTTACCCGTACACGTACTGGGTATGGGTACGGCTAAAAACGTATCGAGTACAGTCAAACGTATCCAATATGTTTTGACTTTGTGGGTAGGGAATGGCTACGTTCCTGGTACTTTTGTAAACGTTTTTTTTTTTTTTTGTAAAAACTTTTGTAAGAGGTTGAAAAAGCTAAAAATGTAATTTTTAACTTTAGCCCTAACCCTTCTCGACGAACTGAAAAGGAAAAAGTCTTTAGCCCTAACCCATCTCCAATTCCCTTGTTTCCAATAGGAAAAAAAAATAGAAAATGGAAAGGAGGAAGAAGAAGAAGGAATGTTGAATTATGAAATATAAAAAATAATATTACTGTGGCTCTCTTTTTTTCATTAGGTTAAATTTGTAATGGTATTAAGTAATTATTGGCTTGTTGCATCTAAGAATTCTAACCTATTTTAATTATTAGCATATTGCATTATTAAAATTTTAAAAAATATAATTCTTTAATGGATATAACAAGCTGTACCCATATCCTATTTTTTTTAAGATTTTGCCGTATCTGCATACCTGTACCATACTCATATCGGAACCCATACCGGTACCTGTGCTTCACAGAAATAGACGCATTTCCTCACTTCATTTTTAAAAGAAATTCAACAAGGGTTTCACAATAAATTCCTCTAAAATATATCTTCCTGGGTGTTTGCAGGACAAACATCAAAAGATCCCATGGCTTTCAAATATTTTGGGCAACACTAGGCCTTCCAGCTAATGGTATTCCATCAACTTAATACTACCAAGTTAGATAATAGATAGGATTCCTCTAAGTCCATGAGAGCTAGCTTGGTGGCGTTCAACTTAAGACCCCGCCGCTCCCATATCCATAACAAATCAAATGAGTTCTATTCTCAGCATAATCTCTGTAAGCACGCTAACAGTATCATTACATGGTCCATGGCTAATTAGCACACAGCTTCACATTTCTCTATTCTCTATTCATAAATCCAGACACAAAAACCATCGAGCCTGAAGTATCAATTCAGAGTCTACGATCAACGATCGCATGCCAAAAGTTACAAGCGACCGAAGAAATTCCCTTCAACGATTCCTTTTAAAAAATTCCCACATGAGCATAATGCACCGATCACAAGCGCAAAACTCACGTCCTGCATTCATTCATCAGTAATAATCACATGAACCAGCAAAAAAGAAACCCTACAGCCGCTCTCACTCCGGAGAGAAGTCGGACAAGTCCATACCTTCGGGAAGCGTGTGGAGCCGCGGGAGCCCGGCCGGGATCGAGAGATTCCGGTCCTCCGCCGGCAGCGGCCCGTTCGGCTGCCTCTCCTCCGTTTCTTCCGCCGCAGCCATGGTCGAAACGTCCGGGAAGGAGGCGGAGGCACGACGGTAGTATCCGGTGGCGGAGGGGACTCTGCGTCGGTGGTGCTGGTGGCTCCGGCGCCTATCGGATGGCTCCGGCCGATCGTCGGCGTCCTCTCCGGCGCCGTCCCGGCCTCGGTCCCTCTCGACGGCCTTGGTGAATTCCAGCAACTGCGATAGGGTTTTGCGGTGCATGAAATAGGCCGACACCGCTACGAACGAGGCTCCGACTAGAGCCGCCATGGCTAGATGCAGAGCATACGCATCCATTTCTAGGGTTTCTGCTTTTCTTTCTCTCTTATTGATTGTGTTCTTCTGTTTTTTTCCCTCCGCAGTGCTGTGTGTAGGGAAGAGAGAGATTTATTTGGGAAATGGGCAGTGCGAGGGGGGTATTTATAGATTGAAAGAGGAGAGAGAGAGAGAGAGAGAGAGAGAGAGAATATATTCTAGTGCGTGGCTTGTTGCAGGGATTTTGTGTAGTGGGTGATGTAGAGAGAGGGGGGGCTGACGCAGCTTTTGATGGTGGGGAAGGAGAAAACGCTTGAGAGTGTTATACGTCTCTGTCTCTTTACTGATTTGTTTCACTGGCGCTTTCCCTGGAAATGCCCTTTTTCTCACTTTCAAGCATTTGCTTATCCTCTCCAAATGGTGCCACAGGATGATTTTCAAATTTCAACATGCCCCACTCATTTTGGTGCATCCATCATGAGTTTATGTTTGGTGGTGTTTGGCACCTTAGCATGATGGATAAAACAAAAATTAGTGTTTGGAAATACGAAAATTTTCAAATATCTTCTTAGATAATGGTTGGTTGGAGATATAGGAACCGTATCTATAAGTTATCATGTTATCTAATCTCACTTATGGACGAATTTGCCGGCATGTATGTTGTGCTAATTTGAGTAATAACTATCAGATTACCTCGAACCCTGTACAAGAGCGCCTCATGGTGAATTATATATATTAGAGCAATCTCTCCTTTAGCGGGAGGACGACACGTGACGCCCCCTCTTCGCAAAAAGATAACACGTGGCGCGTCCTCTTCGCGAAAATACAACACGTGTATTAATCTTCCAAAAGAGTTCTAATTAGGGATAATTTCCTCAAAAATATAGTTTACTCAAAAACTATATTAATCTTCCAAAAGAGTTCTAATTAGATCTTCCAAAAGAATTCTAATTAGATATAGTTTCCTCAAAAATAGGTTTTCTAATTCATTTTAAATTATAATCGTACACGATAGTTTTCTCAAAAATAAAGTCTCTTCAAAAAACGGTTTTCTAAAAAATCTACAATCTTTATTGTTTTTTGGCTGTTCTCTCCTCTTTCTCTTCTCATTCAACTTCTCTCCACTTCACAGGTATGCTTTATCTTTTCTTTATCTTTTTTTTTCTATTATCGTTATGTTCTCCATTCTCTTCATGTCATCCTATCCTATCCCTCTCTGCTCAGAATATTTCAGATCTTCCGAAAAGATTGGAAAGGGGGAGTCGAGATCGAGAGAGAGAGGGAGTGTGCAGGATTTCTGCTTTCTTTATTTCTTTCTGTTCTTCTATATTTTCCGACAATTGGAAAGGGGGAATCAATATCGAGAGATCGAGAGAGATAGACTTTCTGTTCTTCTCTGTTTTTTAACGATTGGAAAGGGGAAATCGAGAGAGAGTTCATGCGTTCAAGAGAGAGTGAGAAAGACCGGATCTGCTCTCTCAATCGACCCATCTTGATGTTGATTCGATGGAATTGAATCCTGTCACCCCAGAGAGAAACCTAGGCACACCTTCCAGCCCTTTATTCTTCCTCGGCATTGGCGGGAAGCACGGCGACGGTGACTCAGCGGTGGGAGCGGACAGCGGCGAGAACATCGACGATCACAAGTCGACTGTGAGAGAATTCGGCGACGGTCCACGCAAGGTGGCGACTCCTCTACGTGCAGGAAACACTCTGTTACCTGTTTCTTCCTCGCAGGTGAACCCAATGCGGTCTAGCGACAACAGCAATAGCGCAATGAAGACACCGAAAGAGAAGCAACCCTCTTTGTCTGGTCAGGAAAATCGGAAAAAATATGGAATCCTGTTTCTTCTGTTTCTCTTCTCTGACGACGACCAGGCCCTACAAAAAATCCGAACCCCTTCTCGAAACCAGTCAAACAGAGACTCCTCTCTCTGTTTCGGCCACAAAACCCAATTCTTGCCTCTGCAATTCCATTTTCTGCAACTCCAAAAGGATCCACACCTGCAACACCCCGACAGCCCACCGATCTCTTCTATTTTCGTTGACGAAAAACATAAATTTGATTTTACAGCTTGAGATCAAATCCGAACCCTCAAATGGATCCGTTGATCCTCAAGCACAACGCTAGGTTTTGGTCCGACTTTTTGGAAAATATTCTCTCTCTCTCGCCTGTTTTCTTGCAGAACAAGAAGGCTCTGGAATCAAACCAAAGTTGTATGGTGCTCTAAAGCACGACAATAACTTGTGCTCCCTCAGACCTTCTTTTGTTCAGTCCAGGTCAAGTTCAAGTTTGGGTCAGTCCAACCCGAGGGGAACAGCACCCAGCAGCCAAGCAAAGTGCCTATATTAGAGTGTTGCCAGCAGTTTGGTATTAAAATACCCAACTATAATAGTAATCATGAAAATTATTACTGTACCAGACAACTTTTTACAACTTTCCACATTATATATTTTTATCTTTAAAATTTTAATATTCCAACAAATCTTCAAAGGGGAAGGATGTTATTCATATAAATTCACCAAGCTTTATTGTTTCTCGGATATTCTCTCCTCACTCAGTGTATAAATGGAAAAAAGTTGCAAATTGTTTATGTAACGACATACTGTAAATGATAGCAAAACTGCCAAAAATTTATGTAAATGATATATAATGAGCCATTGTGAATCTATCTAGAAAATATCACTTAAATTACAATATTAGATGGACAGCTTAGATTTACTATAAGTGATTAATTGACTATATGCTTAGCACTTAGGTTAGGTTAGGAAAGAGAAATTGGTTGAGATAAGTTGTATAGTAATGAGAAAGAAATTAGGGAGATATTTTAGGTGAAGGATTTTTTAGATATAGAAGAGAAAAATCGATTTCTTAAGATATAATTATTTTAAAAATAAGGCCCATCTCATCCCCACCTTATTCTCCAGAATTATAATCCAACTGATAAAGGTTTTCTCTCCATCATTAGGGACCAACACTTTGCCATTTAAATTAAAGTTGTAAATTTACAGTGGTTATAGATTTTCTTTTATCAATTATTTCAATATTTTTATTGAATGGTTTTTTCAATATGCTTAGATATTGATTTCATATTAGCTTATATGCTTTTTTTAAAAAAACTTTTTGGCCCGTGTTGGGCACGGGCCTACAGCGCTCTAGTATTTTACTTATTGCAAGCAACATAATGTAATTATTTATTATGAGTCCAATGGCTACTGTGGATATAGTTTATCCATCTAAGAATAGTTTTTTTGGTGAAGAAAAGAGTGAGAATTCATATCCTCATAGAGTCTCACTTATGCTTTTCTTATATAATGAATGGAAATGAGGGCAAATTCCCCCTCCCCACCAGCCCAGCATGGGCAAGATTAGGACCATCACCCAAAGTGGAACCTGCATGAATTTCATCGTGTCCCATGTAACAAACAACACCAATGAATAGTGCACAAGTGCATAGGAGAATACCATCCAATAAATGATTCGCAGTTTTTATATGAGTATTGACATATAAGCCACTAATAAAGGTGGGTAGAACTTTACATTCGAGCTCACCTATTAAAAATTGAGCTTGAAAGCATCAATTAGACATGTAAACGAGTTGAACTCAAGTTGAGTTATTACATAATATACCATATGCCTCTCTACCGTGCAAATCTTTATGTTACATCATTCAAAGATATAGATGTTCATTGGCAACCATTTATCATAGTGTGCACAATGATATTCAAAATTGATTTTTACTATTGTAATTACCAATAAATGGATTCCGTTGTGACCTCTGAATATTAGATTCGTCTCGCTATGATTATGATTATTAATAAGAGGAACGTTCATGCACATCCATCGTTCACAAGAAGGGACACTTAGGTGGTTTTTAATACTTTACATATAAATATTCTTTTTTTGCATATTACTGTATGTAGATTCTCCTCATTTGTACACAAATAATTGTAATTATATTAGTGTCTCTCACCCTATATTGAGGGATAGATGCAAATGAGCATTCTTCTTATTAGCAAATCCTGTCTTGTTTGCTTGTTTGCAAATATGTAGTGAATTCTGCAATGATCACCCACATTAGAGAGGTCCATTGTGAATTGCTCAATTGCTAATATGGGGTGGATTCTGAGTCATTGCCAATGTCGGTTAAATCACACAAGGAGTTCTAATATCAGAGTGTGTGAGCATAATTACCAATTTTGATAGGTTGATGTGATACTCAATTTTGCCATAGGGATGACTTGAAATCACAAACTCAACAATTGAGGTCTCCTACGATGGCCCTAATTGGCGTGCTTAAACAGCTGGAATAGGCAGAAAGCCCATTTCATGGGTGGAATAGTCATCACACTAGCAATTCAATTTCAAGAAAGTCAAGGTCTTGTCTACATTGTTACCTTATATTATAAGCCTCACATCCATGTCTTTCACTCCTCACTCATTTAATAATATTTGGATAAAACTCATTTGACCATAAATTCTTATATATTTTTATGGAAATAAGCATATCCTTAAAAATTCAAAAGACATATTATTCGTTTTCCTCTCTTAAAATTAGAAGATTGCTTATTCATTTTCAAATTTTAGAGCAGTCCACATGATTTTTGCTCCGCACATTTCCTCTTTCTTGAGCTAATGAGTGCTAAGCCAAAAAAATAAAAAAAACACTTGAAGAAGTATAACTCACATATCCAACGAAAAAATAAATAAGATCAGGTTTGTATATTGCCCATGTCCAGAGACTTTAACCCATTGAGCGACTAGGTCTTGCCCTTCTAGTTTGGGGATTAACAATAATGGTCCATGTGAGAAGAATGTTCTAACAACTCTTTTTTTATGTTTCGCTTCACTTAAAAACACCTGCCAATCTACTGTTAGTTCATCAGTTGGTGAGTACTTGCTTTTCACAAAAACAACAAGAGATTAAGCCATCTTTGATTGCATCATTCATGGCGAGAGACTTTAATGAGAGTGTAGGTGTCATTTGTGTGCGCAAGTAAGTACTTACCTTTCTAAAAAAAGGCAATTGAAAATCATGGCAGATTAAGGTTATTCATGTCCGTTAAAAAATAAGAGAAATAGAGATTAGCAGCTCTATTAATCTGATTTCTTTTGGAAACGATCTAGCAAAAGAATTTCACATTTAATCTCATTTCAAGTGAACATATTGTATTTCTGATCTCTAATAGACCTCATCTATCAGGTGAGAAATGATAATGTCGTTGATGGCAGTGAATATATATTTTAATATATATATATTTTCTATGGAGAATCCCCTTTGTATGATCAAATCCATTCATATCACAATAAATGTGTTTAGAAGGGAGATAAATTTTTGTTAAGATTGAATAGCTAATATCATTCAAGCTCATCCAATGGTATTCATTATTGCATGAGATGGGACTTTATTTATCCTAAAGATAAATCCAATCCGATATTTGATTGCGTCTGAATAAATAAGAGACAATGGACAAAAAAGCCTAAAAAATATTCTACGTAAAACTGTAGTGTTAAGTCTAGGATAATATAATTTCAGGCACTAAAATTACAAATAAATAAAAAGAAGTGGGACATTGTGTAAAAAGTTACTTATTCCCGCCGTCCCGCTTCCAAAGATACCAAATATTTTATGTAAAACTATTATCCAAAATCTCACTCCAAGCCGAATGTGATATTCTGCTAGATTGATCAATTGCGTAGAAATCCATTTGGAATAAAATTTAAAAAATGATTCCTACCTACACGAATTTCCATGGCACGAATGGTTTTGATCTTACGCAGTGAGCTCCACATGGTAAAATTTTTAAAACTGCTGCAATCAAGAAATTACGGATCACAACATAGAATTATTCCTCAAAAAGGATCCAACCCAAATAGCAAGGATCAGACGCCAAAGGTCCAACATGATAACAACTCCATAAAATCCCTACCTTAACAAGTGGCTCTTATGCCAGATTATGTCATCGAGTGAAAATTCTCCCCACTACCACAACAGAAGAGAGAGAAAAAAAACAGGAACATTCTCCCAATCGCTCATGAAAGCCATCTCGTTGCTTTCATGCTTTAGTTGAAAACTGAAGTGGAGTAAATGATCAAATTAAAATATAAGTAAAATAAAAGGAATCAAACCAGAAGGTGAAAAAAATAAAAAATAATCACATTTTGTCATTTAGTAAAAAAATAATATAAATTTTTAACTTTTTTGTTAAAAGTTTAGTGGAGTGAAAATATAGTTTTTTGACTTTTTAACATAAAAGGTGAAGGAATTTTTTGAAATGTGGCATTTTTTGTTTGAAACCTTTTTAATTTATTGTAGAGTGAAATAACATTTCACTCCCCTTTACCAGTGCAGTGAATTTACCAAACAACCCCAATCTTCTCCATGCCTTTCATGTTTACATATTTGTAGTTTATGCCCCAAATCCTCGTTTTGCATATGCCTTTTAGTCAAAGGCATAATCCACCCCACCCCGTATATACAATACATATTTATTTAGTACTAAAAATATAAATGAAATTCAAATGGTGCAAGTTGTGTACTTGAAGCCTTAATTTAAGCCATGTGGGACAATAAAATTGTGTGTTTCAACTCAATTACAATTTTTTCCATTCGTTTATTTTTCTTAAAAATTCTAAACTTTAAATTTGACCCAATCCCCGTCAAACAGGGAGGGTTTGGTATCACATACCAATGATTCATCAGGAGTTGAATTAAATTTAAATGAGATAAACTTGAGACAGTCCCTATTGTGAGAATGATGGGCTTGGGAATCCCATGAGATGTTTTTTTTTTCAAACCAACTTATTCCGTGTGGCCTTTTTCTTTTACATGGCACAACAAAGGTTTGTACCAAGCATAAAAGAAAGGGAATAAATTGTGACAAAGAAGCATTCAGGTGATGGCTTCTTTCATTGAAATGAGGTGGACTAGTTCGTACCTGGGGCTGAGACAAGGCACTCGAGTAAGAAAAAGGAAAATAGGCCATTTTGAGAATATTACGATATGATAATGGACACATTAGTTCCTCAATCATATCACAAAATTTTGTATAACCCTATGAATTCCATGAACTTAAAAATCTCAACATTTTTGAAAATTAAAATTTTTGATAAGATAATCACAAATGTTTACTATTCCTCGTGGGTTTTTTTTTTTTTTTTGGTAGAACAATCCCCGTGGGCTTGAAGGAAGAGGATCCAATCCTCTTTTAGATGCTGGGAGGACCATTTTCACATGTGGGATAGAACAAAGGATATTAGTTTCACGCGCTTTCTTTAT
Organism: Sextonia rubra; assembly: GCA_037013555.1. Classification (NCBI taxonomy): domain Eukaryota; kingdom Viridiplantae; phylum Streptophyta; class Magnoliopsida; order Laurales; family Lauraceae; genus Sextonia; species Sextonia rubra. The sequence goes on along the minus strand of JASUAD010000013.1, from coordinate 49,601,424 downwards.
TCGAAGAATCTGCCTTTTTAATCATCTGGGGGCGTTGCCCAGCGTCCCACGTGTATTCGCGATAATAAACAGGTCCCTGAGGTTCTCTGTGATAGTACAAGTTCGCTCTTTTTGACACCTGTTAGAGATCTGAGCTATTAACGTCGTAGGCCACTGCCATCCATTGTCACAATAAAAATGTAATTAGGGATGTAAATGGGTCAAGGTTCATCCAACCTAGCAGGGACTTGAACCCGAACAAAAGGCCCAAACGCGAGTTCGAAGAGACACCTGAATTTTGATATAAATATTTATTCTGCTCAATACACAATTTAAGCTTGAAGTGATCTGGCCATTGAAGGCCATTTGAAAGCATGATGATAGCGGAGTAGCGGATTCGGGAGTACTCACCAATAACAATGTGCCTGCATAATGAGAAGTTCTCGTACGTTTAATGTTGGAAAAAGCGGCGCAATAGAAATTACCCGCAATCAACGGATCAACCATGGTAAACACATAGTCACACCATCAAGCAATTACACACACACATAAATACAACAGTTTTACGTGGTTTGACAATCTTATCTACGTCCACGGAGGAGATAACTTATCTATCATGATCCCATGTCGATCCCCTCAGGATCTAAAGTTACAGTTACATCAATAAATATAGTTATCACATTCTTGGAGGACAAGAAACCTTATACATAATGACTAAAATACATTTAACCCTGAATCTCAGTTCTGATTAAACCAGATGACCGATCCAACTAAATCGGAATACAAGACAGAACTCAACAATCTCCACCTTGGCTTAGATTCCGCAAATCTCCAGAGCCACCTTGAGATACCCAGTAATATTTTCATGTACCTTGCTGAATGGTACGCCACTACACCGATGGCGTAGTTTTCTATCGTCAACACTCTAACATGTTGAATCGGCATTTTACGCACCTCGCTGAAAGATATGCCTCCATATACACTACTACCAAGCGCGGCACTTGCACCCCTTATCCTGGGTGCACAGACAGTCTCATCATTGTCTGGTATCGATCAAGTCTAAACCAACTTGATACATCACACAGTTTTGACTTTTGAATGCTTCAAAATTGTTTGGATCTTGATCCCTTAGAAAATACTTAGATGGATGTTGGACTTTGCATGATCAACTAAAAGGCAAACACAGACTGGGAGAGTATCAAATGAAGGCATGAGCATGGACCTGAACTTAGATCCAAACTTTTTTCAAGTTCATGCTATGGACCTAAAAACAGAATCAGATTTAAAAGTGGGTTCACATTCTAGGCCGATACTATCTAAAAAGAGCGGCCCAGTGTATGAGGCTCCCACATAGTGGGTTTTAAGGACGGCAAAACGTTTGCAGCTTTACGTTCATTTTGAAAATGCTTTTTCCGTTACTTAAAACCGCATCCTATAGGACGCTATTTGTAAATTTTACTGTTGGGCCAAGCCACCCTTCCTAAACGGATACTATCTAAAAAACAAAATTCAGAATCCATTTTCATCACTTTCTTGTGTTCAGATGCATATTAAGAGGCGTTTGTACAAGAGAATTAACAAACGGAAACTCATTTCACATTCTCTCCTCACATGTTTGATGCAATGACATGTTGTCCAAAAAATAGTTAGAACATGCCTAAAAGTACATGACCAAAAAGAAATGCAATTTCCATATAGATTACATGAAATAAATATCCACATTTTTTTGTGTAAAAGGGGAATATTATATAAAATAAGTAAAAGGTTACATGCTTAAGTACAGGGCTGTCCTTAAGCCCTACAAAATAAATAGAAAAGACTGTAACTGGCAGATTAAAGCAGCCAAAGGAAATCCAAAACCTATTCCAAAAGATCATTGCATAGATGATGCAGGAAGCAAACCCAAAGTTTTCCACTAGAAGGAGGAAGTTGTGGTGCTTCTGAGGGATTCTAAGCTTCCCCAAAGCTGTAGAGTTAATGTTTATAAAACACCAAAAGGAAAGCCATCCATTCCGAAAAAAGACAACTACAGCATACACCATCACGCCGTTGCTTTGAAACATCCACAATGCATATTTACCCATTTTGACCTGTCTGAGGTTCTCCCTCCCAGAACTACCTTCACCTTCCACTTTGGCCAAATCAGTGATTGTTGGAGTAGTTGAGAGCATCGGCTGATTGAGAGATCTAAAGAACATAAGGTTGTACATCGTGGTGTTGTTTAGATCAATCTCATAGAGATAATAGATATGCTCCTATAGGCCAAAGTAGTTGGTGGTAACAACAGGCTACAGCTCCTTAGAAAGAGCATCAATAACCTCGTTGGTTGATCTTTTTGCAATAATTGAAACTCCAAAGTTGCTGTTCCGCAAAGAGGGAGAGAACTCATTTCCATTCAGGTGTCATGGTCCATCCAAGATGGCATGTGGCTTGAACTATGGAGATAAGAATCTTACTATCTCCCTTAATTTGAAGCCGAGTGATCCCCATTTCCCTTGCCACTTGAAGTCATTTCCTCATTGCAATCAGTTCGCTTCAAAAGCTGATCTAGCCACAACATCCTCGTGGAAAGTATAAGGATTTTAATTTGTTGCCTAAATTCGTGGATTAGACAAAACTTTAGTTTTAGTCAAAGTTGTATTTCTATTTATTTTAGACTAGGAGTTTGAGGGGGTTAAAGAGTTTTAGAAGAATTAGAATGAAGTTATTTGGATTAACAAGGTTATATTTCCCAAACCAAATGTCTTATATGACCAAACGACCTATCGTTAGAGAGCTCGTTTCAAGTAGATATCCGTAGGTTCTAAGATATGTCAATCGAAGCTAAAACAACAAAGTTATGGTCTCGGGAAGTTTGCATAAAATTGTATTATCCGAAATTACGAAACTGTCATTGCGTAAATTTCTATTTTTATTTTAAGTGGAACTTTCCTATGTTACGCCAATTCCTATTGTACTTGAATTACCATTATAAGGCACAAAATTTGGGCTATTAAAAGGGATTTTCTCTTAACCTTAAAATATAAATCTCATTGTTCTAATTGGAAAATATATTTTAGAGATCATCTCCTTTACAGTTTTCATTGAAAAGTTAAAGGGCTAAAACTCTGCTCTAAAGATCTTCGTCTTCTATATCTCTTTATAGAAAATCGTCTTCTAAATGTAGAAGATTTAAGGAGTCAAATATAACAATTAGAGGATATCTAGTTGAGTATATTTGTAGTAGGCAGCGACAGGCAATTATTATAGATTAATTCTTTACAGGAGAAATAAGTTATAAAGGATATTTGTAAGTAGTTTGTAATTACGTGATAATTCATAGTGCTTGATTATTAGTCCAGGTCGGACTCGTGGTTCTTGTCTAGTTAAGGTTTTCATGGAAAAATTGTGTGTTCTTGTGGTGTGTGCTTTTATGTTGATTTGATTATTATTTCCATTGTGTAGTTATTTATTTTCACACATCATTGTTGAGATTGATTGCATAGATTCATTCTAAATAACTCCCAAAAACCTTGAAGTGGTATTAAAGAGGGTTGTACTAAATTGTGTGCATTTTGATCTTAAGAGATGTCCATAATAAGATTTAATTAAGCAGGCACATCTATAATAAAGCCATTTGTACTTGAGGATAAGAAATCTGGCAAGAAGATGATCAAATCTGAGTTTGATCTGCCCAAAATAGTTGCTCACACTGTGTTGAGCGATCAAACTATACAAGTGTGTGTAGCTATATTTAAAAAGCCCTAATCAAGAAAATCAAACTCCCACCTCCATTGCTACTAAAAAGATCCAATTAAGGGAGAGTTGTAATTGCAGGGGAGCTATGATAAATTGCTGCATGATTGATTATTAGCATTGTTAATTATGGATAAAAATAGGGAAATACTGTATTCAAGCGGAGACATTCCGAGTCAAGATACTAAAAGTTCAGATGTTCAAATACAAAAAAAGGCAATACAGATCGACAAGTGTGCTGATGGTAAAAAGTTTTTTATGAAAGCTCAATGTATTTTTGGATTTTATTTTAGGTAAATTGTTTGTATTGTTTTAGGGAGTTTTAGCCATTAATTATTAAAGGGAGAGATTTTAAGGATTTAGTATGTTGGTTAAATTCATGGATTGGACAAAACTCTAGACTTAGTTAAAGTTGTATTTATATTTATTTTAAACTAGGAGCTTGAAGAGGTTAAATAGCTCCACAAGAGCTGGAATAAAGGTATTTGGATTAAAAAATGTCATATCTCACAAACTGAGCGTTGAATATCAGCAAGCTACCTACTGTTAGAAACCCCGTTTTAAATAAATATCTGTAGGTTCCGAGATTGCATTAATGAGAACTAAAACAACAAAGTTATAGACATAGAAAGTTTGCATAAATGTGCTATATGAAATTACGAAATTGCTATTGAGTGCATTTATATTTCTATTTTAAGTAGGACTTTATTGTTTTATGCCAATTCCGATTCTGGCTGAATTACCTTTATGAGGTGCAAAATTGGGGCTAAAAAAAGGGGTTTTCTCTCAACCCTGAGACAGAGATCTCATTAATCTAAATGGAGAATATATTTTGAAGATCATCTCCTATAGAGCTTTTATTGGAGAGTTGAAGGGTAACGTTTTGCTCTAGAGCTCATTGTCTTCTACATCTATTTGTTGAATATCGTTTTCTAAGTGTAAAAGATTTGAGGAGTTAAACGCAACAACTAGAGAATATCTAATTGAGTGGATTTACAACAGGTAGCGGCAGACAATCGTGATAGAATGATTATTTATAAGAGAAGTACTTTACAGAGGTTATCTATAACTGATTTGTAACTGTGTGATAATTTATAATACTTGATTATTAGTCCAAGTTGAACTTATGGTTTTTGCCAATTATGGTTTTCTATGTAAAAATCGTGTCTTCTTATAGTGTGTGCTTTTGTGTTGATTTGATCATTATTTTCGTTGCATAGTTGTTCATTTACACACATTATTGCTGAAATTGATTATATAAATCCATTTCAGACAACCCCCTAAAACTTTTAGAAAGCTTGGAGCATGAGTCCCTTGTGATCTCTGATGATCCCTCTAATCCCAGCCGCTCTGTTATACGAGTTGAATGCACCATCAAAGTTAAGCTTGAATTAGCCTGGGGGAGGTGGGATCCCAATATTCTCATTGTTTCTTCTTTCACGGCAGCTATGGAAACAAGTCCAAAGCAGGCAAATAATATTAGGCACTAGTCCTAATAAGTCCGTAAAAAATGCATCATTTCAGTACATTTTAGTTAATTTTAGGAAAGTATGCATTAAAAATCTCTTTATTTAGTTGAAAATCATGTTTTTATGATTTTAAAATTCATTTTAGAGTTTTCATGCAAAAATCATTTAAAAATCACAATTTTTTTCAAAATATCATAAAACTTTCCATTCTTGGATTTTCATTTTTAGAAAAGCTTTTCAAATTCATATTTTTATATGAAATTATATAATTTTTTTTTATCATCATTGGTTAATCCAAGTCAAAATATGAATAATGATGTGGTTTAAGGTTATCATTTTATGTAAATTGAGCCTACATTAGTGCATTTATGACTTTTAGTTAAAACTATTATTTTAATAAAAATTCATTTTTGGGTATAGGTGAATTCAAGAAAATGGCCCCACATTGAAGATTTGAAGTCAAAGAGTAAAATGCGAAGAAAGAAATAAAGAAAAAAATGAGCATGGAGAGGCCACACATGCACATATGCACACATGCTTGGACGTCAACAAAGGATCCCACAATTCAATTGTTGCATGAATTTAAATTTAATTTTTAAGAACTCAAATTAGAATGAAAAAAAGAAAGCCATAGTGGAGAAAATTCATAAAAAGGAAAGTCAAATAAGAAGAGATAAAAAAAAATGGAAAGTCAATGCTATTTTTCTTTGAACAGCATTGATTAAAACAATTATAATCTCAAATCGAGTGTTGGATCGAGGCAATCTAGGTACTGTTAGAAAGTCCTTTTCAAGTAGATATCTAGAACACAATATTGCACCAATTAGTCCTAAAACGACAAAGTTATATCCTTTAAAAGTTTGTTACGTATTTTTAGGTGGGATTGTATAAAATTGGAATTTTGTTTTATTTATGATGCATATCTATTTGAAGGGTCCACTCAATTCCAAGTGAAGAAAATTGAAGTTTAAGTTGAGTCCTACTATGTACAATAAATTTGCATCAAAGGTAGGCTCATTCCATGAATATTTATACAAAATCTAATTTTAGAAAGTAGGTGTAGAGAGAAATTTACACAAAAAAAGTAACTAAGAATCTTTCTACTTACTGTATAGTTGCTAACTTTTGGTTAAAGAAAGATACCTTTCTAAAGTGAAGCCTTTGCAAGCTACAACAAATGTTAGAATGATAGTGAGAAAAGGGGACCAAACATTATAAAAAAGATTCAAGGGTGGAGTTGCACGTTCAACCACTAGAAGCCCTCTCTCTCTCTCTCTCTCTCTCTCTCTCCCCATCTCTCCTCCACCCAAAAAATGGGTTAGACTAGCTCTCTTAGGTCCTATCCACTCCATCCATTCTACCATTTTTCTCACCTTTGGTGCTTGACTTGAAGAGAAGACCAATTGAAGAGCTAGACAAGCAACTCTATTTTCTTAAAGTTCATGATATTTAGGCAAGATTGATGTAATTGTTTCAATTTAATAAATCTAAATTTATTGCTTATTTGAATTGAGCTTTTCATTGTAAAACAAAGTTAGTAATGTCATGGTTCTCACCATAGAGTCAATATTATATGTTCATGTGTAATGACAGTATGTATTTGGTACAATGGTTCGGAATTTTCTTTAATTTCATCAAATAAGGTTTTAAATTCAGATTTAAAGAATTGAAATCCATCTTTTCTATTTTATTTTATTGCATTATGTTTCTATTTTCATATTTAATTTATTGATTTTTGCTTTCATTCAATTGGTGGTTTGATTATGCTATTGTTTTGCAGTTTCTAGTTTCTATGATTGTTTTAGACGATTAGGTTTTATTTCTAATTTGTAATTTTAATTTTAGATTTTGGATTGTATTTTAATTTTAATTTTCATATTAGTAGTTGATTTAATTTTTTTATAGATTTTTAATAGGCAAGTGCTAGCTTTCAATTAGTACAGGTTTTCTGTCAATTCTAGTTCCCAGTGAATTCGATCCCAGACTGATTAAGTAAAACTGCAATCGTCGACCTTGCACTTGAAGTTCATATTGAGCAGGTCCCACCGGATGTAGCATATTTACAATGTGCAGCACTTCATTAATAGCTCGGAGCCAACAAAGTGTACTGAGTGTACTGTGCGAGCACAAGTGATTTCAAGGTCTTATCATGTGTTTGACACTTTTTATTCCTATCCTATTTTAATTATATGGAATTCTTAAAAACACCTCATTTTAAAGATGCCCTTTTATTAAAAAAAAAAAGAAGAATCCACCTTTTCTTTTTATTAGATGAAAATCATAATAAAAAAAATGATACCCCTATTCCTCTAAACCATTAAATTTTATGGCTATAGATCAGAACGTTATGATGATCCTATGGACTTTAGACTTTTGCATATGGAGAAGCCTCATATTTAACTATTCATCCAATGGACTTTCACAATTCTCATGTATTGTGGTGGGCTCAAGTAAGATGAACGTTTTCTCCTAAAACATGCCTGAGTGTTGTGTAGTGCTCTCCTTTAACTATTGCAAATTTTTTAATATTAAACAGGAAACCTCTTTTTGCACCGGAGTTGTTCTTCTGTGCGTCTCGTGCACAAGGGTAGGACCCACCTAATGGTCTATCCGACTGGACCATGCACACCTTCTAAATTTGACATGTTCTCTATAGTTTGTATCCACCCAAATGGACAAGGCTATTGGATTAACTATACACTAATAAACATATAGCGCATTGACGGAGATGATAGAGTTTATTGTTGGGCCTAATTTTTTTTTTTCCAGAGATGAAGGTCCCAGGTGTGACCCGTGTAGGCTCCACTTTGAGGTGTGCGCACTGCTCCAGTGCACAGGTTAGTATTGATCAACATAGTCGTTACGTCGTCGGAGTGACCTTATTTGCTCAATCAATTTGTCCCACTGTAGACACTTAAGAAGTTAAGACTTTTTTTATAATTTTTTTTCTTTTTATTTGCTTACCCCAGGGGATTAGAATTCACCAACCCTGCACTCCCAACTAACTGAGCAAAAGCGCAAGACGTTTTAACTGGTGGTTGCCACTAAGTACTTCGGGATCTCTCTAGACAGCATTTCCTTTGCAATAATTGAAATCAAGTACTGGTAAGCTTTACACATAAATAGGGTTCATGCCTTTAGATAGCTTGGGTTGTCAACAAATGATTGCATTTTATCATTTAAAGAGAAGAAAATGTAACTTTTTTAGTTTTGTTTTAAAAGTAGATATCTTTTGCCAGCTAGTAGGATGAGAAAATAAATTTTTTAACTTTTGGGGGTTTTTCCGTACGGACACCATTAAGGGAGGATTTTCCAAACTCTAATCAAAGATCAGCTATTTTTCTATACATTTTTCCACAACTTTTGTCAGGTGGTTAGATTTTTTTACGAAATCGCAAAGTTACTTTATTTGAAATCGCAAATTACTTTATCTGAAATCATAAGAACTTGAGCTTTCTCATGTTAGTTTTTTTAGTTTTTTTACTTTAACCCTGTCTAGCCTCATTTTCTCTCCTTTCCTTTAGACTTGAGTTCTATACTTAATTTATTTAAGCAATTAAAACATTTGTAGTTGGATGATAAATAGTAGTTGGAATATTTCTCCATCCTATATCTCAATAGCTTTGAGCATAAAGATTCATTTTATCTATAATCTTTGAGAAAAAAGTCACCTCCCTCAAGGCAAAACAATGGCAACAAATATGAAATGACCCCAAACCAACCCATTTCCACAAATGAAGCAATGGGTCAAGACACTTATTTGTGCACACTACCATTCAATCCCATTGATGCAGTGCATGGATAGTCTAAAGAGCTTCTAGTTTAGAAAGCAAATGGTCAGTTTGGTAATTACCTTTAACAAAGGCGATAGAGAGGAAGATAGAGATTAGGATTTTGAAGATTTAGGGTTTTGCAAGATCACGATCTCCAATGGAAGTAAGATCTAAGAATCCAGTAGAAGCTCCACCAAGGCAATTAATATTGGGTATTAGCAAACAAATTGGCGATTCTGGTTTGGGATTGAGTTTCAAATTGGATTCATATTTGCGGACCCCAATACCCAGAGCAACAACTGAATATTTTTATATGGAGTCTATAAGCATTCTGGTCATGATTCCGACCTAGTCCAGGTCCAATTTCATAGTTTAAGCTTTTGTCCTTCAGTAAGATCTGGGTCTGGTTACAGGCAGCAGCAGAAGTAGGTGGGTGAAAGGGCGCCAGGGACCCTTGAAATTTTAGAAAGCCCTCATATTTCAAGGGAAATTTTTATACTTTTTTACATAAGATCCCCCCACCCAAAAAAAAAAAAAAAAAAAAAAACTCTCTTCTGACCTGGACATTAGTGGTGGCCAGATCCTCCATCCACAATCTCGAGTCCTCACACACTACGCAGCAAATCTAAACTCGACCCGAGCACAAAAGAACAGAACTTCATGTAATTAAATTTATTGGTGAACTGACAGACCAAAAAAAGCAAACAGGGCCTACATGACGAACTATCAAAATACAATAATGCAGAGAACCCGGAAGAAAATGTTGAAATTATCCAGGGCACAAGCTTTCAAAATAAAATTATTTTGTATTGCTAGTGCCCTTCTTTTTCTTCGCGGAAAAAAGATATGTTGATGGTTGTCGTCCATGAAGATCTGAAAGCAAGACGCAGTGATTATAATAGCACTAAAATACATGGATATCTACTAAGGTTTGATAGTGCGACACAATGATTAAAATAGTGATGTTCGATGTAATAAAATACATGGATCGATTGGAATGACGGTGATTCTTTTTTACTACATGATGTTATGCTGCTGGGCAGATGTGTTTATGTGGTTGCATGGTGTTTTGTTTATGTTGTTGGAAAACATCAGATGGAAACAATATGGTCTTAAACAATGGAAATAATATTGAGTCCAGCAGGTTAAACTCCAATGATATGAAGCCCTTTTCAACTAATTTTCTGTCTGATAGATGGTTAGATTAAAAATTTACTTACGGTTGATTATTATCAACTGTACTTGAGACGCCCCAAAATAAATTAAAAAAATGATTCGGTTGGATAGCTCACGTTCTTGATTTACGGCTTGTGATCATCTAATCGGATTCAGCTTAAGGCCATAGTCAACTTTGGTTAATTTGTATCTAACCATTTTCCATGCATGCAAATGGCTTTAGGCATGCAATATATAGGAGATCTGGACTGCCATTCCTAGTCGAACCAGTTGAACTTGGCACCTTTGAATAAAAATTATAGTCAGACATACTGGGAAAAGATTCTCTTTCAAGCAACTACAAGTCCCTCCAACACTCTGGGGATACTTTTCATCAATGTAGCCCCTTTAATATTCTTTTCATCTTATGATTTGGTTATTATACCTAATTTTATATTCACTCGTCCTCTATTAACTACTTGATTAAATCTTAAGAAATATATGATTGAGATACCATTGATTTTAAGGTTGTTAAATCAAGGGTTAGGATAATTGGCAGAGCTGATTTTTTTAAAAATCACTACTATCTACAAGGACGTCTTCCCATCTGCCCTCTTTTTGTTGATAAAGTTGCATCTAAATAAGCCCTGACTTGATGATCAAAATTGTCATGAGCTATATACAGTTCATTTGTAGGAGAACATTGCCCCACATACAGAAACTAATAGGGTGGATGAGTATGAACAAACAAACGGAACACTATTACATGTCAATTACTCATGACTAAGTAGAGCCAGCTTCTTTAACCGTATGTCTTTACACTAATTGCAGCATCCTCGGACAAGCTACTGCTCTGCTCAACCAAGCTCATTAAGGATTGACTACTATTTTATAATCTCCATTCAACATGACTTCTTTGTTGGCTTCCTTCTCGACAAGCATAAAACACTTCTGCGAATTAAGATTGTTGATAATGAAGATATGCTCCAAGCAGCAGTTGTTCTCAAATAGAGATAATGATGCTCTCTACATCTATGCATACTACAAATTTCTTAGAAAAGCTAGGGTTGACCCATGCATGTCTCTTTGGACTCAATGCTTTCAAGCTAGAAGACTTGCAAGATTGGTTTATGAAGTGAAAGCCCATGTATGTTGAAATTACATTAAGAAGGCTAATAGGTGGTCCATAGTTGTGAAGCATCTAAGGAACTTCAACCTAGTTCCTGGTTTCCATCTCTAACTTTTTTTTATTAGTTTTGCATGTTTCACCTTGCCATTAATTTTTTCTTTTTGGTGAGCCTCTCTCATGGGCTTCTTGATTTGAGTTTGCTCTTCCTTGGTTGTTGGGCTTTTCAGGAGGCCTTCAAGTGAGAAAGAGGAACTCCTCTTTCATTTGTACATTTGTACTTAAATCTAATATGAAATAATATAGAGTTCATCTTAAATTTAATATGAAATTAGAAATTAATACAAATTTAAGGTAGAAGTTAAAAAACTAAAAGAAAGAACTATTATTTATACATTTAAAAAATCATACAAAAAATTAGAATTTAAAAAATTGCAACTCCCTATAACAATAGTATTCAAATTATTAAATTAAAAAAATAAGATATAAATATCATAAAATTAAAAATAAATATTTATTGCTATTGACATATGCTTAGAATTTAACCGCTTTTGTCATATAAAACTTTTGTTTGGTAAATTTACTTTACTAGTGAAGTAAAGTTAATGATTGATCATTTCAAGAGACAATAAACGAAAAAGGGATCAAATAAAAAAACACCACTTTTAAAAACACACATCTATTTAAAGAAAAACTTAAAGAGTTAATTTCACATGTTACTAAATGAAAAAAAAAGCTATCTTCCTCAAAAAAAAAGTGAGAAGACTACATTCTTATTTCATTAAATGATAAAAAACCATCACCTTTTTATCTGAGTCTTTTTTTTTTTTTTGTCTCTTAAGTTGACCATTCACCCCACTTTACTTTTCTAATTAAGTTACAAAATCGGCTTGGGGTACCATTACCAGCTCAACCATTTTGAATTTTGTGGTTTGTTAACTAATACTTTATAGTGGACAAATAAAAGCCTAACTAGTTTGGAGGAGTATGGACAGTGTTGGCAAAATGTAACTCAATTTGTTGGTTTGACCCTAATCCGACCCGCTTGTGACCCGTCAAACCCGACCCATGATATATGTAGGTTGGTCACAAATCAAATGTTCTTACCTGCTTGAAAATAAAATGGGTTAGAGTTAACCTGTTTAACCCGATTTAACCCACTTAACCTATAAATGTTTTAAGTTGAACGTGTAATAGCATATGATTTTCGGGGGTAGATGTTTTAAGTTGAACGTGTAATAGCATATGATTTTTGGCAACCCCCTTTTCGTTTTAATTTACTTATATAGGCGCGCTTAAGAATCCCAAACCATTTTGAAAATGTTTTGGATGCGGATTGGAGGTCCAAAATTCGAAACCGCTACTAAACCGACCTGGATTGGCTCGCCACCCCTTGTGCGTGTGATGGACAACAGCAAGACTACAAAGTGCCCTTACCAACCCACAACAATAATACTTACCAGCTCATCAACAATAATACATTAATAGCACACTTGTGAAGCGTAGGCATCACTTCGGACAGCCCAAATCTCTTTGATGGGACAATTATCGTTTATTTTTAACATTTGAGACTCCTACTCTGCTCTGCTGCCAAAATCATAAAATTCTCTTAAAGTAGAAAAAGAGCAATTCTTTTTTTTATCTATAGGGTGTAGAACCTTTATTTCCGAATAGATGACTCAATCATAAGAAGGTGCACACTATTGCATTTTTTAAGTTGTTGATTTAAGTTGTATTTAATAATAATTATATTTCTCGCCGTCTGATCAATTTAGCATATTTGAAGAGGCTGAGGACATTTATTTTGAGCCACTTCTATTTTCCATAGATAGATTTTGTTATCTATTCGATCAATTCGATATTTCTCCAAATCAAAGACTCAGAGGATATGCACTTTGAATGGATAGAACATGCTATACAAATGTGGGTGGTAGAGGCCCTTTAATATAAAAAAGAGAAGACTAAGAGTTGGGGCCTCAAGTCTCTGAGCTTTTTGGAGCTAGGTCACTTGACAATCATAGGGGTCTTTTCTCATTAATTGAGTGGCATATGATATTAAATTACGGTTTTTTATGATTTTTAAATTAAGGTTGATTTGATACCAAACTAATCTATAAACGCTCCTTATTTTGATGAAATTTTTTTTTTTTTGTGTAAAATATTTTGGTCGAGCTGGTGGATTACGTATGGAAAGCAGGAATCCCTTGTGCAAGCAATTTAGTAGCTTTACCAATGGCATTAGACTCAATCAACATGGACCAATTGACAACGTGGATTTGGAGAGAGGGTGATCCAATCATTGCTGGCAAAACTGGCATTCTTGATCTGACCCAAATCTTGACCGCTAAATCATGTTCCGTGTTGTCATCGGACTTGAACCAAATTGATCATTTTGCTCCTACAGCCGCCCTCCTTACCATGTCATTTATTTTTTTCTAGGGTGGGTTTAAATTTCTACCTAATTAATAAATAGGTTGAGATCAGTTTTAGCCCATAATTGTGACCTTTGTTGATCAATGCGACCCGTTGCCACCCCTGTAGCAGGGTCCAGGACATAGCAAAGTCGTTTAATGTAGGGTCATGACATGCCAAATTTACAAAAATGGAATTTGGTGCAAAAAGGAAGAATACCAACATTTAATGAGAGAAATAAAAAGGATTTTTTAATTTTTTTTATGACCTCTTCCAACCTTTGGCCTCTAACTCGGGGTTATCTAATTCTAATGCGCAAAGGCTATTCCTCATGGAAAACATACATGGCCGCACGCATGATACCCAGATAACACAAGGGCGGGAGTCGAATTTGAGACCTTGGAAAGCAAATCCAAATCTTAAATCAATTGCGCCACAGCCTTGATGACATTCTTTCTAAACCATGAACGTGGCATGCATAAAACTCTTACTTAATATCCATATGGAGTGATTTACATGGAAAATAGATAGGCATTTTCAATTTTATGGACTCCAAAGAAGGACCTCACATGTGAAGGAGATGCCCTAAAATTATACTTAAATGAAGAATGTAAAATTAGATAATGTCTTATGGGCAAATTTAGGGTTGTTTCTTGAACTTTTTTATTTACTTGTGTGTATGTGCTTTGAGCACCTATAAATAGGAAATATTTAGAATTAGGCGAGTGATCCTTTAGCATTAAATGACATTGTGGGTTCATCAAGTTCTCCTTGTGATCAATATAAATTTCTAGCATTCAATATTCCTTGAATAAATGCTCATTTAAATTGTATAGGCTTAGAAATAGAGGGCTGATCTTGTGGATAAAGCGCTTGCTCTCATAGCCCCCTCTAAGGTTTCGCTTTTTAGTGGGAGCCCTTTACTTCCTATATCTTTACCGCCGGGCCAACCAATTCAAAAAAAAAAAAAAAAAATTGTGTAGGCCTTTGGTCTTGCCATGCAGTTTTTACGCATTGGACTAAATCTAATGGCTAGGATTTTGACATCCACCTCCTATGTTTAGACACTTCCGGCTTTTTTGTTTTATTTTCAGAAAAAAGTAGATCACGGGGACCTTTCAACCACCTTGACCCTATCATTATTATCATCATCTCTGTAAGTGGGCTCTATAGGCCACAGCTTCTATGCACAGAAGGATGGCTTGTTGGTTCCTAAAAAGGATTCCTGTTCATAAAATCTTTTGGTGGTTGTGCTACTTTGTCCTATTAGCCTTACTAAAAATATGTAATTAGGTTAGATATATTTTAAGAAAAAGCCGTCCAGTTGCTATCGAGTCAGGTAAGTGGGTGGATAAGAATAAGATGATTGTATGATCACATAGAGCTTTAGTAATTCGTTCACTGTATGTTGCGTTTTTAATCACATAGATGTGATTAGCTATCATGAATAGTTAAGAGCTTTGAAAGTGCCTTCAATGATTAAACTTGGAAAGGATTCTGTGACAATAGTGGACAAGGTGTTATGTGATGAGGTCTGTTCCTTAGATATTACAGTCTAGGGCATGGATCATAATATAATATGATTGAGCACCAAATATGCGTAAAAAGAAAACGCTTTGTTTGGTTAACCTACTTTCTATTAGATAAAAGAGATCTATTATTGTCGATCCAAACACTCTAATACAGCTCAATGAGTTGGCAAGCCTCCCGAGTCCCCACTTTGACGCTTACCTGACTCTTATTTCATGTTAGACTGAATCACAATAGAAATGTGCTAATAAAATTTTAAAACCCTAAGCATTGATAACTAAGGGTTGTGCAGTTGTTTGCAAATCCACTCATCACCTAGCTATCTAGGATCCCTGGCTATGCCCGATTGTGCCGGTTCATCTTCCCACTTTGTCAGCTATCCTTTCTACTTGTGTGGATTCTCTAACTAGGTCTCACTCGCCTTAGCTGAGGTAAAATAATAAAGCAGTAAGGCCTAAAGATAAGATAACTATTATTTTATTTTATATTTTTGGTACCAGCCAACATGGCTAGATCATACCAGCATAGGAGTGAACACACGCCCGGAGAGAACTATAGGACCCAAAAAATCAAACTGCTCCTATATTCCCTACTTCTCAGTACTCCTGGTAATGAGTCATGAATCCTCCATCTCAGTTTAATAGGTTTCCAAGACCCACAATTTGATTGGGCGCATAAAGGAAACATGATTATAACTTCATGTCAGCAATGTTCAATCAGATGGTGAGATGGGGGAGGGTGCTGATCCAGACTCCACAGTAAGTCTAGGACAAGAGAAAAGACCCAGTCTACGATACCACAAGCTATTAATTTAAGTGACTAATCCACCATCACTTGCATTATTTGGACACTACAATGGCTTAATTTGTGTCGTAGTCATAATCTTTTGAGACCACTTAATATTTTTTCACCGTCCAATGCAGATATTTCTAAACAAACTTAGTAGGT
Source organism: Sextonia rubra (assembly GCA_037013555.1). Classification (NCBI taxonomy): domain Eukaryota; kingdom Viridiplantae; phylum Streptophyta; class Magnoliopsida; order Laurales; family Lauraceae; genus Sextonia; species Sextonia rubra. The sequence goes on along the minus strand of JASUAD010000013.1, from coordinate 49,585,297 downwards.
CTATCTGGATAAGGAGTAGTTTGGAATGGAAAGAATTGGGTATTTTTTTATCCTGTCAGTTTTCATCGATGTATCCGCTCGTTTAATCTATCACAATTCACAGCAATCACGTCCAAACGACTTAAATTTCTTCCGGCGGTTGTGGGTATTCGCGTATTTGGACTCATTTGGAGTTTGTTTCGGCCACATGGGTCTAAGGCGGTCACCCCACCAGGGCTGAAAAAATATGACCCGGCCTACTGATCTTACCCTGATCCGACCATCTGACGTAAAAACTAATTCATCTCTCATGTGGTGGGGTCATGAATCAAATGAGCTTGACCATGAGAAAAAAAAAAAGGTCAGGTAGAAGGTGGCCAACTTAACGCACTTAACGTGTAGGGTTAGGGATTACAGGTCACTCTTATTTTTTAATTTCGTCTTATCTCTCCCTTCCTCATCATCCTCTAGTTTTGGTACCCTCCTTATCTTTTAATTTTGCAACAACATTTGCATGTTTGCACCTTCTCTGCAATAGAAAAAAAAAAAAAAAGTCGAAAACGAGATGGGTGAGAAATCTAAATGTTGCTGCTGGTCAATTTATCACCACCATCGAGACCATTAGATCTGAGGCTAGTTCAAAGGTCTCTCTCCCATATGGAGGTCTCTGTTGAATTAGGTTTCTTTTTACGATGATAACTAATGACTAAGATGATGAAAACGATCGATTTTGGTGTTTGTGATGGTCTTGATGACCATTAACTCGAACAAACATTGACGAGGGAGTTGGTGACCATAACGTCAGCAAAACAATCCATTTGATGGAAGACTATTAGATCTTCTTTTTCTTGTTCACTCTTATTCTCCTTCCATTCTTCTTCCGTCTTTAACGGGTTATGCGGGTCTAGTCAGTTTGCCTCGCGGCATGTGCATATTGAGGTGATGGGTGGAATGCAAATGAACATGGTGGATAATGATTGGATCAAATTTACGTCATCTATTGAACTGTAAACTATTAAGACAATAATGCTTTACATATCTGTTGAAATAATTGTGTTTTTCTTATTATCTTATTAACAATTTTGTTATAATCATTCCAAGTCAATTGGTCAATTGGATCACATGACACACATGAAATAGATAAATATAAGGAAAAGGCGGGGAAATGAGCTCTTGGGCTATTTCTGACTAAAAAAAGTGGACTTCACAGCGAGGCCATCCAAACCGCTTAAAATAGACACGTATTCCTATGAATCACATGCAAATTTTGCTAAAGTAAAAGTTGCTCCAACTTAAGATTGAGAATCCTACTCTTAACCATATGACTCACGCTATTAATGGGGTTGGATAGTGGGTCTATCAGGTTCAGGGTTGATATGAAGTTTCAGACTTTCCGGTCCAGGGTGGGCTCCGTGCACCATCATTGCATGAAGTTGGCAGCAAGCATTTTAACTGAATCATGGGCTTGAGCCCTGCGCTTAACATTATATGAATATATTTCTTAATTATATTAAAATCAGAAAAATAACAATATTAACCCAATTCAATCCATACACAGATTGGGTCAGATCGATTTGTGTCCAGGGATATGTCAGTCAGGTCACGTTTGTGTCAGCCTAAACCCCTGGACTGTTGCCATCTCTTAAGTGCGTTTGACAAGAATAGCCACTCAGCAAAGAGGAGCGAAAATTCTTACATGACTATTTAAGGTTTGAATCTTAGGTAAGCCACTAATTTTTTTGCATGTACAAGTTGGGTTCTGGACATTCTTTTTACTTGTGCGGCTCTCTTTCCACTTTTGTGGACATTCTTTTTGCATGTGGGAGCTCTCTTCAAACTTCTATGGACTTAAATTTTTTTTTTTTGGCGTGTGCAAGATTTCTTTCTACTTTTATTGGCCTTCTTCCTATGTATGAGGGCTTTCTATTAGCCCTCTTAATTAGCTGGGTTAACAAAAAAAAAATTCATGTGCGTACCTACCGAATTAGAAGTGTGGCAACAATTATAGCAGTGAAGGCGTTCGTTGATCAATTAGGCAGTAGAAGAGGTATCAAGTTCTGATCTCTGTGTCTCTCGACAATGGGCAACACTCAGCTGTCAATGTCCATGCCGGATTCAATTCATTGGGTCTTCAATCCACATCAGCCCAAGTAGATTTGGCTTAAATTGGCACATTGATACCTATCCTAAGTAGATTCGGCTTAATTTGGCTCTCACTGATGCCTATCCTAAGAAGAGAGAACTCTCTCTCTATACGTGTCGACTAGATGGTGACCACGAAAATTATCTTGGACAACATTCTTGTCACATCCATCTGTAAACCACTAGCAAGGACAAGGGAATATTTATATCTTTATCTACAGATATCTTATTACAAAACCAGAAAATTTCAAAGGGAAGATTGCAAAAAAGAAATCCTTTTTTTTCTTTTTCTTTTTTTGCATTTTTCAATAAGGAATAGAAAAAAAACATTATTTTTAAAATAAGATTTAAATTTTCCATTTAACTTTCAATGGGTCCTTTTGGCAAAATCCACTCACCGCCGGCAACCCTTTTTTTTTTTTTCCTGAAACTACCTAAATACCTCTGTTTTAAGAGAGAGCCCCTCTTTCAAAATCTCAATCGGTCCTCCCCTTTCAGTTTTTAATGATCCCACGTTTTTATTAAGAAACCAATAAAACTTACATAAGAAACGAACTGCACTAAGTGAAGTGAAGTGATAAACTGTCTTAATCTAAAACCTAACTGCGTGCAGAGAAAAGAGAAAAACTGAAAATAAAGAGAATGGTTGAAAGCACAGTTGGATGTTGATATAAATTATTTTGCTGCTCATTAATAGTTTTGTTAGGTTTATGTCTTGTATTCCGGTTTAGCCGGATGAGTACACTGGGTTAGCCAGGGACTGGTTTAAGGTCAAGGGTATTTTAGTAATTGTACCGGGGCTTTCTTGGTGGCCAAGAAAGCGGAGATTATATATTGTATAGTCTGTAACCCTAGACCTTGCAGCGGCGGCGGCATTAGTTGCCCGTGGTGCTCCCACACCACGTAGGAGAGATGAGGTGAGAGTGTGGGAATATCTTGTATGCTTTACTTGTCATAGTGAAGATGTTCGTCCTCCTGTGCCCGTGGATGTAGCCCCGGTTTGGGTGAACCACGTAAATCTCGGTGTCTCTTCTTGTGTGGCTTGTTCGTGTTGATCTTGTGATTCCGTGGATGCGCACAACGGGTGATGTTCAGAAAATCACAACAATTGGTATCAGAGCCGAGGTTGGTGTTCCTCGGGTTTCTGAGCGAGGTGGAGATCGCTCAGTTGGAGGTCGTGCGCATGAAGAAAGATCAGGTTCATGATTTCTGGTTGGGCCACCATTGGAGAAGATGAAGACGAGATTGGTTCTCCGATTTGGATAGGATCGGAGGAAAAGGGATTCCCAGGTTGTTCAGATCTCGGAGTTAGATCGCAGCAGTTGTGATGTAAGGATCAACGGATCGGATCTTCGTGGAGGATCCAGAGTTCTGCGATTCTTGGTGCAGAAAAATCAAAGATCATGGGTGATCTATGTTTGGGCCACACACCGGTTCCTGTTGCAGAGAGAAGAGATTTGGAGAAAAAAAAAAAAAAAATCAAAACCGGCAGCACCTCTGTTCCCTGTTCTTCTTTCTCCTCCTCGGCCTGCCGCCACCGCTGCTTCCTCATCGTCTGCCGCTACTGCTCCGCCCAGATTCAACCGAGATACAGCCGACGAGAGGCTGCATGACTGCGCAGAAGATTCGGAAATCGCGCGCCTTCCTTCGTTGCAGTCGCCACCGAGATCTCCGCCGGGATCCTCGTCGTCCTTGTCGTCGGAGAAGACGCCATTCACCGCTGCTGTACCCCGCCGCCGGGCCCACGCCGCTAGACTCCGGACTGTCGCCGCGGACGAAGAAGACAGAGATGCCCTGGTCTCTGTTGTAGAAACAGAGGAGAAAGGAAGAAGGAGAAGAAGGTTCGGGCCAAGGTCGGGTCAGATTGGGTCAGGTTCGACCCGACCCGGTTGCAGCGCAAGCCCATTGGCAAAAACGGGCTCCGGGTCAGGTCAGGTCAGGTTAGACCCGACCCGATCGCACAGAAGCCCAGCAGTTCAGAAGCAGGTTTGGTTCCGGGTCAGGTCAGGTCCGCCCGACTCGTTATCAGAAGGTCCAGCCCAGTCAGCAGGTTCAGGCCGGGTCAGGTCAGGTTCGACCCGACCTGTCTGCAATCGGTCCAGCCCAGCGCAAACGGGCAGTTCAGTTCCGGGTCAGGCGAACCCGACCCAGGTCCGCTCCAGAAGCCCAGCAGACAGCGCAGAGTGACGTCAGAGGTGACGTCAGCAACGGTCAAAGGCCAAATTTGACCAGTTTCAACGGCTGAAATTGTTTCTGCGATATCTTGATCGTCCGATGTCCGATCGGAGATCCGTTTGAGCCTACGGACTCGTTTCGAGCAGATCTACGCAGTGGAAGAGGTTGATTGGCTGTTGGACAGTCAAGGAGGAGGTTTGATCGATTGGAGCGTAGAAACTTGTTTCTACGTTATCGGAGCCATCTTGAGTCGGATCTCAGATTCGTTTCTTCCAGCGTGCTCGTGGTGACGAGATCTATAACTTGATGCAGAAATTTGGAGGAGATCTGAACAGATGTGAATTGAGGCTAGAATCAGGTCTACTCGACTTGGTTGTTGTTGCAAACCCAATAATAGGAGTCGCCGGCTTAATTGCAAAGGGTTTGTTGATCACATGATCGCATGTGATGTTATTCATCTTGCCAGAGCCAAGCCGGAAAAGCAGCAAGGAGGAGCTGATGTATCAGCAGTTGATCGGAGGCCAAGTCAAATGGAGTTTTTGACCGCTCGGAGGCAGAGGTTGTTCTGCAATGGAGTCATCTGGACTTGTATTCCCGATCTGTTTGCTTGCATGCTTGTAGTGATTGGATCTTCACAGTGATGTTGAGGATGGGGCAGGATGGTGAGTGATTCAGATATCACTCAGATTCGTCAATGGTTTCGAGCTTTTAGTTCGAGGTGGAGTTTGACGAGATGAACTTTGCTCAAAGTTCATGTGCTGGTTCAACATGTCAAAGTGTTGAAGAAGACTGTATCGTTGGTGCAGTAACGTGCCATTCAGCAGGGTACGTGAAGACATTGCCGGTTTTATCTCCTAGTAGCTCGAGTTGTACGGAGTTGTACGGAATTCAAGCCAAGGTGGAAATTGTTAGGTTTATGTCTTGTATTCCGGTTTAGCCGGATGAGTCCACTGGGTTAGCCAGGGACTGGTTTAAGGTCAAGGGTATTTTGGTAATTGTACCGGGGCTTTCTTGGTGGCCAAGAAAGCGGAGATTATATCTTGTATAGTCTGTAACCTTAGACCTTGCAGCGGCGGCGGCATTAGTTGCCCGTGGTGCTCCCACACCACGTAGGAGAGATGAGGTGAGAGTGTGGGAATCTCTTGTATGCTTTACTTGTCATAGTGAAGATGTTCGTCCTCCTGTGCCCGTGGATGTAGCCCCGGTTTGGGTGAACCACGTAAATCTCGGTGTCTCTTCTTGTGTGGCTTGTTCGTGTTGATCTTGTGATTCCGTGGATGCGCACAACGGGTGATGTTCAGAAAATCACAACAAGTTTGAGCTTTTGGTACTACTAGTTATTAACATTGTATTAGTATTAATCAGTTGCGAGTTGATGAGTGAATTACACTAATGTGAGAGTATCGAAAAGTATTTATAAAGCCTCTACTAACATATCAAGATTTTGGTATAAATGTTTAGTTAATCAAACTTAATATTAGAGATATGCACATATTTCCCGCTACAATGTGCTTGTTGGGAGTGCCCTGCCTTGGAGCTCTTTTTGTAGTGCGTTCTGCCAATATTGTATCAAAATTTCCTACAGCACTAGAGCTTGGAATCATGTTAGAGGCTCGAGTTTATTAGGCCTCCTGATTGGAAACAACTCCCAGCTTTAAGTTGATCCGAACTCGGTATCAATTCACCGTATCCTATAGTTTGTACAGGTTTGGCCACAGAGCTTGGCAGCAGATATGGGTTGATTGTTTGGCTGTCTTGCTTGGCCTAGTCTGGAATTCTGGTCAGATGGCTAGATTGGACTAGGCTTGAGCCCATCTGTGGGTTGACCGTTCGGCTGCTTGGTTAGGCCTCGTCTAGAGTTCTGACCAGATCGCTAGAGTGGACTGGACGAGAGCCCATAATAGGTTAAGTGCTCAAAGAGGGGGCTAATCTTCGCTCAATTATATCGAACAGAAACACGCTCATATTTCACCAAGCCTTACAGTACGCCCCATAGGATGGATCCAGGCTGGGCATGGACTCAGCTAGCTTGTCATATATGCAACCCTGAATGGACAGCCATGAATGAAGGAGGATTGTAAGATCAGAGAAACAATATCAAAGCTTTTTTGGACACACCCACTCTGTGTAGATATTCTTTCCCTTGAGATTTATTAATCTAAAATGCATGATAATTCATAGGGGAGATGGATTATGTCAAACGATCGATTCAGGCCAATTGTGGTTACCAATTAAGTTTAGAATTGTGATATTAGGCCCTCACCTATTGCGGGAGAATGTTGAGATTAATTGCTTGTCTATACAAAAGGTTGTATCATTTATGGGATGATATCCGCTACAACTTCTAGACCTCTCTCCTGGGTTTGAAAATAGAACTTGTTGCAAAATTGACAGGCAAAATATCTATTTTGGAAGAGATGGTTATTAACATCCCAATAGACCTAATTTTTGGCGGTAGTTGCTAGATCCTATAATTTTCTTGTAACCAACAAAATCTTACTGTCTTATTTAAAAAGGATCCAAATCGCATATGCTTCAATAGTATAACACTCCCTATTCCTTTTGAAGATATTAAGACATCAGAGTTTGAGACCTAGTGGGCCTAGTAGGTATAAAAGATCTTTTTAAGATCAACCATCTTGAAATAAAAAAGAAAATAAAAATATGTTAAATGTGTTTAGATGATTCATCTAAAGAACAAATTGAATGGGAGTAGATGAAGGGCAAAGTTTAATTTTGACCGTCCATTTTAAAAACATAACTTTTTGCAGATGTCATTCAAATCCCAAACTATCATGTTCGTGTCTTCCGGAAATATTAGGTAAAATCATTCCGTCATAGAGAGTCCAGTTGCTAAACGGGATTTAGCTGTAAAAGCTCTCTGTATATATATGTTTCCATTACAAAATGGAAATCAGGAAAATCGAAAGTTGCCACATATATATAAGCTGTCCAAGAGTGGAATGAAGTTTAAAACGAGAAAACTTCGACCCACAGGAAAGTTTTCTTCCCCAAGCGGATTGCATTGTGATGATTAGTGAATCAATGATTGAATTCTAAAGATTAAAAAATATAGTTAAAAGACCATTAAATCAAAGTCTAAGAAGATTATAATACGGTAGGAGTTGATTTTGTGCATGACCTTCGTTCAGTTGCCACCTGCTGTTCAATTCATGACCTTCGTTCAGTTGCCACCTGCTGTTCAATTCAGTGAGGATTCCGAGTTCCCAGATTGTCTCCTCCTTATCCAATCTGTGTCGAGTCGTGTCGTGTCGTGGCCTTCTCTCCATAAAACACCATGCATGTCTCACACACCACCTCTCTCTCCCCCTCTACGTGTCCACCACACCCTTCATCACTTCTCCTATAAATTCACATGACCTGCTCTCATTCAAGCGCACGATACACGGCCACCGAAACGATTGTGAAAAAAAAAAGTATACATTCTTACACAACAAGGCTATAGTAATAACCACTCGAGAAGATCATGTCGTCAGGACAACGGCAGCAAACCAGAGAGGAGCTAGACGCTAGAGCGAGGTAGGGAGAAACTGTAGTCCCCGGAGGCACTGGAGGAAGGAGCCTGGAAGCAGAAGAACATCTTGCTGAAGGCTTATCTTCTTTTTCTCTCTGTGCTTGACATCCTTTTACATTATCTACATGCATGGGTCATATCTATCTAATGAGAAGGGTGTTTTTGTGTGTGAAGGGAGGAGCCGAGGAGGACAGACGAGGAAAGAGCAGCTGGGAACAGAAGGGTATCAACAGATGGGACGTAAGGGTGGTATGACTACCGTGGATCAATCAGGACGAGATCGTGCATGAGAGGAAGGGATTGATATCGACGAGTTTTAGTACTAGATTAAAGAGACAGATGATTGTAGGGGTTGGGGTCTTCATGTTTTGTTCTTGGTGTTTCAGTTTTGTGTAGGACGACTTCTAGGATTATGGCGCAGGTCATGACCTATAGCATGTAGTATGAGGCTAGCTGGTTGGTGTTAGCCACTTTTAAGGGTTTTGATGTATGCGTCTTGATGTGACGGTTTCTTAAGGTAGTTTAGTCGACTTGACTGCTTGATAGATCTATTTCTTCTTAGGTCATGATCTTGGCATTTGGTATAATGGGGAGCCTACTTGGTTGGTGCGAGGGGTTTTGGTGTGATGACTCTTGATGTTATGGTTTCTTGACGTAGTCTAATGGTCTGACTGCTCAGGAGATCTCTCTCTCTCTCTCTGCAAAGCTAAATATTGTGAAGCACTAGATATACATGTGAACAAGTTACTGAGAATTCACATGCACTACACGTAGCACTATCATGGTTGATAGATAATTTCTTTAACAATGATTGAAACGAATTTAGAGTGTTGCGTTTGAATTTTTATTCAATGGATATAGACGTTTTAACCCATTTTGATACGATGGAGTTCTCTTGCCAAGTGCAAGATCATGTACACGTGCTGACATTATCGCTTACTGAGCAAAGTCGCCAAAGTGCCTTCCACATTGGAGAGATGTAGTTTCTTGTCAGGCTGTAACGGTGCGTTAAAGTTTCGGTAAGACTGCCAGTTGATATCGAAAACCATGATCAATACTTAGAATTCTGAATTGTTGGTGGGGACAACTGACGAGGGAGAAAAAAAGGTCCTGCAGTCTAGGAGGAGCCCGTTGGCAACACGGAAAATGGAAAAATGGAAAGTTCATGTTGTTGGACTCGTTTGGCTGCATGTGGGGCTGATTTTCTTGTTCCGTTGGATGAAGATGGTACAGCTGTTTACGAGACACGGGGTTTAGTACAAGATTTTTTATTTTCAACTATTTCGACTCTAGATTAGTGCCCATTGTAGGTGTGTACCGTGTTTTTGGCCCCAGTGAGCACAAATCAATATTAACCAATCCAACGGTCCACTTTGGTCATTTTCATTTGAGCCCATTTTTTGGAGGGGAACTTCTTAACTTTTGCCTCCCTTAATCCAAGAAGAATGATTGTAAAAATCGTTATTCTGTCGGGCACAATGGTTAACTGTCCAGCTGTATATTATCATTACTGTCGGGCACAATGATGAATTGTTTAGCTGTATTGAGGAGAGAAAATGAGAGAAAGGAGAAGCCATTAAGGAGACATCCAATGAAAATCAGCTATACTTTTTACGATTCTAATGGCAATGATGTTGGATTGAATGGATTGAATGTCCAGTTGTAAATAGAGGATAAAAAATAATGAGGAGTCTTTTAAACCATAAGCTATCCCAAGTATTGTGGGATTTAATTATTTCTATCTCCCTTGTGGGATTTCTTATGCCATCCATAAATGTTGGTGTCTATTTATTTGGTGATTGAAGTCTTTTCTTCAAGGAGGAGAACTAGGAAATTGACAATTCCTTCTGCAAGTTGATTGGGTTCGTTCCTATTTAATATAAAGTTATGAAAAAAGGGCTGAATTGGTAAAACTAAAAGAAAAGAAAAAAGTAGAAAATGATTTATTACTAATAAGGAGATGAAATAGGGATTTAAATGCTTGACTTCTCTAAAAAGTAGGATAGAAGAATACCTTTAGTCATATAAGAAGTGTTTTTTTTTTTTTACTTTTGATAGAAGAATACCCTCAGTCATAGAAGAAGGTTTTTTTTTTTTTTAACAAAATGCCCGGGCAACCTCCCCTTATCTGCCTAGTCCATCTCAATTTGACATTGCCTAGTCCATCTCGATTTGACATTACATGAGGCGAGTTGATTGGGCTATTGAGTCAAGCTTGTGTATGGGCTCGCTAGGTGAGCTCCAAAACTATTTTTTAAGCAGTGGGGCATAATCTGAATACATACATAACTCAATTCACACATGCAAATAAATGGGGACTTCCATATTCACATATGCTAGGTAGTGAAGGCTTGTGTATGTGAAGATACAGATACTGCTTACACATACTGGTAATGAGGATTTACACATGTAAGGATACAGGTTGCGCAAGTGTGAGAAAGTTTCAGTGTAACTTGTTATTTCAACGATTGTGATTCTCCACCACAACAAAACACGACCAAAAGTGTCTCATCCGAGCCAATGTTTAGCAATGAATGGGGTTGCAACGATACGCATGAATTCTAGAAAACCAAGGTCTCCATTTAAATTTGCTATCTTTAGTTGAGCCCATCAACCCAGTACAAGCAACAACCAAGGTAACTCCTATTCCAAGCAACACAAGTCTTAGGAAAATAGGGCACAGTAGCAAAATTATGGGCAACTCCATTGTGTGACCTAGGAATATGAAATACTGTCAACACCGTTATCGAAGAAGGGTTATGGACAAGCCGCCGAGTATGGATCCCCAACGGTCTTATGACACGGTTCCCATAACTGAACTTAGTATGGGTCTGTGCATGAGCTATGGTGCCCACCTGCTGATGCCATCCCCCCCAGTACCACTTCCAAAAAATTTTACTTAATAGCATTTGGTTCCACCGAGGGATGGCTCAGATGATAATTTTAATAAATGCATATAGGATTAATAATGCATAATATTGTGCAAATAATGCCATCAATCGTGCGTTCAATCGGTGGTACCAACTGATTTCTTTTAGTCGGTGGGACTCTGTTCAATCGTGAAGGGCAAAAAGAGTCTTCAATAAATATATTCATCATGCACATTATACGAAAGAAAATCTCAATTTTTGGCCCCATACAAATTAACGCACACTAACTAAAGGATCACAGATATGTGGGGCCGTTTGTTTGCATAGATTGAATACATAGGACTTCGTCTGTCAAATGTGCCCAAACAAAACGAAGATTATTTGGGTGATGGATGGGCATTTATTTCCCCTCTCCTTTGTTTCAGTTTCCGTTACTGGGGACAAAGGGAAGATTATTTGATGATTTTTGGTTATTCACATTTTTTTTTTCATTTTTGACCCTCTTTAAAAATACAAGTCACAAAATTCCAAGGAATTTAATTACATGAACCAAAGGGGCCTTAAGAATAATCTTCTCTCACTAAGGCTGGGCAAATCAGCTGCCTCGCCTAGCAAATGGGTGTTCCCAAGACCGCCTTGCTGGTGGCTGATGACGGGGTTAAGACCAATCTTCTCTCACTAATACTTCTGCTTATGTAAGACTTAATTTTCATTGATAATTTTCTGACAAGAGCATGAGAACCACTCCAAACCTGGGCGAGTATCCAAATGAAATTTAGGATCTGGGAGAAATCCCAATCCAGATTCATATAATTGTATTTTCCAATCAACGGAATCTAGAACATTACATTCACATTATTTGAATGTGTCTGCCATCATATGCTACTTAGTCATCAGCATGAACTCCAATCACTCACTGGTGGTTGGATCTTGAGGTGGTCAAATGGGCACAAGGTCGAGTCGAGCTGAGCTGGCAAATGTCATGAGTCACTAATTTTAGTTCAGCTCATTAGTGCAAATTTCAGAAGACTCTTGTAATCCAGTTTGGTAAAAAGGTTTGTACCGACACATTTCCCCTTTATCAACTCACTGGTTCAGTTTCGCAATTGGGACAGTTTCATCAGTGAAACCTGTGCCATCGAGTCTGCGGCAATGGCATCTGAATTCTTTCTTTAGATTTCTCTGTTCAATTGCATTCAATGATTCTTCCCCCACCATGCTTTAAACCTTCAAATTATTGAATGCATGCGAAGAGAATATTTTGTGCAACATCTTTCTCTCTCTCTCTCTCTCTCTCTCTCTCTCTGAAGAGTTTGTTATTTGCAACACCCTCTGTGTGACATCTCATTTTAACCACACAATACACTCCTCTGCAAACACCCCTCGTCCCCACCAAAAAGTAGGCAACTTTGCAATATACCCAAGTTTTACTATGATACATTACTGTGTTTCATTTCTCATCATGGATTCACCCTTTCTGAGGCTGACAAACACACTCCATTCTGCAAGTTCTTTCCTTTCTTTTTTTTTTTTTTTTGCTGTCAACAATTTGCTAAATTGAATTGACCATAAATCTAATGATATTAGCACACTCATCCATGTTAAACGAATAAATTGGTGGTGTTAGTGGTTGACAGTTCAACTATGCATTTTAAAAAACAAAAAAAACGGTGTATAGGCTTAAATTTTATTTTGGATTATAACATAAAAATTAGATAACATGTTGAAACTTCAAACCCATTGATCAGACAAAGATGCAGCAAATTTAGCTCTATAACAAAGTTGTAATTGTTTTAAGGAAAATGGTATGCATTTTTACATAAGGTAATTTCTTATTGGTATGGAAAACAAACCTCTTCATATGTCACTTCCATTCTTAGACTTCTTGATGCAGTTCATCGCCTTTTTGACATATGGATTGCTGTCACTTCTCTGGACGCAATCTAATGGCCAGCAGACCTGTTAAGAGGAGCAGCTGCCAGTGCTTTGGCAAAAATAATGAAATCCAATGGCCCATAGACCTGATAGCAGAGAAGCCGCCAGTGCCTAACACGTCATATGGTGTCAGTGGTTCACTGCTAAGGCTGTCACCAAAAGCCCTAGTACGAGAAAGGGCTGCGCACTAGCCTGTGTAGAGACAACCCAAACTTCCATGAGATAAAAGAGTTTAGTAAAGTTCACAACGAATATTGGTGATCTATAAGGGATAGACTTACCTGATATCTGACATCGTGTTGAACAGGGTCTTTCAGTAAGTACTCAAACTGCAAGAATGAATGGATAGTTAAAGAGACCAGTTTGAAAATGCTAGCATACACCATTTAAAAGGGCTAGCCATGTTCACCACTTGTTGCAAGCCTCTTGTTTCACGTAAGTCCCATCATGAATGGATCACATGCAGAAATCCACTGATCAGAGATTTCATGCTGCGTCCACATATAGTATTCTAATGTGGGTTGTTATTTCTAATCATCCTTTCATATGGACAGCATGGATTATCCACATGTTGGGACCAACTAAATGAACAGAATGGATCACATATCCACAAGGTCAACAAGGGCTGACTATAGCATTCCGCACCTTGATTTTTATTGTTGTACAAAAATTTAGACAAATTTGGCAGGTTGGAATCAGGCATAATCCATTCGAAATTATTAAACTTGTTCAGCAATCTTTTTAGTGGAAAACAGTGAATATTGCAATATTTTTTCCCTTCATTTGGGTTTAACCCGCATGACAATATAAAAATAATGGTAGATTAAACAAAGGCTAGTTGTTGTAACTGCCGGTCGCAAGCCTGGAGAAAGGACGACGGTTGTGTTAAGTAGGTTCACAAACAGCATCAAACTTTTGAGACAACCCTTACATGAATTTTGAGAAAATTTGCTCCGTGGTGATGATTAAACTACCGAAATATCAGGCCTTTAAAAATGTACCCTGCATTCTAATTATGAATTATGTGTAACAAAAGACACATTGGTCCAGCAATTCAAATAAAAAATTATTTTAGCACAACGATATGCAAATTATCCTTTGTCCTTCAGTATGGACAACATACAAGTAGATCATTAGTCTGATGAATCCAACCATTGATTTAACATGACGTACTACAGATAGAACATCCTAGAAGGAAATTTGAGTGTGAAGACCCAAAAAAGACGATAGTTGGGCTTTTTCTAATCATATTTTTTAAGGACACTAGCTGCAGTCCTCGTTCCATAAGAGATATTGTTAGGGAATGGTTCATCATCTTTGGATCCTCCAGATCAAGCCCGCACTTATGTGGAGAAATGGCCTATAAATACCACGCTTTAGCCCAAGGACCCTACAACTAGTATGTTCAGATGTGATTTTTTTTTCCTGCGGGAGCATGCATGCTGAGTCCTGACCATCACTAAAGTCAGGACTCCCCCTCAATTTCACCAGGTCCCATCTGAGTTCGTGACGAACGACACCAACGTGCAGTGCACAGTGCACAAGCGTGCAGGAGAAAACTGTCCTTCAAATGGAGAATACAAGTTCCACATTACAATAAAGTTTCACGCCAGTTGACAAGGCTAGAGAGCATAAATGAATATTTATCTTATTCGAAAACATAACTATCCTTATAATTGCATGTTGATACCTTCCCATGCCAGGAGGGGACTTGAACCTAGCTATCAGTTGTCTCCCCTTTGGGAACTTTGATGTCCCTTCCCAACTGACTTAGGTTTCTCATATTTTTCTTCCACTGGGCAAATGATATCATTGTTCAAAGGATTGGCAAGTGTCCAGTGTAGAAGTAGATCATCCTCTAGTCCACTTTGCCCAGGTCCACCTGACCTATCAAGAACAAATTCAAGCTCATGAGAAAGTGGGCCTGGATTTGTTCTTGACAGGTCAATTGGACTTGGGTCATGTGGATGATCCAGCTCTCCTACATCATGTACAAATTAAAAAATTCCTCTTCCATGGTTTGTCTCATGTTTCTCTTCCATCAACTAACTATGCAGATTGATTTGTAAAGGCATTACATCCATAGAAAGAGATCATTGGGTCTAGACCTTGGAGTTGACTTCCATGTTAGGGAATCCAGGCTATATAGGTTTACCTGGATTTCATTGTCAGGGGAGAACATTAGGAGGCTTGCATTGACTTCACTTCCATAAGTCCCCTTTTCGATCCACAGTGACCTTAAGCTTTTTGTTAAGGATCTTTCTTGGTTCTTTCATAAGAAATCCTCTTTTCATCCTCCTCTCAATGTCATCAACGGAACCAAAACTACCCATAGCAATCACAAGGCAACTCCAAAATGCCACCAATGAGATTGCTGACTAATCTTGGGAAAGTTTCATGTCCATCACTCTGGTTTTCCGGTCGTGAAGGGACCCTCTCACCTCACACCAATGCACAAAATGGACACTCACTCCATCAAGGAGATTCCTATGGGTTCTTCTAATGAGAAATGCATGAACCTTAGAGGTTGGTAACTTTTCTTAATTCACTCTGCAGGTACACGAATTTTTTTTCCATTTAATTGGACATTCACTTAATATTAAGCGACTAGATTGCCGAATATCTCTTAGATCTCATACATAAATTCTCTCTTGCTACAACTCCCCTGATCTCCTTGCATTGTCACTAGCAACAAAATCCACCAGACTATAGCAAATCTCTTTGATGTTACACACTCCATCTCTTTACCTTGGCCCTTCTTATCAAAGAAGTTAAAAATATCCTCACCACTCAATATTTTCAAGGATTTAGACAACTCAGGAAATCACCTGTTTGATTGACTCCTCCATCTCATCATCCGTATTATCTGAACTGCTTGATGCATCATAAAATGAGCCAACTATACCAGGCTTGGCAGATCCATAATAGATTGGTTCTTTTCCATAACATAGACAAGAAGTTCAATTAGCCACAAAACCAAAATTGTACATGAAATCTATTTCTTACCCATACATCCTGAATGAACCGACACCTAATTCACCAGTTTAGCCTCTCACAAGTCTAGTTGTCCGAACTTCTAATTGTGTTACACAATAGCCGCCTAAGACTAACTAATATTCAATTGATTGCAAATAGATCTCCAATCGGTAGCTTAAATATTGCCACGCAATGGTTTTTTCTCAACTTTTATACATCAATCAATGATCAAATGCAGGAAGACAAAAAATGAGGCACCCCAGGGATAAGGGTGTCTCATCTCACACAGTCACCAAGGGAATGAGGGATGGATCCCTGAGCGGGGTAGGTTGCCCCATGAGTGTTATAACACTGATCAAATGTGTGTGTGTGTGTGTATAGAGAGAGAGAGAGAGAGAGAGAGAGAGCTGCAGAAGACATGAAGGCCAAGTGGCCAACCCTCAATGAAAACAACCCCATATCCATGAACAGTCCATGGTCCAAAACGAATTGTAGTGTAGTAAATGCTTATATTTCATGGGCCTATTTTACCTGAAAAAACACTTGTGGAATTATCAATCCGAGTAGGGCCAATGCGTGAAATGGTTTACCAGCTCCGAGGAGATAAGCTGCAATAAACTCCATGAGGAAAGAAAAAAAATCAAATGCTATATCATGAATTAACTAAATATGGCAGTGGTATAAGTATAACACCGCAATTGTTAGCGAAGGTGCAGCCTAAATATGCTCATATAATTATTTTCTAGTGATGACTATGAACCAGAAGCTGCAAAATAAATTCATTATTTATACACACGGCTGCATAATTTTAGGTACATTAACTCTATTCTAACATGAACATGCGCATTATATGAATCCAATTATAGACACAAAACAATGCCAGATGCTTCCGAAGTATGTTCTCAATATCTGATGCAGGCAGTAGAGATAAATGTACAGGGGTATCAAACAATGAATTGCTTTTGATGTTTTGAAGGAAGAAGAAGAAGATTCGTCGTGTGGCCTTTGCAAAGCTCGGAACAGATGGTTTCCCTTGCTGACGTTAGGGTGTGAAGTGACCCTGGATTGGGCTTTCCTATAGTTTTTTGTGTAGTCCAATCATCTCCCATAACAAGTTCACTTATGCTGATTTCGTGGGGTGATTGAGAATATAACCCTAAAAAGGGACGAGTGGAAAAATTGAATTGAACCTCAAATAAATTGTAACTAGTTTTCTATGGCGATAATGAAGTTAGAACTCGTAAAAGCACTGGCAGACTTAATCCACCAAATCAAACCTACAAGAATCCAAACTCGCTTTAGCTCATTTTCTCATAACAAACTTGCATACCCATATCACGAGGAAAAGAGAAATGAATTGTGATTTGTGAAAGATCCCTCTGGAAGGGTCATCCTTCAATGACAACAAAACCCTAGGTGTATATCAATCACTCTGAAACTTCTAGTGGACACTCATATGTCAATAAATACAAGTTCATGAGCAGGCAAAAATGAAACACAGAAAAAAAAAAATAAAGAAGCAACCAACAAAATGCATAAAAAACTTACCTGCAATAGATATCTGAGTCATATCAATTGCACTAACACAAATCCACTTAGCAGTTTCCATTCCAAATATGACAGGAAGTGACTACTTGAGACAATATAACCATACCAACATTAAAATTAAATGCATTGAAAAAGTGTGATTCTAACTCTCAAATAGAAAAGTGAAAAAATGACATGCAAATACATGAAAATTTTCAGGAACACCTGAAGTCCTAATGCCCTATCTCCTTCAATACTTTTGAAATCATTTATGATGGCAATCCCCAACTGTATTGTTAAAAAAAAAAATTAAAATGGAGTCAGCGCAAATATTTGAGGACAAAAGCCTATGTTCAAGATAGAGAGATGGAAGCATACCCCAGCAATACTGTATACAAGTGTTAAGACAAATACATCTGGGGTCAGAGTCCCAAATAAAACGTGACCAGCCCACCTGTAAACAAATGGGGGTGAGTGAACATGCGATCCATGGTGACAGCCTGGTTGAACTTCAATAGAATAGTTAAAGACGACCCCATATTGATGGATAAGGATCTAATGATGATGATGAAACATTTAGAACAAAGTCAGGAATTAATACTATCTGCCATCAGCCAATCAATATTTGAATATGCAGAAAAAATTTTGCCAATCAATATTTGAATATGCAGAAAAAATTTTACCTTCGAGCTGAATGCAACTCTTTCCAGTTTTCCACACATGTACACAAGCAATGGTGGGTCCATCGTCTAGAATCTAGATTATATATCCCAAACAACACTGGTCACCACACATGTCCACACATGGATGTTACCGAAGATCACTTTCAAAGATATTGTTAATGGTCCACATTCATCATACACATTAGGTGCATGTAGAATCATTATTGGGCCACATAATCTACACAAAGGAACGATCTAATGCATGTCTAGAAAGTGACACTTACATGTATGCATATCATGAGCAAATGCCCATGGAAAAGCTGCATGCATTATTAGCAGAACTCATGCATTCAAAGCATTTCATTATCAATTCTTACAAAGTCCAAGAGAAAACTAGACTACCATGGCAAAGCAATGTAGCTGGCCCCTAGAGCAAAATTTCCAACCCATCCATTTTGCTTCAGCTGTGGAATTAGAAGGTGAAGTTAAACAAACCAGAGGAATAGTTAGGGCATACAAAGAGAAGTGGAAGAATAGTCATTATGCATGCATGCATGAGAGAGAGAGAGAGAGAGAGAGAGAGAGAGAGAGAGAGAGACCTTTAAAGGTCGAGCAGAATATGCATATGACATCAAGGATCCACCCAGAGCAAGGTAGAAAATTATAGGAAAGTCATGCCCAGCCTGAAATGAGACAGATTAAAAGGAAAAAAAAAAGACATCTTGCAAGACATTTGTTCAGTTCTTTCTGAGTAGTCATAAACCTACCCACACATCTAGTAAAGCTGCAAAGCCAAGGCCTCCTAGAAGCAGTACCCATATCTGGATTTTGACCTGAAACCACAGGTTCCATTAGCAAACAAGGTGCACTCCATGATAACATGGAGGAGACATGTCAACATACATTTCCTGGTTACTTTGGACCAAGCATTCATGTTTAGGGCTGAAACTAAATACAAATTACAGAATGCTTAAGTTTTCAAGATGCTGTCTTGAAAACAATCTAATCTTTACCATGTATTGTAACAATGACAGAGTAGTCCAACTTAGTATTTTGAAAGGGAATTGCACATAGATCATATATAAGGGAAGTGAGAACTAAATGAATAAACAAGTTCTTAAAAGTAGCATCACTGATATGAATTGACTATTCAAAGATTTCGCAAGTTGATTAGTTCATCTATTATATAAATTTGGAGAGGAACTCGAAAACCAAACAAGTCATGAGAACCCCTCAAGAGTTCTCTCTTACATTGACTAGAAGCGCAAGAAACATACAAGAGATTCCCAGCCACATGGTAGATGCTCTAGTTGTATTTCAAGAAGTCAAGGGTTGGACCAGCAAAGCTTTTCTATATCTTAAATATATTATACTCAGGCTCCTGTGCAGATGCCTCACATAGAAGACCATGAAGACTGCCCTGTGGGGCCCAGTTTGGGCCCACCAATGGTGAGGTGGGGGATCAAAAGATCCAGAAGGGACCTACCTGTGTCTAAAATGTCAAGCTTGTTCAGTCATTCTAACCCCTTGACCTGTCCATGGCCCTTGAGTTTAATGGCCTTAGAAGGCATCATTTTATTTGATTTTAATCCAATGGTCAGCCCAGTCAGATCAATGTAATAATCATGGTGTTGTGACGTTCTAGGGGAATAGTGGTGTGTGAGGGGTTGGATGGATCATAGGGGACCCACATCTCGCACAGTGCAAGACACCTGCATAGGAGCACCAAGTGTGTGTATGTATGTAGACACACACGTATACCCTTACTCGAGCCGTGCCTTGTGGGAAGCTATGATTACTCTGGGGCATGATTTATCATAATGATGCTCCTTACATCAATAATTTGGATCACCAAAATATAGGATCCACATGCATAAACTCAAGGCTCATGGAAGTTTCCATATCCATGAGTCAATTGTCTAATTATTAGTTCTACTCAAATGAAAACCACTAGCGCATCCTAAAGTCACACTGCTTCTCGGATCGGCACATTTCTTCCACTTCATGAAGAAGATGCAAAACCATGGTATATGAAGAATCTCAACAAAGAGAAGCCATTCTGCTAAGAAAGAAGAGGTCACTTGATGAGAAATAAACAATCTTATTTGTATCGCGTAAAAAGTTCCCATACCTCACCCTCACTTAATGCTCCTGAAGGAATTGGACGATAAGGTTCATTGATCGCATCAATCTCTCGGTCATACCAATCATTTAGCGTCTGTAAACAAACTGAGAAACTATGAGGCATACAAGGAAGATTCTGAAAATCATAAATATAATTTGTAGTTTTGAGTAGTGCATTTTGGAAGCAAGAACCAAATACATCATAAAGAGAGGTAACCTGTGCATAGCCAGTGAGACATGGACCAGACATTATCATGCAGATCATTGATTTAGCTACATCCTCAACATTCCAGTGGAAGTTTCCTGAAGTATTAATAGCCAGAGAAAAAGGTTGCAGGAGCAAACTCACTAGTTGTAGAGATACTACCATTCTGACAACATTTTTATTGAACTTAGAACAACAAATAGAATAAGCTCATCGAGT
The DNA here is from genome assembly GCA_037013555.1 of Sextonia rubra. Classification (NCBI taxonomy): domain Eukaryota; kingdom Viridiplantae; phylum Streptophyta; class Magnoliopsida; order Laurales; family Lauraceae; genus Sextonia; species Sextonia rubra. Next base: position 49,564,948 of record JASUAD010000013.1, on the reverse strand, counting down.
AATCAAGCTGTCCAAATAATGTATTGCTCAGTGGTCACTCAGCAGAATTGCATCAATTGTCAGTTGGACTATAGTGCAGCCTAGAACATCTGAGAGGTGAAATCTTACTGACACTATAAGCCAGTGGCCTGGTGGTGTATGATACCCAGATAACATATCATCTCCGATACTTTATTTTGTGTCAACTCTGTGTCCCAGCCATATCCCAGTGTGTGCCTACCATATCTAAGGCCTCATAGCCAGTGGCAGATGCTAAAAGAAGCCGCTGGTAGCGCATTGAGAGGTGAATGTGATTATCTGTTCTCACATCTGGTTCTTGTATTCCTATGCACTAACAGAATGTTCCAAACAAGTACATGACAACTTTGTAGGTTATTAGGCAGCACCAGTGACAAAATGTAGAAGGATACCAGAGGCAGCAGCTCCACAGACAACTCCCAAAACCAAAGGAGGCCAAGTAACTGGCTTTGTAAGTTGAAGATGAATCTTCCATTTTTCCTACATATTAAAAACAAAGTAAAATCGGCCTTAAATTTAGTTTCACTTAAATTCCATGCATCCGAGCAGTTCCTTTTATAACCATATTTGGCAAGGAAAATCCAATTTTCGTTCAGTATTGAAAGTGTTAAATCAATTTGAGAAAAGAGCATCTTACCCTCACATAACCAATCGTATAAAAACAAACTTGACACTTGAGTGTAATAATTACAACATCTCATATGTTGAAAATGAAAATAAATTTGGGATGACTACTAAGAACATTCTGATATGACATGCCATTCAAAGAATTAATCCCAACATACATCTCAAGCACAACTGAGAATATGAGATATGACATGCATGTACATACAATGTTAACAACAGAAGCAGCAGTAATTAAATGACATGAAGAAAACCAAAACGTTATAAATTCTGTCACAATGCCAATATAAATTCTAAGAAAATACTGCGCAGAAACAGAATTCGTGTAGCTAGGCCCAGCATGGATGGGGGCTAGGCTTTGATGAAGATGGTGGTAATGATAAATTATGTGAAATAGGTTTTGTACACAGTTAATCATTCTGATATTCACACCAAAACATGTCAATGCGAGTGCCTAGAGGCAAATGCATACAAGACCAAAGCCATCTCAAGGTGGGTCTCCCTTTGTAGCTTTAGCTCCAAATTCAGGCTCGAGTGATCATCCTGTCAGTGCCTCAGTAGGTCACAGTGTCCACAGATGCATGTATGAGCTAGTTTTTGCTTCAGGTGATCAAAATATACGAACCCATCTGATCATGTGCTATAAGTCAAATGGGGACTTATTTGTAATTTCTGATATTAGGCAGGGACTTTTATGTAAATGGAATATATTCAGGGACTTTTTTTCGAGATAGTATACCATGTAATTCTCATGAAAGAGCCCACGCATGAGGGGGATGTTGTCACCTTGATATACATTGTTATACTGTTCTCTATCCACATAAGCTTTTAGGAGTAATTGCTTCTTAACATGGTATCAGTGTGGCAGGTTGAGTTTTCAAAGGCTGTTTGTGCATTGTACTCTCCCATAGAGGGTGTAATTCCCGTGTGGAGCATCTGCATTCTGTCATAAAGGGTGTAATTCCTATTAAGGAGCCGCATGTGCGGGGTGTGCGAGTTGTTGTGACCTTCTCTATCCGCTTAAGCTGTTAAGAGTGTCTCATATATCTTTTAGTATCTGATACTTAATTTTTAATTTATGAAATAGTTGTCTTCAGCGTATTATGGCATCATTATTAAGAAGAAACCCAGAAATGCACGGCAAGGATATTCTACTCTCCAATTGATAGTCTCGTCCCCAAATAGGACCAATGAGAGCAATGGTAAAGGTCCCAATTTCGACTTCCCACATGATAGCCACCCTAGGATTTTATTTATGATAATAAATCACACATGATATAAATCTCAGAGGTCTTTAACCCACCTGCCAATAGTCATTGGCGGACCCAATTTTAGAAACACAGGCCCTTATCCGGCCCAAGCGTGACACATCCAGTAAATGTCAGGCCCAAGCCCATCATATTCAAACCAGGCAGGAGTTTGGGCCTTCTATAGATTAATTTCAGCGCAGACCAGATAGCGAGGTGGGAGCAGCCCAGTTATTAAGTGTGGGCACAGCCCAGATAGTCAGGTTGGGGTTTGGGCTTTCTTTTAATTCATTCTAGACCGCTTTACCGGATCGGGACCGTTAAATTTTCTGCGACCGATCAACTCATGATGGGCGCACTCCTAATCAACTTTGAATGGGGCCCACAAGAGGTACGGGTGAGCTGTGGACTTGGGGGTCGGCGGAGGCTCATGCAGCTTCTGACTCATTCAACAAAAAAACGCCAAATGCGAGGAGTGGACCACAACATTGGACGGGTGCCAATTGGAATTTTCCTGAGCATGGACTCCACGTGTTCAAACAATCACCCACAACAAACCATCCGAGTCGACTCACACTGGCAGGAGGCACCGAGTTGACTCACCGTTTCTCGCGCAGCACCCTTGATGCCGAGGAGCTGATTGAAGCTGGAGCCGCTCAATGCCGGCGTCTTATCCGGAGACGGCGATTTAACTAAAACAAACACGGAGATTAAGCATAACCCACAAGCTCAAATGCAGAAAAGAGGGAAGAAATAATGCCATACGAAGCCCTAATGCAAGAATCAAAGGAAAAGGAATGAGTAAATGACCTTCGCCGGAATCGGTTTCTGCAGCTCGGATGGGGAATCTTCGCCGCGAGAAAGCTCGATTGGTCTCGGTCCCTATCAGAGATGGAAATAGAAAGGAAAGGGAGGGGTGCGATTGGGATTTAGTGGAGTGAGAATAATGCAAATGGAGTTTGCGGTTTGAGGAAACGAGGGAAGACAAGCAACTGAGAGCGAAAGGCATTTTGATTTTTGACGAAACAAAAGGATCGCAGCTCGCAATAGTGGGAATAGATTAGGATGAGAATGACAGAAAGTAGGCCCGCCCACGTCTATTGATAAAATAAACAACAAAACAGCATACCATTACCCCCTACGGAGCAAGAAATTTCAGTGTGGACGAGGATCCGATTCCTCCTTTAAAAACTGTGGGTCAATTTTAATAATCTAAAACTGTTTTTTGGATTTCTCGTGTTCCGATTACCTTTTCTCCTTTTTATTTCTAACCTAGGCGGTCTCATCTTTATACCAAGCTAATCCCTTTGAACGCAGATAGAGTCTGGTAAATACGCCGTTCCTCCAATGTGATAGTGCAACTTGATCCTACAACCTCTAAAAGTGTGGTTCTAAGTACTGAGCTATCCAATGAATAATTCATATGATCCTCTTTAACAACGTGGAATGGAGGTTATTATTGGACTATAACAATGGATTTTGAATGTTGGCCTTTGAGGCTGGGATCACTTCTTCTTTTCTTTTTTTTTTGAGTCATTTATATAAATTATGGGAAATATATTCTTAACATCATACTTGTATGAGATGAAGAATATGCAAATTTGGGGATTCTGTAGTGGTCTTGTCAGTGAGAATTTATAGTGGTCTTATCACCAGGAATTTTTATTTCCATAGATCACATTTTGTAATTGGTGAGGAATTTATATATTGGAGGGTTTTACATTTTTTTTCCCTTTCTGCTAAGGATTTTTACTTCCTAATGGGGAAGAGTCGGGCCATAGAATCCTATGAATGAGGATCTCTTGTGACCCAAATCCTCAAAAATTAACAATTGTCTAATGTAGGCTTTCCATTACTTTTTTCTAGAGGGTTTCCCAAGAAAAACAACCATTTCTCAGATAATTTGGTTGTGAAACGGGAATGGAGGGCTCAGTCTTGTAGAAACTTCCTCTCTATGAAAACAATCGAAGATCAACATTTGGTGTTGTTGGTTATGGACTTGGAAAGAGAAGTGTGGGTGTGTGAGTATTTGCCAAAGCTTAAAGGACAAAAGGGAGCAAATTATTATTGGCATGTTTATTTGTATGAAATTGAATAAATACGAAATTGAGGTCAATTGGGTTTAATCAGAAGTTATTTAGAAGGTGTAGATGCAGATGCATGGAACCTTGACATTTCTAAGTATTGAAATATTACAGTGATCGTGTTTGATATTGATTTTTCACCATCCCTTGGTTTATTTTCCATAAAATGGGAGAGAATTTGATGGTTTGCCATCATTCTGCAATTTTAATTACTTTTTAAAAATTGAGTTTCTTAGAGTTCAATTACATTAAGACCATTTTCATGTAATTGAACACATTAGGAGTTGAAAATGATTTACTTCTAAAGGGGCTAAACTTAAATAAACAAATACAAATTTTCAAAAATAATTTCAAATTAGCTCTCTTCTAATTAAGCCCATCGGTCAGGCCCTTTGACAAGGGGCCTTAACCATTCAGCCATAAAAAAAAATAATATGTACAATATATAAATATGCTTATGTTGACTGTGGAGTACATTTTTCTCCATGTGGGTCTTGCATGGTGCGAGACAACGGGTGGGACCTACCAAATGTCCAGCACTTCCGTATTTTTCTTAATAAGTTTCACTTTAATGAAGACAAATAGCCCAACTCATATTAGAGTAAAACTTAATCAAATAGATATTTAAAGCATACCATCATTAAAAAAAAAGGACACGGGAAGGAAAACATATAGTTTAAATTATTAACAAAAGCCCCTAGCAGTGATCCAGATATTGGATCATCAACGAAAGACGCCGGCTAAAGTCCACACGAGAATAACATGCACTTCAGATTTTTAATGGGTGGGCTTTCGAAAGTGAGTGGCTTTGAGAACCTCCAGACAGCCACTGGTAAGGGCCTCTTACTCTCACCTGTGTGTTATAAATAGTAAGTGAAAAAAGGCTGATATGTAAATAGAAAATTGAACAACAATACCAATTTAATAATTAGTAGAGGAATTTATAACGGCGGAAACCGATGAAAAACAGAGTGATAAAAACAGGCAGTAGCTAAGGCACCCCGAATGCAAAGTTTTGTTTATAGAATGTAGTGAAAAAGAAAGCTTTTAAAAATGAATTCTCGAAACCTGTAAAACTCAACAGAGTGGATGCCAGGAATTGACCCTGGTGAAGTGGTGCGCCGCGTGAGCATCGGGAGAGCACACTAGGCGGTCAATATCCTGTGTTTTTAGTGGACTCCACGATAAACCAGTAGAGTGGCGGCTAGAATGGAGGACCGTCAAAAGAACGCATGGCCAAACAAAAGCATCCCACTTTCCTTTTGTTTGATTCTTGTCTGTGTTTATTCCTTTGTGGGCCTTACAGATCATGCACTCTCTTCTTTTTCGCATTGGTCGCGCGGCTCTAAGGTAATAGCAATCGGCGTTTGCGTGTTCCGTATGTGTCTTCCGTTCTCGCGTTTCTTTCTTCGATATTGATCATTGATCGGCTTTCCCCTGTACCTATCCAAATATATTATGAAGTGATTTTCTGCTGTGCTGGTGAGTGTAGTGTATGATAGTATGTTATATATTAGTTAATTTTTGGGTTGGATAAAACTTCGATCTAATTGAAATGTATTTTTATATTTTTTTAAATTTAACTATGGTGTGTTTCATCGAGTCACTTGCATGGAGGTATCTGAAAAGAAATGGTTACATCTTCCAAACCAATTGTTGGATCGGGGCAATTTATGTGCTATCGAAAAGTTCGTTCCAAATAGATATTCGTATATTTTAAGATTACATCAACTGAAACTAAAACGACAAGTTATTGCCTTAAAACGTTTTTGAAATATTTACGAAAATGTCATTTGTTCGAAATGCTTAGTGCAGAATTTCATTTGAATGCAGAATTAAACTCTACTTGATTGTTTGAAGAAAAAAATCCCACCAACTTCTATAAAAATCTTTTATGTTTGTACCAGAGTTACATGTTTTGTTTATACTTGGACTCTAACCCTAAGGCACAAATCGTGGGCTATAAAAATAGTGTTTTGCTCAACCCTAAGTCATCCATATTCATAATCTGAGTTAAGATTTCCTTTGGAGAGATTTTATTAAAGCTTTGAGTTCTAGAGTCTATTAAGCAAATGTATGCCACAATGCTGCTTCCTACGATTGCTCTAAAAACAAACCCATGAGTGTGATGTCGACTTCCTTCAAGCATTAAGTTGTACCTCTACTATCACTAATTGATTTTGGTATGAATGATAGCTTAATGGGTGCATAAGATCATATAAAATGGTACCAGAGCTCCAAGTCAAGGATTCGAGTTGCTAGAGCACCATCGTGAGGGAGGAATTATTAGGTAAAGGTGTGCCACAATATTGCTTCTTACGACCACTCTAAAAACATGCCCAATGTCGAATGCATTAAAGCATTGAGCTGTACCTCTATTATAACCAATTGGTTTCAATATGAATGATAGCTCAATTGATGCATAAAATCCTACAAAGTTTGTTACTTCTACTTCTTTGTAACAAATTGCTCATCTTGTCGAATCAATGTGATTAAATCAAGTGTAAAGAGGAGGGCACGCAAGACTAGTCATGTTGTAGATTTTTACAAGAATAACTACATTTTAAGTCGAAGGGCTGATTGGAAAGAATTCTTGCAAGAATAACTACATTGAGTTATGCCTCTACTATCATCAATTGATTTTGATAGGAATAATAGCTCAATGGGTGTATAAGATATTACAAAGTTTGTTGCTTCTACTTCTTTGTAATAAATTGTTCATCTTGTGGAATCAAGGTAATTGAATCAAGTAAGAATAACTACATTGAGTTGTGCCTCTACTATCATCAATTGGTTTTGACAAGAATGATAATTCAATGGGTGCATAAGATTTTACAAAGTTTGTTGCTTCTACTTATTTGTAACAGATTGCTCATCTTGTGGAATCAAGGTGATTGAATCAAGCACAGAGAGCAGGGCACGCGAGGCTCGTCACGTCATAAATTCTTATAAGAATAACTACATTTTAAGTCATAGGATTGATTGGAAAGAATTCTTACAATAATAACTACATTATTAGTTGAAGGATTAACTGGAAAAAGTTGTAAGTATATCTTGTAACTATTTGAAATTAGTGATTGATTTTGCTAGTCCGGAAGAGCTCGTAATTTTTTCCCGTTTGAGTTTTCCACATTAAAAATTTGTGTGTCTTCTTTTTGTGTTGTTGATTGTTTATTTGCAAATTTACGTTTACTATTCTGCTGCATATTATTTGACTTGCAATCTAGAAATTCGGGACTACAAAAAATTTTAGTGTAGTGTGAAGGCAGTAGTGTTTTATTTCTTCTTCATTCCATGAGGCTCATTTTGTGTGAACATTTGGTTTCCATCAAAGGGATCTTCTTACATTTGAAATGTGTTAGATTATTCTATATGAAGTATTAGTACACAATGTTGGATTGATCATCTATAGAAAATACAATTATGCATTATATATATATATATTTACATGATTTCAGTATTAGCACCCGATCATGTATCAGTTTTCAAAAAAAAAAAAAAAAAGCAAGACTCATTATACCTATCCACAATATGTATTAGTGTTGGATTCATTTTGGCGTGGTTATGAAAAAAAAAGATTAAAATATTGAAGTTGAAGAAAAGTTTAAAAATTTTGTAGTGAGGAGCACGACATAGCACATGGGCACTTTTCAAGAGAAAATACATTTTCTAGTTGGGGCCACTAGAATGCACGATGATCATGAAAGTTTATTGATTGAAAAGATCCTTATGAGGCCTACTTATATGCATAATCTTGAGTTCATAAAATCATCCTAATATTTTGATCTGTGGCCCTAAAATTTAATAGTTTTGAGACATCACTTTATTATTATTTCAATCTAATGGTAAGAAAAAGTTAGAAGAGTGTCAAATTTGGAGTTGTGACCATGCAAGGGGTTTAGTGTGTGTGAAAAGACTAAATTGACTCAATATGAGCCTTATGATAAAAATAAGAGGGGCGAAAAAAGTAGGATGTTTTTTTGAATTTTCTTATATACATATATATTCTTCTGGAGATTATATTCTCTGTTATACTATGTGAGTATTAGTCCCTACACTATTATGAGATGTTGTTTCGAACTGATTAAATGTGCTATGTGATTTAAAATCCTTGAGAGTAAATTTTTGTTTTCTTTTTACTTTTCTTTTAAATGCTATGAGCTAAGAATCTTGTGCTGTTTGTTAGCATGAGTTGTTCTCCCAACTGTGCACCATTATTTTGTTTTTTTTATTATTATTCTTTTGTATGTTGCAAATTCCAATATTGAAAATTTATAATAAATGTAGCCTGTTAAAAATAATTCATCAACGATGTCACCTTATGAGATTAATGTTCTTTAACACGATGACTCAATGAAGATGAATTTTCCAAGCACAACTTAAACCAATGTCATAATGTTTGTTGGATGTAAGTGGTTCTCATAATCACATGTCTGATGAAAGGGCTCCACTTTGAGTCCATTAATTATATATGATATGTTTTTTCCTTTAGTTTTGATTTTAATAAATCCATATTAAATTCACTTTTTTGAAGCTGAATCCATTAGGACTCTTGTTTGGCTAATATTTAAGAGAATTAAAGAAACTTACGTGTAATAGATTTATTTGATAGGATGAAATCTCTATAGGGTAAAATGCAAATTACACATCAACTCTCATGCATCTGAGATAGGAGAAAACGTATTTGATCAATGTCGCTGATCACAAGGTGGAACAATCTTAGATTAGATCCAAACAGCTCATTATCAAGATCATTATGTGAGGTACACTTTTAAAAGCTTTTAGATCATCTATTGTTTAATGCATAAGTCAAGATCTATAGGATTGATTTTTTTGCAAACTTTATTAGATCTTAAATGCTTTTTTATTGTTTTATATTTTATTTATTTATTTGTGAAACACACATAGGCTAGTTTTATGACAATCGAGGGAGATATGAGATGTTCAAAATATATAGTACGTGATTATAAGTATCCTCGACATCAATTCAATCAAATGATGTGACATCCTGGAGTCCCACATCCACTATAGAGAGGAAAGTAAATGGGTTCATATATAAAGCTTGCATTTTTACTATGCATAAGGCCTTTTGGTGGATTGAGGTCTACCAGAAATAAAACCGTGAGGCCCATAGGTTAAACCGGACAATATCATACATATGTAAAGGATGGGGTGTTACAAATGATTCTTGATTTTAGTCTTTAAGATTTAACAACCATGAAAACTGTCATTTTGTTAAATATATATTGACGAACTCACTACCTCAAAAACAACATTTTATCGTCCCCTGGTCAAAAGATTTTGAAACCACCTATTGTGCAGTGTGTTTGAGCTGTGACAACTCCACTTTGATATCATATAATCCCTGTAGCCTATTAAGACCTGCGGCTATACATACATTACACGTAACCTTTATGTGCACGACACTCGTTTCTCACATAGGTAAGAGAGAGAAAAAACAAAAAAAAAGAGGATACATTTTCCAAAGCAGTTAAACCAATGAGAGACCAGTGTGTTGCATGAGGAATTGAGTTTGAGTTAAAACCCGATCCCGCTACATCACCACTCGGCCACCTGAGAGTGATCCCTAATAATTGCAGTACATAAGGAGAAGGCCACATGCACATTTAAGGGAAAGGGCCACGGGTCAAAACTTTGGACGGTCAATGGGATACCCCAACCAATTAGTTACGCCTCTATTTACCCAAAAAAAAAAAAAGTGGGATACATATTGGTTGGCAACGTGAAAGCCATAGTTACATCACTTGGAAGGTAGATTGGAGTGAAATTTGAGATAAAATGCATGTGATGGAGAAGAATGAGCGAATGATATTGCTTCACTTTTAAAAACTGGAAGCTTAGAGCTTTCGTGTACCGCTAGCTTTCATCTAAGCCAATGAGAATAGCTCATTTGATAGGCTACAAGCAATGGAAGCTTAGAGCTTTCACGTGCCGCTAACTTGCATCTAAATGAGAATAGCTGATTTGATAGACCACAAGCAATGGCACGCAACAAATATCTCAAACTTGGATGTTGGCCTTGGCTACTCCAATAGAAAACAGCCTATTTACTATGGTCCTGTTTTCCTACTATAGATAGATGGTATTTATCATTTATCAGTTGTCTCGCTAAGGGGAGGGTTGGAAGTTTTTTTATGTTCTCAAGTATTAAGTACACAACTACTTGCACTATATTCACCACATTTATAATTGCACACTAGGATATTTGATGAGAAATCCATGCTATAGATTAAAACGGGAGGTGAAGGATGTGGTCAATCCCCTACCATCTTAGGGTGTGTTTGTGTCAAGCTGCAGCGGAATAGAAAAAGGAGACTTTTCTCTCCACGGCAGTCCTTTCCCACCCAAAGATATTGAAAATCTAGATCCATTGTGGTGTGGAAAAGAAAGCTAAAAGGGGAAAAAAACCATTTCCCTTTTATCACTACACCAAATAAGGCGAGCAAGGTGTTGCCTCCGGTTTTCCTCCAAAACCGGGCCGGTGCAAATGGACCCTTCTTTTTTTTTTTTCTTTTTCTTTTTTTATTAGTGCAACGAAAGAGTTTGAGAGCAATAGAGCCTACACACATAAAAAGAGTAAGCCCACAGAACGAACGCCCAAATGAGATGTTAATGCTAAGCTAATTAGGTAGGGACATGTGTAATGTGTATTTGTGCATGAGTTTAATTTAAAAATAAAAAGCAGCAATGAACCATCTTAACACTTTTCTAATAAAGAAAAATATTCTCTAACAAGTAGCAGAGGCGGGAGTTCTCCATCCTAACCATCCAAAAGGCAAGACCCTCCAAAATTACACTAATGGGGCAGTGATGAACGGCATTGATCTGTTTTCCTTCCTCCATCTCGCACGATAACCTCTTCCATGTAATAAGTGCAAAAATGAATTCAAGTTGATCCAATTAGCAGACCATATTCGACCCCAAACCTGACCTGGTCATGAATTTAACAGAAAGGAACTGACAAAACTGGAATCAAAATTGATATCAAGCTTGACCCTGGGTCAAACCAGGCCCTGGCCTGAAGAAGCCCAAACCAAGATCTAGTTTTTTTTTTTTAAATATAACGAAAATATCCATGAGATATTTGATCCAACAGGCCTAATCCCTCCGGCCCACACCAGCTAGCCCATGCAGCCGGGCCGCTTAAATCAGGTGCAGATCTAGTTGGGTTTTGTTGTAATGAATTAAGCCACCTCTCAAACCGCGGGACAGTACCGACCTCAGTCAGTCAATATGAAGTCAAAGGCAAGTGCTTCCTCTGTCATCCCCGCACCTTCTACTCTCCTTCCTCTTTCACGTCCATTGTTGGTCTCCACGCAACGTTTGGTCGTCCCAGCTTTGAAGATAACATCATGTTCACATTGGAAGTTGTCTTCAGTTCACATCTACATCTACAAGCCGCATCCCAAACCGCAATGTATTTCCAAACAGTACAAGTTTCACATTTCAGAAAACCATCTGAAGCACGAGCACCTTTTTTACTAGAAGATGTGGGCGGGCGTACATATAATCACGCGGGGCAAATGTACCGACTGAATCTCAATCTGCTATTAAAATTCAAATTTTCTTTGAAACTCTCAAAAGAATTTCACATCTGCTCTTAAAATTCAGATGAAAATTTTATATTTATTTTTAAAATACAATTTTTTATTTAAATCTACACCCCCATAGTAAAAACTCTAGGTCCACCATTGGTAGAAGAAAATAATGTTTTGTAATTTAATTTTGTGCAAGATAATTGAAATGAGTAGGAATAAAAGTAGGAAAATACAAAAAGAAGTTAAAATTCATATCTATTCCTAACTCTTAAACGGTAACTTCCCAGGACATTGCAATTAGGTACTACGTGCAATAATTATGATTAATTAGAAGACCATTAACTGGTGACTAATTGTATACTCACGGAGTACTCCACAAATTTAGCCTAATGTTTTCACCCGTGATTGAGTATAACTCTAATTTAACTCTCGTCCAACCTGTATATCTTAACAAGAACGCGATTAATAAAACAATGAGTTTTTTTTTTAAGAAATCATGATTAATATAAAACTACGAACTTCACAACTATAAATCTATGTGTTAGATATACTCTGTAAAAAGAAGTCCTAGTGACACCATTGAGTTGGCTTTTTTGTCCAAGTGATTCTTCCAATAGACATACCTATAAATAAAACATACAATGTTCTCCTATGAGTAAATTTATTGCTAATATATGGTCTAGCTATTAGGGTCCATTGTATGAGGGGAAAAGGTTTTCTTATTGATGAGAGGAGGCCTTGTTTTGGTAATGAGGGAACCCATCAACCCCCCTTACGATTGATCATTAACAAAACTTCGGATACAAACAACCACCCACAAATTATATGTATTGAGTAATTCCTTACAGAGGCTCAAACACTAGGGACCTCAATGTCAATTTATGATTTTTCCACCACTCGAACATTTTAAGCATTTTAAGTGTGGGTGATGATATTCAAGGTCAGCCCAAAAAAATTATCTCTACCAAATCATCTTAACTGTTGATTTAACAATCCTAGGATTTGATGATTTCTGAAAAATAAATATATTTAAAATTCAAACCAGCAGCAAGTGATGGTCCTATGAATGTAAGATTGGTCATAATGCTAGATCATAGGATAATAAAATTATCAAAGAGCTGAACTAAATTGAAAGGTGGGCTCAGGTATTCTTACACCCCCAATAGAATTGGACTGCACTAACGAAAGTACCTTGATCATCGTCAATTTATCATCGCATGATTAACCATTGTTTACGATGATAATTACCTTGTTTGCTATGAATGCCAACAGGCCTAAGCAATCCTCACAGGTCAATCTCCGTGTTGTGCCGAAACTCTAGATGATCTTCAATTGCATCACCACACGCCACGTGTCCCCATCCAGCGCATTTCATACCTCCGTAACGGGTAAAGGACTAAACAATTCCACAGCAACGTAGAAAAACAAACCTTCGCTTTGACTCCTCACTCCAACGGCTGGGATCATCACACGCGAACATGCGCGTACCGGCTGAGATCTTGTGCCGTATTTTCCCCCGAAAGAGGGGACGACACGCTCGCTTCATTCACTCTTCGCTGACAAGATGCCTCACACCGACTCCCTTTATATATTCCTCAACGGAAAAAACATTGCCTCTCATAGGACGAAACGATACAATCAAACAAAGACAAACGGCTTCTTCTCTTTGTCTCTCTGAAACGAAACATGTCTTGTGTCGTAGCGGTTTCGGGCTCTCCCGTTTTCTCCCCGTCTCGGATTTCGCTCCTCTGCAAAAGCGCTGCGTCTCCTGAAACCCTAACCCTAATCGGATCTCCTTCTTCTTCCTTGTCCTCCTCTCCTTCTGCTTTGTCTTCTCCTTCTTCTTCTTTTCGGCTTCGCTGCTTGCAGAAGCAGCCGAGCGGTTTTAGGGCATGTAAGATCGACGCGTGTGTTGCAGATACGGATCCTCCTTCGACGTCTTCGTCGTCTTCTCCTGCTCCGGCGGTTCTGAAGAGGAAGAGGCCCGCGAGGATCGATATTCCGATCTCTTCTTTGAATTTCGCGACGGCGGCAAGGGTGCCGGAGGGGCCGACGGAGGTGGAGATCGAGACCTCGAGGTTCTCTGTTTTCTGTAAGAAGGGGCGGAGGGAAGCAATGGAGGATCGGCATGTGGCGGTCGTCGATCTGGAGGGAGACTCCAAACAGGTGTGTTGAATTAGGGTTTCTCTTCTTTTTCTTGTTTGGTTTGATTCGGATCTTGAAAATTAGGTTTCTAGGGTTTCTCTTCTTTTTTCTTGTTTTGTTTGATTTGGATCTTGAAAATTAGGGTTTTGATGAGGGGAAAGAGGGATTGGGAGATTTTTTTGCCGTATTGTTGAAATAACGGTCGAATTTGTCATCAAGATGATTCATCTTGATTCGACCGTTAAGATCATCCAATTTCAATGAGTGTTCCAACTGATGATCATGTGTTTATAATTTGTTGTTTCTATGTGTTCCAGGCGTTCTTTGGTGTTTTTGATGGGCATGGCGGTGCTAGAGCTGCTGAATTTGCCTCTGAGAACTTGGGTAAGAACATCATGGATGAAGTGATGAAAAGAGGAGATGGTGGGGTTGTGGCTGCTGTGAAGAAAGGGTATTTGACTACGGATTCGAAGTTTCTGAAAGAGGAGGTTCGAGGAGGAACTTGTTGTGTGACTGCATTGATCAGGGATGGTGATATTGTTGTATCGAATGCGGGTGATTGCCGTGCTGTATTGTGCAAAGGTGGGGTTGCAGAGGCTTTGACAGTGGATCATCGCCCTTCCAGAGAAGATGAGAAGGCCAGAATTGAGAGCCTGGTAAGCCCAATTCCTTCAGTATCTGACTACTTTCCATTTGAAGAAGAGCTTGTGAATTAATAGTTTAGAATTAGATCCAATAGTCCGCTGTCAAATATGGCTGAAGTCTGGTGATTGCACTGTTGAGATGATCTGATTAGTGTGGATCTTGATAATGGTCCTTCCAGATTCCGGACAGTTGAGACAGATGATCAATTATTCAATGGTGATACTGGTCTTGAAAGTAAATAGGCATTAGCATGAAGTGGCCCTTTTGTTCTATTCTATCTTAAGACCATTCATAGATGGGGTGTTGGCCATGTTTCTTCAGTTGTCTTTCTGCAAGTATCAGTCTTCCACTATCAATTGCTTAGGCCTAGTGTTTGGTCTTTACAGTCTCTTCACCTGTCTTCCTGTGAAGATCCCTCACCTTTGTTTTCTATTAATCAGAGTCTGTGTGCTTATTGAACTTAGTCCTAGTTTGCAGTCTTTGTCCTCCTTTTGAATTGAAACTGAAGATTTTGTGAAATTTTATTTTGCAGGGTGGTTATGTTGATTGCTGCCATGGGGTGTGGAGGTTACAAGGAACCCTAGCTGTGTCTAGAGGGATTGGAGACTCCCATCTTAAGAAGTGGATAATACCAGAGCCAGAGACAAAGATCATCAGACTAAAACCTGAGTGTGAATTCTTAATCCTTGCCTCTGATGGGCTATGGGACAAGGTAATTTCAATTTCCTCTTCAGCTTCTTATTGGTCAATTGGTTGTCTCTTCCTGAGAATTTTTTTCGTTTTATGAGTCAAGACTCAAAAACCAGCAACTAAAGTAGGGACGTTCTCTCTTTGGTTTTTCAGGTCAGTAACCAGGAGGCAGTGGATATGGTTCGACCCTTGTTCACAAGTTTTGGTGACTGCCCATCACTGCTGACTGTCTGCAAAAAACTGGTTAGCTTATCCGCGACGCGTGGTTCCACAGATGATATCAGTGTCATGATAATCCCACTAGGGGGTTTCATTTGAAGGGCGGGCTTGCATGGAATGACCCTAATCAAATTGAGGAGTAGAGATCATGCGGGATAACATTTTAGCAGTGGTGACGATGATGAAAATTTTAGAATAGTTGAAGATTCCGGTGGTGCTGACGCGCCTCACATTGACTACAAGAGCATTTATATCATTAACCTTTTAATTGATTCTTTCACACCTCCAAGATGGAGAAGTTAACAGTCTAATTATTTTCTTTATTGTAACTTCCTCTTTTCTGTTCTGTTCTGTTTATAGCCAGACGCGGTGAATTCAGGTTCCATTTATTTTTTTATTTATTCTTTTTTAGCAATAGCATATCTGTCCATATTGGTTTTTTTTCGTTCTTTTTTTTTAACTTGGCTTCTAATCTTTAAGAAGGGGGTTGAATTCTGTTTGAAATTTATGTACCTGGACTTAAATGGGTTGTGTGTGGTTTACGTCCTCTTATGTGCCTGAACAGCTGAACTTACCCCTTGTGTCTGGTACCTTGATTTAGTTCATTCGCCTTCAACCACATGGCCTGGCCTTGTGGTTCCACCTGGAAACATGATGGGGAACGGTCTTTTGACAAAAATGATGAAAAAAGTTGGTGTATTAGTCTATAAGATGCCACTAGCTAAACTGTCCAATTATTCTGATGGTTCATTTCGCGACTTTAAATCATACAGCTGAAGATATTCAATGGTCTTTAAAAAAAATGGTTTTAGTAACTAAGTGGTATGTGGCTTATTAGGGAGAATGCCCAAACGTAATATTGCAATGTTGTTAGTATTTGGTGCGCTAGTCCTTATCCACTAAGGAAAACCCCCGCGGTCGTGATCCGGTCGGTAAAACCCCCATGGTCGTCGTCCAATCAGGTTTTGGTCCTCCCCACCGTCACCAGCAGGCTACCCACGGGTGACGTTGGAGGACCTGGTCACGGCAGAGTTTTTACTTATAAAATCTCAATTCTGGTTGGGCCCATGGGATGGGTTTTTTTTAAGCAATACAGAGATTCTCTCTGCTATTGCTGGAAGAGAAAATGCCAACATAAACTTGGGTTTTCCCTTTGTTTCCATGGGAGATTTGGATTCTTAATGTTGAGACATGATGTTTCCAATTGTCGCTTTTATCAATTCATTGTAACTCTTGATTGGAAGGCTTCAAGGTGGAATGGTTTTATAAATTTAATCCTTTTTATCGGTATAGATTTAACTTTTATTGCAACTCAATCTAACAGGATATGATGACCAACGATCTCAATTTGAGGTGAGTGTAAATTCACGTAAGTAGGTATGAGAGGTTTCAATTAGGCTAATAATGCCTCAGTTACAGCTCATGCAAAAAAATCCTGGAATGCGACTCCATCTGAACTATACCATTGTTACCGTTTCCGGGGTGAATAGATCCCCTTCCTCTTCAACCACGTCTCCATCCTGTTCTGAAAGAAGACTTATATTTCCCTTCTAGCTGGACAAACTTTTGGGACCTTCCTAACTCCCTCTTGGAATCATGGTCATGTAGCATGAAAGAGGTTATCGGTTCTCTACCACCAAATGGAAACCATACAATGACTACAGGGGGTATTTTTTTTAGTGTCTTAAAGTTGTCAAAGCTTTAAACTTATGTTTTTAAGCTGACAGTGGCCAAGAGGGTAGAAGGTAAAGGCACTCGGTAGGGAAGATTTGATCCCCGGTGGGTGATATGGGAGGGGGAGCCTTTGCCACCCGTACATTCCTAAGTTCCTGTCAAACTTTTAATCTTTAGATAAAAGCCAAATGAGCATCAAGTTTTATATATGGTCCAATGGGGGAGTGTCAAAATTTAGATTAGTGTCAATTCTCAGTTGGTGGCAATTTATAGGGGGACAGACATATAGTGTTTATGAAAAGCTTAGATTGATCGTGTTTATGAAGAGCTTAGATTGATCATGGGAGTAGGTGGGTTCCACACAACGACAAAGCTAGGAATTTTTTTGAGAGAGGGCAAAGATGAACTAAGACCTTTAATAAATAAAGAAGTAAAATAAAGTAACTAAGTTATATTAATATAACCACTTGTACATTAATTACCCACTCGTTTACATTAAAAAATATATCTTTTTTTTATAATTTTCCTTGATGCTTTTTCATGTTTTGAAAGCGTTGATTTGATTGGTAGATATTTAGACTTAGGTAAATTCAAGTGGTTTATCCCCAAGTAAATCATATAACTCAACCCTAAATTTCCAAAAACTAACCAGGTTTTCAAAAACTAGTCAATGAAAAAAATCCAAAAAATGACAAATAAATATAAAGTTCAGAGTTGTCAACCAATATCATTTAAAACTAAGGTCCATTTAGAAACTATATTCTATTCTAATAAAAGTTAGATACATTAGGTATAGAATAAAGAGCTCTAATGTTTAAGTTGTAATTATTAAAAATCAGAGCACTAATTTCTTTTTCTAATTTTTATGTTTTAATTCAACCGAGCCCAACATAATTGGTTTGTGGCTTTGATGAGCCGGTCTTTGAAGACTCTAATTTTAATCAATCATTAGGGAGAGAGAGAGAGAGTATGCCATGATGCTTTCAATTCAACCCAGACCCACTTCAGAATTTCAATAACTCTACTTGAATTATTTTGCAATATTTGATATTTTTTAATGAAGAATTGAACATCTCTGATTGTAATTATTGGCTGAATGGGCCCACAAGCATATGGAGACGAGTGATAAGTGATTACTGTTGTATCTAATGATCTTAACTTTATTGATAATCACTTCTTGATAGATTTTTAAATAACATGATATTAAAATTTTTATTCACAACATAAAATAAAGAAAAAAATAAATAACAACAAGAATAATTGTATTTGAAAAAATAAAGAATGACAAGAAAGAGATTAATATATTTATTTAACTGTACTCACCAAAGAGACATCTATTGAACTCAAACAAATAGGAAAAAAAACATATAGAAAAGAAATAAAAGGAAGATGAGTATTTTTTAAATTACCTCTATAGTTGTATTTGAGAATGCAATAGTGTTGACGAATGAAGAAGAACACAAAACCAATGCTAGACGTGCGAAAAACAAATAAGGCAAGAAACAAAATGAGGAGAAAAAAGAGGAGAGGATATTGCTATATAAGGAGAGCCAAATATAACTTGCTTTTGAAAAAATGAAAAAGATAATCTTACCCCAATTACTTTTTTGTAGCAAAAAGTGAAAAGGGGCAAAAGTAGTTATCACACATAAAAAAGAAGAGGATTTTACCAAAAAAAATTATGTAAAGGGTCCTCCAAACCATAAACCTCACTCGAATTGTGAGTGCCAAATAATTTATTTGCATATAATTGGGAAGCAGCGAATTCACTGTAGGATTTTTACATTAACGGTGTATTCTTCACTCCCCAAATTTCTTTTATAACGTGAAGAAACTAGGATTTCTTCATCTTCTCCTTTTTCTTCAACTCTCCCCGTCTTCCAATGTGCTGCTTATCCCCAACAGTGATTAAACATGGTCTTAAAAGTTATTAAACCCAAATAAATTGGGGTCCCTAAAAGGAACGAGGAACTTAACCTAGAGTGCGGCAACTTAATTGTGTATACCATGTCTTCCTTTATAGCTTTTTTGAGCATCCAACATCCTCAAAATTATGTAAATCCCAAGGGACTCTAATTGAATAAAATTATTATGTCATTAGCTGACATTTTCAAATATTCTCCACTGTAAACTCTCTATTAATGTTACAATTCAGTAGCTTTGCACAATAAGAGCAAATTTGCTCAATTTCAAGAGCTCAAATTTCTTCAAGCTAATTGGATATCAAAGTGGTGGGTGCTTTGAATGTGAATATATTACACTATCATCAAGTTTATCGAGTTTTAATCACTTTTAGATTAATGTTGATGTACGATTACAAAAAATGGAGAAGGGGAGGGTGAAAGAAGAAGAGTGTTTGCCCCAACCTCGGCGACAAGGTGGCACTTCCGTTTCATAGGGTTTAATCACTTTTAAGACCATGTTTAATCACTATTGGGGGCAAGCAGCACGATAGTTGAAGAAGAATGATAAGATGAAGGAACTCCAATTTCTTCGTGTCATAAAAAAAAAACTAGGGAGTGGCAAATATATCGTTAGTGGAAAAAACCTGCAACAAATTCGCCACTCCCTAATTAGGTGCAAAAAAATTACCGGGCACCCACAACTTAAGTGACGTTTATGGTTTGGGGGAATCCTTACATGATTTTTTTAATAAAATCCTTTAAAAAGCATGTACAAGTCTTATCCCATGTGAGGATTTTGTTGGGTTTATGTCTTGTATTCCGGTTTAACCAGATGAGTCACTGGGTTAGCCAGGGACTGGTTTAAGGTCAAGGGTACTTTGGTATTTGTACCGGGGCTTTCTTGGTGGCCAAGAAAGCGGAGATTATATATATGTATAGTCTGTAACCCTAGACCTTGCGGCGGCAGTTGCCCGTGGTGTTCCCACACCACGTAGGAGAGATGATGTGAGAGAGTGGGAATCTCTTGTATGCTTTACTTGTCACAGTGAAGATGTTCGTCCTCTTGTGCCCGTGGATGTAGCCCTATTTGGGCGAACCACGTAAATCTCGTGTCTCTTCTTGTGTGTGGCTTTCTTCGTGTTTGATCTTGTGATTCCGTGGATGCGCATAACGGGTGATGTTCTGAAAATCACAACAATTGGTATCAAAGCCACAACAATTGGTATCAGAGCTGAGGTTGGTGTTCCTCGGATTTCTGAGCGAGGTGGAGATCGCTCGGTGGCTTAGTGGTTGTTGTGTGTGGCTTTCTTCGTGTTTGATCTTGTGATTCTGTGGATGCGCACAACGGGTGATTGTTCAGAAAATCACAACAATTGGTATCAGAGCTGAGGTTGGTGTTCCTCGGATTTCTGAGCGAGGTGGAGATCTCTCGGTGGCTTGGTGGTTGTTGTGCATGGAAGATTAATGGATCGGATCTTCTTTGAGGATCCGGAGTTCTGCAATTCTCGTTGCAGAAAAATCAGAGATCACGGGTGATCTTTAGTTGAGCCACGGATTGGAGTTTCTAATCGGAGAAGAAGAAGACGAGATTGGGTTCTCCGGTTTGGCTAAAATCGGAGGAAAGAGGATTCCCAAGTTGTTCAGATCTCGAAGTTAGATCGCAGCAGCTGTGATGTAAGGATCAATGGATCGGCATAATTGGGTTCGGATCATTGTTGAGGATCGGCGAATTCGTTGGCTGCAACTTGTTACAGAGATCGATTGTGAGATAAAGGAGAAGAGATCAAGCGTGATCTCTTGTGGGCCGCTGTGCAACAGATTGGAAGAGGCCGCCGGCAGAAGCAGAAATAGAAGACAAGAACTGGGGAGAGAGAAGAGGGTTCTCTGAAGATTGCTCCGTATAGGAGATTGCTCGGTAGAAATACGCATGAAGATCGATGGATTACAGCGTGGCTGGAGGATTTAGAGGATCGTCATGGACACAGAGGATCTGGTTCTGGTTTTCCAGATCTAAGGAGGAAAGACCAAAAAAAAAAAAAAAACTGCCGTGCGAAACCATGACATTCTCACCGAGATTTTCGCCGGGATTCTCACCGTCTCCATCGTGTTCGCCGAACTTCCTGCCGTGGCCCGCCATCGCTGTCAACTGAGAAGATGAGGGACCGTAGGTTCCGCCTCTGTGGTTGGAACCAGAAACGGGAAGGAATCCGGATCCTCTAACTGCTCAACGCTGCTGCCGCCGGCAGGATTTGTCTCCCGTGGTCACCTTCACTGGCACAGTCAATTCGCGGGTGTTCATCTTCAGTTGCCCAACTCGCCGCTGCCGCTGCAATCGCCTCGCCGCCGTTCTCGCCAAGCATCGCTGCCGCCGCGATAGCCTCCCGTTCGTTGCAGTTGGTCGTTACCGTTGCATCATCACAGTCGCCGGCGCCGTAGAAGACCACGGCGTAATCCGCGGTTTGCAAATGGGTTGCAGACCCCGTCGTTGCGCCTGGGTTGTTGAAGACAACCCTGTTCTGGGTTTTGGGTCAGTTCACAACCCGCCCCGTAGTATAAGCCCAGTAAGTTTCAGGTCGGTCCGGGTTTCGGGTTGGGTCAAACCCAACCCGCGGTGCAGCCTAGTCCAGCAGCACAAGTGCAGGCTGGGTCGGGTCGGGTCGGGTGGACCTGACCCATTTACTGGAAGCCCAACCCAGAAGTTAGTCCAGCAGTTCAGACCCGGTTCGGTTCCAGGTCAGGTCAGGTTAGACCCGACTTGTTAGCAGACGGTCCAGCCCAGCGCATATTGCCGTTCAGTTCCGGGTCAGGTGAACCCGACCCGGGTCCACTCCAGAAGCCCAGCAGTCAGTGCAGTGACGTCAGCAGTGATGTCAGCTTCGGTCAAAGGCCAGATTTGACCAGTTTCAACGGCTGAAATTGTTTCTGCGATATCTTGATCGTCCGATGTCCGATCGG
The DNA here is from genome assembly GCA_037013555.1 of Sextonia rubra. Lineage (NCBI taxonomy): Eukaryota > Viridiplantae > Streptophyta > Magnoliopsida > Laurales > Lauraceae > Sextonia > Sextonia rubra. Next base: position 49,543,184 of record JASUAD010000013.1, on the reverse strand, counting down.
AGATCCGTTTGCGCCTATGGACTCGTTTCGAGCAGATCTACGCAGTGGAAGAGGTTGATTGGCTGTTTGACAGTCAAGGAGGAGGTTTGATCGATTGGAGAGTAGAAACTTGTTTCTACGTTATCGGAGCCATCCTGAGTCGGATTTCAGATCCGTTTCTTCCAGCATGCTTGTGTTGACGAGATCTATAACTTGATGCAGGAATCTGGAGGAGATCTGAACAGATGTGGATTCAGGTTAGAATTGGGTCTACTCGACCTGGTTGTTGTTGCAAACCCAATAATAGGAGTCGCCAGCCTAGTTGCAAAGGGTTTGCTGATTCAAACGAAGTTGTTCGTTTGGGGTTCACATGATCGCATGTGATGTTATTCATCTTGCCAGAGCCAAGTCGGAAAAGCAGCAAGGAGGAGCTGATGCGTCAGTAGTTGTCAAACATTTGTTTGATTAATTGATAGGAGGCCCGGTCAAATGGTGTTTTTTGACCGCTCGGAGGCAGAGGTTTCTGCAATGGAGTCATCTGGACTTGTATTCCCGATCTGTTTTGCTTGCATGCTTGTGGTGATTGGATCTTCACACTGATGTTGAAGATGGGGCAAGATGGTGAGTGATTCAGATATCACTCAGATTCGTCAATGGTTTCGAGTTTTTAGTTCGAGGTGGAGTTTGACGAGATGAACTTTGTTCAAAGTTCATGCGCTGGTTCAACATGTCAAAGTGTTGAAGAAGACTGTATCGTTGGTGCAGTAACGTACCATTCAGCAAGGTACGTGAAGACATTGCCGGTTTTATCTCCTAGTAGCTCGAGTTGTACGGAATTCAAGCCAAGGTGAAGATTGTTGGGTTTATGTCTTGTATTCCGGTTTAGCCGGATGAGTCACTGGGTTAGCCAGGGACTGGTTTAAGGTCAAGGGTATTTTGATATTTGTACCGGGGCTTTCTTGGTGGCCAAGAAAGCGGAGATTATATATATGTATAGTCTGTAACCCTAGACCTTGCGGCGGCAGTTGCCCGTGGTGTTCCCACACCACGTAGGAGAGATGATGTAAGAGAGTGGGAATCTCTTGTATGCTTTACTTGTCACAGTGAAGATGTTCGTCCTCCTGTGCCCGTGGATGTAGCCCTATTTGGGCGAACCACGTAAATCTCGTGTCTCTTCTTGTGTGTGGCTTTCTTCATGTTTGATCTTGTGATTCCGTGGATGCGCATAACGGGTGATGTTCTGAAAATCACAATAATTGGTATCAAAGCCACAACAGATTTCACAAAAGTGAGGAGGTGCAATTGCCCCTTCTCGCCCAAGTGTAACTTCGTCCCTCGTTCACTTTCACTTCCACATGCTTGGTCCAGTTTTAAGATGGGGAACATATTAAACCTTATAAGAAAAGACATTGGCAGTTTGAAATTTTTGTTACAATAAAGAATCCTTAAAAAAAAAAAGAAAGGTTATGCCAGCAAAAAGTGATGAAAATGTGAAGGAAACTATTGCCGTAAGCAAATGGATAAATTAAATATACCTAAAAAAATGTCTACATGTGAAAAAAAACATACAGTGACGTGTTAAAAATGGAAAAAATCGATTATTTAGTACCAGCATAAATAGAAGACAAACGTTCTAGAATTCTAGAGACTCTAATTACAAAAAAAGAAGAAGAAGAAGAAGAAGAAGAAGAAAACAAAGGAAAGAAGAAAATAAAAATGGTATTGGAAGGAACAACTACAGTCGAAGGATAGAAAAACGTGAGAATACTTCTAATATTAAAAAGAGAAAATTAGAAGAAAAGATCACCTCATCTGTGTGGTGCATAGCCTACAATGTAACCTAATATATAGCCAAAATATCTCTCCAGACTTATCTCACAATTCGTTTGTGATAATCTTAGCCACTGCAATCACATACTAGGGGGGTATGCTTTTTATGCCTTACAAGAGATTGAACTCATGCACTGTGCACAAGTGTGCAACCCTTGGTGAAAATTTTGCTTTGGACTTGTTTATCTATTTAATTCTCAGTTGGATTTCATCTCCCAGTTTGTTGCAGCACAACCTTTTTATTCAAGAAATGTGTTTTTATTGTTTTCAATGATAACAACATATATTTTATCCCCCTCTTGAGTAGGTAGTTCCTTAAAAAAAATCATGGAAAATGCCTCAAAATTGTAAAAAAAATAAATAAATAACACGAGACACCTAAAATATTTCACTATGGAACTATGTTTGTACAAATTGTGCTGTACGATACCATCTAGAACTTACACAGGAAGGGTTGTAGTTCTTTCCATCTAACCCCTGAAAAAAGCATATAACTTGAGCTACAGGTAATTGTGCTTTATTAGTGACAATTTTAGCTATGGAACAATATGCGTCCCATAAACCCTTACGACTTGAGGTGGAAAAAAAATCTGGTATAGTTTCAAATCGGACCCATTTGTAATTTGTTTTAAAATTTGGGTTTAGCTTCGAGTCCAGGGAGGAACCTGGGCTGATAGTTTATTGGGCGGAAAGTTGTGCCTACATGTCATTAAAAAGCCCCACATGACATAGCATATTTTAAAACGAAAAAAGTGAAAAAAATATTTTGTAAATGTAGACTGTATCTAGGGGCCGATACAAAAATTCCTTCTTGTGGGGGTTTAATGTAATAAAAATCTTGGAAGAGAGATCTAAATGTAAAAAAATATTAAATTTCATAATTTATAAGAGAGTTTTGTGAGCTTTTTCAAATTTTGGTGGGAATTCAGACCCCAGATTCTTCTGTTTGGGGCTGCCTCACACTGTATTCAAGCCTGAATTTTTTGCCAACAGGCTAGGTCTCAGCATACTCAAACCCCACCTTAAAGCCCAACCAGTTGCAAGATTTTTCTATGCATCATGTATGTTGGTACAGTTCCTTAGCATTCTCATTATCATCAATTTTGTTTTCCAATGTTTGTAAATAGGATGTATTGAGGGCTTTGTTTGCATTGATTGCATGGACATTCATTGCATTAGAATTTTAAAATGACATTTGGACTTGTTTGTGCCCCACCTTCCAGCTCAAATCGGAGGAGACAAGGTCTGGCGCCATGCTCGCTCCATTTGGTTCAGTGACGAAAGGAGAAGGGTTTCCTCTCCTTTTGGTTTATTTTCTCTGTGTGACAACGGATCGACGTTTTCAATCCTCTGAGTAGGAAAGCATTGCCATGGTGGCAATATCCATACGCCCCCTAAATGACAAGAAATAAGTAGGAAGTTTTTTAAGCAAAATTAAAATTTTTTTTAAATTTTCTTTTGCAAAGTGGGTAAAGATTTTTAGATTCTTTTAATGCTGAAAGCACTCTTAGATACGTTTCTTTACAATAATTCAAAGAACTTTTATCTGGAAAATTTCAGAATTTCCATACATAATGAAATTTTTAGATGCTCCTTTGTACTTAGCATTTAGAAATTTTACTAAAATAAGAAGGAAATAGAATTCTAAAATTTCAAAAGATTTTTTATGACTTTTTAGGTTTGTAGAATTCTAAAATGCTTTTGAAGAAAAAAAAATAAAAATGCTAAAGAAAAAAATATCACATTGTCTCCAAAACTCCAACCACCAAAATTTCTCGAAGGAATTCGGGTAAAATAACGTGTCATAGAGGAGCACATAGGTATGTAAGTATCCCATAGGAATGTAAGTATCCCAATAAAGCTCTAATTTTTTAAATTGTGATTTGACTCCTCAAGATTGCTAGATCATCAAAGACTAACATTTGGAATTTGCAAGGCTTTCCACCGCAGGAGCCCACAAAAGATCCATTACCCATTCACATCCCACTTGGGAAGAGCACATTCGTCAATGGCATGAATAGACCCGGGCGGGACCCTCTGCTAAGATCCTAAGCAGAGAGGGCCTGCGGAGTGCGGATACTTAACTCCTACGCCATAATGCGGCTACTGCTACCCGCTATGTTAACATCAAAACCGGCTATAAGCGCATTACGCACCGCGGCGGACTCTAGCATTCATAAACCCATACCCTGTTTTAGATCTCTCTCTCTCTCTCTCTCTGCTCCTCTTAAAATTCCATTTCCAGACTATTCTTCTTCAATCGAATCTCCATTTGACGAAAGCCAAGCGGAGAAGCGAGAACTAAGGCAAAACACCATACTCTTGTCCCTCCTCAGATCTCTCTTTCTCTCTCTCGAAGGGTTTTTCCGCTTCAGATCGAGCTGCTTTGGCGGTTTTGGAATACCGCCTCCGGTTTTCAAAACCCTTTCTCAAGTTGTCCATCTCCTCTGCAGATCCGACGGTGAGGAACCGTCGATCCGGGCGTCATGGCTGCAGCAAATGCTCCGATCACCATGAAAGAGGCCTTGACGGTAGGTCTTGTGATTGTGTTGAATCTGAGCTGATTTCAGAGATGAAATCCCCGTTTTCCCCGGATTGAGACCTAGATTTGAATCTAGGCTGATTGATTCTCCGGTTTCTTTTCTAGATCTATTGAGATCTATGAAGGGATCAATGATCTCTATACCGATCGTTAGATCTCTGCGGGAAGTTGCAGATTTTTGAGTCTTTGAGTGGCTCTGAGTTCAACTCGTGTTTTGAGAATTTGCGATTTTGTAACTTCAGATCTGTGTTTTGGTTGATTTTGATTCGATTCCAGTTGCCAAGCCTTGGAATAAATCCTCAATTCATCACCTTCACGCATGTTACGATGGAGTCTGAAAAGTACATCTGCGTCCGAGAGACAGCGCCGCAGAACAGTGTCGTGATCATCGACATGAACATGCCTATGCAGCCCCTGCGGAGGCCAATCACGGCAGATTCGGCTCTGATGAATCCAAATAGCAGAATTCTTGCACTGAAAGGTGCCTAAACCGATATTTATGATTTGCTTTTCTCACTGTATGCTTTTGTTTAGCTTACATCCGATATCCTACAATTTTCAGTGTCTCATTACTTTTGCTTAATAGCTGAAGGTATTACAATTTGCACTGTTAGATGGTGGGATCTGAAAAACTCTGTGCAGTTGTGATATCAATGATATTTGGGTTTTTTTTTTTTTTTTGTTTTTAGTTGCATCTAGTGCTTTGTATGTCTTTGTTGCTTCTGAGTTATGGACTCAACATTAAGGAACTTAATATTAGATCAGTATAATAAATATGCCAATCATGTGGTGATTTTTAATCATGCCAAAATCAAGTGGTCAAATCTAAGGTGCATTTACTTACTATTAGAAAGAGCCTCTATGTTCAAATTATTTGTTGCTACTGTCTTACTATCCATATTTGGTTGTTGTTGTTGTCATTTTTTTTTCTCTCTTTTGCATGCTTGGTCAGTTAAATATTCTGAGCATACACAGGCATGTCCATGCTTTATATAATGCCTTAATTGATTTGAGGCTTAATTTTTTTTAACTATTTCCTATGTTTATGTCTTTGATCTTTATTCTTAATAAGATCTTTTGCTGTTGTTATAAAAAATGTGATGCGATGTAGAAAAGAATCGCGTGAACACTCATGTTAATATATATGATCTTTTACAGCAATGGTTCACGTGGGCATGCCTGTGGAACATGGATTTTGAATGTGTCAGCTCAGTCTTTTATCCTCGAGGGCTGAATTCTCATTCTAACCTCTTCCCTTGCTTGGAAGGAGAATCTCAGTCGTGGTTTAAAAATACTGGTATCAGTTGATATGTGTTGGTATTGGTCAGGACTGTACTGGTATTTCATTAAGACATCGGTCTTGGCTTGTAGCACAGAAAGGGGAATGGTTACTACTGATATTTTTTTAAAAAATGGATGTAATGACTGTAATGGCCGATATCTACCCAAACCTAGCATGCAACTTGCCAATTGTAAGGGGGAAAAATGAAAGTAGGGAAGAAGGGGAAGTAGAGCAGAAATAATAAATTAGCTGCACATCAGATTCTTATGAAAAAAGGGTAAAAGAGCGAGGAATAGAGGGTGTAACTGCTGCTGAAGGCAATCTTCATCTTCCTGCCGTCACAGCTTCTGTTGCATATATTGTCCTTTTCTTCTTGCTCTTGTTGTTTCTGTTGCTTGTATACTCCTCTTCTACCCATTTTTTCCCCTCCTTCCCTCCCTCCCCTTCCCTTTCTTTCTCTTCCAATCTCCTTCATTCTCTGTTCCCCTGGAAGGAAGGAGCCGAAAGCACTAACTTTTTTTTAACCTTTATTCATTTTATGGGAGGCCTTTCCCTCCATCATGTGAAATGAGTAGGCTTCGCAGGGGGGCCCACCTATAATGAAAAAAAAAAACACATTAACGGCTTACATTTGAGCCGTTTAGATTTTAATAAGCGAGCCCCATTGTGGAGCCTATAAATTTTTTCTTAAGCTACCTAAACCTTTTTATACTTACCCTTTATTGGGGTCCACTCATGAAAAATCTAAACTTAGCAAATTTTATTCCAATTAGAGTTGGGCCCACTATCAAATTGATTACTACACAATTTATAATGATCTATCGATGGTGGGCCGCCCAAATATTAAGAGAATTTTTTAATGCTCAGCGATTTTTTTAATTACTTTTACCCCTCTAATAGGGCTAACATATCAAGAGTATAAACTAGTAAAGATCAATATCCCTTGAATGGGCCCTCAACAAGTCTTACTTCAATAAGAGTTCGGCCACTGTCATATTGATTAGTATAAAACATGTGAATAAAATCCTAAGAAAATTTCAAGTGTTTTGTTATTATCGATTCAACCATGTGCCTAAGTCCTATTGGATGAAGTTGTGTCTTGCCATCTATCAATCTAAAGCCATTAAATGCTCAATAATGAAGTGCTGTATTTTACAATCTAATGATTATAATGACATGTCATGGTCAATTTGATGGTGGGCCCAACTCCGATTGGCGTCAAGACTTTTTCACTGTCCTAACAAGGAGGTAATGGTTATTTCGAGTGGTTTGAATTTAAGCCTTGGTCTATATTGATGGATTTATAAGTTATACAGATGGGCCAAAGCTTTTAACACTACAACTTTCCATTTTTTTTTTAATTAAGGAAGAAAATGCCACTATGGATTGGGATGCGGCGTTGCATCTAATTTCTTTTTATGGTTGACCATGATGACTAGTGTGAGCCATGGAAACCACGATTGCAATTTTAAACCATGATTTCAATCAGCGGCGGAAAAGTAAAATGCCAAGTAGCAAGATTCCTTTACTTTTCTGGTCCGTTGCAATGGTCTAAATGAGTAGTGAAAAGAATTTCTGCTTTTCCATTTCCTAAAAACATATGCAAACTGATGGCCTTTGGGCCATGTGGCCAGCACATGATGGCAATAAAAGAGTCTCAGTGGCTCTATTGACATTAAATAAAATACCTGTAGTAGTTCCTCAATCTTTGCCTCCTTCCCTGCATATTCGTAGTAACGACTTGAAGAGTCATGCTAGGGAATCTTAGTAATCTGACCATTATATGAACTGTGTCTTCTCTTTAGATGAAGACCACTGAATACACCTCGGTCTTAACAGAAGATCTAGAATACCTCGGATGTTGGTGATCACCAGCAAGGATGAAAATAGCGGTTGCGGCGGGCGTAGCGGCCCGTCACCAAAACGATACGTAGCGAGCGATACGTAGCGGTAGCGGCGTAGCGGTGTGATTTAAAAAAGTCTTCAAAAAAATCCGAAAAAATTCCAGAAAATCCAGAATATTGGAAAATGATGGAATATGTGTTTGTTTTGCAAAAGCAACTAGTATATGAGTATGTAGCGGTCCCCTCATTGCATGAGATCCTGTATCGCTGTATCAATAGAAAAGAATATGAATAATCAATGTTTTTCATATGGATTCATGTTGTTTAGTTATGTCAACTTAAATAGTAACTTAAGGCCTATAAAAAAATATATTATAAATAAATTTCATCAAGATTCATTCAAGAATGAAAGATAAACTATGTTCAAACTTTATAGAAAAACAATATACTAATCTACTTAAAGAGCAAAAACTTTGTAATGGAGGAATACCTTGTTGATTAGCTTTAATCTAATACCAAAGGGAATGTCTTCCAAGAATCACATTGCTTTGGATGTTTTTGTTGATGATTTTACTGTTTTTTTTAGAGGACTTGAAAAATGAAGGCAAAGAAAGGGACTTGGAGCAGTGAAGAGGAGAGAGGATAAAAGTTAATAGGGAAAAAGTGGGTCAAAAACTCAGCTGGGGGGTTTTAACCCCCCTAGCCGATACGTGCGTATCGGCCGATACGGGCCGATACATTTGTGAGCGCCGATATTTTTCAAATAGCGTAGCGCCCATTAGTGCTACGCCCGATTTATCAGCCGATATTTATATCCTTGATCACCAGCCTCATGGGATGCCTTTCCATCTTTTTTTTTTTTTTGGTTGAATGGTACTCTGTAAAATTTTATTGAAAGAAAGGAAAGAAGGAGAAAAAAAAAACCTAGAAAGCAAAAACTTACACCATGCAAAGACAACACTACAAAGTCACCTCCCACGGTGAAGATCTATTAAACCCCATTTAGCCAAAAGCATCCATCAACCCACTTATTGACCCAATGACATGATGAAAGTCCACTCGAATATGAGATTGAATTCTCATGATTCGTGAATGACCCATGAAATAGCATTGGAAGAATCACTCTACAATGGTATAATCTTGAAAATAACTAGAGAAATTCTAAAGGCCTCCTAGATTGCTGGCACTTCAGCTCCATTAGCTAACCGAAGGCTCTTTATTCGACACCACACACTGCTGGCACTTCAGCTCCATTAGCTAACCGAAGGCTCTTATTGGACACCACACTAAGCAATCTTGGAAACAAATCACATGAGGGACATCAATTCAATCATCTAACAAAAAATGAACTCCTCTGCCCTCCCTGGATAAGAAACTGACCCCTTTGGCAAAGACCTCCCATTAAAACATTGGACTTCTCCTTGAGACACTAGTAATGGATCCACATAGATTGGACACGATAGCTGGGAACAGACATTGGCACCCAACCTCATGAATCCTCGCCATATTTGCTTACAATGACCATTCTCTATATGGCTCCCATTCCTCCCCAAAACTTGGTAAACACTTAGCCAAAAGCACTGAATTTCTGTTTTTCAAGTTGCCAAGCTCCAAGCCCCCTTCACTCTTGGGCTGGATAACATCACTCCACTCTGACGGATGAATTTTTTCCTCTCTCTTTGACGTTCACATAAGAAATTCTTTTGAATCTGATCCAGCTTAGTATCAACTGACTTAGGCAATTTGAAGTAGTACACTAATAGGTTAGACATACAAGTTTTTATCAGAGTAATTTTCCCCCCAGAGATGGGTACTATTTCTTCCAGAATGATAACTTTCTCTCAAATTTGTCCACCACCGGGTTCCAGAAGGCTTTTGGCATCGGCTTACCTCCAATGGAAGTCCAAGGTACATGATAGGAAGCTTTCCCACCCTGCAATGGAAGCACTGGGCCAAGGACTGAATCACCTCCCTTGAACATTCTACCACCAGGAGAGCTCTTGGATAGATTTACCTTCAAAATGGAAACCAACTGAAAACACCGCCTTCAAAATGGAAACCAACTGAAAACACCGCCTTCAAAATGGAAACCAACTGAAAACATCAAAGGATCCTCTTCATTGCTAATACTTCGTCGCTGTTACCTACCTCACCTTCAGTTTGCTGACAGTAGTTGTTAATGAACTAGGAGTAATTGTTTTTTCTACAGCATGTTGGAATTTGTCTGGACTTATTTGATCATAGTTTCCTTTCTTTTTTCCTTTTTTCATTGAATTTGATCATGGTTTCTTTTTTATTTTTTCCTCCTTCAATCTTTCTTTCTTTCTCAGTGAATGTGATCATAGTGTTTTTTACTGAAAGTTTAATACGTAACTTATTTGATATATTGTTAATTCTATATATATTACTGGGAATCTTATTGAATATTTATCTGATAATGTGTTTTGCCATTTATTTGAAGCTCAACTTCCGGGAACTACTCAGGACCACTTACAAATTTTCAACATTGAGATGAAGGCAAAAATGAAATCACATCAGATGCCTGAGCAGGTCCACACTAGTTGTTTCATAGCCATGTGACTGATTTCACCCAAGTCATACTTCTCTTTTACCTGAATGATACCCAAGTTCATTCTTCTCACCATGCAATAAGTGCAGGTTGTGTTTTGGAAGTGGATCACTCCGAAGATGTTGGGCTTGGTCACACAAACCTCAGTGTACCATTGGTCGATAGAAGGTGATAACTTTTTTTTTATTCAATTTTTTACTGTCTTTATTTTTCTACTAGCCTGTCTGCTACCTTCAACCTTTTTATATGGTGACAATAATTAGTTTAGAGTTTCTGTTGGTTGATTTGGTGGCCTCAAATGTATATGCAGGTGATTCGGAGCCCGTAAAGATGTTTGATAGAACAGCTAATTTGGCAAATAATCAAATTATCAACTATCGCTGTGACCCTGCTGAAAAATGGCTGGTTCTGATTGGCATTGCTCCTGGTGCACCTGAGGTATTTATTGATGTCATAGCTGATTGATTACCTTTTGTATGTGCTTCACTAGCATTGGTGAACATTATTCTTGCAATTATTTTCCCCCATTTCTGTGAACTACCCTATAATAAAGGAGAATGATTCAAGGAGATTTGGTGGACTAAGAAATTAAAGGAATGATATAATGCAACAAGCATCAATACAGCACATGATACGAATGTGCAATATTCTCTAAGCTGGTTTGATAGGTACGTTCTTGCCAAGGCTGTTTCTAAAGGAAGTTGCAAGAAACATTCTCTAAGTTGCGGATGGTAGATATCCTTGCACTACCTTGAGGGATGCATTAAGAAATAAAGTTGCGTTTTCTGTAAATATAGAAATTTAGGGACTAATCGTATTTTAGAAAATACATATGTTTTTTGCAACTATGAAAACTTTAATAATATAAACATATGACTGAGTTCATCCAACACTAAATAATGCAGCTATATAGGTTTTGCACCAAATTTCATCTCTGTTCTGTTTTTCCGTTTCTTATATTTGGGTATTTTCAGACAGTTTATAGAAAATCCATATATTCTTCAGATCAGTAGCTACAATCGTTTTGCAAGGCACTAAGTTTTGTTGAAGATAAATAGTGTCCATTCTTTTGAGGAATTCTTGGAAAGTATCGTACAAGGGGTGTTCAGAGATTATAAGATTAATAACAGGATGACCCCTCCTGATGTCACAAATATTGTCCATATTATGAGGATGTTGCCATATTAAGTTATATTTTATTGAAGCTATTTTCTTATATTGTAACATCATTTTCAAAATATCGAAAAAATTTAAATTCTTTACAGAAGCGTAGTTATATTATTTGGTTAAAAAAATACTTAATTCTAATCCTGATATCACCTTTCAGAAACAAAAGGACAAAAAATCTAACTCCACTATTTTCTATGAGGTTTCCTCTTTTATCAATATTTTTCCCATTAAAGGTTTAGAGGATGCAAATAATGTCTCATATATTGTATGATAGTACATATGTTTGTCTCATTTAATGTGTTGCAGAAGTTTCTTGTTCAATAGACTCTTATTTAGATAATGTGGTTCAGTGCCCTTTTGTTTGGGTCAAATTTTGCAGCAAGTAACCTCTATTTGTTGATAAATGTTAAATTTATTATTTTCTTTGATTTGCTCAGAACTCTCTCGCTCTTGTGTAATTTGTTATCTCTAATTCCACTTTGTTTTCCAATTGTAGAGGCCTCAACTGGTCAAAGGGAATATGCAGCTTTTTTCTGTTGATCAGCAACGTAGTCAAGCTCTTGAAGCACATGCTGCATCATTTGCTTCATTCAAAGTATGTACACAGCCCTTACGTTTTTATTTGTGCACTATGATTCTTTCATGCTTATCTGTGTGCTCCTTTTATCTTGCATATCTTTTTTCTGACTTGGAAACTGTTACTGGGTGAATTCCTATTAGGTTGCTGGAAATGAGAACCCTTCCACTCTTATTTGCTTTGCCACAAAAACTACCAATGCAGGACAAACCACATCAAAGTTGCATGTGATTGAACTTGGTGCTCAGCCAGGTTCTCTCTCTCTCTCTCTGGACCTACATTTTTTTTTTGTTTTCTTGCAAACACCAGTGCTTAGGGTCCATTTGGTTCTAGAAAGAAAATGGATTGTAATTTTGTTAGATCACGAATTATAAAGTTGGAGAGATAAAAAATTCTATATTAATTTATAGTATTAGAGAGATTGTTAATTCATTTTTAGAACATGATTGACTACCAATTGTAACTCAACCAGTGCTAGATTCTTTTTTTCCTTCTAATAGATTATGGGTTTGATTCAAAGCTCGTTTCAAGGCCATTTACAATGAGAGTATCACATGAAATTTTGTCCTACTACTATTGGAAGGTCTGCATATTATGATAAATTCTTTTAGTTAACAAAAAAAAAACCCTACCAAAAGATAAGATATAGTATTTGTAATGATAACTATTTAAGCTTGATACAATCATGATATGTGAAGACTAAATGGAACCTGAAAGTCTCTCTTTATTTTCTGTGGTACTTGTCAGCATTTACTCAGATGAATATGAGACATCATGGAGGGATTGATTTCTCCATGATTACCTGGTTAGACAGAAGTTCTGACCCAAATAAAAAGTTATGGGGCTCGATTGATAACAGGGTCTGGATCAGGGATTACAGAGTTGTCCAAGTCCTAGTTGGGACCTGATGCAGTATTGACCTCACGGCCACATGTGTAGGGCCAAATTAGGTTTAGGATTTTTATTTAATAATTATATGTCATTAGATTGTTAATTTTATTTAATGAGTTGTAATTAGGATTTAATATCCTATATTATGTAGTTTCCTAGTTTCATTAGATTTCTTAGGCCCTAAGTTATTTTACTATTTATATAGAGCATTGTAGAGAAGAAATTCTCAAACTTGATTGATTAATAGATTTGTGGATTTTATTATGGAAGTGCGTTCTCATGTGTGAACTGTGAAGTCTTTTAGACGATTTGAAGTGTCGTTGGACACGTGCTTCGGCACCCATACGCAAGCCCTAACCCTAGGGCCTGCATCAGGACCGAGTCCTTGTTTCCAAGGCGACTTGCCCCATAGTTTCCATGTAACAGCTAAAATCCATAATTTTTACTGCGTCTACAACCCAGAGACACCTTTCCTAACCATTTTCTTTCCCTAAAAACCCTTTTTTTTTCCTTCAGGAGATTAAGAGCTTCACACCTGTTTGCTTTTCTAATCTAATCCAGACCTGTTTACGTCCCTAAGATTCCCTTTCCTTTAGGCTAACATATAAGGGTGGTGGGTTTTAAAAATAGGTGGCGGGGGATACTTTTTAGGAAGATAAGTGGCTGGGAGGGCTCTGTTGCCTGTTAAATATCCAGGTTGGGTTGGGGCTGTGGTCAACCAAAAATCACGAGTGCGTTAGCAGTATTGTGTGGAAATTAGGGTAGGGAATTGCTTTTCGAATGAACTCATTGGAAAGAGAGGGAGTATGTCTTTTCTGTTTCCCAGTGTGTCTCTTCTTCTCTGTGTTCATTCATTTGGAAAGGTATTGTGTTGAGGAGTGCCATTGGTCATTTTCTTTTCTTTTCCTTTTTTTTTTTTTTTTGCCAAGTTGGTTCAGTGGTACAGTTAGGTGAAACTGACCTACATGCCCGAGATCAATCCCTCGGCAGGCTATGTGAGGTTAGACGCCTCTTACCACTTTTCTCTAAGTGCCATTGTTGAGGTGGGTTTCTTTGGCAAACCAGGCGTTGTGTGTGTGATGAAATCATCATCTTACCAATCAAAATTTGCTTTACTGATGTTGTTGAATTATTTATTAGGTAAACCTAGTTTCACAAAGAAACAAGCAGATCTTTTCTTCCCTCCTGATTTTGCTGATGATTTCCCAGTGGCGATGCAGGTATTGTTTTTGGACATTTTGTTGTCCAAAATTTTATTCTCTACAGTTTCAATACATAAACCAAGCGTAAATTGTAAACTCATTTTGCAGATATCGAATAAGTTCAGTTTGATATATGTTATCACAAAACTTGGGCTACTATTTGTGTATGATCTGGAAACTGCTACAGCTGTTTATAGAAATCGAATTAGTCCAGATCCCATATTTTTAACAGCAGAAGCTTCATCATTTGGAGGCTTCTATGCTGTCAACAGGCGTGGGCAGGTGCTACTTGCAACAGTAAATGAAGCCACACTTGTGCCTTTTGTCAGTGGCCAAGTATGTCTTTAACCTTAATTTCTTTGTTACAAGAAATGGATTCCTTATACTAAAACTTAAAAGGTGCTCTGTTGACTTTTTGCAGTTAAACAATCTGGAGCTTGCTATTAATCTTGCCAAGAGAGGGAACCTTCCAGGGGCAGAAAATTTGGTGAGTAATACTTATCAGACCTTCAACATAAGTGCAGAGCAATCTCTTCAGAAAATTTCTGGAAAGAAGATATATGAGAACAACCAATTCTGAGCTTTATTCCTGTACCTTTTCTTCTTTAATAATAAAAAGTTTGCTCTGTAGTGCAGATTTTCTAATCATTATCAGTTGATGTTTGTCTACAAAACCTAATAATGTTTCTAAAACATTGGATATCCCGATTTTCTTTTTCTTTTTGATTGGTAACTGTAAAGAGATTATATTATTTAAAGGACATACAGCAACTGAGCCAAAAAAGGGGTCTGCCATACGACAGTACTATACCTAACGACCCGCAAACTAAAAAAATATGAGCTGACAAAGGAACTACTCTGTCCAACTCCTATTTAGCAAGAGAGTCTGCCATACAATTGACTGTCCAACCATGTGATTGGAGCTTATCTGAACGGAAGAAGCTCTAAAATTGGCATAATGTTTGCTTCTAGAATATCCTATTGAGTGCCTGTTGTCCTCTCTTGTATAGAGCTGTCGCTTTGTTGGGGCCTTTTGGGTTTCCTTTTTCTTTTTCTCTCTTTTGGATGGTTGTCTGCTTTTTGTTATTTTTTTTTCTTAGCTTTCTAGTATAGCCCTTTTGTACTGTTAAGTCTATGATAAATACCAGTTACCATTAAAAAAAATGGCGTTATGAAACCATACTAATTCAACATATTTTCTTATAATTCAGGTTGTCTGGGTTATGAAAGCTTACTAATTCAACATATTTTCTTATAATTCAGGTTGTCCAGCGGTTCCAAGAATTATTCTCTCAGACAAAATATAAAGAGGCTGCTGAACTTGCAGCTGAATCTCCACAAGGCATCCTACGCACTCCTGACACTGTCGCAAAATTTCAGGTCTCTCTCTCTCTCTCTCTGCGCGCTATGTAACAGATGTTTCTTTCACTGCCACTTACTGGCTTCATGCATCCTGTGTTCCCTCCACTAGAACAGAAAATAATTGGTTTTGATGCGTCTATTTCACTGTCTGTTCTTTAGTCATGGAGATGAGGAAAAGGTTTATTTCTGAACTTGCTTTTGGTTTTTGTGCTGCAGAGTGTTCCTGTGCAAAGTGGGCAGACACCGCCATTGCTTCAGTACTTTGGGACATTGTTAACCAGAGGAAAACTCAATGCCTTTGAGTCTTTGGAGTTATCTCGCTTAGTAGTAAATCAGAACAAAAAGAATCTTTTAGAGAATTGGTTGGCTGAAGACAAGCTTGAATGCAGTGAGGAACTTGGGGATCTTGTGAAGGTAAGATTGAAACTTTCTTGTTCATTGATTATTGACGCACTCAAAAACACGATGGAATAAGGCTTAAGTTGATGAAGGTGAAGATGAAGACATTATTCTAGTCCATTCTTTATTCCCTTTGAGTTGCTTTGCATTCTTGCTTTTCATGGTGTCATTCATCCATAACATATTCTATTTCTTAATTGTGTATAATTTGTCTCTCAATGTTTGTTGTGTTGTAGACTGTGGACAATGACCTTGCTTTGAAAATATATATCAAAGCAAGGGCCACGCCAAAAGTTGTTGCAGCTTTTGCTGAACGTAGAGAATTCGATAAAATTCTCATTTACTCAAAGCAGGTAATTGGTGCTACTCATGTCATCCTTCAAAATGTTCTCAGCACAAGCGATGTTTGTATTAACACCTTGACTAAATTTCTCACTTAATTATTTCGGTGAAATTGACATTATAATGTGAAAATAGTTAGCACTTCTTGCCACTTTATCAGCTGTCTGCTCTTGTAAATCATTATAGCTGTGCCTTCTTTATGTAGGTTGGATACACCCCTGATTATCTTTTCCTACTGCAAACGATTCTGCGATCAGATCCACAGGTATGTCAGTCTCAGTTGAATAATATTTTGAGATGTTCTACATTATTTATACCTCAACCAACTGTTATATGGTGAAAGTGTAAACTGTTATATGGTGAAAGTGTAAAACATGTCATTGATATTATTCATTTGAAAACATAAAAAAACAAAATATTATTCATAGGTGCATGCAACATTCAACGATCAGTCAAGTTTTAGTGAAAAGCTGAAGCTTTGAAATAAATCTGAATTACCCATATTGTAGACGAATTGGATTATCATGAATACGTTAGTATGATTCATGTCTTTTCCATATTTATACTTATGTTTGCATGTGTAGTCACCTTGCCCTGCCTTTTCTCACATGTTATAGAGGCTACTCGTCTTCAGATTCACTGTAGGACATATGTATCGTTCATATATAACATGAGAGCCTGTTTTGTATGACAGGGTGCAGTTAATTTTGCTCTTATGATGTCACAAATGGAGGGAGGTTGTCCAGTTGACTACAATACTATCACAGATCTTTTCCTTCAGGTTTGACTACTGTTTTTCCTGTTTATGTTGGTAAGCTGATGTTTGGCAATAATTGGATTGCATCTATTTGTGTAACCATCTAAATATGCATTCAAGCTTTAAAACCCACATGTCAATGCTAGGTTGATACTTCTCATGCGCATTTTTTAATGCAATACATGATATTTGAGACTTTCTCTTGTTTATGTTACTGTTTATAACAGAGGAACCTGATCAGAGAAGCTACAGCTTTCTTATTGGATGTTCTGAAGCCAAACTTACCAGAACATGCTTTTCTGCAAACAAAGGTTATCATTGTGTAATCATGTTAATCTAGTACCTTTTTTTTTTGCTTTTCATTATGATTTTTTTGCGAGTTCTCTTCAGACCCATAACGTCTTTCTTTTACAGGTCTTGGAAATTAATCTCGTGACATTTCCAAACGTAGCAGATGCTATCTTGGCTAATGGAATGTTTAGTCACTATGACCGTCCGAGGATTGCACAGTTATGTGAAAAGGCTGGCTTATATATGCGTGCCCTTCAGGTAAAAGTACTGTGCAAGAAGCTTTGGATGGAGGAAATTTCCTTATGGAGAACCACCAATATTAATCTGAACTGAAGTGTTTTTCTTTCATGCAGCATTACAGCGAGCTTCCTGACATAAAGCGTGTCATTGTTAACACTCATGCCATTGAGCCACAGGTTTGTTGCCTCTTGCTAGATTACTGGATTTGAGGGTTGCATTATTTACTAAAGTCACCCCTCTCCATCTCTCTCTCTCTCAATATTTGGATGTTCCTCTGTAACAGGCACTTGTGGAGTTCTTTGGGACCCTTTCCCGAGAATGGGCGCTTGAGTGCATGAAAGACCTTCTACTAGTTAATCTGAGAGGAAACCTTCAAATAATTGTGCAGGTAATTGTCCTTATGTAACTATTAGGAATAAAAAAATTTGTCCCCATTATGTAACATTCTCTCTTTTGCTGATATTGCTTTTGTTTATCCTGCATTGGAGGCTCTAACTTGTGTCTTTGCAGGCTGCCAAAGAATACTGTGAGCAGTTAGGAGTGGATTCTTGCATAAAACTCTTTGAGCAATTTAAGTCTTATGAAGGACTATACTTTTTCTTGGGGTCATACTTGAGCTCTAGGTATTTCTTTCTCTCTCTAGTTATTTATTTATTTATTTTTATTTTGGTGTGTGTGTGGGGGTGAGGGGAGATTAGTAACGGTATGATCAATTCTTTAAAATAAAAAATACAAAGGAAAAGTCATCTGTATAAAAGTGGTATGCCAAGAAAGTTGAGGGAAAAAAGCAATAGACACTACATAATAGGACCTTGCTAATTTATGTTTTGAAACAAAGTGATAAGTTTATAATTTGGTTTGTTGCATCCAATGTTTTTCATATTCTTAATGGCATTTTCGTTGTGGGAACAGTGAAGATCCAGATATACATTTTAAGTACATTGAAGCAGCTGCCAAAACTGGACAAATTAAAGAGGTTGAACGTGTGACAAGAGAATCGAACTTTTATGACCCTGAGAAGACAAAGAACTTTTTGATGGAAGCCAAGCTTCCAGATGCACGGCCACTGATAAATGTTTGTGACCGTTTTGGTTTCGTTCCGGATCTTACCCACTACTTGTACTCAAACAACATGCTTCGCTATATTGAAGGTTATGTTCAGAAGGTAAGATTTTCTATAAAAAAAATTGGCATTATTTGTTCTCTTTAGCATCTTGTATATCTCTTATTTTTCCTTTTACCAGCTCATCTGAATAATTTTTCTATGCACTTGGATTGAACTCTGAAGTAAGTGATTTGGAAGGGAAATTGATTTAGTTTTCTCATGCATAAATGCCATAGGTTAACCCTGGAAATGCTCCTTTAGTGGTTGGGCAGTTGCTTGACGATGAGTGCCCTGAAGACTTTATTAAAGGTCTCATTCTTTCAGTCCGTTCTCTCCTTCCAGTGGAGCCTCTTGTGGATGAATGTGAGAAGAGGTAGATTGTTGACCTCATTTCTTCATCCTTTTTTCGTTTCTCTGTTTCTGTCATGTTCTTGAACTTCAAAATTGTTGACTACAGGAATCGGCTTCGCTTGCTCACACAGTTTTTAGAGCATCTCGTGAGTGAAGGTAGCCAAGATGTGCATGTTCATAATGCTCTGGGTAAAATTATCATAGACAGCAACAACAATCCAGAGCATTTTCTTACCACCAATCCTTACTATGATTCACGCGTTGTGGGTAAATATTGTGAGAAAAGGGACCCCACACTGGCAGTTGTTGCTTATCGACGGGGACAGTGTGATGAGGAGCTTATCAATGTCACAAATAAAAACTCTTTGTTCAAACTACAAGCCAGGTATTTTTTTTTCATGTTGTTTCAAATCTTCTCTATGCTTGAAAAGCACTGTAAACAGAGAATATTAACACCAATATTTCTTCTCAGATACGTTGTTGAAAGGATGGATCCTGACCTTTGGGAGAAAGTTCTTAACCCTGATAATGAGTATAGGAGACAGCTTATTGATCAGGTTGTGTCCACTGCCTTGCCTGAGAGCAAGAGTCCTGAGCAAGTTTCTGCTGCTGTCAAAGCTTTCATGACAGCCGATCTTCCACATGAATTGATCGAGCTTCTTGAAAAGATTGTGCTTCAAAATTCAGCCTTCAGCGGGAATTTCAATCTGCAGAACCTTCTGATCTTAACAGCTATCAAGGCGGATCCATCAAGAGTCATGGATTACATAAATAGATTAGACAACTTTGATGGACCTGCAGTTGGAGAAGTAGCTGTGGAAGCACAATTGTACGAAGAGGCCTTTGCAATATTCAAAAAGTTCAACTTGAATGTACAGGCTGTAAATGTTTTATTGGATAACATTCAAAGCATTGAAAGAGCTGTAGAGTTTGCATTCCGTGTTGAGGAGGATGCTGTTTGGAGCCAGGTGGCGAAGGCCCAACTCAGGGAAGGCCTAGTGAGTGATGCAATTGAATCATTTATTCGCGCAGACGATGCCACTCAGTTCTTGGATGTTATTCGGTGTGCTGAGGATGCAAATGTCTACCATGATTTGGTGAGGTACCTACTGATGGTTAGACAAAAGACGAAAGAGCCCAAGGTGGATAGTGAGCTCATTTATGCATATGCAAAGATTGATCGGCTGGGTGATATTGAAGAATTCATTCTTATGCCGAATGTTGCTAATCTCCAAAGTGTTGGGGATCGTCTATACGATGAAGCTCTGTATGAGGCTGCAAAGATCATATTTGCTTTCATATCTAACTGGGCTAAGTTAGCTATTACCCTTGTGAAGCTGAAGCAGTTCCAAGGTGCTGTTGACGCTGCTCGCAAGGCTAACAGTTCAAAGACATGGAAGGAAGTTTGTTTTGCCTGTGTCGATGCTGAGGAGTTCCGTTTGGCTCAGATATGTGGGCTGAATATCATTGTACAGGTAAATTTCTCGGCTTTTAGTCATTTTTTTCTGGAATTTTAGTAATTAGCTGATGCTGTGTTTGTTCTTGTGCCATTTCGGTGATTGTCTCTTCGTTTTGGGCCCTTTTCTTCTGTCCTCCCTTAATTGATCCCCTAGGCAGGAGAAAGTTGTTCCATCTCCTGAAATAGAGAGACGCAAATGCAACTCCTGAAATAGAGAGATGCAAATGATACATATGATCAATGCAGTTTAATTTGCAAACTGAACACAAGGTTTTGATCTGTTGATGTGAATTCTAGGTGGATGATTTGGAAGAAGTCAGCGACTATTATCAGAACAGAGGATGTTTCAATGAATTAATCTCTCTCATGGAGAGTGGTCTTGGTTTGGAACGTGCACACATGGGGATCTTTACGGAGTTGGGAGTTCTCTATGCTAGATATCGTCCAGAGAAGCTTATGGAGCACATTAAACTATTCTCGACTCGTCTCAATATTCCCAAGCTTATACGAGCTTGTGACGAGCAACAACATTGGAAGGAGCTAACTTATCTTTATATCCAGTATGATGAGTTTGATAACGCTGCAACAACTATCATGAACCATTCTCCAGAGGCGTGGGACCACATGCAGTTCAAAGATGTTGCGGTTAAAGTTGCGAATGTTGAGCTTTACTATAAAGCAGTGCACTTCTACTTACAAGAGCACCCTGACCTTATCAATGATCTTCTCAATGTGCTCGCACTACGTGTGGACCATACACGTGTGGTAGACATAATGCGGAAGGTATGCATGTGTGCATGTTGCCATTCTTTTTGGTTTCATTTTGGTGTGTGTGCATATTGCCCTTCTTTTTGGTTTCATTTTGGTGTACCTGCATTGGTGGCTACCTCAGCTTTAAGATGAGGCAATTTCAGTATGGTCATGTATATCTTCTGTGAGTTTCAGGCTGGCCACCTGCATCTGGTGAAGCCATACATGGTTGCAGTACAAAGCAACAATGTGGCTGCTGTAAATGAGGCTTTGAATGAAATCTACATTGAGGAAGAGGACTATGATAGGTTGCGGGAGTCGATTGATATGCATGATAACTTTGACCAGATAGGCCTCGCACAAAAGGTGAATAAGTCTAGCTTTTCTTCTTGGCAACATTTTTTTTTCATGAATGTTTTTTAATTTAGTATGATCCAAGCAGGTTGAGAAACATGAGCTTCTTGAGATGAGGCGCATAGCTGCATATATTTATAAGAAAGCAGGGAGGTGGAAGCAGTCCATTGCATTGTCTAAGAAAGACAACCTTTACAGAGATGCCATGGAGACGTGCTCCCAATCTGGTGATCGTGAGCTCTCCGAGGAGTTGCTGGTTTATTTTATTGAGCGGGTTTGACACTAAATCATTGCATCTTTATAGTGTGAATTTTATGTTGTTTATCAATTGCCATGGCTAAGACAAAAAAAAGAATGCACAGGTCATTTTTAGATGATCTCTTTTGGTGAGATTTGCCACACACAACACAGCACCCACCCCCCACTCTTTCCCGGTGTGGAATGGTTACTTCTGGTGAACTTTTCATGCAACTTTTCCTTTAGCAGTTGGATTGTGGCAAGGCACTTCCACTTGTTGCTTTGTCCCTCACCAGTCCTATCTCTGGCACCTAGATCTGAATGTCAATTGATTTTCCATCAGTTTAATTCTTATCTTCATGCTTCCACAATCCATCCGTCCTTTCTTTGCCATCACACTGAAATAGACATCTCTCTCTCTCTCTCTCTCTCTCTCTCTCTCTCTCCCTCTCACACACACACACACAAATGGTTAGTATGGACTAATGCGAAGGTGACCTAATTTGTTGTGCTCATGGTCCGCATGTATGTCCTCTTAAACTTAAACACATGCGGTATTTTTTTTTGTTGAGTATTGGAGTAAACAAAATTGACATTTTGGTGATTCTATCTGCAGGGAAAGAAGGAATGCTTTGCTTCATGCCTATTCACTTGTTATGATTTGATACGGCCAGATGTTGCACTTGAATTGGCCTGGATGAACAATATGGTTGATTTTGCTTTTCCTTACCTCTTGCAGGTGAGATCTTTTTTCCCCCCTTGGACTTCCCTATTGCCCTTATATTCTTCTAACTTGTCGCTTGTATCATTGTAGTTTATTCGAGAGTATACAGGGAAAGTAGATGAACTTGTGAAGGACAAGCTTGAAGCACTCAGTGAAGTGAAAGCTAAAGAAAAGGAAGAGAAAGACATGGTTGCACAGCAGGTAGCTATGAGATGAAATTTCTTCTCTGTATTTCTCTCTTTTTTTTTTATTTTTGTTTTTGAGACTGCCATGCTGCTGTAGCATAAAAGATTGTGTGACGTACCTTTTTTTTAATTTTTTTGTGCAGAATATGTATGCTCAGCTGCTGCCTCTTGCTTTACCTCCACCTCCCATGCCGGGTATGGGTGGAGCTTATGGGAACCCACCACCCATGGGCGGTATGGGGATGCCTCCAATGCCACCATATGGAATGCCTCCAATGCCCTCTATGGGTGGGTACTGATCTTGGATAATGCAGGGTGCATCAGAATGCCGCCTGTACCACTTCCAGGAGTTTACCTCTCAATCAGTGCCATGGGGTCACAGATCCGAACAAGCTTTATTTGTGTTATTTTGCTGTAGCTGTGTTTCTTCCCCCTTGATATTCTTTTGGTAGCAGGCATTTTTGTGCTGCCGTTGAGGCTGAGCTTGGCATTTTCTGTGGACTATGTTCATGAGAGGGTAAGATGATGGTTGGTCTTGAGAGGGTAAGATGATGGTTGGATTGATGGTTGTTTCTTGTATAGGTCCCTTGGTTTGTTGGTGTGACTTTGTTTTTCTTTAATCAGTGTATTCATTAGAATTCGGAACTGAGACTGATCTTTAGCTTTTGCATATTTTTCCTATATATGAGATCTTTGCTATTATTTGGAAAATTTCAACCATTCAACCTTTTCTCAAACTACGCCCGAGGTTTAGACATGTCTACAAAAGAAGGAATTGAGAATTTTGTATTTTTATTGTTTCTTGCCATCTTGATTTTGGTGGTCATTGTGCTTAATCATGTTTGTATGTGGTGACTGAAACAAATTCTTTTATAGCATATGTCAGTTCACCTGTTTGGTTTTATAGTGGAACTTCTTAGGCTGTATCTATTCTTGATGTCTTTCCTGTTTCCTGCATCCAATAGGTGTCGCTTTCAAGGATTATATGCTTTTTCTTTTGTCAGCTTTCAATGATTACGTGCTTTTTCTTTGAGATTATATAATACTTGCTTCTCCTTTGCGGGTACTTAACATTATTATGTTGAGGTCAGTGGTTATTTGACTAATAAAAGAGCAGTTTGTGTGAACATGCCATGAATCAGTTCCTGAAAACCCTTTTGCCTGAGATTTCTACTCGCGCAATATATGCGATAGCGTTGGTACTTAAAATGGTGCAAGTACTTAAAATGTAACATGATGTAATATGTTAACATCACATGAATAGCTTGAGAAAAATTATAAAAAACAGTTGAGGGGGAACAACTGGTCTTCAAAGGCTTTTTTGTCATTAACCATTTAGGTATTATATAAGAAGTGAGTGAGCGCGCGCGCGCGCGCACGGGGCCGGTTCACACCCCCCCCCCCCCCATTTTATTGTTTTCCCTGTACGAATCCCTACTACATCCTGCAGCTTCCAGTACAAACCCACAGACACATAAAAGTGAATGTTAGAGGGCAAGCATGTGCTTCATATTATTTTATGGCAGGGCTATAATGCAGCCTTCCTTAATGCATGATGGGTTTCGCCTTTTAATTGAGTTTAGAAAAAATGCTAAAACTGGTGGAAGAATTTTTTTTCTATTTTGTGCAGATCTTTTTATCATGCCTACTAAAGAGGTTAAAAAAAAGCATCCAGCAGCAGTGATGCCAGTGCCACCGCACTACAGCAGCCTCAGTCACGTTTTCACCCCATCATGATGTGGAACCCACTCTTAATGGAATTGATATAGCACTAGAGATATTGGTGTTGATATTCATGTTGGACGGTCCGGTGACGGCAGAATTTTGGAGATCTTTCCGCATCATACTTTTTTTTTTTTTTCGCGCTGTCTTTTTTCTTCGAGAGAAGAAAATTGGCGGTGTCCTCCGACCCAGTCTGTGGTATTTGCTGGGGAGAGAAGAATAAAGGAATGAGTGGTTCTCTTTATCTATCCACTCTCAAATCCTTGTTGATGCATATGAAAACGTTCTTTCTGCAAAATCCCCGGCTACAACACGTCTTACTCACAAAACCTAACAACAGTAACCATACACAAGAGGAAAGTCTACCCACCTGCACCGACGACTACAGCAGCAGCAGAAGATCGATGCAAGAAATCGCACAACTCTACGCACTATGAAAATCCGTCATGAAATATTTTTAACAGTGCATATTGCAATTTGGTCAAGGTCAGGTCGGTATGTATAAGAAATCGACCCGACCCCTTGCCATCCTTAAATAGAGGCTGGTTAATATCACTTTTATTGATGTCAATTAAAAAAAAAAACTTGATCAGATTTCAAGTTTGACATGTTGAGTTTGAGTTTTAGGGAGTGATTATACGATTTTTTTTTAAGATATTTTTTTTTTCTGAAAGTTCAAATCAAATGTATACATGCGAAATCCTCTAAATTTTTACGTTCAAATTGTGGGACTACCTGTTTACCGATGATTATTAGGTTGGGTATGTTTGCAAGAATTCTTGACTTCGTCGATAGGGGTTCTGAAAGTATGTCAGAAACTCTTGACTACCGAAGAGGACTTTTAGATATTGAGATTGAAACAATGCCAAAATACAGAAATTATCAGCAAGAAAGTGGATTTTCAGAAATTAACAATTGCACATGTATGTCCTGCTCTGGCCTGTTCACCAATTTCATGGCCGAGGACGACGTCGAAGGACCCGGGAATTTGCTCTCTTGCTGAAGCAATGCCCATGGCCCCCTCTTCATTCATGTGGGATTCGCAAATATTATCGGCAGTAACAAAAGCGGAAAAAAAAATTCATAGGTACACCTTAACAAAATATATATATATATATATATATCTTGGCACCGGAGTGATCACATATTGCTACTCTAATGTTTTTTTATTTTAAATGCTGTGGGGCAGCATTGAATCCGATGCTCATGTTTTACTCCAACATTGAATCCGATGTTCTCCAGGTTTTGCAATAGGAAGTTTGGATCTTCTTCCTCCATCCTCTCCGGGTTAAAAAAAAGAAACAATGGTAATTTTATCTGCAAAAAAGTTCCTTCTATCACAACTCTCTTTGTTCTTTTATCTCTATCATTATCAAGATTCTCAGAAGAAGACCAGATAAATTGTGGAGGCGTCCATTTCCCTTTCCCTTTCCCTTTCATACACAACGCCCGTCTTGTCCTCCTCTTTAAAAACCCTAACCCTAACCCTAACATCCTCATGTCTAAGACCCCATCTTCATCTCAATCTCAATTTCTCCACTTCTTTTCTTTTTGTGTGTTCAAAGAAGAATAAGAAGAAAAAGAATTCATTTTTCTGTTGTCGCTTCCTTCTTTTACTCTTTCTTTTGTAGAGAAGACTGATGCATCGGTAAGAATTTCATTTTGAAAATACCCAGTTGCATCTTTTGAGCCTTCTTTGTTTGTTTTTGCCTTTTTTTTTTCCTTTTTCAATGAACTTTCTGGTTTTTGATGCAGCAGGCGCTGGAATTACTAAGGAAATCAAGGTTTCTGAGTGGGTTTTTGTAATGTTCGATTCCTCAATTAGGGATTTGTTTGCTAATTTTTGTGATTTGTGCTGTTCAATGATGTTTATGTTCTAATTGAGTATTTGAAGGTAGAATTGGAGGGACCCTAACTTAGTTTTGGTAGTTTATGGACCAATTTATTATTTTAATTAAGTTAATCATGCAATATCTCACACCATTTACTTGCATCATGTGCATTTTAGCATGGGCCTCATGAATCTAGAGTGGACCCTACCCACTTAAGACAAGTTACCTATATAGAACCTTTATGACCTTTCTTGCCCTAACTAGAGGACTTGTTAGTAAATATCATAGTATCCAAGTAACTATAGATCTATATAAAGGCACACATCCCATAATTACAACCTCTTGTACCTTCTAGAGAAAACCTTAGCTCCCAATCTCATTTCTACTTCATCTCCTACGCCTCCCAAGCCAAGAGTAAGTGATTGAGAAACTCTTAACCTGCATTTAAGAGTGTTTCCATCTTTTTCTTCACTTTCACTTGCCCATTTGGTATTTGGATTGGAGGAAAAGGCCTAAGTCACCATTGGCACATTTCCAAAGGTGAGCAACTCAATCCTTTTTAAAGTTTTAGCCATTAAATAGTGTAAAAATGGATTTTCTTCCAAGCTTAGCCTTGTTTATTCATCCTTTCATGGCATTCATTTCATCTTTTTTTCTTCTTTTCATATCATTTCATCAATAGGATATTGTTTGAGCTAAGAGACTGAGGATTTCTCCATTTTGGCCCTTGGTTTTGGATTTGGAAGTAACTTATGGCAAGTACAAGCAAATGGATAATGACATAATGGGTTATGTTATTAGTTCTTTGGCCATTCTTTATTCTAATGCATTATCACAGCTCATCTTCTCTATTATTATATATTAAGCCAATTGCATGCAATTGCCAAATCCTTGCCAATTGAGCAATTGATTTTGACCAAATTATGTTGACTGCCTTCATCCTCTTGAGCCACATTTTTAACTACTCTTCTCTTCATTCCTCTCCAAACGTTTCTTTGCCCGATTACTCTTCATATCTTTTCAACTTCCTCTATTCCTCATTCTTCTCTGCCTTCCTAATCACCTCCTAATGATAATTTAAGTAATATCAAACGTTTCATCTCCATCGCCAATTCAACAGTAATAGAAACTGTTTCATCTCCATGCTCAAAAATATCAGCACAGGTATAAGGAAGTGTTTCATCTCCACGTCCAGGCACCTCAACAATACCTATCCAAGTAATATGACCTATTTCATCCCCATGTCCAGGCAACTCTATTTGAAATTGATGGATCCACTGCTGCCACTGTGCACTGCATTTTCCCTTGCTTCGGTCGCCACAATTTGTTGCAAACGAACTGCACTTCCACGCTGCTTTTCCCCTCCACTACTACTCGGTCATCATTATCACCACAGCCCAATTGATGGTGGGCCAATTTTTCCAATGTATCCATCATGTCCATCCACTCTTAGGTAGAGGTGCTTTATATTTTTCTCAATTTTCTTTTCATTTCTCCTCTTCTGGTTATTATTATTGTTAGTTGTTCTATGTGCTTTGCGTGTGTTTGAGAAAATGCTGCAATGAACTGTGATGGTATGGAATGTCAAGGTATTAGATACTTTTTTCCCTTGAGCCATATTTTCAATATCTAATATTTCTAGACTAGATACTATAAGGTGTTAGATACTGTTTCCCCTTGAGCCATATTTTCAATATCTGATATTTCTAGACCAGATACGATAATGATTTAGCATATTTCCTATTTCTATTTCATTGTGGTTAAATGCAGTTACCATTAAGGGTTTAATTGGGTTCTATTAGGTTCGATTTATGTATAATCTCAATGTTTGATTTATGCCAACATGACCCCTGCAGAAACCTTGTGTCTTAGACTTTCAAGTTTGTGATTTGAGGGTTGGAAGTTGAAGATTGTTGATTCAGGAGGGTTTATTAGAGTAAGAAACATAAAGAGTTGATCATTCTTAAGTAGATATATGTCATTCCATATTTCTATTGTTTGTTTGTTCTGTTTCACACTCGTTGATCATTCAATGTTGTCCATCTTCTTTATGGAATACTCTCAAACTCCTAGAAAATATTTCACATGCTATGGTGACCACGAGGTATTGTTATATTGTCACACAAACTCCTCAAATCATGTATGATTATTTCTCTGATTGATTTTTTTTATTTATAACTTTTTTGCCTCTAGGTTTAGGAAGGTGGCTGAAAATTAGCATGTCCATGGTGTTGTTTTTGCATACAGCAATTTTCGTACTTAAATTAAGAGCAAAGTATCCTACTTAAATTAAAAGCAAAGTATGGATTTTCCCTTTTAGGAATAGATTTGGGTTTAAGGAACATTGGTTGGAATTCCCTGTATCATTAATGAAACCAACAGTGAAATAGAAATTAAAATTTGACGAGTTGAGGACAAATTGAAAAAGAATATAATATTCCTCTTCACATACCAATTTGCCCAAAAAAAGGAGAACTCCACATAGTCGAACACCATCTCTATTCCATTTAGTCCCTCACTTTGTACATCTGTTTCTTAAATTCTATGGATGTTGGACTTCCTATATAACCTTGAAAAAAAGAGAGAAAAAAAGAAAAAGAAAATGGAGAAAGCAATTTACATGGAGAGGGTTTTCTGCCTTTCCCTTCCGTGCCCTTCCCCTCCCTTCCCCATTTGTTTTTTACCTCTGAAAGTTCTCTGTTTTTTCTTTGCTTGTTTAGGAATATTATCTTCTTTCTTCTTCTTTTTTTCCTTCTTTTGACGTGTTTCGATGTGCCCCAAATTGCATTGTTTTGAAAGCCATGGTCTCATTTCTTCTAGTGATAAAACAATTTTTCAGTGCTGGATTTGTTGATGACCAGGTACCCTCAGGCTTGCGACTGGTCTGTACATGTGCAGGTTGAAGATTGCATTATTTTGTTTTTAGGGGCAAAGCATATTCCAATCATGTACTCATTGTCAATTATTGCTCAGTTCCACCAATTATTGTTTTAGTATAATTTTATCTATAATTTAACATTTTGATGATTGTAGGAAATTTAGAAGTTTGATAATCTACTCTAATAACAGCAACTATAGGTATGTTTTTAGGCATGTTGCCAAACAGGTGTTGGGTGTTAGAATATGATAGATTACGATGCCAAATAACATGCAAGGGATATGGTTAAAAATAGATTTTAGTGTCAATAAATGCGTTTAAGACGCATGTTCTATTTTGAAGTATCCCAGCATAGTAAGTTGTGTATCATCAAAGGGATACTCAATGAGATATCCTTGCAAAGAGTCTACTTTATGACAAGCTTTGATACTAGGGAAGGAATTATCTTTGCTTGCATAGCTATATTACTATTTTGTCGTGCCATATTATCCCCAGGCGTGACTATAGTCATGTTTGATGTTCTAATATAAACTTTCTACTGGTATGTTTGATGTTCTAATATAAATTCTCTACTGGTATGTCTCATTTTCAGTTGTCTCCAAGAAAACAATGAATAATCTAATATTCTGATGATCTTAATCGGATGTGCACCCTTTTGCTCCTCTCATTCCTTGAAGAATAAAAGGCCTGTCTTATCTGCCATGATGTAATTCTTGTTTATTTGACCAAGTGAATTTTTTCATCAGTAGTGGATCAAATGGTTCAATTTTGCTAATGAATTCTAAGAATATTTCCTTTGCTATATTAATTCTAAATCACTCCGAATTATTGATAATAAATCGCAAGTCATGTTGAAATGATCGATCATACATCAAAGGCATTAAATTAATATTTATCTCCCTTCAACCAATCTTTCATGGGTAACCCCATTTTAATTTAGAAGGTAGGAAGTTGTATAGCTTAGTCATCAAAATTGATGCGCCAGTTACGTGGTTATAAAAATCAGCATGATGTTTTTTTTATCGATTGTCTATAAATATTTATTTTCTTTTATCTTGATCATTGATATTGGCATCTCACAATTCTTATGTAGAAAATTAAGGTTGAGAAAGTTGAGTAAGTTGTTGGCAAGATTAGGGGTCTTTGGAGGTCTTCTATTTTTTGTTTGAAAGTGAATAGCGTACAATTGATCACTTGCAACTGTCTGGCATTCGCCAGCTTCAGAAGTTTCCAAAAAGAAAGTAGTCCTTCAACGCTTTCTTAGTCATAAGGGGAGCTACATATGAGAGAGATGGTATTTCTAGCACCGCAATGTATGGACTATCACAACTCCTTACAAGCAGAACATTGGTGCCTTCCAGAGTGTTGATTTTTTTCTTTGAAGCCACAGTGTTTGAATTACAATTTTCAAATGTCACAAGTGTTGGCGCTTTTCCTTTGTCCAAAAGCACATTGTATGATCAGTTGATGACCTCGGCCACCTTAGCAGCTAAGACTTTGCTAGCGATAGCAACATTAGCGGCAATTCCAAATAAGAAAGTGTTGGTGACAACTGCTGCCAAATTAAACGTGGATAAGAATAAAATGGATGCTTGAAAAAAAAAAGAAAACTTGTAGAGATTAGGAAGCATATAGGATTTTGTTTTTATTATTTTTGTTGTATCATGATCAACTAATCAATAAAAAAGTTGTAAATGTTAGGTTGATTAACATTATTATCAGTGCAAAGTGGATTCAGCGATAAATAACAATATTAGTCTTAACATTTTCTTATATGAGATCTCACAACTTTTTCAAAGCTCTTGGCAATGGATAAGAA
Source organism: Sextonia rubra (assembly GCA_037013555.1). Lineage (NCBI taxonomy): Eukaryota > Viridiplantae > Streptophyta > Magnoliopsida > Laurales > Lauraceae > Sextonia > Sextonia rubra. The sequence continues at coordinate 49,512,491 of JASUAD010000013.1, read as the reverse complement.
CCGTGTGTGATAAAAAAGGTCATAACCCTTACTGTCTTTGCTACCATGAGATGTCTTGACGCCAGAGGAAATGCACTCTTTTTTATTATCACTACTATATTGATGACCTTTTTAGCCATGGTCTATAATTCTACATGTTAATTAAACAAATAGTTTTTAAGGGCTGCTTTATTGGTAACTTCACAAGTCGCTTGGCTGCATATAGGTATGCTGCTCTTCCCGGTGGGCTTCCTATTCCCTCGTGTACTCTCTTGGGTCCTAGCCCCCTATGCTACGGTCCCAATATATATGCTAACTTTAGAGCCTATAGCAGAATTATGAGTACCTGCTAGACTATAATTTTCTTTAAATTTTATAATATATATTTAATATTATCAATTACATTGCCTGTGCTGAGCACGGGCACTTTTCACTAGTATTTCATGAATGGAATATGCCTTTGGGTTTGAAAATGAATGTTGATGGAATAAATGTGGGTTTGAATGAATGGAAGTGGAAATGGTACTACATATGTTAGATTTGGTGTAATGTATTATAGATTTTATGTAGGTGAAGTTTGGAATAAAAAGGAAAAGGTTCGGAACCAAACAACCTGAAAATGCAAAATCCACATTAGGTCCAATCGATTGGACACGTGTCTGATCGATCGATTTGACCCTTTGACTTTGATCCGATCAATTGGACTTAAGGCTGATTGATTGGGTAGGGCTTGCGTTTAAGAAATTAATTGTTTAATCTATTTTATTTAAAAATCCTTTATACAAAGCCTATTTTCAAAACTAATGTAATTTGACTTGATGCAGTCAATTTTACCTTAGGGAATTTTGAGCTTGAACATGGGGTTAGGTATTATATTAGGACGCTAGGTAAACCTTATGAATGTGTAGGACTTTACCTTTGGAATCTCTACACCTTACATCTGACTAACGGAATTAAATAGAGTAAACAAGGAACATGTTAGCTGTCATGCATCCTTATTAGATATTCCGATCAATTCTAATGTTATAACCTCACGTGTGGACATAAGAATCTAATATCTGTATTTATACACAATGCGGTACCAAGAACTTCGGTATTATTGACATTGAGTGGCTTATGGTCATATTGAAATTGAATGCTAAGGACACGGGCATGTTAAAATAGATTGGCTTGTAAAACATCATTGTCTCTCAACAATTTGGAAATTTATGCATATTGTCATAACTTTCATATACACCACTTTCTCTTATCTTATTAGTTCAGTTATGTTCTTTCATTTTCCCTTATATTATTCTTGTTTTTTACTATCCATATTTGGCAATAACATGCTTAAGTTACCTTCACATAATGTGCAAGTAAGTTATGATCAGTAAGTATAATACATACAATTGCATGGTATATTTTATTATGTTATTGATTCATAGAGTTGGTACTACTAACTCCACTCTATGAGGCTCTACGAGGCTGAGTATGAGTTTGATATTTGTCACCACTGAAGTTGGTTCCCGATAAGAGTATATCGACGCTCCCCTGGGAAATCGAGCTCGCTACCTGATTTATGTCTTGTATATTTTTTGCTCCTACCTATAGGGAGGATACTAGCCACGTGGATTTCCAATTTGCAAGTAGATTCTGTTATAAATGATTCTATGCTAACATGCCCAGTTACGCTTTTGACCTCTGATAAATTAACATGTTCTAACTATGTTCGGTACAATATGTGATTTATTACTTGGTTTTTTTTAAGTTGTAAAACTTAGGGGTGTTACCCTTAGTGTTGTATGAGCAGATCCTAGCCAGACCCGATTACCATCGTGCACCTAGAGGATTTTGTGCAGGTCCCTCCAGGACTAACTGAGTGGGGTCCAGATGATGTCTTTTATTAGACATACACGATAAAGTGTCACATGGTTATAACATTTATGAATCATGGAGATATGGATTACTTTGCTTATCATTCCATCATCTTTTATTAGAGATATTGTATTTATTTTCATATTGGTGCACATGTATTTATTATTGATCTTTGACCATTTTGCACTAATGTATTTTTATCTATTTTATGCACTTGTTTACTTCATTTGGACATGTAGACTTCCATTGAGATCGTGTTGCATTTAGTATCTATTTATGCATTTATTATGGAATGGCTTATCACATGTGGTTTATGAGTGTGTTTTAACGCCAAGGCTTTCTGCAAGTTACCTTAAATATTTTGTGCTTATAGATCTTCCTCGTATATTGAAATGTGAAAAATTCTCTTATAGAATTTGTATTTGCCTTGGTGCGGTATGAGTTTCGATGGGATTACGTCATGCCATGCCACAGGTCTAAGACGTGACAGTTTTTGTATAAAATTAAAAAAACAAGTAATAAACCCAGTTTGGTCTTTAGTATCTTTGGGGCTTTTGTGGGTTGCTTTTTCTTTTTATATCTGTAATTGGATTTTTCGTTTTGATGAGCATGATCTGGAATTCGGTGAAGATGTGGAGATGGGTGGAGTTGACTGTGAAGTGAAGGTGGGCTAAGTTGGTTTGGTGAAGGCAAGGAGCTGTGTGTTGGGTCACTGGTGGGAAGAAGAAAGTGGTAGGGATGGTAGAGGCTTGGTGAAGGAGGACGATGTGTGGTGAAGGTGGAGTCTATGAAGAGCTAGGTTGGTGGAGATGTGGATAGTGGGAAGTGTGTGACCTAGTTGAGATAGTGTGGAAATATACAGGGGACGTGGTGGGGTTTTTCTTGAAGACCGGAGATGAGGGAAAGGATCCCAAATGGCAGCGTTTTGTTAATACCTGCATCGGATCCGATGCTTGGACCTTTTATTCTAGCATCGAATCCAATACTCCTCTACAGTGTTGAGAAAAAAAAAACACCTCCCACTGCTAAAATGATTTTTTTAAATGGGTGACCTTTAATGATTTTTCTTGTAAGATCCTAAAAAAAAGAAGACTCACAGTAGAAAATAAACAACAATTGGCTATATAATAAGATATAATGCTTCCAAGGCCAAATAATCAGCTAACAGAAATAACAACCAATAGATTTCAAGGGATGAAATTGGAGTCACCGCACAGTACTTGAATTTCTGTTCAATATTCTTGACAACAGTTCCACAATCCAAGCACTTCGGAGACCCAAGTAACTGAAACCAATATTCCAATTTCAGCAGTTGTTAGATCCCTCAATCTTAAAACGAAATCATACCCAAATCCTCTCTAGCATTCAAAAATCCTAAAATGGAATCAAAGCCAGAAACACTCACAAAAAAAAAAAAAAAAAAAAAAAAAAACCATCTCATCAACAGAGGGATGTTAAAGAAGGCAACATTTTTGTCCTTGTTAGGATTATCATCCGGGATGAAAGTTGGTTTCTTCTGCACTGCAAATCGCTTCCAAGCATTCTTCGTGTATGGCTTAATGTGGAAAATCAATACAGGGAAAGGGATAAAATCCAGGTCAAATTAATTACAAACAGAGTAAGGGGTAGCGTATGGCCTAAAAAATTCCTCTGAAATGGCTTTCTGGAGTACGTCATTGAAGCGGATGAGATGGAAATCTATCAATACAGTTGTTGATCCTGTCAATTGCATCACTTCAATCGCAGATTCGTAAAACGATACGGGCAGTTGTACTACCTTATTCAAAGTCCCTGAGAGTTGTATTACCTTATTCAAAAGGTTTCTTCCTCACGCAAAGTTTACTCCCCTTACGCAGAGGGCCAGAAGACCCAACACCATAGGATAGGATTAACAAAATATATATATATATATATATATAAGAGCATTCAAGAAATCCACAAGCTTAGAGTGTTGCTTCCAGGAGGCCAATCGCATCAACCTCATTTTATGAGATTGAAAGTGATATCTATATGATCTGGAGCGGCAGAACTGACAAGCCTTGAAAATTGGAGCATAGTTGGACCACTTAGGAGACCTAATGGTTGCTTGTAAGTTGCAACCTTATTCCTCTCATGCATTGAGGGTGATGATTTAAGGATATATATATATTTTTATGAAAGATAAAAGTTTATCTTTCTATTCTCATGGTGTAAAGTATAAGATAGGGACCATAATAAATTATCCCCGTGGGGCATCCCGTATCAAACCCACATCCTGGGTCAGGAGAACAAAGCACAAGTGCCCATAACTAGGCATACCTATACCCACAAAACAAGTATTCAATTCAACAACTGTAAAACAAGTAGGGTATATGGCGTAGTAGTGAATTTTATTTTGTTTCGGTCGAAATGATCGAAATTTTTTGTTCCAAGCCTTTAGTTGAAAGAAATGGGAGTTAAAGTTTTTGGGTTGAATTTTGGTCAATTCCAGCCTATTTCAAACCAATTTCGATTGCCCATTTCAGTCTATGCCGGTCCATTTCAGTTTGCAGCATGATCTTCACAATTTTTTTTATTTTTCTTCTCAATATTCATATCAAGGAACATGTATAATTTATATTTTATTTTTGGTTTTCTATTTTTTTGCAAAATTTATATTTTTTTTAGTTTTCTATTGGTTTTACATGTATGTATATATTTTTTAATTTTTATTATTCGAATAGGTTGTTTCAAAAAATTTCATTGAAATTTCAAAATCCCAAAATATTTCATTTTAGAGAGTAGACCGAAATGAAATTAACAACTACGTTTTGTGGGAACAAACTTTGTATTCTAATGCTTTCCTCAACCAAAAAGTGATGTACCAACAGAGTGGTCAAATTTGAACCGCAGTGTGATTATAGCTCCAACCCCTGTTTTGTTCATATGTGTCTCATTTACTAACAAAAACATCAAATATAAAACCCAAGGCCAGCTCCAACCCCTATTTTGTTCATACATGTCTTATTTACTAACAAAAACAAGGCCAGCCCAAGAATTCCCACCATGAAGCATGGGATATTTCAGTGATGAAGTGAAGGGACACACATTAAGAGATCACAAAATAAATAAATAAATAAATAAATAAATAAATAAAAGAAAAGAAAGAGGGGTCATGTACTTTAAAAGCCCCTGTGTACTTGGCATACCTATTGGAGTAAAGTAAAGTAAATTGGAGCTCCCATTTATTAGACATAAAAAGATGTGAGGCAATATTAAAGAGGGGTACTAGCTTTTTTAGAAGTAAAAACGCTCTTTTTTGCAGTGAATATGGGATTATGAATGTAGAGAAATAATTAATGTTATTTTTAAAAATGAGAAAAAGTCACCATATGATTTGTCCTTCATTGGAGAATAGAAAGAGAACAGAAATGCTTCTCTTTGAATGGAACATTCATAAGAATTTTTTTCTATTAAAGGTACAAACATATATGTATATTTAAAAAAAAAGTCAAATAACAATATTTTCAAGCCACTACTAAATAACAAAACTGCTTATATGCTTTATACAGAAAAAGTAAAAAAGATTCATTATTAAGTTACATAAGACAAAAAAATTATTACATTATAATTAGACCTCATCTTACTGAATTTAAATTTTTGCTCACTTTACAAAAATTACCAAACAAGTAAAGAGATTTTTTCGAATAAATAACTTTAAAAATCTAGATTCCTACTTCAACAATAAATTTTAATTGAGCAATGTTATACTTACACCTTTCATTTACTCTTTTTGGTTGCACCCTAGTGTGTTTAGTAGTTCATATTATCCCGAATATGGCCCACATTCCACCTTAAATGAATGTAAATCACAAAAAACGCGAGGAATTAAGTTTAGACTTTCTCAATTTAATTTGTGCAGATTTGAGATATGGACGTAGTCGGGACGCACTCACGTGCTTATCCCTTATTTCTCACGTGACTGCCCAAACCAGAAGATCAGCCATACCTTTCCTGCTATATATGCATACACATACCAGCAGAAATGAAGCCCTAAAAACGCTTTATCACTTACTCCCCACAAAAACTCTATAAAACCCTTCTCTCGCCTCTCTCTCTCTCTCTCTCTGTCAGTCCCATTTCCCACACACAGGTTGAGAGAGCCCACACAAAACCCTAGATTTCGACTCTTCTAGGGTTTTCTCTTTGACTCTTGCATCCGATTGAAAGAGATCGCGAAGATGTCTGACGATGAAACGTCAAAGGAGGAGAAGGAGCTCGATCTCACTTATCCTGAAGTCGTCACCAAGTACAAGAGCGCTGCTGAAATCCTCAACAGTAATCTCTCCTCCTCCTCTTCCTTCTTCTTCTCAGAATACGATCTTAAACCCTAGAGGTTACCTTATTTGATGTCCTTGCTTGGATTTGTTTTCCGTACTGACGTTTGTTTGGATTGCTAAACGCGCACAGAGGCGCTGCAGCTTGTGCTGTCCCAATGCAAACCTAAAGCGAAGATCGTCGATATTTGCGAGAAGGGTGATTCCTTCATCGGAGAGTGAGTTTGTTTTTTTTTTTCCTTTCTTTCTCTCTCTCTCCAAGAGAGTTCTTGGCTATCTGATTGAGTTGATGTGGTTGTTGAGTGTGCGCTGGCTTTGATATTTGCATGGATAGGCAAACAGGGAACATGTATAAGAACTCTAAGAAGAAGATCGAAAGGGGCGTTGCTTTCCCCACTTGTATATCGGTCAATAACACCGTCTGCCACTATTCTCCGCTTGCCGGCGATGAAAGCGCGCTGGAAGAGAATGATATTGTGAAGATGTGAGAGGATTGTTTCATTATGATAAAATGTTTCATATGTATATTGTTTTTATACGTTTTTGAATGACTGTCGTTTCGTTTTGGCAGCGATATGGGGTGCCATATTGATGGATTCATTGCTGTAGTTGCTCATACTCATGTACTACAGGAAGGGCCGGTTTGCGGTAGGGCTGCCGATGTTATTGCTGCTGCTAATACTGCTGCTGAGGTTGCTTTAAGGCTTGTGCGGCCAGGAAGAAAGGTAAAATATGTGAACGGCTTTATTCTTATTGTAATGGCTGTATGTTTCACCTTTACATGTAATGTGTGTGGCCCTCTTGTTAGTAAGAAATTTGTTTATGCATGACCTGTCAAACTTCTGGTTAGATGTGTAATCCAGAAATGTCGAGTCTCCCATTAGTGATATTTAGTGTGTTCAGAAAGTATAGTGGGAGTAGAAAAGGCATGCGACTTGTGTATTCCTAGCAAGACGATTTCACTTAGTTGTCAATTTCGGTTTGTGGACCACTTGTTGAAAAGAGCCACACAGGAAACATTTGGTTCAAAATTTCAGTTCATTTCAATCCATTTTGGCCCAAATTTTCATTTTTTAAAAAAAATGTATGTGAAATAAGATACAAGCTATAAAACAACTGCATTTCGTTTAGGAGCTGAGATTTGAGGATGCATATCTGATTTCATATTGGCACATACACAGCTTATGAATTATTTGTTTGGCATGTAGAAATAACATGTTTCATTAGTGATTTTGTAGAAAAATGAAATGTATAACCATTCAAAATAAAAAAGAAAAATCAAATTATATAATTTCTACGCTGTTTTTAAATTTTAATGTATTTATATTTTGAAAATCTATGTACACTTACTTTTTTTTTTTTATTTTTTTTTCGGAACGAAACTCTGAATGTACCACTGAAAGTTTGAATTGGTCAAAACATTTTAGTTTGGAGCCAAACCAAAATTGGGTCCCAAGTGATATTGATAACTGTGCTCAGCCGTCCAAGCTGGAATCTCCCCCTCAATGTCTTGCATAGTGCTTATTCTGTTTACTGGTGGGCACAGGCTGAAATGAATCATTCAATGTTATTGCCCTTTTATCTTCACACTGTTTGTGTTCTGGTACACGTTGAAATTGCTAAAAATTCTGTGGAACGACCACCAAAAAATGGGATCTTTACCTTTATTCTTTTACTTGCACTTCTCTTTTTAATGCAATGCTGGTGGTAATGGGGACTTTCTAAGGGGAATACAAATTTGACATTTGTACGTTTGCGCCCCTACACCAACCCTCCATTAATGATGGATATGTGTTCTGATGGCACCAATGGTTTTATTGATGGACCCGAGCAATGGTTTGTTTATAGATGTGGCATGCATTACTGATGGGACTCTGATGAATGGAGTTCAAACTTTTGACACAGTCACCTCGCCTTGGAGTTATCACTATGTGCAACTTAAGGAGTATTGAAATAATAAGGGGAAAAGAGTTTCATGAATGTATAAATGACAGTATAGAAGGAAATTTATATAGGACGAGATATAAATCTCGTGTATTTGTGATCCTAATATGATTCTCTCTCTCTCTCTCTCTACATGAATAATTCTGTGTCGATCTCTTTTTTTCTAAATAAGATTTTCTTTCCTTATATTATTGTTATTTTTTCTTTCCTATTTTTTATTGATTACATGCCAATCACTTCTTGTTTTTTGGTGGAAATCATTCCTTTGGATGATCGTAGTTGATCTCAAGCTTATGAGCGAGTGAACTTCTACTCCGATAGAGTGAAGTGACTTTTCTGTTTTGATCTTCAATGATGAACTTATATAAAGCTTATTAAACTCCTTTGCAGTGAGTTGGCTCTGTTTGTTGCCACCACACCACACCGCCCCCCCCCCCCCCCCCCCCCCCCACCAAAACAAAACAAAACAAAAAAAAAACCACCCCACCTTCCTTTTTTTTTTCTGATAATAATGTGAGTATCCCTGAGGCCTTTGACCCAACAAGATAAATCCACTGGGTGTTGTAAATACGCACAAATGTTCAAAGGGGCAAAAGGGCAAATCTGGGGTGGTTTCAAACATAAGTCATGGGGAGTAAACCCACACTGATGCCGCTCCTGACTCCAACTTCAGGTTTGGCTCAATTTAAGTCCTAGATTGGCAATTTGGCATGACTCCTCTAAATGATGACAATTCTTCTAAAGCCATGGGACAACATCCAAATGAGGCTTTTGTCATAGTTATTCTGATAGAGGATACGCCTTTTCTGCTAATATTCCAGAACTAACTAATTTTACATGCAGGGTCTTGAATATCTGTGCTATGGAAAGCATATCTGAAAGGAGCCAACTTTCTTTGTTGCATCTTACTTGATTTCAAATTGTTCCATTTGGAAGAAGGCATATGTTGCTTCTTGGCAGATAGAACTTTTTTCTGTGAAAATTCTAGGAGGCATTTGTTTTTTCTTTTTTGATAACTGCAAAATTTTTATTGCACAAAATTCTAGAAGGCATGTTGTGCTGAAATACCAGATAAATTTGAAATAATTCCTCTAAATGATGATAATTACTCTTAAGCTATGGATCAACATCCAAGTGAAGCTTTTGTCATAGTTACTCTGATAGAGGATTGTGCATTTTCTACAGCTTTAAGGACTAATTAATTTAACATCCTCTGCTTACTAAGTTTCTGTTATGGATAGGCTCAATTTAGGAGACTAGGTTGACATGGTTCCTCTAAATGACCATAGCTTTTGTTAAGCTATGGATCAACATCCAAGTGAAGCCTTTTGTCATAGTTACTCTGACAGAGGACATGCCTTTTCTCCTAGAGCTCGAGGTCTGACTAATTTAGTATATATGGTCCATTTATGTTTTATTCTATTGAAACATTTGAGGATCTGTTTTTCTCTGCTATATTTGTAAACTGCTCTACATCTGATTAAGGTATCATGGTAGTGGCTTATTGCCATTTGAAGATAGTATTTTGTGTATCTATATAAAGAAACATTTGCTTTCCAGTCTATAAGATTAAATGGAAATGATTCCTCTAAATGAAGATATTTTATTTGAAGCTAAGGATCAACATCCAAGTGAAGCTTTTGTCATAGTTACTCTGATAGAGGATCTCTCCTTTCTGTTATGGCTTCCAGGATTGGTTTATATATATATATATATATTTATTATATAGAGGAGTCTTCATGTGCTTATGTCCCTCACCATTTTGGTCAAAAAGGTGTGTGAGGTGTGATGGTTTTGTCCTTTTGCATATAAATACCTTCCAAAAAAGGTGTGTCCCTCACCAAAATGGTGAGGGACATATGCACATGAATATTCTCCATATATACATATATATAGGTTCTTGAAGTTCTCGTCTTGGGGTAGCTTATGAGTAGGGTAGTAAGCTTTTTTTGTTATGTCTGTGTTGGCGTGTTCGTTATGTATTGAGTTAGCTTTCTTTGTTTTGTATCCATATCATTGATCTGAAAGTTGCACCTGTTCTGATTAAAAGTAGTTGCTAGGTGGTCATGATTACTCTCTAAGTGATGATATTTTAGCTTAAGCTATGGAAATGCATCCAAGTGAAGCTGTTGTCATGGTTACTGTGATAGAGGATCGTCCCTTGCTGTTAGAGCGTTGAGGATTAGTTTAAGTATATATGGTTTATTGAAGTTCTCTGCTTGGAGTTACGAGTAAAGGTGTTTGCTTTCTTAGTCATATATCTAAATCCTAGATCAGAAAACTGTACCTTTCCAAAAAGAAAAAAATTATCTATTCAAAAATCTATGTAATGATATTTGAGCTTAAGCTCTGGATATATCTCCAAGTGAAGCTTTTGTAATATTACTTTTATAAAGGATGGTCCATACTTTCAATTTTAAAGCATATTCAATCTAGATCTGGTAAATGGAACTTATTTGATATAAGGTAGTTGTGATAATCATTCAAATTAAGCTTTTATCATAGTAAATCTGACACAGCATCTTGTGACTTTTTCCCTTTTTGTTGGGCTTTTAGAAGCTGTTCAACTTAAATCTTGTTGAATAAATCCTGGGAGTATTCCATCTGTTTTGTGTCCTATTGAGTAAGCTGGAGGTTTTTCAAGGTGATTGAAAATGGTTGATGTTGTATCACGCGTGCTTAATCATATACTTTCATACAATTGCTGCTGCATTGTGTCTTAAAATATTCATGTTTTATAGTTCTAATCCCTTTTTAAAATCTTTCTCTCTCTCTCTCTCTCTCTCACACACACACACACACACACACTTCTATCTTGTATGGAAGAATCTTATTTTCTCAACTGATCATTAAATGTATCAAGTGTGTATTCAAGCTTATAATTTCATAAAGTGCTGTCACATCGTGTCATGAAATATCTCATGTTTTATAGTTCGCCTCTTTAAAATATTCTGCTCTCTCTCTCTCTCTCAAAAACAAAAATTGTTGTGGCACTTCTGTCTTCTACGGAAGCATCTTATTTTCTTAACTAATCACTAAAAGACCAGGATTAAGTAGCTTCAGTACATACACATAATTTAGGGTTTACTACTATTTTAAGTTTTGTGACGTTTTCTGGTTTTTGCTAGAGGAATTCATAATGATGAGTGACAGTTTTTGACTAATACAACACTTGCATTAGTTTCATGCTTGCACTTGGTATCTGACAAAGTCACTTCCTGGAAATTTTCTCTAACAAGGTAGACCCAAGTGTATCAGCAAATTAATATGCCCTTCAGCTCTGAAGCTCTACTGTCAAATTTGGAAATTCATCATGCCATATATTGTTTTTGTTGTTGCTTCTGCTCTTTTTTTCTTTTGTAGAGTCTTCCATGGTTATAAATTACATACTCTTCCTTGCCTCTGTGGGTGTGGCAGAATAAAGACGTGACTGAAGCTATTCAAAAGGTTGCTGCTGCTTATGATTGCAAAATTGTTGAAGGTGTGCTTAGCCACCAACTCAAGAAATATGTGATTGATGGGAACAAAGTCATATTGAGTGTAACTAATCCTGAAATGAGAGTAGACGATGCTGAATTTGAGGAGAATGAAGTGTATGCCATTGATATAGTCACGAGCACAGGTGATGGCAAGGTGAGGATGGACTGAACTGCTTTTCCTCAAATTGAAGAATGAAATTCCAAGTCATTGATTAAAATGCAGCACTGCTTCTATTAATTTCAGTACAACTTGTCCAATCTCCAGTACGTTGGATTTCCATCCGATAAATTATCTGAAATGTAACTGATGAATTTGAAATTGCAGCCAAAGCTACTCGATGAGAAGCAAACAACTATATATAAAAGAGCAGTTGACAAAAACTATCATCTGAAAATGAAATCATCGAGATTTATCTTTAGTGAAATAAATCAGAAATTTCGAGTCTTGCCCTTCACCGCAAGGTAGGCTCATATCATGTATTGAATGAATCTGTAAAAAAAAAAATTGTTCTCTGTTATCTTCATTGTACTCTCTTACCGCTCAAAACAATATTTTTGTCATGACCTTTCCCCTTTTTGCTAGGGCGTTGGAAGAGAAGCGTGCTCGTTTAGGATTGGTGGAATGTGTGAATCATGAACTCTTGCAGCCATACCCTGTTCTGCATGAAAAACCAGGTAATTAGTTTGTTTATTATATAGAATCATGATCTTGGTGTGGGTGCACTTGTATCTTGAACCAGGATGTAAGGCAAACGCCCAACCCAGTTTAACATGATTTTGAAGTGATATAAAAATGTAAATGCGGTTGCTGTTGTTTTGCTTGTCATTATAAGCCTCTTGTACTGTTAGCTCTTTTAATGAAATTAACCATTTAAAAAAAAAAGTAAATGCTCTCAAATTCTGAGAATTTTTTGACAGCTGGATCAAAAAGGTTATGAGGGTTACCTCGAGTTTTTCTTCCTCTAAAACATTTAGATTCAGTACTGAAATGGGATAAGTTCCAGACGTTACAGTTTCCCAGTTTTCTCACCTCCTAAAATCCTACCATCCGATACTTTATCATTGATGAATGCTATAAAGGAACCTATATTGGAGGATTGTAAGAATAAATTATCCGTCCCTTACTGGAGTGAATTGTTAATTTTTTCCCTTCATTTCTGACAGTTGGCCTCTGGTCGCCTTGTGCTAGAAGGTTTTTACTTCCGAACATGGAATGTTTTTCTTGAATGTCTTATCCATAGTGGGGCCTATAACATTATGGTGCTAACCTGACTCCTCACTCTACTCATTAACTAGGGTAAAGTTGTGCTTGAATCAAAACTATACTTTGTGGGTTTAAACCTCATGAGTTGGGGCCACTCTGTCACTCTTGAATCTAGTTGTATCAGCCATGTTGGACCAAGTGGCTCCCAAATCCTTAAATGAATCAGACATTGTAGCTCCAAGTGTCTTGTTATAGCTAAATCCGTAAGAGACTGAGTGACACCCAAAAGCCCCTCTGTTTGTCCTGGTCGGGTCTGTGCCAACTTGATAGGAATTGGATGTACCTATATAAAGTATATTGTGGTTCTCTTGGTCAGCAGCATTGTTGGTTAAATTTTAATCCTGTTGGTGCAACTTATGAAAGGTTGACCCAGAGTTAGCACAAGGTCTTTTACTCTGAATCTGTGGAGAGATACTCACTGAAGCCATAGCCAACTTTTCTATTTCTATCTAGGCACTACTTGTTAGGGATTCATCTTCTGTGATACTTCCAATGCGTTGAATGTAAACAATACACTTCTGTGATTGAAGTGGTAGTTTTAACTTCTGTGATTATTCCAATGCATTGAATGTAAGAAATTGCATTCTTTAATGGTGGTGGCAGTTTTAACAAGTTGATGGGGATGTGGTTGCAGGAGACCTAGTTGCTCACATCAAATTCACAGTTTTGTTGATGCCAAATGGATCAGACAGGATCACCTCCCATGCCTTACAGGAACTGAAACCAACAAAGACCATTGAAGATGAGCCTGAGATTAAGGCCTGGTTAGCCTTGGGCACAAAGACGAAGAAGAAAGGTGGAGGAAAAAAGAAGAAAGGTTCGTTTGAATTCATTTTTCATCTTGTTACATGCTGTCACATTGGTTTGTATGCTAGTAGATCCTAATTTGTGGGAGGAGGTTCATGCGTGCAGTGCTTTAGCATGTCATCAGTAATACCCATCAGTGATGTGCTGTTAGGAAAGTAGGCTGACCAAGTTACATGTTTTTAGTTTTGATTGCAAGTGTCCCACCTATCATGTCTGTGGGATTTAACAGGAGTCTGCATTTGTTTGATCTGTGCGAAACCCATTGCATTGATGTGTTTGAATATCACCTCTTGCATCAAGAGGATGTAATGTCTGTATCTGAATGAAGACTTGGTTTCACTTGAACCAATGTTGACTTGGCTGAGTTGCAGGAAATTTGGTAAATTCCTTCTGACTCAGCATAAGGCCAAGTCTGATGTGTCCTGTACTGCTCAGGTTGTTTATGCTTCAAAATTCCTGATGCAGGTAAGAAGTCTGATGCCCCAGGTGAGTCAGCGGAAGCCGAACCCATGGATGCCACATCAAATGGTGCAACAGCTCAAGAATGAGGACGTCTTCAATTTTGGTATTTTGTGTAATGGCTCATAAGTTCTTTAGTGATGCTTCAATTAACCTCGTGGCGTGTAACACTGCATGCCCAGTAGAGTCATAATGCACATTCTCCCTGTTATTTTTATCAGTGATGCAAAATTTGAAGGTTTTTTATTTTTTATTTTTTATAAACATATGTAACTTGAATGCCATGCTTATAACAGACCGTGGGTAAGAACTGCCTCTTACCCTAGTGGTAAGAGGTTTGATTCTTACCAGCTTGGCGAGGTTTTGCCAAGAACCTTTCCTCGCCTAAGGATTTATTACCTCTCCAGAGGTCTTCTCTCTTTCCTCACCAGTGGGTTCTCTAACCTCTCTCGAGGTGAGGTGCCTTCTTTCACCCGAAGGCTCCTTCACTAAAGAGTTAGGGGCCCCAGCCCCCCTAAGGCTGGGATACAGGAAAAAAAAAAAAAGACCATGTGAAACCTGAATAAACTTCACTTGAAGATGGCCCTGGTTGTGGATTAAAACTAACCTAAAAAAGAATAAAATGGTGGGGATTACTGTTGTTGTTTGACATGGAACCTACCCTCCTTGATTGTGGTACTCTTTAGCTTGATTTACTTTGTTTACAGCTTGATTTTGCCGTCAAGTCTGTCGACTGAATTTTGAAGCAGTTCATCCCATCTTTATTTGATCTGATGTATGAGTAGTGCTATCAAGAAGTAATGCCAGATTTGTTAGGGCGTGGCTGGAGCTTGACTTGTTTGCTACACAACTCTTGAGTTTGGCTCCTACGCTTTCGAGTTAAACTCAAGTTTAGGGTCTATTTAGCAAGATTTGGCTTCGGGTCAACTTGATTAAGGGCTTTTCTCAAGCTTGAGCATGTTTTCGAGTTTAAGCCCAAGCTCATTCTTTGATGTACACTGAAAAGCTTGTCTTTGTCTTTCTCACGTTTTGTTTACGTTAATGAATTGAGCTGGGGCTTAGCTCAGGGGCCCATTATTGTGATTATGTGTCCAACATTTAGGAATTATAATTTTGTGTTTGTGACTGTGACCCATATTTAGAAATTAGAATATGGTGTCTATGTTCGTAAGATTTACAATGTGGGCTTACCTTTTGTGATCATGATTATGTGATCCATTTTTAGGAATTATTTATTTTTAATTGTGACTATGTGACCAATATAGGACTCGTATTTAAAAATTTGTAATTTTAAAGAATTTGGGCCCACGTTGTGTGTCCTATGAACGTTTCCTAATTTAAAATTATGCTAGAACAATGTCAAACAGGCCCTGGGTTTCCTAATTTAAAATTATGCTGGAACAATGTCAAACAGGCCCTGGGCTTCGTTGTGGTTTTTTTTTTTTTCTTTTAATCATCGGAGTAAATGATGCCAACCTTGGGTATGGCGGGAGATCCCAATCATGGTTTCAATCAATATTGGGGTGCGTTTATGTATATGGCTTAAAAGTTGTACCTTTAGATAATACTCACCCAATGAGAAGTGAAATTTTCATGAAAAATATGTACGTTTGTTGTCCCCACTGCCTTTCATGAAAGAAAATTTTTTTTTTTCTTCCAATGGGCCAAAGGTTCCCACATTTGAGTTTTTGTTGATTTTTTTAGTTAAATGACAGGGTAGCAAAGCCCACTAACTCACAGCAACTGTAGTGGGGTCCCCCTAATAAGGGATCAAGTAGAAGGAAAGATTTGAATGTAGATTATGAAAATAGGTGATGCGAAGCCATTCAAATAATCATAGCCTTTGGTTTTAAGTGGTCAAAGTGAAGGGGTAATTTTATCCTTTTATATTTTAATTTAAGAAATAAGTCATTTTAGTTTTTTCTAAAGGTAAATTGATAGAAAAAGAAGTGTAATAATTTATTTATTTTTTTGCACGTATGTTGGTCGAGGGTTTTGCTAAAAATGGAAAAATTGAGGCCCTTTTCGAAGTTATGTGAAAAATATAGGGGACTGTGTTAGAAAACTCATATTGCTAGTTGTTCATCAATCTAAAACATGTGGTTCAAGTCTCAGTACAAACCCTAACATCATCCAGATGTTTCTACCAAAAAAAAAAAAAAAAGTCATCTCATTATGTGCTTTATCACCTATTTGCTTTCTTCTTTTTCTTTTTCTTATTATGTTTGGGGATCGTTGATTTGGAGTTGTCTACCTATGCAAATGTTGCGCATCTGATTATGCGTGATCGTGTTTGTGGGCTCAAATGAGGCTTGAAATGGTGTATATGACATCTGACTCACGGTCGGTGTTTGTCTGCTGAAATGAGGTGTGTGTAAATAAAGCCATTGTTTCACCAACAGTGAGGTGATAGCCTCCACTCTGTCTGAATCTCTTTTTATAAAAGACTTCTGTATTAGATGAGGTGGCCACTATAATTTTGCAAATTAAAAAAAAAAAAGATATATGTGGCCATCGATTTATCATCTATCAAGAATAATGTCTAAGAGCATCTCCGACGGAAAGATCAAATGGTAGCATAAGCAATCAACAGTCACATTTGGCAGTTGTGTAGCTCCAAGGGCTATGTGAAATTTGGTAGCTCAGAAAGGCAATTGCCAAATATGTTTTTCCATATTTTATTATTAGGTAATTCAAATTTTGAAGTACTTGTACTACGTAGAGGTGTTTTAACATGAGGTTAAAAGAAAAGATAATAAAATAATGTATTTGACATCTCTCTTAGAGTTGTCCAAGTTGAAGGTGCCAAATTTGCCACCTAAGCCTCTAATTCCAAAATTCGAAAATGACATCTCTAAATTTGAAGGTACTATTGGAGATGCCCATATGTCAAATGTGATGTGGCATTTAGCATGTGGGTTTGGAATGTCAAATTTGACATATCATAAAGTTATATGCTAATTTTACTTTTGAATTGTTTATTACATGGGCGATATAATAATGCAAAGATTTTATAAAGTTTTTTATGATGTTGGTCTTGCGAGAATGTAAATTTATAATAAAATAATAATTTGACATATTGGTTTGAATTCCTAGTTTTTAAGCATGCCAAATTTAAAATCTTCAAAATGCCACATAAGGGATCAAATAAAATTTGGCATTTGTAAAATGACATCTCCCTTGGAGATGCTTACACACTCAACCATTAGATCTAGAACTTCGAAACGGAAGGTGAACATAGGAATAATGACTAGGAAGGTGAACATAGGAGTAATGACTAGGAATCATCACCTTGGATTGAATGATTAAATTTGCTAGATGAGATTGGTTTTAACATTTACCAATTAATCTGACAAAAACCAAGTTTACTGTCATTTCAAGTCAATGATTTTGGGCAATAAATATAACTATTCGCTGATTTTTTTTTTTGCTTGATTATCAATTTCAAAATTTTGGACTTAATGGTTGAGAATGATCGTGATCCCATGTTTAGTAGAAGGCTAACACAACCCTCCGCTTTTTTTTTTTTTTTTTTTTTTAGTAACTAGGAGGCCCAATAGATTTTTAAATGGAAATTTCGGAATGTTAATTTCATCTTTTACATGGCAATTAAGGAATGTCAATTTCATCTAACATGTTTGGTCTTCCAATCCATAATAGGTATTAGCTAAATGTCGTTATCACCGTTATAAAGTCTTGGATTTCATATTCAAAATATTTGATGATGCTTTTTCTTTTTTCTTTTTAAATAGCTATCCCGCACTGTAACGTTGGATCCATTGGGCCCCATTACGTAACCAGTAAAGTTATATTTTTTTAAAATTTTATTTATGATGCAGGGTATTCCTCGCCAGCCCAACTTTTGGAATTTTAGCCTTCGGCCTGGGAGTAACTTGATTATGACTAGTGATGACTGTTTCCTAAGGGGTATATACGTGGCTGTACACATATTAAAGTTAGACTTAATGTTATATCCTTTCAAGTTAAGCTAAATTTTCTTTTGAAGATGGAAAGTTGATTAGAGAACATGTGCCATAAGGGTTTGATTAAATAGAAGTTCCATTAAATTAATTAACTACAAAAATCAGCTTCATCATTCATCAGTAGCATCCTAACCAGTAGAACTTTAATTGATGGTTACTATAGAAGAAATGTACTGTTTTGAAACAATGTTAATGAGAAATTTCAATTGAAAGGAAAATGAAAGTGAAGTGATGGCATGACGGTGTGATTTGTGAACCTTCAACCACCTCTAATTATTGGTATTTCAAGTCTTCTAAATGGGGATTATGTTTCATTGTTGAGTATCTAACCATGGTTTCTGGTTTTGGTACTGTGTTTCCTCAAGGTTGCTTGGGTTTTTCCTTTAAATGACTTCTCGGGAAGTGGGTGGGGGATGAATGTTCTAAAAGAGAGGCAAAAAAATGAAGAGTTTTTTCTTCACTGGGGGCATTCTCCAGTTATATTTTATTTTTCTATTTTTTTTTAGAAAATGGTAAAAAGACTCCTCATATTTTGGTATTTTAAAATGCCTCTTGACATTTTCAGAATTTTATTGAATTCATCTGTGCATAATAGCATATACAGCCTGTGAAAAGAACCATTCCAAATGGATATTTTACCCTCCTACTTTTACTGTCTGAAAACAGAAACTCAAAATGCAATTGAGTTATATAGGATAGAAATTCTGAAATGGGAAAAAATCAATTTTCAAATTCTGATGAGCAACCACAAATTTAAACTTCTTCTTCTTCAAATGATTCAATTTAATTTAAATTTTGATAGACATCTACCAATCAGGGCCTTTCTTCTATTTCTTCTTCTTGTTCTTTGAAAGTTTTAGAATGCCCGGGATATATTGTAGATTGTGACTCGATTACTGCTTTTCTACAATAGAATAATAAAAGCAATCAATCACACAAAGAAGATAACACTAAATTTAATGCAAAAACCCAAACGAAAAAAAATTACGAGCCGAAAGTGGACAAAATCAATTACTAACTTCGGCAATACAAGATATACTCATAACCCTATCGTCAATCATTTGACACAAGGCGTTGTAGTTGTTCTTGATAGATCTCCATGGTACGTAGTCCATTGGTGCTCCACTATCAACGCCTTGATCTCCACTACAAACAATTCTGTGGACTCTACAGATATCTACTCGAAATGAACTTTCTAATGATAGGTAGCTTGTCCATATATACGATGCTCGGTTTGTGAAATATGACCTTTTTAATTCATGTTGTGCTAAAAAAAACACTTCAATTTGAGTTATCTTTAATTCGGTGCATAACTACAGTCCATTCTAAATGTAAAATACAACTCAATGGACCTAAGTTTTGTCCAATTTATGAATTAGCCAATACAAAAGTCCTAACATTCTTAACCTTTTGTAATTGTTCCAAGGCATTTCTAGAGGAAACTTGAAAGAGGAAAAGATACAAACTGAAAAAACTGAAGATGCCCAGTCAGATATGAACCCAAGAACTGTGGTCTTATTTTGGAATTCAAGATATTTTACAACATCATAAATTCACCAGTAGTCCTTGCAATTACATGTTCCTCCCTTGAAATGGTGGAAGCGCGTTCGATCTCTTACAATGATTTCTCTATTATAAAGTTTGGATATGAGTTTAGTGACATGGTGACAGTCATTGCAGACTCTAAGGTTCTTCACTATGTGAATTACAGCGCTGGTGCTAATTAATCCAAAAGCAATGGCTAACTTCTCACTGTGTCTAGCCAATGCTTCTTCCTTCTCTTCCTCCTCTATGTCCAGCAACACATCCATCTTGTTGGAGACATATCCTTCCAATTTCACCAACTTCTCAATCTCTTCCCATTTTGCAAGAATTGCTCTTATCTGGGGATGCGACGTGTCACCAACCAGGAACTGATGCACAGTTCCTCTGATCTCAATAGAGCTACAGCCTGGTGTCTTCATCATTCCCTTTGATTTCATCAATTGCCGCACCTTCTGGGCATTATCATGTTGACCAGACACAGAGTATATGTTAGCCAGAAGCACATAAACTGCACCATTATCTGGCTCTAGCTCAATCAAGTGGTTTACAACATACTCTGCCATTTCAACATCCCCATGAAACCTGCACCCTGCCATAAGGGCCCCCCAGATGAGGACATCAGGTTCCATTGGCATCTGTTCAACCAAACAACGTGCCTCTTCAAGCAGCCCAACTCGCGCCAAAAGATCCACCATACACCCATAATGTTCAATCTTTGGCATAATACCATAGACCTCTTTCATTGAATTGAAAATTCGGCGGCCTTCATCAATTAGACCTGCATGAGTGCACGCGCAAAGAACTCCTATAAATGTGATATCATCTGGCACAACACCCGCCTCTTCCATACTCGCAAAGACATCGAGCGCTTCGTGCCCTTGACCATGCATAGCGAGCCCTTTGATCATAGTAGTCCAAGCCATCAAATTCCTCTCCTCCATCACACTAAAAACCTCCAGACCCAAGTCAATCTCCCCACACTTACCATACATATCAATCAAAGCAGTACCCACAAATACATTCAATCTCATACCACTAGACTTCAAATACCCATGAACCCACTTCCCTTGCTCAAGTGCACCCAAATGAGCACAAGCAGCAAGCACACTCACTAAAGTGGCCTCATTTGGCCTATCGGGCCCTCCCTGCATCCGCGCAAAAACACCCAATGCCTCCTTAGAGAGTCCCGCCTGAACATACCCAGCAATCACCGCGCTCCAAGAAATCACATTCCTCACAGGCATTTCATCAAACAGTTCCCTAGCCCTGACCATGTCCCCGATCCTAGCATACCCACTAATCATCGAATTCCAAGAGACGACGTCTCTGAGAGGACTTTCATCGAACAGTTGGCGTGCAATGTGGGTTTGGCCAGCTAAAGAGTAGAAGTGGATGAGGGCATTGTTGAGGAAGAGGGAGGGGTAGAGCCCGAGCTTGAGGGACTGCCCGTGGGCGGATTGGCCCTGCGGGCAGGCGGGGATGAGGGAGCAGGCCTTGAGGAGGAGAGGGAAGGTGTAGGAGTCGGGCAGGAGGCCTGCCCGGAGGGCGAGGACATAGATGGAAATTGAGAAATGTGGGGTGGGCGTTTGGGAATGGGAGCGGATGAGGGTGTTGTGGAAGAAGATGTTGTTTTGCGGGCGGGGGATTTGGGAGAGGAGGAGGTGGGCGTGGGAGAGGTCGGCGGCGGCGGCGAGGGAGAAGAGCCGGCCAAGGAGGCGTACGTCGGAGAAGAGGAGGCCGCAGGTGGTGAGATGGGCCTGGATTTGCTTGACTTGGGCCATGTTGATGTGGGAACATTTTCGGAGGAGTTCGTGGAAACGGGCGGTCAGGATTGCTGCTGTGGCCATGTGAATGTTGGATGGATCTCACTGACGGTTCCGATTTGAACTTTCAAAGTTTTCATTTTTAATGGATTCTATGATTAATATAGGGATGGGATTAGATGTAATCCTTAAAAAGCAAAAAAAAAAAAAAATTAGTGGTCGGGTTTGGGGGAATAATACTATTGAAATAGCTTATAACTCCCATTTTTATTGGGAAAAAATAAATTCATTAAGCTCAAAACTCTTAATACACCCTGAATTGACTCACTGGATGATTAGGGCTCATTTTAGAGGAGTCCAAATTCATTTTAAACAATTTGGTTTGTTATAAGTGAACCCATTGTGGAAGCTTCACAACTTATATAGATGTAAATATGAATCTCATTATTGAATTACCCAAGAGGTTTTGGCTTGTGAAAACTAAGGTTTGATAGCTATTTTAAGTTCTGATTCATAAGCAAGTTTAGTTTTGGATCCATACGAGTTCCACCCTCTTTGATATGAGACTTGATATATGAGTTTTAAATATTTTAAATTGTAGCTTAAAATAAACTTTGATTAGTCATTTTTATTTTATAATCTTGAATGTAATAGACTTGAATGATATATTTATGTCAAGCAAAAAGAATAGAAGGAAAGAAATGAGGGGGAAAAAAAAGAGAGTTGTAATTGGCTGTGAAACTAGATCCCTATACTCTGCCTCGAATTGGTCCATAATTTGAGTTGGGTCCTCTTATTGAAACCAGGTATGCAACCACTAAAATGGCTTTCAAGTTGAAATTCAAACCATCATGCCCAGGGAAAAGACAAATCTAGGCCCATCCCGACATTAGACACATAGGGCCAATTCTGGCCCAAGCCCGACATGGTTGTAAATGTCAAATGCAAGCCTACCCATTTAGTCAATCGAGTTTAATTAGAGCTTATTTGGTATCTTTACTCTTTTTATTATAAACTCGTCCAAAATAGAGTTATAAAAAAAGAGGCTAGAGTCAAAATATATTTCTGGTCATATAAAGATCTATTTCAAACATATTTTTTTAAAATTAATGGTTGAGAGTTTTTCACAAAATTTTCAAGATCTTCAAAGTATCAAGCTTTGATATTCGATTCCATAGTCATGTTTATCCTTTCAATAGGATTTAATGGTTTGGATTTTGTGTTTGAGGTCTACAAATTAAAAAAAAAAGAAGCAAATAATTCACTTTTTAGCAAATATCTTAGTATTGCCAATGATCCAATGGCTAAATCTCGGCCTCCCAATGATTATTGACCTTATATACATTTTTAACGGTTTGGATTGTGATTTATTATTTCAAAAATAGTAAGAAAAAATAAAAAAAAAGAACTACTTGTGAAATAATTCAAAATTGGGCATGTTACATCAATGGTTGAAAGTTTTTCACAAATATCTCGAGATCTACATGGAATTAAGGCTTGAAAATTGACCCCATAGCTTTGTTAAGTCTTCCAAACATTTCTAATAGTTTGGATCTTGTGTTTGGGACCCACAGAATAAAAAAAATTCAATGACTTATGATTTTTTAGACATAGTGATGATTCAACGGTTGAAATTTGGACGCATGATTGTGTTTGATCTTGTGCACATTTTTAACAGTTTGGATCTTCATTCATTTGGATCTTTGTTTATTATCTCGAATATGAAGAAAAATAAAAAAATGTAGTGGACGTGATGACCCTAAAATCACTGGAGTAGTCCTCTTATTTTGAGAATGTTAGTTTTGAGGCATTTGATTTTAAGATGTTTTGCCTCTATTTATTTAAAGATAGTAGAGGATAAAATCACATGTCAAACGCTCTTATTTTTCAAAACTCTAAATATTTTAAATATTTAGATAAATAGAGACAAAAAATAGTGATGCCAAACATAAGTAAAGTCAGTTTTGTTATAAGCTGTGTGGGCTTTTTAGTAACTATTTTATTAAGCTATCACTAAATTACAATCAGTCCCAATCCAAGCTAAGTAATGCGGGTGTTGGGCTTTCTATTACTTAATCCAACCCCTGGCTTAAATCATGTGTCCAAAGCCTAGCCAGAAAGAGCTGGGCCTGGCCCATGACCATCCTTACAAATAACACCCTGTACGTGTCCATAATCGTAGCACAGGCAGGCACAAATACATTTTTACATACTCAAGAATCTAAATGTTTGGGTACTTAAAAAAAAATTGGAACTCTTATTATTTAATGCTTTGGGATTATGTTGGTTTTGAGATGCAGTAGTTAATTTAAAGACAGTAACTTTATATTTCATACTTGTTATAGTATGAATAAGTAACATTTTATGCTTATCATGAGCCAGACAATTCAAAATTAATAATCTTATATGAAAATTTCTTTTTATAAGATTTCTGAATTGTGAAGTGCTTGTTCTGATTGCATGAATCCTGTTTGTATTATGGTTGAAAATTTAATTTAACAAATGTAATGGGTGTGGGTTATGCAGCTCAACCCGACCCTCTAACCGGCAATGGTTATGCGGTCGGGTTGACCCGTGGTGGGTGCGGGTTTGGCAAGTGCGACTCATTTAAGCAGACCCGACCCAATTAGCCCAACCCGAACTGATTGCCAGATTTCCTCCACTATAAATGTACTGAAATTGAGAAAACCCTACGTTTAGTACAATCCCCCCATCCTGCTTTTGCTTTGCTTACAATCTTCTCTCTTCCTCTCATCTCTCTCTCTTTCGAAATCCATGGCCAGCAGCGATCCCGAGCGCAGAGATGAGGAAGAAGCCGCCGCCGGAGAAGACGAAGATACCGGCGCCCAGATCGCCCCAATCGTCAGGTTAGAGGAGGTCACCGTCACAACAGGCGAGGAAGAAGAGGACGTCCTTCTCGATCTGTAAGTCCTTCTCCAACACCACCACCATCTTGCTTTCTAGGGTTTTCCCCAAACGAAATTGGTTACTGGATACGCTGTATCTTATCCATGAAAAGGGGATCAGATAAATCCAACCCTCAATGATGAGTGCTTTTGAGGGTAATTAGGGTTTTTGTCCTTTTGGCTATCATCATTCATTGATTGCTTCATAGAGTAACTAGGGTTTAAGTCCCAACCCAACTGTGTTCCCCCCACAAGGAAAGAGGGTTTTTAATGTCATGTACCTTTTGAAGATATCTGGGGTCTGTTTCGATTGGGAGAAAACATGTAGAGAGAGAGAGAGAGAGAGAGAGAGAGAGAGAGAGAGAGAGAGAGACGCAAAATTGAACAGTGGAGAGTTTATTCCGCTTCCTGTTTCTCTACATCCAGACAGATCTGTAGTGGTTGGATGTATTGCTTTACAAAAATTGTTGTCTCTGATGTGTATGTAGGAAGGCGAAGCTGTATCGATATGATAAGGAAGGGAATCAGTGGAAGGAGCGGGGCGTTGGGACAGTGAAGCTCCTTAAGCACAAGGAAACTGGGAAAGCTCGATTGGTCATGCGACAGGCGAAGACGCTCAAGATCTGTGCCAACCATCTAGGTCTGCCTTGAACCCAATTTTGTTCTGTCATGTTTTGGATCTATGTGATGCTATTGTGCGTGGGCGTGATTTTCTGTGAGTTTTGATCCCTCATGTTGTTGTGTATGCAGTCGTGCCATCGATCACGATTCAGGAACATGCTGGAAATGATAAGTCGTGCGTCTGGCATGCATCGGATTTCTCCGATGGGGAGTTGAAGGATGAGATGTTCTGCATTCGCTTTGGATCTGTGGAGAGTGAGTATTGTGCTAGCGACATTTTTCCCTTTACCTGTTATTTTGACATTGTTTTGCCTGCTGCATATTGAGATTTATTTTATTTTATTACTATTTTTCTCGTGTTGCCATGAGATATTAAAGGTTCCTGCAATATCTGTTCAATTGGGGCCCACTAGATGAATGGTCTCGATCACAAAATTTGGACTCCACGCGTGTGCCTGCATGTGAGGAATGCCCATTTTGTTGGTGTGGGCTTTTGATGTCTTTAATGGATGTCACTTATTTTAGTTGTTAGGCTTGATAATTCTGTTGTGAAAAACACCTTTATTCTTTCTCTTTTGTGGCTTCCGGGGTATTATGTTTTTGGGCTGTGAACCTCAAAAAAGTTTGTTCACATGGCCTTTTTGCAGTCCAAGTTAGTGTCTACCGTATACTCCTGATGATGGCTTTCCCCTCATCATTTATCTGCCGAATCCTACAGAGTGAGAAGAGTCTTATTTCTTTTCCTTTCCAAAACGTAAATGGGCTACGTATACAGTAGCTGCATAGCACACTGTTTTCTTTTGTTATTTCTAGGACTCAACTCTTTATTTCAGCTGCATACTTCATGGCAGTAAATGATTCTGAATGTTATATAATCTCAAGTGTCGTTGACCTTCACATCCAAATATCATAGGTCTGTAGTCTGTAATGCGTAGTAGTGGGAGGATAACTGCGGTTCGGTACCATAAAAAAACTGTGGTTTCAACCATTATTTACCATGATTGCACCTAGAAATGTCGATTGAGATTAAATTGGATGAGGCATGGATGCCATTTTATATAAGTATTCTTTGACAAATACTTATTCTTTATATGTACACATTTATTTATTTATTCAATTAGTCCTTCTTGCTTTTGGAACGAGGTTTTATCACAATGATGATGCTCATCTTGGATATATAATTTAAGCAAATATTTGCATTTGCACATATATTGATGTTCTTTTCTTTTATTGCCCTTCTCTTAACCCATGAAGTGCAGAACATATTTTTTTATTCTCGTATTCCTAGATTTTTCATTGAGTGCCTGGATTTATGCATGCTTGAGCTCCTAAGCCTGATTTTCATGTTGTGTGTGCTTGTTTAACCTCTTTCCCTAAGATAAATGGTAAGAACTTCAGAGAGTTAGAACGTTACATAATGTACTGGCTGCATATTTTGGATACCATGTGTGCAATTACTGTGCAATATTTGTACAATATGGCAAAGGCCATATATGTTGTAAAGTGACAGCGATGTATGTTGGCTATTTCAGTGTATTGTAGATCATGCAACAAGAAGTTTACCAACCAGTGGTTGAAAACTTTGCTGACCATCTCCAGTCATGACTGAGTTGGTTTGGTTTGGGCTGATTCAAGTTGACTTTTAATGGGGCTTTATACTATAAAATAGTGTGTTTAATATTTAAAGGTAGTTTTTACCATTTTATAGGCCCTACTCCCTAGGGTTTAGGGTTCCCAAGTCCGAACCTCTATATCCCAGTTCCCATCTTTATACTATTTAAAGGGGGAGTTTGTACAACTTTATAGTCCCTACTCCCTAGGTTCCCAATTGCTGTATCTGATGTAGTATGGACCAGCGCCAAGAAATCAACTAGTTACACACATTGAACCAAGTTCAACCTGCTGATCTGTTGGGTTCAGTTCATAGGCCCAATTGATTGAGAGCTACTTCTATTTTTTAGTTAATGTTTAATTAGGATTAGGCTGTTTCCTATTTTATTTAAAAAGTCTTAGTTGCTAAAAAACAAGTGTACTTCTCTATAAATAGTTGAGTCTCCATTGTAGGTGCTTATGCTTAGTCCAGTTAATGAAAAGAATTCTGAGTTTCTTCAATTATGATGCGTTTTCTGATTTTTAGTGTACATTAGGGCTGAAGTGCATCTTTGAATTTGACAATCCCTCAAAAGATTAGTGTATTCCTCCGATCGAGGATCCAAGGCTAGGCCAATGTCTGAGTTCCCAACTCTCTTCACTTCCCAGGCCCCTTCACTTTCCTAGGGTATATGGTCTCCAACCCCCCTTCACTTCCCTAAGGTTTAGGGACTTGATCAAGTTGGGGCTTGAGGTCCTAAATTTGGTTTATTGACCTAAGATAAGGGGATGGAGTTGCAGGCTTTCATGGGCTACCCCTTATCTTATAACCCCTTCTAGCGACCTTTCTTATATACATAACTTGATTTAGATGCAGTTTAAAGGCTTCCAAGCCCCTTAAAAAACCCCACA
Organism: Sextonia rubra; assembly: GCA_037013555.1. Taxonomy (NCBI): domain Eukaryota; kingdom Viridiplantae; phylum Streptophyta; class Magnoliopsida; order Laurales; family Lauraceae; genus Sextonia; species Sextonia rubra. The sequence goes on along the minus strand of JASUAD010000013.1, from coordinate 49,485,090 downwards.
AGACCCATAGAGCAAGGTTCAAAGTAACCCACCCACCCTGCTTGAAATGGCTTCCAAGTTCCACCTTCCTCCTCCTTCAACTTGCCCTTCTCCTTATTGAATCCACATCCACATAGGACAGCATTTTTTAATTTTAGTTTTTTTTTTTTTTTGGGAAATCTTGGGGCAAAAAATCGGGCCAGTTCCAAACTCAGGATCTCAGCAAGGTAGTAGACAGATACTGTAGTCTCACAATGTATAATGACCCAATACATGATAAAACATATCTGAGATGTACTGAAGCAAAATTGGAAATGCTACTTTTAATTTTGAGATTCGTAATGTTCCTACGCCAATCATGTGCTGTCTGTTGGGCTGGCTTAACTGACCTTGATGATGATATTTTAAACCTTGATTTGAGGAAGGCTTGTCTAAGAAAAAATTCCTTGGCAGAAGAGAGGCATCGGTGATTAAAATTAGAGAAATAACTAGATGGAATATTGGGTATACAAAAAAAAAAAAAAGAAAAGAAAAAAAGAAGAAAAAAAGTATGGCTATGATGCCAGCAATCTGAGAAACATGTCACTCCACAATTTCTAAACAGAAATATTGTTTCTGGTGAATTTTCATTGTTTCTTCAATTATTTTCCATCAAAAAGATTTTTCATAAAACTTTTTTGGCAGAACGCATATCAACATATTTTGGCACAGGTGTAAACACTCCTTGCACTTCTAGGAGAAGTAGCAATGCATATGTATACTTTTAGTTTACACAATTCAATCTTTCTGCATGATTGCACACTTGTGCATGCGCATGTTTGCCTAATCTCAAGCCTGGCCTTGCATTTGGGGCTGTGTTCGTTGGCCTATCGATTGGATTTAGGCTTACTTTTCTTGCCTGATAACAAAATGTGTTTGAATAGAGCTTATACATGCTTAAAGGTTCAGGTCACCCAAGCACATTGAGCACAAAAGGGTTTATAGAGTTTGCATGTAGGCTTGGCCTGAGAATACCATTAAGGTTTGGGATTTGACCTGAATACTGGATAATTAAATGGTTCCAGCTTTGATTAACATCGCTCTCACCCAGGTTGACCATTAAAAACTGCTAAACATATCAATGTTACTTATATGAATATATATATATATATATATAAACCATGTCATGTGACTATTTTACTAGTAATGTATTAATTGGGAAGTATTGTCATCCTGGTATGCTGTGAGTTTACTTGTAATGTGGGGAATGTGCTTGTCCAACACTAGACTCTCTGGGGTGCTGTCAAGTTCTTTTTCAAAAGGTATCTGAGTGGATAAGCGGCCTGCCTGATAGGATTCTTGGTCATCCTTCATTATTTCATTGGAGATTTGCAAGGTTAGTAGAAGAACCTTGGCAAACTGTCACAATTCAATTCCTTTGGTGGTTGACTAGATGGGTGCTGATCTTGCTCAATTGGTGTGGGTGTAAAAATGACCTTGAAGGATTGACAACCGAGGGTGCCTTTAGAAAATGGGAACAGTTTTTGTAAATTGATGTGTTCCCTTTCTTGCACCTCTTGGGTAATCTATTCCCCCTGCCCGCCTGCCTGCCTGCCTGCCTGCTTTCAAAGCAACTTTAAGCGATGGTCAAGTTTTGCTTTATTAGACTTCTGCTTTTCCTGTTTTGTGGTTTCTCTTCTTTACTGAGTATACCGCCTACCATCATAGAAAGATTAAATCTGCTTGGGCGTGCTATTAGGCACGATGTTTTAATCTTATACTGAGTTAGATTAAGTTGGACTTGCGTATTGCTGACTTTTTGTGTTTTGTGGCCCTTTGTGTTTTATGTTTGATTGAATTGGAAAATATTCATTTGAAATTTAGTTTACATAACTAACTTTCTACTTGGGGTTGGGTGGGGTATAATTCTCTTGTACCCCTTTTTCTTTGGTGTTTCCTTTCCTTGAAATCTTGCTTGCTTTAAATTATAAGGTTATATTACTGATTAAAAGACAAACTTTCTATTTGCTGTTCCTTCTATTCTAGAAAATAATGACTGGCATTGGCCCCAAGGTATTTTCATCTGTTGTTTACATTGTTGTTGGGTTGATTAATTTGTATTCAAATTGTAGTTCACATTATGATACTTTTATGATTAGAATTTCATTGTTACAGCCTACAGGTTCATTCAGTTCAGTTTTGTCCATCCAAATCATAGTTTGAGTTCGTCCCTGGCTGCTGCTCACCTAACTGGAGACATGCATAGTGTGCATTTGTTCACTGTATTGAGTTCACTTAAGAATGAAAAATGATTTTGTAGTTTGGTGTTAGTTGATCTATTCGACTATCTCATAGGGAATATGTCTTCTTTTATTGTATAGTAAACCTAAATGGTTCATCAAAGCGGATGACTTAATCACATGGCATTATTTTTCTGCCCTCTTCTGAAGTGAAAAAAAGAAGCTTTTTATTGGTATTTCAGAATGGAAGCGGACTTGTTGGTTCCCGTGCTTTAAAACTTGGCCGAGTAGACTCAGACGCAGCCATGACTGAGGCTTTTCGGAGATGACTTGGTTGAGTCCCAATAAAGTGTTTGAAAGCCCCCTTTTGTTTCCATTGCCTCAAACACAAGGAAGGGGAAGAAACCCTAACTCTAGTCTAATCTCAGACGAATCCTCTCCCTAATCCCTTCCTTGTGGCTTCCTTCTGTTTAGAGTCATCTGCAACTTGGATGATGACTCTTCTGTTCTCTGAAGCTTCTAGACTGGTCATTCCTCCTCTCTGGTCGCCTCCTCTCCCGCCTCTCCACCCTTGATTTCATTGACTCTTCACTCATGTCCAAAATCATCCTCTGAAGCTGCCTTTTATGCCTTGCTACTTAACCCTCCGATCTGCTGGATGATTCATTGGAAGCGTGTAAGTGGTCTTCCTTCTCCATTTGCGAGGATCTTCAGCAACCCTTTGGCTTGATTTACGGTGTACTTTGGCTCCTCGGTTGAGGATGTCCAAGTTTCCACGAGCTTATTTTCAGGGACTTTGTTGTCTTCATTAAGTTATTTTGCACCCAAAAAAAAAAAAAGGTGACTGCTGAGTGAAAAATGCGAGAAGAAAGCCCAAACGACTAACTTGATCTCTGGGTTTTCAAACACTGGTTGGTCCAGTTTTGACCTAGTTTAAATTGACATCAACTGCTGAGCCAATAGATCAATGAAATTTGATTCACAGTTCAACCTTGGTATCAAAATGTTATCTATTTCACCAACTGTAGTAATGCTGGAAGGGGTTCATTCTTGCATCTATGAGCTGTGTTATTATGTTACCAATAAAAAAAAGGGTGGTTTCGCAAACTGCACCGGAGTGACCTCAAGACTGGTGGGTTTAATTTGAGTTTGACTTTTCCCCTTCCTTTTTGGGTGCTTATCCTAGCCAACATTTAGGTGAGATTCTCTTTTTAAGTTCGTTCAACTTTAGTTGGATGTTCATACTTTTAATGAATGGAGTAAGTGGGTCGTACCGTCCCATGTCGAGAAAGAGACAAAAGCCCCTCCCTTATAAGAGAGCAGAATCTGATGGAGTTTGGACCGCACAGAGAGGTTCACATGAAGGTGCAATTGGATTTAAAAGATTTTTTACATGCAGACCTTCAACATACTTATTATCCTTAAAAAAAAAAAAAGCTAACATAGGCGTCTCTTCATCATTGAAAACTGGGCACGTATAGTTTCTAGTATTTTATTCCTAGGACTCTGGCAAGTCTTCCAATGATGTTTAAATAGGGGCCCCGTACGATATAGTTTGCAAATTGACAGAGGTATAGGAGATTGGTCCAGTGTGGTGTGTGGTCATCTTTCCTACCATGAAGGGATTAGTCTGGCCCAAAGCGTTGGGACACCATCCGTTCCTGCCATGGACAACAACTGTGTGCGCATGGCTGCAGGATGCTGTATTTATTCACATGTTGATGCTCATTGTGTTATGTTCACTCTGTTGCATCCACTTCTCTGATGTGTATATGGCATCCACTGCAGATGGGGTGCTGTTTTGAGTCTCTTTTGTTGGTTATGATTTGTTTATATACGGGTTTAAGAATCTCAACCTTAACAATTAAGTTGTTGATTGGGCATCACGTGCTTTTGAAATAAATGTGAGCCACCTGCTATTCTTTTGTTGTATTTGTTGAAATGCCCTCTCATATTGGTGCTCTTTCTGCTCTTTAGACTGCAAGCACTTTAGGGAAATGTTTGAAGAGGTTGCGCAATCCCAAGGCAAGAAAGAGGAAAACAAGGACGCTACTTCTGCGGCTGGACTTCTTGAGAACTTGAGTGTCAGTGAAAGCAAGAGCAAGGATGAAAAATCTGGTGAGGAGACACCTGTTGCCTCCAAAGAGGAGAAGGAAGCTGAAAGCAAGGAAACAAAGCCAGCTGCAGAGAAGGATGAGGAGCCATCTTCAGCAGCTCAGTCATAGAGTGGAATCCTTGCACTTGCATATTTCCTTATGGCGATGCTCTTCTGCAAGGTTAGTTGCATGCTTCACAGAGCTTCTAGTGAGAACTTCCGTCCGAGTCAAAGTGTTACTTTGATTTGTGAAAGTGTCAAGTCAGTCAGTCATGGGACAGAATCCATAGGAATTCTGTTTGAATTTATCAATAGGGTTTGCTTTTTTGTCAAAGAGTTTGGGGCATTGTTTGGGCGTCCTTTTTATGTCTGGTTTGGGTTTTTCTTGAGGGTGGTTGGTCATTTGGAGGTCTCCAGTTTTCCTCCGGTATAACGTTATCTAAGCAGAAGTTTTTGGTGGGAGTGTTACTATATGGAGATTTAATTGATGCATTTAACTTATATATGGTAAGTCTTGGTCGTGTAGGGCGTCTGTGTTTTTTTCAATGATTAGGATAGCTCTTGGGTTAGTAGCTTGATCCAAATTTGGCATCATGTGCACAGTGGTTTCCTTTATATCACAATGTCCAATGCTGTAGTAAAATTGAAAGGTTCTTTTAGCAAAAATAAAATAAAAAAATTGAGAGGTTCTTATTGTCCGCGCTGCGAGGTTTGTGGGTTTGCATCACGTGGAAAAACCTCCTCTGGGAAGAAGCTTAGTGTACACCATGGCAGTGGTTGAAATGTGAGATGGTTTATATTTTAACATTTTGGTTGAAAGCTTGGGAGAGTCCAGCAGCAGGCAGTAGGAAATATATTGTCTTGACCGGTTTGTTTTACTCAAGATATTAGCTACTTGCTGTTAATATCATCAGTGTTTAAACTTCGATCACTGTACAAAATCATAACTACGTTTCTTTGTTTCATTTATTTGATCATTTTGGTTGCTTCTGATTTCGACATGCTTGATGATCCCTATTAGGTACTTGAATCTGATCAAGTTTTGTAAGCACCATCAATCTAACATGGGTTTAACTTGACCACCTGTCCAAAAAAGCGGCCGTATATACATCTGCCATCAACACTAAAAATATTTATTAAGAATTAGTCTTTTCTGCATTCATGAATGTTAACAAATTTTGAAATATAATTATGTTAGAACATTTGAAATATAATTGTTGCATGAATTTTTCATAATTACAATTTTAGTAGTGTTGATGTTAAGAAAATAGAAAACATTAAGTAATAAAACAATTTTAAATTTCATTTAAGATAAAAAAAATTGATGGTGTAAGTTGTCAAATTAAAATATTTCAAAAGTATTATTTATACATTTAGGATGGGTATAAAAATAATAAAATCGAAACTATCGGTAGTGATAAGTTAGCAATTGAGTATTTTAGAATGATCAATTTAACGTGTTTACAATTGGAGATCAAAATTGCAATTGAGAAGAGACTTACAAAAAACTATACGTAGCCACCACCTTGAAATTATTTATATGCACATCAACTAATTTGATTTCTTTTAAAAAACTTTGATCAAGTGCTTTAAGCATCATACGACCAAACATGAGCCCAATCCCAATTGGACCGACGTATAGTCTCATAATAGGCTTATAAAGTGATGGATAGATTACATTTGATAGGAGGCCTCGAGGCCTGGAAATGTTCTTTGAGATGCATTAATGAAAACTATTCACGTGCACATCAAAGTTCTTTTGTTTGTGTTTTTATTTTTCCTCTCTCTGCTTTGAGACATCTCTTTCACACACACATGCAAACACACACACACCAGCTGGTTTTAATCCCTTGGTCTGTTGGATAGGGTCAATTCAATCCCTTGGTCTGTTGGGTAGGGTCAAGGGTGTCTGTGGTTGGGTGAAGTATATTTACCGAAAAAAAAAAGGAAAAAGAAACGAAGAAGAAAATAAAGACTGATTCCAGGTATTATCAATCTAACTCGGTCAGATTGCAGTTGGAGGTCAAACTTTCAATTGAGAAGACTTCCAATGGTCACATTACACTCTTTATGCGTGCGGGTCCACTATGTTATTATTCAGGTGTGCATCAAATGTTTTGGTTATATGTATATTTTTAAAATTTGGTCAAGTATTTTAAGCATGATCAATCAAATATAGGTCTGTTTTGATTGAAGTGAAATAATGGTATTTGTTGCATGTGAGTCTATACGTTGGTTTCACTTACGAAGGAAATATAAATTGTTTATAATTCTTGAAGTTAGTTCGGTCGAAGTATATTTATATAATTCTTGAGGGTAATTGATCATAATTTTTAAATTGCCAATGAGTTCATCATCATTGTCATCAAAGACTGTTAACCAGATATCAATAGGCAAGGAGATCTCTTTTCTCATCATGTAAGAAAAGTTTTTTTGTTTAATAAGTATATGAGGGAAATCTAACCATGTTTTAAAAAAGCAAAAATGGCTTAATTAACCCAGATATCAATGGGCAAAGAGAACTGTAAAATCCAAGGTGGATGTTTTGTCCTATGGGCCAGTACCTAAGGTGATAAATCATATGGTCCACGGCTATCTTCTCTCACTTGTTAATTGGCGAATAGCAAGGTGGACTTTGGTGAGAAAGGAGTTTAGCAATTTCAAAATGGACGATATTCTTTATAATTGGGAAGCTTGTTTGCTTTGTTTAATACCTCGAATCATTAAGGTGGAAGTTTGGTGTCCTCCCCAAGAGCTTTTTTTTGAAATTCAATGTGGATAGGGTGGCTAGAGAAAAGCCAAGGCCAGCGGGTGTTGGGAGTGCGCTTAAGGACCACAAAGGGGATATCTTGCTTACATCTGTAAGAATGTAAATATCAAGGAATCAAATGAGACTGAGGTGCTGGCAATCTTAGAAGCTCTTTGATTGTTTTTCTCTTTTTTTTTTTTTTTGTGACAAATTATTAGTAGAGAGTGACTCTTCAAATGCTATCTCTTAGATCTCAGTGATGAGGTTCTTTGGAGACTCCATTTCATCTTTCCAAAAATCAAGTCCTGATCTTCTCAAATTAATATCGAGTTTAAGCATGTTAGAAGGTCGACGAATATCACGGCGGACTCTAGCGAAACAAGGGATAGATAGGGCTTCTCCTTTAATTGTTTATACCATCTAATCGTTGTGCCTTTTTCTCGGTATAAGTCTCTTATACCTGATTTTGGTGGTGTATTGCTCGACTTCTTTTGATATAATGTTGCAGTCACTGACTTTCCGTTCAAAATAAAAAAAAAAAAAAATTCATATGGTCCAGTCCGTTGGACTGAAAATCCCGAGCAACAGGCCCAATCGTTCAGTTGAAAATCCATGGCAGTCACTGCCTGATGAAGTACAATAGTCATGATTAAAGCCCAAGCCCGTGCATTTGATGGGCCTATCACCTCTTAATTTGGTGTTTCATGAGCCGGCAATGGCAATCTTAGCCGTCTCATTAGTGATGAAACATGTGGAGGTGATGCCACCAAGAATAATTCAAGCCGGTAAATGATATGGACAAGATCAGCAACTCAATGGTTTTAGATGGGTTCAATCTAGTCTTTAAATATGTTCTAGGGAACAAACATGTTAATCAGTCCCTTGGACTGTTGCAGAAGGTTCTGTCCCCTTACGATATGGACCTAGTAAAAGAGCATAAAGTGGATCAGATCATTAAAGTGCGTGCTTATTGGGACTAATCCATAAAATCCAGCCCATATTCATTAATGACTCTTTCCAGCAGTGGGCCGTTCCAATGGGGTAGCTCAGCCCAGCAATTGCAGTCAGGCCAGCTTGGCCTACTCGTCAAGACTTAAAACAGGATTTGGATTATTATATGACTACTAGTATGATTTATAATTAATTATCATTGAAAGCCCTGTCCCAATTATGTTGGAGTTGGCTAATAGAATAAATTCTGTTTTCGCATTCTTATTTAAATTCGGAGCCAAATCCTCCTCTGATGCATATAGTGGGATTGTAAGCATAATTTCAATTGCTTCTCTTAAATTGAGTTTTTCATTAAGTTTACAGCGGCTCTCATAATTGAAGATTGTAAGAAACAAATTGCCACCGATTTATATTCGTAGATCTTTCTCTTGTGGCCCATCTACATCAGAAACTAGTCCTTCAGTGCCAGTGGATCACCCATCTATGTGGGGCCCATCAAGTGGACCATCCACTTCTTGCTCCCGGAAGCAAACACGTTCCCTTTTACTCTTTTCGGTCTATACTAGTACTACGCAGCATAGCGGGTTTCACGGTTAGGTAGCCTAGCGCAACCCCGATCATGTGTAATTAATACCCCTGATGGATGCAAATAACAAACTCAGGCATTGGACTCTTTATCTTACGTGCTGCAGATCGAACCGCATGTTGTCGGTGTGCCCCACAGCAGACTGGCCCTATTAAATGATCAAATCGATGGAGCACTCCAGCAGCCAGGATCAAGCCACGTACTCACATGAACAAAAAATTAAAAAGAGCAAAAAAATGCTTTTTGGCCAACATCATAAATACTCGGAAAGCTTAATACGGTAGTTTTCCCCTATTCTTTTTCCTTGTTTCTCTCTCTCCCCCTCTGTGTCTCATAAAAAAACGCTGCCTACATTAAAAGAAGCCGATCAGAATTTAATCTTCCCAAAATTTTCCATCAACGTCAACCAAATTCACTCACTTGTCTTCTCTTTTGGTAATAGAGAATAGAATTCCTCCCTAAAATTCACTTCTCTTTTTCCCCCGATCCAAACACGATCAAAGCTCGAAAACCCTCGAGGAAAGCTGTTTCCACCCCCCAACCCCTTTCATTTTCCAAAACCCTAGTCTGCGATCGCGTCTTCTGCTAATACCATCGATCTGCTACTGCTGTTGCTGGTGTTTGGTAATTTCTATCGGATTGCTTCACTTCAAGTTTGTGTTTTTACCAATTCGATTAGTTTTGAGCTGGTGGCTCGGCTTTTGTTCTCGAAGCTGATTTCGCTTGATCGTCCTTTTGTTCAGTGCAAGATCTCGCTTTTAGATCTCTTGATCCTCGCTTGTTTGAGGAATTTGATTTTTTCAAGTTGCGGAATCTGAATCTATCGTTTTTTTTTTCTTTCTTTTGTGTGTATGTATGTATGTATGTATGATTTTTTTGAAAAATTTTCTAATGCATGTGCTGCTTTTAGCTTGTATTGAGAGGTGCAGTTCTCTGAAGAGTTCGTTTTGCTTGGATCATAATTCACGATCTTCCACCTGGGTTTGCTGGGTGGGACCCACATGTTGGATGATTTGGGCTGGCCCCACTGTGGATGGTCCATGGTCTGAGAATCATTGCATTTGGTCATCTGAGTCCAGAGAATTTTCCGGTGGAATGTGGACCATCAAACTAGTGTTTTTTTGTTTGCTTCTTTCCCTCCATCATCCGTCCATTTGATTGCAGTTGTCTGGATGGTCAGGATGGCAAGTTGGTCTGAATTTTGGATTGTGGACTATCTATCTACTGTGGACCAAGCTAGATGGACCAGTTACATTATCCAACTATTCATGCATGTGGACCCTACTCAGTAATATATGCTGGAGTTGATTTTTTCGTAGAAGTTGGTTGTTGCTTTGTAATTTTTTCATTATGGTGTGTGGTTTTGTTAGATATTGACTTATTGCTTTGTTGTCTTCTTAGTGTATTTTTTTTTGTTAATGCAGTGATTAGACGTGTGATCTGGGTTGCATTGACTGTAGCTGTATCTTTCTTCCTTTATTTGAACTGGATGAGCACTACTAAAGTGGAATCTGGATGTCTCTATTTGTTACCCTTTTTGTTTTTTTGTATTAAATTTGGACCCACCCTCGTTGGATCAGAAATGTTAAAACCAATCACCACTAATTAAACCTTGTAAACTGTGTGATTTAATCATTGAACCGCCGAAACCTTTCGAAGTGGACGGTCTTTTAGGAACCAATTGCTGAGTAAGATGAGAAAATTTAAAACTGTAGGTTGCTATTAGTTTCATTTTCAGAAGTTTGCAATGCAACTTTTAAAATACCATTTTCTTAAAATTGAACCATTATTTTTAAATCCTTACAGTTTTTTTAATGGTTTGTTGACTCTTTAAATGTATTTTAAATTAGCTTTTGTTGTTTTAAATTAATTTATTACACAATTACAATATTACTGATGTCTAGGTTTGACTGGAATGATCCAGCGGCTGAACCCAGCTTGACCAAACCGTAGGCTTCACCAATTTGACAATTGTTCCAGTTTTTATAGCATTGATTGATTGTTACCAAGTAATGCAGTTCAAGTTGGTAGTTTTCTATTATGTGCTTGCTCTATTTATTCTTTAATCTTTGCTCTTGTATAATTTGCTTTTTTTCCCGCACATTAACCTTGGTTGTTCTCTTCTTTTAATTGTAACTGTGGGTGCTGATGCATTAGAAAAAAAAAAAAAAACCTTATGTGACTACTCTTCCTATAAGGTCAAATTGTGATGTTCAGTTGCTTATTAAAATTTCAATGGGATCATGAACCCATCTGAGACATGATTTTTTTCCTTTGCAGGTTGCTTGCTATGTTGTTCTCTCTCCCAACATCATTGTCTGAAGGATTTTGAATTCGGTAGACATGCGTGGCGCAGTTCTATATTTCTTCCATATGTGCTTTTGCATTTTAGATTATTAAATTGGAGAAGTTGACGAAGCAATGCAATGGCTTCCGGCAGTAAATTTGAGTTGTCCTCTGGGAGCCCGGATGGGCTGATGTACCCTAGCGGGCAGCGGGGATCATTTGTGGCTGCTTCACTGGACAGGTCAGGCCGATTTCGTGAGGGCATGGAGAACAGAGTATCTGTTCTTCCAGGCATGTCAAGAAGTGGTTCTTCTTTGTGTCATGGCGACATGATGAATTTGTTGCAGTCTCTTCCTTTTGATGCTAAAGTGGTGGCTGCTGAGCATAATAAGCCCCCTCGCCAGGGGGAGCTTAAAAGAGTGATAGCTGGTGCTCTTGGCATCTCCATAGATGATTCTTCTCCTGTTGCTTTAAGTGGGAAGGCTCTGCCTTCATCTTCACAGGATGAGCTCAGACGGGTTAGAACTAATCTCCTTGACTGCTCGATGAGGGCGAGGTACTTAAAATTTTTTTTTCTTTCTTATTTTGATGAATTGAGATATATGAAACTGAGTTATAAAGTGCTTGATTCTGGCAGGGAGAGAGCAAAAACCTTGAATGATGCCATATCCAAACTTGACAAGTCAATGGGTGTGACGAGGAAGCGATCTCGATCTGATGTTTCACCAAGTGATCGGTCAACTGTATTGTCTGGAGATCGTTCAGCTATGGGAGGAAGCATAAATAAGATGGGTTCACAGAGCCATATTCTGAACTCTAATGCTTATGAACCTGGGTCGCAAAAGCCCGAAGATAGGACTAAGAATGCTGTTCCAAACAAACGCGTTAGAACTTCTATGGTGGATGTACGTGTTCGTATGTCGTGGTTAATATTTTAATGCATATGTTATTTATTCTTGTTTTTTTTGTATTTAACGGCCTATAGCTGCTAATGGCTAGTTAGAAAGCTATTAAAAAAAAAGTAGAAGCATTTTATCTTTTTATTCTAAGAAAATTGCATTTGGGGTGATGATGTCAGGTTTGATACAGGTTGGAATAGACCTGAACCCACGCTGAGTCACACCTGCACATCCTATAGCTGACCCGTCCTGTGACGGGTTTGATGTGATAACGAACCCACCTCGTTTAGGATACAAACTGGTCTGGTTGGGTTTTATACCAGCTATGCTTTAATAGCTTTAGATATTAAAATGTGAAAAATATTTTATGTATGATGCTTCTCCACACCAAATGGGGCTCGAACTTGCCAACTTACAGCTCCCACATCTCAAATGTCTAATACCAATTATGCTAGGTAATCTTTGTGTATTATATTCTATATATAAATTCATCAAAAATGGGTCGGAGCAGGTCAGAGACTTGAGAGTCAGTTCTCTAAATCTATCCCATGTCGAGCTCGGCAAAATCACTACCAATCCCCATTTGGCATGCATTGTGTGCATTGCCTATTTAACCAGCCCCATTGCCATCCCTAAAATACACAAGTATTTGTGCCTGGGCACTTAAACTATTACTTGTGCCTTAATACCCTAAGAAGCACGGACACTTTTAAGAAGGTGATGTATTCGTGTCGGACATTCCTCGAACACCGATACTCCTCGGACACTCTCGGACACATGTCCGATATTATTTTAGCCATGTCCATAATTAAGAACTAAAAATCTTAATTTCGGATACTTGTTCGACACTTTATTTGCAATGTGTTCCATGATTCTTAGCCTGTGTCTATGGCTAAAAAATAAACATGTGGCTGATATTTCTTGGACACTTTGTTAACATGTGGTTATTAAAACTTGTAAACTTGATATGTGACAATTTTATATCATGGAAAAATGTATGATTGTTAATATTTATCATATCATTGGCAAAGACAAATAAATCTTTCACTAAAGAATAGGCCCCAAGATTGGCTTCTTTTTTGCCTTCTTTTTTTTTTTCGAAGGGAGGGAAAAGAGATGATCCTCCTTTTTCTTTGTATGGATTTTATGGAACTATGGATATTTCATGTTTAATGATTATGAATTATGTTTTAGTATTGTATTGATATTTGATAATTTGATATATTTGTTAGTTGGTACTTGAATTTTTTTTATTTGCTAACTTGATTAAAAAGTTAAAATGATAATATTTTTTTAGTATATGATTATATATATAAATTAATATATTATTAACCTGTCCGCCGACATGTCCGTGTCCTACTTTTTTGAGAAATGCCGTGTCGGTGTGTCCGTGTCGTATCGTATATGTGCCCCGTGTCTGTGTCCGTGCTTCTTAGTTAATACCATTTTCACTGTTTTCCTAAAATTTTCAATTGTGCATTTACATTATGGTTAATGTTTGTTTCACCCCACCCTTGCCCCCCCTCTCTCCCTCCCCGGCAATTCTTCTGTCCATTTATCTCATCTCATTTTCATTGACATTCTCAAGTGCACCTTATTTCTTTGTGCTTTTGTTTCCTTCAGTTAGGGGTGCTTATTAGCTGGTTCAACCTGAGACTGGTCCACATTGGCTAGATTTGGGTTCTGTTTTGGTCCTTTGTGCTGTATGCAGGCTTAATTTCCTGGCTGATTTTCAAATGAGTTGGGCCTGGGTGAATATATTCTTCAAGGGCCAACATGGCCCTAAATATTTAACGCTATTGGTGCATATATCTTGCTAATGGCTAGGTCTAGGATTGAGTTTCAGGCCCATGGGCTGTATCTGGGGCTGAATGTTTGGCCCACTAATCATATGGACCAGGCTGGTACAAGCTTTGGCCGAGCCCTACCCAGCCCATAAACACCCTTACTGGCATTTCTTGATTTTGTTATCTCATCATCTTCCAATTAAACGGGGCATCTTTCTCATTTGTTCTTTTTGTCTTCTTCTTTTGAATGATTACATTACTGAAACCTTCATCCTTACGGTTGCAATAATAGGCGCCTTCCAACTGTGTTTGGGGCTCGTCTTCCATTCTTTCTCACTACTCATTGGCACCTCCTTTTCATTTTCTTCTTATTATATTTATTTTGCTTGCTACTGTTTCTGATTTTTTTCTCGGGTGGTTGACATTTGGACACTTATTGGTCCAGATGGATGTCCGGGCCACTGGTCTTACCAGGCCGTCTGGGCCTATGGATAGGGATAGAGACACACTGAGACTTGGAAATGGCACTGCAATTCAGTCTGAAGAGAAGGGTCGGGCTTTGACATCTGGTGTGGATGGTTGGGAGAAATCAAAGATGCGGAAGAAGCGTTCTGGTATAAAGTCAGATGTTTCTGCTAGTACAGTATTTGCCAGACCTCTTGATGGTGATCGGGAACCTAAACGAGGAATGCAACAAAGGCTTGGCATTGAGTCTCGATCAAGGTTGAGCGATTCTCATGGGTTCAGGTGTGAATTTAATCCTGTACACATCTTTCCTATTGCATCAACACTACTAGTAATAAATTAAATAATTTTATTATTTTTATCGTTACTACTGCTATTACTGAGACAGCCACATGTTTATTAGAAAGCTGAACATGATCAAACACACACAATGGAGTATCACACAGCATAAAATGAGGCAAGATCAGATGACCTAACAAATGCCAATCTACAACTTTTATTCATTTTGAAACCCAAACAAAATTGAGATTCATTTTTCCTCATGCACTACAATAATTAGTAGCAAAACCTTGGTTTTATCATAGATTTTCAATTCCATTTCTGTTGGCATTTTGGTTTGGGTTTGAAATGGAGTGTTCCAGTGTGGTTTGCAAAAAGCAAGGGAAATGAAAATTTTTTAAAGCATTGGAAAAAAGGTAAAATAGTAGAAAGCTAAAATGCTTGAAAAGTATATATTTTTATATCATGTAATATACACTTAACTGTAGACAAGAGCCCATAGTGATGGTGGTTGGTGTTGAAACAGCAAGGTTGCGGGTTCAAGTCAAGTTACTGTTCAAAAATAAAATAAATAAATAAAAAGATCAGCTATACTGCAAATGGCTTCTTCTAAAGGTGAAAAATGTCAGTGTCATTCATCTATGTCTTGAATTAATGAAAAATATGAACTAAAAATAAGCAATAAGTGCACATATATGAATGACTCAAGCACCTTTTTCCATGTATCAACTCTTTTAAGCCCTCTTTTCTGATATGGAGGCTAATAGAACCTTACAATACTTTTACCCCAAACTGGGCAAGCTCATTTGGAGCCCCATACCTGGATCATACCAGTTTCAAAAGATAAGAGCCATGTTAGCCCTGACTCTGAGAACCAGTTCAGTTTAACACAAACCAAAAGGATTTTGGAATTCATTTTGCTTCATGCCTTGTGCATGGGTGCACTTTGAGGCATATGTGTGAAGGATGCAATTAATACTTGGGAAATATAACTTCTCCATTCTGACAAAATGAAAATTGAAATATCCTGTGCGCAGTGAAGCCTGAGTAATCATCCAGGGGGAAGAAAAGACTCCTGAAGTCATCTGATGGAGTGATAGTCCCTCCTGGTTGGTTTTCATTGTTCATCCCTCCTAACAGAAACTTTGTGATGAGTTAAAATCCTTCCAGGTTTTTGACCAGGTGGAGAGAGGGGTCTTCACTGCTCATCCCTTCTGGGAGGAACTGCCTGATAAATGAAAATCCCTCCAGACCCTCTTCTTTATCGGAAAAGTTAGCTACAACATTGTCCAGTTATTGGTTTTGTCTCCTTATTTTTGGCTGTCTTTAATGAGAGAACTGCTATTCCGAACCAAACACAGTTTTTGATGTGTAACTAAATGTTTTGAGGAAGTCAAAACAGGATGGATTCCAACGGACGTTTGCAACCTCTAACAGGTTACTAATGACCTAATTCCCTACTTTTGCTAAAAACCTTGATATTGGTTAGGATTTCAAGTGGTAATTTAAAAGTTCCCTGATAAAATTTGAAACATTTCTATTTAATGGTTTCTGATGATATTTGAAATGCTGCAATCATCTCTTTTTAATCTTTTTGTTTGCATGCTTTCCACTGCACCTGAAAGTCTTGAAATCGATTATGATTTGAAAATATTAAGGTAAAAAATCTTCGCATTAGGTTCTGATAACATCTTGGGAGGGAGGGAGATTTCTCCCGCTTTTGTGAATGTACCTTTTCTTTTCAAAATTTTGTGTGCTTCAGATTGGTTTGATAATTTCAGTCTCTTCATGCGCTAGGTTGACTTTATTCATGAGCATCTTAATGGTGCAGGTCAGGTACTGCCAATGGTGGTGTTGGCATTGGAAAACTGGACATGACCTCTCAACAGAATGGTCTTGGCGTACGTTCCACGACAAGGACTGACCAAGAAAGTGGTACTCTTCCTAATGAAAGAAGAGATCGTCCCATTGGTTCTGACAAAGAACGGTTTACTCTCAAAGCTGTTAATAAGTATGCATCCTTCACAATGATATTTTTGTTGAAATGATTTTGCTATTCCTCTGCTCCAAGATTCATTTTTCAATGTAGTTGATTCTGTTCGGTCTGCTTTGCTCCCCCACTCCCCCAGTATTGGGGGTGACAGTGAGGTGGGTTAAATGGGTGACCATGCTGACCTGCCTCCATTATGGGTGGTTTTGGTTGCGGTTTTGTTGGGTTTGGCAGTGGTATGGGTTTATAGATTTTGACCTGCATCCAGGTATAGGTTTTGTTTGTCATGACCCACTCTAACCCATTTGTGGCCTATTTATATAATTGTTGTTGAAATAATGTATAAAATAAAATGTTAAAAATATTTAATATTTCTTTCTAAGAAGAGAGTGTAACCCATGTTTAATCCAACCCTCTTTATATCCATCACATGGCTGGTTTGGTATTACACATTTAAAACTTGTCAGGGGTCGGGCTGGTATGTAGCGTATTCCCTTCTAAGAAAAGGAAGGATGATCCATTTAATCTGACTCTCTCTTTATTCCACAGCATTACGGGCGGGTTTGGTATTGCACATCCTAAACCCTTCATAGGTTGGATTGAGTATGGGCCAGTTTGGTATTACACATCCAAAACCCTCCATGGGTCGGATTGCGTACACAGCAGGACAAATATGAGTTGGGTAGTGGCAGGTTTACCACAACCCCTACCTACCTGGATCGTTTCAATCCCAACCTAATCGTGATCTTTTCTTTCATGCTTCTTTGGCCTCTTTTATGTTCATCAGTGACTTATTACCACTCTGTTCAATGTTTAGGCCAAATATTCGTGAAGATAATTGTGCAGCTAGTCCTACATCAATCACAAAAATGAATGCAACTGCCCGCGCACCTCGATCTAGCTCTGGTGCATTAACCAAGTCATCTCCAAATGTCCGTCGATCAATAGGAACTCCTGATGATTTGGAGCATTCTAATTGTACAACCAAGCCCCATGCTGTTGCTGGAGACAATAATCGAAAACGCTCGACATCTGCACGCTCGTCATCACCTCCTGTAGTTCATTGGGGTGGGCAAAGGCCTCAAAAGATACGTGTTGGAAGAAGAACAAATTTTAATCCTCTTGGATCAAGTCATGATGAGGTCCCAGCCTCTGATACCATTGGCAATGTGGGTGCTGCTGATAATGTATTGGGGTTCCCAAGACGCATGTCTAGTAATGCTCCTCAAGTTAAATTAAAAGGTGACCACATGCTTACATCTGGACTATCAGAAAGTGAGGAGTCTGGAGCTGTTGATAATAAGTCAAAAGACAAAAGTAAAAGATCTGGTGAGGTAGATGAGAAAGCTGGACCAACTGCTCAGAAGGTCGCAACTCTGGTGTTGTCCTCTAGAAAGAATAAGGCAGCTACTGATGAAGATGTGGGAGATGGAGTTCGGAGGCAAGGGAGGACCGGACGAGGTTTTGGTCCTACAAGGTCAAGCATGTCTCCTATGATGGAGAAAGTTGACAATGCAGCCACTGTGAAGCAGCTCAGAAGTGTGAGACTTGGTTCTGATAAGCTTGAAAGGTGATATGATTTCTCATTCAATTTTCACTGTCATTAGGAGTCCAATTTTGTTGAACTCTTCCTGTAGAATAACTGATTCAATTACATTTCTCTGATTCAGTAAAGCAGGACGCCCACCCACTAAAAAGTTATCTGAACGCAAGGCATATGCACGCCCTAGGCATGCAGTAAATGGAGCCCCAGAATTTGCTGGTAGCTGACCTTATCATAGTGAATTAATTGATGAAATTCTTCTGCACAAGCACTAAGTTGTGCATATATTATTTAAACTATTGCTAAAAATAGCTTTTCTTAATTTCAGGAGAATCAGATAATGACCATGAAGAGCTATTGGCTGCTGCAAATGCTGCTCTAAATACCGGTATCATGCTCACTTATTGAACACTAGAATTTCCATTCTTTCTGCTCATATTTTGTTCAATCTCATGATAATTTGATTCAATAACTTTGCAGGCAATGCATGTTCTGACTCATTTTGGGGACAAACTGAGCCAGTCTTTGGTTTTGTTTCTGCTGAAGATATGGCCTTTTTGAAGGAGCAGGTACTGGGTGGTAAAATGTTTTATTGTGTCTTTAGGAGTCTCTTTACTCTTTACTCTTTACTCTTTACTCTTTACAAGTGTCTGGAGTTAATTTTCCCCGTTGACATTATTTTTTATCTGAAAGATACACCAGCATCGTCTTTTTGGATGAATCAGCTGCAAATATGTCTCTTCCTCTTTTTTTTTTCCCCCCAAAAAATAAAGATTCACTTTAAATGTTTAAACTGTAGTAATTTTCCTCTATTTTTTCTTCATGGATCACTTTTCTTCTTTGGTTACAAATGTATCTTCTTTTACAGGGTGATCTTGGATATAGTTCACTGCCCTCAACTCCCTCTCTTGTTTCTAAAGATGAAGTTGGTACCATCCTGAATGGAATTTTGGTGAATGAGTGTGAAAGGGATATTGAGCATCTCGGTGAAACAAAGCATGTTCCACCCTTGCCAGAGCAATTAATGGCAAGGATAGAGGTTCAAAGTGGAACACCACTTTCCTTGAGAGTAATTGCGGCTGCAATTCAAGTTGATGACATTGAAGAAATATACTGCTTTAGCCCAGCGGACGAGCACTTCAGGAATGATGCACATGCAGTTCGACTGGATCTAGATGCTCGATCGAAATCTCATAGTTTGAATCAGAAGCCATTTGAAAACTTCTGTGGAAGAGCTACTTCTAATGGTTATAGGGTGACTGCCAGTCAGAGTTACCATCACGAGCTGGAACTTGATGAATTGGAATCTGATCATGTCATGGTAGATCCAAGTACTGAAACAGCTTCTACCTTTGGACATTCCTTAAATGGACTACGACCAAAGCAATCTGTGATTTCTAGCATGGTTTGCACTGAATTTAAGTATGAACAGATGAGCCTTGATGATAGAATTTTGCTGGAGCTTCAGAGTATTGGAGTATCTCCTGAAAATTTGGTTAGTGTTTCTTACCGGGGTCATTAGAAATTCAAGTCCTACAAAATTTTTCATTTTTTATTGCTATTGAAGGTATAATCATGTCATTCTAAAGACAATAATTAGTTATGGCTATATTGTGATTACAATGGTCATGCATAAATCCTCTTCATACAACTGAAGTACAAATGGACTTATATTATATCATCAATATCATTGAAGCCTTTTGCCATTTATGTTGGAGTGGGCTTGTAAGTTATACTTTTTCACTCAACCTTATTAAAACGTTGCTTTCTTGAAGTCTACAATCTAATGTCTTTTCTCAATTCTTACCTACTTCATTCCAGGCATTTATTGTTCTCCTCTTACCCAGTTCTTTGAGTTGTATTACTTCAAAACATCATATGAAGGCTATTTGTACTCTTACAAACTCTCCCGGTTTTGTTATTTCTTGTAACTCTACACATCCATCATTCCAATTAGTGAATGCAGCTCGGTTAAATAATATTTAGCTTCGTGGTATTTCTTTGTTGCCGACATTCAACTCCATATAGAACAAAGCAATCTGTCATTGTCATGAAAATACCGTTTCAGTCGAAGTGGAAATCGGTGATCACATAACATTCCATTAGATTTTCACAATGTCCCCACTGCACCCATCTTTCACAAATCTTATTTGTGATATCCAATGAGACACTCCATTTTGTTTCACCATTTCTCCGAATTTCAAATCTTTAACATTCTGGCACTAAGTTATTTTCTATTATCATCAACTCATTCCCTACTCTCTTATCCTAGTAAACATGCACTGTATATGTTCAACCATTGTTCTAACTGCCCTCCAAAGCTCTTGCCTATTGTTGCAAACAACATGCACCAAGGAACTTAATCCTGAGCTCAAGTTCCCCTTAATCGAGGCGGATGCATATGGGCACAAAGAGAACCGTTAGTTGGTATTTTGATCGTCTCCTTATCCACAGTATTTTCATACTTGCTACTTTTCCTTCTTACATGTCTTTCATAATTCAATAATGCTATTAGGGAGACATTCTTCCTTCATTGAATGCCAAATTAATTGCCCCGCTACCTTATTGTAGTCTGTTTTAAAATAATAGAATTCATATGTAAGTTTTCCTCCTTTGCATTCTATAACTTTTTTATATTAGTTGATATTTTGGTAGGAATGATACTGTACGATCAATAATTTTAAACAATTATGTTTTTTGGTCCCCTGTAATTGTAAAACTATAATGATCTTCAACCATTCATACCATCCCTAATGAATATTTTCACTGTCCACCCCAAAACCCCTTTGAATAATGGTGGGCCCACAAAATTTCATTGGTAGTTCTTTTATAGAATGCTGTGTGGGAGAAAATTTCATTGTATTAGTTAGTTTCTTTACTCAGAAACATGATCGCTAGTTTTCTTTTTTAAGTGCATCTCTTTACTAGTACCGTTGAAAAAATGTCTCTTTAGAGCATGATTTCTCCTGTGTGTTTGACTTCATGCACTCTTTCCAGTAAAGTATTTTCCCAAAACCATTTTTGATTAGTTGTTTTCTGTTTCTATTTAATTGGGTGTTATCTAATTTCTATTTGATCCAACAAAGGGAGAAGATGATGAGATCAGTGAGGACATCATGGGATTAGAGGAGAAGCTACGTAGGCAGGTATATTCAAATGACAACTGCAGAAGTTCCTCTTAGTAATTATTGGTGATGTGAGAAGCACGGGCACGGGATATGAATACTACACGACACGGATACGGTGATATGGCAAATCCTAAAAAAGTAGGAGACATGGCTAGGACACGGCAAATAATAAATATATATATATTATATATAATTATAAAATTAAAAAATAGTTATATATTTAGCCAAATTAAGAAGCATAATGTCACAATTAATAAAGAAAACATAACTAATACTGGAAAAGTCAAAAATAAAATCTATAATGCATAATGTAATTTAATAAGCTATAGTACATGAGCAACATTAGATGTCACAATTACATCATAATCAAAACAGTAGCAACATGGAAGAACAGCAGTGCTTAAAAAAAAAAAAAACAACCAAACAAATAGCAGCAATCAAGGAAAAAAAAAGCAGCAAGTACCTTTTCTTCTTCTTCTTTCAGACACAATTCGTGCATGTGCCCCTTCTTCTTCTTCTTTTTCTAGACGCAGGAGACCCAGTTTTTTTTTTTTTTGTTAGACAATGGAAGGGTTAGGGCATTTGTTTTAAGTTTTAAGTTAACAAAACTTACTTTTATCCCCTGTGCCTTTTTTTTTTCTAATTTTAACCCAAAGACATTAGTTTTAGCCCATTTTTATTATATGTTTAGCCCCGCCGTGTCCTTGACATGTCCCCGATGTGTCTATCCCATGTTCGAGCCGTGTCCACAATTAAAAAATAAAAAAAGACACTTTTTTGCCGTGTATGGCCTTGTTCAAGCCGTGTCCGTGTCGGACACAGACACGGGGACCCTATGCAAGTGTCCATGCTTCATCATGTCAGGAGAAAGTATATCTACATGGTTTAAGGTTCACAAAGGTTTTCTTTATCCAAATTGACATTACATATCTCTGTCTGGATTTCATGATGGACTAGTAAATAGGAAGCAGTCTGATCGATTGCATTTATGGGACTTGTTGCCTTGGTTACACATTTATTCTTGCTTTTGACACCTATTGTCCATATTGACACATTTGCTGATTTTTTGATGTTAGTATATGTTGAACAGTTCCTAAAGAATGAAAGAATCTGATGGCATGCTTGATGTAGCTTGTTTTTTACATTCATTGTTCTGTTAGGTCACCGAGAAGAAAAACATTCTTTTGAAACTAGAGAAAGCAGCAACTGAGTCAAGAGAAGTTCAAGAAAGGTGAAACTATTTTATTTCTTCTCTGATATTGTTACTTTTGAGTTCAAAATTGGTTCTTTCTAATGTTTGATGAACTAATTTTGCAATATTTTACGTCTGTATAGGGAGATTGAACGCCTTGCTCTTGACGAACTTGTTAGAGTGGCTTATGAAAAGTACATGGTAAATATCTTGCTGTATGGAGTATCTGTTAGCCATGTTAACTATTTTACACCTTCTATCGTTAAGGAATCCATGCCATAGAGTTCATATTCTTGTCCCTTCATCTTGGTTCTGTCAATTGCATTCTGCATGCCACTTGTTAATACGTTAAATCTTTTTATGTATATGTAGATATGTTCGAATTTTTCAGTTAAATCACATTCAAGCTGTTTGGATGGCATAGCGTAGGATATTCCACCTTACACTAAATATTTTGTATTGTCTATTCTTGGTTAGGGAAATAAATGGAAAACAACTTGTTTTCGAAGCACCTTAATCCAGACAAATTATTTGGGTTCAAAGGTGGGTACTTGTCAAAACTGGCTAACTACATGGCCAAGATGATTTCATACTATATTTATCTGAAAAAAAAAAGAACTTAAAGGAAGATTTGAATGATATAGTTCATATTGATTTCTTATTTATTTATTTTTATTGATACCTAGCCAGGAAGATTTGATACTTAATATTAAAACTTCTAGAAGAAATTGAAACATTAACGCTTCCTATTGTGTGCAATGCATTAAGTCTTCCCAAGAGGTGGGTAGAAACTTAAACTTCATACAGTAGCTTACTTGTTGATCATGGGTGCATTTAATCACAAGAATATTTATATGGTCGAGGGTTAAAAAATGTTAAACTCACCGTTCAAAAAAGAAAAAAATATTAAATCTTCTGGCTTCCAAACTAAGGGTCAGGATTTTTCAAAAAAGAAAAAAATATTAAATCTGCTGGCTTCCGAACTAAGGGTCAGGATTTTCTGATGGAACCATTTTGGCCCACCCCTAGATCACCCCGCAAGACCTTTTCATCCTCCATGCATGCATCCAAGTAGGCCCCACAGGTTGGGCCTCTTTTACCTTAAAACAAACTGCTTTGGACAATTCGAGCCCCACAGGTTGGGCCTCTTTGACCTTAAACAAACTGCTTTGGAAAATTCTTCTCTCTCTCTCTCTCTCTCTACATGCATGCATACACAGATAACCAGAACAAAATGAATGAAAGAAAAGAAAACAGCATTGACAGTCACCTGAATTTAACACTCATTCCAAATATGCACTGTTGGATTGACAGTCTTTCAACACGTCTTCTGCTGTTGATTTTGAAGCCTTAAACTCCACCCAGTAGAATTCGATGAGGATGACTTTTGTGTGTCCCTTACTCCCTTATCCATGCATAGATGTAAACGTTTTGACCTTTCCTGAAAGTTTTCCTATTACTGTATATTCTAGCGGAAGGTTTCCAAATCAATGTTGAGCAGTTTTGTTCAATTTTGAGTTTTTGACTCACATCAGCACTTAGAGCAAACTATGATTATATATTATAGCGGAAGCTTTTATATTCAATTTTGACAACTACTTTTCAATTTTGACTCTCACTAGATCCAAAACAACCTTTTATTATGTGTCAGTGGAAGATGCTCTGATTTTGCAATTAACTACTTATATGTTTTCTACTTGGGCCTGAGCTTAGCATGGGCCTTCTCTACCATTATTAATTTACATATTATCATATCATATATACACATGTATGCATTGTTGGGAATTGGTATAGGGAAATGTCGGTATACAATCACATAACCTATAAAGATGTATGATGGTTGTGAGCATGTGAAGAATGATATGATTATGATTCTCTTTCCCTGTTAGATCTTGATGTTCTTATTTTAGGCTTGAGATTAGAAGTGAGGATTTTGTAATGGGACCTGCTGCTGCTTGCTAAAATATCTAATACATACCATCATGTCATTGAATGTGATGATCTGTGGGCTTTTATGGGTGGGTGATCCATTAGGACCTAAAGTTTTATGAAATAATCAATAAAAATCATCATCTTGTCAGATTTTGTGGTTTGGGGGACTGAGAATCATTTTAATTTGATGATCTTACATGATTAATGTCTTACAAATCATTGACAAGCAAACAATTACAAATGTGTCACATTTAATGGGTATAAAATGGAAGCCTGAGTCGTGCCTTCTATGCCTGTTCCTGTTGCTGGCACCAGAAGGTGATTCTTGTACTGGTGTTCCTGCATCAGTGGACTGAGTTTCTCTAGCGTGTAGAACTTTTCATTAGAGGGAAACAGTTTCAAATGATTCAGGCCTTAAAACCCACTTAGGCATGCTAACATGTTGCGTTTTGAGTGCCAATTCAGTGCATCAACATCTTGCTGATAACTAGTGGAAACTCGATATTTCACAGGGTGGTTTATTTATATTTGCATTTTGTTTATTTCACAGGCTTTTCGTGGGTCCTCTGGTGGAAAGAGTACAGCCAATCGAATTACCAAGCATGCAGTGTTAGCTTTTGTAAAACGAGTATTAGAAAGATGTCAGAAGTTTGAAGAAACTGGCAAGAGCTGCTTTAGCGAGCCTACATTCAAGGATATGTTCCTTTCTGTATCTTCCCACAACATTGACACTGAATTTGCAGATAATAATGTAGAAGGTGTGGCCAACTGTATGTCACAGCTTACAATTGTGTCACCTGGTTTTAATTCTCTCTCTCTCTTGCACACACACACACACACACTGATGTGCTGGGGTGAGCATGTGTATGCGTGCATGGTTGTCTGTGTCTTGAATGTAATTTATCTAGGTTTTTTCTATTTTTTTTTTTTTTTTTTTTTGGGTAAGAGAGGTTTTTCCATTTGGTTACATGTGCATGTTGATTTGGACTGTTCCATTGGATGTTTGTGTTTCTGATCTGAGCTGTTCCTTGGTTGTGTGTGTGTGTCATTTCTCTAGCGTGTTCCTTTGGATGCAGGTGTCAATGTGTTATTGCTCTAGGCTGTTCCATTGAATGCTCCAAAGCACCTGATCATTCAATTGAACATCGCTGTTTGATCAGATGCTCTTAATACTGGTTGTGACCAACTCTATTGCATGCTGTTTATTGTATTTTTACTTTTGCTAGACCAGCATGAATTCTGCTATGGTGGCACGTGACTGTTAGACCCATTGGACGGTCCAAGTAGAAATTGAAATTGTTCACTTAGCCAATTGAAGTTGGTCACACTGTGATGTGCACTACGTTCTAGTTGCTCTTGGCCGTTCTTGATTGACAACCTCACAGTATCTACTTGATTATCCCCATGAGTGCAAACTTTGTGTACATGATTTCATTGACAGATGTTGCTAAATCTTTTATACAAATTGTTGTTGTTGCTGCTAGTTTGACTTGTTGTTCTGGTGGTTTTCATATGTGAGCAACTTTTAACAGATGAATTGCATGAACAACAATGTTGCTTTGTAGGCAACTTTTAACAGATGAATTGCATGAACAACAATGGTGCTTTGTAAGATTTAATTATTGAATACAACAATGTGATGGTGTTATTTAGTTTGTTGTTGTTGATTTGATTGTGATTCTCTTTTTGCAGCCATATTGGATTCAGATAATAGCTCTATGATTCCACAACATGAGCAGAAAACTGATACTCAGAACAAAGATTCTGATGCTTTTCGATCAGTCAATAACTTATCAGAACAGGCATACGTTAAGGAGGAAACATGGTCAAATAAAGTGAAAAGGAGGGAGTTATTGCTGGATGATGTTGGCAATGCAGGTGGCACATCTCTGAGAACCCCATCGGGTATCGCAAGTTCTTTTGTGAGTGGTGGTACAAAAGGAAAGAGGAGTGAGAGAGATAGGGAAGGGAAGGGGCACACCAGAGAGGTTCTATCTAGAAATTCCACACCTAAAGGCCGGCCAGCTTCATGCAACATCAAAGGCGAAAGGAAGTCAAAAGCAAAACCTAAACAGAAGACAACGCAGCTGTCTGCTTCTGTTACTGGTCTACTCGGCAAGGCTTCAGAGCTGCAAAAAGGAGCTTTGCCATCAGTCTCCAAATCTTCTGATGTGACGATTGATGGAAATAAAAGGGAGAAAGATGAATCTGGATCGCTTTCTGCTAATGATACATCGAATGATCCTGAGGCCATTGATTTGTCCCACTTGCAGCTACCTGGAATAGATCTATTGGGTGTGCCTGATGACATTGATGGACAGGGGCAGGATATTGCTTCTTGGTTGAATGTTGATGATGAGAGTTTCCAAGATAATGATTTTATGGGCCTCCATATTCCAATGGACGACCTATCAGAATTGAATATGAACTTCCAGTCTTGAATGTGGTGGTTTAAAATGGGCCGATTTGTATATATGCATGTATTATACGCGTCAAGAGTATGTAGATGATGCTATTGTCAGGAAAAAGATGGATAATGCTGGTTTTCATCAGGCGGCCAGATCAATAATTAGGCAAAACATATATTCTTTTGAAGACTTCGGAGCTTAATCTGGGAGCAAATCTTTTTGGTCAATGCTGAATTTGCTCCTGTACCAAAATTAGGGGACTGTGACTGTAAAGAGGATGTTAATTTTATTTTTTTTAATATACTGCTGTAATATTAGTCGAGCGCTGTGTTCTGATTGGTAGCAATCATGGCAATCAGAGAAACATTGCCAATTGTACATACATTTTATATCTCAATAAAATCCGGTGGTTTACTTGATGTGATCATGCCATCTCTCTCTCTCTCTCTCTCTCTCTCTCTCTCTCTCTCTCTCTTTTTATAATATATATATACAAAATCATCACACTTTTATGACTCTTTTTTGACCTTGTCAGGTTGAATTGTCCATCACTATGTCGTCTTTTCCTCTTTTATATATATATATATATATGTAAAATAATCCTACGAAAATTAGTCCTCACCATTGTTTTGTGAGAAGTTTAGGTGGGCTCCATCTATTACATAATTCAAATCTTACAATACACATGGTCCCCCTGATAGTCACAGGATCTAAGTTTCGGTCAAATTGGAATTTATTAGACTATTGGATTGACTGCGTATCAATCTGGATGGATTCGATTTGTGGGCCATGGATGTAGGGGTTGGGATGCATGATTGGGGCTAAATTTGATATTTAGACGCGTGAGAAAGGATTCATTAGTGGGTCCCATAAAAAGTTCTTACAGTAGGTGTGTGAGAATACTTTTTATAGGATATATATATAGGAAAATAATCTTATGAGAACTAGTTTTTACCTTTTTTTGTGAGAATTCTAGGTGGGGTTTGTCTATCACTCAATCCAAACCTTGCAATACATAGAGACCCCCCTTATAGTTATACGCCTCAAGTTTCGGCCAAATTTAAATTTACTAGACCGTTGGATTGACCGTGTACCAATTTGAATGGATTGGATTTGTGGGCCATATATGAAGGGGTTAGGGACATGTGATTAGGGCCAAACTTGATATTTGGTATAGTCACACATAGATCTTTCCATCCCTCCCATCTCATCCCCAAATGGGACCCACAAGTGGGTCCCATAAAAAGGTTTCACGGTTGATGCATGAGAACAATTCTCACAGGATTAAAGCCCATATATATGTATATATATATATATAGGGAGCATCTCCCTCAGCATCACTTTCTAGTGGAGCCCATTGGGGGGCTACACTTGAGTATGAGATCAGAAGGGATTGAAAGATCTTCCCCAGCCCCCCCGCCCCCCCCCCCCCAACCAACCCTTCTATGGTGATGGAGACTCAAATTATCATCCTAAGCACTTGATCAATGGCCAACAAGTTTTTGCCGTAAAAAATGATTGCAAGCAATCTAATGGTGTAATCCATTTGGATGGGTGCCAAACTTAGTATTGGTGACCGTCACGGAGGGTATTTGTTTTATAGTCCACTTGGATCATAAATTGAGCCCTACTAGTATCTTGACACACGGTGCTCACAATAAGCAAAGGTTCACCATTCTTAAGCTGATAAAAAAATTCTAAATCCACAAAAAAAAAACGCTAAAGTGAAAGTGAAATTCGTATTATTCTGTAATATACATAACAATGATATATATATATATATATATATCATCCACAACGTTAACTTTTTTGAAGGTCCGAAGGCTTAGTTGGCGAGGGACACCTTTGGTACTGAAAAAAAGCATTTACTTTCCTGAAATCTTAAATGTCACTACAAATACTAAAAACCACAAATTATGATAAAAACTCGCACTAACTCTGGATTACACTTCACAAAAATTCAAGCACAAACTCACTCAAAAACTCAAATAGTTCTCGCTAGGAGGTCTAGAGTTCTACCATAGCCTCCCCACTCTATTTGCATCTTTGCGAGTTTCTCTCTTCTCCATGTGTGAGTTATCTCTCATTGCATGTACAACTAGTTATAGTAAGTTTTTGCACGAAAACTGTGCTATGATGACAGCAATCCAAACCGAGTACTTTTACGTCCGTGGATGATGCACAGATAAAAAATTATGGCCATTTTAGTTGACACCATGGTTCATGCCTTCTGAATTTATTTTTTGCGATCTTCTTGTTCAAAAATTTGTTCTGCCACTTGTTCTGTGTCAAATCCCAAGCGAGACCACATTTTGATTCTATCTCAAATCACAGTGGTGGCCATACTGTGGTTTCAGCTGGAAATTGAATCTGCTGTCTGTTTCCTACTATATGAAGCCTTGATCTGGCAAGGACACAACATGGATGTGTCGTGGACAAATCTACATATAAAATTGAACTATTGAATACGATACAAGTATATATGTAGACCATGTGGAAGTATCTGGGTTCTCAGCTTTCGAATTAAGGTGACATTTCCCTTCATATAGGACCTTGTCGTGTAGATTGGCTTTCATCCCCGAGGGAAGCTCACATGTAGATCTAGATTTCTCTCCGCAAAACGTCAGAAGTACTGTTAGGAAGGGACGTGAACGGATTAGAGAGAATTATTAGACACTAGTGTTATTGTCTGATGGCCACTTTTTTTATTTGTTTACGACACGGTATTCCTCGCAGCATCATCTTTAGATTTTTGGCTTCCGGCTTGAGGATTATCTAATTCTGATAAGTAAAGACTATTTTCTAGAGGATATATACATAGCCGCACACATAATATCCAAATAACGCAAAGAGTGTTAGTCGAACTTAAGATTTTAGAGAGCAAACCCAAAACTTAAATCAACTTAGCCAGCGCCTTGACGGCATCTAGTGGCCACTTTCACCGGGGAAATATTGCGTGAACGTTACGCGGGACTGTTAAAATGCCCGTTGTCTGGTATTAGTCTCCCACTTTTAGGTAATTTCCCAACTGTATGCAGTGCCTAAGCAAGTGCAAGTTTCAAGCTTGGAATAAGAGTGGCTGTCGAAAGTATTGTCATGGAAAAAGGTCACTGCAGATGAGAACACTCGGCCGTTCCGAACTTTAGTCTAATTAATAAGAGATAATTGACCAAGGTTTAAAATAAAAAATCTAATATTGAAGTTCTAAGTTTACAAAAGAAATGCTCTCTTATTTGATGAGGTAAATTGGGGCCTACCTTTAGGAATGTGTTAATAGGCATCCACCTTTTAAGAATTACAATGTTGAACGGTTGAACCTACTTCACATCATTTTGAAGATTTTATGAGCTTTTCTTCCCCCAAAACTCTTGCAAAATTTACATTTTCCATATCCAACTGCTTTATCTAATAAAACACAAAAAACCCCTTTTAGCTTCATATTTTTAAAGGCAAAATTTCTAATTTGTAAATAAGCTCCAAATATATATAATTAGATTAATTAATAAAATAAAAGCTTATTTTTAGAGCTTTCAAATGCCGAAGCCCACTTTGTGGGGTAAAAATGGGTGATATTTATATATGGCTCTTTCATCCTTGTTGGGCATTGCAGTGAACTCATGTACTTTTGTCGTCTGATAATAATGCATGGCCAGTCACATCCGAATCGAACGGCATGACATGCACTCTCATCGCGGCCTTGAATTTAACTGGGAGACCATTGGGTCTCGTACTCCGTCCAGGGTCGGCTCGTTAATATGGTCATACCCCAGTTATGTCAGGGCTCAAGACCCAGTTACCTGCCTCAAGACTTGGATGTACCTTGGAGACGGCAATGAGTTGTCTGAACTGAGACTGCCACAACCCGCTCCAAATAGTGGCGAATATGGTAGCAATTTTTTCCGTTCGGGGCACGTTTGGGTATTGCTGTTTTAGCCCACCTCATCCCATATATATAATATATGTGTTTCTTAGAAAAAGTGCTGGGCATTAGCTTTAAGACATATGGTAAGAAAAGGAAGTGTGTTTAGTCTTTACCACACATTTCCACTCATTTATATATTTAAAAAAAAATTTAAGCATTAAGTTAAACCTAACCCCAACCCAAATGGGTGAATTTGGTATCACTGGTGACCCATCAAAGGGAAGAACAGATTTGGTTGATAATAGGCTTGAGACAGGCAGGTTTGCGTTTACCCCCAACCCGTATCGTCATCCCATTGTACCTAACCAATTGTACAACCAGGCAGTGGGACTCATACTTGGAAAAAAAAAAAAAAAAGGTGACCGAGTACACGAAGATTCCGCATAACGGTGGATACTGATACTACTATACATAATTATATTTATGTTTGGTACAATGGTCTGTAGGGCGCATCAAAAAACATAGCTGACATTTCGTACGAATTTCTATATTAGTGTCGCATCATAGTAATTTTGTGATATTGGAAAAAATTATCCATCACGAAAGCACCTTATGTCGGGGACTCGTTTCATATGTACAGCCATCTAAGTAGCATCACTAGGATTTCGCTTATACCAAAATTGTAGCGAGGAAATAGTAAAAATAGGTCATGATGTGATATATTTTACTTGATTCGTATTTGGATGTAAAAAAAGTAAAGATGTGGTCGTCGTGTGAATGGATATAGTGGAGACGAAAAATAAAATTCAAATGTGATACCAAGTCTTTCACTCCTCCTTTGGCCTATTTTTCACTACAGCCAAGTGTGATAACTTGAAGAAAAATAAACTTTGTAAAAAAGTACTATTTTACTTCAGCCCTGTTTATTTTATTTATTGTTTATTTTATTCATGATTTTATCCCAAATTTGTTTTACTCCACTACACAAACAAACTGGCATAGGATGCCCTAGGCTGAAATCTCTATTTGTTTCAACTCCTTTCTTACCCTATAAAAATACCAAAAAAACGTTAATAGAAAATAAATAAGATTTTTAATATTTGATTTTTATTTCTTTTAAGGTGTTACGAATGAAAGTAAAATATAAAAAAATAAATAGATAAAAAAGAGAGGTGAGAACGGAGTTTTACTATCAGGTCCTGCACTAAACCCCTGGAAATAAACGTTGCTCATAACAGATATCTGTAAAAATCCTGCAGAGGCCGACTTACCAGACGACAGGATTGCTACTTTGACACCATTCCTCATTCTGCAATCGATACATTGATATAATTGGCAGTAATACATCTGGCTTTTGTGTAGTTTGACATCAGAATACAGTTTCGCTGTACGGATTACATACATCATTTATTTATTTGGAGGGGATTATCTGACAAGCTTGCTCTGTATAAATCATTGCATCCATTTATCTGTTTTTCACCAAAGAAAATCCACAATAACAAAACTTCATATTCCTGATGCCCAAGAACATAATTCTCTCAATTCTCTCTCCCTGTTAGGCCAGGAAATTGCAACTGGGACCTGTAACCTTGATATCGACTTGCATGACCGCATATTTACAGACAGAAGTTTACCTCGGCAATCTCAACTTGAAAATTGCACAACCGGCTGCATAAAAGAAATTGATAAAAAGCCAACACACTAGGAACCTGGAAACGGCAAAGCTTCAAAGGTGTAAAAGCTTTAGGTGGCACCTGAAAAACATATTTTAAATGATAGTTAGTGACAAGATAACAGAACATTATTTCTCTGCAAACGATGAAAATGACCTGAGACAAAATTAACTCCGATGCAAGGCAAAAATTTACCAAGTCAGATGAGAGCGTACACCCTGCTGTTCCACACTGGACAATGTAAGGAAAAGAATTAAATGAATCAATCAACACACAAAACGATATCACATTGTATAAATAATGAATTCTGATTTGATGTATATCATGTCCTCTATGCCATCTTCAATGCCTGTTGCAACTGAGCAAATGCTGCTGGGTGCATCTTGCTAATGGCTGCATTAAAGGATGAGTCTCCATGAAGAGCTGCACATGATTTAAGGTTTTCTCTCAAAGAAGTCTCCAACGATAACTGCTTAATTGGATCTGAAGCTCTAATCTGACAGGACAACGGAGGGTTGTCAGTTGTCATGCAAGCATTTAGAGTAGAACATATGCATAGACGGCACTGGAAGATTTAAAATATTAGCTGAACAAGCCACGCTATATATATATATATTTTTGTTTCTTTTTGCGTCCTTATATGGTAAGTTGAACCCACGACGTAAAGGATGCAAAATAGTGTGCAGCTTCCACTATGTCACGTAATCTATTATACAACCAGCCCTACTTGAAAAATAGAATTCAGGATTTAGGTAGAAGTTGACTGTGCCATTTGAAGATTTGCCAGGACACCAGCATACATAAACATCATCATTGTCTACATCATCAAAGCCTTGTCCCATCTAGGACGGGCATACATAAACATGGTACCTAAATATCGTTAGAGGTTTCCCAAATACAGGTAGGCTCGATGCCTCTAATTTACCACTTGTACTCATGCAATAAACCAGTTCCACATAACTCAACAGGTGTGTCCCATCTGCAGGTAACCTATTACCATCATCAAACCAGCACCTATCATGAGGGTTCATGTGCACGCTCCAGGCTCCATCATAAGAATTAGAATAGTCCACTCATTAGGTGGACCTCAGGTGCATGTGGAGACTTCATGGACAGCCACAGGTGAGCAATTGATGCAGTATAGACCATGACCAGGTCGACTGTGCCAACTCATTGACCCATTGGTCAACCCGGTCCAGCAGGTTCAGCCCAAAGGTCTAATCAAGAGTTACTGTGGGCCTCAATTCCTATTCCAATCCTATTCTATTTTCTGTTGTTAATTGATTGGATTGCTACTTCCTAAGTTTCCTCTTTTATTTAGATTTCTTAGTGTTGAGGAAAGTCAGTGTCCAAGCAAGAGAAGGGATCCATCTACTATATATATATAGATGGATATTCTTCATTATGATTCATGCTTATTATCGATTAATATTTGAGTACTGAATTTTCTCTTCAATTATGGTGTTTCTCATTGTTGTGAGTGCGCTCCAGTGCTTGAATCCATCTTTGAACTTGATTAAAATCCCCGAGGAGGTTGATCTATTTTTTTTTTTCATTGTGGATTGAGGCTGCAACACCAATGTCCTTTTATATGTCATTTTCTAGATGGCCCCATCAAACAAGAGGACTGTCCTTATTTTGCACAATTATGGATGGCTTCATTCTGAAAATGAGGCACACACTGCATTGCAATGTGGCACACATGCCCAGCTCTAGACAGGTTTGGATATATAAAAATATAGGCTTGGGGGAAATCACAGCATTTTTTTTTTTCCAGGTCTTGGCAATATACCTGTCTTTTTTTCAACTCTTTGCTGGGGATAGCACCATATGCATCACTGTGAGACCCCACAGTGCTTGTATTGTTGCCACTGCATGCATCATTAGAGAACATTACAGCAATCAAGAAAATAGTAAAATAAGAGCAATCACAAATGAATTTCACTAGTATAAAAAGGTTGAAGCATTTTATGAAATTTCACCTGGAATCTTCTTCATTTAATTCATCGCTTCCACCCAAAAGAACACTTGTACAGACACTAGATGAATCAACAATATGCCACCATAAGGTTCATATAAATGATTCTAGATACAGGGAGAATGGTATTTACTTTATATGGATTGATAAAATACCTTAGGATGTGATCAAGTTTCTCAAGGACTTGAGGTACTCTTAAGGTCAAAATAATAGCAAGTGCTATTGCATAGGCCTTCCTTTGGATTGCAATAACATCATCAATCTGGGATCAAGTAAGATCACAAATTAAGGAATTATATTTTCAGTTTAACAGAGTGTGTCAACATTGCATGTTCAAACATCTTAAAACTGAATATACAAAGGTGGTTTTCCAAATTGAACAGCTCAAAAGTTTTTTTAATCATTTGAACTAGTCAAAACTAGTCATATATATAATATATATAAAACCGTGAAAATTATATATCATATCTATAAAACCGTTAAACACCTCTCTCTCTCTCTCTCTCTCTCTCTCTCTCTCTCTCTCTCTCTCTCTCTCTCTCCCTCTCCCTCTCTCTCTCTAAATATATATACATACATATATATAAACACATATACATAGGGACGCGGACATGGGGAACGGGGTACGATACGCCAACTTCAAAATTTTATGGTACGGATATGGGTACAGCATTTTTAGAAATATATAAACGTAGATATTTAATTAGAAAATCTTTTAAGCAGAGTATTAATTTTATTTCAACTTAGCGATCAAATGTGGTGAGGCCCAATGAGTTGATCAAATTTTTTATGAGATTCAGAGTAGGAGGGGCAAAGTGCAAAAACATAAATAATAGAAGACTTCGGACATTTCAAGCCAATAATCCCCAACCATTTTTTCATACTTACGTCAGTTTTAGAAAATGAGCCCCATGTGCTTTTTAATAGATGGTTTGGATCACTGTAGGAACCATAAATTTGAAGACTATTCCCTAGTTGTCTCATTAAATCAATGGGAGCCTTGAGAGAGTGGGAGTCAAATCCCTAGTTGTCTTGTCAAGGGAACCTTGAGGCAGGAACATTGAGAAAGAGGGAAGGGAAAGCGAGAGAGGAAAGGAAAAGAAAAAAGGGAGAAAGGAGGCGGAGAAGGAGGAGGATTGTCTCGGCCATCTGCCTTCATTGCATCGTCTCCGGCAATTTACAATTGCTGTGTAGTCGCCGGTCATGGTGAAAGGTATTCCCTCCTCCTCGTCTGCTTCCACTTCTTCTTTTCTTCCCCCTCGAAAAAAAGAAGAAAAAGAAAAAGAGGGAACAACAGTCTGTGTTTTTTTTTCCTACAACAGGTTTTGGGTATTTTCAGTCAACCCCTACCATATCATGAAAATTTGAATGTATCCCATATGTGGTATCCCGTGCACATATTCGTATCGTACCATATCAATACAGGTACCATGAGTCAAGTGCTGTACCCGGGTATCAAAGCTCATAAATCAAGTTTGGGGTCAATCTCAAGCCTCTAACCCCTTCATCTATGACCCACAAGTTTAACGACTTTATATTAAAGTAAAATTCTGACCCTCAATCCAATAGTCCAAATGGATTAGTAAAAACTCAATTAATTCATTATTATCCCAGGCGTATTGATGGTTTGTATGGATCATTAAGTTGGCCCCACTATGTTGTTTCTCACCATAACATGGTGAGGGATAGGATAGATGTGCAAGAACATTTCCAATATAATATATATATATATATATGAGAGTGCTACACAGAGCCCGAGCATTTTTTAGGAGAAAATGTGCTTCCTAGTTGAGCTCATTGATATGCATGATGATCATGGAAGTCCACTGGATGAAAATATCCATACAAGACCTTCTTATATGAAAAATCTTCAGTTCATAAGATTATCCTAGCCTTTTGATCTATGACCCTAAAATTTAATGGTTTAGAGGCATCATTTTATTATGATTTCAATCTAATGATAAGGAAAAGTTGGATGAGTGTTAAACTAGGACAAACTTGGACTTGTGTGGGGGGTAGTGTGTGTGAAAAAACTAGATTGATTCAAGATGGGCTCCATGACAAAAAAGAAAAGAGACAAACAAAGGAGCATTTTTAAAGTGGAGGGTTTATTAGAATCTCACTCATATATATAGCCTCTCCTAAGCTTAAGATAATATAAGAAATTCTATAAGCCCGAGCCCTTGGGGACAACCTTTGGTCCATTTAAATGGACAAAACGCACGACTCTCCTAAATTGCACATGTCTACTAATTTTTGGTCAAATCTAAATTTACTGGACCATTGGATCGACTGTGCACCATTCCAAATAAACTGTTGACCATTAAATTTTTGGGGCTCAAATGGAGATGAAAGAAACCACGATTGGGGCTGATTTTTTTTGTAGAGAGGAGGATCCTAGGGAGTCCTTTAAACCCCCCCAATCCCTATTCCCCATGTAGGTCCCCAAGTGGGCCCTACAAGCGTGAGCTACACACTTGAGCTTCCTTATCCTTAGCTTGAGCTTAGGAGAGGGGCCCCCTATATATATGCATCCATCCCTCACCATAGGGCGAGTCCATATTTGGATATATTAATATGCAAAAGACAAAAACCTAAATGAAAATGAGAAATGCTCAAGTACAAATAAGTAAAACCATATAAGCATCAATATTCCTCATATATATAATATATATACATACCTACATATATAAGGGAGCTCCTCTGCTGAGCACCGGTGCTCACCTCAGTTTCTAGTGGGGCCTACTACGGGCTCCACTTAGGGATGGGACCGGGGGGATCAAAAGATCTCCCTTCCACCTACACATAAATGGTGAGTACAAGCCGATTCAATGGTCCAATCAAATTGAATGGGTGATAAACTTGGAGTCAGTGACTATCACAGGAGGTAGTTATTTTATGGTCCGCTTGAATTGATCATAAGTTAGGCTCCACTAGGTGTTTTAGAAAACGGTGCTCACCTTACTTTGAGCACCAGTGCTCAGCAGAGGTTTTCCATATATGTATATATATGAGCCCCTCCCTTAAGCTCAAGCTTAGGATAAGTAAAGCTAAAGTCTGTGGTTCATGCCTGTGGGGCTCACCTGGGGACCCATATGGGGATGGAGGGAATTTGAAGGACTTTGTAGGACCCTCCTCTTTGCAGAAAAATCAGCCCTCAACCGTGGCTTCTATCATCTCCATCTAGGCCCCAAAAAATTAATGGTCAACAATCCATTCGAATCGGTGCAGTTAATCCAACAGTCCAGTAAATTCAAATTTGACAAAAAATTGGTGGGCATGTGCAATTTAAGAGGGTCGTGTGTTTGGTCCATTTGGGTGGGCCCCAAGGGCTCGGGCTTACAAAATTTCTTATATAAGGTTGAGCTTAGGATAGGCTTGCCCTATATATAAAAGCTTCTCTGCTGAGCATCGAGTGACTATTACAGGGGGTACTTGTTTTATGGTCTACTTAGATGGATCATAAGTTGGGCCCTAATAGTATTTTGACACTTGGTGCTCACCTTATTGTGAGCACTGGTGCTCGACAAAGGTTTTCCCTATATATATATATTGAGAGAGAGAGAGAGAGAACAGTAAAAACCTGTCAAATATCTGAACATTTAAATTTTATATTTAAAATTCCCAATAATACTACTAGCTCCTGCATTTCAAGAAACGGAAGTAAATCAAAAGTTGCCACGTTCAACTCAAACATGGCCCAAAGAATAATTAGTCCTTACCATTAAGGTCCATGATCAATAAAATGAATGATCAAAAGAGTGGTCAGGAGCATTTGCGCCAGCCCCTAAAATGAATGGACGACCCATATAGGGGTTACTCATTGAGGCCGTACATATCGGGTATCAGTTACTGATTTTATTAAAAACAATATACATAAAAGAAAACATATAAGGTGTTGGTGTGAATTTAATTTGAGGTAAAAAAAAATCCAAAAACAAATCCACATAATTATAGAAAATGTTAGATTTTGATGTTTATTTAAATTAGCAGCTAAAAAAATGTATGTATCAGACGCTCCATTGTCAAATAGATCCTATGTTGATGAATGATTTAGAAAGGAAAATACTAATGTATTTTTAACCAATATACATGTTACTCAGTGGCGAAGCCAAGATTTTCCCATAAGTGATACACGTAAGTAGTAATATATGTTTAAGAACGCATTTTTTTATATCTTTTAATAAAAATGTAAATAAAGATAAAATCAAAATCATCGATCTTACATGTTATGGTATCTTTTGATATAGGACAAAACCCCATACGTACAGTTGAATGCTTTAGTCAAATGTTCATTCATTATTTATCTCTAGAACCTTCCCCAAGCCATTTCTTAAGAGGTTTTAATAATCAATAAATAACCTTTAAAAAAAAGCTAAAAAAGAGAGAAAAAGGAAAAAGGAAAAAGAGAAATATTAGCAATATTAACCTCATGACATGGCTATTCTCACTCAGCCAAGTCACTTGTATCACAAGATTTGCTAAAATGAGCAGTAAATTAGGTCACTTGTAACACAAGATTTGATCAAATGAGCATCAAATTGTGAGATTCACACCCAAATCCTAAGATTCACTTGTAAATGAGATTTGTTAATGAATCATAAGATACTGACAACAATGATCAACCCCATCAAAATACCATCAAGATGATAGGAAAAAATAAATATATAAGGAAAGCAAATCATATTTGACGTTTCCATACAGCAAATCGTTCTAACTATATAAAGAAATGGGAAATAACACACTTCAGAAAATATCAATATTGTAATTCAGGTTGTTGCGTCATTACCTTCTCAAGCCATAGATCAGCCAAACAAAGAATTATATTTTGATCAATCAAAACCCCTGCCTGTTGTAGGGCCAAAGAAAGGGATGGTTCTGCTGTTAAATGGGCAAGATAATCGCTATTCATTACTAAGAGCCTTGCTAGAATTGCCCCAGCCGATGCCCTTACTGCTGTCTCAGAAGGATCACGTTCATCTCCTCCACTCAAGCATAATACAATCAATTTCTGTAAACACACCACGGATAAAAAAGAATATCAAACAATGAAATTAACAATAATCAAATATCACCTGGAAACCTTAATAAATACCTGAAGAGTACTTCCAATCAGTGGAGGGGCTTCAAGAGGAAAACACTGCAAATTAGGCAGAAATTATAAACCAAAACAGGAACAGATCAATTGCAACTGCAACTACCACAAAGATTTTAGAAATCTACAAGGACTGCAACCACTTGAAGGAGAAACTACAGTAATGTGAAATCAAATGAAAAATTGCATTAGGAAGGTTGCAAAGGAGATACTTAGAGAATCAAAAGGAAAGAGACATGTTAATAAAAAAACATGGTGGTAAAGTGTGGAGGTTTAGAAAGTTATTCGAGAGAAAAGACATTGCTACAAAGCTGGCAGGGGACTAAGAGTATGGAAAATTTTTAAGCTATATAAGAAGGCAAAAAAAGAAGCTAAGAACGTAGTAAGTAGTGCAAAGTTCAAAGCATATGATGACCTCTATAATAGGTTGGGAACAAGAGAAGGAGAGAAGGATATTTTTAAGGTCGCAAAAATAAAAGAAAAGAGAAGTAAGGACTTAGATCATATCAAATGTATCAAAGACAATGAGGAAAATGTTCTGGTGAAGGACAACGATATTAAAAAAAAGGTAGAAAGAATATTTTAGCAAACTTTTAATGAACAATTTATAGGGGATACAAGAACTAAGAAGGATACTTCATTACCAGAGCATACTTTTCTCTGTAGAATTAGAGGAGTGGAAGTGAAGGAAGCATTGAAGCAAATGAAGACAGGAAAGGCTATAGGCCCAGATGATATTTTAATAGAGGTAATGAAAATGCTTAGGAGAGGTTGGGGTGAGTTGGCTATGTAAACTATTCAATAAGATACTTGTGACAAAGAAAATGCCGGATGAATGGAGAAATAGCATTGTAGTATCTATATATAAGCATAAGGGAGTTATACAAAATTGTACCAACTATCGAGGGATTAAACTTATGAGTCATACTATAAAGTTATGGGAGAAAATAATGGAGCAAGACTTAGACGGAAGGCCAAGATTGCTAAAAATCAATATGGTTTTTATGCTAGGGAGGTCAACCATTGAAGCTATCTTTTCACTTAGGCAATTAATGAAAAAATATCAAGCAAAGATGAAAAATCTACATATGGTCTTTATCGATTTAGAAAAAGCATATGATAGGGTACCGAGAAATTTAATTTGGTGGGTTTTGAAGAAAATCAATGTCCCCAGAGGTTTACATTGAAAATTTTAAGGATATATATGAAAGAGCAGTAACAAATGTGAGAACCACATGTGGAAAAATAGGTGGATTCCCTGTGACTATAGGTTTGCATCAGTGATCATCCTTAAGCCCTTATCTCTTTGCATTCATTATGGATGAGTTAATTGTGCATATTTAAGAAAAAGTACCATGGTATATGTTGTTTTCAAATGATATAGTATTGGTGAATGAATCAAAAGATGGTGTAAATACAAAACTCGAAAAATAATGAGGGGCATTAGAATCTAAAAGCTTTAAAATAAGTCGTACAAAGACAATACATGGATTGCAACTTTAGTAGATATATACAAAGTGTTGAAATCATTGTCAAAATTGAAGCCCATGAGATACCACGTAAAGATTCTTTTTGGTATCTAACTTCGATGATTGGTAAAGATGGGGAGATTGATGAAGATGTGGAGCATAGAATAAAAGCTGGATGGCTGAAATAGAGACTAGCTTCTGCAGTGCTTGTGACAGACAAATACCAACGAAATTGAATGGCAAATTTTATAGAACAGTGGTTAGACCAGCTATGACATATGGAGTAGAATGTTGGCTAATTAAGAAGACGTATATAGATAAGATAGATGTGGCGGAGATGAGAATGCTTACGTGGATGTGTGGTAAAACTAGAAAAGATAAAATTAAAAATAAGCGCTTTCGAGAGCATTTATGGATAGCACTAATATGAGATAAGATTAGAGAAACCCATTTAAGATGATTTGAGCATGTTAAGCGTAAGCTGATAATAGCACTGGTGAGAAAAAGTTTGGCTATACAGGTAGATGGCCCATCAAGAAGTAAGGGTAGGCCGAAGAAAATATTGATGAAGGTCATTGAATCAGATTTGAAGATGTTTAACTTATCTAAGGATTTGACTCAAAATAGAACGGAATGGAGAAAGAGAATTCATGTAGCCGACCCCAACATGGTTAGGATAAAACTTTCATGATAATGATGATGATGACGACAATGAAAAGGACTGCAACTGGATAAGTAGTGTCACAACTTAGAACAGCCCTAACAGTTGACATCATGATGAGATGGCTAGTAGACAAACACCCAGATGGTTGTTGAATCAACCAAGAAATCCAGATCTCTCTTCTCAACAAGGTTTAAAGACTCGGACTCGGGACCCGACTCAGTCATGACTGAGTCCGAGTCAACTCGGCCGAGTCCCATGTTTCGAGTTTGAGTCCATGCAACCCGACTTGGTATGGGCATACTCCTGGCCAGCCATTCTAAACAACAAAAGAAAGCCCACCCGATTCACATAGTCAACTACGCTGGTTGACTGGGCCCTATTGATTGTTACTAGTTTGAGTTGTTCAGCAAGAGAAAAGAGAAGTGGAAAGGAGGAAGAAGAGGGAAGAGAGAAGAGAAAGGAAGGGAAATTGAAGAGGGGGAAAAGAGGAGAGGGGGGTGCGGGTGGGGGTGTGGGAGTTTTTGAAAGGAGAAGAGAAAAGGAGGCACACAGGCTTTCAAACAGATATATCCATATGCATGTGACCAAGAAGCAGAAGAGGTTGGTTCCAAATCACTGAAGAGTAGCTGCAAAGTTGATTGGTGGTCTGAGACTAAGGCCAACCATACAATTGTTTGTGCTATTGTGAGAGGCAACCATAAGATAAATAATGAAAAGACGGTAGCAAAGTTTATTCTGTCCAAATAAAGATTTGAAATTACTTAAGAAAAATACCTGTACCAGAAGCTCAATGATTGGAAGAAATGAAAGAAGACCTTTATTATTGACATTCCCAACGATAACATCAATAAGTTTAGCCACACTTGAAGCATGCATACTCAAGAATGTAGTTCCACCCAGAATTATGTAGCTTTCGACTATACTGGCAGCAACCTGCAAGTGAAAAGTTCCACCCGTGATTTTGTAAATAAAAAAAAAAATTATTAAGGATCTTTTCTGTTCTCGACTGGCTACAATATTTAGTTACAATATAGATGCTCACATGCCCCTATTAATTGTTGTATAGGTTGCCTTCGGGAAAAAAATAATACAACAAATAAATATAAAATACATCTAGATGACACGGGTGGTAACATGTGATGCAGTGCAAAACTGCAATAGTTAGTTGAAATAATCAGATTGAAACAATATCAGCAATTCGGATCTAGGTTATACATTAGTTATGAACTATGATGCCCGGATACGGCATGGATACGGCAAGGACACCTTATGGACACGGTAGGGACACGGATTTTACACACAAAAAGTGAAGTATCGGATACGATACGACACGATACGTTGGCCATTTTGAAGTATCCGTGCATCATAGGTTATGAAGCCTCAAGAGTTTATCACCGTATAAAAAGGCTGACTCAATATGACCACTGAAGTGAATCAGTTTGGACCGTCTAAACAGCAACGCAGGTAAAGAGAACAACATAGGATCTGATCTATGATACATGGACTCAGATACGAGTATTGGGTGTGGGTGTGTATGTAAGAGTCAGATGCATTAAACCTAAAAATGAAGGATATGCAGACACGGCAAAAAAGTATCCAAAAATTGGATATGGATATGGGTATACGGCAAAATTTGCAAGAATTTGGGTGTTTGACAAAAATTTGCAAACATTTTTATCCTTCAGAACTTGAATGTGTTTTTTTCTTCTTCCTTTCTACAAATTCAGCCAAAAAAAAAAAAGAGGAATTACAGCTTAATCCCTTTTTTTTTTGCCGCATCGGATACGTATGCTGCACCCGCACCTACAAAATAGATCCTCATTTTTGCCATGTCCATGTATCACAGATGTTTTGACAATCAATTGGGATAAGATCAGCAGATACAGTAGTCCAATTCATTCAGATTAGGGCAAACTTAATTGATTCATTGTAATTAAAGAGGTCTCATGTGTGTGGTGTGTGGATGGTTTGGATGGCTCATAAAGTCAGCCCTACCATGTTATCCCTCACCATGTTATGGTGAGGGATAGATGAGCATGAATATTTCCATATATATATATATATATTGCATGTATGTTAGTGTTGTTAGAGCAACTGGGAGAATGTTGGAAATCACCATATGTGGTCCGAACAACTCCTTATGTTTCAAAATCACTTTATCCTTATCCTTGGTTTCACTTTAATGAAACCCATGTCTTCGTGTTCTGTTTACTTGAGGATAACTTCTCTTACGCAAGTATGAAAGCTATATCGAGGATATTGTCAATGGAAAGGACATCCATCCAATAACTATAAAGGTTGCTCGCGGTCCCGCCTCTAGCCACTTATGCAAGAGGTTTCCATCGCTAGTAATAAGAGGAATAGAGGTGATCACTAACTCACTTCTTGATTTATAGCCTAGATTAAATCACCTCTCTCTTGATCTCTTCTCTTCAGTATTGGATCATCCCTCTTTCTTCTTCTCCTTGCCAACACATTCATACACAAGAAATTAAGTTTGTGTTATTTACAAGTATGTCATTGCAACCACCTTTTACCAAACCAGCCTTAGATCCCCCGTAATTTACTTGCTAGGACCACAATATGGATCCTAGTGTGGGGCACAATAGATGTCCTAACCTATTCTTTTATTTATTTTAATATACTTCGCCATATTTACTACTTATTTTTTAAAACATATGAAATAAAATATTTATTTACATTTGACGATTCTAAATTTATTTCATTTATTTATTTTCTGACTTATTTTATTAAATGATCATTTTAAACAAT
Organism: Sextonia rubra; assembly: GCA_037013555.1. NCBI lineage: Eukaryota > Viridiplantae > Streptophyta > Magnoliopsida > Laurales > Lauraceae > Sextonia > Sextonia rubra. Next base: position 49,441,089 of record JASUAD010000013.1, on the reverse strand, counting down.
TAATTACATTATCTAATCATTCAGACACTTCTATGCATAAATTTCCATTTTATTTACAATTAATCAAATTTATGTCAATTATTTTTTAAAGCATTTTATGCACTGATTCATCAAAATAATTTCTCTAGATTATTCCAATCATCTAATTAATTCACCATAAGATTTTATAATTATTTAAAATAAAGAAAATTCATCACATTTATATATTCAAGATAACTTCAAGCAATAATTAAATTTAATTAGGGTCACGGTCTTACGCTGGTACAGATCCAGACAAAGATAGAAATGAAACGAGGGAAAGGAAAATTCACGTAATGCAAATCTTTACTATTTATTATTTGTTCCATTTAAATATTTACTTCCACAAGTATTTGAGTTTCTTCCACAGGAAGTTGCAATACTACACTCCCTTGGTCTCTTTCCGCAAGTTCAAGGCTAGATAAGGACATTTAGATTTACAAATTGCATATTATATCTTTCTTTCATGTCAAGTCAACTGGCAAGAAATATAAGCATATAATAAATAAACAATGCCATAGTAAAACCATAAAAGGAGAAGAGTACCCATGAAAAATTAACACCAACTGCATGCGGCATGCCCATAAAGCAATGACAACTATAACAGAGAATACCAAAAAAAAAAAAAAAAAAGACCATTACAAAGAATAGGAACCTGTAGGTGATCAAAACTTTTGTGCAAAATTTCCACCAGATAAGGAAAGAATTCTAGTAGTTGAGACACCATTGAGGGAGCATGAGACAGGGTGACTTCCCATAGCTGCATTGTGGTGAACACATGGAGTTAGTGACAAACAACTGAATTGACATGCTAGTGAGAAAAAAATGACAGAGAGACTAGCTAACCAGCACACTGTCCTCCAGAAGGTTTAATTCATCAGGATTATTTACATCAATAACCCCTTGTAGAATTGGCAGTAGCATGTTATAGCAAATGGGGGACTGATAACCAAGTGCACCCACAAAATTACGAAGTGCAACAAGAAGTTGTATTTGCAGTAGACTTTCACCAGTAGATTCCTCCCATGCCTGGATGGATTTAAATTAGTGCCAAGTATATGCCATTAATATTAGGATAAAACATCTCCAATTGCCTCAAATTTGTATCAGCTTCCTAACTCCATTAAGAGTATCAGTAAACAACAAATCAAAAGCTGTAAGAAAATTAAATAGGATATATCAGTAAATAAGGGATTGTTGGAAACACTCTGAGAAAATTACAACAGCATATGTCAGACTTGAGCCCACATCAGTTATCAAGCAAACCTAACCTCTGAGAAAGAATTAACTTTGGAAACTTACGTTAATATATTCAGACAATGGCACATTCCAAAATCAAGAGTCAAATTTCTTATTTCCTTCCATAATTGTAAGATATAATAACTAGAGCACATCACCTTCAGGCGCTTTCTTGCTGGTGCAATCAGACTTCCTGAGCCCAACTGTTTAGGTTAGGATTGCTGTGACAGCATCTAGAAACCCAAGCCTTCATGAGAAAACAATAGACGGGGCTAAAATGAAGGAAAACACTGGAAAATGCATGCAATCCAAAGAAAATCCAAAGAAAACAAGGCCTTAAGTCCACAAGTTCCTAGAGGGACTGTTACTCGCAATTAAAAAAATATATATCAAAGCAGTGAATGGCTGGAGATGTTTTAATTTCAGCCTCACATACACAACTAATTTTAAAATGCCCAAAGTACCACTTGCGAGACCCCAAGCTGCCTGGGAATCCCTTAAGGCAAGATCAGGCCAGAGCCTAGGTGTGCCAGCCTGTGAACCAAGATACGGGAATTTGCAGGGGTAAGGGTGGAATGCTTCGATTAGCCCTACGAGACATGCTCAAGTTCCACATCGAAAGTATCGTGGTCTTGACCCTGGGCTTATAAGTCAAACTTCGAATTAACTCAACATAACACGTTTTAAAGTGTGATGCAACTCTGGATCTCATAAGAACTCCGGAGTTAAGCGTACTCGTGAAGGAGCAGGACTAGGATGGGTGACCGCTTGGGAAGTTCCCGCAAGTGCATGTAGGCCAAAGCAGACAATATCATACTAAGTTGGGCGGGGCTGTGACAATTAGTATCAAAGCCGAGAACAACTCTATTTCTAGCGGGAGAGAGTGTAAGACCTCAATCCGCCTGGGCAATCCCTTGGTGCAAGATCGGGCCAGAGCCTGGGTGCATGAGCCTATGAGCCAAGATAGGGAAATCCACAGGGATAAGGGTGAAATGCTTCGGTTAGCCCCGCGAGACGTGTTCACGTCCCATATCAAAAATATCCAAGTCAAACCTCGTATTAGCTCAACATGACGGATTTTAAAGCCATGCAATCTCGGACCCCATAAGAACTCCTAAGTTAAACGAAAAGTACAAACTCAGTGGATGCTAGTATATAGGCTGGTCATTTGAGCCCAAGGGCTGGTTGACTGGGCCATGACCCAAAACCAAGAAGCCACAAGGACCTTTAGGGCCTGCACATAAAACTGAAGGCCTATAGGCCTCACACATGGTTCTACAGCCCCACTTCCCAATCAAAAGGACCTAGATAGTCCAATTAAGTGGTATTGTATCTATCGGTTAGTCCCTTTGACTACCATACAAACTGTAGAGGAATACAACATTTTGTGCAACTACAGTGTACCATATGTACCATATAATCATAGATAACCTAGTAGGATTGAATCAACTGTAATCGATTGTAATTTCCCTAATCAAACTACCAATGTCCGTACCGTATTAGCTAATGCCTTTTAGTATGGGAATATTAAAGACAGCATTTACATGCCTTCCTCTGGGGGGTTTCGGGTACAACAGCTACGGATGTTTGTCTATTATACTGTTACCTCTATGGTTTGAAACAAGCCCACACACTTGGTTTGGAACTTTTGTCACACCCTTCTCCAAGACATGTCCAAACCATCTCAATTAAGTCTTTTAATTTATTATCTATTTATACTACCCCTAAATGCTCCAAAAAGTACCCATTTCTAATTCTATCTTTTCTAATTTCACCACATCCATCTCTACTACATTCATTTTGTGCAAGTGTCACTTTTGATTAGCTAACATTTTGCTCCATAGCCATAGGTCATAGCTGGTCAAATTGTTGCCCTGGAAAATTTTCCTATCGTCTTGTTGGTATGCACCAATCACAAACACTTCAATCATCTCCAACTCTTATCCTATTAAACCACACATTACTAGGACCACCATGCATGAAAATCTGTTGTGATCTATATAATCTCTAGGATTACAATAAGACCTCAGTGAAGGGAATTCCCTCCAATTAAGATATTCAAATTTCAATAGTTATATACTTGTTGTAATAAGAAACTCAAAGAGCTATCAGAAAAGGGCTCGACTGACATGGCCGACACTCAATTTTCTGGCAAATACCGATTTTATTGAGTTTTTCTTGTGTTGATATATCCTATGTTTGACATCTTCCCCAATCGCCATCTTTACTAATTATCAAGCCAAGGTATCAGAATTAAACTCTTTGTGGTATCTCTTGAGCTTTAATTCTAATAGGAGTTTCAGCTCTTTGCACATCCTCACTAAAGTTGCAATTCATTGTCTTTTTATGAATTATTGTAAAATCTTGGATTCCAAAGCCTCCTGCCATCTATCAAATTTCACATTCACACCATCTCTTAATTCATGCACTGACAATATATTATCTGCAAACAACATAGACTAAGGTACCTCCGCTTGAGAATAAAGGGGCAGCCCAATGGTTGGGAGTCTCGTTCCCACCCAATTGCCCAGCATTTGATCCCCAGGTCCTCTCCCGTGGCCGTATGTATGCAAGTGGTCCTTTTCACTACGTCTGCAGGTGGTCTTCTCCCTAGCATGTATTAGGGTTCACTCGCATGTTAGCAAAGTCCCAACTCCCATGGCACACAAAAGAGAAAAAAGGTAACTCCACTTGCATATGAGTAGTTAACTCATTCATAATCAGTTTAAAGAGATAAGGGTTTATAGTTGACCGTTGATGCAAAATTATGATCAAACACACTTGTCTCTCTTGAAGTAGTTTTCACACTCATTACCAATCCCTTGTATATATACTTAGTGATGTCAATATAACGTTTTGGGATGCTGCTTTATCTAAAACCCACCAAATCAAATCTCCATCTAGATCAATCAAGACCATATGAATAATAGCTAACCCCTGCTACAAAATAGTAAACACACTTGTCTCTCCATAAGTAGTTTTCACACTTGTTACACTCTCTCACATACGTATTTAGCTATGCCAATATAAACTCTCTTGGGACACTACTTTTACCAAACATCCCACCAAATCAAATCTCTAAGTACTTGAATTGTAGGATTTCTCTAGATTGATCAAAACCATATCAATATTTGTTATCTTCTCTCAGTATTTTCCCTTAATTGGTGAGAAGATAGTTTCAATAAGTGACCTCCCTTGAATGAAATCAAATTATTTTCAGATATCATGGTCTCTTATCCAAATCTTTGCTCCCTTACTATATCACAAAGTTCCATGTTGTGGCTCACAGAAGTTTAATCTTGCAATAATTGGTGCAACTTTGTATGTCTCCTTTGTTATTGTATATAGTACTTAGACACTTCTTCAACATTTATCCCACATGTTCTTTGTTCTTACTCCTTATTATCATACTGAACAACCTAACCAAACACATCAAATTTCTCTAAAGCACTTTGAAACCTCTATCAGATTGCCATGTGGGCCTCAACTACAATGTACCATACACACCTACAAGCTTAGATAAGTCATTAGGACTCAATTGCTTTATTAAGTGGACTGTTGAATGTGACAGTCCCTACAAGGGACTTGACTCATTTTCAAGCTCCCCTTACGATGCAGTATGGAACCGGCCCAAGAAGGCGGCTGGGTCCAAACATTGACCCCCGGGTCAACCTGGTCCATTGGGCTCAGCCATAGGCCCAATTGACTGTGAGCTATTATGGCACTTTCTACAATTATCCTACTACTACTATTATTTCTTACTTAATAGGATTAGAAAGCTCTTGGTTTTAATTAATAAGTCTTGTTTACCAAAAACTAGGTTTGCTACTCTATAAACAAGAGTGACCTCAATGTAGTTGATTATGCCTTGATAATTAATAATGTTTAGATTGAGTTTTTCCTTTAATTATGGTGTGTTTCTTAGTTACGATTAGCAGGAATCCATTGTGGATTCAATCAATCCTTCGGGAGATTGACCTATTTTTCTCGATCGTGGATCATGGTTGCGCCACCTTAGACCTGAACCTGTTATACATGGGAATGGGTCCTTTGAATGATATATCAAAGTAGTTTTTATTAGTAGCATCAATAAAAATTAGTAACAAATATTAATACATAGCATTTGATACTAGTTCTTTGTTGTTGTTGGCTGCTGTTGTCGTTAACAATCCCTTTCTAAAATTCAAAGTAACTACAGAAGTTTTCCTTTTTTGAGTAGTAACTTTATTCCCTTTTATTCAGAATAGCTTGACACAAATAACAGTCGGGCCTGTGAAGCCCACCAGGATGCATGTACAGTGCAAGGGTCTCAAAGCTTTACAACAAAGGTGTATGAATAAGGTGCATATTGGGCTCAAGCTATCTAACATTTCATATAAAAGTAAACATTGTCAAACATTACCGTGCATGAGCTACAGAGGTACACGCCAAATTTTGCATCCAATACTCTTGAATCACTAACGTTTAGCATGTCATGGATAATTCTTTATTTGTTGAAGTTTAGACGAGGAAAGTATTCTGTTCTACATGCATATTTATCTATCCATCTAGTGTACATGCAACACACAAAATGAAACCAGGTATGATGAGGAAAAAAGAATACCTTCTGAAAGAAATCCACTAACTTATTTGCAACTGGAAAGATGTGTTCACCAACATGTTCAATCAGTACTGAGATTAAATTTAGAACTTGGACCTGATAGACATTATAGAATCTATGATAGTGTGAGAATCTTGACAATGCAAGTTCTATCAGTTCTCTAATCAAATTATTCATGAAATTCATAGGTCACATTTTATGATAGTGGATTATTCTATTGAACAAATACAAGTTGTAGATAGAAGTATAAAATTGTTATGAGGAAGCACTCTCAGACAGCAAGAAAATGAGAATGATATGGATGATTGAGGAGATGATGAAGATAGAAGAGCAAACTCAAAAAGAATTGACTTACATGATTAATTTAAGGCTTTGGAAGTAAAGAACTTGTATTTGATGCAGCAAAATTAGTGTAACTTGATGGATGCAAAACTTGTGTACGGCTTTCTAAACAATGGATGGAACAATGCCAGGACAAACCAAAGAAAGACCTCACTGTGGTAGAAATTCAAGGTGGGTTCCATGATTTAAAGATGGGTAAAACAGTCAATTGGTCATCCAATTACTTTACTGAGAAGGATGAAGGAATCCACCCCTTTTTTTTTCCTCTTTTGAAGGATGAAGGAATCCACCCCTTCTTTTTCTTTTATTGGTAATGGTAAAATGACTCAAACCTGCAAGCCCATGATTGTGGCAACTGACAACTAAGCACCTTCCAATGGTGCCACAGGCTCTCTCATCTTTTTGAGAAACTTGATGGAATGAACAGCTCTAGTAAAAGTTTTCATACAGAAAAGGGCTATTTTGACACAAACATTACTCAAACCTGCAACCACATGGGACCTCTGGAATTAGCTAAAAAGGAACAAATTATTTGATGATTTCCCTAAATTAAATAAGTGTTCACTCATTAAAAAAAATGCAAAAATAACACCCAAAAAAATGCACAAATCTTAGTTTAAACAATTAAATATTTAAAGGTTTTATTTACATTTCAAAGGGTAAAAAAAACTGCACTAATTTGTTGACAGCTGCAAAACACTACTTAAAACTCATACTAGAAGCATACAGTTGCATGAATAAACCAAGGATCGTGTTGATGCATGTCAATTCATGATGTGATACTCATTTCAAACAATTCATGTAACATAAGTAAGGAGAGGATGCAAGTGAAAAAACCAAGCATTCCAGTTTCAGTATTCTAATTGGTAAATAACATGGGGCTCCACCAAATTCATGGAGGATTCAGTGAACTGATCGATAATAGTTTACGCTGTGTAGTGATGGTTCACCACCAACTGCATAGAGTTGATTGATCAAATCATATTTTTGTTCTTATATAAAGTACATTTCATGTCGGTACTGACACTATATCAATGAGAGGTGGCTACACCCACACTCTTGTGGATCCAAGTTACCGTAAGAAGCGATAAATGACAATATGCCATACTGATACCCAAAATTAGCCATATAGCAGTCCCTACTGTTCATTTCAATGGGCAAAAGTTCAGGATGGTTCAATAACAGGCATGCTGCATTTGTAAAAGCGGGGAGTTCATATATAGTCATTTCCAACAGTTGCATTCTGTATACAGTATACATGTGATGCCAATCTCAAAAATAGTCCCATATAGAGATAGCTTATAGATCATCAAGACCAGTTGCAGAACTAACCTTTGAGTCAAACTCCTGCACATCCTCTATCAACTTAAAACATAACTCCCAACATGTTGGAAGAAACTCGATAAAATCTTGCTCAAGAAAGTTGGCATCCTCAATAAGGAAGCAGAGAGAACGGCATGCAGCTAGCTGATGCAATGCAGCAAGATATGACTAGAAAGTCAAGAAAGATTTAGGGAAAAATGTAGCAATAATGAATACAATACAAAATGAAAGCAATGAACAGACACAATGCATCAATTGCAACGAATTTAAGTCCTGTCATAACAAACATACTCTAACGGCTAAGTCTTGGTCTTGAAGCAATCGAATCAAAGCACAATATACTGGCTTTCTTGTGTTGCCTTTGATCTGCAAGAAAATCAAGCAGCACAATCCAAAATTCAGAGCATGAACACAGATAATTATATGAGTAATAAATTGAAAAAAAAAACAAGGATGTAATATTTTTCAAACCTTAGAACCATATTTTGAACAGAAAAATAATACGACCATAGATGTATCAAAATAATTAGAGAGAGAACTGCCTTAAATCAAGACAAAGTTTTGTGGAAAACTTGGATGATCATTGTGATCCATCCTTCTCATATATATACATCTAGTTACCAAAGTTAAAGCTCTAATCACCTTAATTATGGATCAATTACAATTTGTACAAATCATCTAGAAGAATATAAAAGGAATGTACATTTCATTACAACTAATCAGATGATCCTAAGTATGACCAGGTTAATCCCCATTTAATCTATAGCTGGGCTTGTTAGTTGGGCCTTGTGCTTGGCCTTGGGCCTATATTAACATCCCCCCTCAAATTGATGTTGGTCCAACAGCAACAATTTGCAAATCAAGAACTCAAGACGAGGTCGAGGAAGAGCCTCAGTGAAGATATCCGCTAGTTGTAATTCAAATGAAATATGTGGTAGAGATATGACATCTCGATGAAGTTCATCGCGGATGAAATGACAATCCACCTCAATATGTTTTATAAGCTCATGGAAGATGGGATTTTCAGTCATGCGAATTGCACTCGTATTATCTGCATGCTGAGTGATTATTGCAAACCGAAGAAATCCAATTTCTGAGAGGAAACCTTGAAGCCAAAGAATTTCAGAACATGTTTGTGACATGGCTCGGTATTCAGATTCCGTGGATAAATTTGAAACCTCTCTTGCTTTTTGCATTTCCAAGAGATTAATGATTCTCCCAAATAGACACACCATCCTGTTGTTGATCGTTGAGTATCTTGGCATCCTACCCAGTCGGCATCGGAGTACGCAGAAAGATTGCGAGGAGTACCAACAGGAAAATATAAACCCAATGTTGGAAAGCCAACAACATATCGAATGATACATTTGACCGCTATCGAATGATTCATTTGACCGCTATCAAATGAAGATGTCGTGGAGTAGTCAGGAATTGACTGACGAGATTAACTGCATAAGAGATATCTAGTCTTGAGATGGTCAAATAGATGAGGCTTCCAACTAGTCGGCAATAAAATGTAGCATCACTAAGAAGATTGCCTGTGTCTTGCCGAAATTTAACATTCAATTCTAGTGGTGTGTTCGAGGGAGTTGAGGCATGAAGACCTACGAGAGCAACAAGATCAGTGACATACTAATGTTGATGAAGAAAAATTCCCTTTTTAGTTTGTTGAACTTTCAATCTAAGAAAGTATGTTAATGGACTTAGATCCTTCATATGAAAGCCATCTTGTAAGGAAGCTTGAAAGTTCCATCTCATGTCGCTATGTGTACCGTCATTATGATATCATTCACATATACCAGAAGTATGATACTACTGTGTGCTATAATGTGAGTGAACATGGAGGGGTCATATTGACTTTGAGCATAATTCAATTGAAGTAAGGTAGTGCGAAATTTGTCAAACCAGGCTCTAGGTGCTTGTTTGAGGCCACATAGTGATTGTCTTAACCATGCAACGTCATTTTTAGAGGTAGATGGATAACCATCAGGAAGGCGCATATAGACTTCCTCCTTAAGATCTCCATAGAGGAAGGCATTCTTCACATCCATCTAATAAAGAGGCCAAAACTTAGAAGCAGCAATCGCAACAATCGTGCATACAGATGTCATTTTGGCGACTGGAGCAAAAGTCTCGTCATAATCGATGCCATACTCTTGTCGATTTCCAAATGCCACCAATCGAGCCTTCTAGCATGCCAAGGACTCATTAGGATTTAATTTGACTTTATAAACCCACTTACATCCAATTGGTTTAATAGTATGTGGACACGATACGGCATCCCAGGTATGATTTTCTTTGAGAGCATGGAGTTCTTCCTGCATAGCTTGTTGCAAACAATCAAATTTCACTGCCTGAGAATATGAGTTAAGAATGGTAACAAATGAAAGTGTAGCTAACAATGAAGTATGAGTGAAACCAAACTGGTCAGGAGATTAGGAAGGACGAGTAGAATGCCGAACAGGCACGATAGTGAGCTAATCAGGTGTTGATGCTTGATCAAGTGGAGAAGAAGTTGTAGTGTTAGGTGCCTTCGGTGTAGTGTCACTTTGTAATCTACGTCTCTCATACACATCGTTAGGTTTAAATCGCAAAAATGAGACTCGGTGAGATTCATCAAAATTAGGGACAAATGCAATGATAGAAGCACTATGAGAATCAATATGACGCTAGAAAAAATATTAATTTAAAAAAAAAAAGACAACATTCTTGGAGGTTCGGATGCGTTTTTAAGTTGGATTATAACAAAGAAAGCCTTGTTGACCATTTGCATATCCCAAAAAAACACATCATGAGGATTGAGCAGATAGTTTTGTCCACTCTAATGGGGGAAGAACAAACATACACAGCCCAATGTAAAGAAGAATACGTGAGGTGCTTTTGAAAAAGACAGTAGTAAGAAGTCTAATTCTCAATGAGGGAAGAAGGTAACCTATTGATTAAATAAATCTCGGTAGATAGTGCTTCTAGCCAAAATCGAGTAGGAACAGATGAATCCAAAAAAAGACACCGAACTAGTTCCAAAAGATGACCATTTTTCCTTTCTGATACTCCGTTTTGTTGAGGAGTGTAAGGACATGTTCGTTGAGAAAAAATCCCTCGTTGCTATAAAAAATGTTGGAATTCGTTTGAGATATACTCTCCTCCTGAATCAATGCGAAGTATTTTGATGGAAATATTAAATTAGTTTTCTACATAGGCTAAGAAAACTTTAAATATAGCAAACACTTTGGACTTAGAATGTAAAAATAAACCCATGTAAAATGACTATAATCATCAATAAATGTAACAAAATATTTAAATTTTGGATGTGAGCTGACGGGTGCTATACCCCATACATCACTATGGACAAGATCGAAACTTCTCAATCCTAAAGATTGATTCATCAGAAGAGTAAAAGTTTTGCTCTTAGCCATTTTACAACTGTTACAATCAAAAGAAATATTTTTAACAGAAGCTTTATTACTTGCAAATAAAGGAGAACCAAACGACGACATCAATGTTTTAGAATTTGGATGTCCCAACCTTTTATGCCATAATTGACAATTATTCAAACGGGATTCGCAAAGCAACGTAGATGTAGATTTATTCCTATCAGGTGCAGATAGTTGTACAGGAAAGAGATGCCCACAATTAGGCCACTTCGCTAGAATCTTCCCTGATGCTTGATCCTGTACAACACAACCAATACGAAAAACAGACACTAAACATTCATTATCAACAAGCTGGCCAACAGATAGTAGGTTTGTAGATAATTGAGGAGAAAGAAAGACATGCTGTAATGGTAAAGAGTGAGAAATAGAGCCAACAGCTGTTATAGGAATACTTCCCGCATTTGTGGTATTGATTCTGAGGTTTTCATCATAGGTTTTAACAGAAGATAATTTTTGGGAAGAGTGTGTCATAAGATTGGAAAGCCCCAAATCGAAATAGAAGGTGGAATTTTTGTTTTTACCTAAAATACCAAGTGCTGTAAATGCATCGACAATCATCTATTGTACCATTTCGGGAGTCAGAGAAAGAGAAGATGAAGTGGATGAAACTAGGGTAGCTGTATTCATGGATCAAAATCTTGGCCGATATCGATACGTATCAGCCGATATGTACTGGTATCGGTTGGTAATGAGACAATAAATTGTTGTGTATCAGTCTTGGTACCGGACAAGCAAAAACTCACCAAAATATCGATAAATATTGGCGATAAATTGAAAATATCGGCCGAAACGATACATCGGCCGACATTTTCAATTTATCACCAGTGGTTTAAAAACGCACAAAATCCTCTCTTTTTTTTTCCTTTTTTTTTAATACTTTTTCACTGTTTCACTCTCCACCTTTCTTTGCTCATCTTCCTCACTAGAGTCACCCTTGGGCGACTGCCTTCCTTCTTTCTCACTTCCGAAGTCATAAAAAACACCTCTTTTTTTTTTTTTTTTGGAGTTGGCCCGAAAATCACTTACCTCCTTTTCTAAGGTTAGTGTTTTCTCCTTTTTTTTTTTTTTGGTTTGTGACGAGTTCATTAGTAAGAGACTAAGAGGATAGAAGTTAGAAATGATGCTTCTCATTTACACCCATTCACCTGAATTTCCACATTTTGAAGATTGATCTATTGTTTGGTGTTTTAAATATTGGGAATTATGTTGAAAGTTACGTTTTCTTTTATGTTAAACTTAAGACTAAGAAAAAAATTTTGTATTTTATGTTTGCATATTTCATTGTTCTTTTATGTCACTATTTTTATATTTTTGAATTTATTTTCCAATTTTTAATGATTTAATATTAAAATATGATGTGTTTGACGATTTCACCATAAATAAAATTTTTTAGTTAGCATAATCATTGTATACCTCATGTATGGTAATTTTTCAATGTTTTTTTTAATGTCAATATGATTTCACCATAAAAAGATTGTAGTATGCTACCATGTCAATATGTATATATATCATTTTATTTTTTTTGTAGAAAGCTAAAGGAGATAAAAATGGTGCGTGAAATTGATCCCGCATGGTGAGGAAGCCGGAAGTAAGCATAACGTTAAATGTAACTACTTCAAAAGCCTATCAATGGAGGGATAACAAGATTAAAGCAACATCTGGCTCATAAGAAAGGCTAAATGGCTAAGTGTACTAAAGTGCATCCAGTCTCTCCAATTGCTTTATGACTTATTTTACTGTCATTATGTAATATGCTATATTGATATTTATGTTCTTGAATTTCACAACTTGCTTGATAATTGAGTGATGATTGATGAATGATGAATAATGAATCATGATAGGGTTATAAACTATACAAAATACCAACACTACATACAAATTACAAATATGCTACATTTTCTAAAATTTCACACTAATAAATGTTCATAAGCCATAATTATGGTTCTTCCAAAAAAAATTTACAATTTCAGACAAGATAGCGATATAGGATGTCATAACTTAGGAGGACCGATAATTTGATTTATATTTATTACTAATGAAAAAAAAACATTGTTTTCTAGCCTTTTCTAATATAATGGATTTTTTTTATTTTTTTATTTTTTATTAAAAAAATTCATACAGTGACGACCGCGACTAATACCGATACCGTATCGGTTTTTGAGATCGGTTGATATTATAACCGATACTGCGATTTTCATCCATGGCTGTATTGGCAACAAGATCTGATACAGAGGATGAGTTGTCTATGGTCGCAAGTTTGGCCTTCAAGTGTTGAGACTGTGTAAACCTTCAGCGTTCAGGAAGAACATGTCCCTTCTGCTTGCAGTAAGTGCAAAATTTCTGAGTACATTGAGTGGAGACATGGCCATACTTTTGGCAACAGTAGTACTAAACCTTGCTCATATCACGACCTTGTAATTTCACATTACACCACTGCGTGTTAGTTTTGGCCACATATGCAACCATTTCCAGTAGCATTTTGGACAATAGTGGCTTGAGTTGCCAAGCGTTGTTCTTCACGGAGGAGCTCACTAAGGCATGCTTCTATGGAAGGAGAAGGGACTCTGCTCATCAGATTAGAGTGAATGTTTTCAAATGAGGGCGCAACTTCATAAAAAATTGACCTCTTTGACTGGAGGCATGAATCTCTCGAATGACATTCAAAGATTCTTGTGGTATGCTAGAATAAATGATCTCTATATAATCAGTGCACACACGAACAAATCGAGAGTAATAATCTTGAATGGATAAATTTCCTTGAGTGAATTGCGATAGTTCATGTTCCAAGTGAAATCGCCTTGCAGAGTCTTCTTGCTAGTAGATTATTTTCAAGTAGTTCTACATGTCCTTGGCAGCCTTGTAAGGTCGAAGATTCAAGATGAAGTGAGGATCAACGGATCCTAGTATCCAAGTCATTATCTACGCATCCTTTGTTTCTCATTTAGTGATAACCTAGTCATCAGTTTTAGGTTTAGGATCAGAGCCATCAATGTCCCCACAACTCTTTACAAAAAAGGTAAATCTGAAGTTGAAATGCCCACGACGTATAATTTTTTCCAATAAATTTAATGATGAAAATCTCGTTTTTGTCCATTTCAAAAGGAAATCAACAGATGCAGATCACAAATAAGAGGATGATACCAATCAATAAGCTATGTAAGCAAAGATGCAATTAAAACAGCAGCAGAAACTGTGAATTAGTGAGCAACTACAGTGACCCGATTCCAAAAAATCAGAAAAAAAAACCTCCCAGGCGACCAAAAAACTGGTTGTAGATGGTTGATTTGGGCCCACAAAGAGATTTGATCGGTGATTAGATTCTGCAGTAAGTAGTGCAGGCAAATTTCAAACCCAAATATCAAATTTGATCTGGATCAAATGTGTCTAGGACTTTGCACGGTGAAGATCAAATTTGTCTTAAAATTTGGGAAAACACAAATCGTGATAAAAGACCTACCTCTGTGCCTGAAAAAATTCTAAAAGATTCACCACAAATCTTAGATGCAGTGGTCGACCAAGTTGGTATATCTTCTAGGTTCTGCCCTGATGATCAGAGGTGGGCCACCTTTGACCAGACCAGTGCCGTGAGTCGTTTTCCTTGTAAGAGGAAGCAGATCACACTTCCTCCTTTAGATATACAGATCTGTGATATGTATTTTCCAAACAGAAGCTTTGATGCTTGATTTCTTGAAGCCAGGTATCAAACCTGTAGCTCTGATGCCATATCACGACAAGGAGAGAAAGAGAATTGCCTTAAATCAAGAGAAAGTTTTGTGGAAAACTTGCATGATCATTATGATCCATCCTTCTCATATATATATATATATATATCTAGTTACCAAAGTTAAGGCTCTAATCACCTTAATCATGGATCAAATATAATCTGTACAAATCATCTAGAAGAATAGAAAAGGAATGTACATTTCATTACAACTAATCAGATGATCCTAAGTATGACCAGGTTAATTCCCATTTAACATACAGTTGGGCTCGTCAGTTGGGACTTGGGCTTGGGCTTGGGCCTATGTTAACAAGATGAAAGTATTAGCAACTGAACAAGAAGGACGTTGAAAAGGCGGCACCACAGTAAAAGATAGATCTTGCTTACTAAGTGATCAGCAGAATGTAATCCCATGAGAACTTGGTAGTTTCACACAGGAAAAAGAAAATGTATGCATATTACAAAATAAGATGTAAATGTAGACATAATATACTGCCCAAATTGGAGCCCTTGACTAGAGCATCTGCAAATGAAGGCCCAACTAAAAGTATCCAAGCAATTAGAGTATAGCAGAGAATTAAAGAAATCATTATACTTAAAGAAATCTACAGAAATTATTAACTAACAATCAGAAATCCTTCTTGTCGATGAAAAACAAATGGAAGTGCCAATTACCAAGATTTCAAAAAGCCGGACTCATTCTTGGTAACCCTCGAGTCGAGTCAACTCGGCTATAAGTCACATGAGACTCAACCCAGAGGCTTAAGCCCAATAACCATCAAAGAATAAGAAAAAGAACACAGAAATATCAAAAATAGATAAATTATGTTTTAAGAATCTAGAATTTTAATCAATATTTTGACTGTGTACTAATAATGAATTAAAGAAGAAATAAACACCTGATTTTATATTCACTTAGATAAATAGTAGTACTTAGGATCTCTGAAAGATTAGATCTTCTAAAAATTGTGGTTTTGACCTTCCAGATTCAGTGAAAAACAGCCCAAACCTGAAGCTTGTCGAACAGAAAAAGAAAAAAGTGAAATAACTGAGCTTGGGCCCCAAAAACCATAGGACTTGGCCGACCAACGACTCAAGACTCAACTTGGCACCTATCATATCCAACTTGGGTCGACCATTCTTAAAACCAAAGTAATTACCCACCAAGCCTAAATGGCTGGATCTGTGTCGTTTTACCATCATTGCATCAACATTGTTGTTAAAAACAAAAATATTATTAAGGACATGGTTCCCACAGCAAGTTAAAGAAAATGCTAACTGTCATAATGTGACCAACAACATATAGTCATGTAATGATACGAATACCAAAAATCACATGCAATTTAGACATCAGCACTGTTTCGCAAGTCATCTGATTGAAATAGAGCTAATTCAATCAGATCTGTTCAAAAGAGAGCTGACTCAAATAGACACCTCTACCCCAAAAAAAAGTTTTCATTCTTTAAAAGTTACATAGGCAAGTTGTCATATAAATAAGTAAAAAGTAACGCAGGCAAATCTGTCATAAAATAATAGTATGAGCAAAATTAACATATTATGGAAGTTATATGCGCGAAATTGTCGCAAGAAAAGTAAAATGTGTCTGATTTCTTTAGGCATTCAGGTCTGTCAGAAACAGTCGTATTATTGTTTTTTCCTTTTTGAAAACGAAGCAAAAGGTCTTAAAGCAAATTGAATCAAGCAATCACAAAACTTATGCCAATCATTCTAAAGCACTCAAACACCTATTTGAATCTTCAACTTTAAGTCAAGGGTATCCAAGCCAATACCAAATTGGTTATTATTCCACAAGACCACTTATAAGTACAAGCGCAATGGCAAGACAATTCTGCTTGATGTAGGGCCCTCCTTGTCCATAACTTCCACTCATATGAGAGGAATAACATCATAAGGGCCCCCTTATTGAGCCCGCGAAGGGCTGGGACATTAGCAACACAATGCCACTCTTATGTAATTGATTTTGGTGATTTGTACAGGGCTCTAATTTAGGAAATGCATTTGCAATATCACCCTAATTAATGGGGATTGTATTCTCTCATTAAGGAAAGATAATACTATAAACGGGGGCATGACTGCAAGGTATCAGCCAGATTATGCATTGCTTTCTAATTTCCTTCTCTTGGCTTATGTTGATACTTCACTGCTCTACCACCCTTACCATTACTCTGGTTGCTTCTTCCTTACACCTAAAGAAACACAGAACATTACGCTAATTTCAAATATCTTCTCCTGCACCTTGTTCATCTTATGTCTCTAGTATCTATTAAGGAGTACCTACCGACATGAGCATTAAAGACTTCCGAGTCTTTCATTCTCCTATAGAATGCCGTCCACATTTGCTGCTCCTCTTAAAAACGCCCCTGCCCCTCTAAAACTTCAACTGGGAGGAGATTTCAACCAAGTTGCAAACGAAGTGGCAGCCAACTTCATCCCTGCCTACAGCTGGTTTAACTCTTTTTGTCATTTCTTTTTTCCCTGTGACAACTCACCAATCTCATTCCTGCAGATGCCCTTACCAGCTGATTAAAAAAAAATAAGAGAAATGTCTCTCCTCCATTAGCTTGACCTGAACCCATGTATAAAGTCTCTCCTCTATTCGCTTGACCTGAACCCATGTATTTTCTATAATCATGAGTGCCACTCGAGATCAACAAGATCACAGCTACTTTATTAGAAAGAAAAGTGGCAGAGTATAAAAAAAATGACAGCATTTTTTTTTTCAATTTTACCGAGCTCTTAATATGAGGAGAGCTAAGAGCACCAACTATAAGTTTTATCAAAAGAAGCATTATTTCCTTAACACCAGCTGCAATCAAGCCTGCCATTTTATTTCCTAAGTTTCCTCCATCCTACAAGAAGGTCGAGATCTCTTCACCTTTGAAGTTAAAGCACCATTTTTGGGATGCTGCATGATTTCCATACCAGCACCTTCAACCCCCAAATATGCACGAAGTTGTCAGAAAGAGACTGACTCCCTATCCTCATGGAATTAGCTTCGGATGGTGAACTGAGTGCTCAAGATACAATTTGGTGACAAACCTCTTATGATGCCTGGGACACACTGAATATGGCAGGGACATGGCTTTTGTGCAACAAAAGTGAAGTATCGGATATGTTACGACATAATAAGTTGCCTATTTTGAAGTATCTATGTACCATAGCAAACCTCACACCCTCTATGTCTAACTCAAGCACTTACCGCAACCAAAAGGGAGAAATGCTTTCCCCCCAGCAAAGTACCCTCTCAATGTTGCAAACTGACCCATCAATCTCCATGACTGACTCTAAACAAGTACCCAGATACCTTAGCATCTTCTCCAACCATGAAGTGGAGCCAAACCCAAACCAGTTTAGGAACTAGCTCAGTTAACTTCAATCCAGCAAACTAGACAGTGAACTGGAACATTCACCCAAAATTTCAGCCGCATGAACTGTTTGGAAGCCTCCAGATTTGGAGCATAATGAATGCATTTTGCACTAAAGTCTCCTTAAACATCAAATCCCCAAACCTTCCTCATCCACAACTTAACCTCCTCTTCAAATGTGACAACCCTATATACATGAGGCATAGAACTTGATAAAACATACTTGAATATCTATGTGCTTCCACTACACTTTCAAGATAAGAACCAGGTGTTGAAGAACATAAAGAATGCAGAGAATACTAATAATGAGATAAATGATTCAGTGTCAATTAAGTATACATCCAGGAACAAAAGAATAAAATAGAACTAAGACACAAGTTATAAAAGCTCTTAACCTCCGAAACCCATTGTCCAAGTATTAATGCGATTTTTCGATGGATAATGCGCAAATTTGGATGGTCATTTGTGAGTTCGAACGACAAAGCACCATCGAACCTACACATAAAAACAAAATTTGAAAAGAAAGTCATACAGGAAGAAAATCTTACAGTATTTAGAACAGCAATCAAAGAATCACTTCAACAAGATACATGGGATTGAGGATATTGGTTGCATTAAAGACTCAGTTATTCTTTTTTTTTTTTTTTGAATGATACAAATGCAATACTCTCTCTCTCTCTCTCTCTCTCTCTCTCTCTCTAACCCATAACCTAATCGCGTAAACCAAAACATTTAAACCATCAAGCCAAGGTAGAGATCGACAAACGCAATATTCTTAACCCTTCCACGTATATAGCTGGTTCTGAATATGAGTCTAATAATGGAAAGATAAATTTTTGGATCACCTAATTGAATTTCAAAATCTAAGAATCCAGAAGAGGCCTAGGAATATCTTTCTAGGTTACATATTCGACCTAATTCAATTATATTGCTTTGAAAATAGAAAGAAGATTTTACAGGAAAAAAAACCCCCTAGATGGCCCATGCACGAAAAATGACCTTATAGTTCCAAGTGCATAGAAAAGGCCCTCCTGCCAATTTTAACTTATTTTATGGCTTTTTGACTAAACAACGATATCATCGCCTAGTTCAATTGAGCAACGATATTGTCACTCATGTCTACTTCTTCCTCTTCTCTTCTCCCCTCCCCCGCTTTCCCCATCTCCCTCCATTCCCAAAAACTAAAACAAACCCATAAAACACATAGCAACAGCAACTTTCCCTCTATTCCTCCCCTCTTAATAAGCATCATCTTTTGTGACCCCTACCATAAAAGGGAAAAATAAAAACCCTCTAGATCCATGAGTCATTTCCACATCTAGACTCTCTCTAACCTTTTTCATCATCTTCTCTAACCATTCATTTCTAGGGTTCTGTTTTGTTTTCCCTTTGTTTTTTATTTTCACTTACTAACGAAAACAAATTATTGGAAAAGGATTTCTTCTTCATGTGGATCCTTCTCTCATATGCCAAACTATAGATTTTTTTTTTTTTTTTATCATGGGCTGTGGCTGTTCTAAGGGGGATGATCTGCCACTGGTCATTCTCTGCAGGGAGAGGAAGGAGCAATTCAAAACTACATCCAGTTATGGGAAAGAAGTTACAGTTGAGAAAGAAAAGAGGAAGAGAGAGAAAGAAATCCATTGCGTTGTTTTATGTACAGGGGAGTGACGATATCCTGCTCCCCTCCAGTGTTTAAAAAAAAAAAAGCAATTTGCCTCATGGGACACATCTGTGTAATAATATCTAAGAGGTACTTTTTTGTGCACGGACCATCTAAGAGGTTTTTCCCATAAAATCTTCAAATAGAAATCATATAATAAATCATTCAAGGGGATGAATTGAACCATATTGTGAATCGCATCACAAATCATAGATTTTTTATTTTTTCTTATAAAAATAAAAAAAATATGAAATAAAATGAAAAATCCATCCATTTTCCATTAAAGTGACATCTATAAAGTGACAAATAATATTATGATTCAATCATATGAAGAACATCATTGATATATTAATATATCATAGATGATATCTGCGACTATTTAAGTATGTTTAAGATATCAACATTGCTAGGAAAAACAAACAAGTAGCAATAGTCGTTCCTCTTTTTTTGTTATCTTTAAATCAAAATGTAAAAAATAAATCACAATCACCAATCTTAGATGGTCAAGCTGTCATGGAGTTAAAATAGTGTTCATGAAAAAAATAATAATAATAAACATAAAAAATGAATGTAGGACCAAACCCATGCATACAGTTACACGCTCTAATCACATGCATATTCTGCATTTACCTCTACATCTTCCCCAAAATCACAAAAAAAGATTAGGAGGTTTAGTTAATCACAGGATAATCATTTCAAATAGAAACATTTTTTCTTTTTACACACCTTACCCAAGTCTCATAACCATCAATGCAACAACCAAGGATCGATCCTTGGTCATTTATTTTGAGAGGGTCTGATGCAGCCTAGGCCCCAGAAGCAGTCATTCTTCAAATTAGATTAGGATTATTTTATTTTTATTAGTAGATTTCTAATTACATTGTTATTGGAGAAGTTTTTATTAATAGCTTAGGGTTTTCTTAGACATTAAGTTTGCTTTTACTATATATATGGTATTGTAGAGAAGAAATTCTCAGACTTGATTGATTAATAGAATTGGATTTTATCCCTGAGAGGTGCAGCCTCGTATGTGTTGAAGTTTTCTTGACGATTCGAAGCATCCTTGGACACATGCTTTGCCACCCCTACACAAGCCCTAACCCTAGGGCCTGCATCAGGTTCCCTGGTCAGTCCTGATGCAATAATCAAGGGCATCAATCAATCCTACAATACCATGATAATTGAAACCCAAGAGAGGAATTCTGTGTTAATGTGACACCAAGGCCCTTTTCTTAATGGCAAAATAGACTATATTAGAGGAACTTAACAATAGAAGAGGGATATGCTGAAAAGAACACCCTCAACACACCATGTACTCTTTAAAAGAAATTATACTTGAAAAGAACACCCTACCCTTAAACACAACATGTAAGTTATAAATCATGATAATCATCTATACTTAGATGATAATAACATAGGTTACATCTATTATCAAAGTACATGCCTATCTGTAGACATACAAGATATATAAAACAATACAGAGTAGCCTAGGTGACCAATGGACACAAATGTTCCCCACTTCACAGGTCAGTTGAATCTATCTCTATCTTAACAGCAGAGGCCCACCTTGGGCTACATAAAACTTGGATAGAATGGGGTCAAGGGACAGGTCATTTTCAGGACTAAACTTCTAAGAGTAATGAACTATTCATGAAGAATTATTATTATAGGGTAAGGTGTTAGGTCTCCAGTGAGGTAAGAGAGCTTATGTATGTTCGTGGTGGTGAAGGGAGACAGAAGCAGAAGCTCCTTAAGAGGATAGAGCTTAGGAATTTCTACTGATGTTAATTACTATACAAATATTGAACCTTTGATGATAACCACAAAGAGATCCAGGCCCCAATGGGGCAAAAAGCAATGCTCATTCAAGCACGTGGAATAAATCATAAATCAATGTCCAGTATTATTTGATTAGTATTAGTTGGAGAAATACCTGAGCCTGATATAACATCCAAGGGCATAAAGGTGAAGAACGATTATTAAAATAAATAAAGACAGAAAGAAAAGTATCCACAGCTCAAGATAATTATGCATCAAGCACATAATATTACTGTAGAAATAAGGAAAGTAAACAAGAAACTAATACATGAAGCATAGCAAAAGAATGGAGATGCATCAAGCACATAATATTACTGTACAAATAAGGAAAGTAAACAAGAAGCTAATACATGAAGGGTAGCAAAAGAAAGGAGTACCATTCATTGAAGTTAAGGTAATTTGAGAGTTCATAATATACGTGTCCGGCAGCACTATAAGCAGCATCCTTAAGAAGCATTCCTGGAGTTATTTCTGTTTCTAAAGCCGGGCAACCTCTCATAGCTTCACGCAGAATGGAAACAACCACAGGTCCTAACAACTGGAGAGAAAAGTACATTCACATAGACATATGTTGCATGATATAAGCTCAATTCCAGTTCAATATTCCAATAGAACATATGTTGAGGTACAGCATTTACTGAAAGTGGAAATTGGATAGAGTAGAATGACTATAGTGTGCACGTACATGTCTATAGTTTTCAAACAAAACAATGTATAGGGCCTCAGCACATGGCCTCAGTTTTTCTGTCCACTGAACCATATCCTGCTCATGATGAAATGATTCAGGGCTCTGGTACCATTCTTCCAAATCAGTTGCTGTTAAAACAAAATACCTGTTAAAAGGTAAGGACATAAAATTTACTCAGTCAAATACTTCTGAAGATATCTGATTCTCAAAATTTTAGTTCAAAATTTGGTAAAAATTGCATCCATCACCAGAAGATAAGATGGTTTCTGTTAAAAATCCTAGTACGAGTAACAATGAAAAAGAAAAAAAACACTCAAAATACAACAAAATAATACAATTTGCAAAACTAAAAACTGCAACAGGAATACAAGAAAACAAGACATTCCAGCAGGAATACACATGCACGCCTGTGCACCAATGAAGAGTGAGTTTACGGTATAAATGCAACATAAATCGTGAAAATTTCAGAAGAAACTTCAGGACCAAATGCAGAACAGGGGATGCAAGGTGGGATGGTAGTAAGGTACCATATGCAAAAATGACAGCCTTATCATGTCACCCCTTGATGTGAGGGTCTCAACGACAGTTTCAGCCCTCAAATAAAGTTTCTTTTTAATGGTTTTTGGATGATCATCTCAACAGTTAATATATAGATCGAATGAGTGTCAAATAGGTTGAGTGCCAAATCAGGTGAGGGTACTGAGTGTGAAGGGTAGGATTGACCATAGGTGGGCCTCACCATCCAGGCAATTAATATTTACATAGCAGCTCGGCCAACTAAATGATTGGTAAATGAGCCAACTAAATTTGTGGCCATGGAGGTCTCCAGATCATGGTTTTAGACTTTGTTCAGAACCAAGTCAGCCCTAAAACATCCAGTTCCAAAACAGAACTGCAACCAGGACACGGTACAAGGAGAGAGCTTGTTGGTTTTTCAAAGAGTCAAGAGAGATCCATCCCAACCCAACCCAACCCAACCGGTATCAACCAGTATTGGATAAATTGGAGGCGAGTCACATGCACCCAAAACCCTTTTAAAGTGTTCTTTTGCCTCATTTTGCATACTAACTCATTTGTTTTGCTCCCTTTCCTCCTCTCCTCTCCTCTCTTTTAGGACTCCTAGAGGTAAGTATGTGCTAGAAACTCCTACTTGCAAGATTTTAGCTTTCATGATAATCAAGTCTTAGGGCTTTCATATTTCTCTCCTATTTTAACATTTTCCTCCTACCTTTCATTTCTCTCTCTAAGCTTCTAGGGCTTAGATCTAACAACTCTGGTAGGTTGGCTTTTGTTTTTTCTCTTTTGCCATTGTTGTCGGTAGTGGTGGTGGCATCAGGGACCCAATGGCTTAGGTTGACTTCAACAGTGCGACTCCAAAATAATAGCAATAGGTGCACTTTAGAATGACTAGGATAAGATTGAAACCAAAAGTGGCTCTCGTTTAAAACAAAATGAGGATTATACAGCTATAGTGGGTCTCCTAAGGATCTCCCAATCTTCAAATGGAATCAATGTTCAACTCCAAAATAATAGCAATAGGTGCTGACTGGAACCAAATTAATAGGGAATACTCCACTTTAACATGACTTGGATAAGACTGAAACCAAATGATTCTTTTTTACAACGAAATGGGACATAGACAGCTATAGTGGGTCTCCTAAGGATCTCCCAATCTTTGAATGGCATCAATGTGATTAGCTAGTAACTCTTACATGCTACAAGCATATGTGATTACAGGGAATACTCCACTTTAACATGACTTGGATAAGACTGAAACCAAATGATTCTTTCTTACAACGAAATGGGACATAGACAGCTATAGTGGGTCTCCTAAGGATCTCCCAATCTTTGAATGGCATCAATGTGATTAGCTAGTAACTCTTTGAAGCAGCGTAGGGAAGAAGATTAGCCAACGGGCTAATCTCCAAGCCAAAAGGCTTAGGGATAAGTTGTCTAGGTGCCTCACCAAAAGACAAACAAACTCTCTCAACTGAGAACCAACTCAAAATCTTTATTCAATATGAAAGTCTATCTCTCATGAAGAGATTACATACTTATTTATAACTAAAACATTATCTAAGAAAGGAAACAACTAATTCTAAACAAATAAGAAGTTCTAAATCAAATATGACTAGACTTGCCAAATATTAATAAAACAACTAAAGCAACTACTAATAATATAATATACTCTAATCTATTAGGCTGTATTGATCTTGGGTCCAATGGCCTGGTCAATCATGGATCTGGCCTGCATCAGTTCTCCCCTGCTTGGAGGAGAACTCGTCCTCGAGTTCTGTAAATATCCACCGGGGTCGAAAGTCACTCGAACAAACTTTGTTTTATCTTCAGATCCATATTTTCATGATATGGCTTGAAAGCTTGTTGCAATCTTTTTCTCCATGTAATAGTAGATCGGAATGTTTTCGACTGTGGGTCTTTGCATGGAGCTTGGATGTGTGAACAAACCAGTAGATGCTGCAAGTGTTGACGGTCAGATATCCATATGTGATCTCTGAAGATGAAGTCAATGTGGGGAACTTTTATAACTTGAACTACTTGTGAGATAACTGGAACAAGGAATTTCACTGTTGGTGTCCTAATTAGATTTTCTGGAAAAGGCAGAACAATCAATTCTTTTAGATGTTCAATGTCAGCTTGATGTACCTTTTGCTTCTCACTTGAAGTTGCAATAAGATCTTCCTTTCCATGAATGGGCTTTTCAACATCATCGTTGGAATTTGTTTCTTCCCTGTGTTCATCTTCTGACTCTTCAATTGATGGTGATGAGGTAGATGAAGATATTGCTAATTGTAATGGAACAAGGTCAACATATTGTCCTTTCCAATAGAAAGAATAAATATTCTTCTCTTTGTCATATTGCACTTTCCGATTAAGAAGCCATGGTTGTCCCAAAAGAATATGAGTGATATTCATGGGAATTACATCACACCAAATTTTATCTTCATATACACCAATCTTGAAAGATACTAAACATCTGTGAGTTACAGTAATGATAGAAGCATTAGACCATGAAACTTCGTAAGGTATTGGAAAAGTCTCTGTAGGCCAATTGAGTTTGTCAATAACATATTGTGCCACAAAATTGATAGTACTGTCATGATCAATAATTAGATTAGTTAATCGAGCTTCACACCTTACTCGCGGCCGGAATATCATAGTCTGTTTCCACTCTTTGTCTTCCTGTTCATTGGTGGTGAAAAGTCTACGAATGACAAGGGTGTGAATATCTTCTCATTCAAATTTTGTTTCCATAAGATGATCTCTTGTTCGTCTCGGAGAATGTTGTTTCCTAAACTTAACTTGTTGCAGGTGAGACCATTGAAGCATGTGCTCAATATGAATTGCTTCCTTGTATGCTTCATGAACACTGTGACATGGTTTCATCTTCTCTAAAATGTCTGGTTTCAAACCTTTGATAAAGCGAGTTAAATCATGCAGCTCATTCTGTTCCAAGCTACAAACTTGGTGCAGTCTCGAAAATTGATTTAAATATTCATAAACTGTCGAATTTGCCTGTCTAAGATTGAGGAATTGCTCAAAGTAGACCTTATTTGTAAAATACCAATCTCCATATTTATACTCATACAACATACTTTGAACTTCATCAGATGGTCCAAAGATTTGCATATTGACTCTACTGTAAGAAATTCAAAATCTTCTGAATGCTCAAAATTAACTAACCTAATGGCTTGATCTTGTTAACAAAAAGACACAAGTGAAGATGTAGCGTGAATCAGACCAAAATATTATCTTTTGAGAAGCAATGGCTGAGATCAATCATTCCAAAAAGACTGGATTTTTTTTTGGCTGGGCCCACATATATATAAATTTTTTTTTGTACTGCTGTGGATCTGAATTTGGGTCATGTTAGACCCAGACTGAACCCAATATGGGTTTGATCTCAGGTAAGAGTCAGGTCAACAGTTTCGGCCCAAACTGCTTGCGGCCCAACTACTTAAAGCTTTCCTCTTGCTACAGTAATGACAGGAGAAAAAGAAAAGGCAAGTTCACCTCTTCTGATTCAGAAACGAAAGGAAAGAGAGGCGGGGGTGGATCTACAAGACGAGAGGGCTGAACTGGAGGCTCCCTTCGACGGCGATGCTGCCGGGGGCCCGGGAGGGACGACGCGTCTGGGAGGTGTAGTCGTTGGCTGCAGCGACGACCGGAGGTGGTACCGTGGTGCCGCAACACTGCTGTGCTGTTGGGTGCCTTCTTCTCCGGTGACAGGTACCAGATATCTCTTTCTTTCTCTCTCTTCTGTTACGTCTCTCCTTCTCTGTCTTTCTCGTCTCTTTTTTTTTTTTTTTCCTTCTCTGGGTTTGGGGATGGTTGACAGCAACCGAGCGATTGGGTCTGATTTGGGGTTTCCGGTAAAGAGATGGGTTGGTGTGGTGCGGGTCGCGTTGGTACAGGGGTGCGGGCGAAAGGGTTGAGGGTTGGTGGAAGAGTTTTAGTGGCTGCGGGAATGGATTTGGGTGTTAGTGGAAGGGGGGTATCGTTAGGGTTGGAGAATTTGGGTTTTCGGTGTGCTGTGGGGTTGGATCGGGTTGGGGATGGATCAGGTCAACGCCGAGAAGGGGGAATGAGTCCGGCGTGGTTACAGTGAGGGTTTCAGTGGAGTGGGGAAGGGGTGTGGATTGTGGATGTGATTAGGGGTGGACTCAAGATAATGGTAAAGAAGGGCAGATGGGGTCGGTGTGGGTTTGGGTATTTTTGTTTTTTCTGGCGGGGAGGAAGAAGTGTCGGAAAGGGGTTCCGTGAAGGGGTTGGGTTTGAGTAGTGGTTAGGGTTCGCTGTGGGTTGTGATTATGGGAAGGTGAGGGAGATGGTGGGATGGGTAAGGACGACAGAGGAAGATGATGAACGAAGACTGAACCAAACGAACAGTTACCTCGAATCGGCGATCAGACGGCGGTCCGAGATTGGATCTTCGTCTCTGATACCAATTGAAGCAGCGCAGAGAAGAAGATTAGCCAACGGACTAATCTCCAAGCCAAAAGGCTTAGAGATAGGTTGTCTAGGTGCCTCACCAAAAGACAAACAAACTCTCTCAACTGAGAACCAACTCAAAATCTTTATTCAATATGAAAGTCTATCTCTCATGAAGAGATTACATCATTATTTATAACTAAAACATTATCTAAGAAAGGAAACAACTAATTCTAAACAAATAAGAAGTCCTAAATCAAACATGACTAGACTTGCTAAATATTAATAAAACAACTAAAGCAACAACTAATAATATAATATACTCTAATCTATTAGGCTGTATTAATCTTGGGTCCAATGGCCTGGTCAATCATGGATCTGGCCTGCATCACTCTTACATGCAACAAGCATATGTGATTACAGCAAAGGTATTGAATGCAAAGTTTTCTGTGCATAATGATGCATGCCAAGAAGCAGGATAAAAGAATCAAATGAAAGGAGAACAGCATGCCATCTTGATTATACAAGTTTGGTAATCTTTCCAAACAACTACTACAGCAGTCGGAATGAACAACAATAGGAACACAGCACAAATCCATCCATCATCAAAATAATGAACCTACAAGCCATTTCAAAATAACAGCAATAGCAGCAACAACAACAACAATGAACCTGCAGGAATGCTCCAGCCAGAAATTACCTTCGTATCAAGACATTACACAATAATACCACACGTTCATCAGGCAAGAGAGAGCTTAGAATATCACCAACAACATTGGAAATGTTTTTCTTCATCTGCTCTAATGTCACACCATTATCATCAATCACACGACCAGTGAGGCTTGGTTTATACTCTTTACACTCAAGCACAGATTTGACCATCACCATGCATTGAATAAGGAACTGCTCAAAAGGCATAATTTCGGGTTCGGGATTTGTAATTTTGTTCAAACAAAAGTCCATCACAGGTGGGAGAACTGATTTATCACCAAAAGAATAAGGATGCCTGCCTTGTACAGTGACTAAAATCTTTATCAATTTAATACAAGCCCTAGCTGTTATGTCCCGAAATTTACTTTGTCCTTCACGAAAAGAAGAGTCTGGACAATCATCAAGACAAGTAGGCAGAGAGAAATAAGTATTTAGTAGGTACAATTTAAAAACAAACACGAGACACAGTCTTTCAATCTATTGAAGTTAACAGCATCTAAGAATCAGAAACAAACAACAAATTAGATGTGAAGATGCATGCACATATTAAAAATAAATTGTAATCAACAAGACAAAGACCAGTTGATGCATTCATCAAAAACCACTAAACAAAATGGTTTGCAGCCTGCATCATATGGACATAGTGTTCTTCTGCTATGTCAAACTATTCTTTCGGTTAGACAAAAATGGATTATTTTCTTCATACAAGGCTAAAACCTTGAGACCACTGCTTTCACAGCCCTGAATCCTATTCTAAATAACCATCACAAAATGGGCTTGTTAGATGGCTATGGATTCATTTTGGGCAGATTGATAAGCACAACTCTCTCTCTCTCTCTCTCTCTCTCTCTCTCTCTCTCTCTCTCTCTCTCTCTCTCTCTCTCTCTCTCTCTCTCTCTCTCTCTCATCAACAGAAATAAAAAAGTTTATTCAAAATAAGAGCTCAAATCACGCAGAGAGCAGCCCATGAAAGCAATGGACAAGCAACATAAAAATAAAATTCAAAAACTGCAGTAATATGGAAAATAGGATCACATTCAGTTATCTCAACAATTAGCAGGATCTTGACCATCAACAACCACAAATAAGCAATCAAGGTAATTTAAGGGAAGCCTAGAGATCCAGGGTCATCCCCCTTACCAATAACCCCACCAGCTCCATGGGGATGGCATGCCCCACCTGTCAATGAAAGTTGTGCAGGCCTTAGCACCATATCATAATATGAAGTTTTTTCATTCCCCCTTCTAATATACACCAAGCCCAAGTACATTTGGACTCAACACATACTTAGTTGAATCAGGAGCCCGAAAACAGAAACAACCCACCACAAATAAGCAATCAAGGTAATTGAAGGGAAGCCTAGAGATCCAGGGTCATCCCCGTTACCAATAACCCCACCAGCTCCATGGGGATGGCATGCCCCACCTGTCAATGAAAGTTGTGCAGGCCTTAGCACCATATCATAATATGAAGTTTTTTCATTCCCCCTTCTAATATACACCAAGCCCAAGTACATTTGGACTCAACACATACTTAGTTGAATCAGGAGCCCGAAAACAGAAACAACCCACCAAACCACCCACCCACCCACCCTACAACTACCTACCAAAAAAAAAAAAAAAGCCACATGTGCTTGCACAATGTCCTATGTGAAAAAGACTATAACTAGTTTCTTTCCCCATTTTCATGCTTTAATAAGAAGTGGGAGGCTTCTGAAGATCTTTGGTACTAATTTTGGAAGATTGAAACCACATTTTCTAGAAGTTTTAAGCACTCTACCATCAGAGATACTGTTAACTAAGTGAGTAGCTAGCACGACCGCCAAGTACTACTTGGACTCATTTTTAATAATAAATACACGTCTTAGAATTGAAGACTCAAAGAACATCATTTTCTTAATAATTATTAAGAGTTTTTTTTAATCATTTTTGACAATTTTAGTAGGCATTTTGGGGCCTTAGGGTGCAACTTGATTCAAGGGTGACACCTCCCAAGTCCAAGTTTAAAACCTTGTAACTGACACCCATTACCCACAAATCGCAATATAATAGCGGGTGACAATGTCACTTGAATAAATATACACAAAAAAAAAACCTTTTAACAAAGTGTGAAAAAAAAAATTGAAAATTGGAGACAATGTATGTGTCATTGGATAAAATTGTAAGAGTTCCAAAGCACCGCTGTCAGCACACCCAGAATCTCAGATTCTCCTATGTTTTCAGCAAGAAGCAGCCCA
This sequence comes from Sextonia rubra, assembly GCA_037013555.1. Taxonomy (NCBI): domain Eukaryota; kingdom Viridiplantae; phylum Streptophyta; class Magnoliopsida; order Laurales; family Lauraceae; genus Sextonia; species Sextonia rubra. Next base: position 49,410,960 of record JASUAD010000013.1, on the reverse strand, counting down.
AAGAAATATATTAGTCCATCAGTGTCACTATGTAGCACTCCAACTCTCCAAATATGAAAGCTTGATATATCTAAGACATTGGTGAAATTTATTTTCCTTTTTTTTATTAGTAACATGATGGGATTGGTTTTCTATTTCTCCTTTCGTATTTTGTCAAATTCCATTCAGACAAGACTTGGGACTAATTATTAACGGAGGCAAGCTTCCCATTCGATACAGACAGAATTTTTCAAAAGCTTTTCCTTAAGAAGGTCTAGGAAAGAAAGACAAGGCTGGAGAAGATTAGCAATGTAAGTAATTAATTCAGAATTTTGAGGCAATAGTTAATTATGCTAGAAACATTAACGGCTAAGAATGCTCACACATGAGAATTAGGAAAAGATATTCTCTAACAGATAAATATTAAAAACTTGAGTTACCATTATTTATCATCAAAGGAAAAAAACTTACAGAAAGGAATAAATGACTGAACCGCATTCAAGAATGCAGGACAAACTTCCTTAACTGGACGGACCTCCTAACATAATAAAGATGAAAATAATAAAATTAGGAATTATAGATATGTTAAATAACAAACGGAGACCATGGAAACTCAAATGGCCTATATAAAAGACTTAGATAATCACCTGTACAGATTTTGCATCACTAGAAAACCCTGAAACCAAAAGTTGCCGTAGTATCTTCGAGCACAACAACCATCTTTCACAAGTTAAAAGCAGATTATCTTGTTCCACATGGGCATTTGTGTTAAAGCCTTGTGCAAGTGCAGAGAAACTATGAAAAATGGTCTGCACATCACTTTGCCAAAGTTTCCAGCTATATTCGAAAAAATGGGAGGTTATCTACATCAATAGCATTACAAAAACTGTGTTAGCGACTGTTCTATCAAACTTTCTTCTTCGAAGAAGAAAAAGAATGTTAGCTGAAAAGGAATCAAATGCATCCTCAATGTCAATTGCAGGGGCATCAAAATCCATTGTCATATTGGTGAAACAGGTGGTAATGAGCCCACAGCTTAAAAGATTCCATGTCTAAAACACATGAAAGTTTTTTGTATGTTTTATGTTAATCCTAACAGGCAATAAAAAGTAGGGCACAACTAGACAGGTAATCTGTATAATTATTAAATGGTGAAATCTAATGGAGAACAGATACTCTTGTCAAATGTTAATAAAGATTAAAACAACAAAAAAGAAAAATAAACCAATTCAGTAGTAAAGAATACTCACTAGGACTTGTGTTGTGTGTGTGAGAGAGAGAGAGAGAGAGACCGATAGGACCAACTCAATAGGTGACATTAGGTGTCCTAGGGCTCCCATTAGCTGTAAGGAAGCCCCACCTATATTTACAAACACCACAGGGACCGGAATTGGGCATTCAACTTGTGACTAAGGTGCCAAATTCATTTAATTATGAAAGAAAGCTTGGCAGCTTCCAAGAATAGAAAAAGAACATTTCTTTTTTAAGATGCATCTGCATAAGCAGTGGACCAGAATAAGAAAACTGTACACCATGCAAAAGCAATAAATTTTTCACAAAATTAAAAAAAGTTTGCATGGATTCTATCACTTTTTATGGTAAATAAAGAGATAGAAAACTAATTTTTTCCAAGCGCAATGCTACAGCAGTAACATACCTCTGAGAAGTTCCTCTGATCTGAAATGAGTCGTTTTGTTGACAGTTCTTTCAAGGTGCGAAAGAGAACCATGAAAACCCTATGAGACGAAAGAGTATCTGCAGATTGAAGCTGTTGAGCTAAAACTACAAGAAGCTCTGGCCTGAATGAGTTGACTCCATCAGTGAACACAAAACAAATTGGAAAATAATAACTGAACTAGAATAAGTAAATATTCCATCATTGAAAATTGATGTAAATATTCTATCATTGAAAATTGATGACTGAGAATGAGGATGTTACAAATGATGATAAACAGAGAATACAATGGTAAAACAATTTTCTATTTGAGAACAGTAGTGAATGAGGGGTTTGATCACTTAATATGCTAAAGCTAGAAAGGAAGACCAGATTCTTCTTCACCATTGTAATGAAACCTTTACCATCTATCTTTGACTGATTTTGTGAATTCTACTTTTCCATTGAACATCTATAACATGACAAATATATATGTGTGTGTGTGTGTGTGTGTGTGTGTGTGTGTATTTTTTACAGAAACAATGGAACCTCATTAAAAGAAAAGAAAATACAGTAAGGTGGATAAGAGATATATACCGCAAGAACCAAGAATCTGTAACATGAAAATCAGTTACAAAAATTAATGTGTACCTAGTTAGAAGTTGGATGAACACATCTCCTGAGTACATGAAGCATACCCGATCAATTTATAAAGACTCTATAGCAACAGTGGCTGTACCTAGAACACCACTTATGAGCTATGAGCCTATGATGCCCAGATACGGTATAGATACAACAGGAACACACCATGGACAGCGCAAGGACATAGATTTTACATATAAAAGATGAGGTATCACGGAAGACTCCAATCCGCCTGGGTAATCCCTTGAGGCAAAACCAAGTCAAGTGATCTTGTGAGCCAGGAAGGGGATTACACAGGGGTAAGGGTGGAGTGCTTCACGTAGCACAATGAAGCTTTGTCCAAGTCCCACATCGAAAACATCCAAGTCCTGACCCTGGGCTTATAAGTCAAAATCTCATCTTTACTCAACATGATGTGTTTTAAAACCGTACAACCCCAGATCCCATAAGAACTCCAGAGTTAAGCATGCCCGGGCAAGAGCAGTACTAGGATGGGTGATCACCTGGGAAGTCTTCGCACATGCACGTAGGCCAAAGCATATCATGCTGAGTTGGGCGAGGCTATGACATACCAGATACGATATAACATAATGCATTGCCCATTTTAAGGTATCCATGCATCATAGCTTATGAGACGTAAATCACCACAGCAACAGCCAAGAGCAAAAAGAACAGGGAAAACAAGACAAACCAACATGCCAACCACAACTAGGGGTAGAAATTCCTATAGAAGCCATGCCAACCTAGAAAACATCCAGAACACATCCAAGGAGTGCTTGCACGAGCTATAATTGAGAAAGACACATGAATGACATGCCGGTTGACCAGTTTATAGTGGTAATTATAGGACTTCATGGAAAGAAGCCCCATACCATATCTAGGCAGTACATCAAGCATTAAACAGTCTTTAGACATTTTAAACAAGCCATCCAAGCATAATGAAAGGGGAAATACTAAAATAACCTTAAGTCAGTCGAAGTGATTGCCTAAACCAATTAAAGAGGAAAAAAAAGAAAAAGAAAAGAAAAAGGCCAAAGAGGGTCATAGGCTGCACGTAAAAGAGTGATGTGTCGCTAATGGGCATCTTCTGTTTTTAATACGTGAACCATGACTCCTCATGGGGCCCATGTTTCTTCACACAAGGCTCTTGGACACTTTGGCTCAGCCTATTCATATAGGCCTCAAGGGGCATGTACGTAATCTGCATGGTATCCATCATGAACAAGATTCTTGTTCACTTCTACTTGTCATTCATCCACGGTATTGTAGAGTTATATGACCAGTAAAAACTAAAAACAGATATTGAAAGTGTTCATTCTGGCTAGCAACTCAATGTGATAAGCATTGTTGTTGATCCAGGTCAATATATCTTCATAGACCAATTTTCTTTTACTTAAACTTGTGATTGGCATCAGATAGAAACCTTCTTTCCTCATGCAGGTCCTTTATTGAACACCACATTTCAGTATTTCACCAATGTCAATCTGCAGCTTGTAAGTGGTGTTACTCTTCTCAGTTTGTTTTCTCAACCACAGATACTGCCACTTGATATTTTCAACTAAATCTTCAATGCCTTCACCTCCATTGCCAATATCAGGCACCAGAATAAGATCTACCACATTAGCTGGATTGGTGCCATAGACAGTCTGAAACAAAATTCATCATGTAGTCTATTTTTGGTTAGATTATATGCAAACTCAGCAAAAGCAACTCCAAGTCCCACTGTTTAAACCCATCACACCCAAAAATCTGCAAAATGCTTTCCAAACTCCTAGTTATCACCTTTGAATGCCCACCCAAGAATGAGAAAACATGACTTGGTGCCTAATCCATAAGAAGTGGATGATTCTCGTTGGCTTCAGCTACCCAAGCATATCAAGACCAGATCTGGTTAAAACTTATAAGGCTTGAGCCTGACCTGAGTTGTAAAATATTTTACTCAAATTTGTGTTTTGATTGGATAGGGTCAAGTGAGTTAATGTTGGGCACTTGGGCCCATAGTCCCCTCCCTTGGAGGCTTCAACTAATTTAATATGGAGGACACATGGCAAGTGGGTAATGGGGAGTTTTCGAAAAGAATGACGGAAGCATTATATATTCCTTTTTGGGCCACTGAGAATAAAAATCCATATGATGTGAAGTAATGATAAAGAGGTAGCATGGAGACTATACAGGAGTATTTTCGAAACATGTTATCATTGAATTGGATGCTTCAAACACAATCATGTGAGCATGTAATGCAGATATGGGACTGAAAATCTGACATGCAGATTTCAAGGAATTTAAAAGAGTTGCTTAAGTAAATGGAAATCTCATCATACATGTTCAGCGAAGTTTGAAAGTGAGTTCATACTTTGACAGCAATTTCAAATGCAAACAGGGGAAAAAGTAAATGGAAAATATGTTGCCACTTTAATACTTATCAAGTTAGTTGGGGAAGTTTTTGAGAATATAACATTTTTACAGTTCATAATTTCTTTTCTGCATAGTTGTAATTTTTTTTATTAATAATATATATATATATATATTGTTTCTAATCCTGGAAAAAGAACTTGCAGGCAAGTGATGTTGAGCATTTGTAATATAATATATCCAAATTTCCTTCTGCATAGTATGATTTCTACTAATGAAAGTAGAAAACATATGCATTCTCAATTTTACCAAAAATATTTTAAGTTTGGAGCAATTAGAAAGAACTGGCTTCAAAATCGTGAGGCGATGCACATGTACAAATCTCAATCTACTTCATCTTTTCTAGAAATTTCAATTAATTGAGTCTGAATAAAGTAGACAGAAAAAAGAAAAAAAAAACGTACCATTCTTTGGGATAATCAATACGAGCAATTTTTGAGACAAGGACAGCCAGCTGAAGCGCTATCTGTGTTGAACATACATGCACACAAAAAAAAAAAAAAGTGATTAATACACAATATGGCTACCCCTCCCACTAGTAAAAAAAAAAAAGGAAGCATGAAATGGTAACCCTGAAGCTGAACTAACAAGAAACGAAAAGGAACTGTAATAACCTAAGAATTAGGCTCAACATAATAACAAATTTGTAATAACAATGAGTTCATCAGGTTACAAGCCATGATACCTAGATACTTCAAACTAGCCAACATAACATTACCGAATCATATCTTATGGTTCATTTTTATGTGTAAAATTCACGTTCCTGCTGTTATGAGATGTCCCGCTGTATCCACCTAACATCTGGGCATCAGAGGTTCCAAGACACCCAAAAAACTCTTAATATTGTTCACTAAGGTATAAATGCTCTGGATGATACTAATGATTAAAAACTGGTTGGGATGATAAAGCTAATGCATAAATATACAATGAAAAGAACAATCATGAGTTTTGTTCAATCCTTCTCAGACCAAAAGTTACAGTGAAAAATTCAACAGCAACACAATCTCAAAGCACCTGGTAATTCTCCTCTCGAAAGTGTGATAGAAGTTTCTTGCGCAAGTGTATCTTCTCATCATTGCTTATTCCCCTGCAAAAGAATTTTCTCAATTTCTAGCTTAATATACGATCAACAGATGGATATGTAGGCACCTATTATAGGTAACACGACCCAAACAAGCAACTATGTGAAAACAATGAGCAGCATCTAACTGATGCTACAAGCTCACATCTTCCTAAGTACAATAATTGCAAAATAAACAGATCAAAATCTCATGAACTGAGGGACGAAAGGTAGAAAAAATTGTTAAAGACACAAAGACAAGCAGAGAGTTAAAAGTAATAAAGAGAGAGTTTGGAGTCCATCATATTATAGAACTTCACAAAAAAGGGGACCCTTTTTATTGTGTTTACCTATAAAAGACAGTAGAAACTAGAAAGTTTAAAATTGGGGGGAAAAAAAAGAAAAAGAAACCCAGTTTAGAGTCCATCGATTTACAGAGCTTCACAAAATGAAAAGGTCCCTTTATTGTATTAATCTATACAGCCATCCAGGCAATATTGCATCTTCATTTATCAATGTGTGGGAGGAAGAGAACGTGAGAAGAAACAGAAATGACAAATATTCCTTTGATTGGTAACAGTAAGAGGTTTACATTAATACAACATGGTTGGGACAAGGGTTTGATGATGATGATGATGAAAAAACAAAGACAGAAATGATAAACTATTAAATGACTAAAATGAAATATTAGGGGCAAGGAAAAGGCATGAGACTCAAATAACCCAGGTATGGGCATAGGTAGTGGATGCTTCCCAGACCTTGTACTTTCATATGCCAAACTTTTTTGTGGGGAAGAAGAAGAAGAAGAAGAAGAATTGGCGGCTTCCCACGGCCACGAGAAATCAAAATTCCCCTTTAAAAGTACAACCATCCAATTGCCCAAGTAAGCTAAGCAGCACACACTTGATGGGAAGACCCCAGCTTTGGAGCAGACTACTAACACCCCCAAACAAATGAAATCATTGCAGGAACACAAATGATAAAACACCTTCTTATTCCAAACACTTGAGAGCTCCAACCACATTATCAACACTTGCAATGCAATCTAAGCAAGGCAAATCAACTAAGTGAACTGAGGGAAAGGACGCCTCTTACAAGGAATCACGCCGGTGTCTCCAGTAGCGATTGACGCTGTTCTTAAAATACACCGAAGCCATCAGACGGACGTCTGCCCTAGACGCCAGATCAGGTGACGTGATTACTTCCTGCATTCATTCAAATCAGCTCAACCTTAGACACAAATCTTACAACAACAAATCACCACATCGGTTACTTCAATCATCATCGTTGCCATCACCACAAAAACAACAACATAAACGCATCCAAACCAGGCAGCGATGATCAAAGAAACTGAAACTACCGAGAAATCAGATGATTCTTCCGAATCTGTTGCAAGTGGATGATTGAAAAAGAGGAAAGAAGAAGAAGAAGAAGAAGAAACGAGAGAGAGAGAGAGAGAGGATGAAAAACCCTAGGAAGAGGGAAATGGAGGGAAAGAGGGAAAAATACCATGAGGCAGGAGCAGAAGCCTGGCCTGCTCTCACACTGGGCGAGAGCAGATTCCGCGGGTTTTCGAATGCTTTCGTCGGCGCTTAGAGAATTGGAGAGCAGAGAAAAGATCGTGGGAAGATCAGAGGCCGAGAGAGCCATCGTCGTGAGAAGAATGAGAGGAAGGGAAGAGAAGAATGCAAGTGCGACAACAAAGGCTATCGAGAGAGAAAGGGAGAGGGAGGAAAATGAGAATGGCTTTTCTGCGCTTAGGAAATGGAACGAGCTCAGGCTCGTTTGGGTAATTTGCTTCAAGTGGCAAAGTAAAGTAAAGTGAAGTGAAGTATCTTTTTAGGCGATCATTTCGAAAGTATAAAAGTTTTAAAAATAATATATTTAAACTATTCAATGAAAAAAATGTATTTGTTTTTTTACAAAAAATACAAAAAAAATGGTTATCAAGCTGCTAAAAGAAATTCATCACATTATCATTAAACCCTCTCATGCTCAATTTTTTACAATAATTTCTGACATATTTTTCGTATGTTGGGATATTTTAAATATGATGTAATCGCCAGTCTCCTCTCATTTTCAAATGTCACGTTTCTTTTTAAGGAGTTTTTAATTTTAGCCAATTGAAATGACTAAAATGACCTTTAAGAATTCCAAAATTCCAACTCTTTTTATCTTTTGATGGAATTTCTAAATGCTTTAAGTATAACAGAGCATTTAGAAATTTTACTATGTCTGAAAATCTAAAATTTTCTTAAATAAGAATTGTTTGAATTCTAATAAATAAATAGACCCTATAAGTGAATTGCCAAACTATTGATAAAAATAGTAAGGAAATGACCAAGACTTGGTTTAAATGCATGCTGATAAGAAATCCAACAATTATTATATATGTATCGTATATAATTCGATTTCGTAATTGAACTCCAATTTCACAATTGATTGAGAAATTGAACTCAATTGAGATTTCAATTTTGCTCCACTTTTAAATTAGAGAGATACTTTTAGAACTTACCATTCGAACAATGCACTCTTTTATCTTAAACATATGAATGAATATATTCTTATTTAAACTTCTAATCATGCAAATATCTTATCATAAACTATTAATCATTTTATGAAAGTAGAGCCCGAGATTATATATTTCTGGCCTAGCCCGCTTTACACAAGATTATGCAATATTTTTAGTTCCTTCTTCTAATTCTCTTCTTCTTAATTTTCTCTTTTTATTTCTCCTTTCATTACACATTCTAATTCCTTTTCTCCTCCCAACATTTCTTTTTCTTTCTTGTTCTTTTTCTTCTCTTTTATTCTTCTTTCATCCTCTTCCTTATCTACTCTTTTTCTTTTGTTTCAATTTGCTTTATCTTTTTTCTTTTTCTTGATTTTTCCCTCTTTGCCGCAGGCTGAACCTAAACAAAACCCTCGATCTAACCAAGAAAAAAATATATGACAAATAAGAGGAAGGAATATCGAAAAGGTTTGATGTATGTTAGCTTGAATATGGATATTTATGCTCATAAATAATATTGAAAAAAAAAAGATTGGAAAAGGGTCAGCAGATCACTCTGGGCCGAAAAATCCTTGAATTCCTTTTTTTTCTAAAAAAACTATAAGTGAAATTTTCCAAAAAAAGCCACTTATTTCTTTTTCTCCCTGAACAATTGAGAATAAATTAATAGCCGATTTCTGAACTTTCATCACGTAAGATTTCGATCAGAATTCAGAACATACATCGAATGGAGTCTCTAAATCTCAATAGGAGGCACATAGATAGAAACTAGAAGCTTAAAATTTCATAGATGCAATATATGCAATTGTCTTGTGATTTATCATCCACTTCAGCTCAGTCAAAAACCGTGACCCTCTGATACTTCTCCACAGCAATCGCGTTTTCCATCACCTTTTCCAGCTTTACCACTCCATTTTCAAGAGAAATGTTCAACAAATTACTTGACAGCCCGGTAACCAGCACCACCCCCTTCTCTCTCCCCGTCACAGGAGGCGCTGCAGAGTCATGCAAATTCCAAAACATAATCTCCGGCACCGATGAACCGCAACGCTTTCCTCATATTTCCTCTGTTTGGCATGATAATCTCTCTCCCAGGAATATTCCCCATATCGCTGAATACAAACACCTTCTTCACCATCTTCTCCTCCTCCAAATTTAAAGCGACAGCAACATCAAGAATCTGATCGAACACCTTCTGGAAATCTGTGTTCATCCCCCATTCCATCCTCTTAATGAATTCGACCTTCTCCTGCAACGTCTCCCCCTGAATTCTATGCAGCTGTGGGTCTGGGCCGAAATTTATGACATTCCGTCTCCACGGCTTTTGGCTCAGTTCACAAGTCCAGAGCCAAGCGCCACACAGACCTTCTCCCTATTTGTCCCAGCCATGCTACCAGGTCGTGATGACAAAGAGACTGGTTGGGATCGAGAATGGGATTAGGATTGGGATCGTGATTGTGACAGGTATAGAGAAGACATGGAGAGGAGGCACTCAGATCACCATAGATACAGGGACCGAGAGATGGAGCATGATGATGAGTGGGACAAGGGGCGATCATCTAGGACATGATCTTACATCAAGTGGGCCATGTGGGTGTACAACCCTTCTTGGCCTATCTATGCATTGGCGGTTGGGAGCTGGGAAAAATTTTTTTTAATTTAGATTTGAATCATGGCCTGATCATAAATCTTAGATGCAAAATTCTTTCCACAAGCAACATAATAATCATAGAAAAATAAGTTTTGTTGAAATTGAAATTTATTTTATTCTTCTGTAAACTTCTTTATTATTGGCACATGATCACGTTAGATTATCCATTGTTGATATTGTTTGTTTTCAACAAACAATTTGCCCTTATGTCTTTTTTTTTTTTTAACAAAAGTAGAACTTCTTATGCTTATCAGCTACTGTTACTTTCTTTATATGGTAAATTCCAAGGCTTTGGATTATCCAAGGAAATATGATTTTGATGTGAGCCCATATTAAAACTGCTAAATTGCAAAGCTATCAATTTGATAAATTTAAACTCTTTAAATTATTTCTTTGAATTCAAATTTTAATTCCTAAAAATACCTCTTGATAATTTCTTTGAATTTTCATTTTTTCCTCTTTCAATTGATTATAGTTAAGTGCTGCGACAGTGACAAAGAGTTATTTACCATTAATGTAAGACTAATATAATTATTAACAGAGTATTTTTTTTCTCCTATAGGTCTACCGCGATCGTCACATGTATATGGGGTTTGATATTATATGTGTTTTACTTTGTAAATATTAAGGATTTATAATAATTTTAATATAACCATTTTTGTTATGGTCGTGACTTTAGCTGGCGTTTTTGCTTAGAGTGAGTTTATAGTTCAAATGCTTTACTGATTTCAAATATTAGTTATAATTTTTCTAAATATGTATGCGTTTTTTGTGGCTGTTGAATCCGTGCATAGCACGGGGTTGCCTGCTAGTTTCTACATATTTAGATGGTTGCCATTAAAAAAGCAACTGCAAGGAAACATTTGCATATAACATTTATGACGTGAAGATATTCAAATTGTCCCCATCCTATGATGTGGCTTCAAGCAAAATTCATAGTGATCTCCAACACAGAATATGCAAATAAAGCCAACACACGGATTTGGTAAGCCAAGAAAATATTGTATACGACATGTTCCAGGAAAGCCATCACAAACCAAGGCATATAAAGCAACCCATTGACTGGAAGATGCTAAACCCTTTGAGAAAAAGATCACCTATTGCGCTCCACAGAAAGATTAGAGTCGAATATTTTATATTGTGAAAGATTTCTGTAGTATAACTGTAGAAGCCCATGTAGATTGCTGAAAAGTAAGGAGTTGGAAGAAACACAGCATCATCAGCTGTCATGGATAGACTTTGTCCAGTCTTCAAGATTTTGTCTCAATAATGCTGGTAATTGAAGCTTCAGATCAATGGTCAAGAAAATGACTACAACAAATCATCAAGTGTACAAAACATAAATGCACTTCCACTGGATTGCACGATAATTCGTCTCCCACGAATTCACTGATGCCCGATCAATCTATAAACAAGCTGCTGAAAAAAAAGGAATACTAATTATTAAGAAATTGCGGCAAAGTGCCCAGTTTAAGCAACCGGAATTTGATTACACACATTAAATAAGCAAATGAAAAATGCAGGATGGAGGTAAGTGTGTTTGCCATACTGAACGCCCTCAAACAAGCATTGCTTCACCCTGCCCATGATTGGTGCATGAAGTTCTTGCGTCTCATCACTCAGGATCGGACTTTTGACCAGAAAGTGCTTTATAGAAACTGGCAGATTGCAGAACAAATCACAAGCTGGTTACCTCTACCATCATTCATTGTTGTGATTTTCTGAACAAGCACCCGTTGTGCGCATCCACGGAATTACAAGATCAACACGAACAAGCCACACAATAGAAGAGACACCGAGATTTACGTGGTTCACCCAAATAGGGCTACATCCACGGGCACAGGAGGACGAACATCTTCACAGATTCTCACACTCTCACCTCATCTCTCCTACGTGGTGTGGGAGCACCACGGGCAACTGCCGCCGCACCGCCAGGTCTAAGGTTACAGACTATACATATATATAATCTCCGCTTTCTTGGCCACCAAGAAAGCCCCAGTACAATTACCAAAATACCCTTAACCTTAAACTAGTCCCTGGCTAACCCAGTGACTCATCCGGCTAAACCGGAATACAAGACATAAACCTAACAATCTCCACCTTGGCTTGAATTCCGTACAACTCGAGCTACTAGGAGATAAAACCAGCAATGTCTTCACGTATCTTGCTGAATGGTACGTCACTGCACCAGAGATGCAGTCTTCTTCAACACTTTGACATGTTGAACCAGCACATGAACTTTGAGCAAAGTTCATCTCGTCAAACTCCACCTCGAACTAAAAGCTCGAAACCATTGACGAAACTGAGTGATATCTGAATCACTCACCATCCTGCCCCATCTTCAACATCACTGTGAAGATCCAATCACCACAAGCATGCAAGCAAACAGATCGGGAATACAAGTCCAGATGACTCAATTGCAGAACAACATCTGCCTCCGAGCGGTCAAAAACTCCATTTGACCTGGCCTCCGATCAACTGCTGATACATCAGCTCCTCCTTGCTGCTTTTCCGGCTTGGCTCTGACAAGATGAATAACATCACATGCGATCATGTGAACCCCAAACGAATAACTTCGTTTGAATCAGCAAACCCTTTGCAATTAGGCCGGCGACTCCTATTATTGGGTTTGCAACAACAACCAGGTCGAGTAGACCCGATTCAAGCCTCAATCCACATCTGTTCAGATCTCCTCCAGATTTCTGCATCAAACTATAGATCTCGTCACCACGAGCATGCTGGAAGAAACGGATCTGAAATCCGACTCAGGATGGCTTCGATAACATAGAAACAAGTTTCTACGCTCCAATCGATCAAACCTCCTCCTTGACTGTCAAACAGCCAATCAACCTCTTCCACTGCGTAGATCTGCTCGAAACGAATCCGTAGGCGCAAACGGATCTCCGATCGGACATCGGACAATCAAGATATCGCATAAACAATTTCAGCCGTTGAAACTGGTCAAATTTGGCCTTTGACCGATGCTGACATCACTGCTGACGCACTGCACTGTCTGCTGGGCTTCTGGAGAGGACCCGGGTCAGGCTGACATCACTGCTGACGCACTGCACTGTCTGCTGGGCTTCTGGAGCGGACCCGGGTCGGGTTCACCTGACCCGAACTTATCTGAACTCTTCTCGCTGGGCTCTGCGTACATGGGTCAGGTCGAACCTAAACTGACCCGGCCTGAACTTGCTGGCTGGGCTGGACCGTCTGCTAACGGGTCGGGTCGGACCTGACCTGACCCGGAACCGAACTTGCTTTGAACTGCTGGGCTTTGATGCTAGCGGGTTGGGTCGAACCTGACCTGACCCGAAACTGAACTTGCAGCCAGTCGACTGGGCTTGTACTACGGGTTGGTTCGAATCCAACCCGAAACGTGACCCAACCTGAAAAAACAGGCGCTGGGCTTATCTTCTCCTCGGGTCAGGCAACCTGACCCGACCCGACCCAAGACCCAGAAGACTGGGTCGTCTTCAACCCAACGACTGACGTGCGTTTGGGTCTGCAACAGGCGAGCTCGCGTCTGGGTCTGCAACAGGCGAGCTCTTCGCGGGTTGCAGCGGCCCCACGGCGACGGCCCCACGGCGACGGCGGACAACGGCGGCTGGCGACCAGTGAGTTCGAACAGCAGTTTTTTTTTCCTTTTTTTTTTTCTTCCGTTTTTCCTCTGGACCGAGAAATTCTCTGCGAAAATCCCGTGCTGCATCAACCCTTCCAAAGGCCATGAATCCAGTCAGCATCGCAGTCCAAGAAAAAACGCCCTTGTCCGATTCCGGCGCTCCATTGAACAAATTCACCGCAGAATCCAAATCACCCGCTTGGATATACCCAGAAATCATCGCACTCCAAGCGATGTCATTCTTCCCCGGCATCGCTGAGAAGACCCGCCGCGCCTCTTCCATCTGGCCATTACAGCATAGACCGGAGACCATCGTGTTCCAATACGCAGAGTCTCTAACCAGCATTCGATTAAACAGGGCAGTAGTGGCTCACGATGACCGGCTTCGATTGCTTCCAATCGTCTGCAAACAGTTGCAGCCGATTCAATGGCCACTGAGATCAAACCGATCTCTCTCTCCTCTGACTATGCCCACAACCGGGATCAGTGTTTGATCTCTCCTCCTGTTACTGCAACAGGACGCCGATCATCTTCTTTTTCACTCTTCTTCGATCCGAACCCAATAAGATCCGTTCACAACCGCAGCGGTCAACTTCAAGATCTAAACGAAACATGTGAATCCTCTTTTTCTCCGATCCAAGCGAGACCGGAGAACCCAATCTCGTCTTCTTCTTCTCCGATGGTGGCCCAACCAGAAATCATGAACCTGATCTCTCTTCCTCTGTTACGAAAACAGAGATCCGAACCCTTCAACAAGGATTTAATCAGTTGATCTTCATGCACACAACCTCCAAAACACCGAGCGATCTCCACCTCGCTCAGAAACCCAAGGAATACCAACCGTGCTCTAATACCAATTGTTGTGGCTCTGATACCAATTGTTGTGATTTTCTGAACAATCACCCGTTGTGCGCATCCACGGAATTACAAGATCAACACGAACAAGCCACACAATAGAAGAGACACCGAGATTTACGTGGTTCACCCAAATAGGGCTACATCCACGGGCACAGGAGGACGAACATCTTCACAGATTCCCACACTCTCACCTCATCTCTCCTACGTGGTGTGGGAGCACCACGGGCAACTGCCGCCGCACCGCCAGGTCTAGGGTTACAGACTATACATATATATAATCTCCGCTTTCTTGGCCACCAAGAAAGCCCCGGTACAATTACCAAAATACCCTTAACCTTAAACTAGTCCCTGGCTAACCCAGTGACTCATCCGGCTAAACCGGAATACAAGACATAAACCTAACAATTCATGATCCCTTAGCAGCAAGCTGAAAGTATGCAATTTAATGTACCACAATAATAGAAGCATACAAAATGAGAATGATGGAGACTACAAAGAGGTTGTAGACAAGTGTTTTGCGGTTTATTTGCATGTTCTGTTGAAAAATTATTGAATTTATGGTTAGATCAATTGTACTTTTCTCTTTATATATGTGAGCATTTTTTTAGTCTGTACAAAAAACAAAAGATAGATTTGGGGTGTGTTTGGATATGAAGTAAAGTAAAGTAGAGTAAAGTTAAATATTTGAATTTCAAATTTTCTCCCTTCTTTTTAAAAAAAGGTAAAAAAAGCAACCGCTAAATTATAAAAAAACATCTAATTTTCATACAAAAAATCAAAAAAATTTCTTATTAAACAACTAAAAACAAAAAGTCATTATAATCCCCTTATATATTATTCTTTTTTTATTTTAGATTTACTCTACTCTATTTTACTCTACCCTACATCCAAATAGATTAGTGGAGTCGCTAGAGTACATGTACTAAATTTGAGAGAGAAAATGGAAAGCAAGCTCAAAAAGAAACACAGCATAAATTGGCAAAAGTCATGTTTCTTTATTAATTTTCGAACAAGTGTAACGCCCCACCCCATATGTATACATGATATTGTCTGCTTTGGCTCATGGGGTTTACGGTTTTGCTTCTAGTAGAGCCTGTGCAGTAGCCTGGCAGGCCATAACGGCTTTGCTTCTAGTGGGTTTCAACCCACCAAAAGGCCTTAGCAAAGTAAGAGTGCAAGCTCTACATATAATTCCAATTACTTTCCTCTCTATAGTCGATGTGAGATTCCAAGATGTCACAACAAGGTACGGAGCTTGTGGAAACTGGTGAATCTGGTGGAAACTGGTGAATCTGGGCCGATGCTAAGCTCTTGGTCAACCTGATGACTGCGAATCCCCCGAGTACAAACCACCAGATCACATTGTCTCAGGGATCTCAAGTTCTCAAATACAATTCTCCAAAGAAACCTCTAACTTGATGATTCTTCTCTAGCAAGTCTAATCGCTGAGGGGAAGCATCACACCTGATATGGAGGGAAAACATAGTGGATGCATTGTTGGCCTCTTTAAGAACGCTCAATAGTCATCAACGAAGGAAAACTACTTTAAGATTTGCTTCTTTCGTGTGCCTTTCTCACAATAGGAGCTGAATAACCGGAAAAGACCTGTTTGGTCTCGACAAGTCCGAGTCAAAATAGTTTGTACATTTATTTTTTAAATAAAATCTTTTGAACAATTGGCCTATTAGGAGTTGGTTGGAGTGAGCTTCAAGACCTGCATAGAAAATTTACTTAAAGACAAACTATGTCATTTATTAGATAACAATGCTCCACATTTTTTCATTTTATCTACTTGCTAATAACTTGCATTATAACCAAGAATAATAAAAAAAAATGTCAACCCTATATGTTAATTTTTTTCATAGCATAAAATTAGGAAGACTTAACCAACTAGAATTTTTTTCATCGCTGAAGAAAACCTAAAAAGAAGATTTAGAATCTAGTACAGCCATTTAAAATAGTGAAAAACGATCTCATGAAAATGAAATTTACAAAAAACTTTAGGGAGAACGGAAAACAAGGTGAGGAAAGCCTTGTTCCAAAGGCAGTGAGGAATATTGAAATCTGCAGATTCATCCCCTATTATTGAACGTGCCACAACCGGAAAACAAAAGGTATGCCTCCAAAATAACATGGAGAGCGATCATGGTTGTATAAACAAACCTATGATGAGCAAGAAACTTCTTTACTGAGCTAAATTTCTCAAATTCAGTGATCTAAGCTCTGGGAGAGGTAGAACAAACAAAAACAAGTATACAGTCTGGGAAATAGATAGCAGCTAGTCCACATATCAGTTGATAATGTTAGTCCAGAATCGTGGCCATTGGTATTCTTTACTATCATCAGTAACTTAACCCACCTCTTTTTTCATTTTTTTTCCCATAATCCAAGTCTTTCTATCTTTTTCCATAATCCAAGTCTTTCGATTGAAGTCGGAATTGTGTGAGCTGTCCAAATTCTAGTAGTTTCTCTGTGTGGCCCATCATTTTAGTGGATTTAAGAACAGCATGTGAGGGCCACCATTTTAGAAATAATAATCAGGCAGATTTTAGGCCAGCCATATGGATCTCAATTACTGATTTCTCAGTATAACTGTAACATCTCGCCAATTGCCCTGTTCCTACCCTTGAAGGGCCCCAGGTGGGCCACTGCACTTTTGCTCTAGAGAGAGCTTTAAGAACATGCTTGTAGAATCTTACCCAAACAAAAAAAAAAAAAAGAGCAAGCTTGTGGAAGATCCAATAGTGCTGCCAATCCAAGAATGAGTTTTATAGGGTCCTCCATTTCAGCAACTAAAAGTTTCCTCTGCCTGAAATCTGTACATGTGGGACCCAGTTCCCCATATTTCAATGATCCAATTGGCTCAAAAAATGGGGAGAGTTGGTATGGCAGGTGATATTCAACTTTGGAGATCATATATTAAAAGTTAAGGACCACTGTGGGTCAAGAAACAATGATTATCTCAGTGGAAGGCACATGTTGTTCACCCAATTAATTAGAGGGCTTTGTGAACCAGGTATTTACCATAATCACACACGTCAACAGCCAATCAACTGATTAAAAGAAAGAAATAGTAAACTGTTCAGGTTTCTATCTGAAATTATCTACCTCAACGGATTTTATCAAATTTCATTCATTCATCATCATCATCATCACAGCCTTATCCCAACCATTTTGCGGTCGGCTACATGAATTCTGTTGCTTCATTCCGTTTTATTTTGAGCCATTTTATCAGATTTCATTGACTGATGATAACATTGTGCCTGAAATCTCTAAGACGTGCTATGTATGGAACTCTGAAAGCACAAGAGAAGCTACTGAGGCTTTCAAGGCACTGGTACTGAATGCAGCCTACCTGACTACAATCAGCACACATGCATAAATAGTAAGAGAGGAACATGACGTCAAAAACAACCCAGAACGCCTGTTCACAACATGCTCAAAATAGATCATGGAGCAGGGTCTTTTGAGTTTAACCACAGCAGATTTTTGTTTAAATTTTACAAGGGATTCAAACTAAATACTTAAAATATACTTAAACAATAAATAATAAATTGATATCATATAGAATTTGTAATATTCTAAATTTGTATATTAAATATTTATTATACTGCTTGAGAAGAACAAATCAATGGTTGCAACCGTTTTGATTCGACAACATAATTAATTAGGCTAATCATTATCACAGGATATGATTGTGTCATGAAGCTCCCTTAGAGCGGCGAATGTTGAGCCCTGTGTGTGAACGCATCTTGCACATATCCTACTTAGAAAAAAAAAAGAAAAAAAAATAAAATGAAGAAATGTTACAAGTAAATGTGAAAAGGAGTGCTTGTGGCCTAGGTTGGGGCGGCTCTGGAATATTGAAGCTTGATCCTCTTTTTAGACCATTGGCCTAAGCCCCACCCTAGCCATACTTGGAAAAAGCTCCACCGAAGCATGGCTTACTTGAAAACTATTAACCCTGAGCCCGTGTAGATCATGTTTTTATCAAAAAATAAAATAAATGTATTCTTCTAACTCTCCAAAGTCGTAGATTAGTCTGATTAGGGTCAGAAACAAAAGTGAAATCTAAATTTTACTTAAAATGTGTATCTTATGTGTATCTTATTTGGGGCGGGTTGGTCAGGGTTTGGACTTTCCACCGCTAAATCCAAGCACGCTCCATTTATCAAAATCTAAGGCTTAAGTTCAGGTCAACGTGGGCTATTTCATGTCAGACTCAAGCCGGTTCGGTCCATGATGACCCCTCTTTGATGAGGATATTAAGAAATCGACATCTAATAAGATACTTTTTACTACTAACGAGGACAACGTCAAAATTGATTCAAATTTGGGAGTTTAATTGAGCAATTAGTTGCCAAATTAAGCAACAATTCTACAAATTAAATAATTCAATCTTTATATACATAAATTTGCACTAATGATCAGGCACAGCAATAATCTTCTCATTGTCTCACACCTGTGACGTTGTAACTTGCAAAATGATTTATGATATGATTTATCATCATTTGGTTCAAATGTTTAAAAATGGATATGTAACTATTACCGTAGAGGATTGGACAGAAATCCTCAAAGAATGGATATGTAATTCATATAATTTTGAATCTACCTTAAATTGTATTTAATCATTGATGAAGTCTACAGACAAAGCGCATCGCCATTCATATTGACGCACAATTTAACTTGAGTCAATCCCAAATTCTTGTGCAGGTGGCACTTTTTAACAACTTCCTTCTACAATGAATCGGGTTTACTGTGTGTTTTTTTTTTTTACCGTTTGATGCCATGTGATCTATTGATCAGCTGATTCTGCTTTGATTTTTACTCATCTGAGATTTTCTCGAACAGGTTCAGCGATGAAAGGACAGGAACCGAAGCTGAAACTGTAAAGAAATAAAGCTGATAGCAAGTGAGGTAAATTTTTTTTTTTTTAAATCTTGATCTCTTCACAGTGTTTTCTTTTGTGTTGATTTTGTGATTGATTCATGGGATTGGATCTTTGTTTTTTTTCCTGTTCTTAGAGATATCTATTTAGATTCCTAGGCTTTGTTGTCTTAAATTAATAATTTTCCTGGCTCCAACTTGTTGGGTTTTAAGGGGTTTCAAAATTAAGTTTTATATAAAGAAAGGTTTGTAGTTTTTCAAGAGTCTCATATTGGAAAAGTGCAAACTCTTTGAGCACTATATATGTACATCCTTCTCCTTTATATTTCAAGCTATTTTGTTGCGTAATTATTGCCCGCAAGGGGTGCAAATCCCGGCCCGGCCTTCCTCGAGGGACCCATGTTGTGATATAGAATTTTAAACGTAAAACGTTTTATTAGTGGATAAATGGGACGTTCAAAATTTAAATTTTTTCAACACCTTTTTTAAATGGATTTTTAATAATGAAACGACTTTTTTAATTGGTTTTTAATGGTGATTTTAAATACCTGTCATTATACTCAACGTTTGTTTTAATTATAAATAGGGCACTTGAGTTCAAACGAAAATCTACAGAATTTTCTTTCTCCTTCTTCCGTTCCCACACTTTTCTTTCCTTCAAGCATTTCCTGTTGGAGTCCGGCTGATTTGAACTTGGTCTGCGACCAAGAGAGATCGTATTGTGGAGACCGTTATATCATGGCGGTGATTCCGGTTGAGAACCTCATCACACCTGTGTTTATCCCGATGGGTGGAATTTGTCCTAAAAAAAGCGTCCGCTGATGTGCCTCGGCCAACAACTGCTGTTTTTGCTTTCACAGATTTGAGCCAACACAACATCCTTCCACACCACTGCAGATTATTCAATATCATTGTTTTAGTTATTTCTATTTCAACAGCAATTTGTAGCTTTCATCTTCACAACACAACCTTCCAACTTGGCTTCTACATATCTGGACCTTTTTTTTTCCCGGAGGTGAAGTAATGAGGCAGTAAAAATCTAACCCTCGGTTAGATTTTTCATTTAAAACTTGTTTTGAAAGGATCAACTGTAAATGTTTTTTTTACCTCATCATATCCTGTAGGGATACAGAAATGAAAGGTTGCTGAAAAAGCTTTTTTGGTGTTGTTTACTCCCTTTATTGCGTCTCCCAACCCCAGTCACTTTTCTACCTAGCTTGTAACTGCTCGTGAAAATCCTTCTTGCACAGTGTCTCCGCAACTTCAACCCTACTCAGAGAGATTTAGTTGTATATATTTTTTTTTCAGTGTTTACTATGGAGGACGGCGATTCTATCTTTAGAAGTTTTCCTTATTTGTAAAAACCGTCTCTTGTTTGTATAAGGTTGCTGTGATTTTTTCATTAAAACCCTTAGGTTGTCATGGCCTAGAGCGGATCATTCCATACCGATAATATTTGCCAAATAGGGCCTTAGACCTAGATCAAAATATTGTTTGATTGATCAGTGTAGATGATTATGTTAGATGAGAAAGTTAATCACAATGCATTACATAGGCAGGGGCATTGTTGTTTGTATGGAGTATTCAATCATAATGTGAAGCTACCTTGGAGTATCCCTCTCTGCATTTGTGTTAAGTATTGTCTTATATTTGTTTATAGAGAGAAGTAGAGTAGAGTAGAGTAGAGTGTAGTGTGTTGTCAATTATAGAAAAGTTGGAATAGAGTTGAAATTTTGACTTTTTGTGTGTTTGAAAAGATGAATAAAGTTAAATTAAAACTTGGAATTTTTTTAAGAGATTGACTTTCAGATGCCCTTCTCCAACCATCTCATCAAGCAGCTACCCCTCGAGCACAACTCTATCACAATATGAAATGACTCAAAATCCTCATAAATTGCTCAGAAAGTCATCACATTTGGATGCGCAAATAGATGCTGCATTATCTCCACATCTCGATGAACGGACTCTCCTCTTGCCTTCTGTAGGGTCATAAATTGATTTTGTTCTTCCTCCCAATCTGCATTGCAGATTCGATGTACCCTAGCTTCCTCTTGAGACCTCTTTAGAGGCGATCCGGGTTGGTGTAGCCGAGTATCTAGGGGGCAAAATTTTATCAAAACCACCTGCATGTGGAAAATTGGTGTCCTCAAAAAAGCATCTTAATTGGTGTGTCTTGCCTATTATTTATATCACTTTCTTATTTAATTTCTGACATTTACATTATGTGAAGTATTATTATTTACACTCACTTTTATTCACTAACATTTATTCTAATTGTTTATTTATTTTTCTGATTGCATATTCTTTGTAAGTAATTTTCCTGACATATATTACTTTGATACCATCTCAAGTTGCTAACCAAGACACCCAAAATGTCTACACATTACTTAGCAATAAGGTCTATAATGCATGCGGCTCTTAGCTGTGGAGAAGCAGTGGGGAGTATCCAAAAAAAGGCAATGGGGAGGACGATGATGAAAGGAGGAAAATTTCTGATGATTTGTTCAAAGCAGAGGTGGACACTTTGGGGTAGATCAGACATGAGAGTATAGTGACATTGTGGTGTTGCTGCACTACAAGGGATTGCAAGCTTCTGGTTTTTGAGTGTACATTCTTAATGAAAGCTTGGAGGATCTGCTGCAATGCAGCAAGGGGAGGGGAGTTTGTTGGATTGGCCAACGCGATTCAAGATTGCTGTGGAGACAGCAGAGGGGCTTTCATATCTGCACCATGATTTTGTGTGCCTAAAATCGTTCACAGAGATGTGAAGTCGAACAACATATTGTTAGATGCGGAGTTTGGGGTGTCGGTGGCAGATTTTGGAGTTGCAAAGATGGCCGAGGCAATTGATAAGGAGCCTGAATCGATGTCTGTGATTTCAGGCTTCTGTGGATACAATGTACCAGGTATGTCTATACTAGTCCTGTGACTGTTGTTTCTTTGTTTTTGTTATAGAATTCTTTAGGGTTTGTTATAGCTGATCTTTGAACTAAATTATTTTCTTTCCTCGTCTTTATAAGTTTTGTTAATCTGTATAGTATCCATCGTGTTGAATGTAATTTCTTGTCTTTATTTGTTTTGTTTTCCTTTCATAGTCCTTGTAGGAGATATTGAACCCGTTTGCTTTGATCTCAGTTGGTTCTCCATCATATACAGCTGAGTTGCGGCATATTTCCAGTGCTTACTTGCATTATTAACTTCAGGCTGAAATTTGTGATCTTAAATTTTTGTCTCATGTAGTCCTTCATAAACTTATATTTTGCTTTTGTTCTGTTTTAGTTCTCTGTTTTTTAGTTGTCATGGTCATCAGATGCTAAAAGATCTTTTAGTTTGCCAAGTAGAATTGCTTTTGTTCCTTTTGCAACTCTAATGAAATATATATATATATATATGAAATAGCTGACCCCAACGTGATTGAGATAAGACTTTGGTAATGATGATGATATATATATATATATATACGAAATCTCATCAATGGTGTTTGTTCTTATTGCTAGGGGTACAATCATAACTTTCATATCAATGACAACAACCTCATATTTACCAATCTGTGATCGAAGTTTAATTATGCAATCGAGCACAAATCTGGGATCTAAACGGAAATGGAGAATCGGTGTGTGATCGAAATGGCAGTTTGCAGAGTAATATAAGGACCTAAGTTTTTTTCTTTTTTTTTAACATTTGTTGGTAAAAGATACAGGCACCTATATTTGTGAGTAGCAAAGTGCATATTCAGTAATGGAAAACCTGAGAAATTTTGTGATACCCACTTCATAAGTACCCACGTTGAGTTCTGCTCAATGG
Source organism: Sextonia rubra (assembly GCA_037013555.1). Taxonomy (NCBI): domain Eukaryota; kingdom Viridiplantae; phylum Streptophyta; class Magnoliopsida; order Laurales; family Lauraceae; genus Sextonia; species Sextonia rubra. The sequence goes on along the minus strand of JASUAD010000013.1, from coordinate 49,387,879 downwards.
TGAACGAAAGCGAAAACAACCACTGTGTATTAAGGAAAGTGAGTTCTTCAACATACCAGTTCTCAAGTTTAAAACCATGTTGCCAAGTATTCTGGGTTGTATAATGTTATTCTCAAACCATTAATCAAGTGGTAGGAAAGGGGAGGAAGAACAAAAAATGCGTCATAACGGCATTTCTGTTATTTTTTTTTAATTTTATGGAAGGGACTTGATTGAAAAAAAATGGAAATTTTTTTATACTCTTTTGAAAGATTCAAATCTTCATAAATTTTTTTTTTGTAAAATGATTTTTTATATTATATTATAAAAAAAATTTCAAATAAGACCTTAAGTTTTTTTCTTATTTCAAAAGAGGACAAAGGTTTGTTTTCAACAAGCTTTCAGCGAAGGACAACCAACAACCTAATGGTATTTTTGGTGGCTTTTTCCCTAAAAAATTTAACATACCCAAATTACCCTTCATTGACATAAAATCATCATTCACTTCATCTTCTCCTCTCTTTCATTGGCATATTCATAGTGATTGATAGTATCCAATGTGGCCAAGACGATCGGCAACATGAAGTAGCTATCTAAAGCATGCCATGGCTTTAAATGAATGGTGCTTTGGGTAAAAGGCAAAAACTTATTGGAAAATTTAGGCTTTAATTTGAAAAGTTTTCAAACATGTGTCCTTTTTTGAAATAAGTTGAAAACTTAAGGCCATAATTGGGCTGCATTGTCGGTCCCATCTTGGGATGGGAACATTAATGTGAGATTGCCCCAAGTATCAAGTTTGACCTCCATCCCATACCCCTAACCCTTTCATCTGTGGCGGACAAGTTTAGTGGCTTCATATTCACAAAATTTTTTTTACCTTCCATTGATATAGTTCATTCATACGGGTATTGAACCCTCAGTGAATATCAGGGTCCTTGCTTGTTGTATGGTTTGCATGTGTGATAGGTGGGCCCCTCCACTAGTTTGTAAGGTGGAAACTAGTTCTCATTTGAATATTTGGATTTAAAATATATCTAAATAAATTTATATACAAGTATAACATATCTGTAATTCCTGAAATTTGGTTCAATTTGGGTATTGAGTTATGGGTGCAATTGAATGTTACTTGGGCTTCAAAGTGCAGGTGCGGGCCCAGATTGAATTTTACTCAAGCCCTAAAATGTAGACCAGGCCTCGGCGGTGATCCGGAACAAGTGCACCCTGAATTTAGCAATCATGCGTGCGTGAGAACTCGGGCTTAGGCCCGGCCAAAGATGCACTTATAGGTGAGAAAGCAATGGGCTGAGAAAATCTCCACTTTTTATTATTTATTATTTATTATGGAAAGATTATTATTATTATTTGTTTTAACACAAAGCTATATAAACTACAACAGAACCAAACTATATAAGGCCACATTTAGTCCAAAACTAAACCATAGGAACCAGAAAAATGTCACCAATATGTGATAAGTATCCAACAAAATTCTACTGTCGATTGTGGGTCGTGCATGGATATTTTTTTGACGTGCACATTTATTTGTTTCTGCATATTTATTCATCAAATGCCAAGATAGGTTAATGGATATGTTTGAATTAAAGAAGTTAAGCTAGGAGAAAAGCAGTTAAAAACAGTTTTCAAATAACAAAATTAATTATCAAATAGTTAAATATTAATTTTATTAATTAAAAATCCAATTTCACTTATGGCCTATTTGTTTGCATTGAAATACAATAGTTCATTCCATAAAATTATTTAAAAGTAACTATCAAAGGTGAATTTTTTAAAATGAGCATAGAATAACTTTTTTCTTTTGGGAATGCTTTTATGTCTTCTAGGAAATAGAATCAAAAGAAGAGGAGAAAATAATACCCAATTATTACCCTAGTAATTTAATTTCTACATATATGAATGCAAATAACAATAAAAGGCGTATAATTTTCTTCGCTCCCTGAATCCAATAAGAGCAAAAAAATAAAAAAATAAAAAAAAGGAAAAAACCTCAACACACAATGCCTTCTTATCTTTTCCATATTCTTTCCAAAGCTCATCTTCTCAGCCTTTCCTTGTCAATGCCTTCTTACCTTTTCCATATTCTTTCCAAATTTTCCCTTTGCTCGTCTTCTCAGCCTTTCCTTTTCTTATTTTGAATTTTATCCAGTGCATGGTGAAAATCCAAATATATATAATATTACTTATATTAAATCAACAAGTGTGAGGGTCTAGGAGCTCTTGATTTTGAAATAGAGAGCTCCCGATCATGTCACATTACCTTATCATCATCTGCCTCCATTTTCCTATCATAAAATGACTTCCCTAAACTTTTTCACTTATTCAAATGATCTCTAACTACCGGCAAACTCCACTAAAATCTCTTTCTAGATTAGTTTGTCTCTAATTCTATGGATTCCAAGTTAATAACCCCTAAGCATTAATCAATTGAGAACCAACCATGAATCCACCGTAGAAGCTCGTTTTTAAAACTCACATGTCTAATCTTTCCTAAAATCTCTTTGGCTTATAATGAGAAGGGAGCCCGTACACATGAAAAGAGATGATGTCCTAGATTTCAAATGCTGGGTACCTAGGTAATGGGGTATGAGGCCATTCTTAAGAAATTTCAAAATATTCAAATTAGTAAAGGATTAAGAATCAATCTAACAACTCTCTCTCTCTCAACTCATATCCCTCTTATTTAAGGAGCGATGTTTCATGTACAATGTATTCTACCAGCATTTTCATCACCCCAGTAGTTGTTAACCCTTTTCCATGATGGGATCGACTCAACGGCATGTTTCAGTAATTCTTATATATTAAGAGTGCAGATATATTTTTAATCTCTACCTTGAAAGATGGTAGAAAAGAAACTAAAAATGATATACTTATGAGAATATACCTATAATGCATGGATACTTCAAAATGAGCAATGGATCGTATTACATTATATTTGACACTTAATTTTTTATAAGTAAAATCTATGTCATTTTCATATCTATCTCGTGTTCCTATCATATCACACCGTATCTAGGCATCATAGGTATGAACCATAAATCATAATAAACTTATCCATTTATCATTGTAGTTATTAGACCATAAAATTATGGTAGCCATCCCCTACCACCTATAATATCCCTTTCAGGAATATAATTTTACAATCATCTGTCGCTAGAACCCCTTGTATTATAGGCGGCATACATCAAGTTGGGCCCCACATTTGAGTTGTATAAATAAGTTATTGGAAGAGGATTTGTAAGTGCTAATCAAATATAATAAAAGCAGCTCTAAGTAAAAGTCCCAACATTGATACAAATTAATGCATATCCTATATTTAGAAAAAATAATAGTAAAGTATTATATAACAAAAATTAAAAAGAATTTAATTGCGTTTAGACCTAGTAAACGAGTCGGGTTTACCAAATTCGGGTCAGGTCAACCCGAACCTGAATTTGTTGGTTCCAACCCTAATCCGACTCATTTTTAAAACAGGTTGGAAACCTTTAACCCACACCTACGGCTGGTCAAGCCGACCAGACCCACCTAATTCGAATTTGATGCCGGTTGGGTCAGGTTAACCAAACCTAATATATTTAATTCTCATTTTGTGTATGATTTAACTAATTTTATGTGGCCCAATTTCATTTGTAAACTCTCCTTATATCTAAACTCATTTAAAATGTTGTATTAAGCATGAATTTGTAATTTATTAGTTTTCAAGGTGTAAAAAATAGAGAATCTATAAATATTTTCTAGCCCATTTATTGAGAATTTGAGATAATTCCTTTACAATTTTTGTTCATTTTTATAATTCCATATTTGAGCATAAGTATAAGACTCATTAATGATATTGTATTTCATTCATATCTATATTTTAGAGGTAAATTTATATACAACATAAAAATAATAACTACATATCAATATTTCAACTACAAAACATCATATTTTCAAATAAAATAAGTTTTATATTCTAAGTATTAAAATTTTACATGGCTCATCCACAAATGATTAAGAGTATATAATTTATGGCCCACATAAATAAGAAAAGTCATATGAAAATTGAAAAGTCCTGGAAATTTAATAAAATCTAAGAGGGTCAAATGGGTTACGGCGGGTTAGGCGGGTCAACCCTAACCCGACCTGTATTTTATACCGGTTGGTAAATCATAATCCTAACTCAACCCGTATTTCAAACATGTCGGGTTAGGCGAGTCAAAAATAGGTATGGGAGGGGCGGGTTGGTTGGTCGGCTGGATTTTGCTAGTTCTAATTGCGTTACAAATAAATTGCCTAGTAAAATAAATATTTAAACTGTAATTGTGGCATAACCAAATGCATTGTAAGCAATTTTTGCTTCAGTTAGATAAATAAAAACTCAATTAAATGATATATGAATATCAATGAAGAAAGAAAAGTTAAATCCTTACATCCAGAAGTGGCAAAGCATTATTTTCCTCCAGCCATTCAAACTTTGTAGTGCCTACAGAATTTCCACACCTTTTCATAAAAGGTGGTTAAGAATGAACCGCTGTTTGTATTTCATAACATATAAAGAAGAACTTCTCTACAAAAGAAAAATAAATCTAAACTTATTATAGAAGTCCGAATAAGGGAAAAACAAAAAATAAATAATTACAGAAACACTATAGAGAATAAAGAGAATGTCTTAAAAAAGATTATATAGAAAGTATTGTAAGTCTTGAAATTTGAAATGAGGAAAAACAAAGAGCCAGAATCTTTAGGTTGATAAATGAAGAAAGTTACTAATGGAATATTATTGTCTTTGATTTGAGGTATAATGATAGAAGAGAAAGAAAAGTTACAAAGTTTGTAGAGAGAAGTTAATAAAAAAGAGGAATTACTGTTCTTCAAAGAATGCAAAGAAACAATCAAAATAAATTGTAGATGGTCAAAATCAATCGAACAAATTGAGGTTGATTTCTTAATTAAACTCAACCAGCTTAATATATAATAATAGGAAGGATTCCACTGGAGCTTCATGGTCCAATTAGGAAATGATTGCACCCTAAAAAACCCACTTCAAGATTTATCATGAAAAAGAAAGAAAATTGTTAAAATTTTTAAAGATTTATCATGAATGGAGCACTGGATTTAACATGTCCAATTATTTCAGTATTTTAAAAATAAGGTCCTGACTGTGCACTTGAATCACGGTCTAGAGCTCCATTTCGAAGTGGACTGCACGGATAAATTGTTTCATATTCTTTTAGGGTTCGTGCCTTTCGCTTTAAGCGGCATGTAATGGTGCTGCACGTTAACATTTATTTAAATCTTCAATGGACTTATTCAATCAATTTATAGTGGATTGAAAGTATTTTCATTTTCAATGATCTTTCTTATAAATTCATTTTTAAAGTTATTATTAGAAAGATATTTTTGGAAATATTTTCAAGTAGTTTATTATTCTTTTGCAATCGACTCATTAATGTAAAATAATTAAATATTGCCTAAGTGGTTTAAGTAACTATATAATGAACAAGTTAATAATTTTACTTTAATTTGAGAATAAATCTTTTTTGTTTTTGGCTTCATGAAATAAATCTCATTCTATTACTTTGATTTGACACACATTATCTTTTACATATTTGTATATATTCATATTAATACTTTTTTAAATTTTAATTTTCACATTTATTTTAGATTTGTTCATCTGTGTCTGGTTTCATCTGTGGAGTCATGAGAATGGGAGATACCCAAAAGTCTCTAGTCCTTACTTTACACTATCAACTTTTTGCCATTTGTGGAAAAATGCCATATTCTCTTTCTTACATGCATTGTGTAAGATATTTTATGCATATTTATCAACTAAGGCTATTGACATTCCGGGGTTGGACATGAGATAACTTTGGGTGCTTTCCTACGATATAGAAGAAAGTTGAGAGAAAAATTATTTGATTTTCTATTTCCATCTATAGGATAGACCATCGAAATGAAAATACTTCAATCCACTGTAAATATTGAATATTTAAATAATTATTAGAATGAAGCTCCATTGCACACCCATTATTGTGAAAGGCACCCAAGTCCAAGACAATTGAATTACTTTTTCTCGAAAAAGAGTATTTTAATCATCTATAAAATGAGTAGAAATGCAAAATTTCTCTTTCATCTAAAAAAAATTGTATAGTACTAGGAATCCTCTCTTTACAAAACACAAGTCCTATGTAGAAATTATCCTAATTAGAAATTATGTTTAGAAACGAGTCCGAATTTTCTGATTAAAACCCCCATGGTCATCAAGTTGCCCACTAGTGATGTGAGGGGGACATCCGTGGGGGTTTTTCGCACTTAATCTCAATTCATTTAGAAATCAGCTAGTTAGATCTATTTTGAGCCCATCATATCACTGATTTGAATAAGTCGAATGGGCTCCAAATGTTTAAATAAAAGTTGTTAATATCATTTCAGACCCCATTTCAATTTGGCCTCCAAAATGAAAATTTTCGACTAATTTGGAATTTTGGCAAAATTTTTCAGGATTACATTTTTAGGATATATAAAAAATAATGTATATATATGTAGGAAAATAAAAAAAGATGTGAATTTAACCCATTCTAGTAAAAAAATTTAAAATTATATACATTTTGAGAAAATATAAGAAATATAAATTATATGTATGTAGAAAAAGTAAAATATATATAATTATGTAAAAAGATTTTGGATTTCAGCCAAAATGGATGATATAGACCAAAAGTCAAAATAAAAAGTTTTAAGTGACATTTTGTTTCGGCCACTTGGCCAGAACAAAATATTTCAATAATTTTCACCAAAATAGCACAAAATTAATAACTATGATTCAAATGCAACCCACTGGCAGGAACCAAACCCTAAAATTCCTCTTCAGAAACAACTTGTTACAAATATCTATCTTCGTTTATGCAAGATGTAGACTGATTTTATTGGGTATGTGACAGGTGTAAAAGATAGAGCCTGATTTAGCTGTCGCTTTGTCTTTGACCTTTCAAATAATAAATGTAGGGAGAAGAACGAGGTACTATGTCTTCTATAGTAACAATTATTCTGGGAGGCTCTTGAATTTTATCAGCTATTGGAGAAGATCAGGTCTTTTTGTAACATGATGGCTTTTAGTGTTTAAAGTATTATGCAAAGTATAAAAAGCTTAGTTCTTCTGGATGGAGGATTATATGTATATTTTCGAGGGTCTTGGCAAACAGTCTCGACTTGGGTGCAAGGTGGAATATTTGAGCTAATGACACCATTCTCAACTTGTAAGTTCTTTTTCCTTGTGTTTGGGATCACACATACTATATTGCAATTATCCTCTTTTTAGTACCCTTAATTTTTTTTCTTGGAATTTTTTAATTCCTAGGAATTAGAGGTAAAACTGAATTCGAGCATTGGATTATAAAAAAAAGGTTAAAGATATAAGGTGGAGTTGCATATGAGATCCTTAATGCTTTTAGAAGTTAATTTATTAAGCTTGTACATTTATTTTCCTGTCTTTCCTTCATTCATTTTTCATAAAAGAATAAATTATTTAATGGTAATAAAGGGGAGTTTTGATTTTATTTCTTCAACTTCTAGCCACTTTACGAAATAAATATCTTGAAATTGCCAAGGATGAAAAACAGGTTGGAGTTAAGGCTTAGAGGTTAGGATGAAAAAAGAATTGCTAAGGCTGTGTTTTACTAGGAACCAACTTAAGGATCGTTTATTTAAACAAGTACCATCTTTAGTTTTTGGACAATATAGAGAGGTTTGAAGTTTTGGTATAATTTATTTTATTTTCACAATCTTTTTACGTTTTTATATGTATGTCCAAAACATTTTAAGAGATGCATTTATACATTTGTGTAATATTTTTTCCGCAATCTGCCAACACATTTTCTCAAGTTCAATAAATGCTTATATATTAATGAAATCACTTCATCTAATGAAAATGTAAAATTTCAATATTTGGCATTAGAGATAAATTTCCCCATATATAGGAATACAAGGCTGTCCCGGTGGATGAGGCATTCACTCCCATAGCACAAACCAAGAATGATCTCCGATTAGTGCTCTTTCATCTACAGCTCCTAGTTAGTGGGCCAATTCGGAAACAATAAAAAATCTCCCAAGATGCTATGAAAATAGTCAAAAAATACCTTTCAAGAAATAAGTTAATATACGGCGAACTTCTTGGGTATCCCATATTGCACAAAAACCATGATCAACTAGTAGATATTAGATCTTGGGAGCTTTTTAACCATAGAGACAAATGTCCTCAGATGATATAAAAATGCTAGAAATCAAAACCATTCCAGAAAAAAGTTAACAAATGGCCCACTTCATGGGTATCCCAAGTTCCGGGCACTGCAGACGGTCAAATACTGGTTGTGAAGTTGTCACTTCTGACTGACGCAAAAAGCACACCTGCAATATCCAGAGCTATCTCTGCCACGTTTGATTGGATCTTTGTTTGCATGCCTTGATAATTGACCTGAAATCATTGTACAGGAGATGTAAATGATTTTGGGAGAAGACAAAGAAAGATTGGCTTATGCCAGTGGGCGTGGTGTATGCATCCCAAACATATCTTCAATTACTTTTCTTGTGTTCTACTGAAGATAAAAAATAGGTTTTCTTATCCATTAGGTCAATGGTCATGGTTCGCACACCCATAACGCATCTGTCACTCAACTCTCCGTCTCTGTACAGAAACATTTGTGGGCCTTCAAGTGCACGAGTACTTCTTAAAACAGTAGCAAATTAACTAAATACGTCTCATATTGGCTCCATCAGATGGGGAATTGAAAGCAATGAAAAAGAAAATGAATCAGATTCAAAATATGTTGGGATATTTTGACTTCATTTAGAATTACTTTTTCAATAAAGTAATTTTCTTTTATCTACAAGAAAAGGTTGAGAATTTTGAAAAATTTTACTTTAGAGAAACCTACTCCCATAAAAGAGAATTTCTAACCGTGGTATAGATTGCATAGAAATTCAGTCCCATAGCAAGAGGAACTTAATGATAAATACTTAGTAGTTGGGTAACTCCTTGTTCTTAATACAGCAATCAATATCTTAGAGGTTCACATAGATATGCGTTCCTATGGCAAAATACAAGGACATTAAGAGTTTGTGGATTATGTAAGATCCAAATATCATTATAATCAGATGATCATCACCCTTGATTTTATAGATGAAAGTTAATGATTTATTAATTTTTTTATTCAATCCGAAAAAGAATGAAGGTCAAATTTGTATCAAATAGAGATGAGTGCTATTAATTCACAGGAGCATATGACATTGAAAACTCACAACTGGATTAAAGGGCTTGCAATTTAAGTGTGAAAAGACGGACATGGACTATATTCAGACTCATGCGTAGTTGATTGTAGTGGATTTAAAGGATTCAAAACAAAGACAAAAAAAACAGGGAGTTGTTGGTTTTGATTTGAGGGATAGCACCTAATCATTTGGGTGGATCGGAGGCCATGTTCAGAATTGAATAATGTTAAGCAGATTTTTCTGGGTGAAGGACTAAAGCCAGAGTATAGCCCATACCCGCTCTGAAGTCGCTTTCACTTGTCTAAAAGTGAACCCACCACATATATATGGGCACATTATATATTTACTCTAAGATAGCATCTCCTTTCTTTAATGCTTTGAATTAATTCATGGGGACAGCCCATCCCCGCGTGCATATAAGTACTGGACCCCACACAAAAAGTACAAAACTTTAAGGAAAAGAAGCATCTACTTAAACAGCAAAGCCCCATCTAATCCATTACCTTATTTATGTCTCCATATGAGCAAATTTTATCTCTAATGGACTCTCTCTCTCTCTCTCTCATGCATATTGTATAATTAGTGTCTAATAATACACTCATATTTTCTCTTAATCATTGAATCTCAATGAATTTTTCATGATAGATAACAGGCCTAAAATCAACTTATGAAGGAGCAGTTTTCACTTGGACTAAAATACACCTTCAGTTAATGATGAATGTCAATTAGAAACAATTGAGTTTCATGCTTTTCACCTATAGTAAAGTTGGGAAGGATTTGTTGCCTTCATTTTTATACCCACTGTACAGATTTACTTGATCTTGATATTATGTTAATAAATTTAGGGTAACCTTACCTTGTCAATCTGAGATAAACTCGTAGAAAGAATTTTTTCCCCCAAGCAAAGTGCATGTACAATCCATCTCTATGAGCTCACTCTCATCAGTGTAATTTCTATCACACTTTCATCGTCTTGTGGTTCCATGGTTTGGAATCATACCCAATTTTATATTCATCAAATCTTTTAATCACCATTGAATTCAATATTAAAAAAAATGATAATCAGGGAGCTGTTAAATTTTTAGACTATTAATTAAGGATTAAGATAATTTGATGGGATTGATTTTTTTGCACTATTCTCATCCATGAATTGACCTTTCTATTCATCCCACTCCAACTATTGAAATGCATTAAAGTGGGACCACAAACCAGACTGCTGTACAAGTATGAGCTTGCTCTTTGGTGTAACACTCCTCCATTCAAGTACTAATAGAAAGTTCTAATAAAGCTGCGGCCAATAATAAGGGTTGAGTGTATATGATGCTTTTGGCGAAACTGTCATCTTCTACGCTCTTTCCATGTAAGGATGCACATGGAAACATGTTAGGTTTTGCAGTAGACCTATTCCTGGGCCCGATTGAGTTTGCAAGAGTTAGACCCTAAGGAAATATGCGGTGGGTCACGTCACCGTCGTCTTGAACTTGGACCCGGTTGGCAACGGTGCCAGTGCCAGTGCCAGTGCCAGTGCCAGAATTAGGAATTTGCCCTAAAGGGGCCACTACATAGAAAGAATTCTTTAAGAGAATATTCAATGTATTAAAAAAAAAAACGCACAACTAGAACAATAGGGCCTTTGTCCAAAATTTCTGGTAGACAGACAGCCAGGGCCCCTTCTTGCCATCCTAATTTTGCCTCTAAATAGTGTTTTACATCCAAATGATACTAATTTTAAATAGCCCCACATTTATATTTTGCTTATATTTTTAAATGCCAAGGAGTAATTCTTCCAATGTGAGAACCTTGGATCTATCCTCAGTAGGCGCCACAAGACCAAGGTGCCTTGCCATTGAACTATTAATGGCATGAGCATGACTAAAGTATCCCACTTTAGTTCTACTATTTTGGATATATGAGTTATATATACAAATTGAACTTAACAAACTGGAACAAGTTTATATAGTTGCATTATGGACCTGAGGCAACCTGCCTGTTTTATACATTAAAATTACTAAAATAATCTCATATGTTGTGAAAATGGCATTTATTTATGAATAAAAGGAAATTCATTGATGTTGCTACATGGTCAACTGCTTTACATGATATAATGTACTGGATGCAGTGGTAAGGAACTTCAGAATCAAAAGCTTCCTTCTCTACTCTCTGGGCATTTGGTTCGGTCACTGGTATTTATTCTTAAAAAATGAAGGGTGATCTTTAGTCTCAGCTGACAAGAGCTGCTGTCGTCTGTATCAAATATACTGTATCGGTGCCAGAGTACATATGTGACCCGAAACACTCATCAAGTGGCCCCCAGCACAGACAATCCCCACCACTGGTTAGGGACATTGCTAGCGGTCTGATCCGAGGTGTGTACCCACATCTATGGTTATGGTCATGCACCAGATTTCTTTCCCATGAATGGTGGGGCAGATTTGAGTGACACAAAAGTCACCTTAGATTCAGTATTTTAGCTATTTGAAGTCGGCATTTCTGTTTCCTGAAAATGACTTACTTAAAGAGTCATTGATTGATGTGATTTGCCTAGTGCCCAGAGGATCTAAATCTCATTAAAGATGAGAGAATCAGAGAAACAACTGCAACGTTTTTTTTTTTTTTTTTTGAACATTAACAGAAACATTCAATAAAAGAAGGAAAGAGTACAAAAAGAAACAACTGAACTTTCTCCAAGTTGGCTTAATTTGAGAAATGCCAATCTTAGCTCATCCTACCCTTAACCTGTAAAACTGCACGTTTATGAGAAATATCCTACTATCCTAGCCAGTATCAGATGGTGCCCACCTTTCCTGTCTTGATCTGATAATATTGACCATTGAATTAAAGCGATAGCTGTGCATGACTTCTCAACCAAGTGATTTATATAATATTCCTCCAACCAATGGTCGATTTCTACTAGAGCTTCCCATTTGTAGCGAATTAGACAATTTATTAACTGCCCAAACAGGGATTAAAAATTAACCCAGAGTTGTGAGATCCTAGCCATCCAATATGTGACTTCTCTTTTAATGTTGGATGTGACCCTTTTATATAAATTTTCTTTTCTTTTTTTTCTTTTTTGGGTCTTATTAATCATCAATTTATATATCATGAATTGATAGATTAGATTGAACCCTTCAGGTGATTTCTAGGAAAAGGAAAATTGGACAGAAATGATGAACTCATGTGTGCGAACTAATAAAGGCCCAAGGGTACATACAATGCATATATTAAGGTCGAGTATCATATTTATATTCCTGCAGCATTTCTCAGTTTTACCATCTGCCAAGGTTCAGTAAATATTCTTCTCAACTAGTTGCTCGGCTGGTATGAGGAATAATCATATGAACCTAAGGTCTAAGGTCATGTTCCACACTCAAGTTTTTTGGGGAAAAGATTTCTACTTTTGTATGAAGTTGTAAAAGACCATGTTTGCTTGTAAATCTCCAAGGATTTGGGCCATTGTAAATCTTCATTCTTTAATATTTTTAGGTCTAACCTCTTTTCATAGGATTCGAAACTTATTATTCTTGTAGATTTTTTTTCTTTTTGTTGTCAATGCAGTAGCTTAATTGATTTAAGTTTTTGGTTTGCTCTTCAAGGTCCTTAGTTCGACTTCCATAGCTTGCATTATCTGGGTACTCTGTGTGCGGCATGTATGTACTCGTAAAGAATAGTCATTGCTCGTCAGAAATCGTGTTACCTCCAAGTGCAGATTTAAGGTTCGAAAGCTGGACAGGCGAGGGATACCGTGGGTCATAAAAAAAATAAAAAATTAATCATTTTAGCTATATGCATTGATACACTTTGATATTGATGTGAAATCTTCGGTATACAAATTATTAGCAAGGAATCCCTCTTTGAGAGCTCGTGAGGAATCCTCAAATATATGGATTCCTCACAGTTGGGCTTCAGTGATTTGTGGTTCAAATAGTTGATCAGATTGTCTCCTATGGGGATAGACCATGCACCACACATGAGTCGGGTACGACGACCCTTGCCAGACACTGTCTTCTTTGAAAGACCCAGTGGGATCCGTTAAGTGAACTGTCTAGGTGATTGACCCATCGGTCCCACCTGTTCAAACTTAAAGCCTGATTATACTACTCACGTATCTTTGAATAAACATGATTCCTCTGGATGCCGGTACATACAAAAACATAATCTCTCTTGTTTTATAAACATACCAATGTTACAAAACAGAAAATTAAAAATTATATAAACAAAACTGATATATACTTAAAAGTTACGGAAAAGATTACTAGACGGATTCCTGGATCCTCCATGGTACAACATGGGATGTCTAGTAACAATAATTTATAAGCATATTAATTAATTGCTCCGGATAGAAAGATGGAAGTTCATTCATTTATGAGACTTTTTTTATGATACCAGCTAAATTTCCTTGAAATGGAAACCCCTTAAACAATACAACATTGAATTCTTGACCTTATGCACCTAAAGATAATATGACAAAGCAACCCCTTTACATGAATTTTTATATTGGCAGTACTTTTGTGGCTTAAATTCTAAAAACACAGTGAGAAAACTAAATAGTTTTCTGAAAAGGAAATTTGCAATCAAAACGTGGCAGATATTTTTTTTTTTTGGTTAGGAGAGCTGCTATATTAAAAAAAAAAAAGGGAATCAATGTAAAAGTACATAGGATTTTTCCAAAACTATGGAGGGACCATGGCACCCCCCCCCCCCCCCCCCCCCCCCCCCCCCCACACACACACACACACACACACACACACACACCGATTGAAGGAAAAAAAATTAAAATAACTTACACATCTGTGTTCCTCATCATCAATGCTATAGTCAGGAGTACTCAAGAATTGATCTCTTTTTGTTTCTTTGGAAGGGAGGTGCCTCACCATGAGTTAAAAGGGATTGGAAAGCATCTAGATTTCATTAAGTACAAGTATTAAACTATTTTTAACTACTGCAACTAGTTAAGTCAGTTAGTATAAGTAATTAATATTACACATTTCTTTGACACATTGATGGCATTAAAAATCTCATGTCATGGTCTTATGGTGCTCAAATCAACAAACTAGACTGTATGCATAATGTATTTGCAGACCAATGTCGTGGGCTCCATGTTAGATGGAGAATAGTCTAAGATTGACATTAATTAGAGGATCATTTTTTTCTGTTATCAAATGGCTTCTTGAAAATCACTTCACCTATCCATTTTAGTTAGTGAAATCAGATGGTCAGATTGTTCCATCAGTAGTATTTTAAATTTTAATCTGTTTCAAGGGGCCCTACAATTTTAATAACCAGGACTGGTAGCTTAATAGAATCAGATTTTGCTTCCCATGAAGAATTTACTTGAGAGAGGGAGAGAGAGAGAGAGGGAGAGAGAGAGAGTTTGTTGAGATTTTGTGAAGAGCCATTGAGTGCATTTCCTAACCTATTCTTTGACAAACTTCAACTGCTTCTTACTTCTCTTTAAAAAAACAAATAAAACGCCTGCTTCTTGCATCTTTCTCTGCCCACATTCTCATTCTCTATCTCCATATCAAAACCCTGTTTTCTCTCCTCCTTTACACCACACCATTGCCACCTTTACTCCTCTGTTTCATCTTTCTGATTCTACAATGAATAATCCCTCAAGGCCCTCAACAGTACAGCCATCAACAGTAGGAGAAGAAAGCCATAGCCGGGTACTTCATCCTCCTCCTCTCTCTCTCTCTCTCTCTTTGTTGTTTAAAGCTACATGGGGACAAAGTTCCTTTTTTTTTAATATATGTTATGCTTTGTTTTATTCTGCATTCACCTTCCTCTTTCAGTGGGATGTAGATAAAAGGGTCCATGAGTAGTTGCAGATATGTTATCTTTTCTGGCCACTATAGAGTTTTTGGTTTTTGAAAAGGGTTTTGGTGAAATGGTTATAAGTTTACAGAAATGGGTTTTGTTCCAGATTCAGTATAAATGCATGTAGGCATCACACTCTTTGGGATAAGGACAGACAGTGGTCAGAATGTGTGTTTTCCATGGACTGAATTAGTGATTTCCAGAATTTACATTTGTGAATTTCTGGGTGCTTGAAGTTTCATGTATTTATTTGACTTTTTTGGGTTTTAGCCAAACTAGATTTTGTACAATTCTTCCTGCTGGCCTTTGGTTATGCTGCTATTCTCTTGTCTGTACAGTTTCCTTCCCTTTTTGAAATGGGTTGTTTGTGTGATAGGCACCTTAAGGATGGGTGATCTACTAAAGTTTTCACCATTGAGCAATTTTGGGCACTTTTCCATCTGATGGTCTTCAATTGGATTGTGGGGTTGTTTGATTTCTTTTGCTACATTGTTGTCCTGGTGTTTCTTATTGGATTGACAGTTTTGGTGGTTATAAGGTGGCTATGTTGACGCCGATGAAATGATTCACAATTTCAGCCGTGCTGCATTACTGCATTTCTACTAATACTCTCTTGGTCAATTTGCATAATGTTCCCATTGCATAATCTTGAAACAAAAAAAAAAAAAAAATGGAAATTGTTTCTGATATAAATGAATTTGATGCTGGAAACAGAAGATGAAGAGAGGATCATGGTTGGCTGTTCTAACACTTGGTTATCAGAGTCTTGGTGTGGTTTATGGTGACCTGAGTACCTCCCCTCTGTATGTCTATAAGAGCACCTTCATGGGAAAACTGTGCCTCCATGAGAATGATGAGGAAGTTTATGGCGTTCTTTCCTTTATCTTTTGGACCTTCACTCTCATTCCTCTCTTCAAATATATTTTCTTTGTGCTGTCAGCTGATGACAATGGGGAAGGTATTTTATTCATCCTTGCTGTTTAAACAACAACATAATCTGTTTATATGAAGAATAACTATGTTCTATACGAGTAAAGAGGGCACATTGTCCTAAAATTTGCCATCTGAGTTGTGTGGGGTTGGGCCCAATTGGGCTTCATCAGACCTTGTGGCATGTTGGTTCATTATTCATTTATTATTTGTTACAAAAGGATGAGTGATCTCAAAAATATTTTAAATCCTAATTTAATATTATTTAGAAGAAAAGTTTAGTTTCTATATTGCTAAACTATAAAGAGAATTTATGGTGTCATACTCCCTTTTAAGGAATTGACAGCTTCCTATAAATCCCATGCATGTGGGTGCATGTCTGATCACATTTCAGTGATTCAAATTGTTGAAATGGGAAAGGCTTCCAATCAGAGAGGTATGACCTTTCAATCCAAGATATTTCTAAAGAATTGCTGTCCATGCATGCTTATCATACTCAATTGAGTGGATAAATGAAAATAGTCCCACACATATGGATATTGAAGATCAAGAAGTGTACAGTTTACAGTTGAAAACTATAATTCCACAATTATTGGAGGGTATGGGTACAGGGGTGTCTGGTTGGGTCAGAGTCAGCCCAGGACTGATCAATCTACCTCAGTGGCCGTGTGTTCAAAACACAGGGGGATACTTCTTTACATGTTCATTAGGAAGTAAATCTCACATCTTCCATTCGTGTATATCAGGTTCAAGACTACTTCATAGTTCTAATCTGATTCTTTCTGTACAGTGTAAACACTTCCATCAAAAGTCATTTGAACTTAACTTTCTCTGAAAATGCATTTTTCTGTACATCACACTTATTACATTTTGGCATGTATGAATTCTGAGGATCACCATGTCTTACTCTGATGGACACATGAATGCCAGTTGCAATGATTTTAGTATTTTATACCCTTTTAACTCTGTTTCTAGTTTTCATTTGTTTTTCTGCGTCCTATAATGCAGGTGGTACTTTTGCATTGTACTCCTTACTCTGCAGACATGCAAAACTGTGTGTTTTACCCAATCAACAAGCATCAGATGAGAAACTGTCTGCTTATGGCATGGAAGGAGCAGTCGACACGTGGCAGAGTTCTATGATGAAAGTATTTTTTGAGAAGCATCCAAGATTCCGTAATTGGCTTCTAATTATTGTTCTATTAGGAACCTGTATGACTATTAGTGATGGGGTGCTCACCCCTACAATCTCAGGTGTGTGTGAAAGAAAAGTTCCGCAGTATAAACTGTTCTCTAGTTTCTGTTCCATATAAGTTCATCTTCTGCTTGTTTATTAATGTAAGCAAAACTGCTCTCTCTCTCTCTCTCTCTCACACACACACACACACACACACGCACTCTCACAGAGCTTGTTTACACAAACTTTCTAGGGATGGTGTTTTACTTAAATTATTTTTATGCTGTCCTTTACACTAATTGCTATTCTCTAACAGAATCAATCTGTTAACAACCTCTGACTCTATAAGCCTAAGCTAATAGAGAACAGTGTAACAATGTCTAGCAAGTTTACAACCCCCCCACACCCGCCGCCCGCGCCCGCGCCCCCCCGCCCCCTCCCCCCCCCCCCCCGCCGGCGTACACGTGCAAGCTTTTTCATGGGAATTGCACCCTTTATGGGAGAATACAGGGGTCCTGCAAGGGAATCACACCCTCCATGGGAGAATACAAGGGCACAACAGCCCCGGGATTTGAACAGTCGGCCTCCCACTCTGACATCATGTTGACAACTACTCAATCCACTGTGATGCATTTTGTAGGAAGTTTGGATACATGCCTAAGAGTTTAAAATTTTATTTTTTAACTGCCAGACTTCCAAAACATACTTTTGTGTTGCGTTAGCGAGTGTTACTATGGATATGGTATCCTTCTTAATAAAGGATAGGATTTTTGAGAGACTGCTAAAGGATCTGTGAAGAAATTTTGATGGTCATGTGAGCAGATCTTTGTTCCATTTTTTTTTTTTGTTGCAAGTATTAAGATGTTCATGCTTCTTTTTCCTTGTGCTTATTCCAAATGGTACTTGTGGGGATATATAATATGTTTGAGATCCAACTTCTATGTAAAATCATCAGGCAGCCTCATCATGTAGATGCCCTAACCCAAAATAAGGGTGGCCCACTAGTGAGCCATAAATGTTTATTGAATGTGGATTGAGTCTCACCTATGGAAATTTGACCTGATTTTAGGCCAGGGCATCTGCATGGAAAGGAGTGGGAGGGCGCAGTGGCTGCATGATGGGTTTCTGATGTTGACTTGACTTGTGTGTGCCACGAGTCCCATCAGAATGGGTCTCAACAAGTAAGCCCACTGACAGGACTGAATGAATGTTTAACTTGTTTTATATCTTGTCTTTCAGAGTAAAGTAAAATTGTATTTACTTTCGGATTTTCTTTTGTAGTTCTTTCAGCAGTTTCTGGTGTTAGAGTAAAATTTACAGCACTACATGAGAGTGAGTTCATCCACAGCCATAATCCCCTTATGCCACATTGATAATTTTTTTCCCTCCTTCACTCTTCTTCTTCGGCTTACAATTTTTTCTCCTCACAGAATATGTTGTGGTGATTTCATGTGTCATTTTAGTGGGTCTTTTCTCTCTTCAGCATCATGGCACACACAAGGTCGCATTTTTGTTTGCTCCCATTGTTACAGCATGGCTTCTATGCATTAGTGGCATTGGTATATATAACATATTTCAATGGAACCCAAGCATATTCCGTGCACTTTCCCCATTCTACATGTATAGGTTCCTTCAAAGCACCAGAACTGAGGGGTGGGTGTCATTAGGAGGAGTGGTACTCTGCATTACAGGTAGCTTTTTTGTCTTTTAATAATAACCTTCTTTTGTTTTAACATTATTTGTATGGTATAAACTGAACTGCCTTTTCAGGTGTTGAGGCCATGTTTGCGGATTTGGGCCATTTCTCTCCATTTTCAATTAAGGTAAACCTGTCAAACTTAATTTGCATGTTGAGTTTGACACCGGCAAGAGGTATCAAACTGGTGGCATGGGGAAACAGAACTTGTTACATAAAATTCAATCTGTAGGTTCCTAAGATATACTGAACATGTTTCTATACTTGTAAAACACATCATTGTGAATAGCATATGTTCTGTATCAAAGGAGAAAAATGGGATTGAATCTGATATGGGAATCACATAAATATGTTTTAGGACATGGACTGTCCCCATTACATCATAATGAAGGAAGACAATTCATGTTGATAGATCCTTTTTCTAACTTTGAACTAATATATTTGCATTGCTAGATTGCTTTCACTTTTCTGGTATATCCATGTTTGATGCTTGCCTACATGGGTGAAGCTGCGTTTCTCTCTAAACACCATCAAGATATTCAGCAGAGCTTCTATAAAGCCATACCAGGCAAGTTTGACTCCAATATCGCTGTATTTTAATGTATAGCATCCCCTATTTGTTAATATTGTTTTCTTCTCTACCTACATATTGAAGTCATTGTATCCTTGCAGAACCTGTATTTTGGCCGATTTTTGCTGTGGCCACTTTGGCATCCATCGTTGGAAGTCAGGCCGTCATATCAGCAACCTTTTCTACCATAAGGCAATGCTGTGCACTAAGCTGTTTCCCTCGAGTGAAGATTGTTCATACTTCAAGCAAAATAAATGGGCAGATATACATCCCAGAAGTTAATTGGATACTCATGTGTCTTTGTTTGGCTGTTACAATCGGACTAAGGGACACAAACATGGTTGCTCATGCTTATGGTAAGAACTGTTAATAAACCATCTAAGACCACATTTAGATATACCCCAAATCGAGGTTGTCCTGAATATATTTGGCAGAATGGGAAGTTCTCTTTCAGTGTTGTATTCGAAATGGCATTGAAATAGAGATTAGTACTAATGGGAGTATTGATATCCTTGGGGCAGAGAGAGAGAGATATCCATCCATGATGCCAAAATATTCAAGCCACCAGGACGTTGGGTACATCTAATTACACCCCAGATTTTCCTTTTCATGTAGCTTTGCATTGCTTCACCAATTTGCAGGGCTTGCTGTTACAGTCGTCATGTTTGTGACAAGTTGCTTGATGTTTTTGGTGATAATAATTGTGTCGAAGCAAAGGATAATGGTGGCTGCTGCTTTTCTGGTGTTCTTCGGATCTATTGAGTTATTTTACATCTCAGCATCTCTTACCAAGGTACATGAAGGGGGATGGATATCACTTACTCTCTCCTTCATCCTCATGTGCATCATGTATGTTTGGAACTATGGTACACTTAAGAAACATGAATTTGATGTGGAGAACAGGGTATCGATTTACAGGATATTTAATTCTGGGCCTAGCATTGGAATGGTTCGCGTCCCAGGAATCGGAGTCATTTACACTGATATAGTGACGGGGGTGCCTGCTGTTTTTGGACATTTTGTGACAAACTTACCTGCTTTTCATCAGGTATTGGTTCTCGTGTGTGTGAAATCCATTCAAGTTCCTTATGTTAGTGAACAGGAGCGATTCCTTATAGGTAGGATTGGGCCAAAAGAGTATGGAATGTTCAGGTGCATAGTTAGGTATGGATACAAGGATCTACAGCAAGAAAACTACAATTTTGAAAACAGATTGGTTGCTGGGATTATGGAATTTGTAGAAACTGAAGGAGAAGAATCCACGTCTGGATTGAATACCAGACCATCCTCTGGCTTCCGTTCCTCAGATGGTGAAGAGAAGCTGCGGTGCTTATCAGATTTCAAAGAGGTGACATCTGACAGCCTTGAGATTGTGGAGAACTCTATTCTTAGAGATGGATCTTTAGAGATTATGAGAGCTAGGGAATCCGGTGTTACATATATTCTTGGGCATTCACGTGCTAAAGCGAAGAAGTCAGCATCCATTCTCAAGAAACTTGCTATAAATATCATTTACAATTTTCTTGGCAAAAACTGCAGGGGACCTGATGTTATTTTGAATGTCCCTCCCACTTCATTGCTTGAAGTTGGTATGATCTATTATGTTTAATTGTAGAAAGAAAAATGATCATCCATCATGGGACGAAAACAGATAATGCTGCTGTTTATACAAAAAGACATGCGACTTCAGTCATGTTCAAATGGCACCATGGCATCGGGAGATGATGGACTCAATCTTCTACTGGAACTGTTTGATACGAGCATATGCCCTCTTATCGTGGGCTCATTGGTGCTCCAGTTATCAATCAAGATTTTATAATTGACTTGTCATCTAATGTAATACATACATTGAAAGTGTATAGATATGGAGAATGCTGAAGCAATGGCGTATCAGGTGTAGATAAGCAAACAAATCCATGATGTCTATGGGTTCCATTTAATATAAACAAGAAGCACATGTATCTGAAATCCAGTAGCTGATACCAAATCCAGTTCTTGCCTTCCAGTTTTCTGTTCATGCTTTTGAATTCAACTTGCTGTGGTTTTTGACATCCAAACGAGTTCCATGAGCACACATTGTCAATCCTGAGTACTATTGTAAGCTCAATATCCATCACCTGAAATCAACCTCAGTTCCTACTTCAGGTAATGGCATCATCTCGTTTTGGTGTTAAGAACCATATGATTTGCCTATTCTCTTTGCCGTGGATGCAATACTTCTTTGATTTCTTTGATAAAAATCCATTGGATGAGCTGACTGAACTCACTGACCTATAAAACCATGTCGTGATGAATGAATTCTATTTGGCATCACTCTTGTCTGAAAAACACCGAGACAGACTCAGGAAACAACATCATGATTTTTCTCTTTGATTGGTAACAACACATTAAGAGAAACTAGAAAGATACAAAAGGCCTTAATAGAGGAAATGGCACAATGTATAAGCGTAATACACCAAGGAGAAACACAGAAAAACAATCAACCCAATGGTAAAAAACAACAAACTAAATTGTAAGAGCTGCCAAATTACAAGATCTATCTACCCCTTGCTTAGCTAATGAATCTGCAAAACTGCTGGCCTCCCTCCTGTCACGGTGAGAAGTCACTTACGGTGAAGACAATACAACTCTAATCTTGTTCAAATAAAACTAAAATCTCGACGGAGGCACCACCTAGGATGTCACCCAAGAAATGGCAGTAAGAGAATCACCTTCCATCCCGAACCTTGATTGAAAAGATGAGGAGACAAGCATCCAATTAGCATGTACGATGGCTAAAACCTCTGCCTCATTATACGATTAGCATGTATGATGACTTTATTCATCCCACCTACTTGTAAAACATTGCTAGTACAATTCATTTACTCTTACGAAACAAAATGATGAATGGAGGTAGGGCGTTGGGAATTCTAGTTTCACGCATCTTTTGCTTGGGAGGAAGTACATGATCCTTACCTGAAGTTTGGCATGGTACTCTTGCATTGGGCGTGCACAAGTGGGAATAATATATCTAATAGTCCATACCATTGATCTGGCGTCCACACCGGATAGACCAAATCCCATGAATAACCCTGACTATGCCCATCTATAGTTGGCCTTTCCATTTCCCTTCTTCATTGAATATGGGCAATTGCTCTACATGAAGGTAGTTGATCAAAGGGTTTGGACATGGAGATGGGAATGGGACAGGTTAAATGGATAAACCTGCCCCACCTCGCCCATGGTCGGCGGTGGTTTGAATGGTTGCAAGGCTGTGTTTGGTAGTGGTTTTAATTTGAGGCCGTGTTTGGCTCAAATCGGATTTGTTTCCATCCCAACTTGGGAAATATTTGAGGCATGGGCCATTCAATTGGAAGGCATGATTCTCTTCCACTTGGTCATATGGTATGGGAACATATACAGAAGCAACCATTCAGCTCTGATCTATTCGCTTTACCATGAAGCTGACAGGCCTTGGCTTCCATGATCCAATTCCTCAGCATTTGTACCTGACCATCGTTCTAAAGATGCTTTCCTGGCTGCCTCTAGTCGCCAGGGCCATGACTGTCCAGAAACAGTGGTCCATACTCTTTTATCAGAACAGAAGTAAAGATTCTTTGAAAATCATGAAAGTTACATCTTCCATGGTGCTTCCTAGGTTCTTTAGGCATTGATAAAATCTTAGAATAATATGACAATAAAAATAAAATATAATTTTATTAGGGTTTTGATTCTAGCACGCTTTGATAGAAAAAAAAAGGAAAAAGTAATGGTCACTGCTTTTTTAAAAAAATATATAAAAGAAAGTAAAAATGTTTCTAAAAGTAGAGTAATGGGTATTGCCAAAACAGCTAGGTGCCAAGTGAAATGAAATATATTAAATAAAATTCAAGTTTCCCAAGTGCACAAACAAGCCAGTCAATCTGGACGCGAGATTGTAACATTAGTGCATTTATTAAAGAAAGATTATGGGTCATTTGAATGTGAAGCCAAAGGTTGGAACAAGAAGGGAGGGGGTAAATGAAGGGCCACAATAATTTTTCTCTGCTTTGTTTGTTTGTGGGGAATAGTAGAGTAGGGTAAAGTGGAATATTTGAAATTCAAATTTTCCTCTTCTTTTTTTAAAAACAATCGAAATTTCCCCCTTTCCTTTAAAAAAAAAGTAAAAAAGTAACCACTAAATTCCAAAAAAACTATCTACTATTTATACAAAGAGTAAAAAAAAAAAATTCTTATCAAACAATCATTATAACCCCATGATATATTATTCTTTTTTTTATTTTGGATTTATTCTACTCTACTCTACTCTACCGCACAAACAAACATGTATGTTCTTTTCTTCCTAATAAGTTTTATAAATAAAAAAACATATATAATGAGTTGTTAAAATTGAGATAAGACTCAAATGGGATGATAATGACCTTCCAAAATGTATAAAAGGTCAATTATGCAAAGGCTTAGTTTGCATATTTGGACTGAGTTAAGTGAATTGGACTGAGACATTGATAGGGAAATGACCAGTGGAGGGAAGTTGTTCATGAAATTTCTTCTCTACGATATGGGTGGGGATGTGATGGAGGAGAAAATGATTGTCACCCATCATTACCCTGTCGTTCCAACCTTTCGCTTCACATTCAAATGATCCATAATCTTTATTTTGATGAATGATCAATGTTACAATCTCGCCTCCCGATTGCACGGCCTGTTTGGTTAGTCGTATTTCTTGAGAATAGGATACAGTGTTTCAGAGCATGTCCCCTCTTAAGGAATTCAAATGCTCCGTTTAGTTGATAGAATTATCAAAATTTTGAATCCCATAAAAATCACTTTTAGCCTTTTAAATTTTGAATGCGTGATAGAATTCTAACATTATACTCAAATTCTAAATGGCCTACCCATCTAGAATGAGTTTCCAATTTGGCCCGGTGCTAACCTATCCAGAAAAGGCAGCTGGACATCAGATAGATGGGCCCCACAGGTGGGACCATTGGTAACATTGTTAATATGAAAACTGTATCCATCTATATTCAGTCCATACTTTAAAAAAGAAACCACCCCCCCCCCCCCCCCCCCCCCCCCCCCCCAACACCACAAAAAATGAAAAAAAAAAAACACTCGAAATTCTGGCTGATGAATAAATCTGGCTTGAGTTAACCTAATGGTAGATAATACTCAGATGAGAGAGATATTACAACCTCTCACGTAATATGAGGGAGTTTTTAGATCCCTGACTTTGCTCCTATGAAATATGGGCCCTACTGCTAAAACTCAAAACGACGAAAATCCATATTCTTCATTCCTTCATAATTCCAGTAATTAAAGTAAAACACACTGGCTCTGTGCTCATAAATGATTAAAAGCTAAAAGTTAAAACCCAACTGGCTATCTGGGCCTAAGTTTCAAGTCCACAGGCTGGAACCAGCCCTTAAACCTAAACAGGTGGGTTCTGAGCAACAGTTGGACTGGACTAACTTAGCCCATGAACAGCCCTACTTTTCGGTAAGGCCCACTGTCGTGGCACCAGTAAATGAATTAGCAGGGAATCTCACTTAATTCGAGTGATAGAATCCCAGCAAAGCCAGTGAGCTTAAGATACACGCGACCGTCCAAATCCCAAATGGATCTTACTAGACAGAACCGTCCAAAGGAAGTAGTTGAATTTTGCTCTCATTAATGCTTGCTCCACATCAAATGGCAAATGGCCTATAAAAACTCTCTCTCTCTCTCTCTCTCTCTCTCTCTCTCTCATATGTCAACATACAATAATTACTTGGGGTCCTACCTCTCCCTGTAGTTGTGGTTGAGACTTGGGAAAAGGTGCACCATTATTTTGTTGTGCATGTCTGTCTAATCTTTCTCTCTTCCCAATTTTCTTAACCATTCTATTATTTTGTTTTGAAAGACCCACCCTACCATACAAGTTCGTGCTAACACTAGATTGCCTAAGGTAAAGAAAGGAGTTTGGGGTGATTTTTGTGGTTGGGTTGAGAAGAAGTAAGCTGAAGTAGTGGTATTTTTTAAATAATTGATTTTTTAGAAGGAACTTTCTAGTTGATCTCCGCCGTTGCTCAACTAATTAGAGATATGTACACTGGGGCAACATAAAATGGAGAAAAAAAAAGGAACTTCCTACCTTCTATATGTATTGTTTGGCTAATTTGGGACATGTGTAATGTGTATAGTGTTGGGTATATGTCTTCTATTCCGGTTTAGCCGGATGAGTCCATTGGGTTAGCTAGAAACTGGTTTAAGGTCAAGGGTGTTTTTTGGTAATTGTACCGATGCTTTCTTGGTGGCTAAGAAAGTGGATATTATATATGTATAGTCTGTAACCCTAGATCTTGTGCAGTTGAAGAGAGGTGAAAGCTCTCTTGCTAGTGGTGTTCCCACACACGTAGGTGAGACGATGTGAGAGAACGAGAGTTTCTGTATGCTTTACTTGTCATAGTGAATATGTTCGTCTCTGTGCCTATGGATATAGCCCTGTTTGGGTGAACCACGTAAATCTCGATGTCTTTTCTTTTGTGTGTGGTTGATTGTTGATCTTGTGATTCATGTGTGTGCACAATGGGTGATGTCAAAATCACAACATATGGGGTGTATTTTAGGTTCATGGTTAAGTAGAATAAAAATAAAAGACACTTTTACATGAAGATGATAGCTTCAAAAAAAAAAAAAAACCTTATTTGACCTTCAATCTATCTAAATCATCCATGAGGAAATTGCTAGATAATATCATGTATATATATGCTCTTGTGAGAACTATGCTCACTGTATTATGGCGAGAACTTCTAGTGGGCCCAACTTATAATTCCATGCATTCGAATCGTTCACACATAAGATCCCACTAAATTACACTTGATTTCATGGATTTGTACCCATTTGAATCTACTAGACTGTTGGATCAAGCGTCAAAACTTTTAGTTAATATAAAACCATTAAACTTGTGGGTTACAAATACCATATCTAGCGTGAACCTACTTGGATTTTTTAATTGCTTTATTGTGTTATATTCTCATTTGATCTATTCATGTTTTAGGAGGCATATCAATATTTCTTACATGAATTTTACCAAAAAAAATCATGCAAGAGGACTCTCAAACCAGAGACCTCATCCAAGACGTGGGTGCACCAGAGTGGTCTTTTTTTTACGTTTAATTGATAAACATCGAATTCGCCGCTCGTGTAAAATATAAGTTGCAGGTTTGATGTTCTCCTGTTACCCTCGTGTAAAATACAAGCTCAAAGTTTGATGCTCTCTTATTACCGTTAAAACAAAAAATTCTATGTTTTTCCTCCTTCTTTCATCTATTTTAATCTCCATGAAAATCAAAACAATAAACTTCATGAAGATAGAAACCAAGTCTAGACCTATCTTTCCGAGGTTGGTGCCTAGGAAAAGAAAATGAAGAGAAACCAAGTCTAGACCTATCTTTCCGAGGTTGGTGCCTAGGAAAAGAAAATGAAGAGAGAGAGAAAGAGAGGAACAAGTGACGATGGGTCTCGCGAGAGTAGGAGCTGAGTGAGGCAAAGACGACAATGATTCGTTTCGGTTTCAGAAATCGAGTTTTGGTGTTGTTGCTGTTGCTATTTTATTCTACTCTTTTGTTTGAGTAAATGTTGATAGAGATACATTAAATTACATGAAGCTCACATGGGCGGGTTTATTATTCTGACTTGTGAGTTAGTAATGAAGTAATTGGAGTTTGGAAGAACAATTTATTACTTGTGATGATGACTTTTTTTGATTTGTATAATTTACAGTTAATGGTAATTTGATGGTAATGAAATGATCACTACGCTACTTTGAGTTTTGTTTCTCCCATTTTTACTCCCAGGTTATGCTCAGTGATTAATTGAATCTTAAGAAAACTTATAATTAAAATGTAATTAATTATGAAACTTTTAAACTTGTAGTTAAGATTGATGCGCCAAGAACAAATCTAGGCCTGATCTCTATTTTCATGAGATTTACTATTTTGATTTTCATGGAAGTTGAAATAAATGAAAGAAGGAAGAAGAATATAGAACTTTTGATTTTAAGAAAAGAGAGTGGCATTGTACTTGCTGTAGGTTTTAGCTTGAAAGATGAGGAATTTTTTATGTTTCAAGGGCAGGAGGAGAACATCAAACTTGTTGCTCATGTTTTACACCAATAGTAAGTTCGATGTTGATCGGTGCACCTGCGCCTTAGATGAAATATATGGTTTGGAGTCTCCTTATATGATTTTTTTGGTAAAATTTTTTTAAATTTAAGTAAAATCCTATTTAATGATTTGTTGGTAAATCAATGAAAATGTGGCATGTAGTAGGAAGATCTGATAATAAAATCTCTGAGTTCTGTAAATTGAAGGCGTTTTCAGCTCCCTTCTGTAAGGTCATCATCCTTGAGCATTATAGTACAGAATATTAGAGAAGAGAAGAAGAACAAGTTGCTGTAAGTAGAAAGTTCAAGAAATTGTCAGCTGCTTTCTCTATTGACATTCATGACCATTGAAGTATGCATTTCTTATTTTGTGTATTGTTATGGGAGCATAAATTTTATTCTCAATAGATTGAATTCATTTGGCATTTTTTTCATTTATTAGTGATGCAAGATGGACCTTGTTCTAGCTTGTGACGTGTGTTCCATGAATCCTCCTTGCATAGTCACACATCACCATAAATGTAGCAGCTGCATTGTCACTTCGCCCACTATAGTCCCAAAGATATTGATACAGTTGCACTTTGAACAAAATCAAGATCTTTAATGAAACGATGGCACACTCGCACATCGACCACATGACCATTTGTTTCGACAAATGAATATAATGGTCATTGCAGATGTCTCAATCATTCATGGAACGACAATTTAGAGGAACACCACGACTGACAAGTATGTGAGAGTGACTATCGACCAAATTGACAAAACGCAATATTGTCACCCTGTAGAGTAAACAACACTTTTCATTGCTATTATTATGCAGGAAGAATAATAAGCTATCTTAATCTATCATGTGAGATGAGTGCTCTATGCGCTCTGTTTGATGACTTTACTAATAAAGTGAAGTGAAAAAAAGCTATACCAACAGTACAAAGATTTGAAAATTTTTCTTTTTATTTAAAAAAAGTAAAAAAAATTATTTTTAGGCTATTTAATTTTTACCCAAAAAATACAAATACTCATCCTCAAGCCACTAAAGATAAAAAGTTATTGTACTATAATTAAGTCTCCTCATATTCTATTGTCTTTCGATTTGATGCTTCTACTCACTTTACTTTACAAATTACCAAATAAATAATTTTGTGTGGCCTGTGGTGTTTTGCTCGAGTACGCTCCTGCATCTATACTATGTGATCATATGCTTTTGCAGCCATGCTTTGCCAGTGCCTAAGTGGGTGATTGTGCCTTTATCGCCAGTCAGTTTGGTCAGAGTGAGATTGCTTTGCCGCTGGGCAATCTGAAGTTTCTCGAGTGAGAAAAACCCTAGCTCATGCTCTAATTGGTGGTAGATGCTATTATGCTTTAATTGGCAGTAGAACATAGTGGCTAAAATGTAGTTGGACTCAGAGTGGTTATTATGCTGCAAACATGAGTCGAATATACAATACTGGTTGAAATCAACATTCAAACTGGGGATCGCGGGTTTTGGAGGAGTAAATGAATGGCTTATTGGTATGTCAATTGTTTAATTAGTCGTATGAGCTTCACATACCAAACCACCTCTCTGTCTTATTACCCTTGTTAGGAATGGGGAATCGAATACATACACTCGCATGGTCAGCAGTCGGCCCAGGATTTTCATTAGAGGGGTGCGAATCCAAACATATAGATAGATTTGGGGAATAAATTCAGGATTTCATGAATGTTTTGAGAGCAGACATAAATTTTTTATGTGAATTTTCAATGGAGATCCATAATTTCTATTATGAATTTAGAATGAGATAAAGGTCCAATTGTCCAACAGGCGCGATCACCTCTACATAGACATATTTGGGTCCGCCCCTGCACATAATCTCTATTTTCTTAATCAGTCAAGCAACAACGAGGGACAAACTGCACTTGTTTGGAATGAATTTTGCACCATCAACCTATCTATGACCTATTTATAGACTTGTTAATAAAATATTGCACAAGAAAATTATTTTTCTTCCGAAGAAAAAAGAGCATGGGATACCCCATGTCAGAGCCTTTCATATGCCGGATTTGGTATCAGAGAATCTAAAAACCATTACGAGCATGTCCAGTACAAGGTCATGTGAATGTGAGTTGGGTGGATATGGCCCATATTGGTTTCCCTAAGCTAAGCCCTTGCCAGTGCACAATTGAGGCCGGTCTAAGCAGGGGTGTTGGCAAAAATGCTCTATGAACAACAGTTCTGTTAATTGGACTAAGGTGGCAAAGTTTACTGGAAATGCACATGCATGTGAATGGGTTGTCCTTCAAAACTGTAATGGATGTGTCATCTCCTTTTCTACAAGAAGGGAAAGAGCAGAGAAAAAAAATCTTCAAAATACTGTTTTAAGTGATATCTACGCTGGAAAATGATGTGGACCTCATGAGAACCGTGCCAGAGATCAAAATCCCCTGGACATGTGTCCTAATTCATAATACGTCCGATTTCACTACTGGCCAATGAGCTTGTGTTTGAGCACTGTTGGTTCATTGCTACTTTCATTTGAGATGACAAGTGGATGAGGACGCGTCCCATTTTACTGTTGTATAGACCTCTAGATCTGTCTTTTTCTATCTTTCTTGAGTACGGAGTGTTACTAGATTAGCTTTATCTTTATCACATCATTATCAACAAGAACAATCAGTTTTACAAAAGATTAAAATTGGTTCTTACCCAAAAAGATGAGGAGGAAGAAGGATTAAAATTGGTTCCAGAATTGAAAAGAGGGGGGGTGGTCATGGCCAGAGATTTGGAACCATTTTTAATTCACGTCCATCATATAAAATTGGATACGAATCAATTAAATCTTCATAAGCAATCAATTATTGAGATGGGTGGCTCAAAATTGAAGATGAAATCAGGATTTACATTGTGGGGCCACTGTGCTGAAATTTTTTTTTTTTGGGGAATGGCAAATGCTGAAAACCCACTATTAATAAACGTCTTTTTTTATTTTTTTTTTTAAATTTAACTTTCAGTCCACCATGATCCACTCAATCCTCTCACACCCACTTATCTCATAAATTGGCGCCACCCACCATTTGTGGCGTTGCATCTAAATCATTGAAAATCAATCATTAAATAGACATTACAATTTTCAGTCTAGAACTGAGGCTTGGAAGTTATCACTGGGGCCCCAGCAGGGCATTTTGTAGTCGGTCTTATATTCATCTTGGTTGAATGTGATATTCGACTCTTTAACCGTCTCTCTTTGCTCAGATTGTAGTGGTAGAGAGTTTTAGGCTGGTAGTGAAGAAACTGTGGGGTGGGAAGAGAAGAGAGAAGAAGAGAGTTTGGTTTTCGTTTGTTAGTAGGATAATTGGTGATGGCGAGATTCTTTAACTTGGGAAGTCTTGATCAGGAGACTCATATGAGCCATTGGCCTGTGGCTCTTCCACGGCCTCCTTATGTCTCTACTTCTTTTTGTCAGGTTGGTGGGTCTGAGTCCTCAAAAGAAGCAAAGGCCTTGATCTCTTCCCAGAGCCACAGCCAGGCCGAGAAGCGGCGTAGGGAAAGGATCAACACCCATCTGTCCTCTCTGAGGCGTCTTGTTCCCAGTGACACCAAGGTCTCTCTCTCTCTCTCTCTCTCTCTAAATTATTTAATTGTGTGGTCAATCAGCCGAGTCGACTCGAATTATGATAGGCTCTGCCGCTAATACGTACGCAGACACAGAGTTCCATTGAGTCACCTTGGGTTGTAACTTGGGTTTGTTCAATGTGTGCTATGGGAAGTATCATACCACTTTGATGGGCTTCACAAATAGTGGCTTAGGCTAAGTCCAAATTCATTTCAACCAGACATTTAAACACTGCGAAACTCATTCTAAGTGCTTGTAAAATCAGGGATTTACCAAATATCATAGTATGGGATTCAATGAAAAGAAATGAAGCAGATAATGAACCTATGCACTAGTGTTATACCTTAACTTGATGATTTGCAACATTGATTAGATCACATGATACATAAAGCACAACTCCTCTTTTTGTAATGACACGAGACTAAAATAGAACGCCTTCATACGCGTGCAGAAACTTGCCTATTATGTTATTAGATATAGATATAGATATATATATATATATATATATATTCTTGCTGACGGAGAATATATATTTAATTATATCCACATTAAGCTAAAACAACAAAAAGATAGAATTGCATGAGTACCTCATACTCCATAATACCCTTGTACCTTGTGTTTTTTCACTTTTTTTTTCCTTTTTTGTTCTCTCTTTCTCTTGCAATAAAAGTTACCGTTCCTGATTAAAAAAAAAACACCTGCTTTCACGGGGTAGATCGATTCAATCCCATGTAATATTGGAAGAGAAAGCTTGCCCCAATACCAAGTGGCACCTCCAACAGATAGGGAAAAAGAAAAAAAAGAATCCAAGGAAAAGCTATTCTTAATAACAAAACTCTCACCACAACTATTAGAAGTAACTAAGTAAGTTTTGCAGGAGAACTCCTCTTTCGATGAAAATAGCTATGCTTTTTGCTTCTTATTTTCTGCACTTGTATCATGCTATGCTTCATCAATTCTATTATCAAAAAATAAAAGTGAGCATCTTGCCTTAAGTGATTTTGATTTACTAGTGTGATGCTTAGGTTTCATTTGAACGAAATTCGAGTGTTATTTTTTTCTATCATTATAGAAGTTCATCATGTCTTCAAATTGGCAAATTTCATGCAGATACGTTAGTTAAACAGGGTGTTAAGAGAGCATTACCTTGGGAGGGTTTTTGTATATAATTGTTTCTGTTGGTAGGATACAATGCTGTTGTATTTCTTTCTCTATTGTTGTTCTCTTCCGTGACATCCTGGAGTTCCACATCGACTATAGAGAGGAAAGTGAATGGGTTTATATATAGAGTTTGCACCATTACCTTACATGAGACCTTTTGGTGGGTTAAGGCTACTGCACGGAGACGTGCATCCCCAAGGGGGGTGGATTGTGACATCCTGGAGTCCCACATCGACTATAGAGAGGAAAGTGCATGAGTTTATATAGAGAGCTTGCACCCTTACTTTGGATGAGGCCTTTTGGTGGGTTGAGGCCCACCAGAAGTAAAACTGTGAGGCCTATCGGCCAAAACGGACAATATCATGCATGTGTAAAGGGTTGGGCGTTACATCTTCCTCTTTTAATGAATTTTTGTTACTGATCAAAAAAGAAAAGACAAGTGAATGCCTAGCAATTCTTTGACTATCTCCTTGATGCATTTTCATTAAAGGAGAAATTATTTGGTAGACATTTATGGATCTTTCACCTTTGAAAATGACCTGCGACGAAGGATTGGGCTGCACATTTTTAACTGAACTTGAGACTCCACACATAATGGTCTTCCCCAAATCTGGCCAGTTTACAGCCTCAACGATCTTGAATAGTAAGAATAGTGGGCAAACAGATGGTCTGGAATAATGATCATGGCTGTTTTAGATGTAATTGGTTTACACCATGACTGTAGTGCATATGCTTTTACGTGATCATTTCTCGTCAAATTTACCAACTCTCTAGTTTCTAATCACATGAGCTCTGAGAGTCATTGAATTTTTTTAATGTAGCTAGACAAGGCCACTTTGCTGGGCAGAGTCATTGACCATGTGAAAGAATTAAAGAGGACAGCATTTGAGATTGGCAATAGCTTCACAATCCCTACAGAAATGGATGAAGTGACTGTGGAATGCGATGGAAATGGTGCCTGCAAGGAAAGGTTCATCATAAGGGCTTCCCTCTGTTGTGACGACCGGCCGGAACTATATACAGACCTCATTCAAGCACTCCATGGCCTAAGACTAAAAACAGTTAGAGCAGACATGGCTACTTTGGGCGGGAGAGTGAAGAATGTTCTCATTCTGTCCGCTAAAGTGGGTGAAGAAAGTGCATGTGTAAGCACTCTCAAGGACTCACTCAAAGAGGTTTTGGGTAGGATTGTTTTTAGTGAGGTGTCAGCTCAAAACACCAATTTGAGCAAAAGGCAAAGGACCATGCCTTCATTTCGCTCAAATTAATTAACCGTTGTAAGCTCTTATATTTTCACATTAATTTGGATTTTCTACACAGATTGTGGTTTTTGTTTCTGTCATTTGATGATTCTTCAGCTTGCTTGCAATGCCATCTATGTGCTGCAACACCCAACAAATGTTGGAATCAAAACTAGGTGGAGACTGATTTGACTCGGTTTAGGTACTAACCGAGTCATTGCAACTGGATGCTTGCTACGAGTTTTCTTTGCTGTAAAATACACTCTTGTGAACTAACCCCATGTGACTCGGTCAAGTCAAATGAACTCGGTGTTGATGGTGACCGAGTCGGACATAAAACCTGAGTTTAATTCCTCTTGACCTGCGTGTTGTATACAGAGGATCAGGGTGAAATCTTCTGGGGCTGGTTATTGGACGGTGGATTCCCCGAACTTCACACAGATCGGAAAGCCCTTTGATGGAATTGAAACTCATTGCTTTCTAAGAATCCGGGTCTCTATTAGTTTGAGTCTTTCTCTGATTAGATTATGCAATAATGCATTTGTTACTGACTGCAAATAAAAAAGAAGGAAAAAGGAAAATTAAAAAAAAGCGGCCATTAACTTCTTAACTCTCAAATTTAAGACCCAAACTTGGCATCACTCATAAACGAGCCCAAATTAGAGGTCTATACTTGAATTTCCGGCCCAGCTGCTCTGGTTGTTCCAGTAAATGGGGTCTTGTGCATCAATAAATAATCGTTTTGGCTAGAAAGGTTGGGTTAAGCCAATTTACACATAAACTTAGAACCCATGCCGGTATTTGGGTCATTGGTATGGACCTAGCTGGGGCCAGTTAGGTCTATGAGTTTATTGTGGGCCAACAATAGACTTTTATCTAATATTCCTGCCTTTGGAAGGGAAATCGAATGTTCTCTATTCCAGTAGATCCAATGTTCTCTATACCAGTAGATCTGTGATGGACTACATTTCCAAGCCCTTACTAATCACTAATTCCTGGCTCTAGATTTGGGAACAGTTCAAGGGGCACAGGTTTTTTTTTTTTTGTAAATACTAGGCCTGGCCTGAATATCCTTGGGGCTCAGCCTCTCTCTCTGATCTCTTGCCGTCATGCTAGACCTCGGCCCGAATATCCTTGGGGCCCAGGGTAGATGCTGCTTGAGCTGCGTTTGCCTGGATTGGGTTGTGTCTGCTGGTTTTTATGTGGATTTCAAAAAATTCAATGTGTTTTTCATAATGCTTTCTCTTCTTTATTCTTATTTTTTACTTCATGTAGAGGCAAAAAACACTTTTGTATGTTTGTTAGAATCCCACAGTGGAAATGAGCAAAAGCTTTGAAGGCTATATATGTAGTTCCTTATCCTATACACATTAAATTGCTTTAGGCTTTTTTGCTACGCGCATCCTGTATGATTATCGCGCGTAAAGGGAGTGCCAGCCTAGCCTACCTTAGGAGATCAATATATAAACATTTATTTAAAAAAACAAAAACATTAATTTTGGTTTAAAATTTTAAAACTTTTTATTAATTCTGTTTAATGGTCTTTTATTGCTTCTATAATGGCTCCAACTTTAGTATTATATATATATATTTTTGGGGCACCTGAGTTTATTAGATTATTCTTCTTCTCTAGTTTCTTTTCTCTGCTTTCTCTGTTTTACTCTTTGAAAGCATCACATACATTAAAGTTTGACCTTTATAGTCTTGGTGTGCGACTAAGTAAATTCAGAAAAGGTCATTGTATCTTGGGGGCAATTCTGCTGAGAACCTTCACATCTAAGTTACTGCGCCGGAGGTGGAACTTGTCCTAAAGACAGCATCAATTGACGTATCTTGGCCTACTGTTGCTGCCAAAAACTTATTCCGATCTCCGCCGTCTATCATCTTCTCTCAACTTCAATATTGGTATAATTATTCTGCTTTAGTCTTAATATTTGTAGCCTTAATTTACACCAGTGTGTCTTTACGACTTTAACCTGGGATCCAGCTAGCTTTTCTTTTCTGGTCTATTTTCATACTGGCACGTGCCTTCTGCCAAGAAGTTCTTTTCGATGGAACAACCCACCATGTAAACTGATGCGCTCAACCTTCTGCAAAAGGGCCAAATCCAACTCTTACATTTAACGCCATGGGTTGTACACAAGCTTATTAATAAACTTGTCGGAATCTGCTCCATTAGCTACGCTCAATAATGGAGCTGAGTGGGTTGAAGCTCCAATTTGCAATTATTTCTTTTTAACGGTTTGTTGGTATGGTGAATTTTCTCCTACAGGACATCCACATGTTCCTTTCATCAATGTGTATGCATTTTGGTGGCAGCCCTCAACTCTTTAACTGTTGAATGAGAACATCTGCAAATGGAGTAGAGGAAGCTTTTGGTTGTTGGTACATGATTAACATTTCTAATTTAGTTCTGTAAAAGACCAGATAACCCTGTTAAAAGAACCAACCTGGGAAATGCGGATTTGGGCAATTTTATGGTCCCAATTACAAAATGAGATAAAATCACATTAGATCTAGTTAGTATGGACCAGATCCAACCAACCCTTATTTCTTTGGTGCATACAACCCACTATCCGTGTACCTTGAGTATAAGATATATTTTTTATGGCTATTTATGTGTATAAAATATTTTGTTTATATTTATATAATTATTTGTCAAGTTAATTTACCGAATAAAATGTCTAAATAATAGCTAGATAGAGATGATGACAATGACAAAGATTGTTTAATAAGAATTAGATTTTATGTTATACCTGGGAAACGTATCGGAAGATTCTTTAAGATTCTTATAATATTTTTGAAAGCTTGTGTTAATAATATATTAATCAAGCGTAAAAAAAAAAAGACCAAGAAGAAGAGGAAAACAATATATTAATTCCAATTAAAGTCATTCCTCACAAAATTTTGAAAGATTTCCAAGTTTTTTTAAATTCTTTTTATAGTTTTTGGTACCCTAATGTATGATGTTGAGACCCAGAGAGCCCACTGAATAGCCGGGTGACAAATAAGTTTATCAACCAACTGAGCAATTGCTTTTAGATTTCCTAGTTTAGTCGTATTTTAATAATGGAAGGGTTGACATTGAGAGAGAAAACCATGGTCACTTATGTGACAATGATAAAAGTGAAACTCGAATAGCAGCAAAAAAAAAAAAAAAAAAAAAAAAAAACACCGGCAATATGAAAAGCTGGCATATTTTTGTTACCTCTGCCGAAGCCTTGAGGTTTTGGTGCCTTTGATTGACTGGGTTTGAGTCCCATGATGATTGACTCAGCACTTAAATGTGAATCGAGTAGGTTAAAATATATTTTTGCAGCCTCTACTATAGCCTTTGGATTTTAGTGGGAGTGGTTAGTAGATGAAATTTAATAACACAAAGCTTTCTTGAATATGGCCAACTGGCAGACCTATAAGACAAGAAAGTTGGGAAGACTCGTATTCAATCGGATCCCAGTTGTCAAATGACCACAAATGAGAGAGCCCATAAAATGATTCATGTATTTGCTTTGAACCTCATATCAATACAGGCCCAAAAAAAAAAAAAAAAAAAAAAAAAAACTAAAGAGTATTGACCGAGACGTTTGACATTTATCTGTTTCGCCTCATGTCGGATCATATTGGCATGTAGGCCGATACTAATAACCTTAACCTAATTCTTCCAGATACATGCTTTCTGATAAACGAGGTCATGGCCATGGCTAATCTCTTTTTTTTCCTCCCTGAATTCTAGTCTCAAGTGCTGTTACAAATATGGATCCCAGTTCAAGTAGACCATGTTGTCAGGGGAAAAAAAGTGGGGAGCGCCCTATGGAGCCCAAATGGGGAATGAGATTAATTGCCACATATTGGTGCAAGTTTCAATGGAGAGGGGCAAATTTTCTTATCTGACGAATATTTCAAAATTGAGATAATTGGTCCTTCAAAATCAAGAGTTTGAAATCATTTGATCTCAATATCCAATGGCAAAAACATATCCAAGTAGGGTTAAACTGGGTCTGGTGGCCATTGTCATTTGATCTCAATATCGAATGGCAAAAACATATCCAAGTAGGGTTAAACTGGGTCTGGTGGCCATTGTCATTTGATCTCAATATCGAATGGCAAAAACATATCCAAGTTGAGAGAGGAGGGGGAGGGATCACAATAGGGCCAAATCAAAAGTCAACTTCCCAGCGTCATACTCTTCAAAATGACATTGCACAAGAGATCAAATATGTATGTGTGAACACCGGGCACTCATGTGTGAAAACGGTGTCTCATCTCACGTAGCCACCCAGGGGTAGATAGCAGCAAGTCATCCCAGGGGTATTGCACCAATAACCAATGTACTCATTCTACAGCCCAGAAGGGCACAACTAATGCCGATTTGATTAGACTGATATTGACTGAATTCTTACAAATTGATCAGATTGACTTATTCTACTTTATACGCTTTAAAGCCTATTAGATTTGTAGAATCAGTTACAATGTAGTCCCTTGAGTGGAATTGACTATCTGTGTTCATGTGTGTGTAACTGTGAATAGAATGAACTTAGGACTTGTTTGATTGCAAATGTTTTTTTATGAAAGTTTCTTATATCTAATCATTGAAATTTTTGACAAAAATGCAAAGCATATTCATGGGAATGTCGAATTCTATGCTCGATAGACTTTGAGACCATGTAAACTGTCACGTTTAAGCGAGTAGAATTTTCACTATTCTGAATTGTTTAGGACTAATGTGGGCTTGATAATTTTATAATTTCATTTTGGGAGGCAACATTTGAATATTTTTTAATTGATTGCAGCCAAATAAGTCTAAAAAATAAAATCATGTTATTATTATTATTATTATTATTATTATTTTGAATTGGTATGAAATGAAGACAATGTCCATGCTCTAGAAATTTAGCATGTCATATACGGCCCAAATAACCCAAAGACCCTTTTGATCATTTAAAAGATCCGAGACATATCGTGTGAATTCGACAGCCGAAATTCTTGACATCGCTAAATGTAGTCGTAACCGACTCCCAGCCGCTGCCGCCCGTTTAGTTTGCATCATTCGCCCATCCAACTGTATGGCTCACTGCGACGTGGAAGTCAGAGAGAGTAAATGGCCGTAGAAAAGTGCGAGCCACCTCTAGCAGGTACAATGATTAAGTATCATCAATCCACTCGAGGTTGCCAGCATTGATGAAGTACGAAGAATATCGATCTTTCAACGTACACAAGAGTCTTCGGTTTTTGTTTGATGGGATTGTCTGCTAGATTATTTGTCTTCCTTTGGGGCTTGGCCGGGCCCAACTTGTCTCTACATTGCCCATTTACAATTGGCCCTTAAACGTAGGCCAGGCTTTGGCCTGCACATTAACAAACTCACATGAACGAAAGCCTCTTAACTAGGCAACTAGTGATTGATTCTTAAGCTTCTCTCTCTTTCCACGTGCGAGCCTTCTCTTCTTGTATGTACAATTGCCCTCTTTCTACGTATGCAAGATTCCTCTCTACATATGTGCGCGTCTACCCTATTTTCTAAAGTGTGTGGTTTTAATTCCCTTGCTTGTCCATGGTGCTCTGTTGGGTCCCAAGCAACCAGCTCCTTGGTAATATTTTATAATATGTTTGACTAGTGATAGGAGGTGGCATTAGGCAAAAGTTATTTTTTAGATTATTTGATTTGAAACTGATTTAAATAAATAGTGAAATGGTTTATGTTATATATCTATGTAAATGTTTAATCCAACCAACTTTATGATCTTTTGCCATTTTCTCAAAAGTAACAAAAGAATACATTTTCAATTATATAATTATATATTAATCTCTAAGGCAATAAAAACAACCTTTTTATTTTTTAAAATGAGTCTTCCCAAGCTATAACTTTTGCCATATGATAAGTTTGCCCATATTACATGGTAGTTTTGCATTTATAAATTTAGAAATTAGTTTATAACGGTTTTAAATTTACTAAACAATGAATAATGACCAAAATGAATTTTGTAAGTGATAGGTCACAATGATTAATCTAATACGAATTAAAATATTAAGTGATCACCTTTTTTTTGTTCTAATTCAAATTGTCAATGAATTTGAATTTTAAACTTATTAAATTGAAATTTAAGCATTTATAATCGATGGATTCTTCAATTATAAGTGGGGTGAGGATGAAGACTCAAAGCTTCCATATCCTATCTTATCAACCACTTTAAAACT
The DNA here is from genome assembly GCA_037013555.1 of Sextonia rubra. Lineage (NCBI taxonomy): Eukaryota > Viridiplantae > Streptophyta > Magnoliopsida > Laurales > Lauraceae > Sextonia > Sextonia rubra. The sequence goes on along the minus strand of JASUAD010000013.1, from coordinate 49,348,142 downwards.
GCAACCAAATCGACAATTACTTCATCAAGATATCCAAATGAAGTATAGTTATCAACATGGGATGAATAGCGACCCACTAACCATAACTTGGTCATTTGTAAAGTGGTTTCATAAAGACTACAATAGTACCTTGAAAATTATGGATAAAGGCAGAGTCCACATGTTTGTAATATCCAACCAAATGGCCCAAAATGACAACAATGTTGACCAATGGTCCACATCCTTTGCTCCTGAGTAGGCTATTTGTTTTTTTATTGTAAGTTTTGTAACATCCCGACCCGATGAAGGACATGTTTTGGGGAATCCGGACCCCAGGAAACCGAGACCCATGTGGCCTATGGTGTTCTCATCACATTTACAAGATCCTCACTTTGGGAGCATATGGCCTACGTAGTTGCCACATAGTATGTATATGTTAGGTTACGTACACATTCATTCACAGAGCTTATGTTAATTTGAATGCACAACTGCCTAAACTACTACATTGACATGTTATGATTATTTATATCTTTTATTCTATTAGAGACCATACGTGTTAACTTGTTACTACTTATACTTTGCTAAATCGTTGTATTCATGAGTTGTCATTGGTGTTGCAGGCTCAGGTACCCTTGACCGTGTTCTTGTCGGTCGTCAGTTTGCAGGGAAGACTCCAGCTGTCTCTTCAGGATCGCGGAGTGTGCGTTATCACTCCACCAGAGCGTGACTGTTTTCTGCATGCATGCATATTGCTTTCTTTTCATATCATTGATTGTACTCATGTTCTATACATCGTGATTGGATCCCAATTTGTATGTTCCGACCTTTATGTCAGTCTTTGGATATCATTCTTTTTGTTTCTTGTGTGTCTCGTGTCACATGTTGATATTTGTAACTTCCGCATACTTGTGTTGCACGTGTATTTTCCCTTGTGCGTGTGCATCTAGACCGGGTCTAAGTGCATATGCACGGGAGTATGTGTGTCGCTGGTTAGGTTTTTGCTAACCCCCGATCTCCTGGGCTCGGGTTGTGAGAAGTTTTAAGGAAGATTTTGGGAGATTTTCTTTTCAGAAATGAAGCATTCTCGTAGATTTTTTTTTCTTTTTTTCTTTTTTGTGGTAAATGCTTTCTCGTAGAGTTGATGTGGCGTCTAGGAATGCCCCTCTTACATTCCTGCAGCTTTTATATGAGTCACGAAACAATGCCCTAAAATTCATGAGATGCATGTAACCAAAAGCAAAAAACATGAGATAATAAATGATGCTGATAAGCAAAACAACAAAAACCAATGACCATGGAATGGGTGATCCTAATACGTAAGTAGTTTTTGTAAAATTTAATATGGTTTGAAACTCAAATAAATTATATGGATCTTCACTTATGCATTAAATAATGAATAATCCAAAATTCATAAAGTGTACATTACACCAGGATCTTGATGATGAGCCGTTTAGATCTGGTCTAAAGATGATCCCACCTTATAATCTGTGGCCTTTATCATATAGGATTTTCTCTTATTTTTATATTAGAATTTGCAGTTTTTGATCTAACAAGATGGCCATGCTAGGTATGTATGCGTCCTCTATATACAAATTGAACGGGGAGTCATGTTTCTTCCTTATTCTATGAGGAGGGAAATTAAGTACTTGCTAATTGTATTGTTGCTTAATTTAAAAAGAGCACGTGGCATAAATTGATCATAACGTTAACTCACATTGTAAAATCCAATCAAGAGAAAGATTTTAGAATAATTTAGGAATAGGAGAGAACAAGGGAATAAGTTAATGTAGTCTAATCATTTTTGGATGTAAGAAGCATTAAGCGTTTCAAGGCTATCAAATTAGTTCTTGTGATAGTTCATGAGATGTTATTTACAAAGAAAAAATCGAGAGAGAGAGAGAGAGAGAGAGAGAGAGAGAGAGAGAGAGAGAGAGAGAGAGAGAGAGAGAGAGAGAGAGAGAGAGAGAGAGAGAGGAAAAAGCTAAAGGCAATCAAATTTGAAGTTGTTTGACAATTAAAAAGGGACATATACAACAATAGATTCCAATATTTTAACTTTCAAAGAAAAAGAGTAGAAAATGGAGGTGGAGATTGTGATAGGCTAATAAATTAGAAGTCTTTTGAAATTTAGAAAAGACAGATATAACAATAGTTTTTTAATTTTCAAAAATATCTTTTTTGTTGCAAATTCATCCATCAAAAAAGAAATTCTTAAAGCCTTTCTTATGTAATTTTCCATTAACAAATAGAATTTTCTTCAAAATAGCAAAAAAGTCTGATATATATCACTAAGTAAAGAATTTATCTTCTTTCACGAGTGTGAGATTTATAGTTTCTTGATTTGATGGTACTGAGATATATAATTAGTTAAACACTGGCTTGTTGAAAATCAAAGTTTTAGAAGTTGTGTGAAATTTGAAAAAGACCATAATAATAATAGATTTCTTTATTTTGAATTTTGAAAGGGATTAACTTTCTTTATTCTCAATAGAAATTAATCAAAAATGAAATTGGGTATTAATTTTAATTTAGAGAAACTTAATTATATATTGAAGCACCGCCCCCAAAGAAATGACCGCACTCCTTCCTGAAGTCAAATCAGCATCTATTTGAAAACGTTTTCGTTTTCTTAGAGCGCCACATTGGGCTCACTTAATCAAAGTAAATATCTAAAACAAGATAGGAGAAGACATTTCCTCTTTAAGGCACTCTTATCTAGGCTTTAACATTTTGCTTGCGCTCTTTATGATGCCAGATCATCCCAACTCTTCTTCGATTGAGTCTCTCTAGAATGTATTGAAAGTCCGCAGCTCCATCTATCTCTCTTCATCACAATCCCTTCTCTCTATGATACAACAACTCTAAGGTTAGTCACATCTTTCTACCAATTCTATGGATTGAGGTTTTTCGCTAGGGTTTTACCTTTTAGCATTTGTCTTTGTTTGAGTTTTTTGCATGAGCTTATTACCTGTCACTCAAGCTACTTGGTCCTAAGATGGGAATAATTCGTATCTCTCTCTCTCTTATTAGTTTGGCTTTCTAATTCTATCTTGTACTCGGGCGAGTAAAGATTTCTCCAAAGAGTCATCGGCTGCTCAATCTTGGGCCGAGCATACCCAAGTTGGTAAAAAACTATTGCTATTTTTGAACCGTATACCACTTATTGACGTTCGGCATTGGGTCACCACTCAATCTCCAGTAACTTGTGTACTAAAAAACAATGACTTAATATATATAATTTTCAGTCACTCAGAAAATCATAAAACTTGTGTATGCACTTAATTGGACAATGATATGGAATCCAATTATGGGTCAGGCAAAAGAAAACAAAAGGGGTTTTCACGAAAAAAAAGTTCATTATTTTTTTTAAAAAAAACAATGGAGGGCCAAATACTTCATAATGGTGGGCAAAGGGTCTCCAACAAAGGTTTTACCTTTTTTTTCTTTTTGGAATATTGATAGTACAACTTGTTAGAATTATTGGGCTAATGTATGGCCCAATGACCAAATGCTCATGTGGGTATCCCACTTTCTACCAATTCTATGGATTGAGGCTTTTCGCTAGGGTTTTAGTTTTCAGCATTTGCATTTGTTAGAGTTTTTTGCATGGGCTTACATGTCACTCAAGCTAATTGTTCCTAAGATGGGAATAATTCGTATCTCTCTCTCTCTCTCTCTTTCTCTCTCTCACAATAGTTTGGCTTTCTAATTATGTCTTGTACTCGAGTGAGTAAAGATTTCTCCAAAGAGTCATCGGCTGCTCAATTTTGGGCCTAGCATACCCAAGTTGGTTGAAAAATATTGCTATTTTTGAACCACATACCACTTATTGATGTTTGGCATTGGGTCACCACTTGATCTCCAGTAACTTGTGTACTGAATAACAACGGCTTAATATATATAATTTTCAGTCACTCAAAAAATCATAAAACTTGTGTATGCACTTAATTGGACAATGATATGGAATCCAATTATGGGTTAGGCAAAAGAAAACAAAAGGGGTTTTCATGAAAAAAAAGTTCATTATTTAAAAAAAAAAAAACAATGAAGGGCCAAATACTTCATAATGGTGAGCAAAGGGTCTCCAACAAAGGTTTTACCTTTTTTTTTTTTGGAATATTGACAATACGACTTGTTAGAATTATTGGGCTAATGTATGGCCCAATGACCAAATGCTAATGTGGGTATCCCACTTTAGTAAAACACTATCCATTGGGACTCTTTTGTTGATAAGTCTACTTATGTATTGCATTTTAATGCATAATTTGAATTGAAAGACAAAAAAATGCATTGGTGCTTTGATTAGTGTGAGACTGCTTTGATTAGTGTGAGACTAACCTAGTGTCTTTAATTGAATCATTAATTGAGAATTTACTACATTCCTTCACTTTTTTACGGGATTTTGTGACAATCAATGCATTGTGTAGAGAGGAGTTGTAACTCCTAAACCTATATATAGGTTTTTTTTAGATAACTCATTTTCCATCATAGAGTCTTAATTTAATTAAGACTTAGATTTTTCTTACAATTAAGAAAACTTCTATTATGTTAGCAACTTTACTATTTTTTAATAGAAAAGATTCTCAATCTATTATTATGGCGAAAATATAGAATCAACTATTATATTTTGCTAATAAAATCTGGAGTGCAGTATCACGAAACCTCTATATCAGCAATAAATTACGCATGCCAAACAAGAAAGATATCTCCACAAGGAGATTTACCAACAAAAGAGTCATAATGGATAGTGATCCACTAAAATCGGTAATTAATATGGACATGTGGTAACTGGGCCACACCTAAGTCCAATAACTCTAGCACAAATGACCTTCATTTTGAAATTTACCCCTGAATGGTCAAAATTTTATTATTTCCATGGAGCTTTTTGTATAGTAGCAATAGGATGTTAGTCCTAAGATATTGCACAAACAGCTTTGTAGGAAATATTTAAACTTTACTTCCGTAAGGGTGAATATCAAATCCAAGGACAACTTTGTAAGAAATAGCGCCCCCCCCCCCCCCCCCCCCCCCCCCCCAACAATTCTATTCCTTATTATTGTTGAATGTATTTTATAAATTTTATGAACTTTAAGACCCGTTTTCTTTTTCTCTTTTCTCCCTCTTAAAGATGCAGCTCCTATGAAAACTCATGGTGATCACATGGTGAAGTGTTGGATATAAAGGTTAGTAGAATAGTTAGCTTCTCCCCTCTTTGATCACTGTAACATTTTTTTTTCCACTCAGTGAGCTGTATAGTCCATAAAGCCAATGCCCAAGATGGGGTAAGGATACATAAGACGTTAATGATTTTCATTTTTTATTAAGGGACCTGAGAGTATCCCATCCTTCATTTACCGTAGAAGATGCTAATTTCGCGTCCCATCTCTGTCATTAATGTAATTGTGTAGTTCTCATTATCAACCAGTTGTGCACAAAATATCGACGGAGGTTTTGCAAGAATTTGACTTTGGGTTTTAAAGTCATTTTGCTGCAATCAAGGATACCCTTTCCCGGGATTTGAAAAAATTTGTGAAAGTGCTAAAAGTGTTCATCATAATGGATGCTGAAATTGGGCAACCAAAATTAAGGGTACAAATTAAGTGTTATTGGTCTCCACTTCTTTTGTTCTTTTCTAAGTTTGCAATAACATAGTTCAACATTTCATGATATTATAGAATTAGATAAAATTTTTAAAAAATAAAAAATAAAAATAAAAAATTAACGGGATGCTCTCTATTGTGTTGTGATCTAGTATTTGAGGCTTGTTATTTTTGTCAAATTTAAGAGGTTTACTTGGGAGTTGGAGTGGCGAAAGGTTTGAATTTATACCAATATTTATTTGATATGTGTTTGTGTGAGTTTAATGTGTATTATTAGAAACGAGGGATAAATACATTAGAAAAAAAGGAAAGAATGAAAAGAAAGAAAGTAAAAATCCAAGAGAAAAGTTTTAACTATTCCAATTTTAGGAATTGAATGGAAAGTTGGGGTGTGGGGGGAGGGTTATTGATAATCGGGTAATCGGAGGTCCATTAAAGACCCAATAAAAGGACGGTTACAAAGAGTAACGGCCGAGTCTCTCCCTCAAAAAGGCCAAGTGGTTGTTAACGGCTCGACGCCGTTGTTATTGTTTCGGCCCGCCCTACCTAACCTCCGCAGAGACGTGACGTGGGTCTGTTATTGGCGCGCAAACGGAAGGCGGTTACACCTATACTCTCGCCTTATCGTATCTCCATCGATTTACTCTTTCTAACTTGTTTACTTTCCCTTTCCCTTCATCATCTCAGGCAGCATTAGAAAGGATACACATACAATACAAGTAACCAAAACGACAAGTCCCATCACACATACAATGCAAGCAACCAAAACGACAAGTGCCATATTCAATCAAAGTGAGAGGGCCCCACAAGAACGGTCACAATAGGTAAATCACATGGGAATGCCTGTCTGGTTGGGCCTACAAAAGCCTAAACTTAGCCCCCCTAGTTTTTCTTCAATCCGAAATATGAATCCTTGAAGGTGCTTTCCTTCTTTGAAAAAGTTTTACATTCGAAAATCCCGGATAAGTTTAGGGAACAATACCAGTATTTATTAGGATTCACGGCAGTTGAAAAGCCCGGCAACGCTCTATCTCTCTCTCTCTCTCTCTCTGCTCTTCTTATTTGTAGAGAATTCAAAGCACAAGGCCCCCATGTACTACAAGCTGTTTTGAAAACGGTTTTCTTTTCTTTTTCTTTTTGAGGTTCCAAGTTCCAACGATTTACAGTTTCTTATTATCTCTGTAACGGTTTTTTCTTATTGAAGAGAAGAAATATAAAAAGTGCTTTCTCAAGCCACATTGCCAACTGATCTCTCTATCTTTTGAGAGAGAGAGAGAGAGAGAGAGAGAGAGAGAGAGAGAGAGAGAGAGAGAGAGAGAGAGAGAGAGAGAGAGAGAGAGAGAGAGAGAGAGAGAGAGAGAGAAGATTATTGAAGAGATCCAAAAGAAGAAACAAGGGAAGATGGTTGGTGGGGCTCATCGGATCAGAGGAACATGGACTGTCAGTGAAGATGCCAAGCTGAAGAAGCTGGTGGACCAGCATGGCCCTCGCAACTGGTCTCTCATAAGCTCTTGCATTCCCGGCCGGTCCGGTAAATCCTGCCGTCTCCGTTGGTGCAATCAGCTCAGCCCGGTGGTGCAGCACCGCTCCTTCTCGGCAGAAGAAGATGCTACCATCATCGCCGCCCATGCCGCCCATGGCAACAAGTGGGCCACCATCGCCCGCCTTCTCCCCGGCCGCACCGACAATGCTGTCAAGAATCACTGGAATTCGACACTCCGCCGCCAACTCGGTGAGTCCTCGGCAGAGCAGGAGCCCGAGTCCGAGTCGGACGCTGCCAGAAAGCGCCCTCGGCTGTTCCATACGGATGGGTCGCTCGGAAACGGCAAGGAGGATGAGGAGGAGGAGGAGAAGCCGCTGCCCAAGAGGGATCCTCCGCCGTTGCTGATGCTGTTTCCGCCTCGTGAGGTGGAGGAAGAGGGGGAAGGATCGGTGGATGCTATCATGCGCAGGCCGGAGGAGGAGGAGGAGGAGGAGGAGGAGGAGGAGGAGATGGTGGTGGAACGGAATCTGAAGGAGGCGTTGCAGGAGATAATAAAGAAAGAGGTTAGGAGTTATATCAATAGCCTCATTGGAGAGAGATTTCTGCATATGGAGATTTAGAAAATAGTTAAGAGATTTTTCCTCAATAGAATCCTTCTCATTCATTCTCATTGAATTGATCTCATGGATTTCTCTTTCTTTGTGGGATGATGGTTTTTTTTTTCTTTTTTTGACAAGTAAAACTCTCTAGTAAATAAAACAGATTAGGAGTGCTTTTTTGATATGCCAAATTATTATTAGTATTATTATTATTATTATGATGGTTATTATTATTATTATTATTATTAAGGATTTTTATGAAAAAATTAAGCAGCTAGAAGAAAAAAATATAAAAACATTGGCAAAGGGTGTATGTAAAATTTTTTTAATGAAATTTCTTATGTATGCCTTTGCCATTTTCTTTCTTATTGCTCATCCTTTCTCACACTTTTTTCTCTCTCGCACTTTTTTCTCTCTCAATGGCACCACTTTTTTTCAAGTTTTTTTTTTCCAAAGATATATTGACATTCACCCTTAAGAATGGCACAGTAAGCCCGGTGCCATATATTAGGGCCATGTGAGATCCTATAGCCCTCTAATATCTTCTATATTATGCTATGCCATATTGTGTAATATCCCCTTTTATTAATCTTTCTCTTTTTTAACTGTTTTATTTATAAACGTAGGTAGTTGGTGTGTCCCTCTCTAGCTGAGATAATATTAAAAATTATAGTTGATATGATTTTTATTTACGCTTAAGATTTTTGTTAGCATTAGTCGGGATTGGATCTGGCGGATGGCCTGGACATGTAACCGTCACGAAAGTTCGGTTTCGGATCTTGGGAAGCTGTTAAAACTGGTAAAACCAAGTGTCGTTGTTGTGGCGGGTGGCAAACAGTTGCGGTTGTTTAGTGTTTTGCATGGAGTGGTTCGTAAGGACCAATCCTTATTACCTGACCCATTAATTAATAGGCTAGATGGTCTCAACTCGTACAAGAATTGGTTGAACCAGACCTGACGTGGCTAACCCCTACTTTGATTGGTGTTATGTAGGTTAAAGTTAGTGCGTTAAATGGGTCAGGCAGGTCAATCTTTGTTCGAACCTGTAGATTGTGTCTTTGGTTGTGTTGGTCAAATCGTCCAGGCAGGTCAAGTTCCGTAAAACCCCACTTTAAATTTTTTTTCTTTTCAATTTAAAAAGTGACAAGATTCATTGGAAAAAAAAAAAACAAGACAAAACAAAAACTCGAAAGACTACTCCAATGCCTAATGCATATCCTGGCTGAAGCAGTAGAGTTTTGAACCAACGGGTAAGTCCAATACATTAGAATTAAGGACTGATTTGGAAAGTGAAGCCTCTAAATTTCCTATGTTTTAAAATAGAATCTTTGATTAGAAACAAGAAAAAGAGGAAATATTGTTCAAAACGGCAATTTCAAAGCAATGGAATTAACTACTGGTTAGGAAAGTGAACGCCCTGCACTTATGTTTTAAAGTAAAATGTTTGATGGAAAACAAGAAGGAAGAGGAAATATGGTTGAAAACCGCAATTTAAAACAGTGGAAAGTAAGGTCCTTCTTGTGGGCTTACTCGTCCCTCCTATAAACATGTAAGGGCGGATTTGAAAAGTAACTCCTAAACCCTACATATATAAGTTTTTTTTAGATAACTCCCTTTCTACGAACATCAAAGACATCTCTATGAAGGAGACTTACACATAGAAGTCCTAATGGATAGTGGTCCCCAAAAGTTGGGGACCCACATGGGCATGTGGTCATTGGGCCACATATAAGCCCGAAAATTCTTACATAAGTCACTATATCTTTAACTATTCCTAATTGTGAAGGTTTTGAATTCAAACCCTTCATAGAGTGTTAGAAAACTATTTGCAATTTCCTAATATTAAGATTAAAACTTAACATGCATGCAACTTATTCTTTGAAAGTGCAAAATTAACCACAGTGGCAAATCCAAAGTTTTCATTTCAGGGGTGCGGACACAGATGGATAATTGTGTTTTGGGAATAAACTTATAATTTTTATGTAGGTTTTGAAGGAGGACGCTAAATTAACAAATTTTCAAAGCATGGACAGAACTTTTTTTATAATTTTAAAAATGGACCAAGATCCAACGAATGTGATAACCCTCCAATGATTGAAATTAGTCCTCCCGTGCTTAAACGCTCATAAATAATCAAGTAAAAAGGTAAATGAGATGGACTCCTTTCCTTAAGAGGAAAAGCAATCAACAAATTGTCATATTCAACTTTGACTTAACGGAGCCCACAGTAATCTTTTAAGATATTAAATCTACTAATGTAACGGTCAACAGTTATAAAATATGGACCCGATTTTTACGGAAGTGCAAGTAACGACTTACCCAGAGAGGAGATGATTACAAAGTCTCCCACCTCATCCAATTATTGATCCAAGTCGCAAAAGACTCACTTTTGGAAGATGCCTAATCTAAAAGACTAGCCAATGATATCCCATTGGGTGCAATGGCTCCATATCATATTATCTGTCCATTTTAACGAAGGTTAATGTTTATGAGCATAGGTGTGCTAGGTCTTACCATGCTCAACACCTAGTGAAGCCCACTTTATGACCGATTCAAGCGGACCATGTGTAGACATACACAGAAAATCCTTGATAGTCATTGGATCTAATGAGTTTGCATAAATCTGAATGAATTGGATTATTGGATAGATGCTCTTTTTTTTTTTTTCAATATAAAGACATTTAACTTGTGAGACATGGATAAAGGAGCCTAAGGTCCACCAGCATTACTCACAAGAAGACTATACACAGAGGATGCACATGAATTTACCTTTGAATGAAAGTGGAGTGTGGTTCAATTAGGTTGAAGAGATTTGTTGTTTGGTCTTCACCCCCTTTTGGTGTTCTTAAATTTAATGTTGATAAGTTGCAGGAGATAAGTCAGGACCAACTGGTATTGGAGGTATGCTTTATAACAATATGAGTAAGGTTTTATTTATGTTTTCTCAAAATACAGGTATTTATAATTTGAATGAAGTAAAAGCTTTTTTTAATTCTAGAAGCTCTTTGATGTTTTTTTAGAAGTTTTAATGGTAGTCTTATTGTGGAGAGCAATTTCTCTAATGCAATCATTTGGATATCCAACTGAAAACTATATCCTTAGAAGTTTTAATTTATTTTTATTGAGATTTGTTGGGTTTTGTCTTGTATTCCAATTTAGCCGGATCGGTCGTCTGGTTTAGCCAGAACCGAGGCTCAGGGTTAGGGGTATTTTAGTCATTATGTATGGGTTTTCTTGGTGGCCAAGAAAGCGGGAACTATATATATTGATGTATTGTAACCCTAGATCCTGAGGGGATCGAGATGGATCATAGTAGATGAGTTCTCTCCTCTCGTGGACGTAGGCAAGATTGCCGAACCACGTAAAACTGCTGTGTCATTTGTGTGATTGCTTGATGGTGTGATTACTGTGTGTTCATCGTTGTTGATCCATAGATCACAGGTAGTTCCGTTGTGCCGCTTTTCCCAACAAGATTCGGGCTTTATTTTCAAGCATTAACGTAATATTTTGTTATGAGCTAAAATCAACAAATTCTATGACATTTGTTTTAGGTAAACAAGGGGTTGATAGATTGTTTTTTTGAGATGGGATCATTATATAGTTTGATTATGAGGTACAATTCTGTTGTATCTTTTGTTGCTTTTTTTTCTTCTCATTGTGTTTGTTCCCTTTTTTAATGGAAATTTTCGTTACCGATTAAAAAAAATAAAAGTGCCATTGACTTTAAGCTTAAAAAAAAAAAAAAGAAAAACCCATAGATACCCCCCAAAAATTGAAGAGTTACCCAGCTTGTATGCATCCAAACCGTTCAACTGGAGCCTACATTTGAATCATATTATATATTGATAACTTGTAATTCATGTAAAGTAACTGGATTAAATATCAATCCGCAGTTAAATAGAACAGATAAACGTCATCATAGTATAGAGTTGGTCGGGGAGGGGGGTTTGTAATGACCAGTAGTCCCTGTAACAAGTGAAACAATTAAAAGAATAATATAAGATTTGCTTTAAATGTACCAAAACCAATGATATATCAATTTCAGGTGTCCCTGCCACATCCATCTTGAATAACATGGAAAAGCAAAATTTTGACGGAACTGCACTCTAAAACAGAAGGCCAGCCCCTATAGTAAGATGCCAAGGTACTTCAAAAAAGATATCATGTCCCTTTGTAATGAATGTGTCAGAATTTATTCCCGCTATAGCCATGAGGTATCTATGCCATATTCATGGCATATTTGGGCATCATTAGTCCAAACTGGATTATTAGAGACTATTTATAGCTAGGGTTGGAGTTCAGGTCCACAGGTTATGTGGATGATTGAAAGATGGTTTCCACCACCCTGAAACTAAAGCTCAGCAGTAAATTCTTATTTCTCATTATCACTCTTAAAACCAGACTTCTTTAATAATTTGTATTTCAGTTTTACATCAATCATTCTCACTCTACTATATCGAACTCCAGATAGTGCTAAGTTGAACAAGACAGATATCAGCCAACATGAGGCAGCTACAAGTGTAATGTGAAATTCATAGGGAGAAGAACATATCTCATACATTTAAGTCCATCATAATATAAAATCATTGCTTATCACTGAGGATTCGGTGGCCGGCCATTCGCAGAGGAGACCCTTGATCCCCATTCCAATAGCTCTTTGGATGTATCATCCTTGTGCACAATCACCTCAATGAAGCACAAGCAGTCTTTCTTAGTCACTGTCGCCGAGATAATTGCTTCTTTGAGCTCCTCCTCACACGTCACCTGGGCCACAGCTCTCTCAAAATCATTATGTCATCTTAGCATTGTCCCATCACATTGGGTCAGCTTAAAAGATTTCTACTAGTAGGCTGATTTCATCGATCCAAATTAATAAAGAAAATAGACAGAAAAAAACCAAGAAAACCATGTCTCTAAAAGCGGAAAACCTTTTTATATCTAAATTTTACCTTAGTTGTCCAGCATTTTCCTTCGCCGTTGTGGATTGCATCAACTAAAGCAGTGTAGTTCCAATTCTTAATGACATTGTACGGGCCATCATGGATCTCAACCTCTATGGTGTATCCTCCATTGTTTATGAGGAAGATGATGCTGTTCTGCTCGCATCTTAGCATTGTCGACACATCTTGCGCAGTCACCTGCCCACCCAGTCATCATCATCATGAGATCATAAATAGTTAAAAATTAATCCTGTCTGTCCTTTGCTATCAGAGTGTTATCTTTTACCTGAAAGCTTCCATCACCAATGCAGGCAATCACTCGCTTGCCCTTTGCGGCTTGGGCATACCCGAGTGTTGCCCCAACCGACCAACCAATTGATCCATATTGCATCTGGAATTCATACCTACAATACCCATATCTCCATTTAACTTATAGTTTATTTAGAATGGTTAAAATGAAAGCATTAGCAAGTTTAGCATGAGGTTTATTTGCAGTTTTTGTTTACCCGCATCCTCTTGGTAATTTTAGCTTCTGGCAATTGAACCAAGAATCGCCGGTCTCAGCAATCACCACGGTCTCACCCGTCAGCATCCCCTGTATATGCTTGAACAGAATATTCACCCTCAGTGGCTCCCCAAGCTGCGACCCTAATGGGAGACCATCTGGGACAAAGATCCGCTGGTAGTTCTCAAATGCAGTTGTGTTACACTTGAGCCTCTTTGCCAATGCCTGGAGGAAATCCTTCATTAAGATACACCCGAATGAAGGGCCATTGGCGATCACCACACGGTCAGGCAGCACAATGATGGCCTTCTCCTTCTTGAGGAGGAGGGAGTACCCCACTGAGCTGTAGTCATTGAAAATAGGCCCAGCAAACAGGTATGCATCGGCAGACTCTACAATTTCCGAACAGAAGGTGGTGCTGACAGCACCCCAGTATGTGCCGATGAACCGTGGAAGGTGCTCTGGAACTAGCCCTTTCGCCGATGGCATCACGGCCACCGGATATCCAGAGGCATCAGCCAGCTCTACAAATGCTTTTCCTGCTTTTGCCACCCGAAGATTTGGCCCACCTACCAAGACTGGCTTCACTGCCTTATCCAGGAACTCTGCTGTTGCTTCAACTGCAGCTTCTAGGCCCATTTGATTGCTCAATCTGTGAGAGCAAAAAGATCCAGAGCTCCAACTTTTAGATTACCCTTTTCAAATCTAAATATGCAATGCACTGTTGATATTAGATCAACAATTTTTTCTTTCAGTGGATTGTATATTGAGTGCTACTTAGGAGTGAAAGTTGCAAATTCTTAAAAATGTCATTAAGTTTAATGAAGAAATTAGTCATTAAGTTTCTATTCCAGTAAAGAAAAAGCAAATTACAATAACGTGATTACTTAGGAGAATTTGACAGTCACCTCCACCCATTTCTAACAGAGAAATGTAGTTGCAAGGTCTAAGAAAACATTGAAAAGCATAATTTGTTGGTGGTCCACCTGACCACCATTTGTTTGATTTTTTGCAACAATGGATATCTTCCCTAGTTAAGGCACGTCCCTGGAAAAACTCTATTCATGCAGTAGTGGGAGTATTTTCCGTTGATGGGGAAAAAAGTGTAAATGTAGCCTATTAAAGGGGCTGGGAACTCTCACATCTTCACATACTATTTGCTTAGTATTCTCATTAGTCAGCTGGCATAACGAGAAAAGTGAGAGAGTTGAAGTTTCGTGGTATTGGGTATCCGTTTTTGCGATGGATTCAGGTATGCCCTTAAATTGGTTTTCTTTCCTACTGTAAATTATACCATTAGAATACAAATCTAATCCATTAAAGTCTTGGAAAAGGGGCCATTTTTGTTAACAATTGGTATCGGAGCCATTGGTTTCCATTGATAGGGTTAGATTTGGATAAAAAACGGAAAGAATTGAAATACGCTTATTGTTTTCGAGGAAAAAAAAACAATCGGCAACGGCCATTTCTGGCAAGCGGAACTGCAGCGTAGAGACTAGGAGCTGCGCTTCGGCGGTGCAGTCGAATGCTGCACAAAACAGTTTCTGTGCAACGCCAGCAGCAGAACAGCGACAAAAAAAAAAAAAAAAAAAAGACTGTAGCTGAGACTGGATAGCCAGTGATGAGTGCTGCCGGCAACGTGCAAGCATTCGGCCGTCTGCTGCGATTGGAGCTGTTACAGATGTCGGAGGGATATCCCGGAAAAGGGGCCCTCTATTTCAGGAGGATGAAGATGAAGTGTCGAGTCAAGTTGATTTGACATGGCCTGACCGGACTCGACCTAATCAATTCTCTATACGAATTGGATTAGTAGACCCGTTCCACTGACCCGACCTGCGTAGAATTGGGCTCATACTTTGGGTCGGGTTCTTCCCGAACTGACCTGACCCGACATGAACTGAGCCCAGCTGCACATTATAGACTGGGCCAATACACTCGGGTCAGACTTGACCAAATTGCCCAACCTGCCTCGATGACCCCTACCTGACCTACAGACCCTTTTCAGATTGGGTTGTTCAGTCAAGTTAACTGACTTGGGTCTGACCCAACCCGCTGTCTGACCCATTTGCATAAAATAATAATATTAAATGAGAATTATGTGATTTATTTAGTTAGATCATTATAGGATTGATCCAATCTGATCGGAGCTGTCCAATAGATAGATCAAAATATAAGTGATATTCTGATGTAATGGTTAATTTCTTATTTGATTAGATCAAAGAAAAATTAATGATTAGAAACTTATTTTGATCATTTTGGGCACATTCGATCTCGGATTAACGATCCGTTTTTTCTGTTACGATCCTTATTATAAAATCTATATTAATTAATTTAATTACTCATCCAATGGTTCAATTTAGACATTAAATGAATTTATGCATGTTTTTTGTTTCCGCTTATTTGTTTACATGATTAATGCTGATTTGAGTTATGATTGTTATATTCATGCATGATAATGTTTATTTTCATATAAATTAATGGACGGATTAAGTTAAACTTAGAATTATGATAAATTGATTAAGGAATATAAGGTTTGGATAGGTTTTCAATGGTCTGAATAATGTTATATTGGACCGATAATCTTAGGAAAACTCATCCTAACCATTAATAGTGTAATCTTAAATATTATGTCTCCCCTAAATATATAGATCAACATAATTGAAGCTCAATTAAAATAGAAATCGAGTATTTAAATAATTAATAAATAAGAATGAAAAATTAAATCATAAGAGTTTAAGATCACAATAGTGTCAAAATCGTGAGATCAGATCGAGGTGGTGAATATTATGGTAGGTGCATTGAAATAGGTTGTAACCCAAGCATGTTTACTAGATTCCTAGAATCTGAAGGTATTGTTGCCCAATATACGATGCTTGGAACAACTCAGCAGAATGGAGTAGCTGAAAGAAGGAATAAGACTCTTTTAAATATGGTTAGAAGTATGGTTTGCAATACTTAGTTACCCGTGTTTATGTCTAGTTACCTGTGTTGATGTGGGGCGACACACTAAAGATGACCATGTATGTTTTAAACAGAATTCCTACTAAAGCAGTTCCTAAAACTCCTTTTGAGTTATGGACTAGTAGGAAACTCAGCTTAAACCATTTCCGAGTCTGGGGATATCCATCTGAAGTGCCGGTATATAGCCCACAAGAAAAGAAGTTAGACCCTGAACAGTAAGCGGATATGTTATTGGATATCCGAAGAGGTCTTAAGGATATCACTTTTACTGTCCAAATCATTCAACAAGAATAGTTGAGTTCAATAATGCCAAGTTTTTAGAGAATCATAAAAATAGTAGGAGTAGTGAGGTTAGAAATATTGAATACAAGGAAATTAGAGACGAGCCTCAATCCTCTTCTCAAAGTATATTAATGATTTCACTTGATATAGAGGTTTTCCCAGAATGACTTGTTGATCCGATTCCTTAAGATACACAACCAACTCTTGAAATGCAACCAGCTATTATTGAAGAACATCCAGAGAAATTAAGAAGATTAGCTCGTATGAGAAGACCTGCTATTTTGGATGATTATATTGTGTATCTTGAAGAATCAGATATTGGAATTAAAGAAGACCTAAAGACTTTTAGAGAGGCAGTAGAAAGTAAAAATTCTAGTAAGTGGTTAAACGCTACGAGCGAAGAGTTAGAATCCATAGCTATAAATGAAGTCTACGATCTTGTTGAACTACTTGAAAGGTCCAAGACCGTTAGTTGTAAATAGGTCTTTAAGACCAAAAAGGACTTTAAAAGGAAAGTTGAACGATTTAAGGCCCGACTTGTAGTTAAAGGATTTACTCAGAAAGAAGGTCTCGATTATCATAAAATCTACTCTCCGGTGTCTAAAAAAGATTCATTCAGAATTATTATGGCACTTGTAGCTCATTATGACCTATAACTATATCAGATGGATGTCAAAACTGCTTTTTTAAATGGAAATCTAGATGAAGAAGTATATATTGAATAACCAGAAGAGTTTGTTCAGCAAGGTAATGAAAGAAACCTAGTTTGTAAATTAGAGAAATCGATATATGGGTTAAAACAAGCTTCCAGACAATGATACTTAAAATTTAACAATATTATTAAATCGTTCGGTTTTACCGAAAATCAAGTTGACCATTGTATATGTCTCAAGGTCAATGGGAGCAAGTTTCTTATTTTAGTCTTATATATAGATGATATTTTACTAACTAGTAATGACCAAAGTATGATTCGAGAAACTAAACATATCTTAAGAATAATTTTAATATGAAAGATATGGGTGACGCAACCTTTGTAATAGGAATCGAAATATTTAGAGATCAATTTCAAGGATTACTTGAGTTGTGTCAAGAACTCTCTGTCAAAACTATTCTAAACGCTTCCAAATGGAAAGAAGTAGACCACAAAATGCACCTATTTCTAAGGGAGACAAGTTTAGTAAGGAGCAATGCCCCATGACTGACTTAGAAAAGTTAGAAATGGATAAATATTCCTATACGGCAGTAGTAGGAAGTCTAATGTACTTACAGACTTGCACGATGCCAGACATTAGCCTTGCAGTTGGGATGCTTAGTAGATATCAAAGTAATTCCGGCCTGCATCACTGGATAGTTGTCAAGAAAGTGATGCATTACCTTAACGGAACAAGAAGAAAAATGCTCATATATCAAAGATCCACTCAACTGGAGGTCATTGGATATTTAGATTTAGACTTTACTGGATGTCTCGATACAAGGAGGTCAATATCAGGTTACATTTTTTCGTTGGCTAGCAGGGCAGTATTATGGAGGAGTGTAAAGCAGACGCTAACCACTCCATCAACATTTGATGCAGAGTATGTGGCATGTTTTGAAGTCACAGGTCACGCATTATGGATGCATAACTATATCATGGGACTTGAAATTATGAGCAGTATGTCTAAATCGAAAAAAATTTACTGCGACAATAATGCTGTTAGGCGTTTCGCTCAAAAAGGCAAGTGTTCTAGTAAATTAAAGTATCTGGAAGTAAAGTATCTTGTACTTAAAGAGAAAGTGTGAGATTGTTTTGGTGTCAATTGTTGGAACTCTGTCGAAGCTTATGATTGCTAATCCATTGACAAAGGCATTGGCGCCAAATAATTTTCAAAACCATGTAATAAATATGGGCTTGAATGAAATACCTTGTAAGAGTCAGTGATGTATGACACTATATATATTGATCAAGTAAAGAAACAATTTTATAATTCATACTTTGTTCTGAAGTTACATGTGGCAATTGTGAAATAAAGTAATAATATAAAAGTATTATGACATTACAGTTCCCATTAAAGTAAGTCGTATTAAAGATACTCATTAAGCGCTGGATTAGACAAGAATATTAATGTTGTGATTGTGGAAGGAAGCATATCACTAAAGATGTGTAACCGCTACAGTTCGCATTAATAAACTAACCTAATCACATATTAAAAGATCTTAGCATTAAAGTTACATGAAAACTAGTATTTTCAAATGAAGCGCATCAGTTAGAGTTATTTTCAAAATTCATTATATTTACAAACAAAAGTTTTATAAAATAAAATAAAAGGGGGTAAATGGTGGTCATATGGATCAAGTGGGAGATTGTTAGAGATCGTAGGTGGTGGTCCACATGACCACCACTTGTTTGATTTTTTCAACAATAGATATCTTCCCCAGTTAAGGCACATCCCTAGAAAAACTCTATTCATGTAATAGTGGGAGTGCTTTCCATTGATGGGGAGAAAAGTGTAAACATAGCCTATTAAAGGGCTTGGGAACTCTCTTTATCTATACATACTATTTGTTTAGCATTCTTATTAGTCAGCTGGCATAATTAGAAGAGTGAGAGAGTTGAAGTTCTGTGGTATTGCGTGTCTGTTTTTGCAAAGGATTCAGGTATGTCCTTAAATTAGTTTATTTCCTATTGTAAATTATACCATTAGAATGCAAATCTAATCTGTTAAAGTCTTTAAAAAGGGGCCATATTTGCTAACATAATTTGGTTAAATCAAAATTCAACATTATTAATTTCAGATCTAGAAATGCAACAACAGAGGTGTATAAAATACTAATGAACTAGATATAATTAAGAGAAATAAAATAAAAGAACAACATTGGTGCAACTGAAGGTTCAAATAAGATTAATTGATTTAAGTTCAAAGAATGGAAAGTTAAGACCACCCATTTAAGTGTGGCATTTTAATTGATTAATTAAAGTCCTACTTTCTGGTTATTTGTATCCATTTTCCTTTTCATGCCAGATATGCATATTCATGCTGGTTCCAGCCATGGATCTTGACCCTGAATTGAACTCAACCCGTTTAATCCAATAGTCCTAATCGTAGCCACAGAAAATAGTGGGGCTCAGTAAAACTCATGCAATTGACCCTGATCAGTAGAAAAACTGAGTCGAGAGAAACTCAGTCATCAACAAGTTTTGCATCCAGACTCAGATTAACTCAGCCAAGGGCTCAGTTGACTCGACCAGAACTCCAAAACTAAAAACTTCAAAACCTTTGAAAGTGCTTCTATTTTATTTTAATTTACTTAATATAAACATCTAAACTAAGTTTTGACTAGTCGACTCAATCCAGGCTCAGCCATATCTCCAAACCCACTTGATCCGGTAGCTTTTCCAAACCGAATCGATCTCCCATATTTTCCACATAGAGTCCCAGCTTCAATGGGACTCATTGGCCAAGTTCGTGGGACTCACTGGCCACTTGTTACCAAATAAACTTCCTTCGAATTGATCTTTTGATAAAGAAAAAGATAATTAACACAACCTCATGCATATTCATTATTAAGTTTTTAATTAAACAGTCAATTCAATGAAGGGAAATAATAAATAAATAAAATCAGATGATGCCTCAGATACGGTGTTTATCTAGATTTGAATAAGTGGCCTTGCCAACCCCTCAACCAGTGGACCTCACAACTCTCCCGCCCCAAAATCTAAATAAAATGCATTTATCGAGATATATATATATATATATATGAAAAATATTAGTATGCATCAATCTGTCCTTCATACTAAATATATTAATGTGTAAAAGATGAAAAGTTAAATAAATAAAAAGTATGTTGAAGTATAAGTAAAGAGTGCCACGTAAACATCTCTTGCTCTATGATAGAAGTGGAATATATATTAATATTTTCTATTTGTATATATAATATTTTAATATATTAATGTGTAAAAAACAAGAAGTATATAAAAACGTGGAATCCTCAAATATAAATTAAAAGAAAGCCACGTGAGCGTACTAACGTTCCTCAGTGTATTAACAGAACGAAAGCAAGACTCACTTGGGCGCAAGGGAGAAAGGCACAGGCTCTCTACTGAAAGTGGGGTGTGGAATGCCAGGAAGATTGCAGCTGATACTGATATAAACGGGCTTGCTCTCCTTCAAAGCTGTGTAGATGGCCGTATCAATCTGATCGTGTGAGTCTTCCAGATTATTAACGACCGCCTGATAGCACGTGACCGTCTGGAAACACCTCATCTCCTGCGTGAAATCCGGCAGCCCGATCGTGTGGTGGAGAATGCGGTTCGTCCCATAATCGTTGGAGTTGGGCCCATCCACAATGCAAATGACCGGCAGATTCTCGCTGTAGGCGCCGGCGATGGCGTTCAGGACGCTCAGGCCGCCGACCGTGAAGGTGACGACGCAGGCGCCGACGCCTCGGCATCGAGCGTAGCCGTCGGCGGCGTAGCCAGCGTTGAGCTCGTTGCAGCAGCCGACGTTGGTGAGGCCCTTCTCGGCGATGAGGTGGTCGAGGAGGGTGAGGTTGAAGTCGCCGGGGACGGTGAAGACGTCAGTAACGCCGATCTCGACTAGCCGGCGGGCAATGTGGCGGCCCAGGGTGGAGTCTGGGGAGGCTAGGATTTTGGAAGGTGGGATGGAGTTTGATCCGTTTTGTGATGGTGGGCCACAAATGTCGTTGGACATTGCGTGGGGGGCATCCGAGGGTTCGATCTTGGCGTCCATGTCTTGTTACAGTTGCAAGAATTGAAGGGTTTTGATGAGTTTAAGAAGGATTTGACAGAAGACTTTTTAAACAAGCAAAAAGAATGATTTTTTTATGGGTTTACCGTGGTTTCTTCTGGGTGGGAATATTATGATAACGAAGCGATGGGAGAAAGGGTTTTGCCTTGTGACGGATCTTATTCTATGTAGATTGCTTTGGTATTAGAGTAAGAAAGGAGGGATTTTCCTGGGTTTTTGGTAGGTGATGGAGAAGGAGGAATGAAGGGCTTTTTGTAGAGGGAAAGCTACTGAAGTTGAGTGTAATCAGTAATGAATGTTTGTGTGCTTGAGATGAGTATGAAGAAGAGAGAGAGAGAGAGGAAGAAAGGGTTTTATAGAGAGGATAGTTGCATGGTTTTGGAAAACCAGAGGCAGTTTTGGACAGTGGGTGGGGCTGGTTTTGAGGTTGAAATAGGTGTGGGATCTGGTGGGAAGTAGTCTGACCGTGGAAATGCGCTACCATGATGGGATCCGAGAAGACTACTTTGCAGGTGCCTTCCGTGGTTGAAGGAGCCGAAAAGTATAATCGTAACAAAACGTGGCTCGCGCCCTGCCTTTGCAAGGTCGGTCCGAAACCTTTGTAGTAGCTATCACCGTACACCAAATGCGTGGAACTCTATCTCGAGGTCCTCACAGAGGTAGAGGGAATCATGAATCCCATCCCTTCCACGGTATGACCTCAAATTTCAGTACAAATAAGTAGGTCCCACCGCCAAGTCGATCACCACGAGAACGTGAGTGGGTGCTTATGTGACATCATTGGTTATGTGTGTTAATTACACATTTCCATCATCCCTCTCAATCGGGAGGTAGGAATTACTTATTTTGAACAAAAAGTTGATAATGGATCGGTTAAGGGGATAGGATACATCTTCAAAGATTCGATTATCTTTTTATGGGCGCCGACAGGGAGTTTTAGACATGTTTTACATGGTTCCATGCAATAGATTTGAAAGACGATCTGGTTTCATACCACTAAAATTGGTTTCGGAGTTGGATCACCTTCAAACACAGGACTGTATGTTGTGGTAGCAAATTCTTTTCTTAAATTTTTGAAGGAACTTCTACAAATATCCTAATACTTCAAAAGCATACTCAAATACATATAATGTTCAAAAGCATCTTATACAATAAACTTTGAAATTATTTAGATAAAATTGCCCTTTTTTTAATTCTTGTGATATCGAGAATTGATAACATCCATACATTAGTCTCTTCTTGACATTGCGACGTATTTGTATTTGATTAAAATTTTTTTATTTTCTTTTCTTATTGTAATATCAAGAATTAACAACACTCACGTATTGAGTCTTTTCTGGATATCACGACTTACTCGTACTGGACTAAAACTTTAACATTTTATTTCATTATCTTGATATTGAGAATCAATAATATTCATACAATGAATCTTTTTTTGATATTGCGACTTACCTGTATTAGATTAAAATTTTGATATTTCTTTTTTTTCTGTCGATATCAAGAATTGACGACCTTCATACATTGAGCCTGTTCTTGACATCATGACTTACCTGTATCTTACTAAAATTTTATCCGTTCCTTTTCTTCTTGTAATATTGAGAATTGACAACATTCATACATTGAGTTTTTTCTCGACATCGCGACTTTCCTATTTCTGACTAAAGTTTTGTTACTGTAATTGTTGAACATTTGCTGTAGATGATGAATATTCTCCAACCATTTTAGGTAATATGGACTCAATTTACATTTTAGATTAGACTAAAAAATTACTACTGACATAGCCCTTGCTTCATGGTGCCTTCTCAGAGGGAATACATTCTCTAAGTGGAAGTAATAGTCATGAGTACTCATATAAAAACCTCTTTGGGTGGAGATTTAAATTCTCAAGATTGCAATTTTCATTTTAAGCATGCAACTGTATGTATCAAGTTCGTGAATGGCATGCTAAATGTGTGATCTATCATCTATAGTGACAAAAATTGAAGTACATTCTGAGTTAAAAATTAAATGTTTGCACTAGTGGCACCTTTTCAATCTAATATCAAATGTAAAATGGGTCTTTATTAACTTAGTGACTGTAGAATGTTTATTATCAACGACAAATATTCATCGGTGGCAATAACAAAATTTCAGTTAGATATAAGTAAGTCACAATATTGAGAAATGACTCAATGCTTGAATGCTGTCAATTATCGATATCACAAGAAAGAAATGAAATGGCAAAATTTAGGTAAATTGCGATGTCGAGAAGACACTCAATGTATGAATATTGTCGATTCTCAATATAATAAGAAGGGAAAAAAAAGGGCAATTTTGCCCGAGAAATTTCAAAGTGTACTATATAAGATGCTTTTGAACATTATATGTATCTGAGGATACTTTTGGAAGTATTGGAATATTTGAGGCTTTTTTTAGTAAAAATTTCTTTTTTGTAAATATATTTTATGTTTTTTTATTTTTTATTATTTTCTGAAGATACATGTGCTGAGTTAATTTCTGGGATCAGAATTTTTTTATAAAATCATTTTTATCAAAAATTAGGTTGGAGGGTTTTAAACTATAAAGACTTGTCCCAGCCGTTGAATAAGTTATAGTCACTTAAAAAACACTCTCTGAAGGAAGGATATAGGAAATGTGTACTGTCCCTCCTCTCTCTTTACTGATGCAAGCCCTACTAAAAATAAGAAAATAATCGGTTCTTCCAAAACACTTACTAGCATTTTGAGAAATAATAATTTATTTTTTAATATTTATATTTATATTATCAAATTCTAACTAACTCTCGTTCCCTCTTCATGTAAGAAAGGATTAAACTTAGAATACGATGTAAGGATTACAATCAACAATAGTGAACACTTATTTATCTTTAAAAATTGTACACTTACAATTGACAGTCAAGTACCTTTTGAAATTTTACTGCACGGTCCACTATCACAAAGCATTTTAGTCCAGCGACAATCAAATAATCAAATCCCATTTGAATTGATATGAATAACTTGGAGGAGGGGGGGAGGGTCGGTGGTTGTATGACCCATTCATATTGATGAAAGGTTGACTCACAAGGGTTGTGGCAAAATTTACCCCATCTAGGCTGGGACCAGTGGTAGTTCTAGAACTTTCGGTTGAAGGGTGCATACTTAAATAGGGAATTGTATTTTGGAAACAAATACAAAATATTCATGTAAGTTTTGAGGGCAAACATAGCATTTTTATGTAGACTTAAAAAAAACAAAACTAAAAGTTTCACTAAGAATTTAGAAGTGGATCGAAGTCCAACAGATGTATCTGCCCTCACGTAAATATATGTAGGTCCACCCCTAAATGGAGCAGCATAGAAACCATATAAGTAGGATTATGAAGGAGACCCCGGAAAATAAGTCCACACAACAGCACTTGCCACTATATCAAATTTTGCAAAAAAGCCGTCTTTTTTTCCCATGTCTTTTTTTCCCATGGCCATCATTTTATGCACTACAGGCTCGTCGTATTTTTTTTTCTATGAATTTCCTGATGGTCATAAGCCATTGTTTTTTTGAAAAAAAAAATGACTTAAAAAATTACGACACCCGTGAGATTGTTTCCATGAATTTTGAGTGGTGTAATTTGATGTGTACTTAGTATGAAACCTTTTCTTTTTTCGGACTCAATCCATAAGTGGTTCCATTTTTTTTCTCAAAATGATTCCATACATGAATATAAGAGCATCTCCAAAGGTAGTGTCACATTGAGACATAAACATTCAATAGTAACATTTCGCAGCTATATAAAATTCCAAGGGCTATGCTAGAGCTGATATGGCATTTGGCATATTGGTATGCCAAATTTGGCAGCTCAAAAAGGGGGATGCCAAACATTTCTTTTCAATATTTTATTATTGGGCAATTCAAATTTTAAAGTACTTGGAAAAGTAAGAGATGTTCTAACATGAGGTTAAAGAAAAAAATAATAAAATAATATATTTGACATCTTTCTTGAAATCATTCAAGTTGAAGATATCAAATTATAAATATCTAATTTGCCACATAAGCCTTCAAAATCCAAAAAGAATCACTAAGGTGCGTTTGGATGCGAGGTAGAGTAAATTCAAAATTAAGAAAGAATAATAAATGATGGGGTTATGGTGACTTTTTATTTTTAGTTGCTTAATATAGAATCTTTTTTACTTTTTATATAAAAAGCAAAGATTTTTTGTAATTTAGTGTTAACTTTTTGATTTTTTTAAAAGAAATTAAAAATTTTTTAAATATTTTTAAAAAAGAAGAACAAAATTTGAATGAAAAATTTTTTTTACTATATTTTAATTTACCTCACATCTAAACACACCCAAAATTTAAAGTTTACGTTGGAGATGCCCTGATACCTGCACCTTGTCAACATGAGTAAAGTATTATCCATGTGCAGAGAATATGTGTTTTTGAATAAGATGTAGTATTATAATATATGACAGGTCCATTCAAGTTGCATATTATACTTTAGCCCTGAACCCAACAATACTGACAGACGTGTAGAGAGTCAGCTGCAGGAGTTCCCAATTCCCATGCATGAAACAGAGCGACCTCGATCCGTGGGGCTCGAGATGACCATAATGATATATATACACAGCTTATTGATCAACCATTCATTAACCATGCAATTTTATTTTTAGCTGAGAAAAAATAATCAATTCTTATCGCCTCAGAAAGGTTAGCGACAGATGATTTTATAATGAAAAAATTATGAAAAAAATAGAGAGAGATGTGATTCTAGAAAAATAAAAATAGGCAAGTTATTTCATTTGTTTCAAGTAATTGAATAAATAAGAATTATGAGTCTTTTCTGTTAATAATATTGAGAAACAAAGGCAAATCAAAGAAGGCCACCAAAATATCTCCCATGAAAATTGAATTAGGAGAAATAGCACCCAAGAAACTCAGATAATAAAAAAGTACAGGTCCCATATACATCTTCATGTTTTATTTTTCACCCATAGCCAGTTTAATTACTAATTTTTTCAAGCCCATTTGATCAATTTATATGCCTTCAAATCGAAGAAAATGAGGCTCCGTTGGTGTCAATCCAGTAGCAGACGAGGCAACTCCATACCCAGAAACACAACCCCAAAAACGATCTACACTTGGGTAGGGAATTGGGATAGCTTGAGTGCATGCAGCACCAAAGCTTAATGAAAGAGAAGGGACCCTGGGAAAAATTTGTTAGGCAGTACATTGCATTTGCAGCAAGAATTACATATGGAGGTAGAAAATTATGTGTGAAGAGGTTATTTTGCAAATAAAACCACGTCGAGATCAAAAGAAACAAATCAACAATGTGATCTGCGAGTTTGAAAAGGCAGAAAAAAACAAAGGGTACGTACTCTGATCAGCAACGGAGAGGATTGGTGAGTCAAAAAAGAGAAAGAGTACCTTTTGGTAGATGGTGGTGGGACGAGAAGGCCGACATCACGGATGCCCACTTGTCCGTCGCCATAGCAGCGGTTTGGGACCTTGTTTTGATTCTTTTTCCAAAGAAGAAAGCTCTGTATATGATTTAGATGACTGGGTTTGATTGGTTATGGAATTTAGTAGGATTGGGAAGGAGTAAAAGCAGCCCTCCGATCCCACCGAATTCAATGGTACAGCCGTCCAAGAATTAATTCCAGCACGTCCTAGCCATCCTAATTACTGTATCTTGCTTCCCACACGGGTTTCACGATTGCGTCTGATCAATTAAATTCAACAGAACAAGTGAACAACCACTTGCTGGTGGACCCGAAGAAGATGTGGAGCGCCCAGGCAAGCGACACATGGGGAAATAGTTTTATTGGGTCAAATCATTTTTTTTTTCCGGCTTCGTTAGGGTACCTGGGAGTAATAGTTTAGACTTTAAAATGCTGAATTTTAAGCATGTGCGTAAATCTAACGTGTCACACGACCCACACCACTGACTCAGTTACGAGTGTGTTTGGCTCTTAGTTCAATCATTTTCATCCATTGTTGAGTTGAATTGATATGTAATTTTTTTAATAACGAGCGCTGGGTAGTTTGGGTATTTTTAAAAGTAAAAATGCCATATTTTGTAATGAATAGAAAATTAAGAATGTGGAAAAACAATTAATGTTATATTTACCACATGACTTTTTCCTCATTGGAGGATAGAAAGAGAGTAGAAATGCCCTTTTTTAAATAAGGCATTCCCGAGAATTTTATTTTTTTTAAATACTAATAATGTAATAATTTAACATGGGTTCTTCATTCACCATATGGTGAGGGAAGGATGCACAATAGTTATATATATATATATGAGCTTTGATCCTGTGAGAACTTGTCTCACGCATCTACTGTGAGAACTTTTATCGAGCTCACTTGGGGGTCCCATTTGGGGATGGGACGAGGGGGATGAAAAGATCTATGTGGGACCACCCTACATTTCAAGTTTGGCCTCAATTATATGTCTCTAACTCCTTCATCAATGGCCCACAGATTCAATCCATTCGGATTAATGCACAGTAGATCCAATGGTCCAGTAAATTAGGATTTGATCGAAACTTGGGGCAAGTGACTATCAGGGGGATCCCTGTGTATTACAAGGTTTGGATTGGATGATGGATGGGCTCACCTAAAGTTTTCATAAAAAAAATGGAAAGAACTAGTTCTCATAGGATTATTTTCCTATATATATAGGGTCTCCTCCCACATGCTCAAACTTGGGATAAGGCTCATCAGCTCAAGCCTGTGAGCTCACCTAGGGACCCATATGGGATAGAGATGGGGGGATTTAAAAGACTCCTTAGGGTCTACCTCTCTATAAAAAATCAGCTACATCCATTATCTTTATTAACTCCATCTAAGCTCCAAAAGTTTAATAGTCAACAATCCATTTAGATGGATATCAGTTGATCAAATGGTAAAGTCACATAAGATGAGGGCTCAAATTTGGTGGGCACGTGCAATTCAGGAGACCCCTATATGTAGTTCATCTCAATGGGTCAATGATGGGCCCCACACGTGTGTGGATGGAAAAACCTCCATCCGTTGAGCTTGTGGGAGGAATCTCTTATATATATATATATATATATATATATATATTCCTAACAAAGGGTGTCCTGGCTCTTTGGGATGGACTAATCCCTTCAGGCCCAAAGTTATGTACTATATATATAAATGTATAGTTAGTTTTCCATTGTATATGTACTATATATGTAGGCATGAGTGAGTCATGAATTATTTTGTATCTAGTTGAAACATCAATTGTTCAAATATACGAACAAATAATTTTGTCAGAACTTTCACACCGGTTTATTTCATGTAATTGAACACATTGGAATTATAAGACTAATATTTCTAAGCACTAAAAACAAAGTAAATAGAGGTGAATATAAAAAAATGACTATCAAACAATGTCCCTTTTGATTAAACATGAGTGAAAGGAGGTGGAAAATGGATAACCAGCGCCATCACCATACTGATTAGAATTTATAGAAAACTCACTGTCTCATCTACATCAACTGTTGTATCCTTCACCACTCACTTTTTTAATTAATCTTTTTCGGAGTTCATTTGACAATTAAATCCAATGTATCCAAATCATTGACACACATGGGCCTTAACGTCCGTATTTGGTATGTACCTATGCAGAACTTGCTTTGGGTATTGGCAATGAGTATTAGGGGTCCGAATACGGTGATAAATGAGGCTGGGAATTTGGGGTTCAATTACCAGTAGCCTAAAAACAACCGAATTGATTTCATGAGGAGAAAATTTAGTTATAACACCCCACTCTTAACCTGATTTAACTAGCACAACCTAAGTAGGTTAGATGCATTATTGGGTTGATTTCATCTAATACATGGTCAAATGGATTTTGGGCCTCAACCCTGTGATTTCCAGCCCATCTATAATATGCCTTCTCCGAATTTAAACCATTTCGAAGTTTCACCCTAACATAAATAGTACTAGTTCACTTACTCTATCCTTTCTTATTTATTTGGCACTCATTAATAATAGAAGATTAAAAATCATAATGCACAGTTTTTTTTTTCTTTTTTTGCTAGATTAGTGAGTGGCGCATAGCCGGGCAACAACTTGCCTATCAAAGAATTGATCCTTGGGCAGCTGTATGAGATGAGACACCCCTGCCATCGTAGGTGTCTCATGTTTCTCCATAACAAACAAATTTAATTGAAAATAATAGTTTGTAATAAATAATGACATACATCAGTGTTGGGTTTTGTCTTGTATTTCTGGTTGAGCTGATCAGCCGTTTGGGTAAACCAGAACTAAGGTTTAGGGTTAGGGTTATTTTAGTCATTATGTATAGGTTTTCTTGTTGGCCAAGAAAGCATGAATTGTATATATTGATGTATTGTATCCCTAAATCTCAGGGGATTGAGATGGGATAATGATAGATGAGTTTTCTCCTGTGGTTTCTCCTTTGTGGACGTAGGCAGGGTTGGCGAATCACGTTGAATTGGTGTTCATGTGTGTAATTGCTTGATGGTATAATTGTACTTATTTATTGTAGTTGATCAACAAATCGTGGGTAGTTTCCACTAGGCAACTTTTCCCAACATGTGGTATTAAAGCCTGACCCCTTTCGTTTTAGAACCCAGTCAGAAGGAGAAGAGGCCTAGTCAATCTAGTTCTCAAGTCGGGTCAGGTCAAGGCTGACCCATTCTACAGTAGCATAGGCTAGGTCATGTTTGGGTTAGGTGTCACAACCCGAGCCCAAAAATCGGTGGTTAGTTAAAACCTAACAAGTGACACACGTACTCCCGTGTACGTATACCTCAACCTGGTCTAAGTATACGCACACAAGGGATGTTCACACGTGCAAACCAAGTGTACGGGGAAGCTGTACGTATCATAGCCGCAAAGAAAATGAACAGGATATATACCAATGTAGGGTCAACAAAATGACATTAATTACAAAATATACAACACAAAATGAAGAGATAGCTCCTTAAAGACCAATACAAAAAGATGTACAAGAAAAAAAACAAAACAAACAAAATAAAACAAAAGGAAAGGCAATATATGGATGCAATGCCAAGCCGCTCTCCGTGGGAGTAGTCAAGACCACTCATCCAGCCTTGACTGTGTCTCCCGGATCTCTCCTGTAGTCTGGCCGACCAACGAGGGGTCGATAGAGGAATTTGGGCCTGCAACATCAAGAACAACCTATGAGTACGACGACTCAACAAAGCATAAGCGACAATAAGTTAACACGCGCTATGTCTAGCAGAATAGTAGACAGTTAATAATTATCAATGCATAAAGATCATGTTCGTATACTAGGCAGGTCGTGCATATAATGAAGCATGCCTTTAGAATCATGAAACAGATAAACTGGCTAGGTGGCTATTATATTTGCCATATTCTCCCTTTTGAGAGCAGTTAGTACGAGAACACCATCGATCGGGCCAGGGTACGAATGGGTCTCTGGTTCTCAGGGTTCGAAATCCCAGGACAGGAGCACTTTGTAGAGGCAACAAACAGGTTACGCCAAAGTCAACCCCGTTGGGTATCCTGAGGCTAAGGCTGAGTAGAGCCAGACAAACAAGATAAATCTACCATATGATGCACGTCGATCAATGTCAGTCGGTTGGTCATGCAGTGCAATACAGTACAATACATGTGTCACAGTCAGACAATACAGTACGTGCATCATGCTAGATTAATACTGTTGCAATTAAATAATTACAAGCTGAATAAGGAACAAGACAAAGAACATGAGAAGCAGCTGTTTCCACCCGGGATATACCATGGATAGAGCCCTCTGGGAATATCCAATCGTTGATTCAGTGCAGAACGCGTATCATGTGAATAAGAGGGCAAAACTAAACTCGATATGCCATGCAAATCAGATTATTTCGCAAGAATCACGATCTTTTATTAGCCAACCTTATCTTTGTTATCCATTTTTATTAACCGTGTATGATGATGTAGTTTTAAGTTATTCAATACACAGTTGTTCATTTTGGGAGTGTTGCACTGTATCAGTCAACGTATATCGAAGTCCCTTAAACAACACCCATGGGGAGATGCTTAACAAGTGGACAACACACATGAATGTGTCACAGCCCGTAAGACTATTCATGCGTCTAAGGTAATCTGTTGGGCAAGTTATGTGGTGAAGAAATCCAGGTGAAAGTCTTCTAAAGTCACATTATTACCTTATCATTTCTTCAAATCGTTAAAGGGTAGAGGGACCAAAAGGAAGCATAAAAGGTCCTCTGGGTATTAAGGTAGCATGAGAAAGAAAATGAGTAAGCATAGAATTCAGTTGGGCCCTGAATCTCTCGGAGCAGAAATGCATCAGAACCGACCGGTCGGCTCTGAGCCCGATCGGTCGAATTTTGGTTCTGGAGTGTCTGATTGGTCGGACCCCAGTCCCGATCGGTCGGACAATATGGTTCTGTACAGAACAGGGCTATTATATTAAATGATTTTCCTTCACAAAAACGACGTGTATCAAGGTCATACAAGAAAAAAATGGCTATCAAACACCACACACTTACGAGAAAGAATAGAAGAACAGAACAATCAACGTGTATCAATATGTGTTCATCCATATTGTGCTTATACTTTCCTTAAACGTGCTCTTTCCGTAATTTAGCTGTTCTTAGGCCCAAATGATCCCGAAAATACAATCCTAAAACCATGCATGCCAAGAATAAGCAAAAGAAAAAGGGTGCATACAGTGCAACCATGCTCAAAACTCATACGGAGACCGTGACGCGACTACTTACCTTAAATAAATCGTGAAGATGTGGCGAGGCTCGCGTCCATGATGAGAAGACAAGAAAGAAGCAAGGGAAGACGAGAGAAAGACGTCGAGTGGAGAAGATACCGGTGAACCCAAAGAGAAGACGAACAACTGGCACACAGGAATCCTCCCCTTGCTCTACGTTGATTGCAAGGAAGAAGAAGAACAAGAAGAGAAGTTAGAGAGTAGGGAAAAGAAGAGAAGAGAAACCGAGAGAGAGAGAGAGAGAGGCAATGGTTACAATTTATATGAGATAAGGATTGCCAATTTGCATACAAGTCCAACAGTTCAGAAGAAAAACAGTTCAAGTCAATTAACGGTCCAACGGAAACAAACAACCTCGTTTACGTACAAGACGGTTACGAAAGTTGACGAGCTCAACGAAATACACATGTTGACACCAAGATGATCTATGAATAATGAACTCAAACAAAATAAAAAATTACAAAAAAGGGCTCGACACTATTCAAACCAAGTTTAACTCAACTCAATTCCTTCTCCATGACCCGAAATGAATCTCAAAAGAATAAAACCACAAGCTTAATGTAAATTCAATATAAATAGTACCGAAACTTCATTAATTAATCGTTAAACCAAATTAAGCTGGGCCGGAGTGTTACATCAGGTCAGCCTCACCCGTCGAGAAGCCAGCAGAAGTCTAGGCATAGTCTAGGTCTAGTTCAGGAAGCAGTCTAAGTCGGGTCGGGTCAAGTTGACCTGAGCCCACCTCACAAGCAATAGTTTTGACGTAAGCGCCAGTCAACAAGTACTACGGTCAGTGGCAATTTCACTAAATTTATGGTTGAGCTGTTTCTGTGATATCTTGATCGTTCGGTGTTCGATCGGAGACTTGTTTGCGCATACGGACTCGTTGCGAGCAGATCTACGCTTGTGTAGAAGAAGATAGGCAATTCAATGATCAACAAGTAGGTTTGACCAATCCAATTGTAGAAAATTGTTTCTACGATATCAAAGCCATCCGGAGTCAGATTTCAAAACCATTTCTTCTAGTATGCTCTTGGTGACGAGATCTATAAGGAAGACAGAAGGTATCGGCAGTTTGATGGGCAGAAATTTATGGGACTTTAGAAACTGACTGATTTACGATGATAACAATGGATTCAAACATCACAGGCCAAGTTAAAAGTATTTGACAGAGAAACAACTTCAAGGATTGGCAGAAAAGAGTCTTAGACTCCGTGACACAGTTGGGATGAAAAAGTGTTACTTAATGTTATGGATGGGAGATTGCTCCAAGACTTTGTCGGAAGCTCAGATCCATGTTAAAGGGATTGAAAAGGAGCAATATACCAAAGTAGAAGGAAAAAGCAAAAGAATCAAAATCAGATGGAGGTACTGTGCTAGAAAACATGGATTTAGATGATTATGAATCACTTTCAGTCGCTACAAATAAGAGTTAGATTGGTCATTCATAGTGTTTGGATTCTAATTCTTCCTATTATGTGTTAAAGTAAATATTAGTTTGATGGAAATAAACCTCATTGTTGTGGATTTGTTCTTATGGGAGAGAATGCAAAATTGATGAGCACTAGGATAAGAGTAGTAAGGATCTAGGTGTATGATGAAATTGTTTGAACCATAATGGATGTAATGAATGTTCTGAGTTTGTAAAGGAATTTGATTTCTTTGTGCGTTAAACTTCAAGCGCTACAAATGCACTATAACAGGCAGAGTTTAAAGGCAGAAAAAAGAACATTAGTTATCATGGATGGTGAGATGGTTAAAAATCTCTACAGGTTGATAGGGATGCATTTTAAGTGGAGCAGTAAAGGAGATATCAAATAGCAAAGGAGGAAATATGTAACACTCCGACCCAGCTTGACCTCGTTTAGGGGTTAGTTAATCTTGTTTTCGTTGTTAATCGTGTTTTGTTTGGGTTTTGTTTTCGTTACGGGTCATGGATAGGTAGTTGGGTTGAGTTTGACCTGGATTAAGTAGACCAAGCCCTTTTTCGTAATTTTAGCTTTTCTTAGACATGGTCAGTTTTGCATCATCTTGGTGTCAACACGTGTCTTTCGCTGAGCTCGTTAACTTTCGTAACTACGTCATTTGCAACCGAGGTCGTGTGATTCGAGTGGACCTTGATTTGACTCAAACTGAAATTAGCATTCTAGCTTGGACTTCTTTGTAATATGGACTATACCTTGAGCTTATATAACCCATTCCATCGATCAACTCACATTTCCTTCTCTCGTTTTCTCTCTTTCCCCTCACTGTGCACGTGGAGCTCAATTTTCTCTCCTTCGAATTCCTCTCCTCCATTGATCTAGAAGAAGATTCTTGCTTGTGAGGTGGGTAGGAAACCTTCCATTCTCTCTTCTCCTCCTCTAGTTCTTCTTCTTCTTCTTGTTTCCAATTACATGGTGTCTGTGTTTTGTATTTCTTCCCAATGTTCATGCATGTATGTGGTTTTGCTTGTATTAGGTTGTGTTTGGATCCAAGGGCTACCATTGTGTAATTACATTCCAAATTGAGGCAAGTATAACCATAGTTGTGAGAACCCATGTTGGTATGCTTTTGATTTGCTTAGTTTACATGAATTGATGTGGAAGAATGTGTTTACAGCCCATTTGGTTCATATGCTATCCCTTTCTATTGAAAAAGTTCATTTCTGATGAGTTTCCAGATTTTCTGTATGTGCTTCAGAATTCTGATTTCGTGCAGGTACGGCTAAGCCGTATACCTCTTACGGCTCACAATCCAGAGAGGAGAAAAACCCAGTTTTCCTCTACGGCGAGGGCACGGCTAAGCTGTAGATTGCCCTACGGCTAAGCCGAAGCTCAGCCGTGGCCCAGCCGTAGATCAATACAGGGTGCCATTTCTGGAACAACTGAGAGTTCGCAAATGACCGATCTTCTA
Organism: Sextonia rubra; assembly: GCA_037013555.1. Taxonomy (NCBI): domain Eukaryota; kingdom Viridiplantae; phylum Streptophyta; class Magnoliopsida; order Laurales; family Lauraceae; genus Sextonia; species Sextonia rubra. Next base: position 49,313,425 of record JASUAD010000013.1, on the reverse strand, counting down.
CGGCTTAGCCACGGCTAAGCCGTAGACCACACACGGCTAAGCCGTAGCACACACACGGCTAAGCCGTAACCACACATGAAGAATAAGGCTACGTGTAAAGATAAGACCTATATGACCTTCATGATAGAATGTAGAGCACCTAGACTTGCCCAACGGATGTGATATTACGCGTGAATGATCTCGAGGGCTGCGAATCATTCATGTTCGTTATCCGGATGTTAAGCACCTCCCCATGGGTGTTGGTTTAAGGGACTTCGTGCACCGCTCGATTCAATGCAACACTAGACAACGGTGCATTGAATAACTTAACACTACATCATCATGCACGGTTAGAAACACCGGATAATTAGATTAGAATTGGTTTGTAACTTAAGGTGATTCGATCGCATGATTTGTTGCATAACATATTGCATTCGAGTATTGACCTCTAAGCTCTAACATGTTTACTTGTATTCCACGACTTTACTTTCACTTTGTGATTTTTATACCTTGAGTATGCATGTATAAGATGTTCCAGATATGCACGTATGCCATGTAATCACGATCTACTCAGGGTTTTCATGATTGACTCTGTATGGTCAGGCGCTACTTAGCCTCAGCCTTAGGATCCCGACGGGGTGAATTTGGTATAGTTTATATGGACCTGCTGCAGTAGGGATATGTCTTGGGGAGCCGGACCCCAGGAAACCGAGACCCATTGTACCCTGGCCCGGACAATGGTGTTCTTTGCACGTTATAAGATCCCTCTTTTGGGAGCATATGGTAATGTAGTAGCCACTAGTTATGTACACTGCATGTATTCATTGAATCACTCAGCATATTTCTTTCTTGCATGACAACCTAGTATACGAAAATGCTTTCTTTAATCATATGATGTTCTTTATTCTATTAGACACAGCGTGTGTTCACTTGCTATGGGTTATACTTTGCTGAATCTTCGTATTCACAGATGTTTTTGGTGTTGCAGGCCCAGATCCCCCTGCCGAACCCCCGCAGGTCGGCCAGGCTCCAGTTGAGACCCCCGGGGCCCCATCAGGCCTAGAGGAGTGGATGTGATCACTCCACGGGAGAGCGTTCATGGCATACGTATCTTTGGAGTCTTGTTTTGTGGATCTCATACTTGTATTTGGATTGACATGTCAGATTGTATCTGTTATTTTGTTCTTTTTGTAAAACTCTCACATGTAATTATGTCAGTTCTTTCGTTGTATCCTCTTCTTGTATTGTTAGTTTTTGTTTCTGATATTTACAGCTTCCGCGTACTTGCTTGGCACGTGTGAATGTTCCCTTGTGCGTGTGCATTTAGACTCGGTCTACGTGTACAGGCACGGGAGTACGTGTGTCATTAGGTTTGGCTTTTGCTAACCCCCGAACCCTGGGCTCGGGTTGTGACAAAATACATGGTTCAGATAGAGTTAGATGTGATGAGATCATTAGAAGATGGATTAGTAGGTTTTCGATGATCTCATTTAGCGGAAATCCAAAAAAACCTAAATGGAGATAATTTCTTTGGAAAAGATAGTCTTATTTAAGTTAGAGTAATTTAGTTTAACATTGGGTTATACCTAGCCCGAATGTTCAGTGCCCAACCCACCAAAATAAGCTTGAACAAGGCAGCTGCAGGTTTGATGGGATGAACACCAAAATGGAGACAAAAGGTGGGATTCACAGGGTACTAGTGAGATCTGGATTTAAAAAGGTCTTTTTTGTCTTAATGGATGGAAGTTAGATTTATTGTGTTGCAAGAATGCATACAAAGATGATAACAAATGGAGGGTACTTCGGAGGTTCAATACGGGGATGTTGAGGTTAAAGGAGGCAATTATGGGAAATTTGAGGTCAGTTTGAACTTGATCGACATCTAACAATGTTGAGATTGTCAGTGCCTCCGGCCTAAAGGGTCCACGCTATGTCGTAGCGTGTATGGAGGCATACCTTTTAGTGAGGTACGAGAATTGCTAGTTCAACATGTTAGAGTATTGAAAAAAGAAGACTACTCCATCGATATAGTGACGTACCATTCGGTAAGGTACATGAAGACAATGTTAGTTTCATCTTATGGTGGCTTTAAGGAAAGGTGGCTTTAAGGATTTGTGGAATCCAAGCCAAGGTGGAGATTGTTGGGTTTTATCTTCTATTTCGAGTTAGCTAGATTAGTTGTCTAGGTTACCCATAACGATAAGTTAAGGGGTATTTAGTCATTATGTATGGAATTTCTTATTGGCTAAGAAAGCAGGAACTATATATATCAATGTATTTGAAAGGCATGTAATATTGGCAAGTTCATGGGTTGGACAAAACTTAGGTTCTTGAGTTGTAATTTTATGTTTTTAGATGGACTGAAGTGACTATGGAAGGAAAACGTGTTGGTCTTCTGCGTAGAATGTGCAATGCAAATGGTCTACGGACCGACCAGTCGGATATAGGGACGGATCGGTCGAATTTCGCATACACAGACAGTCCGCAAACAGAATAGAAGATCGACCGGTCGGCTGAATGCCCGATCGGTCGGACCCTCACCCGATCGGTCGGGCAAGCTCAACTGATCGGTCGGCTGGGTCGGCAGACGCGATTTAGAAACTGCGAAAGCTTCGAAGTTGCTTGCTGTCCATCCTAGTCCGGCGAAATTTAGAGGCGTTAAGGACTCTAGGGTTCCTCCCTATAAAAAGAACCTTTCTCCCACGAAGTAAAACACCTCTCTCTAGATCAAAACCCTAATATTCATTGAGAGATCCATCTTCTCAGAAGTTTTTCTGCTAGTTTATGCACTGCAACTTCATCTTCTGAGTTCCATACTTCTTCTCCACTGTGTTGATTCGTCTTGAGTGGCTTCAAGGCGTGGAGAGCAATCCCGAAGAGAGTGTACGACGTGTGCGTCGGCAAGAAGAGGCTTCAGTCCCTTAGGTTGTGTCCAACTGGTGAAAAAGGGTAGTAATTAGTCTTGTAACTTCTTTTTCATAGTGATTGTTCTTGGTGGACTGGTGTTAGGTCCCGTGGTTTTTTCCCATTTGGGTTTTCCACGTAAAAAATCTTGTGTTCATCTCTTGTGTGATTGATTGGTGTGTTTTAAGTAGTTATAGTTTGAATCTACATAGCATACTCTGTTGGGACCTTAACCTGTGTCAAGGTTTAAAGTTCTTTCAAGTGGTATTAGAGCAGGTTCATACCTTTTGGTTGTAGATCTAGTTCAGCTGTCTGCTATGGAGATTCCCCGAGATGGTACATCAACCAATAAGTCCCCTTATTTGGCAGATGGAACTAACTATGCTAATTGGAAAGTAAGAATGGTTGCTTTTCTGCAGTCTATTGATATTGATGTTTGGTAAGCCATTCATACTCCATATGTTCCTCCAGTTGTTACCTCTGATGGCAATCTTAAAATCCCTAAACCAATGGCTCAATGGTCAAAGGATGAGAAATCTGCTTTTCTTGCTAATAGTAAAGCCTTGAATGCCATCTTTAACAGTGTTTCACCTACTGAATTTAGAAGGATTTCTAAGTATAACATCGCTCAAAATGCATGGGGTATTTTGGAGAGAGTTCATGAAGGAACTGGCAGGGTTAAAAGGTTTAAACTTCAAAAAGGTTTAAACTTCAGAAATTGACCACTATGTTCGAAACCCTAGTTATGGATGAAAGCGAAACATTCAATGAATTCTATGCCAAACTGAATGATGTTGTGAATTCAGCCTTTAACTTAGGAGAGAACATTTCAGATAGTAAAATTGTTCAAAAGATTCTTCATTCTCTTCCTGAAAGGTTTGATCCCAAAGTTGTGGCAATTGAGGAAACAAGTAATTTGGATACCCTTTCTCTTGATGAATTGGTTGGAAATTTACAAACTTTTGAAACAAATCTGAGATCAACTAGGAAATCAAAGGGTATCGCATTACTTTCTTCCAAATCAGGCAATGATAGTGACGCCTTTGACTCTGACACTGAGGATCCTGAATTTGATGCGTTTCTGGTTAGAAAATTTAGAAAGGCAATGAAAGGTTAGGATAAAAAGGATTTGATGATGGCTCACAAGAAAAACAAGGCCAAAAAGAGGTCAAACTTTACTTCAACTATTAAACCCTTGTCTGATCCTCAATCTAAGCTAGAAAAGAATACATCCAAAATACCACCCAAGAACACTCAGTGCTATGAATGCAAAGGCTTCGGTCATTATGCATCTCAATGCGTTAATAGAACCTTGAGAAATCAAGGTAATCAGGGAAAAGTGCTGAATGTTACTTGGGATGATGATTCAGAAGAAGAAGAACAAACTCCAAAATCGGACTCTTCTGAATTTGAAAAATTTGTTGCTTTCATGGCTCAGTCTAACAGCTCTTCTGTCAAGGAAGATATTTCTGCAGGGTCTGATTCAGATAGTAACTCTTTCATGGACAATTTACAACAATCTGAGGAGGAATTGTTGATTGCCTATGATCAATTGGTGAAAGATTCAAGAAAAGTGGCAATGTTCAATGAAGTACTTGAGAAGAAAGTTGCGATTTTTGAAAAAGTGATAGCTTCCCTCAAAACTGAACTCAAAGAAACCCATGGTAAGTTATCTTCCCTAACCTCTCAAAATACTATTTTGTTTAATAAGTTGACTGATGCAGGTAACGAATGGAACCTGCTGCATAATCAGTCCATTAAGACTACCAATGAATTGACTGCGATGAAGGTAGAGCTTAATCTAAGCAAAGAAGAAAATGTTTCTTTAAGCAACAGACTTCATCTTACTTTGGAAGAACTTGCCAAAGCCAAAGTTGACTTGACAAGAATGAATACTGGATCTAAAATGCTTGAAGAAATTCTTGGTGTTCAAAAGTCTAGTGCTGATCGGCGAGGACTTGGATTTGAACATGGTTTCACATCACAAAATCCAGGTAAGTTTGTTAAGGGCACCACCATAATCACTTCTGAACCCACTGTTCAAACAAATGCACAAGTGAATTTTGTACATAGAGCAAATCCCAAAAAGTTTAGACCTACATTCATTCCAATATGTCACTTTTGTGGGATTAAAGGACACATAAGACCTCATTGCAATAAGTTGCATTTTGCATATCGAAATCAACACAGGCTTCGACTTTCCTTGCCTAAAAAAGTTAAAACTAAGAAGGTCTGGGTTCGAAAATCTGATCTTTACTGTCATGTTGTCCTTACTGCTCTACGTGCTCAAAATTCACATGTGTGGTACTTGGACAGCGGGTGTTCTAGACATATGTCTGGAGATAGAACATTGTTTACATTTCTTGAAAAGTGTGAAAATGGTAGTGCGTAATTTGGTGATGGAAATAAGTCAAATGTCATTGGCAAAGGTACTGTTCATATTCTTGGTATGTCTCCGATCCACAATGTATTTCTTGTTGATGGTTTAAAAGCAAATCTTTTAAGTATTAGCCAACTGTGTAAGGCTAAACATGAAGTACACTTTTCCTTGAATGAATGCATTATTGTTAACAAGTCAGGTAAAACCGTACTTCATGGAAAGAAAAATGCTGATAATTGCTATGTTGTAGGGGATTCTGATAATCTACAGTGCCATTTAACTTCAATAGACACTGTTATTTTGTGGCATCAACGGTTAGGTCATATGAACTATACTAATCTTGAAACCCTCTCCAAACAAGAATTAGTTCGTGGTCTTCCCAAAATACAGAAACCCTCCAACATTGTATGTGGTCCATGTCAATTTGGAAAGCAAAATCGGTATCCTCATAAGAAAATTGATCAAATGACCACATCCAGGCCACTGGAATTACTTCACATAGATCTTATGGGTCCCACTCAGATTCAGAGTATTGGAGGAAAGAAGTACATATTTTTAACTGTTGATGATTTCTCTCGTTTCACATGGGTACGATTTGTGAAAGAGAAATCAGAAACAATTGGTTGCAGTTAAAGGCAACAAATTCGGGGGAGTTTCTCGTATTCGATCGGATCATGGAACTGAGTTTGAAAATTCTTTCTTTCAATCTTTTTGTGCAGAAAATGGAATTAAACATGAATTCTCGGCTCCCAAGACTCCACAGCAAAATGGGATTGTGGAACGCAAAAACCGGGTTGTTCAGGAGATGGCCCGAGTTATGCTACATAACAAGAAAATTCCACAAAAATTTTGGGCTGAGGCTGTAAACACTGCCGTGCATGTTATTAGTCGAGTCTATCTTAGACCTGGAACAAAGATGACTCCCTATGAACTCTGGAATGGTAGAAAACCCACTGTTAAATACTTTAGAACTTTTGGAACTAAATGCTATATCTTTAAAGATCGTGAACACCTTGGTAAGTTTGATTCTCGTAGTGATGAAGGTGTTTTTCTTGGTTACTCTTTGGATAGCAAAGCTTATAGAGTATTTAACGTGCGCTATTCTAGCATTATGGAGTCGTTTAATGTGATAGTAGATGATGTAGTCGTATTTTAATTCTGACGAAGATAATATCATAATTCCTACCTCGTCTTTTGTGCAGGATGATAATGCAAATACAAATCAGCTTAAACCTTCAAAGGCAACAGTCTTAAATGAGAAGCCATCTAGCACTGATTTGGCTGACACCTCTTCCGAGCAACAAGATCCGAAGACACCTATGTGTCTCATAGTCCTTCTACAGATCTTGTTGTTCATGTTCAAAGCACGATTTCTCGGATTAATCCCAAAGCTAGAGCATGGAAGCATCACTCATTATCTGACATTTTTGGCGATGTGGATGAGCCTAGATGTACGCGTCAGCAGGTAAGTGATGAGGTAAGCTATCTTTGTTATATCTCCTCTATTGAACCTCATAATGTCTTAGAAGCACTTCAAGATGATGCTTGGATAAATGCTATGCATGAGGAACTAGAACAATTTGAATGGAATGAGGTTTGGCAGCTTGTTCTACGACCTACCCATACAAATGTCATTGGAACAAAGTGGATATTCAAAAATAAAACAGATGAATTGGGTTAGGTTGTGAGGAACAAAGCTAGGTTGGTGGCACAAGGTTATACCCAGATTGAGGGGATAGATTTTGATGAAACTTTTGCCCCCGTAGCTAGACTCGAGTCCATACACATACTTCTTGCTCTTGCATGTGCATTAAATTTTAAATTGTTTCAAATGGATGTGAAAAGTGCATTTCTGAATGGATTCTTGAATGAAGAAGTATATGTTGAACAGCCCAAAGGGTTTCAAGATCAGCAGTTTCCTGATCACGTTTATAAGCTGAACAAAGCATTGTATGGATTAAAGCAAGCTTCTCGTGCATGGTATGAACGGTTAACCAATTTTCTTCTTGACAATGGTTTTCGTCGAGGAGGAGCGGATAAAACCTTGTTCATAAAGAATGAGGAAGCTGATATTCTGATTGCACAAGTATACGTTGATGATATTGTGTTCAGTTCCACCTCACAGTACTTGGCAAATATGTTCTCTGAGCTTATGACCAGTGAATTTGAGATGAGCATGGTTGGTGAATTGGCTTTCTTCTTAGGATTACAAATCAAGCAAAGTGCAGACGGTATATTTATTTTCCAATCAAAATATGCAAATAATTTCTTAAAGAAGTTCGGTATGATGTCGTCAAAGCAGGAACGCATACCAATGAGTTCTTCTGTTAAAATTAGTTTAGATACAGAGGGTAAGGATGTCAATAATACAATGTATCGAAGCATGATTGGAAGCCTCTTATATCTAACTGCCAGTAGACCAGACATTGCATTTAGTGTCGGTGTTTGTGCTCGGTATCAGTCTAATCCTAAGGAGTTTCATGTTAAAGCAGTTAAACGCATCATGAAATATGTGCTTGGTACAATCAATTATGGGATTTGGCTGACTTGAAACACCAATACAGCAGTTGTCGGATATTCAGACGCAGATTGGGCTGGCTGTGTGGATGACAGAAAAAGTACATCAGGAGGTTGTTTTTTCATTGGCAACAATCTGGTTGCATGGCATAGCAAGAAACAAACCTTAACCTCACTATTCACTGCTGAAGCAAAGTACATTACTGCTGGAAGTTGTTGTACACAACTCCTTTGGATGAAGTAGATGTCGGCAGATTATGGTATTTCGCAGGAACTCATAACAGTATATTGTGATAACAGAAGTGCCATTGATATATCAAAGAATCCTGTTCAGCATTCACGAACAAAACACATTAATATCAGGCATCACTTCATACGTGATTTAGTAGAAGCCCAAAATCATCAAATTAAAACATCTTCCCACTGAGTAACAATTAGCTGATCTGTTTACAAAACCCTTTGAGCCTTCTTGTTTTGAATCTCTTTGTAAATCTTTTGGAGTTGGACTCCATCCCTAGTACTCTCTTCCTTCACTCTTTGCTGCACATACCTGTTTTGATGATCATCTGACGGGTTGTGCACTTTGTTCTGCTTTAGTTTTCTCGCCCACTTGTCTTGGTACACTGCACAAAGGAACTCTTTAAACCCTTGCTAGTGAGCTTCTCGCGTTTATCCGGTTTCTAATGAGTCATAACATCAGTATTATCATTTCAAGCATCTGTTAAATCTTATGAGAGTATTCTATAAAAAAAAAAGTGGAATTCTGGTTTCAGGGGGAGTGTTTTATCAATATCTACATAATCTTGCTTCTCGAGCTCTATACCACCTTCCAATGCATTGAGTTCCCACTGTGTTACCTTGAATAGGTTGGCTTGTTAACTACGGTCGAACATCGTCACAATCAGTTGCGATTTTCATTATTTATGAGCTTCTGTGCGTATCTATTGTTTTTGTTCCCTTCTTTCCTTTTCTATACACTCTGTGAGTTTTTATCAAAAAAAAAAACTCACAGTGTTGTGCTTCGACCGGTCGAGCCAGCTTACCGACCGGTCGGGTCTCTTTGCTCTTCCATTGTTTTTCCAGAAGCTCATCCTAACCGATCGGCTCTTTATGCGACCGGTCAGGTATCATTTAGCCTGTTTCCAGAAGTGGAATTCGACTGGTCGGGCTCTTCCATCAGACCGGTCGAACATGTGTCAGTTCTGTTCAAAACTTGCGACCGTTCGACTTTTCGTCTCTTCTATATATATGTGTGCATCCTTTCTTCTTCATTCTTCACTTCTTGTTTTTGGGTGCCATTTTCTCCCCTCTCTTCTTCTGTTTTCGTGTGCTTTGTGCTCCCTTATCTCTTCCATCGATTTCATTACAAAGGTAAGCTTTCTTCTCGTTTCTTCTCCATTTCTTCTCTTTAATCTGCATTTCTCGTTCCTTCACTTTCCATGGAGTTTTGCTTTGTGTAGCTATATATATATATTTTTGATGGATGTTCATCTTTCATTTTTGTTTTTGGGCTTCTCTTCTCCACTATGTCTCTATGCAATAGATGCTCTGATGCTTGTGGTTGTTTGTATGTGCTTGAGGATTTATTTTGAGCTTTATATCACATTTTTGTGTATGCACACCTTCTACTCGATGGAATGTCTCAATGAATGTCACCCTTCACTAGTGACGTTTTTGTTATTTTTTTTGCCTTGATGTTTAGTGCTTCACATCTTTCCATTCTCTTCAGTCATGGCATCCAAGAAGGCAGTGGCTTCCAAGCAAAAAGGTGTGGCCAGTAGTTCAGCTACTCCCACTTTTGACACTGACAGTTTCTTATCAGAGGCTAGAGTGCAGCAATTTGAAAACATTTTTAGCAAACATTCGGTTCTATACGAATGACCAATCAACCCTCTACATTTTGTCACATTGGCATTTGGTGCTTGGCTTCTTGCTAGAAGATGGGCCTCCTTGTACTCGTACGAGACTAAGATTTTCCCTGACCTTGTACGGGAATTTTACTGCAATATGTATGAAATGATGGGGAATATTATTAAATCCTTTGTTCGGGGTAAGAATGCTACTCTCACTCCTCGGGCATTGAGTTGGTTTCTACTCATTGATCAGACTCCGGATGCCAAGTATCTTATCCCTGATGCTGCACCTGATACTATGGTGGAGGATGATCCCATTGACTACAGTGAGGTTGCTTCTACATTATGTGGAGAGCCTCGTGACTGGCCTAAGGGTCATCTCTTGCGACAACGGGAATTGACTGACTCCTATAGGCTTCTCAATATTTTTGTGAAGAATAACATTGAGCCTAGAGGACATTATTCAGAGATTTATCACGAGGCTGGTTACCGCCTCTACGTCATTGGCAGTGGGTTTCCTATTGATATTCCTCAGGTGATCTTCGACAGCATTTTTAGAGCTCATTCTGCGGCGAAGAACGCATCATTGCCATATGGTGTTCTGCTATCTCGGTTTCTGCTTTAACATGGTGTCAAGCCCTCCATGCATGATGTGTCTGTTCCTCTGCCGAACCCTATCATGATGAGTACTTTATTACAGTCTCGCTCTCAGCTTCGTCAGCCTGCTCCTCCTCGGCCTGCTCCTGCTCCTGCTGTTGAGGTGGATCTTTCTGCTGATTCATCTTTACATGCTCGGTTGTCCGCGTTTAAGGAGATCTTGTGTGATCAGGCTGCTGATATTGAGGTTCTTCACGGCGAGGTTCAGTCCATTCGCACTGACATGCACAGTTGGAGAGACAGTCTTAGTGCCGAGATTCATGGACTGGGGTCTAAGCTTGATGATATCTTGAGTCACCTCCGTCGTTTGTGATTGGCTCTTCCTTATTTTTCCTTATTCCTCTGCCCCCTTTGCCATTCATGTCCAAAAAGGGGGAGAGCATTTTGTCATTTTGTCTTAATTTCTTTTGCATATGTGTTATCTACTGCACTGACTTATTGATAACCATTGTTCTGCTATTGTTTTTGTAGATCTTATTGCTTATGATTGCTTCTTTATGCTGCTTTGTTTAACTAATTGTTTGTGCAGATCGATTTGATTTGTGTGTTTCAGGTTTCAGGTTATTTGTTTTGTTTTTGGGTCTTCATGGGTAGAATGTTCTGTCTAGGAAGTTTTGTCCATGAATTGCCAAAGGGGGAGATTGAAAGGCATGTAATATTGGCAAGTTCATGGGTTGGACAAAACTTAGGTTCTTGAATTGTAATTTTATGTTTTTAGATGGATTGAAGTGACTATGGAAGGAAAACGTGTTGGTCTTCTACGTAGAATGTGCAATGCAAATGGTCTACGGACCGACCGGTCGGATACAGGGATGGATCGGTCGAATTTCGCATACACAGACAGTCTGCAGACAGAACAGAAGATCGACTGGTCAGCTGAATGCCCGATCGGTCGGACCCTCACCCGATCGGTCAGGCAAGCTCAACCGATCGGTCAGCTGGGTCGGCAGACGCGATTCAGAAACTGCGAAAGCTTCGAAGTTGCTTGCTGTCCATCCTAATCCGGCGCGATTTAGAGGCGTTAAGGACTCTAGGGTTCCTCCCTATAAAAAGAACCTTTCTCCCACGAAGTAAAACACCTCTCTCTAGATCAAAACCCTAATATCTATTGAGAGATCCATCTTCTCAGAAGTTTTTCTGCTAGTTTATGCACTGCAACTTCATCTTCTGAGTTCCATACTTCTTCTCCACTGTGCTGATTCGTCTTGAGTGGCTTCAAGGCGTGGAGTGCAATCCCGAAGAGAGTGAATGACGTGTGTGTCAGCAAGAAGAGGCTTCAGTCCCTTAGGTTGTGTCCAACTGGTGAAAAAGGGTAGTAAGTAATCTTGTAACTTCTCTTTCATAGTGATTGTTTTTGGTGGACTGGTGTTAGGTCCCGTGGTTTTTTCCCGTTTGGGTTTTCCACGTAAAAAATCCTGTGTTCATCTCTTGTGTGATTGATTAGTGTGTTTTAAGTAGTTATAGTTTGAATCTACATAGCATACTCTGTTGGGACCTTAACCTGTGTCAAGGTTTAAAGTTCTTTCAGTATTGTAACCCTAAATCCTAGGGAATTAAGATGGGATAATGATAGATGAGTTCTCTCCTCCATAGACGTAGATAAGGTTGTTGAATCACTTAAAATTGTTGTATTCATGTGTGTGATTGTTTAATGGTGTGATTATGCTAGTTTAACGTCGTTAATTTATTGATCGCGAGTAGTTTCCGCTGCGCCATTTTTCCCAACAATTGGATCAGAGGAAAATGGTAGCTAGAGAGATATGGAACATAGAGAACTAAAATAATTCACTACAACAAAATTCATTATTGCCAATACACAGCAAATCGTTGGGAAAAGTCAACAAATGCTAGCAACACACTTTACCAACCCAAAAAATTTGCATTGAAAAGGTGTTGGTAAAAGTATGTGGGGGGTACCATTTGCCAACACAAACAAAAAATGTTGGCAAATTTTGATTTTTACCAACGCAAAATGCTGTTGACAAAATTGGAGATAACAAGTTAGTAAAGCAACTTTTATTAACATAAATTAAAAATATTGGCAAAAGTTAATCTCTACCAACACAAATGGGTGTTAAGAAAAGTAGAAGACAGGTTTGTAAAAAAAACTTTTGACAATGTAAAAAAAATGTTGTTAAAAGTTGAACTTTACCAATGTACTGCGGTGTTGGCAAAAGTAGGAAAAGAAATTGGCAAAATAACTTTTGTCAATATAAAAATGTGTTGGCATACAAAAATGCATTGACACACATAATTTGTGTTGGCAAAAGTAATTACAATTTTTTTCCAATTTTGGGAAAAATGTTTATGCAACTTATTTACACCTTTATATATATCATCTTAACATATTAGCAATATAGTAAATACAAATCCAAAATATGAAATATTATACATAAATAAAACATTTATATTCAAATAGTCAACATACACTTCAAAACATATATCCCATTGAATAAACATCAAATGTTTTCAAATATCTTAAAAGAAAGATCGAAAAATATCAAAGTTTACATACATATCAAAGTAGAAGAGTGTCTGCTGCAAAACTAAATGCTAACCAAGAAAAGCCTCATCGTGCTCTCCAGCCAATGTGGCATCACTACTACCGCTCCCTGGACTAAATTCAGGCTCTATCCACCTCCTCTTTTCATGAAAACAAATGTACATCCGCCATGTCCCTCTTTTGCATATCCAAATACACCTTTCTGCACCTATACAAACACACCATTGCATACCCCTCTACACCTTGTCAATTCTCTTCTACTTCTTTTTTAATCCCATACAATCTGTGTTTTGCGAAGGCTTGGATTTGTGTGTGGTGCGGGTAATGAGATAGGCCTTGGTTTAGTGTTGTTTTCATGCAACTGTTTGAATTTGAAGTCGAAGCTACAACTAGCGCTTAGAGGGAAAAAAAGATGTAATTAAATATTTTGGAAGGGTTTTTTTAAGGGTTGGAATAAAAGAAAGCCTCATTTATTTTCAGATATAATTTTTATGGATTATTTTCAATTGTGATTGAGTTTTGACATTTTGCTTTTCATATGTGGTGAGCAGTATTTAACTTTAACCTTTTTGTTTCTATCAAACAATCTTTTTGTAATGGGGTTAGATTTAAAGAATATTATGTGTTGTTTTAAATTTTCATGTATATTCCACATGTTATTTTGTGTTGTTAGTTTAGTAAGAAAAAAGAAAGAAATGTTGACCCATGAAACCCATTTTATAAAAAGAAATCTTGTGTAGATCTTCACAATTTCTAAAAACATAGCCGACGTTAAAAAAGCCAACACCTAAAAATTGAAACACATATTCATTACTTTGATTTGGTACACATCATCACTAACCAATCCTTTATTCATTTTTAATTTCCACATGTATCATAGTATCATATTTTATTTTATACACAATTTATCATTTTACACCGAGCTAAGCCTGGGCCTTTGTTAATAGGGTAGAATGATTTTCATTAAAAAAAACATATTGCCATATGATTTGTCACAACTAAAGTGATTTGAAAATGGAGAATAATACATAATTGATCTGTTTGTGCTTCATTGAGGTGCCCTTGGACATGGAAGATTGGAGCCAGGAATTTTCTTTATCCGGGTCGAGGCCAGTGTCTCTGGCCTGTGGCCAACCGTCTCAGGAGCTGTATTCTGATCTGTGCTATTTACAAAATACAAGCCTGTGATCATTATCCATCAGGATTTGGCCATTATAATGATATCTGGCGTCTGCCCTGACAATGATCAGATCGTTCTCTATTTTCTATACTACCAATGTCTTCCGTTAGAATTTAGAACTGGTGCAGATTTGGTTAGATCTAATGTTGTTGGACTCGATCAATTGGTTTTGCTCCTTTGGTGGCGCTTAAATTCTAAAAAGCCCCTTATTGATTTACCTTTTATCGTGGACTACTCTGTTTTTAAGTCTGACGTAAGTCATTTATAATTCCAATTGAAAACTTTAAGTGTGATTGAGAGCCAGCGATTCAATTTTTAAGGGGATTCAACCATAGGGTTGTCCATCGGTGAGACTTTAAGTGTGGTTAAGATCCAACGGTTTAATCTTTAAGGGGGCTTACCGCTAGGGTCGTCCATCAGTATCCTATATGATGTGAGGTTCTGATTCTTGATCAGATGGACACCCTATATGATGTGAGGTTCTGATTCTTGATCAGATGGGCCACATGGACACATCCCTCCCTCCACTTCCAGTCAAGACCCAACGGTCTCCTTTTCTTCCTCCCTCTATTCCGGTCTACAACCATAAAAGTATCCTACCTCTTGTTTAATGCCACCACACTCACCTCTTGTTTCCATGGCTAACAAGGCCTAACTCCAGCAGTCATCACAGCGGCCACCATGAATTCAGATGTACCCACTTCGAGTACTGACATGTCGAATCTCCACCGTCCGTCGTGCAGGCACTCCCCCGCTGAAAACCGAGAAAACTCCAACTCCAATATGCCCACTGCAACAGATTCGAGCCCGACCGAAACAGAACTCGAGACTCTTTGCAATTCCACTCCGTTCTCAAAACAGAGAACGAAATTGATATGAACTGGAGCGGGGCAAGATCCGATCTCTGATGCATGGCAGCGACTCGCAAATCGGGAGGCCCAACACTAATACGGGTGGACAGAGTGATGGGTCCATGTTGCCCGCCCGATTACGAATCAAGACCTCACATTATGCAGGGCATGGATGGATGACATAGGAGTACATCTCTTTAGGATTGGACAGTTGAACACTAAAAATTTCCAATTAAAATCTTGCATACCCTGGTTTGGTTACTTTAGAAGGAGAGCAGGGTCGATAAAAACTCGATGTTGAATTCAACCCAGCCTTTTACAAAAAGACTAAAATAGTCCATGGGATTACTTTGAAAGGCAAATTAGGCTTTTTTCGGCTGAAGTGTCCCTGGAGGGGTTTTTATTTGTAAAATTCTCATTTTTTTTTCCTCAACTAAAAGGGTGAAAACTAACTGGTGGAGTGAAGTGAAGTGAATGACAATTTTAAAAAATAAAAAAATAAGAGAGGTTAAATCAATCCAATGATTAGATTTTATTTTTTAATGAAAAGAGAATATAACTTTTTAACTTTTTGTGTTAAAAGTAGATATTTTTTGTTAGTTAGTGGCATGAAAAGGTAATTTTTTGACTTTTTTGTGTAAAATGGTAAAAGCATTTTTTTGAAATATGGTATTTTGATTTAATTGTTTTAGGTTGTTGTGTGATGAAATGAAAGATGACTTTAACTTTGCAATGAGGAAAAATTAACAAACGAGCCCTTAAGGTGTGTTTGATAATTCTATCTTAAAATTAAGTTAAAATATCTTCCATTTCAAAATACAACAAACTAAAAGAGTTAAATAAAAATATCACATTTCAAAGAAATTCTTCTATCTTTTTAACTAAAAGGTCAAAAAGCTATTTTTTCATCCTGCTAACTAACAAAAAATATTTACTTTAATACAAAAAGTAAAAAAGTTACATTCTCTCCACTAAAAGACAAATTTTATCATTGGATTGATTTACTCTTTTCCATATTTTTATTCTTTGAAATGTCCTTCACCTCACTTCACTTTACTCATTCAGATAAATTAACAAACAGCCCTTATTAACTATGATATGGTAAGTCATGCTTTTGGGGTTAACTCTTTGTGTTTTTTTTTTTTTTTTTCATCCGGGCAACGTTTAGGTTGACATTTCCCACCAGATTAATGCGTGGGAATGGTATGGGTTGACTTCACACTGCAACTTGACCTGCCAAAAGACCTTGAATCTGAGCCAATCCGATGTCTACGCATTTATGGGGGGCGGTCACAGGCTGGCTAAACTGAACTGGTCCAAAGTAGGCTGAACTTCAGCTTATGGGTCCATACGCTAGGCCTGGGCCCAGTATTCTCTACGATGGTTAAACTAATCAGTGGGGCATATTTATGCTTAAAGGACTACAGCAAAGTTTTTTCTTTTCTTTTTTCCTTTTTTTTTCTTTTAAGTTTTTTCTTCGGCACCCCAGCCTAAGGGATTAAGATACGATAAAGGATATACAAGTAAGAAGCAATAGCCCACAAAGTGGGAGGAATAACCTAAACAAGTAAGAAGACAACTTCATACGTGTGGGAAGAGGGGGCTTCCCTTACACAATTAGAATAAGGGTTTTCAATCTATTTTCTATTTTAATTTGTTTTTTAAATATGTCTGTTTATTTCAGTTAGTTTTTTTTTAATTAGTTTTTTTTATTTCAAACTGTTTTTTTATTTCAATATTTTTTTATATTTTGAATTTTGAATCAATTTTGTATTAGTTTCAAAAAAGATTTTATCTGTACACTTTCTCGAACAAATAGATTTCATCTCTTTCATTTTGAAGACATGAATTTTATCCATTTGAGGATGTTAACAAATAGATTTTTCTATTTGAGGAAGTCATTAAAAAAAAACTTTGTTTTGAACATCTCCCTTATCTTTGGATTCCAATACATAAATTTTATCTGTTTTGGTTTTTTTTTTTTGTGGGGTTCATTATCTCTTTATCTATTCTTCTCCCTTTTTATTTCTAACAAACGAAAATTTATCAAACAAATAAAATATGTTGGTATTTTATCTATTTAGTTCAATAGAAGAATACCAATATAAAAAAATTTTATCTGTTTGAAAAGGTCAATAGATAAAATTCGTATTTGAAAGGAACCCAACAGATAAAATCTCTATTTGGAAAGTCAACAGATGAAAACCTAAAATTTTTATATGTAAGAAAGTTAACAAATAAAATATATTGAGGAAAGCCAAAGATAAATTTTATCTGTTTGATAAAGCCAATAGATAAAATCTTTACTTATAAGAAAATCAACAGATTAAATTTGTTTGAGGAAGCTAGCAAATAAAATTTTTATTTTTTTCTATAAAATTAAATAACTAATATGGATTTTATTTCTTCTCCAATTATGACATCAGTCGGCGGTGCGGTGTTCACCGTCGGTGACGGCGACGGTGGTTCTCGGTGGTTCTCTCTATTTTCTTGCAAAACTGGACAAATCCTCTGCAGAACCTAGGATGTGTTGACGGCGGTGTGCAGTTGGAGACTGCAAGATCCAATCATTGCAAAGACAATTCAATAGATCTTGATGAGGAAGAATAAAAAGACAATAAAATAACTCTTTTGTCCTTCATGCCAAAAGCCTTTGTTTCCATTCACAGAAACCAAACTAATGCAAGAACTCCCCTATGTTTTTGTTTTGTAGTACTACGAATAGTGACGATATGGGCGGAGACCAATCACGTGGCCCATCTTTGAGCTTAGACCAATGAAACTGTGTTGATCCTTGATCTGCCTCCACCGATCTAGAACACACAGAGGGTTAGTCGAATTCGTAGATCAAACACAAACTGGGACGATCTACACTACTGCTCTGATAAATTTATCTGCTTATTACAATAGAAATACATAAAACAGATAAATTTATTTATTGTTTCAATAGAAATATACCAAAAAAATATTTTTTTTATGGAATTAAATAATCAACATAAATCTTGCTTTATAGATTTGGTAAAAAGGATTTTAAAATACATAAATTTTATTACAAACGGATAAATATAATGAAAGTTATAGAATTTTAAACCATGCAAAAACAAAAAAGCACTGGTGATGTCACTGTTTGTTAACGTCAATACAATTACAAAAGAAGCGAGGTATTTTTGTCACTCTTTGTCCTGAATGGTAACTAAAAGACTTAATGCAATACTAAATTATTTTAGCTGGACTTAGTTGGTTAAGTAAATTATAAATGGATACAATCTAATATGAAGTTATTTACAAGGATTGTCCTCTAAATATCCCATATATAGGGATTTTATAAAATGGTTTGGCTTGAGCATAACTTTCAAGCCCATGGGCTTGGTATGGGCTGCTTTTGGGCTTAAGACCAAAACCAATGGTCTGGGACAACATTTGTCCCCGACAAACCCAGTCCAACTACAACCTGACCAGCAAACTAAGTTGTACCTGTCTTGTAATTTTAGGACCGAGTTGACCCTTTTAATGTTTGGGTAGGTTCGATTGAGGTTGATTTCTCCAGCCTCACATGTTTGGCATCCGATTGACCCTTTCTTATAGTGATCAATCCAAGATATTAGATGGAGTTTGAATTGTTTCTTTAGCAAGTGAACTGAGCTTGGGCTTATATTCTCACTCAATGTCTGATTAATAGGCAGAGCAGGTCCTCTGCATTGTAAAAAAGACCAATTCTAGGCTGGACTACAATTTGGCAAGTAGGGAATGATTTGGCTTGACTTTATAGGCCCACATGCAATATACTACTGGAAAAATAGGTTTTTAACTTCGATTTTTGGGCAACTTTGGACTATAATAAGTGTGGGTCCCACACATATTTTGAGGCAGGTCTAAGTGCTAATGTATTTTCCTCGAAAAGGACATTAAACCCACACTATTGTTCATTGAAAACCATTAAGATATGAATAAGACATTGATTCTCAAAGTAACCACTTAAAGTTGCTTATATAGTGGGTCGGGCCGGATTGGTTGGGTTGGTTTAAAAGCCTATAACCCAATGTGAGTTGGATCTTGAGCCCAACCTGTGAGCTCTCCAAAGAAGATGTCTTTTATCAAAAGACACAGTGTTCCCTTTGGAATGGACGCGTCTTTTCTCTTCGCATCTCCTCTAAAATGGATATGTCTTTTTTCTTTGCATCCCCTTGATGAATAGTAGTGTCTGTTCTTAGTGACTGTTGACTTTTTCTGAACAGTAACTAGTTCGCCTATTTAAAGCTCATCTCGAATTGCATTGTATCATGCATAATTTTTTCTTCTTGCATCTTGTCATCTGTGTTGAGAGAAAGTTGAATAGTACTGTTCTGTTCACTGACGTTGTAGATTATAGTGTTGCTTCTACTACGTGCTAATCATTGTATTCTGAGAGACAAAAATCTATACGCTGTGAGCATCGTAGTGAGATGAATTTTGTCTTAAGGACATAATGTTAAACATTAGCCTTGATTGTCAAAATATTCTATTCTAACTTTACTTTTTGTAAGTTCAAATTTATAAATTCCTTTTTATATTATTGTGGGTTTTTTTTGCATTTTTGAACAATTGATGTAATCACAATAGGACATAAAGTCCCTTTACATATACATCTAGATCTAAACATTAGGTCTGATAACTAAACAAGTTGGGGGTGAATGAGTTTCACCAAATCTTTCCTCTCTCATATCTCGACCTATTTATAGTGTGATTCTATTTACAATATGGTTAAGCGGGCACCACCAGAGAGATAAGGCCTGGATCAAAGACCAAAGAAAACCCACATTAAATAAAAAAAACTCCTTTTTAGGCAAAATATTGCATTTAAAAGAACCCTGAAACACTATGATCCCTTTGGGGAAGATGTCTTCCAAGCGACTTGCCCAATAATAAATGGACTAAAGATGATCTCCAGATTCCACAATTAAAAAATAAAATGAAAAAAAAATTTTAGAAGCTGCAGGCAGGAATGGCAAAGGGTGTAGTTTGATTCACACGCTATGTTGAAAAAAGGTTGGGGCCTAACCTAAACGTGACCTGTGTATGATAGAGGTGAGCATCTCAAATCTAGAGACAAGGCACACGTGCCTATCAATGTTTCAACCCAGACCCGACCTGCCCGGCACATTTAAAATATTATTTTAAGCAATTGCCAATATTAATTAGTTAAAATTTATCATTGATGGCTATTCAAACAGTTGGCTTCCACGTAGCAGGTTGGATTAACAGATTTGAAACTTTTGTTCACCTTATGGAAGAAACAGTATCAAACTCTGAGGAAACAAATTTAACCAAAAGGAAAGGAAAATTAAAAAACTTAGACCAATCTGACGTTGGAACCAATGTAAGCAGTTGGATTTATTGTATTGGACCTAGTATCACAACCTGTTGGAAAAGCCCAGCCCAATCCTGACCTGTTTCCTTGTGGTTCCCTGCAAAAGACCACAATTTTGTGGGTTGGGCTTTGGTCAGGTCAGGCAGGCTGTGTTCAGATCAAGTTTGCAAGTAATGGTTAGTTACTGCCATCCTAGTTAATTGCCATGACAACCTTTTTCAGTATTACAGCAAGTTATCGCGCTCACCTTTTGGTGCACCTGAAGAGTCTACGTTCAACTTAAATGGTTAAAATCGTCCAGTAAGACTTTGGACCAGATGTGAGACCCACTGGGCTGGCCTGCTTAGATTTCAGACCACAGGCCAGGAAAAAACGAAAGGAGGGCTAGCTTGAACTTCTGATGAGCAGGCCTGGCCTATCCACTCTCTACCCTGCAATGCATTTCTCTGTTGTGATGTGCTCACAGCTACAGCATAGCTGGGAGAAATAAATGATGGCAAACTTTGGCTCATGTGACAGACCATTATTTTGCCGTCTTCCTTGTGGCAATGACCAATTTATTAGAGAATTACACATAATCCGCCCATCATGTCAGCGGTTGGACAGAGAACTATGGGGCACACCTTTGTTTTGACTGAAAAGATGCCAGCAAACAGTGGATGGTCTTGACCCTCCTGTGTGAGGCATTCCATATTTCCTAACGGGCAGGGAGAGACTTAAAAACAGGGCCTACTAACACATCAGAGAGCACAAGCCTTCTCTGTCACCAATAGGCTTGTTCAAGTGGCATTTAATGTGAGGGAAGTACAAGTGAAAGCACAGGTTCCCAATAGTCTCCACCTAGTTAGCTCCACATCTAATATTCCAAGCGAAGAAAGTTTAGAGTTCAAAAAAATTTTACATCTGTCACTTTTATTTTGTTTGGTATTTCACTGGTTAAAAGTTAAATTGTGTTCTAGGATGTTTGAAACTGAAGATTTTTGGGGCATGAATTTTTAGAATGCAAGTAAAAAATATATAGCGGAATAAGTAAATCAAACTTGTAAATAATTAACTAACCTTTCAAGAAGAGGACACATAAATTAGTAACGTGAAAAATTCCAACAGGTAGAAAATCATAAATCCCAATAAAAGTTGATTATTAAGCAATAGTGAAAAGTTGCAAAATATATTTACAATCTTTATTCAGTTACTATTTCAACTAAAAGATTGGGTTCTTCTTATAAAACTCCTTGTCATGATACTTCTTTGTCTACACTGTTCTCTGCTTGATCAATTCACACCTTGAACACATAAAAATGATCTCAATCTTCTATAAAAAAATATAAAAGTAATATTTTCTAGCCCAAAGCTTTAACATTATCTCTCAATAAAAGATCTAGAGAAAAAAAAATGAAAGAATCTCCAATATGAAATCTTAACTCAAATTATGGAGATGGACTTTTTAGAATTGTGAGAGAAAACCTTTTTATAACCCACAATTTATGTATCATAAAAATAGTCATTGTAGAATTCAAATTACTACTTCTGGTACAAATAAGAAAAAATTCCGTATTATGAAAGTGGATTTCTATTCATCCCATGTTCAAGCGAACATCACATTTGTTCAGGGTTAAAATCCCAGCTTGCTCATACCCTCGGCTTCTGCTCAAGCGCTCAATCCTTCACTCAAGTGGCCGAGGCTTCTTTCTCTGGTTCATTCTTTTCCGAATTTTCTTCTCTTCTTTACTTTAGCTTTTGTGAAGATATGAACTACAATCTATCTAATAATAAATATCAAATACAACTTAATGGACCAAAAATTTTATCCAACATGCATTCGTCAACTTCATAAAAAACCTTATAGAAACAAAAGTTCACTCTTGTGCAATTGTCTTTGGAAGGTCACTTACAAGTAACTCAATTGTAAAACTAAAAAATGCATAGACGCTAATTTATGCGTAAATTGATCCAATTCACTTTAGTTAACAATGGTCCCAAATTAATATTCACCTTTTAAAAGAGAAAAAAAAAAAAAGTTAAAACCAAGCAACTCCAGCAAGTGATCTCCACTTTTCTCCACAAAAAACCAACCATACAAAAGCATAGAGAACTCACTAGAACATTTACTTTCTTCACCTTCGGGCTTCACTTTCCCACATCGACAGAGTCTCTTGATTTTGGGATGAAGAACAACATCTTTTTCTTTCTCTTTTGGTAAAAAGAGCAAGATCATTTACCATTAGTAACGCACGAGATTAGACAAATATGTTATTGCTAGAGTATTATGATCTACATAAGAGCGTGGACCTCATGTAACCCCAAAATCAGCTGTTGCTTTGGACTCCGGCAATTGAAGATTTAAAGAGGTGGACCCTTGGTTATATAGTCATGGCAGCAACGGAGAGAGAGAGAGAGAGAGAGAGGGCCCAATTAAATACAAGATAACCACTGGGACCACCTCGGGTCAAAAGGTCTGAGCTATTAAGTCTCACTGTGTAGTCCTTTCTATGGGGCTCATTTGGGACCACCCCAACTAAAGGTGGGGTGGAGTAAGAGATGAGAAGTATCACTGTGGATGAAGTTTCCTTCAATGCCTTACCTATCACTAATCAAAATCAAATTGAACTAATGCAATAGGCAAGTAGTTGAGCGCAAGGGCTTTGTTTAGCCACGGGGAAGCCTCGCTAAAAGATTGCAATAGGCCCTTACTGTTTAATCTTCCATGAGTGCCCATGCAATTATTGGACCTATTCTGCTTTCTTTTATTTCATGTTCATGTTCTTTCTGGAATGAAGATGATCTAACTTTGGAATACTTCAGAGATAGGTCTTTTCCTTTTTCTTTTGGGAGATCACAGTGACGGCTGTACAGAAATACCACTGCCCATGCCCATGCAACTATTCGACCTATTCTACTTTCTTTTCTTAGATGCACTTTTTAGGGACTGGCATGAATGCTTGGAATGTTTCACACAGGGTTCTTTTCCTTTTTGTTTCCAAAATCGCAATGATTGTTTCTCAGTTTCACATTTACAGCTTTGATCAAACGGGGAAAAGTGTAAAACATATCACCTCAATTAGATGACAAAATTTTAAGGAAGATTAAGGTAGTAAGCTTCACATCACTTGGATGACAAATTTATAAGGCGGATTAAGGTTTTAAGCACATGGCGATCTGGCAGCACTGAACCATGCAAATTTGTTTCATGGATAATACTGTTTAATTATCGAATTTGTCACTAATCAGTTAACATCAGGCGTTGATCATTAACTCTGAAAATCACAATCTGAGAAAAGTAAAATATTTGCATAGGATACTGTTAGGTTTATGTCTTGTATTCCGGTTTAGCCGGATGAGTCACTGGGTTAGCCAGAGACTGGTTTAAGGTCAAGGGTATTTTGGTAATTGTACCGGGGCTTTCTTGGTGGCCAAGAAAGCGGAGATTATATATATGTATAGTCTGTAACCCTAGACCTTGCGGCGGCAGTGGCGGCAGTTGCCCGTGGTGTTCCCACACCACGTAGGAGAGATGAGGTGAGAGAGTGGGAATCTCTTGTATGCTTTACTTGTCATAGTGAAGATGTTCGTCCTCCTGTGCCCGTGGATGTAGCCCTATTTAGGTAAATCTCGGTGTCATTTCTTGTGTGTGGCTTGTTCGTGTTGATCTTGTAATTCCGTGGATGCGCACAACGGGTGATTGTCAGAAAATCACAACAATTGGTATCAGAGCCAAGGTTGGTATTCCTTGGGTTTCTCAGCGAGGTGGAGATCGCTCGGTGGATTGACGGTTGTGTGCATGAAGATCAATGGATTGAATCCTTATCGAAAGGTTCAGATATCTGTTTTCATAACAGAGAAAGAGAGTGGTGTTAAGATCGTGGGATCGTGGAGTTTCTGTTTACAGAAACTTGGATCCGGGCTCGATCTCGCCGTCGCACGCCGTCACCGGAGGAGACGACCGGAGAAGAAGAAGAAGAAGAAAAAAAAAAAAACGCTGCAGAAAGAGGCAGCAAGGCAAAAGAGCGTATGGCGATGGAGGAATTGTTCGCAAAGAAGCAGGAGCAGGGGCTGGTGGCGGTTGTTCAGAAGGTGTACGATATGCGTGGGCCGCAAGTTCGAGTTTTGACGAGTCTTGACAAGTTGAATGCCGAAGCCGAAACCGAAGCGAAGGAGATGCAGATACCCATGCCTGAGCTTCAGCATAATCTAAGGTTGATTGTCGATTTGGCGGAGATTGACATCCACAAGATTGATAGGGACTTGAGGCAGGAGAGGGAGACTGTTGTGAGCTTGCAGATTGAGAAGATGCACGCAGAAGCCGTCGCCGCCCACTTGCGCCACCGCTGCCAAGCCGCAGCGCCACCACCTACCTCACTGCGTCGCTGCTGCCCCACCGACCTCGTCTGCCGCTGCTGCTCCGCCCGGATCCGACAGAGATACGGCCGGCGAGAGGCTGCCGGACTGCGCAGAAGATCCGAAAATCGCGCGCCCCAAATCATCTCGGTCACCACCGAGATCTTCGCCGGGATCCTCGCCGTCCTTGTCGCCGGAGAAGACGCCATCAACCGCTGCCACCCCAGCCTGCCCGTAGCCGAGGACGAAGACCCAACGAGTTCCGCCAGTTCCTCTGTTGCAGACAGCAGAAACAGAGGAGGAAGGAAGAAAGAGAAGAAGGATTTGGGCCGGGTCAGGTCAAGTTCGACCCGACCCGATTACAGCGCAGCCCAGAGCAGCAACAGTGAGTTCGGGTCAGGTCAGGTGCGACCCGACCCGATTTCAGTCTAGCCCAGCGCGCGGTTTCAAGTTACGGGTCAGGTCAGGTCAGGTTAGACCCGACCCGATCGCACAGAAGCCCAGCAGTTCAGAGGCGGTTTAGTTTCGGGTCAGGTCGGGTCCGACCTGACTCGTGTGCACAGAGTCCAACCCAGAGCGCAGTTCAGGTCAGTTCCAGCCCAGAGCGCAGTCCAGGTCAGTTCACCTGACCCGGGTCCGCTCCAGAAGCCCAGCAGACAGTGCAGAGTGACGTCAGCAGTGATGTCAGCATCGGTCAAGGGTTAGATTTGACCAGTTTCAACGGCTGAAAATTGTTTCTGCAATATCTTGATCGTCTGATGTCCGATCGGAGATCCATTTGCGCCTACAGACTCGTTTTGAGCAGATCTACGCAGTGGAAGAGGTTGATTGACTGTTTGATAGTCAAGGAGGAGGTTTGATCGATTGGAGCGTAGAAACTTGTTTCTACGTTATCGGAGCCATCCTGAGTCGGATTTCAGATTCGTTTCTTCCAGCGTGCTCGTGGTGACGAGATCTATAACTTGATGCAGAAATTTAGAGGAGATCTGAACAGATGTGGATTGAGGCTAAAATCAGGTCTATTCGACCTGGTTGTTGTGGCAAACCCAATAATAGGAGTCGCCGGCCTAGTTGCAAAGGGTTTGCTGATTCAAACGAAGTTGTTCGTTTGGGGTTCACATGATCGCATGTGATGATATTCATCTTGCCAGAGCCAAGCCGGAAAAGCAGCAAGGAGGAGCTGATGTATCAGCAGTTGATCGGAGGCCAGGTCAAATGGAGTTTTTGACCGCTCGGAGGCAGAGGTTGTTCTACAATGGAGTCATCTGGACTTGTATTCCCGATCTGTTTTGCTTGCAGGCTTGTGGTGAGTGGATCTTCATGGTGATGTTGAAGATGGGGCAGGATGGTGAGTGATTCAGATATCACTCAGATTCGTCAATGGTTTCGAGCTTTTAGTTCGAGGTGGAGTTTGACGAGATGAACTTTGCTCAAAGTTCATGTGCTGGTTCAACATGTCAAAGTGTTGAAGAAGACTGCATCCCTGGTGCAGTGACGTGCTATTCAGCAGGGTACGTGAAGACATTGCCGGTTTTATCTCCTAGTAGCTCGAGTTGTACGGAGTTGTACGGAATTCAAGCCAAGGTGAAGATTGTTAGGTTTATGTCTTGTATTCCGGTTTAGCCGGATGAGTCACTGGGTTAGCCAGAGACTGGTTTAAGGTCAAGGGTATTTTGGTAATTGTACCGGGGCTTTCTTGGTGGCCAAGAAAGCGGAGATTATATATATGTATAGTCTGTAACCCTAGACCTTGCGGCGGCAGTGGCGGCAGTTGCCCGTGGTGTTCCCACACCACGTAGGAGGTGAGAGAGTGGGAATCTCTTGTATGCTTTACTTGTCATAGTGAAGATGTTCGTCCTCCTGTGCCCGTGGATGTAGCCCTATTTGGGTGAACCACGTAAATCTCGGTGTCTCTTCTTGTGTGTGGCTTGTTCGTGTTGATCTTGTAATTCCGTGGATGCGCACAACGGGTGATTGTCAGAAAATCACAACAGATACATGATAAGTAGAATTTCTTATAAGAATTCACCGTGTTTGAGGTTCCGAATTCCTACTTAACCTAAAAAAAAGGGCGGCCCAGTGCACGAGGCTCCCGCATAGCCCGCATAGCGGGGTTTGCCAGACCTCCATTAGGCAAAAAGAATTTGAAAAATTCACAAGCATTTGCTACATCGATATTGATGAAATAGCATTTGGAGTTATCTGAGTGTCAAATTTCTAAATAGAACTTGAAATACTCTGTTACATTGTTTCAGACTAGAATTTGTACGATTTTGGAATTATCTATACGTATTTTTCAAATTCTTGCTATCAAAACATATCCTTAGGATTTGTGGAACACACAACTCCAAAGGGAAATGCTCCTCACTCGGGACAATCAAAATCTATTTCTAATTAAGATCCGTTCCTATTTATACAAACATCAAGCAAAATGGAAGATTAATAAATGTGGCTTAAACACTAAAATGGAATATCAAACATAATGGGTTGGATCTGGGGAAGAAATCTAGTGGATCTAGACCAGGTCCATCTCTGACATGGAACTTGTATGCTATATTCAGATTCAGCATCCACTTAAAAAAAAAAAAAACAGATTTGATTTTGAACTTGTATCCAAAATAAAATGTGAAGTACATTAGTATAATTAGATAAAAGAGATTCAAATTAGATTTTTTAAATCTAGTGGGGCTGATTAAATGAAATATAATCATAACTAAGTAGACTCTTAAATATAAATATAACTCAAGCTATATAAGCCCTTAAAACCCACATATTTCTTCAGTAAATGAACCTCAGTTCGAAATCTACATGAATTTGGTTCTGGATCCGAATGTGCAAAATGCATGGATCCGGATGGGGCTTCAAATTTATATTCGAACTGAAGACTTTAGATACTCAGATGATCTGATACCCATTTACACCCCTAGGAAAAACTTAAGATGTAATAGGTTGTCCCTTGGATGGACTCATTGGGCTGGATCATGGGCTCTTGGGCCTAGTGCTCTCACACCACATCATAAAGTATGATAACATATTCAGGTATGTACAAATGCCAAGAAGGTGTCTCCAAAGATCCCCATCATGTTGGATTTTGAGATTACTTTTCTAGGCTGTTTGCTTACAATTCAAGTAAAGAGGACCTTAATTCTCTCACCTTGTCAGTTAGAGATAAAAAAAAATTCAGCTGAGGCACTGAGAAGTAGGTTTGAAATTCCAAAAAATGAGTTAGAATCTTCAAAAAGAACAAAAAGAGAAAAAGGAAAAAAAAAGAAAAGAAAAAAAAAGAACCAAAGTCGTTTTTCTGCAGGAGTCGACAAGCAACTCATTTCATCCAGTCACTTGATTCAATACAAGCAAAAATGACATATCACATCTATGAAAAAATCTGATATTTCTTTGTTCTCTACAGGCTAACAAAATGTTAACAACAATCCAGTTGACTATCCTTCAATTTTCTGATCCAGAAGAAGGAGCTCTTAGATTGCCCCATCATTTGAATTCTATGTTCTGAGCTGCGATCCATCCTTTCTGATCGGACACAATAAACGGTTCAGATCCATGATGAAATCATCAGCAACTTTCAACTTGTAACACCAGAATTATCAATCTACTAAGTCCATAATATCTTCATGCAGCATTGCCTGGCATAGAGCTAATCTGATCAACTTTTCTTTCGAATGCTAAGTAATGTAAGTGAAAATAACTCTTTTCCTACTACTTTCTTGAAAAACAATGAAAGAGTAAGAATAAAGAAATAATCTCAATTCTCAACCCACACAATGTAGACCCATATTTCGGAGATTTAAACGTTGTTTGGTCAAGCACCATTTTCTGCAGGCTATGCGAGGAGGATTTCCACTAGACCATCTTAACTATCTGATGGGATCGGTTTATATTGTAATGGGCAATTTACCCAACTGTCCCTTTTCAAAGAAATGAATATTAGAATATGGTCATTTGCATCTCTATAACTGAACTTGAATTTCAAGAATTGAGAGTCCCATCTTAGAGTTCATTACTTCTTGAAGTTCTAGAAATTGTGTGTTTATAAACAACTACTGTGTTAGTGTCATGCATGCCAGAGTCATAAGAGCTAGTCCAAACGCAGATAGAATTCCAATAAACTAAACTCCTATAGGTTTCCATTAAAACTATGTTAATCTGCTTGTTCAGATGTTTTTTATGAGTTAGTTCAGGGATCTAAACTTTTTCCCATTTGATTATAGAACAATGTAGATTGCCGATCTGAGAATGGATTGAAAGTGCAATAGCTAGATCTCACCAAGTCCTAGAGGGGGGGGGGGTGAATAGGACTATTAAAAATTTCTTTTCAAGAATTAGGTTTTATTAGTGGTCAATCTGAAAGATTAATTAAAATTGAGAGTCCCTAAGAAAATATAGAGAGATATTAAGAGTTGTGAGTGTTTACAGTGTGTAGAAATGCAATTAGAATAACAAAGATGTAGCTTAGAAATGATGATCAACTCAAGTGTCAAGAATGCAAGGCAACATCCACACACAACAAGCAATAAACACAATGATTTATAGTGGTTCGGTCCTAGACCTACATCCACTCTCAAGAGCAATCTCTCTTGGTTCCATTAAATAAGAGGTACTTATATAACATACACCTCTTGCAACAGTTTTTGATTCGGTGGTTTGTCTTCCACCAACTGGTAGGTTTTTGATCGGGTGGTTGATCTTTGATCTAGTCCACCAATTACAACAATTTTTCATGTGGTGGTTTGTCTTCCACCAAATACAGCAATGGGAATTGAAATATTAAAGAACACCTAAACAAGGAATTGTATACCTTGGTTTTGAGTGGTGCTCTTGATGCTTGAAAGATTACCTCCAAGCTTTGGCCTCTTGTTCTTGCTCCTTGGTGATGAAGATCTTCAGATGAGTGCTTAGCCAAGGGAAGAGGTTTTAAGAGGGTTTGGAAGGCTAAGGTATTCTCTCAAATTTAATGGAGCCTTTCCTAAATCACCAACTACTCTTCTTGTAACAATAATGGCACTTTTTGGTGTTGGAGAGTAGGTGGTTGTGGGAGCTTTGAAGATGGTTTTAATGGAGGTGCAAAGGCTCAGCTATACTAGTGATTTTCACAGTAATGAATTCAGTGGTTGGAGCAAGGGAGAGGTCCTCTTTAAATACAGATAAGCTCCAACGAATAGATCTACGGCTAAGAACAGAATGGTCTACGGCTTAGCCGTAAGTTCTGACAACATCCAACGGCTAGTTTGACCAGAATCAACAAAAATTCCTTCTTACGGTTAAGCTTACGGCTTAGCAGTAAATCATTATACGGCTTAGCCGTGAGCACCTTTCGGCCTAGCCGTGGGTCAGCCGTAGACTGAAATCTCCCAAAAACTACTCTCTGGAGAGTGGCCCGTAATCTTTACGGCTTAGCCGTGAATCACATTACGGCTTAGCCGTGAAGGCCTTTCGGCTTGGCCGCAAGGTCAACCGTAGGCATTATATGGCCAAGTGCACTCTCTGGATTGTGGCCCGTAGATTTTACGGCTTAGCCGTGAAACACACTACGGCTTAGTCGTAACATTTTTCGGTGCAGCCGTAGGGTCAGCCGTAGAACAAAAAGCTTCAAAATATACTCTCTGGAGAGTGAGCCGTAGGTTCTACGGCTTAGCCGTGGTCCAAGCAGTAGAACAAAAATTGGGTGTTTGAAAACCCTAATTTCCTATTTTATTTCTATGGACATTAGGGGTCACAGTTACCTTATCCCTTGGTACTCACAAAGGATTTTCTTGAATGATCTTGAACTTCTTTGAACTTGCTTAGTCTTCATTGATAGGTCTTTCTTGAATGGTCTTGAACTTCCTTGAACTTGGCTTGATCTTCAATGAACTTCTAAGGTGAACTAGGTCGTTCTAGAACTGAACTACACTTTGGTCACGTAATTGACAACACACTCTTACAATGACACTAACATGGATCTTAGCTCTGATACCAATTGAAGCAGTACAGGAGAAGAAGATTAGCCAACGGGCTAATCTCTAAGCCCAAAAGGCTTATGGATAGAATGTCTAGGTGTCTCACCAGAGACAAACAAACTCTCTCAACTGAAAACCAAACTCAAACTCTTTATTCAATATCAATGTCTTTCTATCTATCTCATGAAGAGATTACATCCTTATTTATAACTAAGACATCATCTAAAAAAAGAAACAACTAATTCTAAACAAATAAGAAGTCCTAAATCAAACATGACTGAACTTGCCAAATATTAATAAAGCAACTAAATCAACTACTAATAATATAATCTATTATAATCTACTAGGCTGTATGGATCTTGGGTTGAATGGCCTAGTCAATCATGGATCTCGCTTGCATCAAATATTCTACTCGTTCCTAGTGTCTACCCATGTAGGCATTAACTACTGTTTTCTTTATTCAAAGGCCTATGTCCTCTGGAGTAACAATCACTATCCTACAGCGCTCCTTTTCCTTAGCTTCAGAGTCACAAAAACATTACTGATGCCTTTCCAGTTCACAAAATTACCAACCACTGCTGAACAGAAATGCCTGGAATATCATATAGGGATACTAGTGTGAACATAGCAATATTAAATTTCTGAGGAAACTTCTAGCTCAACATCTCCCCTGTAATTGACAGGAAAGCATTAGACCAACAGTCCACATGCATTGTAAAAGGCCCAAAAACTGTTAGGCTGAGGCATGCATTAATGGTATGGCTTGGCCGAACCCCACATATTCACGGTGCAGGGATGCTACATATTCACAAATTGAGGAAATCAATTCACAGTAGGAAAAAGTATTAGCATAGGTCATGTAGGCCTAAGTTAAAAACATTTGCAGTTCCATGTATGAAACTTCCTAAAGAGAAAAGGTAAAGGAAACGAAGAAAGGGAAAGGAGAAGTAGGAATTAGAAGTCATTTGCCAAGTACATCACTTGCTAAGACACCTACCTCTCTATCCTAAACCTTTCATACCAAGCAAGCTGCTATAATATCAGAGTTTTCTAGAGTACCAAGACCGACCAAATCATATCCAACATGACAAAAACGCCCTGAATTCTGTAGTTCTCATGCTATTAATCCCAGAATGTTGATGGGCACATGTTGGCATTTTTTGTCAGCCAAGGACTATTAGTCCTTTTACATTGGTTAAATGGTATTAGAAGTAAGCCCATGCATACATAAAAGTGTGTGAGGCCAACACAGAAGATCTGGCTTTATAATTCAACTCCAATTCCCCTTGTTCCCTGAACAAATTTCTACGATGAATTGAGAATCAATCAAAGAGCAGAATGCCAAGGGAAGAAAAAGAAGCCGATGAAGAATCACGCCTCGCCTGCTTAGAGAAAGAGCTTGATGCTTCACAAGAGAGAAACCATTTTCTAGTGCTAGAGAATGAGCAACTGAAACAAGAAATCGTCCGCTTGAAGTCCCAACTTGCTTCCCTCCGAGCCCAAAACGCTGATAGAAAGTCTGCGCTCTGGAAGAAGGTGCAGAATTCTATCAATAACAGCAATGCAATAAACCAAAATCCAACAATTCAAATCAAAATACAGGAAGAGGTCATTGCAGATGAGAGCTTGTGCATAAGACTAGATTCTCCAGAGCCGCTGCCAAGAGGAGAAAGAGTGCCCAGAGTTCCAAAGCCTCCTCCAAAGCCTTCATCCGCTTCGCGGTTTTCACCACTCATCGCAAATGGAATGAAGTCAGCACCACCACCGCCACCTCCGCCACCCCCATCAAAATTACATGGCGGGAATGCCGCCACAATTAGAAGAGTGCCAGAAGTCATGGAGTTGTATCGCTCCCTCACTAGGCGGGACACCAAAAAAGATTCTGGAACTGGATTGTCAGGAACTCCAGTCCCGATGAACACCCAGAACATGATCGGTGAAATCGAGAACCGGTCTGCATATGTCATGGCTGTAAGCATAGCTAGGGATCATTTATTACCAGTCCCTCTTGATTAATCACTTTTTGGTGCTCATCTATCTGTGGCTATAGCTTGTGATCCGTTACAATTAGTCCCTTTTGATACATCTATGCATGGTATATATCTTGGGTGTAAGCGTAGTTTGATTCTATTTGTTTATCAACCCTCAAATATATCTATGCAGAGCATATGTCTTGGATGTAAGCAAAGCCAGTAATCCAACAAAAACTTGTTTTTTTTTTTTTTTTGGTTTTTAATTCATCCATGTAGTATCACTCTAATCTATTGATCTATCTGTTTCATGACAGATTAAGTCAGATGTCGAAACAAAGAAAGAGTTCATTGAGTACGTCACAAGGGAGGTGCAAAATGCAGCCTACACAGAGATTTCTGATGTAGAAGCATTTGTTAAGTGGCTGGATGAGGAATTGTCCTACTTGGTAGATGAGAGAGCAGTGCTCAAGCATTTCAGGCAGTGGCCTGAGAGAAAAGCCGATGCAATGCGAGAAGCGGCGTTCAGCTACCGCGATCTGAAGAACCTTGAAATTGAAGCCTCATGCTTCCATGACAATCTCAGCCAGCCCACACAACTCGCACTGAAACGGATCCAGGCATTGCAAGACAAGTGAGGATATATGAGTAGAATGTACACATAGACACTGTTTCAAGGTTAATAGAATCTTGGACTGAACTGTCACATGTTCCTTGAAATGGAATTTTCCTTGTATATTGCAGGTTGGAAACGGGTGTTTACAACATAGAGAGGGTGAGAGACAACTCTTGCAAGAGATTCAAAGAATTTCAGATCCCATGGGATTGGATGCTTGATACTGGGATTGTTGGCCAGGTAGATGCATTCTCTTCCTTGATTGGAATAGTCAGTACATAACACAAGCGCACCTAAACTCACACGATCGTGTACTTGGGTGGGACCCACATGTCCTAATCAGTGATGGGACCCACCAACACCATAAAATGGTGGTGAGTGAGATGTGGGACCGCCTAGTGTCATTTTTATTGTCAAATAGAGGAATCAGAGGTTAAAATGTCAGTTTTCTGGTCACCGTCAAGACCTACTCCGTTCATGATTTTCAGTTTTATTTTAGTCCCACAGTGAATGAGGTAGGTTCAGATATTTGTAGAATGTACAGCAGATTTAGAACTTGGTAGTCATTTTGGTCATTGTACAGGGAGAAGCTAGAGAGGTTACCTTTCCTTTTTCCTTTCTCCTTTTTCCTTCTTCTAATATTGCATGTATAATTTTAATCATCAGTAAGGTCATTTGGCCATTTTAATTGGTCACCATCTGAACTTTGGATCTTTGGGCCGCCCTTCTTGATTCTATGATCCAAGTCATTCAAAGATTCCGTAAAATGGACAGTTTTACTAAACTTGTTCTGAATATCAATTCTGTTGGTGGATGAAAGGGGGCCTAAGGCATCCATGGTGAGACATTTTTACAAAGCTATGCCTGTGATTGATGTAAAAAGGTGCGACCCAACAACTAGTTTGAAGACAGGTTCAGCCTGCAATGGATCTGAGCTGCACTTCTCATGCATGGTTTGTGGCCCAACTGGCTAGTGCTGTTTGGATATTCTTTGAAGAATCACACTTCTGCCCGGGAGGGGGGATGTTCCATATTTAGAACAAAATTTGGATGGCCAGGATCTTTGAACTCGGAGACCTCTAAGGAGTTCTCCATTAATGTTTGGGGGCCATCACTTGAATTCCAGGATCTAACCATGGGTCCCATGATAAGTAATAGGGCATAAATCGACTGCACATTCTTAGATGCATCAGAATTCAGGGCATTACAACTCCTCTCAACCATCCAATTTCTCCCAAATCCAGTTGGATAAATATTTTAACAGAAGAATCCTTTCGCATGTCTTATATGTTGCTGCTGTTGCCTCTGCAGTTGAAATTGAGTTCGATGAGGTTGGCCAAGGAATACATGAAACGAGTAGCCACTGAATTGCAATCTAGTACATGCCCCCAAGAGGAGGATCTCATGCTTCAAGGGGTCCGGTTCGCTTTTAGAGTTCATCAGGTCTTTTTCTCTATCTATTTATTTATCCATCCATCTATCTAGATATCTCATTATCATCAAAATCTTATTCCAACTATGTTTAAATAACAAATATGTACATAATTATGTGCATGCGTCCATTGGAAACTTTCTTGTTCAGATCTGGATTTGGGTCCATGGATTTCATACCTCAGAACCTCTTATTCCAACTATGTTTAGATAACAAATATGCACATAATTATGTGCATGCGTCCATTGGAAACTTTCTTGTTCAGATCTGGATTTGGGTCCATGGGTTTCATACCTCAGAACCATTACATCGATGCGGCTAACCAAGAATAAGTATTATCAACTAACATCATTTATAACTATTTGGATCTCAATATGGGTCTGGCATCAGCCCATTTATTTGGATCCAAGTCATTAATTTAAGTATCGGGAATGATGCCGGTCCATTAACCGGGGTCCGTGTCCTGTTTGAGACTGAGTGTGGGCCCCTGTAAGTAATATGGGTTGGGGTATACTATGGACCTGAACCCCCCACATTGTATCCTTCTCCTCCTTTCTCTCTCTCCTTTAGTGACACTCCCATCTTCCAGTTTGTTGGCGGATTCAATGCAGAGAGTATGCAAGCATTTCAAGAGCTGAGGAAGGTGGGTATGAGTAGTCCCAAGGGATGCCACAAACAGCAGAGCATTGTTGCAACGACAGAGCCAGTCCTATAAAAGATTATATTCTTCTGTTTTAAATCAAGTATAACCTGCATGAATGCTACTAATGAGATTAAGATTCTAGCATATATTTCTTATTCTTATGCCTCTGTAAAAGATTGCGGATACATTTCATCGTCATGGTCTGTATGTGAGGCTGTTTCAACTTTATATACATTTGTCAATTTTGCTTCATATATCAATTCTAGGCTTATAGGCAGACTTGCTTGTGGCGAGTAGCAATCACTCAACTTTAGAGGGGCGAGGAATGTATTAACAACCTTGCAGAATGTCATTAGTTTGATTCTGTACGACCCAGGAAAGAAGGTGTGGAATAGAGAAATGCATGTTTAAATGCTCTTACCAATGTGGTTCCATTTATCAAAATTGAAATCATATTTTCTCTCTGCCTCAAAACTTTGGTGCAGACTGATCTAGAATCTCTTGTAGATGTCCAATGAAAAAGAAGAGTATAATTGGTAGAATACGGGCAGGGGATTGTTTCATAATCAATCGCGATTATTTCCTTCCCCCGAAAAAATACTATGAGGGCATGTTTGTGTCATGTAAACTAGGACTTTGTAAGCAAGTGGTTAAAACGAGGAATCAAAGGTAGATAGACAAAAATGATCACCAAATAACCTCTCCTCTGATAAAAATAAAATCAAAGAATGAAGAGAAAAAAAATACATGGACATCACCCTAATACTTCAAATCTTAATAATTTAAGATCTTTGACTACATTGCTATCTTATATCCTCCATATGGTCTCTGTTGAGAAAAAAGTTTCATATCCCATATTACCAAAGTAATGGATTCAGCATGGTTTCATATATCTGTTTGGGCCTTGCACTTATCAGCTTAAGCTTTTGGGTTAATATATGGTTTCTTACATCGTATTAGAGCATACTTGTTTGGGCCTTTCACTTATTAGCTTATGCTTTTGGATCCAAACAAATAGAAATAATATATTAGTCTTTCTCCAATTTTTTTCATATTTGTATCTTTTTAAGATAATTTGTGCTTGCATCTTGTTCTGGCAAACAAATAGGAACAATATGTTAGTCTTTCTCCAATTTATTCATGTTTGGATCTTTTTAGGACAAATTGTGTTTGCATCTTGCTCTGGCAAAATTGACAACTGTCAGTTAAAACCAGGGTGAAGCTTGTCCATGCACAACCCATTTCATCATTGTGCCTGTTATGCAGGGAAAGGCTCAGCCTGTTGACACAAAAAGCTTGGCTACGGGTCCAAGTGCAACTCATTTGTAAATGTTTAACCAATAACCAGTAGCCCATTCATTAACCACAAGACTAAATGTAACGATATGATGTTGGATCCGGCTAGGTTGTTATGTCTAAAATTTCCACCAACCAATGTGACAGGCACTCAATTAGTTAGACAACAAACGGAGTCTATTCCCTCTTTTCAAGTGGTAGAGTGCATGTTACACCTTAAATAATAATCATTTTAAAATATGAAAATAACTAAATTTAAGAGTGAAATTTTGAATGGGAAAGCATTTTAAGGTTGTATTGCTGGATGTAGTCCAGATTTGTGATTTGTTGGCTAGTGTTGACCGGCAAATTGTATGATGAGGGACCCTTCATCTCATGTGTGTGATTACTAGGGCCGACTCGAACACCAACCATTCAGACCTCATGACATTATTGAAACTCAAAATTGTTGGTTAATAGGGAGGAAGACCAGATCAACTTGTGAGAGGAATTTTGAATCAACTCCACAGTAGAATTGTCTACTTAAATTTATTAATTCATTCTCCTTTTGATAGTTTGTGGGACCTTCCTCTTGATATAGGTATGGACCCTTGATACTATAATATTTTTGTTATGTACCCAAGTTGGCACTATACTATTCTTTATTCTTTATTATCAAGACACTAAATTTGGTAGTCTTTGGCATTTTTATCATTATTATTATCATCAGGAAATTCTTTTCATTGTAAATCAGATTCCATCTCAACTCATATTTATTTGGAAACAGAGTTAAATCTTAGACGTCGACTTCAAAGCCCAAATTCATCTCTTTGGAGGCTTAGATTTTTATTCAGAATGATGGATCATATCATTTAACAGTTTCACTCTGTTCACTATTCTCAGATTTCTCCTATTACTTATAGGCTTGTTAAAAAGATTAAAAGATTTTACTTGGCCCCAATGGAATTTGATGCAAATATTTGTAATGCTTTATTAAATTCAACTTGATCCCGGGTTGTGGGTTTTTTGAATTGCTTGCTTTGTTTTCTCTGGGGTATGCCCTAGTTAAATCTTTTTTAGAAAACTATTGTGTAAATTATTTTCTGATTAATAAAAGGATTGTTAACCTTCCAAGAGAGAGTTTGGGGGGGGGGGGGGGGGGGGGGGGGGGGGGTGGTTGGAAGATTTCAAAAACATCCTGAAGTGTGTATAGTTTTCCAAAAGGACAATAGAAATAGCTAATTTCAAAAACATATCATGTTTTTCAGTTTTCTTTCAAATGGAACCTTTTTAGATAAAACTCTTCTATCTTACAAATGAGGTAAAGCTTTTTCAAACATCACTTTTTCTCTCCATTTCATTCTTTTTTTTTTTCCTCCCTCTTCTTCCTTCCCTTCCACAAGGACCATCGATGACTACGTCCCCGGCAGCAACAGCCGACCATCAGCAACAAAAACCACCTGCTGTTGCTGACTGTCAACGAAGTGTAAGTGTGGAGGAGGAAAGAGGAAGGAAAAAAATGAAAGGGAGAAGAAAAGTGAATTGAATAAGCACTAGCCCTTACAAACAAGGGAAAGGAAAATTTAATCATTTAAAAATAAGGAGAAGTGTTGCTAGTCGCCGGGTTTTGGCCGAAACCAATTGAAAGAAATTTAGAAAACTAGGGACGTTTTTGAAATAAACAATTTTTGGTATTTTTTCTTAAATATGAAAAACTTTGGGGATGTTATTGAATCTTTTCCTATTAAAACAAATGTTATATTCTCATATGGTGCGCCCATCCTGTTTTAATTGATGTTGGACAAGCAAGTAAATGAGTTTTTTTGGAAAGAAACTTGCCAAGGAGCAAAATTGGAAAATGTAATACTGGAAATTCATAGTAAAATGAGTTTCACTATGGATTATGAAAGAGGTGAGGAGAGAAAAAAAAAGGAAAAAGAAAAAGATGTACATGAGATCTAAACTTTCTTAAGTATTAGATTGCTAGGGTATTCGTTTTTCATCTTCCCTTATACAATTTCCATTAAAAGACATGTTATGTAATTGTCCTTTTTTTTTTTTTTGGGATATCCAAATTTGATCAATCATTTTTAAAAACTTAAAGAAGTACAATAGGTGGCCAATTACATGAAAGAAGCAGTCTCTAAAATAATTTCAGCATTCGGCATTGCATTAATCTAGTCATCAATCGTCATTGAATTTCTAACGTCTTTCATCTTTAAAGACCAAAAATTAAAGGCTAAGATCATTTCAAATCACGCCTCCGTAATTCTACTTATCCCATCCCCTCTTCCCGTCAGGCGGCTTGATGGGCGCACACGAGTTTGATGCCCGGAACTGTGCAGCGTGACTCACTACATTGTATATGCGTACAGGTGACAGTGTATCAACTTGGGTTCTCAAATAGGTTTGGCCCGAAACTGTGCAACGTGACTCACTATATTGTATATGCGTACAGGTGACGGTGTATCAACTTGGGTTCTCAAATAGGTTTGGGGTATCTGTCTGCGTGAGGTAAGTCACGGGCAGTTTGGCCCAGTGATAAAAGATTACCGGTAGCATCCCGTATGATGCGGATTCAAGTCACGAAAATAATTTCTTTAAAATAAAGGTAAGGTTGTTTATATCTTACCTTCAAAACCCCACTATGCGAGAGCTTCGTAGATTGGCTGCTCCTTTTAGTCTGCATGAGGTCCAAGAATACATTATGGGCCATATCTGGCCTACCTTAGTCCTTAGATCCAACTAGTTAAAGTGGCCCACCAAATAAAGGCACCGGTCACGTTATCGTTACTGGTCTGCAGATGCATGGCGTGGTGGGTCCCCCAAGCCTTGCTGTAGTAGATACATATATATATATATAAGTTGGAGCATGTTTTCGCTGCCCTTTTCTTTTATATATATATATATAAATATATAAAAGTTGGAGCAAGTTTTCGCTGCCCTTTTCTTAAAAAAATAGGAAAATTATACATATCCTATATTATATGTGTGTTCGGTGCAAACAAATTCTCTGCTGAAATACCTGTATTTTTTTAAATTTTTGTCTAAGATTAAAAACCCATGTCCAGCCTGCCCCATCAAACTTGCATTTCGGTGGGAAGCTGTAGCGTTGCACAATCAAATCTAAGAAGCATAAGAGGAAGGAAGATCTCAATACTCTATCGTGTTGCTGTTTTTCATACAACACAGCAACACAGTAGGTTATTATTATTATTATTATTTATGATGTACGTGATCTCCAAGAAAACGTTTGATTTTTAGGTGATGAAATGAATAACCATAGATAAAGTATGAAGCCTCTACTTTGACGGTTTGTTTCTTGGCCTCAGCTTAGAGACCCATTCACTTCTCACGCTTAGATGACCGGAATGTGGGGATGCTTTGATCTCCAAGTTTTGTTGCATTTAGTAGGATTGACCGCGTATGCCACACCTTTTACAGTGAAAGAGTATCAATATGTTTTGAGTATTGTTATTATAATTTTTTTTATGATTTTGGGTATTTTTCTCCATATCAACTTTTGAATCTTTGGCCTTTGCCACTGAAATTACCCGATTTTGATGACCAAAAATTATATTCTAGGAAATACATAAATAGCTGTATATATAGTACTCAGATAACGTAAAAGATAGGAGTCGAACTTGAAACCTTGTAAGACAAATTTAAGACTCAAATTAATTGAGCTGTCGCCTTGAAGGCATTGTTATTACAATTTTAATGAGGTTCACCAAAATGCATGACAATTACAGCTTAAATGGTTTGGATAATCAAATGGTCACCAAAATGCATGGGAATTACAGCCGAAATGGTTTGGATAACCAAATGGTCTTATCCTCTGATATTTTTAGGTCTTCAGTCAAACATAAAGCAAACTTATTATGACAAAACATGTTTATCAAATTATTGTCAATTAGATAAATCATGTGCATATACGTGTGGATTGAATTAGATAAATCATCCTAATCGTTGATGAATCGATAGAAACTCATGAGGATCCTCCGTGGGGCCAAACAGGCATCATCAGGCACAGGCACGAATTTATGGTCGACCTCGTAGTCGTATGGTTGCGTCAGTGTTACGAAGTCTCGTGGGCTCGTCTCGCGCAGATGCGCAGAATAGCAAACAGCATTGTCCTACTCTGCATCGGGAGGCGACGAAGCCAATAAGCGGATAAGAATAGAGAAGCCGGGATCGCTTTCCAAACGAGAGAACCTCCCCTTCTCTTCTAACTACTTCACAACCATCCTTTCTCTCTCTCTATGTTCCCTTATCCTCACAACAACAACAGCAGCATCAGCAGCGGCAGTTGTTCTCACGATTTCTACAAAAAGATAGATAGATAGATAGATAGGTAGGTAGAGAGGAGGGGGAGGAGGAGGAGGAGATTCTTGACTGAAATCCAGCCAAAATAGTTTGACAATGGGAACGGCCTCATCGAGGAATCTGGACAGTTCGCAGGGCAGCGAAGACAGGGAAGAGAGCGTGGAGAATGCTGGAGGAGGGCAGCAACTCTTCGTGTCTCTCAAAATGGAGAATTACAAGCTTATAGACAATCTCATCCCTCATGTCTACGGCTCTGTTCCTCTTGTCGGCTCTTGGGACTCTTCCAAAGCAGTAATTCCCCACCCCCACCTCTTCTCTCCCGTTTCTTCTTAATTTCTCTATCCTTGTTTGATTGTATGATGTGGGTTGAATTTGTTTCTGTTTCTTGTTTTTTTTTTTTTTTTGGATTGATTTTGTTGTCTGTTAGCTTTCGATGGAGCGCGAGTCCAAGTCGATGTGGGAAATAAGCTTTGTTGTTCCTCCTAATCACGGTAATGCTTCTTTTGCTTCGTCTTCTTTCTGGGTTTTGTACAAAATTGAATTTTGGGTTCAATTCTGGGCTGTGGATGGCAACGGAGTTATGCATTTCCACTTCGAACCCAATGCAATTGAGCCTGAAAGGAGTAAAACCTCGAGCTTCTTTCAAGACCCAAACTTTTTCTTTATTGCTATTTTTATCATGGGTGTTTATAGTTGACTGTTATTGGAACAATTTATAAATGATGCATCATTAAAAAAAAAAACCCTTAAATCGAGTGAGTTTGACCACGCAAGGACTGTAGAAACTTTTGAAGAAATGGCATTTGAATAGAAGCCAGAATCATATGCTATAGGATTGACAAGAGCCCATCGCATACTTAGAAGGTGCTCATTGTCGCGACCATGAAGTTGCAGGTCAAGTCATATTGTTGATGAAATAAATCAGATGGGTGGGATTGTGTCCTACTTGGAAGGTTTTCTAACAGAGTAATGTCCACACAGTGAGGCCCATCTGATGAAACGTTCCATATCACCATACTATGTGAGGTTCTTATATAATTTGGTTTGTGGGTTTATTCTTTGCTTCCTTTTGATTTCAGAAACTTTGGATTTCAAGTTCCTTTTGAAGCCCATGCACAGTAATGTGCCTTGCATTGTTGAGGAGGGTCCAAATCGAGTGCTCACAAGAGGAACCTTGCAAGGGGATGCCAGATTGGCTTTGTTTAGCCTTACAAGTGATGAGATACTTGAATATCGCGTGTTTATTAAAGCAGATAGAGTTTCTCCATTTGATCTCGCTGCTAGCTGGAGAGCTTACCAGGAGAACCTGCAGCCTTCAACCGTGCGTGGAATTCCCGATGTCAGTATAAATGCAGCACCTGAGACAGGCACTGAGGTATCAATTTCATCTTGGTTTGAGAAACTGGTTTATTGAGCAATTAAGATGTTGTCTAGGAATTAGTTCACACACTGAGTTGCCTTTTGTTGTTGTGGCCTTATATGGAAGTGTAATTGATATTTGATGGATGGTATTGTGGTTTAAATAGCATTTCTGATCATGTAGCTCTTGTTGCGAGTACT
The DNA here is from genome assembly GCA_037013555.1 of Sextonia rubra. NCBI lineage: Eukaryota > Viridiplantae > Streptophyta > Magnoliopsida > Laurales > Lauraceae > Sextonia > Sextonia rubra. Next base: position 49,271,143 of record JASUAD010000013.1, on the reverse strand, counting down.
TAAGGTATGGTTGGATGTAAGGTGGACTTAGTTTAGTGATAATTATGTTGTAGAGAAATGACAGTGGACAATAACTTAAAATGAAATGAGCATAATTTGGAAATGTCTTTTCTGTTTACTTATCAATGAAGAGAAAGTAAATTAGTGGGCCTTATTTACTTTCAATGATCCGACTTTGGATATTTCATTTTGTTTCAATTTATTTATCTTAAACAGCCATTCATCCAAATTCTCAACACAGCCTAATTTACTGAAGGAAGGTAGAAAACTTATTATCACATCATTTTCTGTAGATTTCTACATGTTATACTAAATGATTTAATCTGTTTAGCCATTGTATGTACATGCAATAACCTTGCTACCCTTTCACTCATTATCCCTATTACACCCATTATGGCCATATTACTAGAAAAACACATATCCTGAACTAATATCAGGAATATAGACCTTCCCATTCCCCTAGCTCCCTCTATCTGCTTGCATCCAGGTGGGCCCATGAACAAATTTGCATAGAGCTCTATGCGAACAAGCTCATGGGTGACTGCTGTGATACTCACTGTTGGGTTGACACATACTAGTTTTCCTTTTTTTGGCTTACAAATATAGAGCTTTCATGATCTGAATAGGAGTTTTTTTAAGGCCCCTAATGGAAACTTAGACCTTCCCATTTTCTCTCTCCTTATCAACAGCAGTTTCAGGTGATCAATCTCTCTCTGTGCATATATATAAAGTAAAGAGAGATAGAACAACAAATTGGGTGTGTAATGTTGCCAATATCTCATGATTCACTCCTGTGTGGGGCCAACCTGGTTGAATGACATCTGTGAGGGTAGAGTTGATGACACGGTCTTATTGTGGATTAAAGTTGGACAAAGCATCAGGCTTATTAGTTCATCCTAACCCTGATAGGGCTTCAAAGTCAAATGCTTTTTTAACTCTATATACATGTAGCATCTTCATATCACCTACCTATATGTCTCTTTGTCTTTGTATCTCTCTCTCTCACCCCCCCCCCCACCCCCCCCCCCCCCCCCCCCACCCCCCCCCCCCCCCCCCCCCCCCCCCCCCCCTCCTCCTTTGGATAGTTGGCATGCATTTTGTGGAGAAAGACAAATAGGGTTTTGGGGGTTAGTGAGCATAAAAGCTTTGGACTAATCACATGGGCTAAAAGGGGGATATATGCATGATTCTTTACATGCAAAATGTGTACCTGACTAGAATTAAATGTAGATAGTGTGTGTGTGCAAAATATGTGTGCCTCTGTGTGTGTGTGGACCCAAATTTGACATTATCCGACTGTTACTGACACATGGATTGAAATCCTAAACTCAAACCATTTAACTTAAGGGCCATGGATCAAGGGGTCAGGATGATCTATTGAGGTTGCTATTTTGCACATCACTAGGTCTCATTGAGATCTTTCCACTCCCCAATTGCCCATGATTGGCATAGCCCCAGGGTAGTGAGTCCCACAAAGCTGTCTCTCACAGTTCTCTTTGGAGAGCACAGCCCATTTATATATATAGGCCAATCTTCTTATGCATTCACCTCTCATTGTATTACGGTGAGAACTTCAAGAGGACCCACCTTTTGATCCATCCGAACTGTTCACACTTCACACACATGGCCCCCCGATAGTTACCAAACCCTGGGGGTTTCGTAACCACTTTATAGATTGGACCATTGGATCGAGGGCCAAATCTTTTTAATATAAAGTCATTAAACTTGTGGGCCATGGACCAAGTGGTTAAAGGCATGAGATTGGCCCCTATTTTGATATAAGGGTCCATCATGAGTGGATCTTTTCATCCTCCCCATGTCCCATGCCCCAGCAGCCGGTGTGCATGGTAAGACCATGCAAACTGGATGTGGAGGAATTTTACCTATATGTATTTATGTATATATAAACACACGGAGAGAGATGATTGAAAAACTATTGGATTGTGTACTTGTGATGTGAGCTAGCTATGGAATTATATATTTAATTTTTGCTTTCTTTCATTTGCTGTAATCTTTTTTTTGGTTCAGGTTTAATAGTAGTCACATTTACAAATGTCATTTTTCTCTGTCTTTTGCATAGAATGGTTCTGCAACTAGTTTGGAGCTTGATTTAGAACACTATCTGGTTCCTTCTCCAGCATGTGCAACCACAGGCCAGGTTTATGCAGCTAATCTGACAGAGACTCCCAGATCATTGACTCAAACTGGGGTTTTTACTAATTCTGAGCTCTCAAGAAGTCCTTCACATGGATCAAATAAGGGTGGTGTTGTTTCTTTTGATCGAGCTACTATTAGAAAGGTTTCTCTTGGTAACCTTTCCTTCGGTGAAATGCCTTGATGTTGTTGTTTATCATCATCATCATCATCATTTCAATATTATTATTATTTAAATATTATCTAGTATTATTTAAGAGTTTTTCTTTAGCTGAATGTTGCAGGTTACTGTTTAGTGAGTTTTGTTTGAAGAGATAGTGAAGAGAGTTTGTAACATTTGAGTCAACTGACTAATCCATCTAAAAAAATATCTTTGTCTGGAACCAGATGAGATTCTATCCTGCCATGATTGAAATCTGAAGCAGTTTTAAGAGGCCATGGTACTGTTAGTATCTTTTTTTGAAGATTTCAGACATTTCAACAAAATGTGGACTTTTCTTTTGAAATGTCAATATTAGCAATCAGTCATTTTCCTTTGGACGTGTGGTGTGCATACCATTCAAAATAGAAAAAAGTAATAATGGATGGATATTGCAAAGAATAACACATTGCTGAAGGTTTCGAAGTTCTAATAATGTTACCATAATTTCACACAGGTATATAACACTCTAAAACATAAAATATTCATATAAAGAGTAAAAGGTGGAATGTCAGTAGTCTCAATTTTAACTCTCAGGTCTTAACTGTGTACAATATCCGACTATTGTAACCTTGAGGTTGTGGGTTTGAGCCATGTCACCAAGTTAAAAAGAAGTTGAAAAAAGGACAAAATTGTTACTCGGAAGATGTAAAAAAAGACAAATGATTACCCAAGCAACGAAGTTGTGGAAACAAACAAAAAACAGTACACATAAACCCAAAAAAAAGCCATTGTGGCTTCATGAGAAGAAAACACTATGAAAATTGTAAAAAAAAGAATCTCTGGAAAGTCAGAAAAAGATCTATCAACCCTATCAGCATGTCACTTCTGTAAAAACCCAAAATTTCCTTGAGTTGAAGATGTTGGAACCCTTTCAAACTCTTCAAAGAAACCCTATTTAGGTCTCTAATAAAGAAAGGAAGGAAAAAAGAGTAAAAAATCTGTTTTCCAGTGGATTTAAACTCTTATTTTGGTTTACTGCTCTGACTATGGGTTTGTGTTCTCTTGAAACATCTTCTATTCAAGATAATTTCTTTAGATAGTGTTTGGTAAAACCATTAAAGGAACCCTAAAGAATCTTCCAACTTCCAACTTTGGAAAAAATAATTTTAAGAAACAAATAGTGTGAGATATAGGTTGAGAAGGGAATGCAATTTGACTGTCTGTGAATCTCGTGATTATGAAGAATTGAGCCTTATGATTTAAAATTTTTTATTTGTAACAAAAATCACATGGCATATAGTTGATTTATTTGTGCTTACATTCTATATGAACGGAACAATTTAGATTGTGAATCACAAAAATTTTACAGAAGTGTCGCTGTGTCAGGAGTATCATACCACACCAAGTTGAACTTCGTAAGTTGTAACTAGTTAGGAAAAATACTAATCAATCTTACTATATTGAAATACTTAGAATGAAGGTAAAGTTGAGTTGTGAACATCGAGTCCAGCTCCTCCATCATTTTCCCAAGATAGTGAATGTTTTGCAATTATGTTATGAGACCTGTAGCAGTCAATATTTTAATGTCGATGAAGAAAAACTTACATTTGTTCTAATTGATTATTAGCTGGAGAGAAGTGGATTATGTGATACACTTTGAGAAGCACTGCTTTGCCTGAGGATTATGGATTCTATATTTTTGACTAATTTCCCTTTTTCTACATTTTTAATATAAGGTTCCAGAACTCTATGAGCTATACAGGTGGATGGCCCACTAAGGAGAAGGGGTAGGCCGAAGAAGATGTGGATGAAGATAATAAAATCATACAAAAGAGTTTAACTTATCTGTGGATTTGGCTAATAATAGGTTGCAATGGAGGAAGAGAATTCATTTAGCTGACCCCAACATAGTTGGGACAAGGCTTTGATGATGACGATTCCAGAACTCCATGAATAGAGAGAGAGAGAGAGAGAGAGAGAGAGAGAGAGAGCACATATTTAGGCACCCATATCTAACTTGGAAACTTCCAGCAATATTATCTTTATTTCTTTATTATCAATTTTTGAAAATGGGGCTAAATTAAGTGCGATCTCTGAAAAAGTTTTAGACCAGTTTCATGTAGAAATTTTATGCCTGGCTGCTTAACAACAACTCTCTGCCTATAGTCCCTCGGAGACAACTTCTATAGGGCACTGACACAAATACTCAAGAGTGTTTGCTCAAAGAATGGGGCCATGGAAAAGGGACTCATAATAAAATGTCTAGAAAATATGGCATTCGAAAATTTGTGAGCTGGTGCAACAATTTAACTTAAAACTGAGTCAAAGATCTTCCATACTTAAGATATTTGTGACAGCTGGAAGTCCCTTTTCTGTTGGTTTTGTGTCATTTTCCTTATGTTACTTGTCATACTCAAGGGCATGCATCATTCCATATGTGTTATGTATTACTTACACTGCTGGACATTGTGTGGGACAGAGTTCATTGCTTGGTGAAGTAGTGACCAGTGAGTAATTGGAAGATACCTTATCAGCTATTACTTTCTGGGGGCTTTATGTTGTTTTAGTAATTCCTTTTTAACAAATGCTAGTTAGAGAGGCTCCTCTGACGGGAGCTTTTCAGAAAGTGCCTTTTTATGGATATGTGCTGTAGGATCTTAGTTTTTCCTTACAAATTCTCTCCATGTTATTGGTACTCCACATGCTTTAGACTCTGCCACTCCACTCTGGCCTCTGTTTGATATAGCTTTATTGGAAGTTAGAATATAAAATGACATAGTTTCTTAATGTTTATAACTCTACAAGGTTACTGCAAATTGATGGGATGTTAGAATATGGACTGATATAGATAGCTTTATTGGAAGTTAGAATATAAAATGACATAGTTTCTTAATGTTTATAACTCTGCAAGGTTACTGCAAATAGATGGGATGAGGCTAGGTAATTATGATGATTATGACATCCTTGAATGAAACTGAAAACTTTTTTTCGGACATGGTCTTGTTCAACATTTGAAGTCATCGGCATGCTCAGTTAGTGCGTTAACATTCATACTCTTGATAAATGAAGCAACTAGCGGGATCACAACTGAGGGTGTTGGTGGGTGTGGGGCTATGATACCCATATACTTGTACATGCTCAGTGTTTCTGTGTTGGGCTGATATGACACTTTTATCGATACACTGATAGGGTGCATGTTCAACACAACCTACTTAAAAAGTCCATTATTTCATTTAATTTTCTAATTCTTCATTGTAAAAAAATGTTAGAAAGGAATGTAAGCGGTGATAATCTCATTAATTCAAACATGTTTTAAAGAAAATATTGGTACAGCTGTAGCCATATTTGTGTCCCAGATTTCTAGAAATGCAGTGTCGTTTCCCCGATCTCCTTATCCGTGACCGTCCTGTATCCCTATGTGGGCATCATAGGTGGGGGGTTGGGCTTGTGGGGGTGCTGTGGTTGCAGGTGGACAAGTTCTCTTATTACACGACCAGCTCAAGCAAGTCTATAATAAAGACATGAACTCAATCCTAGGTGCACAAATCCTCAAATATGAGTTTGCAATGCATCATGAGAAATATGAACATTGGCCTCCACAGTGGTGGTGACTTACCTTTTGAATCCATTTAAGATCCTCTGGGGTGACTCACTTGATGAACTAGCGAGGCCTTTGAATTCCATTCTCATAATTCTAGTTCATGGGTGCTCTGACATGGTGTAGGTACAAGTTCATTTACGCCTAGCAATAGGGTATGCCACCACCTTGCTCAAGCCACTTGGAGCTTTGTACCTGAATTTACTCTATAAAGAGCCTACCCATGCTTTGATCTATGTACTTTTGCAGCTTCCTAACTTCGGATTACCATGACAACTACTATCAACTTTTAACATGAGGAGCCCTATCAGATTGGGAATTAGTTCTTCCATTTCTTTGTTCCGAACCGTTCCATTCTTTCAATTCTTCACTTTCTCTTCTATATGCATGTGGGTATTTTCATAAGATGTTCTCCTAGTCCTATGTCTTATATGATTTCCTTCTGCCATCACTATTTATCCTCCAAATTAAGGTTATTCAGGAGTTCCAAATGTGTAAGCAAGTTCCAAATGCTTCTTCACCAATAAATTTCTCTATATAGCGACTAGAAGAAAATAAATTTTTATAGAGGACTGGAACTCTCAGGTATGATGCAATGGGTTGACTGAAGGCTAAGATATTGAACTACGCTTACCTTAGGATGCAGCCAAAGAAATATATATATTTTGACATATGATTATTCCTTCTATCATAATAATATTGTCCTTCCAAAGTTGGGAAATCTACAGATATGTAACTTTCTGTATTTTTTTGGAAATAATATTGATTAGGCCTGAGACGTGTGCATGCTGTGATTGCATTCTTAATGCAGGATATCGAGATAGTAGTACCAGATCCTTCAAGAGTTTATTCCAACTGTGGCTTGGTTGAATCTAAATCAGTGGGCACATTTTCACCATTTCAAAAACAAGATAGTCACAGGGGACTCTTTGTGGATAGGGGTGTGGGCTCCCCTAGGCTTGTTAAATCGGCTAGTGCTTCTTCTTTCACTAGTAATCTTAAACTGGATACAGAGGCAAAGGTTGGTACATGCATGAAAGATGTTTATTAAATTCTTTTTTGGTCAGTAAAGGAGTTGCTATTGTGCTTTTGATCTATCCTTGTGATTGTATGTAGTAAACATTTTTATGAAGAAATAACTTTCCATTGAAGGATTAGTTTTTGGAGCCTGTAAACTAGAAGATCTCATCATTGGTAGTCCCTTCTCGTAGGATATTCTCATGTGATCGGTTTTTTGGGTTTTCTCAGCACTTATATGGAAAAATTTCCTAATCTCAGTTAGTTCTTTTTTTTTTTTTAATCAAAAGGAAACATAGGTTTCCGTGTCTTAATTAATGGGAACTATATATTTTATAGCTCCAAATTTGCGTACGCCAACATGAGAGAGTTGCTTGAATCTCCATTTGCTAAGAGTGACGATGAGAAGAACTAATTAATTTGTAGAATTCTCCCATCAATTGCTTTTGACGATCCCATCTCCTTTGCCCATTCAGAATATTTTACTAGACTTCTCCCGTATCATATTAGAAAACGCCACCATCCCTGCTGGACCCATTCTGTACCAGCTCAGGAAAGCAATCTGTAAACAACTGTTACACATATATTTATTTATCTTTTCCCCTTTGCATCTGTCTTTCAGTTGTGTCAGAAATCTCCTGCTTCAAGGCAATGGATGTTTTCTCTTAGAAGAGTCCACTTTGTCATACTCCATTTAAATGCTTTAATCAAAATTTGCTCGGTTTCACTTTGCCTAAAAATTTTTACTTTCTATCTTTCCAATCTTTGAGGACACAGCATTGATGATACCACTACTTCACCTCCACCCAAATAAAAAAAAATAAAAAAGGGAAAGCACTCCATTCCTTTTGCATTGACTTTTGTACCCTCTATCATTCATCAGTAGTGGTTTAGGATGGAAATTGGAAAAATTGGAAAAAAGACAATCTCATCAAGTTTTTATGTCAGTTTCTGTGAATCTCAAACGTATAGGAAAATGGCTAAACGTTATTTCTGCCAAAACTATTCAATTTCCTTCAGATTTGGGGCACATATTACATATTAATGCAACTGAATTGTTTCAGACTCTATACTATCTGTTCTACACTTCTAAAGTATATGGTTATGCTATTGATTGAAAAACATATATGGTTTTAAGAAAATTTTATCTGTTGATTAGTTATTTAATTTTTTTATTGCTATATGTTGATTATTTATCAAGAAAAGATAATCTGATTATCATGTCAGCACCAGGATTTATTAGTTATTATCTCCTGTAAATATGTTGAATGGGGATTTTCCAATCTGTTCATCAGTTTGAAGTTTGAGTGGGTGTAACTTATAATACCCCACTGGTATTTTCATACATCCATGAGTGGTTACCATGATTGGCTATCTTTTGTTTCTACAAAAATTTTTGCAAGATTCTCATTGCCTTGAGTAGACTTGGTTTTCAGTTTTGATTCTTATGTTTTCTTTTTTGTACTAATTGTTAGAAGGCCATGCCAGCAGCAGCTGGAGCTGTTGCAGCGGCAGCTGTAGCTGATCAGATGCTTGGAACGAAGGAAGACCGGAAATTGGCAATTGTTCTGGTATTTTCTTGACTGTTGACTTTTGATCTTTCTTAAATTTTCAGTTTTGATTTTTACTATTCAACAAGCTTCTTCAGAACAGTACATTTTTTGAACATATCTAAATAATATACTGACTTTTGATGAACATGTTTTTCTTTTTTTGATCAGTAACAATAAAATTTTATTGATGAAAGAACAAATAAAACTAAGCTCCAAGCAAACAAAACTGTCCTAATTGTAGCAGTACAAGAGAAATGTACCAGTTACCAACTACAAGACAAATGTACCAGCACTTAAATTACATGTTCTAACTACCCCTTGCTTGGCTAAATAATCTGCCATCCCATTTGTCAGAATACATATGTTTGAAAAAATGAGGGTGGTCTATCCACATGAAATAAATAAGCTACCAATCGCTCCTGGCTGTTGCTCAGCTGGTTAGAGATGGTGTGTAGCGTGCATGAGTGTGTAAGTTCCAGTCTCTTTGAATAAAAAAGGGTATGGTCAGGCTATCCTGGGAGGTTCAACTTTCAAGCCCTGGCCCAAGGTGAGCTGGGTTGGGCCTGTTCATATTTATATTGGCGCTGATCTGGGTTGTGGTTTGAAGAACAATGTGCATCTAGGGGGCCTGGGCCTGGGCTCCTAAATGGGCTAGGTATAAATGTGAATCTCAGACCAATAATTTGATGTGTTGGGCTTTGGCTTTTCCTGCTTGTGCCTCAGCTTGGTTGTTTTTGCCACTCCTATAGGTAACTGTGTCGTATATCTGTGGACTAATTAAAGGAACATAATAGTTCTTTGGCATAATAAAATAATGGGAATTTTGAAAGGTTTGAAGATCTTCTTGCTCTGTATCCTATGCTGATTCTATTGGCTTTATCCAACTCAGTCATCCATTTGTTCTATGATTGTCTCTTAACTATTGAAATCTATCACATTGGGGTACCAACTTATTCTCAATTTTGGTCAAACCATCATCTCCACTTTGAGAACTACTTAACATGCTCTCCATATATTCTGTCTTAGATTTGCTAGTTTTCTCCCCATTTAATTTAAACAACTTTATCTAAATTTCTTACATGAGGACTTGGATTAGGATAATTGTAATGGAGAAATGGAATTTATGTAGCTGACCTCAACATAGTTGGGACAAGGCTTTGATGATGATGACAACAATGGTGACTTTTTATGAAGTTATAGCTTCTCATTACTTTCCTTCTTTTTTGACTAACGATTACTACATCATTTACAAACATGATACATCAGGTAACTTCATCTTATATATCTTCTGTTATGTTGCTCAAAATGAAGGGGAATCAATAAATCTTAGAGCATAACCCTTGGTGTAATCCAACTGGCAACTCAAATGTCATCTGTGACACAGTGCACACTCTTGCTACTGCTGCTTAATGCACGTCTGGTGTAATCTTGCTATAAATATTTAGGATGTTGTTTTTCTAAAATGTCTATCAAAGTACCTACCTCGGTACCCTATCATAAGCTTGTCCAACTTAGTAAAGCCCATATAAAAAATTGTCCTTTTTTATTTAGTTGTAAATGAAGACAGTAACTTTATATTATTGAAGGCAAATAATATTGACATATCAGCATAATCATTTTCGTTGAAGTGTTATCCAATCTATTTGGAGCCAACTCTAGGTAATATGTCTGTGTTTAGGTATACTGACATTTATTTAGGTATACTGACTTTTTTGTCTATATGAATGTCCCCCATATCAGCAGTATATTGCTCCTAGCAATTGTGTTAATATAAGTTAACATTCATATGATACCTTACTCCTTTTTATGGCTGATTTAACTGTTAGCAGTTCTACTACAGGTTGGGTTGCCTGCTCGAGGCAAGACTTTTACTGCGGCTAAGCTTACAAGATATCTTCGTTGGTTGGGTCACGAAACTAAGCATTTTAATGTTGGGAAGGTGAAATGCTTTCATTCTATCACACACGTCTTCATAATTGTGCAAAACATTGTTTCTCTGCTTTGCCAGATTCTGACAAGTTATTCTGGTTTCTTGGTTGTGTATCACCTCCAATAAGCAGTACCGTCGGCTAAAACATGGGGCAAACCAGGTATGATTAAAATATTTTTATTACACTTTCAGTTGAAAATGTAGCCAGACCTTGCTAAATATGTGCATCATCTATTAAGTATGTACAACATTTTTTTTTTTTGAAGGATTATTTTAATGAAGTATGTACAACTCTTGAGGCAGAGACCAGCTATCAATGTGTCACAAACTCATACTTGTCCTATCTAGAAGATTTTTGGGCCATAGTGTATCCATTGAGGGGCTGTAGCATCAATGTTTTGGGTCACCTAGTTTTCCATTGAATGGAGTTGTTAATTAACAGTCTGATTATCACTAGGCATGCTGGATCCAAGGTTTTAATTCTCGGATGTGGGGAATTTGGTCATCCTGGATTGAGTTGACTAGGCCGAATCGGACTGTATCACACCCTGGAGCTCCAAGAAGCCTTAAAATTTGTGACTATTATAAAAAAAGTTCTTTAAGAAGTAGAAAATGGTATGCTTGGAATCTATAACTTTAAGACATGGTTCATCTATTACTAAGATTGGCACATCTATTAGCAGTACCTTCCCAAAGAAAATAATGATTAAGCTCCAAAAAGAATTTTAACATTCTACTGGTCTTTAGCTGTCTTCAACAGCTCCCAGACTGGACATTAACACTATTTGCAGTATAACAGGTTGCCTGACCTTCAAAAAAAAAAAAAACAAAAAATCATAACTGAGTTTGTATCTTTCAACTGTAAGTACCGGATCATGACCATTTCTTCAGGAGCAAGATTTCTCGAAGCAGTCAGCGAAACTTCATTAAACAGCCTGTAGAACCTGTATCCTACTGTCAGCAAGCCGAAACCATGAAACAGTTGCCATGGGCGACTGAATGCATGAGGATAAACAGTTAATGAGGCCATTTAGATGTCATTCCTGTGGTGTGGAACTTGGACTGTTCATTTCCAAAAACTCCAACACCTTTTCTGACTCAAAAAATAAAAATGATTAAAATACCTTATCTGATTAAAATACCTTATCTAAGTCTCCAGAGATCAGGGATGAGCAAACTGGTTTCTCAGTTTTAGTCTTTGGATCGGAGAAAACACCCCCCAAGAGTCAAGACTGCCACCAAAAGCCACCAAAGAGATTGAGAGGTATTGGTGAATAAACCCGTATGATTTCTGATGAAGCCCTTACTCTAGGCCTAGAATGCCAAGTCAGCAGCACTGTTGATGTAAGCCCTAGGGTTGGGAGATGAATAGGTTGAGTGCTGGTACCAAGTCCAAACCACTAAATTTGTTCATCTCATGTGAAAAAAAAAAGAGAGGAGATTGTGAGACTGCTTTTTTCTTTAGAACTTTGTGGCATGGTCCTTTGGACACATCAGGTCATGGTCTGGTTTACCAACCTTTGGCCTCCAACTTGTATTGACTTGGTGGCAAACATAGACTAACAAAGTTTTCTTGGAATTCGTGTTTGGGTTGTGACAAGAGTTTTATGTTGGTTGTCAACCTACATAATGCAACCCTCCTATATCTGAGCTTGGGACTGGTATTAAAAACTGATTAGTTAAAGATATTGACTTACACATCTTTCTAATTCTAAACAAATTATTTTAGAGTTGATTCTCTCAAGGTAGAATTTCCTAAATATGAGATTTGGCATTTGACATGACCACAGTGCCCTTAGTTTAACATGTGATTGATTAATCACTTAAGTGGTGGGCCCTCTTCATGCACTGGCTATTGTCATGCACTCATGAATTAAGGCGTGCACTACAGTGGCTGGGTGTGAGGCTTCCTAGAGTCACATGAACATCATGATCATCCAAATGCTGGTAAGATTATGTAGAGATATGTGGAGTGTTTTAGACTAATGTGGATAAGTGTAGGATTAGGATAGAGTTTTGTGGGAGTTTCTAGAATAGAGGCTTGAAGGACCTTATGTATTGGATGAGTTTCTAGAATAGAGGCTTGAAGTACCTTATGAATTTTGTGGGAGTTTCTAGGATAGGTCTTAGCCTGTCAGGTGGACGTGCAAATAGGGGTCTTGGCATTCATTTGTAGCCAAGAAAGTTGTGAAGCAGGGTTGGAATCAATCAAGAAGCTCCCATTTCTCTAAAGGCGTGTTTGGGCAGCAGCAAATCTTTGGAGTAGTAGCGGACTAAGTACCCAATTTTCCATGCCTATTTTTTCTTTCTCATCGTTTGTTGCAACACGACGTTCTGCGGAAAACCTATTTTTTGGGGCAATGTTTCATCCCAAAAGAGGAAAGTCCAGTCCAATGCAGGTTTCCTCGTCTGTTGCATCACACAAACAAGCCTTAAGTGTTCTCTCTTTGTGTGGGTGTGCCTAGTGTTGTGAGTTTGGTCCAAGGGTTAGACTGGCATCGGGAAGGCTGACTTGATATTGCACTGGTTGAAATCGGGTGTTATATGGGATTGAATTGATGAGATTTTCTCATTCTGTGAAACTATGCTGGTCTTCTTAGACCTTGTTAATGAGTCTTCAAGGATTCATTTGGCCCGTGTCCTGCATCACCTAAGATAGACAATTAAACTAGAAGCCAAATGCATCGATAATGGCAGATTTACCAGTCTAGAATGAGAAAAGCTTTAAAATGTCTATACCATCTGAGGATATTCCATTGTTGGTTGCTATAAATTCAGAATCTCATTGTGGATATAACATAAGTTTCCTTTGGATGAACATATAAAAAATGTTAATGTCTTCTTTCCTTTGTTTCTTGAGTTACATTTTACAAAGAATTTCTTCATTCACTCCTCAACATTATTTTAGCTCATTAAGGGTTTTTCAGTATCTCTATATGTACTGCAGCATACATAAAGGACCCGGGTTGTTAATTCGTATCTGGTTCTGTTGAGTTTTTCACTTAGTTTATTTTAACGTATGAATGTTTATCTTTTTTTTTTTGGCTGAGTTGGCCCAATGGCCAGGAGTGGTTATAACAGAGCACCCACCAGGGATCGATCCCTGGTGGGTGTTATGGGAATGGGGGGCCGATCCATCAGGCCACCCTCTAGTCCCATAAATGTTTAACTTTGACACCCTTTAAATTGGAACTGTTTTACTGCAGTCTGCTGATTTCTTTCGAGCTGACAATCCAGAAGGCGTGGAGGCACGCAATGAGGTTAGAATCATATCTAAAGATCCTGTTCATTGTTGGGTACATTGTATCACCAAACTTGCTATAAGAATTTCATCCTTCTTTGTTATTCTAAGTCTTTTAGTGCTACTGTTTTTACTATACAATTTTATTGTAGAAAAGTGCAAAATAGAGACAAAGAAAATAAAATAATAGTTGGAATCAATGAGTTAGACCCAACATGGATATTACATAAAACATGAAGTATTTGATGAATTTGTGCTATTTACATTGCAACCACTTGTTTTTTTTTTTTTTTTTTGAAGGCAGTCTGATTTTATCCATTCGGTGGTAATTGACAAGATTGTCTTGGAAAGCCCACACATTTCTTTCTTCTTCTGAATCTCCCACATGGCATCCAATCCAAACAGAGGATAGACCAAATTTCCTTTTGATTGTAAAGGTTCCATCTGTCCAGTCTATTATGCTATTCAGTGAAGAGCTTTGCAACCAATTTTATCCCAAGAAAACCAATATAGCTAGCTTATCTAGTGCATGACTCACGCACTGGGGCTCTATACACACCTTGCTGCGGGGCTAGGAACCTGGGGGGGAGAGAGGGGGTTGGGTGGGACCTATCTACCCACCAAGTTTGGGCCCCATCCAATCATCCTATCATCTTCATCTGGGCCCCACAAGTTGAAACGGTGTATAATCCATTAAACTAGGTGTGCAGTTGATTTACAGTCCATTTGGGTGGGAGCAAATTACGCAGAGGAGGGGGGGGGGGGGGGGGGGGGGGGTTTCGGTTTGTGTGTGGGATTGGTGCACATGGATGGACCCCCAGGTGGGGCCCAGTATCAGGCGAACTGGATAATCAGTTTTGAATATATGAGGGACACTACAAAATGCCTGGGCGTTTTGTTATCACTCTGCTCTCTTTCTTTTGTCCAATTCTTAGTCTTGGCTAGCATTTGGAAATTGAATTAGTGACATTTACTTTTGCAACAACTATTTTTATGGATTTTAAATACCTTCTGTTGTAAGTGCCCAAAAATGTTTCTTTTAACAACTCACATGTTAGGTTTCCTATTTTTTTTGACAATTTTAAAGGAACAATGCTAATCTAATCAGTAATTATATAACTTACTTTTTGTAGGGCTGATTTGGCAAACATCATTGGTGGGGCCTACTTAGACAAAATACAAACCGATCAAAATAAAAGGCCTCATCTCTTTTGGGTTGTAGCGGAATTTCAGTCAAATATGAGTTGGGCCCACTGTTTGATTGAACACTATAAAAAAGTTCTAATTCTGCTAATCTCATGGTGGGAACAACTCATATTGGAGTGAGATTCAGTGGGAGGGAAAACAATAAATGAGCTAGACATAGCTCCTACTTTTTCTCCTTTTGTCTCCTCCCATAATAAATGTAGTTGTTTTTTATTGATGGTTATAGAGGGGCAAAAACGCCCCTTTTTTAGAGGGGCATTTTATAGATTTCCTTCTCTTTCTCTCTCTCTCTCTCTCTCTCTCTCTATTATATATATAGGTGATTGGTTGAACTCATCCTTCGCCAACCGATCTGCTACATCATTTGCTTCTTGGAGAATATGATTGACAAAGAACTGTCAAGCATGAGTTAAAGCTCATGATCCTCCAGACACCTGGATAATTTACTCTGAAAGATGGGACTTTGTAGAACCCATTGAAGATTACAAAAAGAAACACCCTCCATCGGCTGTTAGCATCTTCACATTGTCTCTTCTTTAGTAGAATTCAGATTGAGTAGGTCCTGAACTAGAACACCCTCAATCGGCTATTAGAATCTGCACATTAATCTATTGTTTAGTAGAGAACTCAGGATGAGTAGGTCCTGAACAAGTTTGGATATTAGTACCACCATGGTCATGGATCAGTCCTCTAATGGTGGCTCTGGTAGATTACTGCAAGTCTGCAATAGATTTATATCAAAATCAAGCTTCATTACACCCAAAGGCATTATATAAAGAATGCCTTACTATACTGGGTCTCAAATTGAAACATCCCATCCAACATATTCATATTGGATGGTTGGTCAAGTTTTGCATGTTTAATCCTGCTAACATAACACAACACATGGACTGGGTGGGGACTGGGTGGGTACTGGGTGGTCAAATCAGTGAGGCCAGATTGGATTATAGAAACTTCAACACTAAGTGTATCTAATTGCAGGTATGTCTTGTACATTGTGATTGTGTTCTCTACTGCAATAGATTTATATCAAACTCAAGCTTCAATATGCCCGAAGGCAGCGGTGGCCTATATAGAGAATGCCTTACTATATTGGATCTCAAATTGGAACATTTCATCCAACATATTCATAGTGGATGGTTGTTCAAGTTCTGCACGTTTAATCCTGCTAACATAACGCAACACGTGGACTGGGTGGGTGCCGGTTGGTCTAATCAGTGTGGCCAGGTTGAATTTAGAAGCTTCAAAACTAAGTGTAATTGCAGAAATGTCTTGTACATTGTGGTTGTGTTCTCTACTTGCATCTAGTTGAAAGAACTTTTTCATTATTGTTTTTCTCTTCAGATCTCTTTTTTATTTTTTGGTTTTCAAAATTTTAGATGGTTGTGTTAGCTTTTCTTACATTGACCAGATTGACCTTTTTTCTTTGCCAATAGTCTTAATGTGTCGCATGCCACTAGGTAGCAGCTCTGGCAATGGAAGATATGCTATCTTGGATGCAAGAAGGTGGCCAGGTAAATCTTTTTGCACCTCCATTTTGTGATACTTATTGTGGATCTCTTATTTCTTCCAATTGGATCTTAGGTAGGTATCTTTGACGCCACGAACAGCAACAAAAGGAGAAGGAATATGCTCATGAAAATGGCTGAAAGAAAATGCAAGGTATTGTGCTAAATGTTTATGAAAGTGAATTGAATGTGGGTGCTTCTCTCTGTTCGTTGTGACTGAGTATGTTATCCTAAGAAGCACGGACACGGACACGGGACATGGATCCGACACAGACATGGACACAGCGATATGACAAATCCTAAAAAAGTAGGATATATACATGGCTAGGACACGGTAAATAATAAATATATATTTATATATATAATCATAAAAATTAAAGAATAGTTATATTTTTAGCCAAATTAAGAAGCATAATGTCACAATTAATAAAGAAAAACATGACTAATACTGGAAAAGTCAAAAAGAAAATCTATAATGCATAATGTAATGTAATAGTAGGCCATTGTACATCATCAACATTAGTTTGAAAAAAGAAGCAGCAGCAGTAGTTTGAAAAAAAAAGAAAAACAAAAAATAGAAAACAGCGGCAGCAGCATAGTAGTCCCATAAAAATAAAAAAACAACACTGAAAAAAAAAAACAGTGGCAGCACTTTGAAAAAAAAGAAAAAAAAGAAAACAGCAGCAGTACAACAGTCCCATGATAAAAAAAAAGCAGCACTGAAAGGAAAAGAGAGAAAAAAAAAAAAGAGCAATAGCAGCAGTTCAAAAAAAAAAAAAAGAAAGAAAGTAGCAACAGTAACGGCACAACAATACCATGGAAAAAAAAAGAATAGCAGCACTGAAAAAAATAGAAAAAACAGCAGCAGTGGCAGTTTTGGGAAAAAAAAAAAAGAAAACAGCAATAGCAGCAGCAGCAGCACAACAGTCCTTTCGAAATAAAAAAAAAACAGTAGCACTGAAAAAAAATAAACAGCAGTAGTTAAAAAAAAAGAAGAAAGAAAACAGCAGCAGCATAGCAGTCCCATAGAAAAAAGAAGCAGCACAAAAAAAAAAAAAAAGAAGGCAGCAGCTCGAAAAAAAAAGAAAGAAAACAGCAGCAACAGAGTAGTCCCATGGAAAAAAAAAAAAAAACAGCAGCATTGGAAAGGATAAAAAAACAGCAGCAACCCAAAAAAAAAAAACAGCAGTACTTTTTCTTCCACGCAGATCCTCCTCCCGCAAAATCTTTTTCTTCCACCCGCAGATCTTTCTCATGCTTCTTCTATGCAGATCTTCCTTATTCTTCTTCCACCTTCCGAACAGAGTTTTGGATGCTCTATTCTTCTTCCCTTTTGGATTCTGGATTCTGCAACTAGAATAACAACCGTTGTTCTTCCTCTTCTTTAGTTTTCATCTTTGCAAGTAGTCTTCCTCTCAGGCCAAGAAGTAGATCGAAGAAGTCCTTCTACCATGAGTGGTCTTCCTTCCTCACGCAGTTCTTCTTCTTCTTCTTCTCCTTGTCCTCCTCCTTTTCACAGCCGCTGCCTTTATTTTTCTCCTAGCCGATTCCCCCATTTCATTTTCACAAGTGAAGATTGAAGAGCAAAGGGATTAGGGTTATAACTTATATGTTAAAAAAAATTACATGTATCCCCTTCATCTTTTTTTTTTCCTTCTAATTTTAACCCAAGTTTAGCCCCTTTTTATTATTATATTTAATCCCCGCTGCATCCACCACGTGTTCTGCTGTGTCCACCTTGTGTCCGAGGCCGTGTCCAAAATTTAAAAAATAAAAAGAAGCCGGGACACGCTTTCGGCATTTCAGACACGTGTCCTGAGATGTTCGAGCCGTGTCCGACGCATGTCCGACACGGACACGGGGACCATTTAGAAATGTCCGTGCTTCATATTGTTGTCTTTTGCAATGATATATTTGTGTTACTACATTATTATTGGGATTGACCATACATGTCGAATGCCTGCAATTATTTATACAATGTATGAAAATTAAAAGCATCAATGTTGTCAGCCACGTTTGCTATTCACCTAGCACTTTGGGTATGAGATGGCTTGAGGTGTGCCATCCACCACCTTTATTTTTCTAGAAAGGTAATGATGTCATTAAGAATAGGAAAAAGAACAACATGGCAGTATAAGAGACTTCAACTGCATCAAGATATAAGATAAAAACCCAAAATTACATCAATTGGCCTACATATGGCTCATCTCTATCTATATGTGTGGCATATACTGTAGAGACAGTGTGGACCACAGCCATTAAAGTTGTCCTACATATAATCCCACATGTAATCCTATCTTCCTACGTTCTATAAGATGTGTCTTCAGCCACTCTTCACTAATATAGGAGATACAGTTGCTTTAATTAGGACTGATTGATCAGGCTAATAGGCTGATTGATTTCCTGTATTTAGAACTTAGAAGTAGATAGCTCGGTTGATTCTTTCTAACAATGATTGGGCCCTGAATGGCCTTGATTGTAGCCTAATTAGATTCTCTTGTATCCCTATATAAAGGACTCTCCACCGCACAATTTGGTAAGGCAATTTTCCACCATCTTTTGATTTTCTCTCTGTGTACTTCAGTAGTGTCTCGTCCAATATGGTATAGAGCCTGTGTGAGGTTTTCATTTTGATTCTCTCTCTGCTTACTTCTCCCTAATTTTTGGAAGAGAAGATGGCATTTTGGGGTGAGAAAGAAAAGGGATATACTGGAAATTATGAAAATTCAGTAATTATGTGGCAAAGTGGGAGATCAGCAACCTTGCTAGGAAGTCAACTTCATAATCAATTTAGGTGGAAAAGGGATTTCCTGTAAATATTCACATCAACTTTTCGTTTATGCTGGATTTTTTTTTTTTTTTGTTTTTTGGTAAAAAGTTTATACCAGGCATTTTTGTTTCCTTTTTTTATGATTGTGACTATCTCTTTGGTGAATAAATCCAAGATTTGATGAAGATCTTGGGAATTTATCTGAATATTCACAGTTAAAGTTAACTTGAATGGTTAATGTATTCCTTGCAGATTATATTCTTGGAAACCATATGTAATGATGAGAAAATTATTGAAAAGAATATCCGTCTTAAAATTCAACAGAGTCCTGATTATGCGGATGAGTAAGTTGGTCTGAGTTTATCTACTTCTATATGTTTTCAAGCAAGAAAATATTCTTTTATGTTTTGTGGTCAGTCTGCTTTTATCATTGATGCAATCCAGCTCCTGCGTCAATCATCATTTACAGTGTTGATGTGCCACAGTTAATGCTCTTCTGCAGGCCAGATTTTGAAGCTGGACTACGGGATTTCAAAATGCGTCTGGCGAACTATGAAAAGGTCCTTGTGCAAATTTAGATCATAGGACTTGTTTTTCATAACAATGAATTTATTTACTTCCAAAAATGATGTCCAGAATCCAGATAGACAACTCTGTTTACATGAACTAATGAATTTGCAAAGTGTGAGTGGCAACTTGGTGGGACCCACCACAAAGTTGCATGTAGCAAGGGGGTCCTACCATAGATGAGATGGTTTGTGGATTTAGTATCTGCCAAAAGTTATTGGCTCACTGGTTGTTTATGATTGTTTCCTTCTGCAGCATCAATCTTCTCTTTTGATCAGATGGCTAGCAACATTCTATGGGGTCAATTTTTGATAGACCACAAACCCCTCTTTTATGTAGTGGCACTAATTGTGCCAGGGTGTCGTTGGGTGAGCATGCACGTGGTATCATTCTTCATTGTGCACATGCGTGGGTGGGTGATTCTTGTTGAATGAGAAAACCTTTCTTGTTTGATCAGAAATAATACAGATGATCTCACCGCTGGCAATCTAGTTCATTTGGTTGGCCCCAACATGGGATGATCATGTCCTAATATCTTCCAATATTTTCCCTTTCGTTGGATTGCAAATGGACAACTGCAGTAAATGGTCAACATTTACCAAAGATAAAGTTTGAAGAATCATTTGATGTGGGCAAGTTTGGGCATCTCTTATCCTTCAAGGATCACAGAAAACATTTGGGGTTTACTAAATGGTTATTGTAATTGCACACTTAGTTGGGCAAAACAATTGGAATATCCAAACAGTATATTCCAACATATTTACATTGGATTCAATATCTTTACTCTCTAGGTCTATGAACCAGTGGAAGAGGGATCTTATATCAAAATGATCGATATGGCTAGTGGACAAGGTGGACAGATACAAGTAAGTTTCACTATTTTTGTTCTTTTGTTCTCTTTGTGATTGTTTATCATTGTCTTACATGCATGTTGATATGACAATCTCCGTTGCTGGCTTATTTATGATGCCTTTCCTTAAATTTCTTTGGTGGTTTCTCCTTTTAGTGCTGACTTTGTTCATCTTGTCCAAGATCGAATGACAAAGATTTTATTTGGTCTGTTTTAATATGAGCAAGTTATTTATGTTTTGATTTGGACATATGATAAGTTCACCAATTTTTTGTACTACATCTCTTATTCAGAACCGAAACTAGCCAAAACTGAGTATAGACTTTTGAATGAACTGAGTCTTTGTTTGGAAGTGATTCTTGGTTTTAGCTGTTCCTGTTTGTTCTGGCCAATATGGCGTTCTTCTGTTCCCTACTGTCGGAAAATTTAGAGACCTGGTCATACTATGAAACCATGTTTGATGTTTGCAAACTTTTTATATGAAAAAATCATCTGAGTATCCATCAAACTGAAAAAGTCTTACTTTTGGTTCTAGGTGAACAATATCAGTGGATATTTGCCAGGAAGGATCGTCTTTTTTCTGGTATGCTCTGCACTTCAAACTATAATTGTTTTGCTGATGCTGATTGTAACACCACAGGTTTCACCCTCCACAGAAGCTAGCTATTGAAGTGGAGGTAACCATAGGTGCTTAAGCCCAGGCTTTGTACTTGTTTGCTTCTGATGTGGGATGGAGTGAATATCCACACACCCAGTCCCAGGGGAGGACTTGTTATCAAAATAATGACCTGTTTTTGGCTGTTGGGCCATGGATCTTACACTAGAGAGGAAGAGCTGTCCTCAGCTCTAATACCATTTGTAACACCATGGGCCTTACAACAAAAGCTAGCTATTGAACTAGAGGTGACAATGGGTACTTAAACCCAGGCTCTGGACTTATCTGCTTCTGATGTGGGATGGAGTGCATATCCGCATATCTAGTCCCCGGGGGAGGACCTGCCATCAAAATACTGACCTGGTTTTGACAAGTCGGCCACGGATCTTACACTGATCGCTTATTTTGCTTTTCAAAATTAATTGAAAATGAACAAGTTTAATGGTCAACTTTAGAAAACTAAATTACTCTAAGCCTAGCTGATGAAAACTTAGGATTGACCATAATGAACATATACATGCTGGATTAACCAATAAAATCAAGCCTCTATTGACAGTTGATATTCAACAAACAATTAGGCACAGAAGTTTGCGAGGCCTCAACACAGAATCTTTAGTTGGGGATATTAGACTTACAAATGGCCTAAGTTGCTCTGATTGCAGGTATTGGGTTACCAATATTTCTTGACCCATGTGATCCACAATCTGGGCCATGGCGAATTAGATAATGTGTTTGTGCACTCTGGATTGTTATCTGGGATGGTGATTTCAAGATATTCCATGTTTCACGATCTCGTTTTCTGATGAGTCAGTATTTGGATCACATTGGACTGTTTTCCATCTTTCATCATTTTCCATCTTTCATCAGTCGTCTACAGTGCCATATTGAGGATAGCCTACACATGAAAAAAAATTCTTTCAATTAGGAAAATGCTGGCCATTTAGTTCAGTTATAGAAAATGGAGGATTAAAATATATCAACCATCTACATTTGACTGAGTAAGAAAGCAATAAATTGGATAGCTGGGGTCTTAAAATCTTGTCTTTTTTTTTTTTTTTTGGTTTTTTGAAATGGTCATTGGTTAACTTTTACAATAATGGAAGAATACTAAAATTCTACAGCCTAAGAGGCCTAGTGCAATGAAAGAAACAACAAGGTACAGTCTGTTGTAGTAGCTTTGCATCATTCTACCCAGCACCTCCAAATGTTGGAGTGAGACGTCCACATTTCTTTAAGTGATGTAACCCATTATATGATTTGTTTAGCCTTAATAGCCACACATATTGACATAACCTTTGTTATGGAAAATGCGGTTATTCCTCACTAACCACGTGGATTAACGGACCCACCATAGTGTGGCTCCATAGTAAGGATCATGCTGATTTTGGAAGCTCTTCACTGTTTTGTGAGGAATTTTCAAGGGGACCTTATTGTGGAGAGTGACTCCTCTAATGCAATTACTTGGGTTTCTAATCGGAAGACTTTCCCTTGGAAACTCCAATTTATCTTTAATGAAATTTGGGTTCTTTCGGCATTTATTAATGTTGTTTTCCATCGCGTGCTTAGATCAGCTAATTCCATGGCTGATGCTTTTGCTAAGCAAGGGGTTGACAAAGTTTCTCCTTGGGAGGGTGTTATTTAGAAGGTGGTTGAGTTATTTGGGGTACAATGCTCTTGGACCTTTTTGTACTTTGTTTCTTACTTTTGTTCTTTTTCTTGTACTTGTTCCCTCTTTTTTTTTTAATGAATTTTTTGTTACCGATAAAAAAAAAAGAAAAAGAAAAAAGGATCCTTGCTGATTTAGATATCCAAACTGCCAACTTTCTGATAGATTGATCAACTTTAAGGCCAAACTCAGTTGACCCAAATAATTGTGTTGAGTAGTCCCTAACGTGTTTAGGAAAGGGCCAACGATTAACGAATGAAGAGCTGATGAACAGGCTCTGCATGCTGCAAATGTAAGCTGCAGACTTTGGTTATATATATCTCTTGAGTTTTGACTAAGAAGATGAATAGTAGTGAAGATCTTAACTGAGGCAGTCACCATGAAAAAGCAAGTAATTCTAGGTGGTGCCTTGATTTTCCATAATTAAAGGAAGCCATCATATTCTTCCTCCTCCCCACATATATATTTTGGAAAGACTTAAACTGAGAATTTATCATGAATCAAGCAGCTAAATATGAGTATGAGCTTCACTATCCAGAATAAAAATATGATGCTGACAAACCAATTTATCTGCTAAGGCCATTATTTTTCCCTTCATGCATATCTCGAAAAAATGATGGAGTCCTGAAGATGCCTTCCTACGTATCCCAGTAATAGGATATTATGGCTTGCTTTTCCATTGAAATTGGCTACAAGTGTAAAATGAATCAGCCAGCTTCATGCCTTTACACTGCATTGTAAGATATCATTTACCAACCTAAAAGCTTAAGTTGATAGGTGAAAGGCCCAAACACGCATATGAAGCCATGTCAAACCCATTATTTGGGCGATGTGGGACTTTTTTCCAACACTCCCCCTCACGTGTATGCCCAACATATTACATGGACAGGCTAGTCATGTGGGCTACATAAGAACGACGCCCTCTCTAATACGATGTAAGGTACCATTTATCAACCCAAAAGCTTAAGCTAATAGGTGAAAGGCCCAAACATGTATATGAAGCCATGTCAAACCCATTACCTGGGCGATGTGCAACGTCGGACTTTTTCCCAACACGCATGTCCGACCAAAATCAAATACAATAGTCTTCCTCCCATCCCCACTACTATACCAGATGTTAGGAAAGAAAATCTCTCTAACACCTCAGTAGGATATTCATGGAAATCCCATCTGCTTCCGGTGATTTATGCATGAACATTAAAAATGAATATGACAATGCTGCAGTAGGGATGAGATGCTTGCGTAAAGTTATGAAAATGGAGATCCTAATTGACTCTAAATTTCCATTTTGTTGATTTTATTGGTGGCGCTCACACTCAATACAGGTTGTTTTATGCCTTTGTAGGTGAATGCTCATCTCACACCCCGGCCAATATTGCTTACTCGTCATGGAGAGAGTAGGGATAATGTCAGAGGAAGAATTGGGGGTGATACTGTTTTGAGGTTTATCCTTCTCCAAGTATTTGAAATTTGATCTTGTTTCTGTGATGGTTTGAGACTGTAACAACGAAACTTCATTTCTTGAAAGTTCTGTTAGTCATCTTGTTCGTGTCATACATTGGCAAATGTCAACACATTGACATCTCCAATAGTAAAAAGAGAACCTTTAATTTAAGTCCCACTAGGAATTTGAGAAGAGAACCAAGTAGTAGAGGAATATGTCTCAACCTAATCCATGGGCTTGAAGGATTAGAGGATTTGACTTGGAACTGGTCCAGTTTGTGTTTGTATATGCTTTGACATTTTGATGCCCATGATAACCTTTCAATGACAAGTGAATATGATGGAAGACATCTGATGAGTTCTCGGGCCAAACCAAACCCTAAAGTCAACACAAGAAGCCCCAGTTGACCCTAGTTAGCATGAGGGCCTGTGGGTCACTTAAAGTGCACAGAATCTTATTTAGGACTTGTCTTGGAGACTAACTCTACTCATTTTTATCTAGGAGATTACTATAATCTGAAAAGAACAACATTGTTAAACATCCTCATCTAGAGATTACAACATATCAATGGAGTAGGTCATGAGCCCTGAAGTATTGGTCCATGACCTGGGCCTTTAATTAAAGGCACAGGCCAAGTTTATGTCTCATCTTTACCCTTGAAAGCATCCATAGGTTCTAGATGGTTGTCATCAAACTAGTAATTAAACATTAGCTGCAACTTAAAGTAAGATGGAGCAAAAAAAAAAAAAAAAGACTTAAAAGTAAGATGGAGCAAAAAAAATGAAGGATTTTTTACTATTAGACATTTAAATGTGTTTGGAGTGCATGTGTGGAACATGGATGAAAGTATTCAAAACATCTTTTTCATGGAAACTGAATTTAAATGGGTATTTTCAAATGTGATTTTACAATTTTGTAAGAAAGCAAAGGCTCTTTGGAAGTTGGATCAGTTTCAAAGGAAACTTGGATACTAGCGGCATCAATGGATGTTTCATTTCATCATGTTTGAAAAGTGCTGATGTGAGTTCAAATTTTCAAAAATGGGATAATGAAGATTCTTTTGTGGGATTTGATTTATTCTCTCTCTCTCTCTCTCTCTCTCTCTCTCTTGGTGGGTGGGGGGGGGGGGGTGGGGTTTAACTTTGTTCCTTTATTTGTATTGTGTAGATGTCTTATATTGGATAGTTTCCACTTATAGTATTAGTGTTTTCCTTCGGAAATAGGATTTAGTTAGCAATTAAAAAATAAGTTATAATATGTAGAAGACGGAGTTACCTTGTTACCAGTGGCGGACCTAGGATCTTTGTTTGTGGGGTGTGAACCCAAATAGGTAGTTGGATTTTGATTTTTGTGTGAGTTTGAGGGGTGAACCTGAAATTTTTGTGTGGATTTTGGAAGTTTACCCAAGGTTTTGGATGTGGACCCAAGTGCGATGGGGGCAACTGCCCCCATATCAGTAGATGTGGTTGATGCAAGACAGATCTGTGGTCCCCCATGGTTTGAATTGCCTTTGCGTCCAGCCCACTTATCTTATTTGATTTACACTCTTAATTATGTTTTTAATAAATTTAGTGGGATGTTTTAATCTTGGCCATTAGTGTATTTAATGGTCCATATTAATTTTAGTTCTTATTATTTGTCTATCAAAGCATTGTAAAGCCTCCTTGGCTATTCAATTATTGGTTAATAAAAACAAAAAAGAAAATTCTCAGAAGCGCTTTTGGGTTTCCCGGAGTCCTCTTCTTCCTCACCCACGATGGGGAGTTTGGCGTGAGGCCAAGATATTTAGTGATTTCCCTGATCTATCCTACCACATTTCATCTCTCTGATCTCTCCACCTCTGCCCACCTCGCACCTGGTACCCCGCTCCGCACCATTTGGTATTAGAGCCGAAGATCAATCCACCACGGATTTGAAACGCGACATCATCAGGTAATATTTTATCTCAAATCTCACGTTGTCTTCAATCCCTTGACATAATCATCAGATCTGCATCAGTCTTTGAATGAGCGAGACCCACCATCATCCATAGCAAAATCCACCTCTCTGTCATAGCCAACCACGATTGACCCTAAACCTACAGCCGTCAGATCCCTACGCAAAATCACATATCCAACCTCCAGATCTTCACCATCTCGATCTTTTGCACCCACCTGCCGAACTTCATTCATTCTTACCCATGCCAAAACTTAACCAAATCCAAAATCCTCAATTTCCAAAAACCCTGTGAACCCATCCAACCTAGATCCAAATGCCCTTGGCCCCCCTCAAATCCCCATATCCCATCTTTGACGGAAGATTGGCCTTGCTCTGCTTATCAAAACCCCAACTGACTCCCAATCCAAAACTTGAACCAAAACTTAAAACCAAACCACCATTTCCGACCCCAAAACCCAAAGTCGAAAACTCCATCATTTTTGGACCCCTTTCCTTAACATCGTCGACACCCACCGTTACACGATTTCAAACTTGGACGAACACCACTATGATCCAAAAATAAATCCAAGTAGCAGAGCACCCATCACCAAAAAACCCCAAGAAGATCGAGCTCTAGTCCAACCCAAACCTTTTCTCTTTGCCCAGACCCATTCTAGAGAATCCCGAAACCTAGAACAAAAAAAAAATGGAAAAAGAAAAGAAAGGGAAGGTGCAGCACAGAGCCAGAGACCAGCAGAAAAAAAAAATGAGTGAGAAGAGAAGAGAAGCTAAGAAGAAAAGAACTGAAAAAAAAAAAAAGAAGTTCAGCCCAAGTCCAGTTCAAGTTCAGGTCAAGTGGACCCAACTCGAGCCAAGCCCACTCCCCAGCCTTTTCAGCTCAGCCCTAACACGAATCAACGTCCAGCTGGGCCTGAGGTCATTTCAGCCTGAATTTAACTCAAAATTAAAAAAAAGGGAAAAGAAAGAAAGAAAAAAAAAAGAAGTGATTTCAGCGATACATTTGCGAACATCAGTGTGGCTCTAGGTTCCTTTAGAATTTTCAGTTGTCCATCTTCAAATAGCAAGATCTTCTCCATTTGGACTCCGATCAACTATTCGTCTTCACCAGCATATCCCAGTTAGTCACATCTTCACATTAGGTCGATTGATTAAATTTTGAAGAGCATTCAATTTCAGTTCTTACATCCAAGTCAACATGAAATTCAAAATCAATAACCTCAATGATCAAATAAAAAGGCTTGAGTATGTCATTAAATCTGGTACATGGTTTTATGAGAATAAAGTTAACTTTGATCAATTCCTTAATTTGAGACAACAAAAATTGACTGTGGATGAATATATTGATGAATTCTTAAGGCTACAATGTGTATGTAAATTGAAGGGTGAGAACTTTTGACTTCGATCGCTTCCTCAAAGGTTTACAACCAGACATTTTGGAAAACATGAGAGATTGTAAAGACATTTTTGAAGGTTATCAGGAAGTAGTCCGTGTTGAGCGTTTGAAAGAACGCTATCGTCTTAGACGAGCTAAAATGCAAAAAGTAAAGTCTGTGCAAACCCCAAAGCCCATGTTGTGGAACAAATTGTGGAAATTGAGAAACAAAAGCAAGGAATAATTGATTCCACGTTAAATTTAGATGAAGTGAAAAGCAAGGAATTTGAGTATCCCCTTGATAGGGTTGATTAAGTAGTACAGCTAGAAACTGAAGAAATAGTGGACAGTGATGAGTTGAATTTAATTAGCAAGGCAACTGGTCATGCGCTAGAATCCATTGTAAGTCCACTTCCTGAGGATAAACATAAATCTTCAGAAGAAAAAGTTATTATTTCAAAGGTTGAAAATTATTGTCAAGTCAATGAGATTCCCCATATCGATTTCATCTTGGGGGATCGTTTATTCATATTTGATGATTATGTACAGCCCGTTGAAATTCAAAATTTGATGCATCTAACGGAAAGATTGTAGTTCCAAGCTGAATTCAGAAACTAGAGGAAACAATGCCTCCTATCTACTTTGAGTTGGAAGAACAAATCATATATAGCCTCCACATTATGCCAACAAAGCTGCGGTCAAGTGGCACATTGAAATTTTGTGCGATTGATATTTGATCCTGGTGAACATCTATAGAACTCGAGGTTGAGTTCTCTCCAACAAGGGGAGAGTTGATGTAGGATAAACCGGTGGTCCCCAGTGGGTTGACCCGCTTTTGGGCCCAGCTCACTTATTTTAGTTTATTTAGGCTTTTAATTTTGTTTTCATTTAATTTAGTGGGATGTTTTTATCTTGGCCATTAGTGTGTTTAATGGTCCAGATTAGTTTTAGGTCTTCTTATTTGTCTATTTAAGCATTGTAAAGCCTCCTTGGACATTCAGTTATTGATTAAAAAAAAAAAAAAAGAAAGTTCTTTAAAGTGCTTTTGGGTTTCCTGGAGTTGTCTTCTTCCGTGCACTCAATGGGGAGTTTGGCGTGAGGCTAAGATATTCAGGGATTTCCCTCATCTATCCTTTTACCTTCCATCTCTTTGATCTCTTCACCTCTGCCCACCCCATGCCTAACACCCTGCTTCGCATCAATGGGTATGCACGTGCTTGTTGCACAATTATTTTTACAATATATTAGTTTGATATGCTACTTAGTAGCTGCACCTATATGCCCCTTTTATGGTCCACACTTTTGGTGGCATTGCGTAGTTAAGGTCAGTTTTGCTTATGGAGTTTTTTTTATTCCAGAAGAATCTTGTCCACCATGCGCCGGGCCTTTACATATGGATTCACTTCTGCATGTTTGGAGTTTGAGTGATGGTTGTGTGAAAACGTAAACACTTCTTTTTGTTTTCACTTGTTCAGTATTATATTGTGCATAAGACATTGATGTTTGCGGAAATGCATGGCCACCTATGAAGTAATACAATACCATTATGAGAGATTTTCTAAAACAATCTAACAATTATGTTTGTAAAATGGACTAGACCTTGTATGTTGGCAAATTAGAAATATACTTTAATCCACTGTGGAAGGGGCAAATTCTTATAGTGATTTGTTTTGAGCAGCGAAGCTGGAGAACTATATGCGAAGAAACTTTCTAACTTTGTGGAGAAGCGGCTAAAATCTGAGCGAACTGCTTCTGTAAGTTATAGACTGAGATGATACTTGGCCATGTGATCTGCCCTGATAAGGGAATTCAATTAGACAAATTTCTTCCGTCCTATGTGTATTTTGTTTAGGCTATATTTATTGTACTTATCAGTGTGGCCCATTGGAATGCAATACCAATTCCTAGCATAGTGGGTAGTGGGGAATGGGAAAGGTAGTATGTGGATTAGGAGTAAACCAAATATCAATCCAACCAGATGATCTTAACCTTGATTTTATCACCTAAAAGTTAAATATTTTATATGCATAAATTTTATGTGGTTCAATCCAATCATGACTAATGGCTACATTAGTGTCAATTTGGTGTGTGATGGTTTTGATTGATCATCAATAGAGCTTTTCATTGTATAGAATACATAGAAATTTGGCTCCTTTTAAGTGAAAACCATATTTACTTTAAATATAGTATCATAGTATTCAATTTCGTTTCAAATGTTGCTTCGTTTTGAATCGAGTTTTGTCTCAGAAAATATATTTTAAAATTAAACTACTCATGTTCAAAAGTAGAAAAGGTTAAACTATATACATTTAAAAAAAGCAGCAGCTATGATGCCTAGACACGGCATGGATACGGAAGGAACATGGATTTTACACATAAAAAGTGAAGTGTCGGATACGATACGACATGATACGTTGTCCATTTTGAAGTATCCGTGCATCATAGAGAAGGAGGCCATCATCCTCGTAAATTAAATTCTGGTGGTATGAAGATAAGGAGAGTGGGGTTTTCTTTTTCTTTCTTTGTTTTTTTTTTTTGGTTTGGGTGGGGGGCGGTGTGCTAAATTCTCTTCCGCATTTATAGGAAACCAAAAAGCAGAAAAATAATGTTGCGCTTTTTCCTTCATGAGATCATTTTCATCAATAAAAATGGAGTTCAAAGAAAGGAGCATATGCATGGAATTCGGCCGAAATTAAAAATTTTGTAATGTTTTGGATCAACAAATTCAAAATTGGAATGCAGATTTTGACCATACAGGTCCAAATTTGGGCTAAAAATTTTCTGGAGGTGGTTCGGATTAGTCTATGATCCAAACCGAAAACTTTCACCTAAGCAAATTGAATTTGACTACTACGTATTGTGTTCAAGGGCGACAGTGTGGTAGTGTTTGTGGAGCCTAACTCGGAGCTAGCTAATGAATGGTTTGGTGAGATATGATGAGGATGTGGATAGGGATTGGGTGAAATCTCATCTTTCACATTCTAGGATGATTGAGTATGGGATGAAATATCGCCCGCCCTTTTGCCCTTTGCCACATTGGCATGCTCCGAGGAGCTTTTCTTGTGGATGGATTTGATCGCATTCTTTTCTTTTGATCAATTTGATCGTTAAGTAGTGAAATCTGTGTGGTTTGAACAAGTTGGAGTTTAGTTTCTTAACAAGATGGCAGGCTGTAAATTAGTATTTCATGTTTTTTCTAAATGCTTACAAGCATCTTTTTTTCTCCATGGATTAGATATGGACTAGCACCCTCCAAAGAACGATTTTAACTGCAAGTCCGATTGTTGGATTCCCCAAGGTTTGTCCTCTTAACTCATAATAGTACTTGCTGTTGTATCATTAGTGCAACCTTCTCTTATGCAATTTGCAAAACTTAAAGGAGTCCTGTCAGGATAACATTGTTATCAATATTTAATTGTCAGAGAATTTTATCAATGGCTATTGCTTCTTATCTCAATTTCTTGAGGCATTTTGTCTTAGGCGCTGGGTACATTTTATTGAAAGGTCATTGTATTTATTGCAGGTTTTTTTTTCTTTTTTTTTTTTTGCTCAAAACATGAGGTCTTGATTAGGGAAGGTCAAAGGTTGTTTACAAAGTGAAAATTGAAAATTCTCCTAACATTAATTGTGAAAATTGAACACAATCTGTTCTTCATAGCCAACTCAAAAGTATGATTCTCAGTTTGCAGGCCATATATTGTGATTTGTGATTCTTGTTGATATTTTTCTCTCTTGTTGGATATATATATATATATATATTTATTTCTTATTGGTTTTTAGCCAGTAAGATGTGTCTTTTGGGAAAAAGTTGTGCTTGGAAAAGGGAACTCAATGAAATAGGTACACATGACCATTTTGATGCTCCATTTTAAGTAAAAAGTCACAATTTTCATTAATAAATCAAGAAATTAAGTACATTCCCTTCCTCAAAGCATCTGGTTTAGCATGCTTTATCACTTCCATTTGACATGATGGGTTTTCAGCGAGAGAAATAGATCAGACAATATGGAAAAAAAATCAAAATAATA
Source organism: Sextonia rubra (assembly GCA_037013555.1). NCBI lineage: Eukaryota > Viridiplantae > Streptophyta > Magnoliopsida > Laurales > Lauraceae > Sextonia > Sextonia rubra. The sequence goes on along the minus strand of JASUAD010000013.1, from coordinate 49,239,504 downwards.
CAAATTTTAGTTGAAATAGACATACAAAATAGCATGGATAGGAAAATGCCAGATGCATTCTATGTTGTGTGTTGAGTTGAAATGAGTCCATCATGCAAATCTATTTCATCTCCTGCTTGTTTCCTTAATTTCCTCCATGCAGGGATCTGGATTTATTACTGTTCAAATTCAAATGCTTTGACAAAAAATTAGAAACCGGTAGAAATGTCTCAAAATTCTGCCATATTCTCTTTGTTGCTTCAAGCAAAAAAAAGAGAGACCAATTATTATGTGTGGGCTAATGTGGCAAGAAGTGCCCTCCTAGGAGATGCCTTTTGCAATTTGATTTTTCAATCATTTGAGATATTACTTACTAGTAGGGCCATCAATTGGCTGATATTTGGCTTGCATCTGACTGGTCTGGATCTGATTATAGTGAGTCTTGACATGGATCCAATTAAGGTGGCATAGAAAATATTTCTTACATTTTATGACTTTGTGGAGCCCACCAAAGGCCACTAGCTATCTTGAGTGGGTGTTGGGATTGTCTATGCAGGGACAAGTGATAACAAATGACAAAAAAGAAGAAGAAGAAGAAGAAGAAAGAAAGGCCTAATTGGATGATCATTGTTGCGCATTTCAAGGCCCCAAAGATCAATGGCTAAAAAAATGGTTTTTAGTTCCAACAGTGAGTGTAACAACAATCCAGATCACAAGTGGGATGTCTTTAATTCACTTGGAGGGGTTGTGAAGGGTGGGTGAATAGAGAGATGACTGGGATCTGGACTTTGAATTGACAAATGAATGGATTCGTACTTGGGCGTGTAACTTAGGATCCGTGTTGGATCCGTATTCTACAAAAATGAATGGATCCAGATCTATGTAGATCTGGTTTTGAATCCAGCCCATTGATAATCCTATACTTGGTTATCCTCTGATCAGTTTGGATGGGATGGAACATATTTCTAATAATTCTAGGCCTTTGAAAATACTATCTAGATTATCATGTTTTGCTTGAGAATCTTATTTTCTACATTGTGACGTTCCTCCTGATCTTTGGCGACACTTCATTAGTAGATGTGGGCTTTCTTGGTGCCTATTATGAACTTTTAAGTGACATAGTGGACCCCTGGAGGATGGATTTTTGTGGCTGTCATTTATTGCCTTGAAGGATTACTTGTATCATTCTTTGGTCACTCCAGAGAGAGAAAAATGACAGTTTTCAAGGAATCATCTTTATTTGTAGACGTTCTAATATTGGTGGCGATAGTGAAGCGGGCTATGAATTGTGATTGGAAAGGAGTTAGAAATTGTGTAAATGGAGAACATTCTCAATAATTGGGAAGCTTTTATGGATTGTGGTCCTCTAAAGGAGAGGAAAGTAAAACTTTGGTCCTCTCCCTCTTTGGGTTTTCTGAAGTTTAGTGTTGATGGTGCTGCTCGGGACAAGCTAGGTCTAGCCGATATTTGAGTACTTCGCACTTACAAAGGGGAAGTCACCAACATATTTTCTAGGCCTGTCAGAGTTAAAGAACTCAATGAAGCAGAGTTGTAAGCAATTTTGGGAGTGTTTTATAGTGGTGTTTTTGTTTGCAATAAGCTTGTTGTAGAAAGTGACTGGCCAATTCCATTTCTTGGTTTACTGCTGCTGCTACTAGCCCGTGGAAGTTTTTAGTTATATCTCAGTAAGACTAATTCACTGTCATCATTGATCTAATTGGAGTTCAATCATGTGGTTAGTCGGTATGTGGGATGACAGACTCTTTGGTTAGGATGGACAGGGTCTTTTTGTCACCCATCATTTTTAAGATTGTGATTATTTTAATCTTAATCTAATTTACCCGCAACCAATAAAAAAATTTCACAGTTTGCTTTGTAGAATGGATTCTTACAAATTATTTGGCTGTATTCAAGTCAATGACCTTACCAAAGGCTGAATGGAGGATACCGTTGAATGCTGAAGAGTTGCTAATGTTGGTGGCCACTGGTCATCAATTTCATGTCTGAAGTTCAATGTGGATAGCTTATTGGGATGTAATGGGGGTGCTGTGGGTATTTGTGGGGTTCAAAACTGGAGAAGATGATCTCTACGGGGATAATGGTAACTTTAGATTTGAAGAATATTGAGGTTTTTTTGATAAACTGTATGAGAAACCCTAATATAAGAAAGGGAAAAAAAAAAAGAAAAAAATTTTAGAGGAAAAGATTAGGGTTGGGCGGCCCTAGCCATCTCTCCTTTTGACATTTCCTAAAATTATGGAGGAGTCCCTGAATTTCCTACATTTACAGAACAAGCACAACTTCAGTTATTCTCCTTCTTTTTTTTTTTTGGGTTGGTTTTTATTTTTTGGTGGGGTGGGTGTAATATAGGAAAAAAAGAATGTGAGCTTCTACGTCATTGTTAAGTGGTGCTGCTTCATAATGGAGAACACCCTTGCGGTCAAAGAATGTTGTGCTTTTTGTCTGCCCTTTGTAGTCTTTCAGGCTGTACACTATGTACTCCAATTTTGTACGTACTGTTTCAGTGATTTGTACCAACTCCAGTAAATACATCATGGGACATTCTTGTAAGAAGTACCTCTCATGGATTGAGTGAGAGAGATTCTTTTTGCCACCACAGGGGACCTATACATCATATTGTTATGTTGACATACTATTTTTCTTAAAAGATTCTCTTGGATTCTTTCATTTTATTTGCTTTCATGGTATTAGAGACTCTAATATGAGGTTTATTAGACTGTAATATGAGGTTTATTCTTCCCACATTGGGTGTGCTCATATAGGGGGACATTTTTTTAGGACAAAGGAGTCTTTAGTGGTGAGCTTCTCCATGGCGGTAGAGTGGCTGGGTTTTGATGGAGTGAAAGAGTTGCTACCAGCTTGTAAAACGATTCGATAGTGGATATCTTAATGGAATAGTGGCTTTTGGATGGATTGCCATCCGAAAACGAAATCTTACTCTGGACAATCTTCGAATAAGAGGGAAAATCATTGTGAATGCTTGCTCAATGTGCTTAAAGGACGAGGAAAATATGGTCCACCTTCTATTGAGATGTAGATACACGGTGAACGTATGGAATTCAGTCATGAGTTGGTTTGGACGAAACTAGGTTCTACTGAAGCTCCTCCAAAACCATTTTGAGGAATGGAAATCCTGTAGTGGGCCCATGAAAGGAAAGGAAATGTGGAAGGTGTCCTTTCTGGCAGTCATTTGGCATATTAGGAAGGAAAGGAATAACCGATGCTTTGATGGAATATCTACAAATGAAGAGGTGCTGTGTGGTAAAGTTAAGTTTTCAATTGCTCAATGGGTGAAGACGAATCCTTTATTTAAGGACTACTCTGTGGATCAAATTATGGTTAATTGGAGAGAAATAGCTCTCTCTTAAGTAGGTTGTAAGTTTAGTTATTAGTTTTTTTGTTTGGTAGGTTGTTGTATCCTAGCTTTGGGTTTGTTCTGTACTCCTCTCGGCTAGTATAAATGTCTTATACTAGTTGTGGTTTTCAATGAAAGTTAAACTTAAAAAAAAAAAAGAAGAAGAAGAAGAAGAAGGTATCTTAAGGGAATAGAGTGTAAAATGATATTCCTCCTTAATTGTCATCCAATTTTGTGGTAATATCAAGGTTTTTAGGAAATGGTTTCAAATCATATAATATTTGCCAACATACTAATGGCGCTTGATATTCATAATAATGACAGCCTTTCATTTTGTTATTATTTTGTCTCCCCCTTTGACTGAACATATGGTTATGGAAGTAGGAACCAACTTCCACCATGATGTGTCAGTCTGCCAGACATATTTCTGGTTTTGAGATCGTTCAGTGTTTGTGAGCATAGGGCGGTGGGTGTTTTGAGTGTGTGTTTGCATGCATGTGTTTTTGGGGGGTTTAGGCATATGCACGTTTGTGTATGTTTGTCTACATATGAGTATCATGTATTTGTGCTTTGCATGTATGAGTTTTTGTGGGTGCGCTCAAACACGAGTGTCAGGCATGTGAAATAAACATATATGAACTGCATACACCATCCACCATCCACTATTGCTAGTAGTTGATGCTATTATTAATTTTGTGTAGATACAATGGCGTGCTCTTGATGAAATAAATGCTGGAGTTTGTGATGGTATGACATATGAAGAAATAAAGAAAAACATGCCTGAGGAGTATGAGTATGGATATCCATAGAAACTTTCTTGTCCCTCTTTCTTAAATTTCCTTTTTTGTTTAGTTTCTTTCCCTTTTTTAGTTTTTTGGCCTATGTGCTATCATCATATTTGCATCACTTCTAGTGATAAAATGTTAACCAACTAAATAACTTCTCTAGGTTGTGTAAGTGTATGCACACTCGCACATGCAAGCATGCGTGCGTTCATGTGCATATGTGTTTAAAGAGCACATTAAGACAAAATAAATATTAGTCATGACTTTTGAAGCATAAGCCTATAGATAGAACTGATTTTTTGTTTTCTAGTCAAACTTGATCATATATTTTTTTCTTATGCCATTCCTTAAATATGTAATTTTTTTCATTTTATTAAAGCTCAGCAAAAAATAAATGATCACATAAAAATATCACTTAAAAGGCCTTGTGAATAAAAAAAAAAAACTTGAGGCGGCACTTTGATCCTTTGATAAAAGTGCAATAGCAGTACTTATTTCACTTTTCCATTTGCATATTATCATCCAAAATTTTATATAAAAAAAGTGAAAATATGCTCAGAACTTGGGTTGCTGTTTATATATATTTGATTTGGTGTACTTTTGATCTACCTATGGGTTAATAATATCAAGTGAAGTACATAGCTTATGAATATTATTGTAAGCCACAATATGTGCACTTCACCTTTCACCCCATCTTACTTCTAACACTCGCTAACCCTATAAATTGGAACCAGATGATTTGACAATTCACTTATTTGGACTGTATCTGCTATTGGATTCTCAATTAAAGGAAAATCACATAGTTAGCGATTGTTAAATTATGATTTGTTAATTCAAATTTAGATAAGTCCATGGTTTTGATTTTTATTGGTATTTATTAAAATTTTATTCAAATGCTAGAGAACGCATTAGATTGGAGGTACAAGAGAGCAAACAAAAGGCAAGGGTATGAGTGCCATTCCTAACACGACAAACACAATGAATACATAAAACGAAACTGCACAAGATAGGATCACTGTGAGAAACATCACAAAGCACCGCTTCACAAACTAGAAACTGCTGGTTGTATCCTGTTCCACAGAATCTTAGTCTTAAGTGGTTCAATGGCCCATCTGGTTTTGGAAAACATTGCATGGAACGATGCTGATCAAGGAGGGTTGGGGGATGAATAGGTTTGAATGTGGACAACAGGTTGGCCAAATAAATTTTCAATAAAATAAATTAGCTTTAGATATGAAGTCTCAAAGCTTAGTGCTTTTATCTTGTGCAGGTTTTTCATGATTAAGTTGAATGATAAATGGTGTTTGGATTGTGTCAAATTGGGCTTGGTGCTAATTCACATGGTGGTGGTGGTGGTAGAAAGGATCTCCTTTTTACCTAAAATAGCTTTTTCATTTATCTATCTTGTCATACCCTGCCCAACTTAGCATGATATTGTCAGCTTTGATGCACGTGTGCGCACAAGGGCATCCCAGGTGGTCACCCATCCCAATATTGCTCTTGCCTAAGCATGCTTAACTCCAAAATTCTTTTGTGATCTGGGGTCGTACGACTTTAAAACGGTCATGTTGAGTTAAGATGGGTTTGACTTTTAAGCCCAGGGATCTGGACGCTCCCTTACTGACGTAGGACTTGTGTAATTCTATCCATTGCAAACCTATGTGCTACAGGATCATCATCATCATCATCATCATCATCAAAGCCTTATCCCAACCATATTGGGGTCGGCTACATGAATTCTGTTTTTCCATTCCGTTATATTTTGAGCTAAATCTTTCGATAAGTGAAACTTCTTCAAATCTGAATTAATGACTTCCATCCATGTTTTTTTCGGCCTGCCCCTACCTCTTGATGGGCCGTCCACCTGTACAGCCAAACTTTTTCTCACCGGTACCATTACTGGCCTACGTTCAACATGCCCAAACCATCTTCAACGGGTTTCTCTAATCTTATCCCTTATTAGTGCTACATCTGAATATTCTCGAAAGCACTCATTTCTAATTTTATCTTTCCTAGTTTTACCACACATCCACCTAAGCATTCTCATTTCCGCTACATCCATCTTATGAATATGTGTCTTCTTAATTGGCCAACATTCTGCTCCATATGTCATAGCTGGTCTAACCACTGTCCTGTAAAATTTTCCCTTCAATTTTGTTGGCATTTGTCTATCACAAAGTACTCCCGAAGCTAGTCTCCACTTCAGCCATCCAGCTCTTATCATATGCTCCACATCTTCGTCAATCTCCCCATCCTTACTAATCATCGAGCCTAGGTACCGAAAAGAATCTTTACGTGGTATCTCATGGGTTTCAATTTTGACAGTGGTTTCAACATTTTGTATATGTCCACTGAAATTGCAATCCATATATTCTGTCTTTGTACGACTTATTTTAAAGCCTCTAGATTCTAATGCCCTCCGCCATCTCTCAAGCTTTGCATTTACACCCTCTCTTGATTCATCCACCAATACTATATCATCTGCGAACAACATACACCATGGTACTTCTTCTTGAATATGCACAGTTAACTCATCTATAATTAATGCAAAGAGATAAGGGCTTAAGGATGATCCCTGATGTAAGCCTATAGTCACGGGAAATCCACCCGTTTCTCCACATGTGGTTTTCACATTTGTTATTGCACCTTCGTACATATCCTTTAAAATTTCAATGCAACCTCTTGGGACATTCCTTTTCTTTAAGACCCACCAAATTAAACTCCTCGGTATCCTATCATAGGCTTTTTCCAAATCGATAAAGATCATATGTAGATTTTTCCTCTTTGCTCGGTATTTTTCCATTAATTGCCTAAGTGAAAAGATAGCTTCCATAGTTGATCTCTCTGGCATAAAACCAAATTGATTTTCAGAAATCTTGGTCTTCTTTCTCAGTCTTTGCTCCATTATTCTCTCCTCTAACTTCATAGTATGACTCATAAGTTTAATCCCTCGATAGTTACTACAATTTTGTATATCTCCTTTATTCTTATATATAGGTACTACAATGCTTCTTCTCCATTCATCCGGCATTTTCTTTGTTACAAGTATCTTATTGAATAGTCTACATAACCAACTTACCCCAACCTGTCCTAAGCATTTCCATCCCTCTATCGGAATACCATCTGGGCCTGTTGCCTTTCCTGTTTTCATTCGCTTCAATGCTTCATTCACTTCCAGCTCCTTAATTCTACGGAGAAAAGTATGCTCTTGTGATAAAGTATCCTCTTTAACTATTGTATCGCCCAAATGTTCTTCATTTAGAAGTTTGCTAAAATATTCCTTCCACCTTTCTTTAATATCGTTATCATTCACCAAAATATTTTTCCCATTGTCCTTGATACATTTGACATGATCTAAGTCCCTACTTTTCTTTTCTCTTATTTTTGCGAGCTTAAAAATATCCTTTTCTCCTTCTCTTATTCCCAACCTATTATAGAGGTCATCGTATGCTTTGAACTTTGCATTACCTACTACTTTTTTAGCTTCTTTCTTTGCCTTTGTATACAGCTCAAAATTTTCTACAGCTCAAAATTTTCCATACTCTTAGTCCCCTGCCAAACTTTGTAGCAATGTTTTTTCTGTCGAATAACTTCCTGAACCTCCATACTCCACCACCATGTTTCTTTATTAATATGCCTCTTCCCTTTTGATTCTCCAAATACCTCCTTTGCAATATTCCTAATGCAATTAGCCATTTGATTCCACATTACTGTAGTTTCTCCTTCAAGATTCCATTCTCCTTTCTCAATCATTTTGTCCTTAAATATATTTGCTCTTTCCCCCTTTAAATCTCTCCACCTTGTTTTAGGGTCCATTTTGTTTACTACTGCTCTCTTTCTACTTCTAATGCAAATATCTAAAACTTCGAGCCTATGTTGTGTAGTCAAACTCTCTCCTGGAATAACCTTGCAATCTTTACAAGCCAATCGGTCTTGTTTTCTAGCTAGAAAAAAATCTATCTGACTCCTATTATTCCCACTTTTATATGTAATTAAATGCTTATCTCTCTTTTTAAAGTAAGTATTTGCTACTACAAGATCAAATGCCACTGCAAAGTCTAATATAGTATTTCCGAATTCGTTCTTTTCTCTAAATCCATGCCCTCCATGCACTCTCTCATATCCTCTATTATTTCTTCCTATATGCCCATTTAAATCCCCTCCAAGGAAAATCTTATCACTATTTGGGATTTCTCGCATTAAATTATCCATCTCCTCCCAAAATTGTCTTTTTACACTTTCCTCTAATCCTACTTGGTGAGTATATGTACTGATGACATGAATTATGTCTTCCTCTAGCACTAGTTTAATTGCTATAATTCTATCACCAAACCTCATTACCCCCACAATTTTCTCTTTCAAATCCTTATCTACAACTATACCCACTCCATTTCTTGTATTACTCTTTCCTGCATAGAAAAGCTTATACCCATCCGTGAGCTCCTTAGCTTTATTCCCTTTCCACCTTGTCTCCTGTATACAAGCCACACTAATTCTTCATCTTTTCATTATCTCAACCAACTCCATGCTCTTGCATGTCAAGATTCCTATATTCCAAGTAGCAAGTCTTTCCCATTCCTCATCTTCTTCTCATGGACTAACTTCTTTAACCACACTAGCCAAAAGTCATGCGGTAGCCCTAGCACACTTTTCACTGCAGTCGGGCGACGCTGCAATGCGTTGCTTAAAGCGGGGAACGCCCTAGCCTTATCGTGAAATATTATGTTCTCAGAAAACTTATGTGCTACAGGATACTCTTACAAATACCGCTCTTCAAGATGGCCACAATCGTATGGATCTTACACTCTCCCACACCGAGAGACAACCATCCTCGGCTTTGATACCAATTGTCACAGCCCCTGCCAACTCAACATGATATCATCTGCTTTGGCTCACGTGCGCGTATAAAGACTTCTCAAGTAGTCACCCATTCCGGTACTACTCCTGCATGAGCACACTTAACTCTGGAGTTCTTATGGGATCCGGGGCTGTACGGCTTTAAAATGCGTCATGCTAAGTAAAGATGAGTTTGACTTATAAGCCTAGGGATCTGGACACTCCTTTGCTGATGTAGGACTCCTATAATTCTATACATTGCAAACTTAGGTGCTGGACAACACCCTTACAGACGCCCTTCTTCAGGGGGGCCTCAATCGTATGGATCTTATATGTCTAAACTAGGACTTTGTTGAACACTGATGGTGCATCATTGTGGTGAATGAGGGTTGAGTTTTTGGATTCTTTAATACACTCACAGAAACCCATAATAAAATTCTTTCCTTGTTTTGGTTTGATTTGGTTTTTTAGTAAGGCATACACAAGTGCAAATCACCTTTTCTTACTGTAGTTAATAATAGTGCAATTGTAGAAGGAATGCTTGTCTACCCTCCACAAATTGCATTTGTTGGGATATTTGAAAATTTATCTCTCAAAGCATTTGGACACCTCAAATTGCAGCTGCTAACTCATTCAAGGATGGTGCTTTGCAAGTTGGCGTTAATTCTCATTTCATTGACTTTGATTTCTTTTCATCTATGTTTTTTTTTTTGCATGCCTAGTTCCAAATGATCACTCTCGTGCTAGATGCTTTTCAGCTCAGATTTATTAAACATTTGTATTGTTTGGATGTGTGCAAAGTTCAGAAGTACATGACAAAATCTTAATCAACTCTCTGTTTTATCTACTAAATACTTGTCACACATGTTGTTTTGAGCTATCTGTAACTAAAGGGGATTATTTCCGACTCTCTTGTTGCAGATCTCGTAAGAAAGACAAGCTGAGGTATCGCTATCCTCGTGGAGAATCATACCTTGATGTCATTCAAAGGTTTGCTGTTCATAGTGTTACGATTAGGATTAGCCACACAACTAACTGGATCTCTTAGAAAGACTGCCAATCTTGTGTAGTGAGATTTTTATGACATCTTTATATGCAGATTAGAGCCTGTGATTATTGAGCTCGAGCGACAGCGTGCACCTGTTGTGGTCATCTCTCACCAGGTTATGTGAATTATTAAACTTTTCAAGTGTACTTTGATGGTCCAAGGAACACTCACATGGTAGTAATGAAGTGGCTTGTACTTCTATTACTAGTGATCTTCAAATGTTGACCCCCACCACGAGTTGGTCGCTTTCAAGATAGCCTAGAGACAATTTTGAGCTTTTAAGAATGATTAGTTAACAACATAACATAGCCAGTGGCTTAGATTATAGGCATTTCTTGAATGGTTATTATCATTTGTAGTGAGAGGTAGTGTACCCCATTCAGTGGTTCAGGCCTCAAACTGAAAACTTTTCGAATCAAACAATTAACAGTTCTATTCGCCATTGTTCGTGAAAAATAAAACGCCTGATTTGCGGCAGTTTGCAGCAAAAGAGAACTGAAGAATCAAAGGCTGATGGGGCATTGGAAATGGAGAAGTTAAAGTCTTACCTAATGCTTTTAGTCCTCAGTTACACATTCTCCATGGTTGAGCACATGTTTTTGACTGCTAGAACTCAAAGACAAAGGTGTTCGGTCACTGGTACCACTTGAAGTTGTAACGTTTCCAACTGCAATAGAGAATCTAGACTCCACTCAAAGATGAAAACATGGAAAAGGGAAGCTTCTTGTGTCTCACCTTCTCTCTCGGTTTCTCTCTCTTCAGCCGTACAGTTGGGAAAAAGGAAAAGTTGCCCCTTTGACCTTTCCTTCTTGTCTCTCTTTCTTAGCTGTCGTGTGTACAATAGATTATTATTATTTTTATATATAGGCTAGAGTCTTATCCTCCATGATGACCTAACATTGTAGTAGTCTACGCCATATATATATATACATATATATATAGAGGAGAATATTAGTATGCATCCATCCCTCACCATAGGATGAGAGACACTTCCTTATTTGGATATATTAATGTGCAAAAGACCAAAAGCGTATGAAAAAGAGGAATGCTCAAGTACAAATAGGGAAAGCCATGTAAGCATCCCTCACCCTATGGTGAGGGAAGGATGCATACTAATATTCTTCATATATATATATGATGGAAAAGGGAAGTTTCTCGTGTCTCACCCTTTCTCTTGGTTTCCCTCTCTCCCTTCAGCCGTACAGTTGGGAAAAAGGAAAAGTTGCCCATTTGACCTTTCCTTCTTGTCTCTCTTTCTTAGCTGTCATGTATACAATAGATTATTATTATTTTATATGGGCTTGAGTCTTATCCTCCATGATGACCTAACATTGTAGTAGTCTATGCCATATATATATGACTTGGGGACTGGGTTTCCAATCTACACAGTTGAAAAGTTATGAAGCTAGGTTTGTGTAAAACATAATTGATAAAGTGGTGGACCTTTCTGCCATTAAAATTAAATTTCCGTTACTACTAATTTGATGGCTTACAATTTTAGGAGATTTAAATCTAGCTTATGTTTTTGTTACCACCATTGTTTTAAAAAAAATTATCATAAAAAAAGATGTAATTTGGACCTAGGAAAGTGAAGTCATAGTTAATTTCATTAAATTATATATTTGAACTATTCCATCGAACATGTTGAGTTCGAACTATGAATTAACCAAATAAGGAAACAAACTAAATGAACCTACCTCATCGAATTTTCGAATTGAGATTAAGTGTTGAATTGAGAACTATGACTTTGAATGTGAATTATTCAAACTACAAACTTGGTAACTATGGTCTACCTATGGTGGGGTATATATCTTAGGCAGTTCCTTCACGTGCACACATGCCATGGTTGCGGTCCCGTGGAAGTGTGGTTTTACTTCATTTCCCAGCTGATGTTGATGCACCTTTTGCGTTAATGTGGATTTATGAATGGAAGTTTGTTTACCTCTTTATTATGATTCATCTCATGCAGGCGGTACTGAGAGCACTCTATTCATACTTTGCAGACAGGCCTCTGCAGGAAATCCCCCATATTGAGGTAGTCAGTAATAGCATTGGGTTTTTTTTTACTCTTTCTGCATTTAGTGGTCAAACAATTGAATGAAGGATGGTATCAGACTATCAGTGGTACTTCCTCCCCTCCCATTGAGGTTGCTTTTTCAACCCCAACTCAACTGAAATGGGTGAAAGGAAAAGGGAAAACAATGACACATTCTGATAAATTTTGTGTGAAAATTTCAGGTACCACTTCATACCATCATCGAGATACAAATGGGGGTTACTGGTGTACAAGAGAAAAGATACAAACTCATGGACTGAACTTTGAATATGAAACCAAAAAATAGGAGGGTAAGCTGGTAAGGTCCTTGTTTATCCTAATTCTTTTTTTTGTCAAGAGAATGCAGAGCACAGGAACTGCAACTGCGTTATTTGTATCAAACTCACTACCTATCAAGGTCGCATACATAGGAGCAATATGACAAATGTTGACATGATTTGGTGTTCCTAAATTCTGAACAAAGTAAAATAAGGGTAAGCCGGTAAGGTCCTTGTTTATCCTAATATTCAATTTTATTTTTTTTTTCAAGAGAACGTAGAGCACAGGAACTGCAACTGCATTATTTGTATCAAACTCACTATCTATAAAGGTCTCATACATTGGAGCAATATGACTAACATTGAAATGATTTAGCGTTCCTTGAAATTCTGAAATGACCTTGAAGGCTTGGACACGATGTGTTCATTGCCACTTTCATTACTACTGCTTTCATTGGTGATCTGACCATAAACCTTTTGATTGACTGTGCACTTCGTTCCAAAGATACGTTTCTGAGAGTTCACTTTCTGCTTTGGCATATATATTAATCTTTTGACAGGTGATTCTCCTTCATCTTTGTAGGTTCACTCATCTCCTTTTTCTCTGAAAAATTTCTTGACAACTTCATTAAAGCTTGATTCATCACTGATTTTGTCTTGTGATTAATCCTAAAAAGTAGTCATTTGGCGTTGGGGACACTAATTGGATCATTTCCCTGGTTGATTACACTTTTCACAGTTAGAGACTGATGTGGGGTGTGTGGATTTATGGATTTGTCCTTGGCATTGCTTGCACCTCTAGTTTGCTTGACTTGGGCAACACACCCGAATCACAACTTATTATTGTTATAATTATTATTATTATTATTATTATTATTATTCATAACATTGCTGCTCATGAGAAATACAGGCAATCCATCACCCTTGCAAAAAAGGAGGGTATGCATTTTACCTACTACAAACACAAACCAAGAAAGAGCCTTGAACATCACCCCCTTGGCTGATAGCCTGGCATGAACAAAATCCACCAATAAAAAGGAAAGCACCTTTATCTCCTTGAAATAGAACTGAAACTTCTATAGAGGCAAGGTGCCTGATGACATCCATGAGATGGCTTTTGTTGAGTCATTTTCCACCACTAACTTGGAATGAAAAGAAGAAGTGTATAAATGTAGCTCTTCTAAGATAGCCAACACTTCCATTTCATTAGACTTTATACATCCCACAGGCTTTGAGAATAAGGCTAATACAATGCCATCACAGAGAACTCCCCCAATTCCCACGGGACCTGGTTTCCTTTGGCCGCACCGTCCATGTTAAACTTCAACATGCCTGGGATAGGAGGGATCCAAGAAACTAATTTCTTCACCTTAACAACTCCACTATAAAGGCAAGCCTCCCTGACTTTTAACTTAAAAGTCCACCCTGGTGGAAACCCTCTTGGTGACAGTTACGACTTATGGTAGTGGGTTGCTGGGATTTCCCCTGGGCAGATCTTTTCCATGAGTAAAAAACATTCAAATTGACTATCTACACTACAAACATCAATAAAAGAATGAAAACAGAGTTCTAAAATGATGGAATTTAACTATTAGAATAGTAACAAACCTCATCTCCTTGTAGAGAGCTTTTCATAATTGAAAATTTGACAGTTGACTTGAAAGTTATAATTGTTGGAAGGTAGGGTGTATGTCAGGGACGTTGGTTCAATTTCTTTTGATCTTGATGTTCCATGTAAATTATCTGTATCCTGTTGTACATTGGTTCTTATAAATTTCCTGTTTCGTATTCATTCTGAAATCTGTCCCTTTTTTTTTTCTTTCTTTCTTCCCGGATTGTTAATCTCTCCTTGTTATTCTACACAAACTTCGCATATGCTTATAAGCTTCATGTACTCCATCTTGGTTTTGCATTTCCCAACATGTAGTTCCTTTAGTCGAAATAGTAGCACTTAGATAACTGCACATCCTTTTATAGATAACTGCATATCCTTCCATCTATTGGCAACTTTACTACCTTGCATATATGGATGACAATGGGCACGGACAGGTATGGGTTTAAGCAGGCCCGGACCAGACTACAATTGGCATGTTCTTTGACGGGTTGTACTGTCTTGTGATGCCAAACCTGCTTTATGACAGGTATTGGAATCTATTTATGATATGGTTTCTATCAGTTATTGGGATCTTCTATTTGTGTTAGTATGGTAGCTTTTATTATCGAATGATCTGGAATTTAACTATCGAGAGCCAAGAGAGGGGTGCCACTATTATTGGATCATTTCATCAAGATGATTTACTTGGTCCAGAGCAATCAAGAAGCCCAAACTTTTTGTCAGCCAAACTAAGTTGCTTTGTCTAGAGAAGCTAGCTTACCTGGATTTAGAAAAAAGTTTTTTGTTTACTGGTGATTTCAGTAGAAGGCTTTTTCTTAGGACCTGTTTGTTCATGCAATTGGGTTGCTAGGATTGTAATTCTCTGTGATTAAAAGATGAAGAATACATATGAATATCCAAAAATGAACCCTCCTCTTAGATTTATTTTTTAGTTCATTTTGAGTTTGCTTGCATATACTTCATCTTAAGCTCCTCTTCTTCATTTTTTCTCGAGTCCTCAGTTGATTCTCTGAAACACCCAAGGTTGGGGCATGCATTGTGCTTGCAATTAGGGCCATTAATCTTGTGAACATCATGACTACCCATCTTAGTTATGGGTCTTGAATTTGATGCCTTTTTTCTTCATTCATTTCTAGATGGTGGATCTCATGTAATGACCCCCTGTGGTCATATGGGTCATGTAACTGTCTGTCCCTGCCCTTGCACTGGCCTGGGCCGCTTGTGGTGCACATGCTTCAGTGTACAAGACCCAGTCCATTTGATTTTTTTAATCCTGCTCGTTTGCTTCTCTAATAAGACAGCCGATTTTAGTACCTGTACGTGACTAAGATTTCTAATCCAGCCTTTTCTAGTTTTGTCTATAGCTAGTACGCGGTGCGACCCAGTTCAGGAGAGTGTCTCATGGATGGGTGTCCCCCATAATCATTAGCTCGTTTTTTAACTAATAAGATTCTTTTGCTGACTTGGAATGTGATGATGGGGTCCAACATCCTCTTATCGGTATTCAAAATCGAATCCACTGACTAAATTTGTTCCTTTTTGACCAACCCTCAAAAAGCTGAGAGAAAGCCTCAAAGCGTTTTACATTTGTTGGTACTCCTTTTTTCCCAACTTTTGGGTTGGTGAGCTGATCTTGGCCGTCGTTCTGATTGGCCCCACTTTAGATGGGTTGCAATCTAAAGGCCCTCAACGAGGAGTGCCTCAGGTAATATGAAGACCTGGTGTGGTGGACCGAGGGGGATTATTATCACCTAGAGATAAAGGTCCCTAATCTATCAATCAACCTGTAAAAGTACCCATATAGCCTTCTGTTGATTGGTACTTTTCGTAGACCGAAATGATACACAGCTGAAAAAAGTCAAACTTTTCTATTCCTCGGGATCCATCTCCATTTAAAACTAGTAAATGACGTTGCCGTCTCCTTCACGTGACTTTTGTAATTTTATTTATAGTGGAGGGAAGAGAGCTCGAGATTGGTATGCATCTTCCACACCTTTGTAACGGCTATCTACGTCCTTCACGGGTTGCCTGGCATCATCCAACGACCCATGAACCATGGTATAAGAAATCTCCTTTTCTCACTCCATTTTGATTGTCCAGTCTATAAGTACGTCTTGGCCCCATATAAGAATAATAATAATAATAATAATAATGATTTAACCATTAAGAATGAATCTGATCTCCTTTTTTATCATATTTTCAAATTTATCAGATTATCAAAATATAATTATGCTTCATAGGGGTGGACCAAGTAGTGGCATGTGGGTGCACTCGCACCTGTCACACCATAATATGCTTATAAATTTGATACAAAAATCTTAGGTCTAATACCAAAAATCCATTGAAAATCATGGGCCTACACTCCAAATCTATATAAAATTTTTTAATTTGCTCTAAAAAACAAACTAGCTATTATAGTGCACAACCCTTAAACAAAAATCTTGGATCCACTATTGCCCTGGTACAACTGTTAGGGGATTTAGCCCCACCCACCGCTTTCAAATTTTAAAAACTTCTTCCAAATGTTGAAAAATATTAATTTTTCTAAATTTTCCTCCCCAATTTTTTTTTTATAGTTACATATAGCCCCCCAAGGAGAATTTCTTGGGTCTGCCCATGATGCTGTGATAGTATTGCTACTGACATGGAGTTGATCATGCGTTCCATTTTTATATTAACTAAAATTTTAGAATATATATTATTAAATGGGTTGACATTAAATTTGAACCCTTTAAATTATCATTAAGTACATGATATTAACTGTTGACCCAACCATGATTAATGTGACAGCTTTTTCTGCTTCGTGGGCCTTTTAAAATGGGCCCATCAAAGTGGTGTACACAGATTTGGTTTCTATATTTGATTGAATTGCTAGCTTGCATGCAAGACACATAATACAACAATCTCCAAGAGAGATTCTTGCTAACCTCACACGTAATAGTGGCGTGGACAATTAATTAGGCGCCAATGAGTGACCAAACCCGGAATTCCATCCGTTATCCACGTCATGTTTCCCGAGATAGGTTCCTTGTCCAGTTACATCCTCTACTCTTCAAAG
Source organism: Sextonia rubra (assembly GCA_037013555.1). Classification (NCBI taxonomy): domain Eukaryota; kingdom Viridiplantae; phylum Streptophyta; class Magnoliopsida; order Laurales; family Lauraceae; genus Sextonia; species Sextonia rubra. The sequence continues at coordinate 49,222,494 of JASUAD010000013.1, read as the reverse complement.
TTGCTCTCCTACACCTCTCTTTTCCTTGCTGCCTCTGCTTCTACTAGGGCCAGTAGAAGAAAGCTGTAGCATTGCAGCATGTCTACTCCTCCACCTTCCTTCTCCTCCGATCTCCACAGTCAGGATCCAAACACTTACCATTACAATAGCAGGACCGTGATCTTCGCTGTCGCAGCCCTACTCTCAATAATCTCCTTTGTGTTGCTGCTCCATGTCTATGCCAAGTGGTGGTTCATCAAGCACTCTCCTTCGAGGAGATTGTCGCCGTTCGTCTCTGATCGGCCTATTCAACACCTTAGCGTAGATTTAGAGGGTGATGCCGAAGCGGGCACCGGTTTGGATGCTTCTGTTCTCGCTTCCTTGCCCATTTTCGTGTACAAATCAGATGAGCATAAGGGTGCAGAGGAGTGTGTGATTTGCTTGAGCGCGTTGGTGGATGAGGAGAAAGGCAGGATTCTGCCCAAATGCCGGCATGTGTTCCATGTTGGGTGCATTGATATGTGGCTGCATTCGCATTCGACGTGCCCGGTTTGTCGAGCGTTAGTGTTGCCGGGTGAGGAAGCAATGGATGTGTCTTCTATTGTCACGGTGGAGGAGGTAAGCCATGACCCACCACTTGAAACATCATCATCGTCCCATGAGCAGGCTGTGATGACAGAAGAGAGTTGTGAGATTGTGGTGGAGATAGAGATACCGCCGGATTTGGAGAGTCAAATGCAGAAAGACAGTTGTTCTGGTTCTCTGTCCTCGTCCTTGTCCTCGTCCTCGTCCTCGTCCTCGTCCTCGTCCTCATCATCTTTGGGTTGTTCTTTGAAAAGAATGTTGAGCTGGAATAGAAGTGAAAGTAAGGTCTTTCCTTCTACAGATGGGAATGGGAATGGGAATGGGAATGGGAATGGGAATTGATGATGTTGGGGAAACAATTTGGAGAAGTATTCGTCCATTTTCTGTGTATGTTTGTGAATTACTTAGTTTTTTATTTTTTATGATGTTTTGGCTGCTGCTTACTGATGTTGGGGGTAATAATGGGTGGTCAGATTGGTTTGGGTTGATGCTGGGTTATGATTTGGGACCCAACTCAAACCCGGCCTGAATCTTAAGCGGGCTGGATACACAACTCGGATGCAACCTGAATTAGTAGGTTAGGTCCAGGTCAGGTTCAGAAAACGGATGTAATGAGTTAGGTTGGGTTGAGTTTTCTAGTCTTCACGTTCAAGTACTACTGCAGATGGAATTTGAACCCACCCTTTTTTTATTTTTACCAGTGTAAATATTAAAATATAAACTCTTTACCCACGGATCTGGCTGCAAACATGAATGGACACTCCATGGGTGAAACATGGTCCAGAATTTTGACAAACGGAATCACTACCTTTTCTTTTGCCAAAGTTTGCCTAGTGGCCAAGTGAGACGGATGTAACTTGCTTACCTGGGGATTGATCATTGGGTGAAGCTGCGGAGCAAGTGTCTCATCCTGAGCCACAGCCCTATTATTCCCAATGGAATCACTACGTTTAAAATGGCTAAACTGTTACTAATTCATCAACTCCTGATTGGACTGTTGGGCGGGCCGGTTCCAATCAGCGTGCAGAATGTACATGTGCCACCCGTATGGTGATTTTAAGTCTAGAATGTGTATGGTGGTTTCAGTCCCGTATGCGCTCAATTCTCGTCCTGGGAGTAATGCTTTTTAACCAATAAAAAGCTGTATGATGTGTAAGACGGGCCTGTTGTTGCATCGACCGTCAACTGCACCCATGATGGATAGGCCACCAGGAAATTTCAGTGACTTAACTGCGTGGAAAGTCCGATGATAATAAATCATTCGTCCCTTGCCATCTGCAATAGAAAAGACCACTTAAAAATTCCTAATTATTGGATTTCTGAGAGAAAAGAACCAAAGGTAATGAAGTCTTATGACTTCATGAAATGGTCTACCGTTTCATTCACGTCGGCCTCAAGTCCAAGTCAGACGGTGGAAACCAACTGAGCACCATAGGTCAGCTGAAAATGAGAAGAAATCATGAAGCTATTCAAAGATGGGCAATATGATGGTCAGCTTGTGACGCACATTTAGATAAATTTATATCAGCGAGGAAACTAAATGCAAAGGTCTACTTTTGAATAAAGTTAGGAAAAAAAAGGGCCCTTGTATTATCCTGACCCTTATAACAATATTAAATTTTGATAGAATTTTAGTAACTATAGAGTTTGCAACAAATTTGACCCAACACAGATGAAGAAATTTATATGAGTGTAAAAATGGGCATCATGCCAAATGATGGGATGAAAATAGTGTAGAAGGGGTTGCTCTTGCTGGAGAAGATTTTCTGAGATTGAGTAAAGCAGGGGCATCTTATGTTGACGACCCATTTAGATGATAGCTGATCCGGATTGGTGAGGACTGCCTGCGCTGTAGTCAACCGCCAAATTTGAACAGAATCCAGCACCGTCTCAGTCAAACACGCTATTGCATTTCCTACACGCCATTTTTCTCTAGTGCTCTCTGTGTACTGTAATGGCGGAAGACTAAAAATTCTTCTCTCTCAAGTCAACCTCCATCCCATCTTTTCTGTACTCCTTTTTATTTCTCATAGAGCTCTTCCCTCTCAAATCATTTCAGCATACCTCTTCTCTGTCTATTCTCATAACTCTGCCCTCTTTAGTTCCCAAGTCTCCCCAGAATGAGATTTCCACTCACTGTGTTTCGGTTCCTTTTCATGCTCTCCCTCTTCAGTTCAAGCTCAGCTTCAGCTCAATGCCTTGAAAGCCACAAATCCTCTTTGCTTACCCTCTTCGGCTCTGCCCCGCCTACTCCTTCTTGGACACCCAACACCGACTGCTGCTTTTGGAAGGGCGTCAGGTGTGACGGCGCAGGTCATGTGACGGTCCTAGACCTCACAAACTGTTCCATCAGAGCCTCCATCAACTCCACCTCCTTAACCACTTTGTCAAGTCTCACAAGTCTCAATCTTTCTCTCAATTTCTTTGATTCTTCCATCCCAGTTTCTCTTAGTGGCCTCTCGAGGCTGACGCACCTCAATCTCTCTAACTCAGGCTTCAAAGGCCCTGTCCCGGTCGAGATTTCTCGCATCAAGAGTCTGGAGTCGTTAGATCTTTCCACCCCACCCTTCACAAGTTACTTCTCTCTTCGTTTCCTCAGCCTTGATTTTGGGTATGTGGTAGGGAACCTTTCTTTGCTGAGGGAACTCTATCTGGATAGCGTGGATATCTCTTCACCCGTGCCTGAATCATTGGTACGTTTAGCCCATCTCAGGGCCCTCCGTCTTAGTTACTGCAATTTGACTGGACAATTCCCTTGGAAGATCTTTCAGCTGCAGAATTTAGAGACTCTTCATCTGTCGGGCAATCCGCTTCTCTCAGGTACTTTGCCTGAATTTCCTTATGTTAGCAAGTTACGAATCTTCTCAATTGTAGACACGAGTTTTCATGGGGAATTGCCGAATTCTTTTGGTAATCTAAGATACCTGCAAAGATTGCAGCTCAAGGGGTGTAATTTCTCGGGGAGGATTCCATTTTCATTGGGCTTGATCACCCAACTTGTATATTTGGACGTTTCAATGAACAATTTCAATGATGAAATCTCGTCACTTGGAAACCTTACACAACTTGTATACTTGGATATTTCGTCCAACAATTTTGATGGAGAGATTCGGTCACTTGAGAACCTTACAGGACTCGTACACTTGGACCTTTCATCAAACAAGTTCAGCGGTTCGATTCGATCTCTCAAGAAGCTTACCCAATTGGTGCACTTAAGCCTTTCATCAAATTGTTTTTCTGGTAGGATTTCGTCCCTGAGTTCACTGAAGAATGTTGAGGAAGTAGCCCTTTCAAATAACAATTTATCAGGTGGAATTCATTCATCTTATGTAGAGGGCCTTTTAAATCTGAGAGAGATTGATTTGCAAAACAATTCACTCCATGGAAAGATCCCATCATCTTTGTTTAGGCTTCCATCACTGCAGTACTTAGATCTCAGCCACAACCAATTTTGCGCTCTCCCTAATGAATTTGGTGATGTTTCTTCACCATTGAAGTCACTTGATTTGAGCAACAATCAGCTGCAAGGGCTGATTCCAAGGTCATTCTTTCAACTCATAGGCCTAAATAGGGTCATACTTTCTTCCAACAATTTCACGGGCACCATAGACTTGTCTGTGCTCCAAAATTTCAAAAACCTCACTAGTCTTGATCTTTCAAATAATAGATTGTCAATCAATACTAGTGGTATCAACACCTTTCCTCAACTTGGTCACCTGAAATTGTCTTCTTGTAACCTTACAGAAATTCCTAATTTTCTTAGAAACCAGTCAAAATTGTTTGCTCTAGACCTTTCCAACAATAACATTGAAGGTGAAATACCCAATTGGATATGGAAGATCGGAAATTGGTTTTTGAATTATCTGAACCTTTCTCACAACGTGCTATCTGGTCTAGAGCTACCTTCTGTTGATCTTTCCTTGAGCCGTTTAACTGTGCTTGACCTTCATTCCAACAGGCTTCAAGTGTCAATGCCAATTCCACCACCCTACACGCTCATTCTAGATTACTCACACAACTACTTCACAGATGCAATCCCAGCAAACATCTCTCTATACCTTAGTTCTGCCATTTTTTTCTCGCTTGCCGGGAATCATATTAGAGGAGAAATCCCTTCATCAATTTGCGATGCTAGCAATTTGGAAGTCCTTGATCTATCAAACAACCACTTGCAGAGCTCCATTCCTCATTGTTTGGGTGAGTTGAACAATCTTCGAGTATTAAATCTTGGGAAGAACGACTTGCATGGTGTCATTCCTAGGAGTTTTGGACATGGATGTAGTTTAAAGACACTCAACCTCAATAGAAACCAGTTAGAAGGATCATTGCCAGAATCGTTAACTAATTGTAAGGAGTTAGAGGTTCTAAACATTGGTAACAATTGGATTAATGATTCTTTCCCACTGTGGTTGGGGACTCTACAGCAGTTGCGAGTTCTGATATTGCGATCAAACATGTTTCATGGTCCTATTAAGCAATCGGAAGATCGAAATGCTTTCTCACAGGTGCATATAATTGATCTCTCTTCTAATGGTTTCACAGGCAATTTGTCCTCCGATTGGTTTCAAAGTTTGAGAGGAATGAAGGCCGATAAAGATGAACAGCACCAAAATCTAAAATATCAATTCACGAAACTAGTTCCGCTATACTATCAGGAGAGTGCAACGTTTACACTCAAAGGATTAGAAATGGAGTTTTTGAATATCCTAACCATCTTCACATCTGTTGATCTCTCAAACAATAGATTCCAAGGAAGCATTCCGGAAGAGATTGGGAATCTCAAATCACTTCATGTTCTCAATTTGTCTCACAATGAGTTCATTGGTCCAATACCATCATCATTTGAAAATCTACGGCAACTTGAATCATTAGATTTATCAAAGAACCAGCTCTCAGGAGAGATCCCCGAAGAGTTGACAGCTCTCTCATTCCTCTCTGTCTTAAATCTCTCGTGTAACTACTTCATTGGAAGGATACCACATGCCCAACAATTCCTTACCTTTGAAAACAATTCCTTTGAAGGTAATCCAGGATTATGTGGGCCTCCATTATCACGGCAATGTGAGGCACCATGGCAGCCCGGAAGTGCAATTTTGCCATCGCGAAACAATTTTGATTGGCTATTCCTATTGGTAGGATTGGGATTTGGCATTGGTAATTGGATGGTTATGTGCCCACTTATATTTTGTACGAGAGTGAGAAGGTGGTGTTTCAAACATGTGGACAGTTGTGCTCATGGTTTGGTGGGACATGTATAAACTGTCCATTTGCCTGTGGAGAAAAAAAAAATAAGGTGAAGTGAACTGAAAGGCCTCGCAGTGTGTCAAAGGAGCACATCTCCTTCTTTTGTACCTTCCAGTTTTTTTTTTTTTCCAGAAAAGTTTCCTTCTTTATTTGTGTCTTTTGTTTGTTTCTATCTAATAATGTATCTACATATCATAAAGCTAGAAAAAGGGAGCATCCATCAAGAGTTCTAATTAATGTGGAACTCCAGCCGACTCACCGGTAAAGTAGTGGTAATCAAGGCGGCAGTCAGCAGATGTAAAAAGACTAGGGTTTAAACCCAGTCATTTAGGTTGTGGTATTTAAGCCAAAAAGATAGGGAAAAAAATTTTAAACGAGATTGGTGGCACACCTAGCAAATTAAAAATAGAAGAATGACACCTCAACGGCTCAACCATCTAATTTTTATAGGATTATAAAAGCAATTCATCCAATGGGAATGTGGCATGGGCTATAAACAAAAGTCTAATTGGTGTTTAAACAACATCTTATAAGTAGCTGCAGCATCACATTAGAACTTATTTGTCTCATATAATTATCTACATTAGCTTTCCTTTTAATAGAATACTAATAAAAATCAAGCCGCTGTATGTTTCTATGATCTTAATTTACAAAGCTGATTGCTTGAATGTAATTGGATTTGCATGAAACCACAGATCGGATCTTGATCTATTTTAGCAATCAATTGCACGTGCATCTATTAGTTGGTGGTCATCTAGTATTTTTTGGGAGAACTCTCACCCAGAACTCCTGAAATAATATTTGTTTATTCTCAGCTGCATCCATCTCATGACTCGTCACAATGGTTATGTGGGCACTATCTTATCCTAAAGGCATAGGAAAGGGTGTTTTATGTGGTATGTAAGGATTCTTTTTATTCTATTTTTATTGATGTATCGAAAATGTAAAATCTCAGAAGAAGAATATGATTCTTATACTGCGTGAAATTTCATTTGTGAAATATCAGAGGAAAAATGTTAAGGTGAAAAAGATGGAAAAACAAAAAGGGAAGAGGAAGAAGAGACGCTAAAAAGAAATAGGATTTTGTGCAAATCCCCATTACCTTGTATGTGTGAGTTGAGTTATGTTTGTATTCAGTTCTCAACTTCTCAGTTGAATTAAAAAAATAATAAAATAAACCTTTTAGGGCCAAACAAAGGCATGCTACTTATTATCGGGAACATGGATGTGTACCTCATCTCTCATAATTTTGTCCTATTACTAGACCAATAACTTTCAGGGGGCCATCGCCCCTATTGGGGCTACGTTTACTTGCAAAGCCCATATGAATTTTGGGTTTGTTTTCAAAATTTACATGAGAATTTTAAATTTGCCCCTATAAATCCTATATGAAAATCTGGGATTTACTTCAACCTATTTGAGACTTTCCTCAAATGAAAATTTTGAATCCACCATTGCCCATGCCATAAACAAAATTACAACAAAGACTTAAATGTAGACACGAACTAGAATAAGCACCTAGATTCAACCTTAGGCGGCAGCGGCTGCTGCTGCTGTTATTATTATTATTATTATTATTAGGTTAGTAGAACAACACCGATGTAACAACATATCCGTACACGAGACACCCTTGCCATGGGAGTGTCATGTGGTTCTCACATAATACGAAAAAACATTAACCCAACCTGCTAACCCCACACGTCAAACTGGAACTCAAACAAAAAAAGAAAAAAAAAACACTGTTTGTTACGGTTATGTTTTCTTCAACCACGAAATAACAGGTCGGAACCGTCTAACCAACATGATCCTTATATTTTACATGTGTGTTACAACTTCTCCCAAACCATTCTTGTGCTGGACACTTGACCCTTGAAAGTGAGTGTATTTATGGTTATACATGTGTAAAAATAACACGCCCTGACAATGAAGAGAGAAAGTCTCTGTTTTTTTTCTCACTCGAAATATGAACCTTTTTCAAGGGAAATAACATCATTATGGCTTATTCTATATTATTTTATAATTGATAATGTGATTATAAATATAATTTTTTTTATCAAAAGATACTTGATGTATTAAAAAAATTCTACAAAGAGTCAACAATTACATATTGTCTTATCAACTATGAAATAGAATACCACCAAACATTCATATCATCTACTAATTTAGTATGTCAATATAATTAATGCTAAATAAGATTGTATTAATTGTGTTATACATGGTATATTCAGTTTGATAGTGGGTCACACTCATTTTGAAGTAAAATTTTCAAACGTCCTACTAATAAGATAGGTGTTCATTTTGAGCCGCATATTTTCGGAAGGTGGGCCTCACTATGGGTGCCATTCCTTCTCTCCTCCTTTTATAAAATTCAAAATTTTTTTTACAAGAAAAAAAACTTAGCTGGGGTGATATAACAAAACTGCTCATAAAACTTCTTAGACGGTTCAAGTTGTGGCCTTGGTGGATGGCTGACTTGGATATTTCATAACCACTGAAAAAGTCCAGTGGTAATAAACTACTAGTACAATAACCCGTGCTGAGTACGAGTAAGTCAATCCAAGGCCAATTAAACATCTATACATTTTAAAAACAAATATAATGAAAAAATTAATTAATTACCACTGCAAATTGATATTTAAACCTTTAAGCCAACTTTGATTAAACAACAGTGTAATCCAAGAAGAGAAAGAGAAAATCACAACAAACAGATTAGGAATAAGATGAGAAATGAATTCAACAAAATCACTTTCTCTTCATAAATAATTAGAAGAAAGCATCATACATATATTTGAAGAAAAACTAGCCTTAGGAAATAGCAAACATATTATATGTAAATCCACATGATAGGCAAAAGAAAACATTTAGAAAGAAAAGAAATGAAGAAAGGACCATGAGCAAGAGAAGAAAGGGAGTAGGAGGATACAAAGGGAGCAGGAGAATAAATGAATAAAAATTGAGTATTGCATAAGGAGGAGAGGAGAATGGAAAAGTAGAAAATAAATTTAGGAGGTTGAATGAGATATGAGTAAGTGCTTAATTGTTTGAAAAGAAAGGAGTTGCATGAGTGGGAGGTTTCCATTCTAAAGTGGGGAGAGGATATGGGGAGAGAAAGTGATGTATTGTGTGTTCATTGGGATAACTAATTCCAAATTACAACCTACGGTCAAAATTAGTGCCAAAACACTGTGGGTTAATGTATTATAATTCGTCTTGTGCCGTCTGTAATGAAAAAGCCAACGTAATTATTTCCATTGTCGTCTCTTGAGATGAGAAGAAAAGTTTGCAGTATGATGTCTTCATTTGGTATTGATTTACATCAAAGTGGGGAGATGGTGCCAGATGCGAACATTTACAACAGGCAGGAAGTGTGGGAGGTCACCAAACCCACGGTGGGTTTGGTGTAGGTTGGGATAAGCTTAAATCTGATCTTAGATTTAGTTAAGTGACTATTCGAACTCTAAGTTTTGACCCAGTTTACTCACCCTTTTTTCAAATATATATATATATATATATATATATAAAATTATCCAAATGTCCACCCTTCTCTCCCCCACTCACCTTCCCCACCACCCCTCTTCTCTCCTCCCCTTCCCGACTTCCCCTCCCGGCGACGATCGCCACCTCCGGTGGAAGGGGACAGTCCCCGCCCCCCCCCCACAAAAAAAAAAAAAACTCTCCCTCTCCCTCCCAGTTGAGGGTGACACAGCCAGTCATTGTTGACTAGTCACTCGAAGGGAGATCCGGCAGCCCTAGCTATGACGCCCTAGCAGGCCAAGGCTTCCTGATCTCCTGTTGGGCAACCAGCCGACGATAACTGGGAGCGTCGCTATTGATGGGGAGGTACAAGAAGAGGGAGAGGGGAAAAGAGGGAAGGTTGGGGGAGAAAGATAGACAGAGAGGAGGAGGGGAAGAGGAAGAGGGAGGGGTTGGGGGAGAAAGATAGACAGAGAGGAGGAGGGGAAGAGGAAGAGGGAGGGGAGGGAGAGGAAGGAGATGGAGGGGAGAAAGAGGGACGGGAAGGGGACCGTCCCACTCCGCAGGAGTTGGCCATCATCACTAGGGGAAAGAAGAGGGGGTTTTGGTGATTTCACACTTTTTTTTTTTTTTTGGAAAAAGGGGTGAATGATTTGAGTCAAAACTTGAGTTCAAATAGTCAATCCCTAAATTTATCTCATCTAAAATTGACTCGTCCCATGAAGGGTCATTGGTATATAATACCAAATCCTCCCCATTTGTGTAGGCCAATCAAATTGAATGCTTAAAACTCTTAAAATATACGCAAATGCATGAGAACGCATGTGGTGGCAATTGAACACTCTACCTTCTCCTCCCACGTGCCTCATGGGTGAAAATCACCTATGCTACATGAGTTTTGTCTGTCACTTTAATAAAAGATTGGCTATTTAAACTCAAATTTTGAATTAGTTCGCTATTTTTTACATTAAAAAAAACTATGTGAAAACACAATTTTTCCATTAGTAAAATTTTCCAAAAAAATCTAAAATATTGTAAAATGCTAGAAAATAATAATTTTTTCCATTAGTAACACCTACTAATCAAAATATCGGTCCCCTTAAGTCATAACACTTGATATCGCTGTTTTATTTGAAATTATATAAATTTATTTAAAATTAAATATATTTACATGTCTATACTAAAATAAATTGAAATCTCACAAATTTTATGACATGCAATCATAATTATGACTTATGAGCTATGCAATCATAATTTTGACTTATAAGCTATCTGTTAATATCAAATTTAAGAAATTGAAGTTTTTACTCATTCCGTAATAACTATATGCCAAACTAAAAAGCCACAAGCATTTTAAATACACTCGAAACAAATTTCAGTAACTATTTTATAAATATCTATAAAATTTCATCAAAAACCCTAATTCTCAAAATCTGAATTAGTAGATATATCATCATTATGTGTAAATAAAAAAGAATGAAATGTATCGATAACAAAAATAGTATGCAATCCTTATTGCTAAGCTATTCTAAATAGACCTTTAGAAAAGTTGCAAAAGAAAAAAAATCATAATATTGACATTGGTAGAGTTATATACAATTTTTCCAAATGCAATTCATAAAAAATAAAACATTTTGATTGCTTAAAAGTGAAATAGCTGTTAAAAAGAAAAGTAGTATCTAATATGTTTGGAAAGCGGAGAAAATTAATACAAAAGAGAAAATAGAAAAATTAAATATTGTCAGTCGATATTTTGAAAATGCCAGCCGATATATCGGTAAAGACTGATATTTTACAATAACGGCCGATAAATCTAGATAATATAAGGACTTTTTGATGATATGAGGCCGCAACCGATTCACAAGCCGATATTGGACCAGTATGGGCTGATACTAATATGTATCAGCCGCTATTTTAAATCATGCACCCACACTTGTGTAATATGATTTTTCAGCACAGTGTTAGCAACTTCTTTTGGCAAATTAGACTTTCTAACCCAAATTACTGTAGTCTTCGGTAAAGAAAAATTCTTCCGCCATTGCTTGGTCTTGGGTAGACTTCTCAACTTATTGCAATAGAGATGAATATGTCCTTCGATTCCTCAATGATGACAAGACATATGAGTACAAAATGCGATACATTGTTTCTAACTAATCACATTGTAATTTGTGCGTGCAGCATATAGAGCAATTGGTGCCAAAGAATTTAAAGCAAAACTTTAACAAAAACAGTTTTACCTTTAGTCTTCGAAGTACATACACCATGATTATAACTAAGACCACGTGTGTCATTAGATCTTTTCTAATTATTTTAGATGTCTTCAAGAATTTTAGAACCAGTGTTCATCTTGTTCAGAAAAAATTTCAGCTCAAACAACACAATCTTTAGTTTACCATTCAAATCTTCTTTTTCAACTTGGCATGTTTTCAACTCTGTCTTCAAGGTCTCAACCTCTTATTCATAATTTTAACTCTAAGTAGTTAACTTATCAGCCATAGAGTTGTTTACATCTTCCAAGAGACAAGCCTTTGAAAATGCTTTTTCCAATTCTTCCTTAAAAGAGGAATTTTTTGCTTGAACAGACTTTCAATTAAGGGCATCTTTCTCATACAATCTATACATCTTGAAGGATTTTTTCAATAGAAGTTTGTATTCTTCTTCCAAATCATGCTTCATCATCTAACACTTCATCATTAAAGCAATTGTCAGATGTGCCATGAGAAGACCACGCCATAAAAGTAACATACTTCACATTGGCAGCATCGTGAGTTAGATTTTCCACATCTTCAGAACTATCAAGTTTTCCATATCTCTTCATCTTTTTATTTACACTTATATGCTTTATGACCCAAACCCTTTGCATCCAAAACATCAAATAGATTTAGAATTTTTCTTCTTAGTCTCATATTTGGGTATCTTCTTCAAGCCAAAATTTTTATCTTTCAGAACACATGGCTTTGATGTCCCTTCGTGGTTGAAATCCATTCTAGAAATCACAATTAATTTACAAATTAACTTTGTGCAACCCGCTCTAATACCAATTGAAAGTTTTAGGGTGCTCCCAAGTATGTGATATTCTAAATTACAAACAAATATACAATATGCAGCAAAAAAATAAAATAAAGCAAACAAGCAACCACCACAAAAACGATAGGATTTTATATGGAAACCCAAATCGAGAAAAAAACTACGATTCCAACTAGAACTAATAATCAAGCACTATGAATTACACAATTACAGGATACTCATAATCCTTTTCTGGTTCTCGTAACCTAAGGACTACAAATCTCTCTGCACAGCTTCACACTACAACGACTTCACACTATTGACTGCACCAAATCCAAACCCTGCTTGACTCCACAATCATGTACACAAGAAGATGATCTTATATAAAAGATGTAGAAGAAACAACTTTTTAAAACAACGCTTCAACACTAAACTCTCCAATGAAAGCTTTAAAGAAGAAATGGTCTCTCAATAAAATCTTCCGAACTCAAAATAACGAGAGATATGTCTTAAGGTTCAAAGAAATACCTTTTAAATAACTTACAATTCATGTCTCATAATAGTACTTCAATTAGAATAAGAAGAGGCAATCCCAGCAAAAGAAGGAAACTCAGTTCGTTTGGGAAAGTGAGTTTTTTTTGCATTAGGTGCTTGAGTAGGTACTCAACGGCGCTCGAGTGGGTACGCAATTGCGAGAGTAGGTACTGAGGGTCTTAATTTGGCCCACGGGCCCATTACCCGATTAAAGCCCGCTCGACCAGATGCATTTTAGCCAAGCCTAAGCCCAGTTGTCAAGCGAGCTGGCTTAGCCCGAATAGTGTTTGGGCTTGGCTGAAGCTTAGAGATTAAACCCCGACACGGCCCACTAGCCTGAGCCTAACCCGAAAGCTCACCTGTCGGCTCGCCCCACACTATTGAGAGGTTTAATTTTTTTTTTATTGTTGCACTTGCCATTCAGTTGTGTTATATATATATAATGTATTCAAAGTGTGTGTTTAATTTTTCATTTTCTTTAAAAATGAAAAGTTAAAATTATGTTATTAAATGATAAAAAAATTCAAAAACCCATCCGGTAGCCCGCTTGGTCCACCTAATCCACTGGATGGGCTTGGGCTTAAACTTTTCAGACAAAGCCCGGCCCTCCAGAAAATAAAGCCCGCTCGACAAAGCCAATTGGCAAGCTTGGGTAACCCTTTCGCAAGCCTGGCCGGGCTGGGTGACGACCCTTAGTGGGTACCAATCCCGAAGCAGGTGCTAATTTCGAATTTCTTCTATTTTTTTACTTCGGTGACACGAACTATAGTTTATTTAAAAGAAATATCAAATATAACTTAATGGGCCCAAAGTTTTGTTTGGCCCATAAATTTGCCAATACTTATGATTCTTACAAGGAGTTTTGTAGAAAGAATGACATGTTTGAGTTAATCCCACATTATATGTGATCCAAACATTAATGACAATAGGTGAACCCAAACTCGAATTTGGTCCAAGTTATCAGACCCTAGCCCTGCAATCGTTATCCAGACAAACGACCCAATTAATAAAGCCCTATTATAATGTCATGATCACCTGTCTCGATCATGTATGAAAGTGGATGGACATTGTTGATTCATATGTAAGGAGACTTTTCTTTTGGAAGACTTTCCTCTTCTTTTGGAAGACTTTCCTCTCATTTCACTATTTTTCTTTAGAGTTTTTATGAAATAATTAATCTTAAACTCAAATTAAATCATATTACGAAGAAAGCTCATAAAATGATTGGTTAGTGGTTCATGCCTATCTTTTTGACAAAAATACCCCGATTGATGATATCATCAACTTATTCTTATGAAAAACACCCTAAGTCCATTGATTTCAAACCCCATCTTATCTTCCTCCCCTTTAATGAGAGAGAAAGAGAGATTAGGGACTTGGGATCGCATGTAGCCTTCATGTCTTCTTCTCTATTAATTCTTTCATTTCCTTTTTTTCTATCTTCTTTTGTTCATCTTATTTGACTTAAATTGATAAAAAAATATGGAATGTGTTCACTGGCATACAACGTGTTTAATAAAATGTCTAAATAAACCTTGGGCTATGAAGAGGATTGAATAAAAGCATTATGTTCAAGTGTGAAATGGGTACATAAATTATTCGTTTGGTGAGCATTATAAATTTTTAATGAATTGTGGATAAGTGTATATTGTTTTGATGGTGATGACGTTGATGTTGAATAAAAGGTAAAAATTGTGTATGCTGGCTTATGTGATTTTGGATGATGAAGATGCACTGATTTTGATGGGAGTAAAACAAAGAAGTTGACCTTTAGCCTAATAAGAAAAATGAAATGAACCAAAAAATAAAATTTTTCATGAAGAAGATGAAAAACAGTTAAGAATTCATGTTTCACATTGAAATTTTAGTATAGACACTTGATGATGTCACAACCCAATTGGCGACATCGTCAACTAGGTATTTTTGTCAAAAAAAAAAAGTACGAACAATTTACTCATAGTTTTGTTGGTTTTCTTCATAAATTCGTTTAATCATAATATAAGTTTAATTATTTTGTAAAAATTCCTTTTTCTTTTTTTTTTTTAACATTTCTTGGTTGTCGGCAAGGTTTGAGGACAGAGCTCTTTTTAATTTGTTTGTTTGATTTCCTGCACTACGTATGCTCGAAGTATGGCTATCAAATCTGTCTCATGGCAGTTTGCGTTGAGTCTTGTTTGTTGATTATGGATCTTGTGTCTAAAATATTTAAAACATTATTTTAAAGTGTATGATTTGAGCTTGGAATAGGAGAATATTACTATCTACTATGTACAACCCGTGACATTTAAGTTCTTCGCATAAAATCTAGAGATTTTTAAGAATAAATTCATCCTAATTATGGATTAGACTATTTGATCATAAAAAATATATATTTAATGAATTAGGGTGTGGTACATTGTTTTAGGACAAATTTTCCCTCACAAACAATGGTAATAATATCGTTACCTGAAAATTATGTACTTATGGGAAAAAAGCACATATGCGTCCAATTCTAATGTTATTTTCTGTATTTATTCACCTTAGTACAAAGTACAAAGATATTATGAATCGGATGTTGAAAGCCAAAATTAGGCTTAAGATCTATAAAGAATGGTAACAATATCGTCACCTGATAAGTATATGCTTGTGAGGAAAAAACATTTATGAGTTCAATTTTAGTGTCATTTTCAATGTTTATGCACATCAATATAAAGATATTAAAGATCGGATGTTGGAGACAAAATATGAGTGTAGAATTTATAAAGAATCGTAATGATATCATTACTAGAAAATTATATAGTTGCAGGAAAAAACATTTATGGTTCAAATTCTAATATCTTTTCTAATTTTTATGCACCTTAGTATTATGATATTATGGATCGAATGTTAGAGAAAAAATGGACAAATGACCCATATGTTCAATATGGCCTTTTTGTTTTCATTTGTTTCAAAGGACCCATATTCTTAATGGTCCTTCTTGGCTAGGCCAAATTTACACTAAACCTTAAATCGTATACAAAATTTAGTCCATGTGCAAAAATTATGCTCTTTTAGTTTTGGATGACTTGATGGGTCAGTGAAGCCTGATTTAGGGTAACTGTGTAATAAGTCGGTTTAATCTGGACCCTTTGTTATAAGGGCAGATCCGACGGTTGTTATTGCTTAGGGTTACTATTTATTAGGGCTTTTGTTATTCTGAGGGGGTGGTGAGAAGAGAGAGTTGGTTTTCTGCAGAGAAGAACCAAAGGAGAGTTGTGTGCTCTTGTAATCACGAGGAGAGGACTGTTCTTCTCGTGGGTGATCTCTAACAATAGTGAAACAGGTTTGAATCTCCGTGGACGTAGCCCACATCAGGTGAACCACGTAAATCTGTGTCTATTTGTGTGGATTGTTTGTTCTTTTAGTTTCTTTCTCTTTTCCCAACAACTGGTATCAGAGCGTGGTGTTAAGATCGTGGGATCGTGGAGTTTCTGTTTACAGAAACTTGGATCCGGGCTCGATCTCGCCGTCGCACGCCGTCACCGGAGGAGACGACCGGAGAAGAAAAAAAAAACCTGCTTTTCTTCTCTCCTCCCTGCCTGCTGCCACTGTCGCCAAGCAGCAGCAGCGCCACCGGTCTCATCACGCCAACTGCCACCGCTGCTGCCCCGCCCGGATCAAACGGGGAAAAGGCCGAAGAGGGGCTACTGCCAGATCAGCGCCGTGGATCCGAAGATCGTGCGTTTCCATTGTTGCAGTCGCCACCGAGATCTCCGCCGGGATTCTCGTCGTCTTTGTCGCCGAAGAGGACGCCGTCTGCCGCTGCTGTACCCCGCCGCCGGGCCCACGCCGTTAGACGCCGAATCGCAGCCGAGAACGAAAGAAGCCGGCAGATCAAACGGCCTCTGTTGCAGACGGCAGAACAGAGGAAGAAGAAGAAGACAGGGGATTCGGGTTCGGGTCAGGTCAGGTGCGACCCGACCCGATTGCAGTCCAGCCCAGAGCAGCAACAGCGGGTTCGGGTCAGGTCAGGTGCGACCCGACCCGATTTCAGTCCAGCCCAGCAGTTCAGAGGCGGTTTGGCTCTGGGTCAGGTCAGGTCTGACCCGACCCATTATCAGCAGGTCCAGCCCAGTCAGCAAGTTCAGGCCGGGTCAGGTCAGGTTCGACCCGACCTGTCTGCAGTCGGTCCAGCCCAGCGCAAACGGGCAGTTCAGTTCCGGGTCAGGCGAACCCGACCCGGGTCCTCTCCAGAAGCCCAGCCGACTGCGCAGCGACGTCAGCAGTGACGTCAGCAATGGTCAACGTCCAGGTTTGACCAGATTCGACGGCCAGAATTGTTTTGCAAGTTTCGAGGTCATCCGGACTCCAAATTGAGCTCTGTTTTTTTCTGTGCACTCGTTGCGACGAGATCTACGAGATAGACGGAACAGATTGACTGTTTGACTAACAGAAAAACTATCAAGTAAATAGAGTTTGGTTTGAGTGGGAGCAATAACGGACGATACAAAGCAAACGATTGAGAAGTTCAATGGCCAGAATTTCGCATATTGGAAGATGCAGATAGAGGATCTTCTTTACCAGAAAAATTTCTACTTGCCACTTGGAGGAAAAGCCCAGAAGCCTGCAAATATGTCCGATCCAGAGTGGGAGGTGCTTGACAGAAAAGCTTTAGGTACGATCAGACTCTCTTTGAGTAAATCTGTTGCATTCAATATTTCTAAAGAGCAAACCACTGAAGATGTTATGGCTGCCCTTTCACGAATGTACGAAAAACCATCTGCTTCAAATAAAGTACATTTGATGAAAAGGTTGTTTAACATGAAGATGACTGAAGGTGGGATTGTCACTGAACATGTAAATGAGTTCAACACAGTCATGAGCCAATTGTCATCGGTAAAAGTACATTTCGATGATGAGATATGGGCATTGCTATTGTTATCATCTTTACCAGACAGTTGGAGTGGTATGGTTACTTCACTGAGTAATTCCTCGGGATCAAGTAAACTGAAATTTGATGATGTTGTGAGTGCTATCATCGATGAAGAACTTCGTAGGAAATCCTCAGGTGAATCATCAGGAAGTGCATTGAATGTGGAAAACAGGGGAAGGCAAACTGAAAGAGGTCAGAGTCGTGGAAGATCTAAATCAAGAAGCAAGTCAAGATCGTCAAAAGGCAAGATCACATGCTGGAATTGTGGCAAAAAGGGACACTTAAAAAAGGATTGCAGAGCCCCAAAGAAAAATAAGCAGAGGAACGGTAACAATGACAATGAGAGTGATGCTTCCGCAAATGTTGCAGGTGATACTGTTCATGATGCTTTAATTCTTTCCTTTGATTATAAATCTGAATATTGGGTCATAGATTCTGGTGCGTCCTTTCATGCCACTGCACACAAAGAATATCTCCAAAATTATGTGAAAGGTGACTTTGGAAAAGTTTATCTCGGTGATGATGAACCTTGTGATATAATTGGCAAAGGAGATGTTCAGATCAAATTGCCAAACGGAGGCACATGGCAATTGAATGATGTCAGGCATGTACCGAGCCTTAGAAGAAACCTCATATCTGTTGGTCAGCTTGCAAGCTCTGGTTATGTCACAACTTTCGGAGGTGACTCTTGGAAGGTGACAAAAGGGAGTATGGTTGTTGCTCGCAGTAAAAAAGAAGGTACTCTTTACTTGTCTCATAGCAGTACTAATTCCATTGATGTTGCAGATAAAGGCACAGACACAAACACATGGCATTGTAGACTCGGACACATGAGTGAGAAAGGGATGAAAATCCTTCACTCGAAAGGTAAGCTACAAAATCTCAAGTCTTTGGACTTAGAGTTTTGTGAAGACTGTGTTTTCGGTAAGCACAAGAAAGTCACTTTCTCTAAAGTAGGGAGGAAACCAAAATCAGAAAGATTGGAGCTGGTTCACACGGATGTGTGGGGACCAACACAGGTATCTTCTCTTGGTGGATCTTCTTACTTTGTTACATTCATTGATGATGCTACTAGAAAATTATGGGTTTATCCTATGAAACACAAGTCTGATGTGTTTGGTATTTTCAAGAAGTGGAGAGCTTTGGTTGAAAATGAAACAGGTCTGAAATTGAAATGCCTGAGGTCTGATAATGGGGGTGAGTACTGCAGCAAAGAGTTTGAGGAGTATTGCTCCACAAATGGAATAAAGCGAGAAAAGACCATTCCTAATACACCACAGCAAAATGGTGTGGCAGAGCGTATGAACAGGACCATTGCAGAGCGTGCCAGAAGCATGAGGCTGCACACTGGATTGCCAAAGCAGTTTTGGGCAGAAGCAGTGAGCACTGCTGTATACTTAATCAATCGTGGGCCCTCAGTACCTTTGGATGGTGGATTACCAGAGGAAGCTTGGAGTGGAAAAGAGGTAAATCTTTCACACCTAAAAGTATTTGGCTGTATCTCTTATATTCATGTTGATGCTCAGAAAAGGGACAAACTAGATCCTAAATCCAGAAAATGCACTTTCATTGGATATGGCTCTGATAAATTCGGTTATCGCTTCTGGGATAAAGAAAATAGAAAGATCATCAGAAGTAGAAATGTTGTATTCAATGAGAAAATCTTGCATAAGGATCGGGATAATGTGCAAAAGGATAATACAAAGTACTTAGACACAGAGGATGTTCCTAAAAATGATGCACCTGAATCACATGAAAATGTAAACCCACAGGTGAAACCTCACACACCTACACCGGTAAGAAGGTCATCTAGGGTTCATAAGCCTACACAGCGTTATTCACCTTCAATGTATTACTTGTTGTTAACTGATGGTGGTGAACCAGAATGTTATGAAGAGGCAATGCAGGTTGATACTCGGGCTAAGTGGGAGCAAGCCATGGAAGATGAGATGCAATCATTATTGTCAAATCAGACATGGGACTTAGTTCAGTTGCCTGAGGGAAAGAAAGCATTGCATAACAAGTGGGTATACAGGTTGAAGGATGAACATGATGGCAGTAAGAGATACAAGGCCAGATTAGTTGCAAAGGGCTTCCAGTAGAAGAAAGGTATTGATTATTCTGAATTATTTTCTCCTGTGGTTAAGTTAAACACAATCAGAAGTGTTTTGAGCATTGTGGCAGTAGAAGATTTACATCTTGAACAATTAGATGTCAAAACTGCATTTCTCCATGGTGACTTGGAAGAGGATATCTATATGTATCGCCACAAGGATATGCTGTCTCAGGAAAGGAGGACATGGTGTGTAAACTCAAAAAGAGTTTGTATGGCTTGAAGCAGGCCCCAAGACAATGGTATATCAAATTTGACAGGTTTATGTGCAACACAGGTTATAAACGATGTCATGCAGACCATTGTTGTTATTATAAAAACTTCGATAACTGTTATATCATTCTCCTTTTGTATGTAGATGACATGCTTGTTGCAGGATCAAACATGCAAGAAATAAATAATCTGAAGAAACAGTTGTCAACGGAGTTTGAAATGAAGGATTTGGGGGCTGCGAATCAAATTCTCGGTATGAGAATCACTAGAGACAGAACAAATCATACATTGAAGTTGTCTCAGGCAGAATATGTTGAAAAGGTTCTACACAGATTCAACATGCAAGGTGCTAAGCCAGTTAGCACTCCACTAGCAAGCCATTTCAAACTCTCAAAAGAGTTGTCTCCTAAGACAGAACAGGAGAAGGATGACATGTCAAAGATCCCATATGCTTCAGCTGTTGGCAGTTTGATGTATGCTATGGTTAGCACAAGACCTGATATTGCTCATGGAGTGGGAGTTGTAAGCAGATTCATGGGTAACCCTGGAAAAACACATTGGGAAGCAGTTAAGTGGATTCTCAGATATCTGAGAGGAACTACTAATGCAGCATTGTGTTTTGGAGGACCAAAACTCAAACTGGAGGGTTATGTTGATTCAGACTTGGCAGGAGATCTTGATAGAAGTAGGTGTACTACTGGATATGTCTTCACCTTGGGTAGTGCAGCAATCAGTTGGAAATCACAATTACAGGATGTTGTTGCACTTTCTACTACAGAAGCAGAGTATGTCGCCGCTACAGAAGCTAGCAAGGAAATGATTTGGTTACAGGAGCTAATGGAAGAGTTGAGTAAGAAGCAGGAGGACAGCAAGCTGTACAGTGATAGTCAGAGTGCCATTCATCTTGCGAAGAATTCGGCCTTTCATCCAAGAACCAAACACATTCGGATAAGGTATCACTTCATACGGTGGCTTCTAGAAGAAAAGGTGTTGAAATTGGATAAGATTCCCACAAGTCAGAATCCAGCAGACATGCTTACAAAGGTGGTGCACATCGAGAAAATGAGGCTGTGCTCAGTCTCAGTTGGACTTCTTGTTTGAAGACAAGGTGATGAGATTTGAACCTGTGTTCTGTTGTTATTACTGCCATTCAGTGTGATCAGTCTTCAAGTGGGAGATTGATGGGTCAGTGAAGCCTGATCTAGGGTAACTGTGTAATAAGTCGGTTTAATCTGGACCCTTTGTTATAAGGGCAGATCCGACGGTTGTTATTGCTTAGGGTTACTATTTATTAGGGCTTTTGTTATTCTGAGGGGGTGGTGAGAAGAGAGAGTTGGTTTTCTGCAGAGAAGAACCAAAGGAGAGTTGTGTGCTCTTGTAATCACGAGGAGAGGACTGTTCTTCTCGTGGGTGATCTCTAACAATAGTGAAACAGGTTTGAATCTCCGTGGACGTAGCCCACATCGGGTGAACCACGTAAATCTGTGTCTATTTGTGTGGATTGTTTGTTCTTTTAGTTTCTTTCTCTTTTCCCAACATGACTGCCATGAAATTTGTTAGCTTTTCTAAACAATTACCAAAGACCAACTTTTCTGATAGCGCCTCAAGAAATCAATGTAGGAATATAGAACCCTAACTAATCATGCAAGATTTGGTCCCAAGTGTGATCATTGGTGGTAAGGACATTTAGAACGATCCAAATTATAAGAAATCAACTAGTTGAGGTGAACTTATCATTGAAGCTGATGTTGGAATGGGTTCAACTCTCTTAGTTACAGACCATAAGCCACCAAAATTTAGACTTAAGCATAAGCCACCCAAAGCTGCTAAGCAAAAAACAATGATAAAAACCTGCAAAAAAGCAAATACCAATTTGCACCACATTTGAATACCTTTACAAGATACGATATGAAAAGTGATCATCCTAATTAGACCACGTGAACGACAGTATTGTTTGATTTTAGACATATAAGCACGCATTAAAGGACTAATACTACCAATTTTCTCTTCCCAAATATATAATCTCTAACTCTATAGTATATTTTCTTAAGTAGCTGTGGATTGGAGTAATCAAAGACACTATGATTTAAATTTATTACTATTCCATTGATAATTAAAGAGATACATAAACACTATAAAGGATACTAGAATTTGACCCATAATTATTTTTTCTTACAACTATATAAATTTATTGTAACAATATCATTATAATTCTTTGTAGATTTTACGTACATTTTTTGTCTCCAACATCCAATCCGTAATATCTTTATACTTTTATGTAAACACTGAGAAAAACACTAAAATTTGACACAGCTGTTTTTTTCTCACAAATATATAATTTTCAGGTAACGATATCGTTACCATTTTTATAGATTCTATGTCCAATTTTGGTTTTCAATGTCTGATTCATAATAACTTTATACTGAGGTAAATAAATACAGGAAAAGACACTAGAATTTGACCAAGATATATTTTTTTCCCCGCAAGTATATGATTTTTCAGTTAACAATATCGTTACCAGTTATTATGTGGCAAATTTGTCCAAAAAAAGTGTACCACATCCTAATTTGTTAAATATTTTTTTATTATCAAATTGTCTAATTTATATTTAAAATAAATTTATTCTTAAAAATGCCAAAAATTTAAACTAACTATTATTTAAGTAATGGGAAAAAAACTATTATTTAAAGTAAAAACCAAATGGGTGAAGCCAAGTCACCACAGAGAAAATGTACTAAACTTGCCTGTAATAATAGTAGATCCGAGCATATCCTTCTAAAGGTGACCTATTGTCATTCCTATACATGGAGACCTTTAACTCAACACTCTCCCACTCATAGTAATGTCCCAGCACTTCATTATATAGAGTAGAGTGAAGTAGAGCTCCCACTTACTTAGACATGATTTGATGTGTGGGTTATAGCGAAAGTATTAAAATTTAAAATTCTCTCCTTATGAAAAAAATCAAAAAACAACATTTTCAAGCTGATAAAAAGCCATTTAATTTTTATACAAAAAAAAATTCTTCTCAAGCCATTGAAAAAAAAATCATCTCATTTCATTTAAATAATATCATATTTTATTCTTTCTTAATTTGATACTTCACCTTACGAAACTTTACTACACCACATATTCAAATAGAAAATTAAAACTCCTTTGTTACTTGGGAGCACTCTACCATAATCTATGTGCTAGCAAGTCAGCCTCTACGGATGTTGGTCGAGTCATTATGCCAAAACTCACATCACAGGGGTTCCGCCGCTAATAAAGCAAGAATAGAAAACACTAAAAAGAAATGAGAGATCATTGAATTGCTTCCTCTTACGTTCGGGAGACCTTTATTCTTGGGTCTGCTCTGTGCAGTCAATGAATAAAATCTATCCACATGTCAGTAATCCAACGAATAAGAACATTCCATAATTTACTTTAGAAACTTTTACATTGTACTACTATGGAATAAGATATATAAAAATTGCAGATGAAATAGTTCAATCCCCACAAAATGATGCTTAGTGCTTCCTACCTCTTTTTGCATATGCGAGTTTTTCTCGCTTTACATATATGAGTATATCTCTACTCACATGTCCATGGTTGCGGGTGCTTCTCCCATAAAAAAAGTGTCCTGCCCTCTTACCTCTTTAACTTATTTGTGATCATACATTCTATTTTCCTACTTATTGCCATGGGGACAGTTGCCTTTTCCTAAAATTATTATATTTCTCATGAACCAAATTGACCACCACTTGAAAACAATCTTAACCACTTTGGATTGATCCATGAACTTGATTATGTTGAAAATATTAAAAAGTATTTATGTTGTGTCCACGAAAGCCTCAAAATTTTAATACAAATGGATAGCTAGGAAACCTTATAGGGAAGAATCACACAATTCATTCTATCATTTCAATAAAATAGACATTTAAAGGCTTTATCTCTGAACCTAAGCTTGAATGAAACTAGCTCTAGCAAGGTTATAGTGGAATAGATGGTGCTGAACCGATTGTTTATCTTTGATGCTTATTGGACACATGTCATTAGCACGAGAAAATATTGAGTAAAGTTTGGTATAGCATTTTCAGACACATTGATCCAAAAGTATGATCCTTTTACGAAGGGATTAGCTATATGAACTCAAGAAGAGACTCTCTTCGCTCACACCCTTTTCTAAAAAAAAAATAATCTAAATGCACTCCCTTCTTTCTCCATTCACATTTCACTCCTCTCTCCTCTCGATTCCCATGTCCCTATCCTCGTGACGATTGATGGCTCCGGTGGAGAGAGTCGCCTGATCTCGGATCAATAGCCGTCGGGCAGAGAGGTGGAGGAGAGGAAGAGGGAAAGGGAGGGGAGGGAGATAGGGCAGCTCCCTCTGCAGGAGCCCTCAATCGTTGCCAAGAGGGAAAAGTGGGAAAGGTGAGTGGGGAGAAAGGAGGGGTAGGGGCTCATTTGGATAATTTTGCTTTTTTTTTTTTTTTGAAAAAATGGGTTGAGTAAAGAGTCCCTTCTTGAGTTCATATAACAAATCCCTTTGGGCACGTTTAGCAAAGGGGTAGGGTAAAATAGTAAAGTTATGTTTTGAAAATTTAAAACTTTTTCCTTCTTTTTTTTTTAAAATTCAAATTTTCCTTATATTTTTTTTTAAAAAAGTTAAAAAGTTATAATTAAACTATAAAAAATCTCTATTTTTCATACAAAAAGTTTAAAAAATCTCATATTAAATAACTAAAAACAAAAAAGTCATCATAACCCAATCATATATTATTTTTTCTTAAGTTTGAATTTACTCTACTTTACTTTACTCTATTCTTCTCCTAAACATGTTCTTTGCGAAAGAGACGTGTTTCTATAATCTACTCACATTTGATCTAGACTCCACCATGGTTGTTATTATCTTTACTTAATTTTTTATAATTTGATTTAGTTGATAGTCGGCCAAATTTGATAAAAGGCCATTTTAGATCGCTTCTTTCATTTGAGAGAATGTAGATTTTAATACTGTTTTTGTCACAAATTTCATTAAACATTGACCTAATTTTATTGTCATTCCAATGTTTCCCTTCACTTACCGGAATGTTAAGGCATGTTTGGCATTATGCCGTTGAGAAAACATGTTGGCTACTTATCAATTGCCGGATTTTAAGTTTGTTCGGTGGAACGATCTCCAGAGTTGCGCCCACAGTATAGGATTTGTGGAACGATTTTACTCCCTTTTTAAAAAGGTAGAACTCCATGGCACGCAAGGATTTCTCCAATATATTTATTAGTTGTAACTTGGAACCCCTTCTCTCTCCAAACTCTCCCTGTATATCGCACGACCCTTCCCACGGCTCTCTCCCCAGCAACCGCACTAACCCCACCCTCTTCCAATTCTCCAATCTCTCTCTTGCTTTCTAGCAGCCGCGTAAAACTTGCCCGTTGCACTCTCGGGCAGCTCAAACCCACGTTTGAAAAACGTAAAATGTTGAGGTCCAAAACGAAAACGACGGATATCAGCAAAATTAAATGCTCACCCTATCCCTGGTTTGAATAAGTTAACTTTTGAGCGCCAGAAAGGACAAGACGGATACCAGCATGCTCTAACCTGATTAGTAAAGAGAAAATACTGAGGCCCCAGTAGAAGAAAAATACACAAACCAACAATAATGGTACGCTCTCCAACCTGAAAACGTGGGGGCCGAGACTAAAAAAGAAGAAAAAAAAATTTCAAATCAGGTCTTAAATTTTTATCTTAATTAAAAGAAAAATAAAGGCACAAGTTTGGAAAGCTTTCAAATTAGTTTGTAAGTTTTCCAGAAAGATTTCATTGACCTCCGTCTGATTAAAGATATTTTCAAATAACTTTTTTTCTTAATTTTTAAATTATTTAAATTATTCTTTATTAAAATAAATCATTTCTTCACTGCCTCTATATTAGTTTCCTTTGTTTGCTGACATCCTCATGTTCATTGAGCTAAGCTAACATTCCCAAGCATTTGATTATATACAGCTATGGCCTTAGATGAAGTGTAATTTGATTTTATTTTTTAAATCAAGAATATGTTATCAGAAAATACCATGAAATGCTCGGATGCCCCGAATTGAAATTTTAAGAATTAATTTGTAAATTCTTAAAATTTGTATTTTTTAAAATAAATTGAAAACTTAAGGCCTTAATTGAAGTTTTTGAAAAAGAAAAGGATCGATCCGAAATTAAATGCTCTGAATCATAGCTTAGAAGGAGAAAGCAAGAGAGCCCACACAGGTGCCGACAGAAAGCCACCACCGCGCAAAGGACGGTCTACCCAGTGTCTACGCAAGAGAGAAAAAGAAGCGCGACAGCACCACGTGAAGCAGAGTCCAGTCACTGTCTACAATTTAGAAAAGGACGGTCGAAGAAAAAATAGAAGAAATAAAGAACAAGAAGTGCCCGTGGTAGGATGGCCCACACGCGAAAAGAGAAACTCTTATGTTGGAAGACGGGCAGGAAAGGGTACATCCATACGTAGGTAGTAGTCGAGTTGCAAAAGTTTTTAAGTTGCTTCAAATATGTGATTTTTTATATTACAAATAAACATACAGTATGTAGCCAAAAATAAAATAAAGTAAATAAACAACCATTTTAAGAAACAACAGTTTATATATAAAATCTTAAGTTGAAAAAACATTACCAGTCTTGACTGAACTAATAATTAAGATTTATAAATATTGCAGTAAAGAATATATACTCACAATTTTTATCAAGTTTTCATGCAACCTAAAGACTGTGATTCTTCTTGTACAGATACGCATTGTCATGATTGTCTGCTAATCTTTGCAAATAGATCCAAATATTGCTTGACTACTCAAATAATCTTTCACAAGAGATGTATAAGACATCAACTCTTTAGAACAAAGTTTCAACACAAACTCTCTAATGAAATTTCTAAAAAACAAAAAGGTCTCTCAAAAAGCTCTTCTGGACTTAGTATAATGAGAGAGGTGTTCCCTGCCTTAGGGTTGAAAGAAAATTCTCTTTTATAACCCATAATTTATACCCCATAATAATACTCTTTGTAGAACATAACTTAATTAATCCTGACACAGTAGGAAATAAATTTGCATCAAGAAATTGGGTTTTCTCCATCAGAGTGCTTGAGCACATTCTTCGCGCATGGAGTTACTTGATGTTTTGTCAGTCAAGCTTGAGCGCGTACATCAGGGGCTTGAGCACGTTCGCTTCTGCCTTTGTCTACTCGAGTGAGTAAGCATGTCTGCGAGCGCGTGCTCTGTTTTTCTGATTTATTTAATTCAGCTCTTTTGGTGACAAGAATTGCAATCAATTCTAAATAATTATAAAATATAACAAAATGGACTAAGAGTTTTATCTAACCCATAAATTAGCAAACATACAACAATCTTTACAATCTCTCTTTTTTGCAATTCATAAACAAAACTCCTTACACATATAAATTTTCTACTCAAAATACATTGAGACCTTCAGAACAAGTTGAATACTTTCAGCGCTTGTCTGTACCAATTACAAATTGAATATATGAATCTTCAACTCCTTGGCACTTCATATCTCTCCCTGAATATGAATCTTTAACTCCTTGTTCTTGGACTTTCTTTATCCCCCTTTTTGTCTATAATTTACAAAGATATAGATAAACATGCAACACATCTGTTAATTAGGATCCAACAAAGCACCCCATCAATTGTATCTTTGTAGTAGCACTGGGGTGGGAGCTTGATTTTTTTAATCATGATTTTTTAGATGTAGCCACCCACACTTGTGTAGTTTGAACTTTCAACACAGTGTGAACAACATTTTTTTGGCAAACCAAATTTTATAACCCAAATTGTTGTAGTCTTAGGTGGAGAAAAATTTCTCTTCTTTTACTTAGTCTTTGGTAGAGTTCTCTGCTCATTGTAATAGAGACGAATGTATCCTCTGAGTCCATAATGATAACAAGTGAATGTGTGTGTAGAACGTGACACATTCTTCTTCTTTGACCTACTCACTACATTATTTCTGCATGCAATATGTGGAGTAGTAGATACCATATAATTTAAAGCAAAATTTTTAACAAAAGTTGTTTTAACTTTAGTCTTCAAAGTGAATACTCCATTAACATAATTGAGACTGTGTGTATCATCAGGCCTTTTCTAATTGCACCATATATCTTTAAGAATTTTCGAACTAGTGTTCATCTTATTCAAATAAGCCTTTGTAGAATCCAACTCAGACAATGTCATCTTTCGTTTGCCATTCAAATCATCTTGTTCAACTTGGCAAGTCTTTAGCTCTGTCATCAAGGTTATATTCTCTTCATAATCTTTATTAAACTTTTGACTCTTAGTAGTTAACTTATCAACCATGGAGTTTTTTTGATCTTCCAATATACAAACTTTGCAAGTGTTTTTTTTTTTTTTCTCAATTCATCCTTAAGAGATGAATTTTCTTTTTGAACAGATTTCCACTTAAGGACATCTTTCTCATACAATTTATGCATCTTCAAGAATTTTAACAACAGAATTTTGTATTTTTCTTCTCAATCATGCTCATCGTCTGACACTTCATCAATATCCTCATCAACATCACTTTCAGAAAATTTTGTGAAAATATTTCTATGAAAGCTATGAATTTTTCATTCACAATGTTAGATTTCTCAGTCATAGGCTTTTTTTCTTCTTCTTTCCCTTCTTCAGAAAAATCCTTACCCTAAGTTGTAGTAAGAGCATTTTTGTTAGGATTCCTTGTCCTGTTCACACATTCAGTAGCATAGTGACCATATCTTAACATTCATAATACTTAATTGCTTTGAAGATACTATCTTTCTAGGTTTTGAGTTCCTTCACTTAGCTTTTGCCCTTTATGAATATCTTGACTTGTTTCATGAACTCAATAATTGCAGCATCTTCAGAATTAGAATCACTTCGAACTTTCATTGTTAATTCTTTGGAAACTTTTAAGGGAAGACCTTTAGACCTCGTTCTTCCTTAGAAATATGGGTGACCTCGAATGTATGAAGATTTCCAATCAACTAATTTACCTTGAGGGTGTTAAGATTCATATTTTCTTCGATAGTATCAACATTTGAATCAAATCTTTCAGCTAGAGACCTCAGAATCTTCTTGATGATTTTATTTTTTAGGATTGGCTCACCCAAATTGAAAAAAGAATTCACAATATCATTTAATTTAGTATAAAACTCATCGAAGGTCTTATCTTCTTCCATCTTAATTGTTTCAAAGGCAAGAGTCAATCTTTGCAGTTTAGATTGCTTTACCGTATCAGTATCCTCATGCACAGTTAACAAATATATCTACATTGTAACTTTATGCAACCCTCTCTAATACTAATTGAAAGTTTTGGGGGTGTTCCTGTTGGGTATATTTCTTCTATTCCGGTTTAGCCGGATGAGTCCACTAGGTTAGTCAGGGACTGGTTTAAGGTCAAGGGTATTTTGGTAATTATGCTAGGGCTTTCTTGATGGCCAAGAAAGCGGAGACTATATATATGTATAATCTGTAACCGTAGATCTTGCGCAGCTGAGGAGATGTGGGAGTTCTTTTGCCCGTGGTGTTCCCACACCACGTAGGAGAGACGATGTGAGAGAGTAAGAGTCTCTGTATACTTTATTTGTGATAGTGAAGATGATCGTTTCTGTGCCCGTGGACGTAGCCCTATTTGGGTGAACCACGTAAATCTCCGTCTCTTCTTGTGTGTGATTGGTTCTTTGTTGATCTTGTGATTGATGTATGTGCACAATAAGTGATGTCAAAATCACAACAGTTCCCAAGTATGTAATTTTCTATAATGCAATATTGCAAACAAATACAGAATATATAGTGGAATATAAAATAAAGCAAACAAGTAATCACCACAAAAAGATACGTTTTTATGTGGAAACCCAAATCAAGAAAAAATGACGAGTCTTGACTAGGTTAATAATCATGCACTATGAATCTCGTAGTATAAGAACATATACTTACAACCCTGATTTGGTTTTTGCGGAACCTAAATACTGTGATTTTTCTTGTACGGATACACACTGTCATGGTCGCCTGTCGATCTTTACAAATAGATTCAAACATTGATGACTCCTTAGACAATATTTCACAAGAAATGTAGAAGACAACAACTTTTTAGAATAAAGTGTCGGCACAAACTCTTCAATAAAAGCTATACAGAAGAAAGGGTCTTTCAATAAGATCTTCTAGACTATAAATAATGAGAGAAGTGTTCTATACCTTAAAATTGAGAGAAAATACTTTTTATAATTCATAATTCGTGCCTTATAAAAACATTCGTTATAGAATATCACTTGCTAATTTTGATACAAATGAAAAATAAATTTACATTGGAAAAGTAAGTTTTTTTCGTCAAAGCACTCGAGTGCAGATCAGCGGCCCCTCGAACAGGTTCTTTGCGCATGAAGTTATTTGACGTTTCCTCAGGCGTGAGCGCGTTCACACGTATGAAGAAGAAAGCCAACGGAAATGGGAGAGACTTGAGGTGACTTGAAATAAAAGACGTGATGTGGCTACCACTGCCCACGCTTAATTTCGTTCACGGTAGCCTCAAAAGTCCTCAGTGTGGTTATGTGTTTTCAAGTGCTAAATGAAAGACGTGATGTGTCTACCATTGTCCGCACTTAATTTCCTACACGGTAGCCACAAAGGCCCTCAGCGTGATTATGTATTTTCAACTGCTGATGTTACAGTCACAAATCTTCAGCGACCCGCAGGAAATTAACATGTACAGCATGTTCATTTATCATTAATATATTATTTAGAATAAATGACTATCATACTTTTGATCCAATAACATTAAGATCCACCAAAAGATAATTTGAATATTTATTTTCAGCCATTTAAACTTTTTAACATCACAAATTTCACGTGAGCCAGCACCATTGCAAATAGTGGGCCCAGCATAAGCAACGTCCAGACTCCTCTTTATTAGGGTCTTCTGCTTTCTGACCTAGAGCAAGCCTTAAAATTCCAAGTCCCCACCGTCTCCGCGCTCCACCACTAGATTTCTCCCAAGCCTGGAAAGCCAGCAGGGCGTCACCAGTTTCTCCCAAACCACTCACTGTGTCGATGATCCAAGTCTATCCCCGTCTGCCATACGATCCTCGAATTGCACCAATCTCCACCGTGTCCAACACTGCATGAGTCACACATTATGTCTTCCCTTTATATACATTCCTCGTCTTGTGATGGTTACACTCCCATTCATTAGTCATTGCCAGTCTGCCACTCCCTTTCTCTACTTCTCATGGCTGCCTTCGTCTACTCCCGTTTCCCCACAATGAGATTTTTGCTCACTTTGTTTCACTACTATTCAATTCTCTCCCTTTTGTGTTCAAACTCAGCTTCATCAGCCCAATGTCTCGACAACCAGAAATCCTCTTTGCTCACCCTTTTTGACTCTGCCCCGATCCGTTCTTGGACACCCAACAGCGACTGCTGCCTTTGGAAGGGCGTAACATGTGATGGCTCGGGTTACGTGACGGCCCTAGACCTCAGCAACTGTTCCATCAGAGCATCAATCAACTCCACGTCCTTAATCTCTTTGTCCAGTCTCAGAAATCTCAATCTCTCTTACAATCAGTTCAACTCTTCCATCCCAGTTTCTGTCAGTGCTATGTCAAAGCTGACACACCTCAATCTCTCGAATTCAGGCTTCACAGGCTATGTCCCGGTTGAGATATCGCGCATCAGGAGCCTTGAGTCATTGGATCTCTCCCACTCTTTTGGTCTTTCATCTCTTCGCTTCAAGAAGCACGATTTGGGGCACGTGGTCGGCAATCTTTCTGGGCTGCGGGAACTCTATCTGGATCGAGTGGACATCTCCTCCCCATCGCCAGAAGCGCTGGAGACTTTGTCCAATCTCACGTCCCTTCATCTCAGTTTTTGCAATTTGACTGGAGAATTCCCTAGGAAGATCTTTCAGTTGCAGAATTTGGAGACTCTAGACCTGTCGTCAAATCGGCTCCTCTCAGGTACTTTGCCTGAATTCCCTTTAGATAGCAAGTTGCAGCTCTTGTCACTCTCAGGCACAAATTTGACTGGAGAATTGCCGAATTCTTTTGGAAATCTTCGGTACCTGCGAAGTTTAGAGGTCAATGATTGCAAATTTTCAGGGAGGATCCCATTATCGTTGGGTAGTTGCTTCCAACTTTCTCATTTTGATGCTTCACATAACAACTTCAGCGGTGGAGTTCCCTCGCTTGAGAACCTTACACAACTTGAATACTTGGACCTTTCGCAAAACTGGTTCAGTGGAGAGATTCCGTCACTCGAAAGCCTTAAATTACTTGCAGTCTTGGACCTTTCACAAAACAGGTTCACTGGTAGGATTCCGTCCCTGAGGTCACAGAAGAATATAGTGAGAATAAACCTTTCAAATAACAATTTATCTGGTGCAATAGATTCATCTTTTGGGGAGGTACCTGTAAGTTTGGAAATCCTTCATTTGTGGAACAATTCACTCAAAGGAAAGATTCCATCATTTTTGTTTACACTTCCATCTCTGCAGTACTTGGATCTCAGTAAAAACCAATTTGACATGCCACTTGATGAATTTGGCAATGCTTCTTCATCATTGTTTCGTCTCAATTTGATGAACAACAAGCTGCAAGGACCAATTCCGACTTCAGTCTTTCAACTCACAGGGCTAGCATTCCTCTTGCTTTCTTCAAACAACTTCAGTGGCGCCATAAACTTACTCATGCTCCAAAATCTCAAGAACCTCTCCTATTTAAGCCTATCAAACAATAGATTGTCAATCGATACCAGTGGTAGTGCCACCTCCTTTCCTCAACTTGATAGTTTAGAATTGTCTTCTTGCAACCTTAGGGAATTCCCTAAATTTCTTCAAAACCAATCGAGATTATCATATCTAGACCTTTCTAACAACAAAATTAATGGTGAAATACCAAACTGGATATGGAGGGTTGGGGATGGGTTTCTAATAGGTCTAAACCTTTCCCACAACATGCTATATAGTATTGAACAGCCCACTGTTGATCTTTCCTCGAGCAATTTAATTTGGCTAGACCTTCATTCCAACCGGCTTCAAGGGTCAATTCCAATTCCACCACCCTCAGTTTCCATTCTGGATTACTCGCACAACAACTTCACATCTGTAATCCCGGATAACATCTCTTTGTATTTTAGTGACACTTTTTTTCTTTTCTCGCTCTCCGATAATAACATTGGTGGAGAGATTCCATCATCCCTTTGTAATGCAATTAAGTTAACAGCCCTTGATTTGTCGATGAACAACTTGAGCGGCTCAATTCCTCATTGTTTAGTTGAGCTGGACAACCTTCGTGTCTTGAATCTGGAGCAGAACAACTTATGCGGCAGCATTCCTCATAGGTTTGGGCATGGATGTAGTTTGCAGACACTCAACCTAAATAAAAATAGGTTGGAAGGTTCACTGCCAATGTCTTTGACTTATTGTAAGCAATTAGAGGTTCTAAACATTGGGAACAATGGGTTAAAAGATTCGTTCCCATCTTGGCTGGGGTCCCTAGAACAATTGCAGGTTTTGATGTTGCGATCCAATAAGTTCCATGGTCCCATTGATCCTCCAGAAGATCGAAATGCTTTCTCAAATTTGCATATTATTGACCTCTCTTCTAATTGTTTTACAAGCAATTTGTCTTTCAAGTGGTTTACAAATCTGAAGGGAATGAGAATGATGGATGAGGACCCGGTAGACAAACAGATTCTCGAATTTCAGTTTCCAGAACTATATCAATACTATCGGGAGAGAGTAACAATTACACTCAAAGGGTCCGAAATCGAGTTTTCGAAGATCCTAACCATCTTCTCATGTATGGATCTCTCTAAGAATAAACTCCATGGTAGAATTCCAGAAGAAATTGGAAATCTCAAATCTATTCATATGCTGAACCTGTCAAATAACGAGTTTACTGGCCCAATACCAGCATCATTTGGACATCTGCGGCAACTTGAATCATTAGATTTATCAGTGAACCGGCTATCAGGAGAGATCCCTGGAGAGTTGACAGCTCTATCATTTCTCTCGGTCTTAAACCTCTCACAGAATCGCTTAGTGGGAAGAATTCCACAGGCTCAACAATTTCTTACCTTTACGAATGATTCTTTTGAAGGTAATCCAGGATTATGTGGCCCCCCATTGTCAATGCAATGTGAGGCACCGAGGGAGCCTAGAAGAGCAAATTTGCCATCAAGAAAGGATTTTGATTGGAAGTTCATAAGTGCAGGATTGGGATTTGTCCTTGGTAATTGGATGGTTATGGGCCCTCTTATATTTTGGCCAAGAGGTAGATGGTTGTATTACAAACATGTGGACAAAATCTTGGCTATGGCAGTTGAATGGTGGGACAAGTACTGCATGCCTATCACTATATTGTTACAGAGAGCATATGATCGAGTACGCCACACCCTCCTGAGAAGATGATGATGAGGCCACAAATTTTATGTTTAAGGCTTGGAGGGAAATAAAAATGCGAACTGAAAGACCGTGCCGGGTGTCAGAAGAGCATTTATAAATTTCTATTACCAGTGTTTCTTTCATTTTTTTTTTAATGTTGTGTCGTTGTCCTTTTTGCACTGTATCTTTTGTTTGCTTGGATTAGTAATGTTTCTCTTCATTTTATAGTTGATCAAGAGCGTGTAAGCAAGATTTCTAGATGTGACACTCTCTCTGACTAGCTATCGTTGTTGTTGTGGTAACGCTGACATTTTCATTGAAAAAACAAGTCTAGCAATACGTCTAACCTAAAAAAGTTAAAAAAAGTGCACTCTCAACCACTTAAAGTTTGCTGGAGGCTAATACTAGTTCAACCTAATATAGTAATATGATTAGTGGTTACGATTGCTTATCAGTGGCCATATCGGTTAATTTAAAGCGATGATTCCTTGATTGCAATTGGGAGATGGTGGGGTTTTATTTGATATAGTAAGAGTACAAGTTTTTAACATTGAACAATAACTTAATTGTATAAAAAAAAACAATAACTTAATTCGTTTGTGGTTTAAATGACATAATTCTTTGGCCCACTTATAACCATAATGTAATGATCAAAAAAAGAAATGAAAAAAAAAAGCCCTTCAACTAGTTTCCATGATTCCTAATCTTCATAGATGAAAATCATCTAAGAACAGCTACCTAGCCTAGCAGGCGCGAAACCTGAAATTTTTTATTAGGGGGCCAAAGAATACAACATCATTAGGAAGTGATTTTGAGCAGATTGGATTTCAATAATAAGCTACATTTTTTTATGATAACAGAGAGCGTCTTAGCCTTTTGGTCGAACTAATCTCTTCAAGCTTAGAGGGAGTTGAGTAAATTCCATCTGGCCCATTGTAGTCGTATAACTCGAACCCACAACCTTTGGAAGTAAACCGTGGTTTCAAGTCAGCCAATCTATCCTTTGGGGTTGAGTCACATCGATTGAAAAGGACAGTGAATTTTGAGGATTAATATAATAACAATTATAAATGCATCAGGCAAAAGAAAATAATTATTAAAGTAGGTTCTAGCACTTTTATATCAGAACCAAAAGTAATCAATAGTAATGACCTATATTTGAAATTCAAGCTATTTAATCTAATATTAATGATCAAAATTATAAACATTGAAAGATAAATTTAAATTCCTCTACCGATGGTAGATATAATTCTAATTAATTTATATAGTTTTTTGTACTAGTAAAACATAAATAGAAAGTAAATTTGAATGAGTTAGCTTTCGTCTTCTCCTTTCTCCTTTTTTAATTTTCTAATGGACGTTCTCTGATTGGCAATTCCTCTTGGTAGGATTGGGATTTGGCATTGGTAATTGGGTCGTTATGGTCCCACTTATCGTTTGTTCAACAGGGAGAAGGTGGTATTTCAAACATGTGGACAGGATCTTATTTGCGCTAAAGGCGTGGTGGGACATGTTCACCGTGCAAGTTGTTACTCCAAATCAGAGAGAATCTAGATGAATGTAATGCACCCCTCCGAGATGAAGAATGGTGATTGGTGAGGTTACTTACAATGAGGTGAAGTAAACGGGCCCTGGAGTGTGTTAAAAGGAGAATATCCCTTTGCCCTTTTTTTTTTTTGGTTTTCGAACAAAGCCTTCTTGGTTTGTAATTTTGTATCTTTTATTTGTTTCTATCACCGTTTAGTTACATAAAGTGAGTATCCTTCTATTAGCATGAAAAAAAAAAAAAAGGTGAGCCTTCAAGAGGTCTAAATGTGGCACTCCAGTTGATTCACTAGTGGAGTTGTGGTAAGGCACTGCGGTGTTTAGACCCAAGTATTTACATAAAAAAGGAAACAAAATAATCTTGGAAACAAGATTGTTCTTCCTACTGCTAGCAAGAAAACGAAGGGAAGACAAATGATACCTCAATCTCTTAATTTTGCCAAACGTATTTCAACCAATAGGAACGTTGCATGAGCTATGGTCAAAAGTCTAATTGGTGGTTAAAATTGCTTAGATGAGAATCCTCCACTCACATCATTATCTTCATTAGCTTTCCTTTTAATTGAATGCTAGTCAAATGCATGCCGCTGCACGTTTCTCTGATGTTAATTTAAAGAGTAGACTGCTTGGATGTAATTGATAGATAGGATTGGAGAGATAAAATTAATGTATCCGATTGCAACATATATAGTTGGGAAAGAAAGGCTTCAATGGTTTTGACATTTAGATCTGGGTGATATTTGGATCTGAAAAAAATAATTTCAACACTACAGTTTTGAATTCGCTTACCACTGTACTTATCCCATTAAACGACTATGAACATTTTCACAATGCAAACCATCTCTCTCTCTCTATATAAATATATATAGGGGAGTATATTTATGCATCCATCTCTCACTATTTTGTTGAGGGACACTTCCTTTTCTGGAGTGTGATGATTTTGTCCTTTTTCATATTATTATTTTTCAAATATAAAGTGTCTCTCACCATTTGTGTGAGAGACATATGCGCATGAATATTCTCCATATATATAAAGCTCCATTTTGAGTAAGAATGGACTTGATTGCGTATAACATACCTGCTATTGACCAAATCCCGAGAAATTATAGTTGGCTCCAACACTATATTGTATCATCTAGGCAAGGGCCTATCAAATTACCTTTATAGGGGCCCTAGTTTTGCCCCAGGTTATATGACTCTTAGAGCTGAAAAAATGGGTATTTTAATAATTATATAACGAGAGGTGCTCATTTGTGGATGGTCTTCCACTGAAAATCTTGTGAGACAACCCGTAGGGACCACTTGGGCTCCACCATGCATGAATGAGGTGGACGGATAAAAAAATATAGATGAGACCACCCCATATATAAAATCTTAAGTCCATTGAACATTCTAACCACTTGATTCATGGCTCTCAAATTTTTTTAATTTTAAAATTATTTTATTTAATTTTAGTGTAACAATCAATCCCATTTGGATCAATGTAAAAACCCAAGGAATCTGTGACAAGTGGGGATAGTAGTAGGAGATGATATTGGTATGATCACAAAGGCCCTTTAGGTGGACCTCATGGGTTAACTTGCATCGTCTCCAACTTTTAACTTGCATCGTCACGAAGATAATCCATGAGGTCAAAGTTTCCTTCTGCCATTGGAGCTCATTGCCGGCTAGAGGGAGGGAGGGAGGGAGGGAGGGAATAGGGTCGGGGTGTTTTGAAAATTTTTAATTTTATTCTTTTTTAAAAAAATTTTAGGCTGTGCATAAATAATCCAAACCTAGTACATTTAAAAGCTATCTGATAAAAGAACTCCCAAGGCAGATAACAGGTAAAGAAGACATCTCCTCTGGTAGTTATTGGATTTATGGGACGTACAATATATAGCTTCATCTGACTGATGCTGGTGAGGACAAAGGGTGAGACTCTGTAATCATTTTCATTTTCCACACAAAATGGGCAGCTCCACAATCATACTGAAATTATAAATTACTATTAATCCAATACAAATTTATTAAGTTTCTCAATGGGTCACTTTTAAAATAACCACTTAAACAAGTAGCTCTCCTATTTTTCTATGGGCAAGTCATGTTTGTTACAGCCTTACCTGTAAGGGATGCCAGAAATTTTACCATGTGACCTCTATGATGATTATCAAAACCATTCATCTTGAATCTCATCCTAGTAACATATTTTCACGTTTCATTATAATAGGCGTTTTACGCAGATAACATGACTAATTATGTATTAATAATCAAATGCCTTCATTTAGTTATCAATCGAGTACACATTGTAAGTGCGGGGCAAACTTCTATCCAAGTGAAATGAGTAAATGCCCGTTTAAGGGCATGAAGTTTAAGATGAATTGATTAAATTATAAACACGCGGCCCACTATTGACAGACCCACACGACAGTGGATTTAGATTCGAAATTTCCAATCCAGACTCATTCGGAGTCTTTTGCCGTCTGTCATACGAGCCTCAAAATTTCCACAAGTCACCAGTCACCACCGTGTCATACACTCCATTACTAGGTGACATGCCCTGCTTTCTTTCGTCTCCCCCACATAGCTGCACTTTTCCATCTCAAATCAATCCCAACTTTCTTTCAACTAATAAGTTAGAATGACTGACTTCTGCACCTATATTTAATGAGTTTTGAGAGAAATAATAATGGTTGCACTTAGGTAGCATTCCCAATCAAATATATAGCCAACCTAGACCGCACCCACCCTTTTATTTATCTATGGAGTTGGAATTGGTCAGTGTCGAACAGATCCCTGGATTATCTTTGATCTCAAATTTTCACTAATGGGATCACTACCTATACAGTGGCTTGAAATGGTAATGCATAGTGAAATTCCTAGTGGACTGTTGTCCGCCCAGGGGTGCCAATCAACCAGTACAGGGGCCAACACCTGTGTGGGGGGATTTGACTCTAGCATGCACTCAAGATCCATGTACCAGGCAAGACATTTGCTGTAACCGTGACCTTTGGAGTGGTGCTCATGATGGGTGGGCCACTTGCTTATTTCAGTGCCTACTGCTGGAGAAGTCTGCGGCTAATAAATCATTTGTATTGTTTAATTTGCAATGTAGAAGTCCACTTAATTATATTGATTTATTGGATTTCTGAGGAAGAATTGGTATTTAATATAGGTCCAACTGTTGTTCTGCTCAGTTTTCATAACTAGAAAGTAGTCTTGCAAGAGTGCGGGAGTCCAAGTCAGGTATGAACTGAGAAAAATATAGAAAATATGACTGGGAGAGGCAAAGGTGAGTGGACATTAAAGAAGTGTTATGCCTGCCATTGTCCACCGTTTTCCTCACGTCACACCCTCATAAAGTCCATGGAGTGGTTAATTATAGTTTTACGGGAACATAGAAGAAGAATATGTTTCAAGGGGTGTGTATTCAGTTTTCTTTTGACATTTCTACCACTCAGATTAGTGGGGTCAAGAAACACTAAAGCACAGCTACATCGGATGTTGATCTGCATTTGCTGACCTGAAGGTTAAACTCACTAGCCTGAGAAGGACCCAACAGCAGAATCCAACCCTCTTCAAATGACAATTTCAAATGCATGAGAGTGATAGAGTTTTTATATTTTGTTAGGACTTTTGTATTTGCGAATTCATGGGTTGGACAAAACTTGAATTTATTGAGTTGTGTTTTATATTTAGAATGGATTGCGGTTACATGTCAAATAAGTTGAATTGAAGATAACGTAAATTGAAGTGTTTTATGAGGACAATATGGATTAAAAATGTCATGTTTCACAAACCGAGTATTGGATATGGGCAAGCTACCAACCATTGGAAAGCTTGTTTCGAGCAGATATCCGTAGAGCCTATAATTGTATAAATTGGAGTTAAAATGACAAAGTTATGACCTCTAGAAGTTTGTTAATGC
Organism: Sextonia rubra; assembly: GCA_037013555.1. Lineage (NCBI taxonomy): Eukaryota > Viridiplantae > Streptophyta > Magnoliopsida > Laurales > Lauraceae > Sextonia > Sextonia rubra. The sequence goes on along the minus strand of JASUAD010000013.1, from coordinate 49,182,608 downwards.
ACGCGAAAAATTCAAGTGCGCTCGAGCGCGCCTGAGACCAGGCTTGATCGTTGAAGGCAGCCGCGAGGGTGCTCAAGCGCCCATTGAACCGCACTCAAGCGCAGAGACGACAGAATCGCATCGACCTGCATGGAAACTTTTCCTATTTGTACCAGAATTGCCTATTTCACTTGAATTTTGTTTCTAAACCTAAGGCACAAATTATGAACTATAAAAAGAGAGCTTCTCTTAACCCTAAGCACAATATAATACATTGAACTCTCCAAATTCTAAATTGAGATTGCCATTGGAGAGATTATTTAAAGCTTCCGTGAGAGATTAAACTGAAGATTTTAAGTTTTAGAGTTGATGCTTCTACTTCATTGTAAGAGATTTGAGGCTTTTACTTCCTTGTAGAAGATTGTTTTCTAAGTGTAGAGAATTGTTCGTTATGGAGATCAAGGCACTGATAATGGGACATCGAGAAACTGCATATTGTAGATATCTATCAAGAATAACTATAACGCCTTGTGTCACGGGATTGATTATAAAGTTGTAAGTATATCTTGTAACGCAGAAGTCAGTAACTGATTTTGTCTATTTTGGGCTAGTGGTTTTTTTCCGTTTAGGTTTCCACGTTAAATTTGGTGTTTTCTTCTTTATGTGATTAATTGCTTTTATTATTTCGCTGCATAGAAGTAGTAATCAAATCATAATCTATAATATATCCTGGGCATTCTAAAACTTTCATATTTTTCAATTGTTGTGCTAAATTTATAGAACTCATAAGGACGTTTGGAGACTGTACAATTTGAAATAGTCCTTGGGAAACTTTTTCCAAAACAAATGAGTATATCCACTAGACAACATCCTTTGAGATAATAACTACCATTTCATAACTAGCCTCCAAGCTCACCAAGTTCAATACAGCAAGATTCAATCCGACTCTGCTAAATAAAGGGCTCAACTCGACCCCGATAAACTACAAAATAAAAGTCTTCTCATTCTAGCTCAAAGCTCAAAGCCCAAGCCCAAGCCCAAGCCCAAGCCCAAGCCCAAGCCCGAGCCCAACACTTAGGGTCCAGTTCTATTAGGAGACTTACATAGTTAATTAATGGACATCTTATGTATGGCTCCTTCCTCTTCAGCATATCTGATGTGAGACTCTATATAAAAAATATCATTGGCAAATTTCCAAATATGAAATGAGTTCTTGAAAGGTTATTTTCTATGAAATTTTCGACACTTTTCCATCATGTGAAACCAATGATTCTCAAAAGTGTTTTATACGAAGGATTCTCAAAAGTTTTTTTTATAAGAAACCAAAGTCCAAACCTTAGACTCTGGGAGTTGTATTTTGGTTTTAGGGGTGGGATGCTTTGCATGTTGTCTGGCTTGGTCTGCATGTAAGTGTGGCTACTGTGCACGTGTGCTTGTTGTCTGGTTTTTCCAATTGCTATGAATGTTGCTCTTTATCTTTGTGCTGATGTGTAGTCTTTGTTCGTTCTGTAATTCCTATGTTCCCTTCGATTCTTTGTCATGCTGTTCCATTTTGTTATTGGTTCAGCTTGTTTTGTGGGCCCGATTTTTTGTTCAATAGTAAGGCAGGCCCAGTTTGTTGGGCTCTGATCTCCTTTTTTATAACTTCCCTCTTGTGCAATCTTGGCATAATATGTCACCTTACTGGGAAGTGGAGGCGGACCCAAGTGCATCCATGTGGGTGTAGTCATACCCGTTGGACCTCAGTGCGTTTCTAAAAAAACAATGAAAATTCTAGCTTAGCTTTGAAAATTCACATAAAATCTTACATTCGCCACACAATCACACATTAAAATATTAAATTTATTTTCAAAACTCAATTTCCTATTTGGATCGACACCCTCTCAAATAAAAATTCTAGGTCTGCCCAATGGTGAACCAGGTTTTTTGTTTGGTTGGTGTGGGCAAGGGTTAGGTGAAGATGTTAAACAATAAAATTAAAATTTTTAAGAGCTTATTTAGGGAATTTCTCAAATCACGTGTGTGCAGTCTAACCCATATGACAACACTTGGGTTTCCCCTGGGTCCACCACCGCCTAAAAGAGATAGCAAGATGGAAGGAAATGGGTTTTTTTTTTATTTTTATGGAGGGCTTTCCTTGCCTCTATTTTTTTGAGCTATTAATACATTCTTTACTCATTTATATAAAAAAAAACCTCTATTAAATGTGATGTCATTGGTGATGGTGCATTCGACTAGTATTAAGTGCCGAAGCCACAAAGGTCTTCACTCTATTTCTTTTTCTATGATCAGGTGTGTATAGTAGATTCACTTCACTATTAAGTGGAAGTGAATTGTCACTTCAAAGCACAATCAACTAAAATGAGTCAAACCAAAAGTATTATATTTTAAAAAAAATTTTCATCTTTTTACACTAAAAAGTTAAAATATTATTTTCTTATTCCACTAACTGGCAAAAAATATTTACTTCTAACACAAAAAGTAAAAAATTTTCCTTCTCAAGCCACTAAAAATAAAAAGCCATCATATTATGATTTAATCCTACTATATTTTATTTTATCTTAATTTTAGGTTTTACTAGGCCACAATTCACTACACCGCCACACTGTATAAGTGCGTGGACAAGAAGCTAGAGAAGGTCCATCATAGGCCTAAGTGCGTCAGTTGGAGTAGTCCCACTGGATAAAGTGGACTCCCCACCCCGGTCCCAAGTGTGGAAAAGAAGAGAGAGAGAGGTGAATGGAAGTGAAGATGTCTGCGTCGATTTGTGTCCTACGTTTCCTTCACAGTAGCCTCAAAAGTCATCGGTCAGACAAACACACTGATGCAGCAAGTGCTAATGTGATACTTTCTAAAAAAATTTGCTATGAAGTGAGTCTCTTGCCGTCTGCCATACGAACCTCCGAATCGACAAATCTTCACCCCCGTGTCCAACACTCCGCTATCAAGTGCTAATGTCCATATCATTTCTCTTGTACCTTTTGTTTCTTTTTTCAATTTTTTTATTTTTATAAAAGCTTTCTTCTTTGATTGTATCTTTTTACTTTTATCAATAACTAGCGTTAAGCCTATGCAATGCACGGACTTAATCCTCATGCAAATTAATTAAACAACAAATTATAATCAATATTAAACTATGATGAATAAAATACAAGATTTTAGTGAATGATAAACTTTTTCGTGTACTCGTCCTTAAAAAAAATTTATATTATTACCATTCAAGAAAATTTAAAAGGTCTATCTCAAAAACTCTATCTCAACTCATCATATGTAATTCGAAGATTAGACAACTTGGATCCCAAAATATGGATCATGACTTTAGATTAATGATCAAAACCACCACTTCATGATGCATCAAGATAATAATAGTTTAAAAAATTCTACAGTTAAAAGACCCGTTAAACTTTTATGGATATTCAAATATCAAAGGTTTAGACTTTGTTTGCCTGACGTGCTAAATTTTACCAAAACAATTCAACAAAAAAAAAGAAAAAAGAAAAGAAGTATTGAAAAAAAAATTGAAAGGATTCATTTTAAACAAAAAATTCACAAATTCAACATCAAAACTTTTCAATTTAAAATGAGTCTTTTCAATTGGAAATTCGGTGCATCATTACAGACGGATCGTAACTTCGGAAAAGAATTTCTATCATCTATGCTTTGATGTATTTTTCATAAAATTAAAAGCCCCATTATCAATAAATTACAAGTTATTGCCACTTGAACAAATGGGTCCTACAAGAAAAATTCACTTACCATACTCTGAATTACTCCAAAAAAAGTTTATTACTTAGAAATTAGATAAACTACGTCCATATGTTAGAGATTCAATGTCAAATAGACAAATGGGTCCTGAGTGAAAAGTAATGAAAATGATAAAAATTCTCCAGAAAAAGTTTTAGGAACACCCAATTCTATTATAAACTTGGAGCAAACTAAAATAACTCCACAAAATATTTTGATGGATCATGTACTAGCTTGATTATAGGATAAAAAAAGTAAAAATAAATCAGTAAATATTTAATAGAAAGCTTCATAACGATGTAGAGAAGATTGTGAATTATTATCAAAACTTACTAATGAAAAAGAACATCTTATTGAGGAGAAAAGTCACCAATTTGCAATCAAAGTAAAAATAACTTTAAGTGCTTCTAAACCTTAGAGAGAGAGATGCGTGACTCTAGCATACTAATGAAAAAAAAATATCTAATAATGGTTTCAAAATATTAGTTGACCCTTGGAAAGGCTCTAAAAAGCAAGATTCAGAGAAAAGGTCTTAGTAAAGCTAATTAAAAAATGACTTCCAAAAATTAAAGAATAAATTATCCATCATGACTTACAAAATAAATTTTTATATCAGAAAAGATACTTGATCAATAACGTGCAAAAGCCATAAAATCCTAGTGGCGGGGAAGTTTTGGAATGACTTGGAGGTCTCTAGTCCAAACCTCTATAAGGCCTAAATTGATATACATGGCTAATGGGTGGTTGTGTATATTCGGGGATTTATCAATGATCAATTGTAAGGGAGGTTAGCAGGTTCCTCGTCATAAGAAAAAAGCCATAAAATCTGTCAAAAATCTTTTTTTTCGTGTTATAGTCCAAAAAAATTAATAAACCTGAATCAAAACAAGAATCCATATAAGTTTATCCAAAAATAAAGATCTAGAAAATGAGAATTCACCCATAACTCAAAGAAAAGACACTTTGTATAATAATCAAATATTTTTTAAGCTATTGAGAAAAAAAAAAGAAAAAAAATCTATCATTAGTATCTATTGAATGAGAGAAAGGCAATAGAGAGAGGGATTCAGAGATAGGAAGAAAGACGGACCAATGCCAATTTGAGGGTTGGTTACTGGCTTGGGGACTTCTTAAAAGAGCAAGAGAGATTTAGGACTTTTGGAGTTGGGAAGCCGATGTTGGCAACTTGTTTTAACTGGGGGTGTGGACAAATGGGCTGTATAGCCCAATTGGCGTTTCCAGTCTTCGTGGGGCCTGAATCCCCCAGACCCTTGAGCGGGTTAAATTGGCGGACAAGCATTGCCTTCTTCACCCATTTATAAAAGGAAGTCGGGCTCATTATTATATCGAGCGCATGCAAAACAAGTAGAGCACATTTCATAACCAGTGACGAATCGATGGATTTTGAGGCCTCCTGGATGCCGTTGGAATATGAATTCCTTTCTAAAGTTTGGTATGGCTGCAAAGAGAAAAAAAAAAAGAAAATAAAATTAAAAAAAAAGGCTTTTAAAGCCTATAATGGGATGGAGGACACAAAAATGTTTAAAAAAGAAATGACTATCCTCACTGGCCCAAATCCTCCACAGTTCAAATGCAGTGTTTTCCACGACTGTGGAGAACCAGAGAAGAATCTATGTAGATTTCACCGTATAAGAGTTCATCTCACATTAATTAGATTGTAAACATGATTAATAATGAACTTAAAAGATATATTTAATTAATAATGCATAAAATTCTGCTGATCACATTATCGGCCATGTGCATAATTGATCTAATAGCAGTGGGACAAACTCATATTGAAGTGTGATTATAGGATATTTCACCACGGGATGAGATTCAAAATGAACAAACTATCATCTTGCAGCCTCATAGTAGAGTTCTATGCATTTGTTATTGGGAAAACCTGTTCACACATGAGACAGGTATCGAGATTCGAATATGCACTTGTTCGAGGTATTTTGCTGTCTACCATGCGAGCAGCAAAATTCCACCAGTCTTGACTGTGCCGGACGCTCCGTTATTTATGTGACGTGCCCTATGGCCCTTCTTTTCTGTACTATCCCAACATATGTGGCTTCACTCTTTGAGGAGGGTTGCAGTTTAGTAGTGTTCACACTATAGACCCAACTTAGAAGCCAGACCAAAAAAAAAAAAAATAAAACACAGTTAGACCCCACCCTTTATTTATTTATTTTTAAGTAAAATAAAAAGTTTTCATTAAATACCATCAATAATTATCATCTTAGACATTACTAAATTCCTAACCAAGGTGGATAAGAGTACATTCAAATTTGCTCCAATAATTCAAAGTTGGAGTAGTCTGTCCCACTCGCCTGTCCACTTGCACCCTCCATTTCCTCTACGTTCACGGTGGTCTCAGAAGTCAAAAGTCAAAAGTCAATTATACATTATGAATTGTAAAGTTACTTTAACATAATAATAATAATAATAATAATAATAATAATAAAGTGCTAACGTGACTTGCTACGCAAAGAATAAAAAAATCGGTAGTGTTGGACGTTGTTTGAGTGGGTCTCTTTTGCTGTCTCCCGAGCTGCCCCACAAATCGACACCACCATCAATGATATGCCCTTCCAAACGGCTTAGAAGGGTTTTCCTTCCTTTATATACATATGCTGGCCCTGTACTTCTTCCCTGTCAATTCAGCCAAGCTCTGCACCAGTCTCCACCAATGAAGCCTTCACTCGGTTTGTTTCAATTTCTGTCCATTTTCTCCCTTCTCTGTTCAAGTCCAACTTCAGCCCAATGTCTCGATGACCAGAAATACTCTTTGCTCTCCCTTTTTGGCTCTGAGCTGATCCCTTCTTGGATGCCCAACAGCGACTGCTGCCTTTGGAAGGGCGTCACATGTGACAGCTCCACTGGTTACGTGACTGGCCTAGACCTCACCAACTATGGGATTAGAACCTCAATCAACTCCACCTCCTTGATCTCTTTGTCGAGTCTCAAAAATCTCAATCTCTCTCAAAATCTCTTCAACTCTTCCATCCCAGCATCTCTTAGTGCTCTCTCAAATCTGACCCACCTCAATCTCTCAAACTCTGGCTTCATAGGTAACATTCCGGTCGAGATTTCTCGCATCAAGAGTCTGGAGTCGCTAGATCTCTCCTGCACTGACTTCCCGTGTTCCTCTTATCAGGTTCCTCCAAGTCTTGATGATTTTGGGTATTTAGTTGGGAATCTTTCTGGGCTGAGGGAACTCTATTTGGATGGTGTATACATCTATTCTCCCGTGCCCCAGTCACTGGGGGATTTGGCCAACCTCACATCCCTCCATCTCAGTAGGTGTCATTTGACAGGAGAATTCCCTATGAAGATCTTTCAGCTGCAGAATTTAGAGACTATAGACCTGTCTTTCAATTCACTCTCTGGTACTTTGCCTGAATTTCCATTGGACAGCAAGTTGCGAGTCTTGTCGCTCTCAGATATGGATTTTCATGGACAATTGTCGGATTCCTTTGGCAATCTCCAACACCTGCAAAGATTGGACCTCTACCATTGCAATTTATCGGGGAGGGTTCCATTGTCGCTGGGCAGTATCACCCAACTTGTATATTTGGACCTTTCGTGGAACCACTTCAGTGGAGGGTTTCCGTTGCTGGAGAACCTAACACAGCTTGCACACTTGGACCTTCAGCTCAACGGTTTCGATGGTGAGATTCAGTCACTTGACAACCTGACAAAACTTATTCACTTGGACCTTTCATTTAACAGCTTCAATGGTTCGATTATTCCATCACTAGAAAACCTTACCCAACTGGCAAACTTAGACCTTTCCTACAACAATTTTGACGGTGAGATTCAATCACTTGACAACCATATAAAACTTGTGCAGTTGGACCTTTCACTCAATGACTTCAGTGGTTCGATTCCATCGTTTAATAATCTTACCCAACTAGTAAAGTTGTACCTTGCGTCAAATAGGTTCAGTGGTAGGATTCCGCCCTTGAATTCACTGAAGAATGTCGAAGACGTAATCCTTTCAAACAACAATTTATCAGGTGGAATAGATTCATCTTTTGGAGAAGAGGGCCATTTGAGTCTTACATACTTGGATTTGCAAAACAATTCACTCAATGGAAAGATCCCCTCATCTTTGTTTACTCTACCATCGCTGCGATACTTATTTCTCGGCCAAAACCAATTCGACGCACCACTCGACGAATTTGGCAATGCTTCATCATTGTACATTCTCGATTTGAGCGACAACAAGTTGCAGGGGCGTATTCCAAGGTCGGTCTTTCAACTCACAGGTCTACATTCGCTCTCGCTTTCTTCAAATAACTTTAGTGATTCATTGGACTTCACCATTCTCCAAAATCTCACTAATCTCGCCGGTCTTGATCTTTCAAATAGTGGATTGTCAATCAATATTGGTGGTACCAACTTCTCCTTTCCTCGACTTGAGCTCCTGGGTTTGTCTTCTTGCAACCTCAAGGAATTCCCTCGCTTTCTCACAAACATATCAAAATTGACATATCTCGACCTTTCCAACAACATAATTGATGGTGAAATACCAAGCTGGACATGGCGGACACTGGAGTCGCAGCTTTCACTTCTCAACCTTTCTCACAACATGTTTGATAGTCTCGAATTACCTACTGCTGATCTTTCCTACAGCAGTTTAAACGTTCTTGACCTTAGTTTCAACAAGATTCATGGATCGATGCCTGCTCTGTCACCCGAAAACATTGAAGTTATAGATTGCTCGCATAACGACTTCACATCTATATTCTCACCTGACCCCGACATTGTTATTTTCACCTCTTTCCTCTCTTTTTCTCAGAATAATTTCTCTGGAGAAATACCATCCTTACTTTGTGATGCTTTCGCTTTGGAAGTCCTTGATCTGTCTAACAATAACTTGAGCGGCCCACTTCCTCTTTGTTTATGTCAGTTGCCCAAGCTTCGAGTGTTGAATCTTAGAAATAATAACTTGCACGGTGTCATTCCCCCGTTTTTTCAACAAGAAGTATGTGGTTTAGAGTCACTCAACCTCAATCAAAATCGGCTAGAAGGCTCATTACCAAAATCATTGGCATATTGTAACAAGTTAGAGGTTCTAAACATTGGGAACAATCAAATAAGTGATTCCTTCCCATCTTGGTTGGGGTCTCTGCAACAATTGCGAATTTTGATACTGAGATCCAACATGTTCTTTGGTCCCATTCAGCAACCAAAAGATCCAAACGCTTTCTCCAAGCTGCATATCATTGATCTATCATCTAATGATTTTACAGGCAATTTGGCCTTGGAGTGGTTTCAAAATTTGACGGGAATGATGGGTGATGAGGACAAACAACACCAAATTCTCCAGTTAGGGGCCGAATCCCCCATCATAAACGGCAGAACATCCTATCATGAGCGAGTGACAATTATGCTCAAAGGGTCACAAATGGAGTTTGTGAAGATCCTAACCATCTTAACGTCTTTAGATCTCTCAAACAATAGATTTCATGGAAGCATTCCTGAAGAGATTGGGAATCTCAAATCTCTTGTAGCGCTCAACCTATCTCATAATGAGTTCACTGGTCCAATACCATCATCATTTGGAAATCTACGGCAACTTGAGTCATTAGATTTATCATTGAACCAACTCTCAGGGAAGATTCCTACAGAGTTGACAGCTCTCACATTCCTCGCTGTCATAGATCTTTCATGGAACCACTTCATGGGAAGGATACCATACTCCCAACAATTCCTCACCTTTACAAATGATTCCTTTGAAGGTAATGCAGGATTATGCGGGCCTCCATTGTCCAGACAATGTGAGGCCCCATTTGAACATGGAAGTACCAATTTGCCATCACAAAATGAATTTAAATGGGAATTCATATGGATCGGATTGAGATTTGGCGTAGGCAATTGGATGGTTATGGGCCCACTTATATTTTCGACAAGAGTGAGAAGGTGGTTTTTCAAACATGTGGACCGGATCATATCTGTGTTAATGGTGAGGTGGGATATGTACATCAGGCATTTGGCTCCACCAAAACAGAGAGCATCTGGGTAAGTGCAGGCCCTTCCAGTTGAGCTCATCTTTTTGCAACATCTATGATGGCAACCTTTGAGCAACTTTTCCTCTTAAATCTCACTTAGCTCAATCTCTTCAAAAGCTTTGCCTTGGACCTCTTCAAGGATTGTTCTGTTTACTTTTGTTACTGCTTCCTTGTTTATTTTCTTTCATTTTGGCTACATTATGAGCATCTATAAAGATAATTTATGTGCTCTCTTTGAATGTTTTATGCCTATGTAATATTCTCCCCTGTTTTTCTTAATAAACACCTTGCAATTTAGCAAAAAAATGTTTAGGTAAGTGCACGCACCCCTCCAAAATGATAGACGATGAAGTTATTAATAATCTGTGTACATGTGGAAAAAAATAATAACATGGCCAAGTGAATTGATAGGCCTTGCAGTCTAGGTAAGGCCTTGTAGTGTGGCATAGGAGCATATCATTGAGACTTGGAGGGAGAGAGAAAATGGAGGAGCGGATGGGGGAGAGAAATAGATAGAGGGAAAGGAGAGGAAGAGTAAGGGGGAGAGGGAGGGAAGGGAGAGGGAGAAAAAGGAAGGAAGGGGGAGTGGGAGCGGGAGCGGGAGCGGGAGGGGGAGGGGAGCTGCATTTGGGTAATTTCACATATATATTAACAGTTCAAAATTTGAGTTCAAATAGTTCAAATATCCAAACTCCTTTAATAATTATAATAAATATTATATTTGGGGCAGGGCGTGTTAAAACACCCAAACCTATCTTGTATCAAGAAAACCACCACTAAATTCACCCTAATATACACTTGACCCTAGGGTTATAAATGGGTTCCTAATTCTCCAATTATCCGATGGTTTCGACCTAGTAATAATCAGGTTTAGGTCTTTATTTAGGTTTCGATAGTAATTGGGTCTGAGTCTAGATCTTATTTTTTAACCTGTAACCTATAAAGGGTTCTAAATTTAATTCTACCTTGGTTTCGGCCTGTGGACTCGAAACCCTACATATTGCCCTTGTTGTTGAAATTTTTTTCAAAAAATTAATTTTTCTTCAAAATATTTTCTATACAGACCCGCTCTATATACGGTTCAAATTCCTATTTAGGTTCATCTTCTCATTAATGGTTCCGATTTTGGATCTAAGACATTGGTTTCGATTTTAAGTCCATTCTCTCATTAACAGTTTCAGATATGAGTCGACTATGGTTAGAGGGGAATGTACCCAAGATCGAAGCCCTTATAGCTCAGTTGTCGGGTCAAGTACCAAAAAAAAAAAAAAAAGACGATGTCAATGATCCTAAAAGTGGGGAGATGGTGCATTGGTGCACGTGAAAACAAACACAAGAGACAAAGGTGAATGGAAATGAGCCAATCACATATGCTATGGTCTTTATCTTCCCTTCGCATCAGACTCAATAGTCCACACGGTGGAAATTAATTAAGCACAAGGGGTCAGGCTACAAAAAATTCATGAAAGCAACTCATAGGGGCGTATTAATAAAAACAAAAATCCCATTTTCTGTTCATGCATAAAATATGAAGACTGCTTATAATAAATGTGTTTTTTATAAAAAGGTTGGGCTATTGCAAAACTTCCCCTAAAATAGTGTGCTTCACCATTAGATTTAAGGAAATTATTTTCCATCCATGAAAGCATAGACTGTATGTATGCTATCCAATTCATGGAGTCCAATTACATGTTGTCCGTTAGTAGGGGAAGTCAGATAAAAATGTCTCTTTGTGGATAAGGTCAGCCGACAAAACTGAACTCCAGATTATTCTAATATTTTGTTTAATAATTTGTAAGTTTAATGACGTTTTAAGCATAGATTTTTGAGATGTTGGTGAGTTTAAAATTGGGCCTCATAAGGGTCCTGCTGCAGTGCCAAAGATGGTCCCAATTGGGCCTATAGAGCTGGCAGTGTTGGAGAAGATCATCCTAGATTATATATAACAACGGGGCATCCATCTTGACACCATTTGGAGGGTCTCATCGTGTGCCTCTTGAGTCTCGTGGTTTGGACTCTCTAGCAGTTTATGAGTGTTTTGGAGTCTGCCATCCAAGCCGCAGAGCTTGAACAAACTCCAGCACCTTGTCCAACCCTCAATTAGATGCCCTTTTATTATTATTATTTTTTTTAAAACTTTCTTTGGCATGTAATGGTTGAACTCTTCTTTTTCTCATCAATCCGTCGCTTTCTATACCCCCTTTTATATTCTAATCGAAGTCTTCCCTCTCAAATCCATCCCCAACTCTCCTTATTACTTTTCATGACTGCCTTATTTTGTTCCTGTCTCCGCAAAATTAGATTGCTATATCGCCTTGTTTCAATTCCTCTTCATTTACTCACTCTTTTGCTCAAATCTAACTTGGGCTTAATGTCTTGATGACCAGAAATCTTTCTTGTTCACCCTTTTTGGCTCTGCCCCAACTCGTTCTTTGGACACCCAACACGTGCTGCCTTTGGCAGGGCGTTACGTGCGACAGCTCCACTGGTCGCGTGACGAGCCTAGACCTCACCAACTATGGGATTAGAGGCCCAATCAACTCCACCTCCTTAATCTCTTTGTCAAGTCTCAGAAATCTTAGTCTCTCCTACAATCGCTTCAACTCTTCCATCCCAATTCTCTCGGTGCTCTCTCGAACCTGACCCACCTCAATCTCTCCAATTCTGACTTCATAGGCCTTGTCCCGGTCGAGATTTCGCTCATTAAAAGTTTGGAGTCGCTAGATCTTTCCTGTCTCTTTTCAATAATTTTGAGCGACTTCGTTTCATTGGTCCTGATTTTGAGTATGTGGTCGGGTATCTTTCTGGGCTGAGGAAGCTCTATTTGGATGGGGTGGACATATCCTCTCCCGTGCCCGAATCGCTGGGGAATCTTACAGCTTCAGTGAGAAGATTCTGTCACTTGAGAATCTTACACAACTTAAACACTTGGACCTTTCCTCAAACAGTTTCGGTGGTAACATTCCATCACTTGGGAACCTCACACAACTTGAATTGCTGGACCTTTCCTCGAACTGGTTAACTGGTGAGGTTCCATCACTCGAACCGGCTCAGTGATGAGATTCCGTCACTTGAGAACCTTACACAACTAGCATACTTGGACCTTCCATCAAATAGGCTCAGTGGTAGGATCCCGTCCTTCAGTTCACTGAAGAATGTAGTGAGAATAGACCTTTCTAATAACAATTTATCTGGTGCGATAGATTCATCTTTTGGGGAATTCCTTTTACATTTGGAAGATCTTGATTTGCAAAACAATTCACTCAATGGAAAGATCCCTTCATCTTTGTTTACACTTCCATTGCTAAGGTACTTATATCTCAACCATAACCATTTCGACGTAGCTATGGATGAATTTGGCAACGCTTCCTTATCATTTAGTGAGCCTGATTTGAGCAACAACATGCTACAAGGACCAATTCCAAGTTCATTGTCTAAACTCACAGGGCTAGAGACACGCTGGCTTTCTTCAAACCACTTCGATGGCACCATGAACTTACTCATGCTCCAAACTCTCACGAACCTCTCCATTTTAAGTCTTTCAAATAATAGATTGTCAATCAATGCTAGTGGTAATTCCACCTTTTATTCAACTTCTTCGTCTAGAATTGTCTGCTTGCAATCTTTGGGAATTCCCCCAGTTTCTTAAAACCCAATCAAAATTGTTATACCTAGGCCTTTCCAACAAAACAATAGTTGGTGAAATTCCCAACTGGATACGGAGAATCGGGAATGCCTTTCTGATTTCTCTAAACCTTTCTCACAACTTGCTACGGAGTCTTGAACTGACCACTGTTGATCATTCCTTGAGCAAGTTAAATATTCTCTACCTTCATTCCAACAAGCTTCAAGGATCAATTCTGTTGGCTATGGGGGTCCAGACCATTGTTGGTTCAGTATCTGGGGTGATTTCCCTAATGATATTAGGAATTTCCTATTTTGTCAAACAGCAGTTTTCTAATAGGTTAGGACTTTTCTTTTTCTTAAAATAGAGTTCTTGGGGGATAAGGATGTAATGGTTATATATATGATGTAATCTGTAACTCTAGAGAGAGGCTGAGAGTGGCTGAGATTCCAAGGCTGTGGTTTCACAGATTGGAGGAGAACCTAGTGGAAATTAGTTTTCCGTGGACGTAGGCATCTTTGCCGAACCACGTAAATCTTTTTGTCTTCTTGTGTGGTGATTGTTTGATCTTTGTTGCCTCTGCACATACGTGCACAATAACTGGTATCAGAGCATCGACGTTGTGCGTGAAAGATCAACGGGAAGAGATCAGTCGTGATCTCTGTCGGGCCACTGGGAGTAAATCGATATCTCTGTTACAGAAAACAGAGATTTGGTTTTTTTGTGTCCTACTACAGATAATGAAAAGGAACGGATGGCATGTGTTCCTTACTCCTCTGCTGTTGGGAGTCTCATGTATGCCATGGTTTGTACACGGCCAGACATTGCTCATGTTGTGAGTTTAGTGAGTAGATTTCTCGCAAACCCTGGAAAAGAGTATTGGGAAGCAGTGAAGTGGATCTTTAGATATTTGAGAGGTACTTCCAAGGTGTGCTTATGTTTCGGAGGTTCAAAACCAGTCATGGAAGGTTATACTGATGCTGATTTTGCAGGCGATCTTGATCGTCGGTTGTCGACTTCTGGTTATTTGTTTACTTTCGTAGGGGGAGCTATTTCCTGGCAATCAAAGTTACAGAAGTGTACAGTACAGTCTACAACTAAAGCGGAATACATAGCTGCTAATGAAGTAGGGAGAGAGATGCTTTGGTTGAAAAAATTCCTTCAAGAACTAGGTTTGAAGCAAGAAGAATATGTAGTTTACTGTGATAGTCAGAGTGCTATGGATTTCAGTAAAAATGCTACATATCATGGTCGCATGAAGTACGTTGATATCAAGTACCATTGGATTCGTGAGGTGATCGAGAAGAACTTCATGAAGCTGGAAAAGATTCATTCGGACAAGAATCCCTCGGACATGATGACTAAGGTTGTGTTTAAGGGAAAGCTGGAGCTGTGTTCAGAGTTGGTAGGGCTGAATTCCCAGTAAGGGGTTCAGGGCATCTTCCCTATGGTCTGGAGGGGGAGATTGTTGGCCATGTGAGTATAGACCATTAGTGGGTTCAGTATCTGGGGTGATTTCCCTAATAATATTAGGAATTTCCTGTTTTGTCAAACAGCAGTTTTCTAATAGGTTAGGACTTTTCTTTTTCTTGAGATAGAGTTCTTAGGGGATAATGATGTAATAGTTATATATATGATGTAATCTGTAACCCTAGAGAGAGGCTGAGAGTGGCTGAGATTTCAAGGCTGTGGTTTCACAGATTGGAGGAGAACCTAGTGGAAATTGGTTTTCCGTGGACGTAGGCATCTTTGCTGAACCACGTAAATTTTCTTGTCTTCTTGTGTGGTGATTGTTTGATCTTTGTTGCCTCTGCACACACGCGCACAACAAATTCCACTTCCACCACACTCTGTTTTCATTATAGATTACTCGCAAAACAACTTCACGTCTGTAATCCCAAATAACATCTCTCTGTACTACAGCTACTTCTGTTATTCCTTCTTGCTCTCCGATAATGACATTGGTGGAGAGATCCCCTCATCCCTTTGTAATGCAATTAATTAAACAATCCTCGATTTATCTAAGAATAACTTGAGCGGCTCCATTCCTCATTGTTTGGTTGAGTTGGACAACCTTTGGGTATTGAATCTCGAGAAGAATGACTTACCTAGCATCATTCCTCGTAGGTTCGGGCATGGATGTAGTTTGCAAACACTCAACCTCAACAAAAATAGGTTACAAGGTTCACTGCCAATGCCTTTGACTAACTGTAAGCAGTTGGAAGTTCTAAACGTAGGGAACAATGGGATAAATGGCTCCTCCCCATCTTGGTTGGGGTCCCCAGCACAATTGCGGGTTTTGATATTACGATCCAACAAATTCCATGGTCCCATTCATCAGCAAGAAGATCGAAATGCTTTTTCAAAATTGCATATCATTGATTTCTCTTCTAATGGTTTTACAGGCAATTTGTCTTTCAAGCTGTTTCAAAATTTGAAACGAATGATGAATGATGAGCCTGAACACCAACAAGTTCTCGAATTTTTGTTCCCAGACTTATTTTCAGCATACTACCAGGAGAGAGTAACAATTACACGGAAAAGGGTCAGAAGTGGAGTTCTCGAAGATCCTAACCATCTTCTCATGTATGGATCTCTCAAACAATAAATTCCATGGAAGAATTCCAAAGGAAAATGGGAATCTCAAATCTCTTTATATGCTCAACATGTCTAACAACGAGTTCAGTGGTCCAATGCCATCATCATTGGAAAATCTATAGCACCTTAAATCATTAGATTTATAAATGAACTGGCTCTCGGGAGAGAACCCTATAGAGTTGACAGCTCTTTCATTTCTGTCCGTCTTAAATCTCTCGCGGACCCGCTTAACAGGAAGAACACCACAGGCCCAACAATTTGTTACCTTTGGTAATGATTCTTTTGAACGTGATCTTTTGAACGTGATCCAAGATTATGTAGGCCTCCATTGTCAATGCAGGGTGAGCCAATATGGAAGCGTAGGGCACTAGGGAAGTCTATAATTGAAAATTTGCCATTACAAAAGGATTTTTATTGGAGATTCATTTGCACTAGCAAAATATATCCCGCACTTAGCACGGGCAATGTATAATTTATAATATTTAAAATAATAAAAACCTTAAATAATATTTAGAAATTATATTAAGGTGGAAAAAATTGCAATCAAAATTAAAACATATAATAATAATTATTATTATTAAATTTCAAAATGAAAGCACATTAATTTATTTGAAATGAGATGAGTATTTTACTTTAAACATCCCTTTGAAATAAGAAGAATAAACTCATTATAAAAAATAAAATTTGATAAAAATAACACAAAAATACAACATGAAAAGAAAAGTCCATAGACAATCTAATAATAAAAATAACTTAGAATAAATAAATAAAACCATGATTACCCTATGCTTAAAAGTATAAAATTGAAGCTAAAAAACAAAAGGAAAAACATAAATCAATGAAAACTGATAACCATGGAAATTAAAAAAAACCCATCAAAATATAAAAAATAATAAAATAGAACTATGATAAAAAAAAATTGAAAAAATACATAAAAAGGAACAAACAATAAGAAAGGACAGAGATATAATATGATCGTATAACAGAAATCATTAAAAATACAATTTTAAGAATTCTTGTGTTTTACTCTTGTTAATTTGAATTATGTGATTAAAAGGAGATTAAAGAGTGTAAATCCAATTAAATCCCATCTAAAATTGAAATGAATTGCATGAAATAAGGGATGAAAGGTTCAGTGATATACTCTTTAATATAACATTAGGTAAGATTTGCTTACTCCTAACACTAGATAATAGGGTGTTCATGAGCCAAATTAGGTTGAGTTGAGGAATGTCCATGCTTGGCTTGACTTTAACCTTATGGATCAAGCCCGACCCAGGCCCAAATTGGGCCATACCTCGCTAGCCCAAGCCCAACCAGCCTGAAGCATATTAAGCCTAAGCTTAGCCCAAGTTAACATGTCTCTTTTTATATACTTGCTCGTATCTCAATTGGGTTTGAGTCCTAATCAATGAACATCTTTAGCTAAGAAAATTTAAATGCGGTTTGATTTATTAGAGACCATGAAAGATTGAGCTCTTTAAAGAAAACCCATTTTAGATTGACTTCTTTATATGGACGGATCAAATCAAAATTTTTTCTCAAATCTCTAAAATCTTTCACACAGGTTAAAATTAATTTAAAATTAACATCAAAATTGAGTTCTAATTTTTCAATTGAGTTGTGAAACTTGATACATTCACATCAAAAGTGGCTACATTATTGGCTTGACTTATCAACCAAGCTCACATGAGTTGGAATGTTAACTTGTAAGAATCTTTTTTGAAATATCGGTGTCTTGCCATTAATGCAAGTTTAGAACAGCTTGATACATCCACATCAAGAGTGGCTGCATTATTGAAACCAAGTTCACTTGGGTTTTATTAGAATGCTAACATGTAAAAATCTTTTTAGAAATATCAGAGTTACTGTCTCTTGTGCAAGCTTAGGACGAGAAACATCTACATCAAGAGTGGCTGCATTGCTGACTCGACTTATCAACCCAGCTCACTTAGGTCCCATTGAAATTATAACATGAAAGAATCTTCTTAAAAATATCAGAGTCACGTCATTACTGTAAGTCTAGTGAAATCCTGAGTTGAAGGAGCAGGACCCCACAATGAGGCTGCCTCACTAAGATCCAAACTGTTCAAAATAAATGTCATCCAACCAATTAACTAAGAAAAGTAAGAATTACATCAAATCAAATATAAGTAATAGATATTTCACTCTATTTCTTAAAATAAATAAATAAAAGTGATAAAGAAAAAGTCACACGCATAACAAATATTTTTATTACTATAAAATAGTTTTTTGATTATCTCCATTAGTCCCAACATAAGGAAGCATGGCAAATAACTAAGGAGTTGATGAAGAGGAATGGACATTTCCTTCGTGTATATACAAGGTGCATGAGTTAGTGATCAGAGACAATAATTTCTTAAAACTTAAAGGGACTATTAATGAAAGGCATTAAGAATAAAAGTAGTATTAATGAGAGGTGATGAATATAAAAGGAGTATTAATAGGTAATGAAGGAGTACTAATAAGCCATAAAAAGAATATTAGTGAAAGAAATGGAAGGGTTGAGTCCAAACGTTGGGAAGGAGTAGAGCACTGCAAGTTGGGGAAATGGTTTGAATAATGAGGGACAATGGTGAAAATCACTCAATGATTACTATTCAGAGCAGGTCAAAATTGTAGGACGGTCAAAATTGAATTTAAGATTGACAATTGAAATCAACTGGTTTCATATATTATAATAGGATTGGGGTTTGGCGTAGGGAATTTGATGGTTATGGGCCAACTTATATTTTGGTCAAGAGTTAGAAGGTGGTATTACAAACATGAACACAATATCTTGACTATGGCGATTTTGTGGTGGGACATGCATGTGACGAAATAGAGAGCATATGATCGAGCACACCACACTCTTCTAAGAAGATGATGATGTGGCCACTAATTTTAAGTTGACGTCTTCCAGGGAAAATAAGTAGGGTGAACTGAAAGACCATTTATCGTATCTAATACCTGTGCTTTTGTTTTTCCCCTAATGTTGTGTATCATTCTTTCTGGATTGTATCTTTTGTTGTTTGAATCAGTAATGTTTCTCTCCGTGTTTAAGTTGGAAAAGAGTGTCTGGCAAGAAAAAATGCAAAGGGCTAAATTGACAGCCCTATAAAAATTGGATAAATGAAAAACAACAATAAAAGAATGCGTAAACAAAAGATAAGATATTTATAAGGAATCATCTTCCGGCTTATATTGTTCATCGACTACAAAATGTAATAAAATGAGGTCCTAACTTCACTTGTCATCATAATCAGAGCCACAGTCATATAATAAAAGCATAATACAAATAGAGAAACTATAAAAGGATCTCCTCAATGGGAGCAAATACCTTTCTATTCTCTCCTCTTGGTATCTCCTATTCTTGCTTCTTCGACTCCGAGAGAGAAGCTTCCTACATAAAGTTTTCATGTGGGTTATTTATCCGATTTCCACAGTGAGCTATACAAAAATTCATATGGGAATTACTTGCCTGCTTCCAAAGTGAGGACCCAAAATGTATCATAACAATGGCAGGGCCATGGCCGTCGCTGTCGCAGCTCTACTCTCAGTAATCTCCCGAGTGTTAGCTGCTTCATGTCTATGCCTAGTGGTGGTTCCTCAGGCACTCCTCTTGGATGAGATTGTCAATGTTCATCTCCGACCTGCCTAGCCATTCTCAGATACAACACCTTAGCATAGATGTAGAGGACGATGTTGACATATGCGTGGCTCCAGCCTGTCGCTTCCTTGCCCATTTTTGTCTATAAGTCGGATGAGCATAAGGGGTCAGAGGAGTATGAGATTTGCTTGAGCGCTTTGGTGGATGCCACACCCTGGGCCGAAGATTAGGGAAATTAAGTTAGCCTTGTGACGTGGCATGCGTAAACCCGTGGTAATCTGTACCATACTCAAGCAAATACAAATTTCTACAAGGGAAGTTCCTCAAATCATACACCTTAATGTGCAAAGGAGCTCCATAAGTATATAAGTATTTATCAATCTGTGGAAACATTAGTACATTACGCACCCAATCACACTACTAGTAATAGTAGAAAGCATACATGAATACTTGTTTAAACATTCTCATGATAACATCTTTAAATGAG
Source organism: Sextonia rubra (assembly GCA_037013555.1). Lineage (NCBI taxonomy): Eukaryota > Viridiplantae > Streptophyta > Magnoliopsida > Laurales > Lauraceae > Sextonia > Sextonia rubra. The sequence goes on along the minus strand of JASUAD010000013.1, from coordinate 49,162,545 downwards.
TTATCAAAATGACATGAATCCCAAGATGAACATACTACATGTCTACATGCATGTTAAATAAATATAAGTTTGCGAAGTGATACAGTTAAAGACTGTTAATAAGATACATGTCTATCAAATATGCAATAATCACGAGTGTCTCAATAAGGTACTATGAATCGCTCTAATAGATACGCCTAATAGAAGCCGTTATCTGGTCCTTGCTTAACTAGTCTAAAAATAACCTACGTAGAATCCTTTGGGATGCGTCAATAATCGTATCGAGACTAGAATCTGCTACTTCAACTCCCATGGTACGTAGTACCCTAAGCATGACAACTTAATAAGAATAAGTAAGTAGTACTCTAAACACATGGTTTTTAATAAGAAAATAAAGACATGATCAATTAAAAGAGGTCAATAATAGTTCACTAAGCATGTTAGCATTCATAATGAACATATGTATAAGAGAATCAATGTAATAGAAATATATTTATAAATTTGGCAACTACATTACTAGTATTCACCTCAAAGGAGAGCATTTATTGGGGCAGGTAAGGAACCAGGTAGCTAATCCAGTTGCCCCAAAGGAGTGTCGACTCACTCCATGGGAAAAACCAATTGCAGTAGTATATATCTCAGACTCATACTTAACCCCACTAGGCCTTATAGAGTCAAGCTCAGTGCAATAAGGATAACATAAGTAGCACAATCGTACATTCTCACTTGCTTGCTTATCAAAAATTACATACGTATAATTTGGAATAACTTAAGGTACCATGATATCAATTAAAGATAACAGTAACAATAGTAATATAAAGGAAATAAAAGGAACATAACCGAACTAATAATATAAGAGTAAGGGATAAATACGAAAATTATGGCAATATGCATAAGCTTTCAATTTATTAAGAGACAATGATGATTTATAAACCAAACTACTCTAAGATGCTCGTGTCCTTAGATTTCTACTTCGGTCTGATCATAGGTTATCCAATGTCATATGTTACTAAATTTCATGGTGTCGCATTGTGTATGAATATTAATCGCGCTTAAAATGCGACGTGGAAATGTGTAATGGATTCAATGTCCAACATTCACGCACTTCAAGCGTTAAGAAAAATAGAAATTAACTACTGTTCATCATTAATTTCCCTTTGTTTACATGGGTTCTAATGCCCTGACCGCGGGGATGCATGTTGTTTACATGAGTTTGCAAAGTTTACAGCCCCTCCCTTAAATCTTAGATGTGATCTCAATTTGGAAAATAGAAAAAAATGTACATAAAGTAAAAAAAAATACAAAAAAAGAAGGAAAAATGGGGGTGACCGTGACCCGCGGTCACTGCCCCAGGCCAGTGACCGTGAGTCACGGTCACCCCCATTTTTCCTTCTTTTTTTGTATTTTTTTTTACTTTATGACCGTGAGTCACAGTCACCAGCACTTGTCAGTGACCATGAGTCACGGTCACTGTTGTGCTTCTGTTTTTTCGTTGTTCGTGCTGATTTTTCTTCCAAACTTTTTTCAAGTGTTGAAACTCCCTTTTATGACATCTTGGGGTGCTAAATAACCATTGAGAAGATCGAATTCAACTATGGAATCGATTGAAAACTTTGTAATTCATCATTTATGTTTACGGACTGTCTTTTGTTCAAGTCCGAAAGGGTACTGTAGGAAGCCAAAGTTGTGTTATTCTAAACCTATGGCTTTCAAGGAACAAAATGAGGCCCAATGGGGCTTGTTCATAACCTTTTTGATGGCCAAGAAACCCCCCCGAATGAGAAAAACAAAGATGACAACGTCATCCTTCGAATAGTCATTATTGCATGAACATAGTTTGTTCTTTAGTCACCCCTCCCTTCTCCTCTTCCTTGAAGACTTTTTGCTCACCTTGGTAATTGAGAAAAAAGAGAAGGGAAGGTTGTGGAATGCTGCTGTTTCTCTTCCTTTGGATGCTTTTGAGCGCTTCTGTTCTTAAAATTTTCTGCGTCTTCTTCCTCTCCCCTTTTTCTTTTCAAATCTTAGCCTTCTATAAACTCCCCTAGTAGTTTCTGGTAGTTCCAGGGAGTTAAGAGAGGTTGTGGGAGGTTACACTTCGAAAGGAAGTGGAGAAGAACCATCCAAAACCACAGGAAGTGCCCTTTGGAGGTCCTTGACCGTAGCCACGGTCACAGACAAGGTCCAATTTTGAGCTTTTGCATTTGTGACCTGCTTTCACCTATTTGGGGTCCGAACGAAGTCCAGTCTTCACGAAACTTGGAGGGATGCTTCTTGACACTATTTTGAGTATGTCATAGAAGTTTCAGCTTGTTTTGACCATCTAAAGTTCGTCAACTCCCTTGATGAATAGGCCACAGTCACTCCCAAGGCCCATTTTTGGACTTTTGCATTTGTGAACCATTTTTACCTGTTTGGGGTCCGAATGAAGTCCAATCTTCATGACACTTGGAGGGATGGTTCTTGACACTATTTTGAGTGTTTCATAAAAGTTTCAGCTTGTTTTGACCATCTGAAGTTGGTCAACTTCCTTGATGAACAAGCCACAGTCACTCCTAAAGCCCATTTTTGGACATTTGTATTTGTGACCCATTTTCACATGTTTGGGGTCCGAACGAAGTCCAATCTTTACGAAATTTGGAGGGATGTTTCTTGACACTATTTTGAGTATATCTGTAACACTCCGACCCAGCTTGACCTCATTTAGCGGCTAATTAATCTTGTTTTCGTTGCTAATCGTGTTTTGTTTGAATTTTGTTTTTGTTGCGAGTCATGGATAGGTAGTTGGGTTGAGTTTGACCTGGATTAAGTAGACCAAGCCCTTTTTCGTAATTTTAGCTTTTCTAAGACATGGTCATTTTTGCATCATCTTGATGTCAACACGTGTCTTTCGTTGAGCTCGTCAACTTTCGTAACTACGTCATTTGCAAGCGATGTCGTATGATTCCATTGGACCAAGATTTGACTCAAACTGAAAATAGAATTATGACTTGGACTCTATTGTAATTTGGACTTCCCCTTAGCTTATATAACTTCATACCATCGACAAGCTCGTTCTCTCTCTCTCATTTTTCTCTCACTGTTCACGTGGAATTATTTCTCTCTCCCTACTGAGTTCTCTTCTCCATCGATCAAGCTGATTTGGGGGATTTTGGTTCTTTTAGTCACTGGTGTATTGATTGAGGTAAGCTGGGATTCTCTTCCATCTCCCTCATCTCATTCTTATTCTTCTCCTTCTTGTTTCCATGAGTGCACGATAGGTCTTGAGATTCTTTTAAATTCTCATGCATGCATGTTGTTGTGGTTGGTGTTAGGTTGTGTTTGGGCCCAAGGACAGCAAGTTGTGTAATTGAATTCAATTGAGGCAAGTATAACCATAATCTGTAAGAACCCATGTTTGTATGCACTTGATTTTGGTTAGTTCACATGAATTTGTATGGAAAAATGTGTTTACAGCCCATTTGATTACTACTTTATCTATCCCTATTGGATATTTGTAATTCTGATGATTTCACAGGCTTTCTGTACGTGATTCAGAACATTGACTTCATGCATGTACGGCTAAGCCGTATGTCACTTACGGCTTAAAGTCCAGAGAGGGTGAAAACCCAGTTTTCCTCTACGGCTAGGGCACGGCTAAGCCGAACCTCAGCCGTGGCCCAGCCGTAGATCAATACAGGGTGCCTTTTTTTGGATTAACTGAGAGCAACTAAATTGACAGACCTTCTACGGCCCAGCCACGGCTAAGCCGTAGAACACACACGGCTAAGCCGTAGAACAAAATACTGGTGAACCGTAACTGCAGATGAACAGTAAAGGGAACCGCGGTGGAGCCGCAGTGTATATTACGGCTACGCCGTAACATGCCTACGGCTAAGCCGTACGTTCACCTACGGCTAAGCCGTATCCACACTAGCATAATGAAGGACAAGGATAGGTGTAAGGGAAAGACCGATATGGCCGTCATGATAGAATGTAGAGCATCTAGACCTGCCCAACGGAATGTGATACAAAGCGTGAATGATCTCGAGGGCTGCGAATCATTCATGTTCGTTATCCGGATGTTAAGCACCTCCTCATGGGTGTTGGTTTATGTTGGTTTAAGGGACTTCGTGCACCGCCCGATTCAATGCAACACGGTGCATCGAATAACTTAAAACTACATCATCATGCACGGTTAGAAACACCGGATACTTAGATTAGAATTGGCTTGTAAATAAAGATGATCCGATTTCGCATGATTTGTTGCATAACATGTTGCATTCGATCATTGATCTCTACTCTCTGATATCTTGCATTCCGTTACTTTCAGATTGTGGTTCCTTACCTTGAGTATGCATGTATAATATGTTCACAGATATGCACGTATGATATGTTGTCACGATCTACTCAGGGTTTTCATGATTGACTCTGTATGGTCAGGCACTACTTAGCCTCAGCCTTAGGATCCCGACGGGGTGAATTTGGTATAGTTTACATGACCTTGCTGCTGTAAGGAAACGTCTTGGGGAATCGGACCCCAGGAAACCGAGACCTATTGTACCCTGGCCCGGACAATGGTGTTCTTTGCATGATACAAGATCCCTCTTTTGGGAGCATATGGCAATGTAGTAGCCACTAGTTCTGTCCACTGCATGTATACATTGATTCGCATAGCATATTTCTTTCTTGCATGACAGCCTAGTATACGAAAATGCCTTATTTAATTTACATGATGTTCTTTATTCTATTAGATACAGCGTGCGTTAACTTGCTATGGTATATACTTTGCTGAATCGTCGTATTCACAGTTGTTTTTGGTGTTGCAGGCCCAGATATCCCTGCCGACCCCTCGCCGGTCGGCCAGACTCCAGATGAGACCCCCGAGGCCCCATCAGGCCTAGAGGAGTGGATGTGATCACTCCACGGGAGAGTGTTCTTGACATGCATGGCATTGGAGTCTTGTTTCTTGTTTTGAGGATCTTCATACTTGTATATGTCATGATTGTATATATTATTTTGTTCATTTTGTTAGACCTTCACATGTAATTATGTCAGTTCTTTCTTCGTATTCTTTTCTTGCACTGTTAGTTTGATGTTTTTGATATTTACAGCTTCCACGTACATGTTTGGCACGTGTGAATGTTCCCTTGTGCGTGTGCATTTAGACTCGGTCTACGTGTACATGCACGGGAGTACGTGTGTCATTAGGTTTGGCTTTTGCTAACCCCCGAACCCTGGGCTCGGGTTGTGACATTCATATTGTATGGTATCAGAGCAGTCCTTGCTCTAGATAATAAGCATATAGGCATGTAGGATCGTGGTGAGGATACGATTATTTCGTTGTGACTTTTCTAAACTTGGGGCTTGTTGGGCGCAATTGTTTTGTGTTTGTGTCTGACTCGTTCCATTTTACAGGATGGCGTCAGGTTCGGGCTCTCAGCAGAACGCCGGAAACAATGAAAGCGGATCCGCACCGTCACCGCAGACACAGAACACAGATGAACGCATCCTCATGTTATTTCAGTCCCTACAGGCACAATCGCAGGCAATGCAAAATTTACAAGCACAAGTGACAATCATGTTAGACCGACAAAGCCAAGCCCCAGCTCAGTCACATATAGACCAGCAGGTGGTCTTTCAGCCTCGAGAGAATGACCCGAATGCCCTCTACGATAAATTTCGCAAGCGAGGAGCTATTGAGTTCTATGGGACAGAAGAGCCATTGAAGGCAGAATAGTGGTTGGAGCAGACGGAGGATGTCTTTGAGACCGTCGTGTGCACGAACTGGCAGAAAGTTGGGCTAACGGCCTCCATGTTTAGAGACGTTGCAAAAACTTGGTGGAAAAGCGTGAAAGACTCATACAGAGACATACCTAGTGCGACGGTTTGGGAGATGTTCAAGCAACAGTTCCGGAGGAAGTTCATCCCGGCTCATGTGTTTCGAGCCAAGGAGGTTGAGTTTTTAGCTCTCCGCTAGCAGCAGATGACCGTGGCAGAATATGTGAACAAGTTTACTCAGTTGTCGCACTTTGCTCCGGATATGATCAGTACCGAAGAGAGGAAGGTGAATCGGTTCGTTGAAAGTCTGCATCCCCGGTACATGCACCACGTGACTGCGTTTCAGCGTCCGGCTACGTTTGATGATGCAGTGGACAAGGCCTATTCCGCTAAGGCCATCCACCAAGCTGCGAGAGCCGTTGAGCCTAAGCGACAGCCGCCTTTCAGTGCACGAGGACAAGTACAGAAGAAGACAAAAGGCCAGCAAAGTACTTCCAGTTCTGCCGGAGTGACTTGTGGGCATTGTGGCAAGGGCCACACGACTGAAGCTTGTTGGAGGAAGGCATGTGCCTGTTTCATCTGTGGTTCGAGGGAGCATATGATAGCCAATTGTCCTCGATATAGAGCCTCCCAGCCCCCACCATCTGGTACTACCTCCGGTGCAGCTCCTGGTAGACCCAGTGCATCTACAGCTCCGAGCAAGTCACAGTCAGCTCGTCCAGGCTCGAGATAGCCTCGTCAGACAGCCCGTGCTTACGCTGCTACCCATGAGAGTGCCGAGGATCCACAGGTGGTTGAAGGTACTGTTTTGATTTCGCACGTCAAGGCATTAGCATTGTTCGATTCGGGGTCTACACGGTCATACGTAGCACCTCATTTCGCCGAGCGGTTACATCAGCTGTCTAATCCGTTGCCATATGTGCTGGTTGTATCCACCCCAATTGGCAAGCGAGTAGAGTGTAGTGTATACTACCTCCATTGTGACGTGCAGATTGCAGGTCATCAGTTACCTGTTGATTTGATCCTGTTGTCGATGCTGGACTTCGACGTGATCCTTGGTATGGATTGGCTCGCTCGATATCATGCCTGTGTTAATTGTTACAACAGGACGATCTTCTTCGATTTAGGCAAGGGTTTCCGTTTCGAGGGCAGTCAGCAGAGATGCCCCAGGCGTGTGATTTCGGCGTGCAAGGCAGATCGCTTGATCCGCAGAGGGTGTGAAGGCTTCATTGCCTTTATCTCAACGAAGAAAGAGACGAAGCAGCTAGATGAGATCCAGGTGGTCTGTGACTTTCCCGATATCTTCCCAGATGATGTGCCAAACTTACCCCCGGTTCGAGATGTGGAGTTTGCCATTGAGCTTGTTCCTGGCACGGCACCGATCAGCAAGGCTCCGTATCGCATGGCCCCAGCCGAATTGTCAGAGTTGAAGAAGCAATTGCAGGAGTTTTTAGACAAGGGTTTCGTTCGCCCGAGCGTCTCACCTTGGGGAGCACCAGTCTTGTTTGTCAAGAAGAAGGATGATACTTTTCGGATGTGCATAGACTACCGACAGCTGAACAAGTGACTATCAAGAACAAGTATCCCCTACCCAGGATTGATGAGTTGTTTGATCAACTTCAGGGTGCGGCATATTTTTCTAAGATTGATTTGAGATCTGGATATCACCAGTTGAGGGTCAAAGAAGATGACATTCCCAAGACTGCCTTCAAGACTCGTTATAGACATTATGAATTCCTCGTGATGCCTTTTGGACTAACCAATGCCCCTGCAGCATTTATGGCATTGATGAATCAGATCTTTGCTCCTTTCTTGGACCAGTTCGTAGTTGTTTTTATTAATGATATATTGATATACTCTAAGTCAGCAGAGGAGCATAGGGAGCATTTGAGGAAAGCCTTGTCGTTGTTGAGAGAACATCGATTGTTTGCTAAGTTGTCGAAATGCGATTTTTGGCTTAAGCAGGTGGCATTTTTGGGTCATATCATTTCACGAGAGGGATTGGCAGTTGATCCATCTAAAGTAGAGGCAGTGGTGAATTGGCCTAGCTCTAAGACAGTGACAGAAGTTCGCAGTTTCCTTGGTCTAGCGGGTTACTATCGCCGATTTGTCCAGGACTTTGCTAAGACCTCTTCTCCTTTGATGAAGTTGACCAGGAAGAATGTACCATTTGATTGGACTGAGGAGTGTGAAGCCAGTTTCCGGACTTTGAAAGAGAAGCTGACTACGGTCCCAGTGTTAGCTTTGCCAGATGGTAGTGAAGGGGTTTGTGGTGTATTCCAACGCTTCTCGAGTTGGTCTAGGCTGTGTGTTGATGCAGCACGGGAAGGTTATTGCATATGGATCGAGACAGTTGTGAGAACATGAGAAGAATTACGCCACCCATGATTTGGAATTGGCAGCCATCGTGTTTGCATTGAAGCTGTAGAGACATTATCTGTATGGTGTGCAATTTGAGGTTCGTTCTGACCACCACAGTTTGTAATACTTATTCACGCAGCAGGAGCTGAACATGAGACAGCGGAGATGGCTTGAGCTTATTAAAGATTATGACTTCCCGATCAAATATCAGCCAGGCAAGGGAAATGTGGTGGCAGATGCACTCAGCAGGAAAGCAGAGTCTGTGCAGCTATTGAGCAGTTTCCTCTTAGAGTTCCATGGTCTCCCTGTTGAAGTGAAACAAGTGGATGAGTGCGTGACTTTGGCTAGTACGCTAGTGTTTCAGCCTGAGATGATTCAGCAGATAAAAGACAGGCAATTTGAAGATCTAACCTTGAAACGCATTCGAGACCACATTGGAGACAGACCCGATTTCAGACTAGAGGATGGTGTACTCTACTTTCGGAGTAGGTTGTGCGTGCCAATAGTTGATGATTTCAAGGAGAAACTGATGAACGAAGCGCATTACGCTCGATATGTGATGCACTAGGCAGCACAAAGATGTTTCGGAATCTCAAAGATCGCTTCTGGTGGAATAACATGAAGAGAGAAGTAGCAGGATTTGTTACTCGCTGTTTGACATGCCAGAAGGTGAAGGCAGATCATCAGAGACCGCCAGGCTCGTTACATCCTTTGCATATACCACAGTGGAAGTGGGAACATATCACCATGGACTTCGTTTTCGGATTACCTCCGACGAGCAGGAAGAACAACGCCATTTGGGTGATTGTAGATCGATTGACAAAGTCAGCCCATTTCATCCCTTTCCGGAAGGGTATGACGTTTTCAGAGATGGCGAGGAAGTTCGTGGATGAGATCGTCAGGCTCCATGGTACCCCAGTGTCGATTGTATCCGATCGTGACAGCTGTTTCATTTCATCTTTCTGGAAAGCATTCCAAGAGGCTATGGGTACGAAGTTGAGTTTCAGCATGGCATACCACCCACAGATGGATGGGCAATCAGTAACACTCCGACCCGAGTTGACCCGGATTAGTGGGTAATTGCGTGTGTTTTTATTGCTAAGAGTGTTTAGATTTTGTTTTCCTTTGGTTTTGACTCGTAGAGAGATCGTTGGGTTGAGTTTGACTTGGTTTGGTTGGTTTGAGCCCTTTTTCGTAATTTTGGCTTTTGATTGACCTTGTCAGTTTTGCGTCATTTTGACGTCAGCGCGTGTATTTCGTCGAGCTTGTCGATTGTCGTAACTGTCTTGGATCCGAATGAGTTCGTTTGCTCTCGTTGGACTGTCATTTGACTCAAACTGATAATCGTGTTAACTAATTGGACTTGTTTGTAAATTTGGCTCAAATTAAGTATAAATATCCCACCAACTCCCTGTTTCTCTCTCGATCGTCTCTCTCGCTCTCAGTTAGTCTCTCTCTCTCGACAGCTCTCTTTTTCTCCTTCTCCTTCTCTGTTCGACTGCTTGAGGGAGGAAGAAAAGGAGCTCGTTAGTGTGTGTGATTCCAGTGGACTGAGCCAATCAGCGTGTGGATTTCGTTTGTGAGGCAAGTATAAGCCCAAGATGTGTGAACACCGATTGATAGTGATTTGATTGTTGTGTTTTTATGCTTCATTGTGTTTCTCAGTGTTAGACAGCCCCATTGAGTGTGTTTTGCTGTTATATTGCTGTTTTCAGTCGTTTCATTCAGTTTCTGTATGTCTGTAATGATTCCAGAAAAATGAGTCCGTGCACTCACGGCTACGCCGTGAAATGTGCTACGGCTAAGCCGTAAAATGGCTTACGGCTAAGCCGAGACCCAGCCGTAACCCAAACCGTAGAACAGTACAGACTGTTAGCTGAAAATAACTGGATGTTGGCAATTTGACATTCTTCTACGGCCCAGCCTGATCTAAGCCGTACATTGTCTTACGGCTAAGCCGTGGACCAGGATACGGCTGAGCCGTAGAGCAAAATACGGTTAAGCCGTAAATCCGAAGGGATATTTGGGGAACCTCAGCTCAGCCGCAGTGCATAGTACGGCTAAGCCGTAAGATGCCACGGCTAAGCCGTAAGGTTACCTACGGCTGCACCGTGAGACCCTGAGAATTGAATGAAAAGGGACTAGGTTTAAGTAAAAGACCGTATATGGCTTTCATGTTAGAATGTAGTTAACCTGGACATGCCCAATGGAATGTTGAGTGACATGAATGATCTCATGGGCTGTGAATCATTCATGCTTGTTATCCAGTTGTTTAGCACCTCCCCATGGGTGTTGGTTTAAGGGACTTCGGTGCACACCCCTGACACTGCAACACTAGACAATGGTGCATCGGACAACTTAAAACTACATCAACATGCACGGTTAGAGACACTGGATAATTAGTATAGGATTGGCTTGTAATTGACCTTGATTCGTAAAGGTATCTTGATGTGTACAGCATATTGACTACGGTTATGCCCTCTTATGTGTTCTGCGCTGGACCTCTCGATTCTGTGGGACATGCAGCAACCCCAGAGCGAAGCCCGGGCGGAACCATTCTATTGTCATATTGGTATCAGTGTTATCATTGCTCCATTGGAGCACTTGCATCAGTTATGAGTCAGTGATTGTGATTGATACTCATTGTCAGCACTTCCTGTAATTGCTTATGTACATTCCGTATCCGTATCAGTTTATGTACATTCAGTATCAGTATATGCGATGCACTTCCTATTGTTTGTTCCGCATGATATGTGAGATCTGTAAGTGATAAGTGATATGATATGATTAATTGATTGAGGTGCATCATCCGATTGATTGTGATTGGTCTTGGCACTACTGAGCCTCAGCCTTAGGATACCCGACGGGGTTAACTTTGGTTTAGTTTAAGTGTTTGCCTCTGCAGAGTGAATTGTCCTGGGACTCCGGACCCCGGGAACTAGAGACCCATGCGTACCCTGGCCCGGTCGCTGGTGTTCTTGTCACAACCCGAGCCCAGGGTTCGGGGGTTAGCAAAAGCCAAACCTAATGACACACGTACTCCCGTGCCTGTACACGTAGACCGGGTCTAAATGCACACGCACAAGGGAACAAGCACACGTGCCAAGCAAGTATGCGGAAGCTGTAAATATCAGAAACATAAAACTGCAAAGCAAGAAGAGGATACAAGAAAGGACTGACATAATTACATATGAACGTTTACAAAAGAACAAAAGGATAAATACAATAGTGACATGTCATGACATATACAAGTCTGAGAATCCCCAAAACATGACTCCAACATGATGCATGCCATGAACGCGCTCCTGTGGAGTGATCACATCCACTCCTCTAGGCCTGATGGGGCCCCGGGGGTCTCATCTGGAGCCTGGCCGACCGGCGAGGGTTCGGCAGGGGGATCTGGGCCTGCAACACCAAAAACAACTGTGAATACGAAGATTCAGCAAAGTATAAACCATAGCAAGTTAACACACGCTGTGTCTAATAGAATAAAGAACATCATGTTATTAAAGAAAGCATTTTCGTATACTAGGCTATCATGCAAGAAAGAAAGATGCTGTGTGAATCAAGGATAACATGCTGTGTACATGACTAGTGGCTACTACATTACCATATGCTCCCAAAAGAGGGATCTTGTAACATGCAAAGAACACCATTGTCCGGGCCAGGGTACAATGGGTCTCGGTTTCCTGGGGTCCGGTTCCCCAAGACAAAATCCATACTGCAGCAGGTCCTTATAACTATACCAAATTCACCCCGTCGGGATCCTAAGGCTGAGGCTAAGTAGAGCCTGACCATACGGAGTCAATCAAGAAAATCCTGAGTAGATCGTGATCATATATCATGCGTGCATATCTGGAAGTGAACATATCATACATGTATACTCAGGGTAAATAATCGCAATGTGAAAGTAAAGTAACGGGATACAAGTAATCATGTCAGAGTGTGAGATCAATGATCGAATGCAATATGGTATGCAACAAATCATGCGAAATTGAATCATCTTAAGTTACAAACCAATTCTAATCTAATTATCCGGTGTTTCTAACCGTGCATGATGATGTAGTTTTAAGTTATTCGATACACCGTTGTCTAGTGTTGCCTGGAATCGGGCGATGCACGAAGTCCCTTAAACCAACATCCATGGGGAGGTGCTTAACATCCGGATAACGAACATGAATGATTCGCAGCCCTCGAGATCATTCACGCGTAGTATCACATCCGTTGGGCAAGTCTAGGTGCTCTACATTCTATCATGAAGGTCATATAGGTCTTATCTTTACACCTAGCCTTATTCTTCATGTGTGGTTACGGCTTAGCCGTGTGTGTGCTACGGCTTAGCCGTGTGTGGTCTACGGCTTAGCCGTGGCTGAACCGTAGAGGGTCTGTCATTAGCTGACTCTCAGTTATTCCAGAAATTGCACCCTGTATTGTTCTACGGCTGGGCCACAGCTGAGCTACGGCTTAGCCGTAGGGCATTCCACGGCTTAGCCGTGCCCTAGCCGTAGAGGAAAACTGGGTTTTTCTCCTCTCTGGATTGTGAGCCGTAGGTGTTATACGGCTTAGCCGTACCTGCACGAATTCAGAAATCTGAAACATGTACAGAATGTCTGGAAATGCATCAGAAATGCAATCTATCAATGGGAATACACAAGTACTGAACCAATAAGTATCAAATGGGCTGTAAACACATGTTTTCCACACACATCAATGTGAGCTAGCCAAAATCAAAGCATACCAACATGGGTTCTCAATGTTATGGTTATACTTGCCTCAAATTTGGAAATCAAATGCACAATGGTAGCCCTTGGATCCAAACACAACCTAACACACAAACAAAACCACATGTATGCATGAGGGATGGAGAGAAATCAAAACACAGACACACCAAGCACGATGGAGACAAGAGGGAGAAGAGATGGAGAAAGGAGATGAGAGAGTGGAAAGGTTTCCAACTCACCTTTCATGCAAGAACCTCACAATAGAGCTTGATCGATGGAGGTTGGAGAAGAGAATGCAAGGAAGCAAGGAAGTCTCCACGTGCACAGTGAGGGGAAAGAGAGAAAACGAGAGAAGGAAATGAGAGTGGGTCGATGGTGAAGCTTATATAATCAAATGGGTTGTCCAAATTTACAATGAAAGCCAAGTGAAAAGTGCTAATTTCAGTTTGAGTCAAACGCGGGTCCAATCGAATCACACGACCTCGGTTGCAAATGACGTAGTTACGAAAGTTAACGGGCTCAACGAAAGACACGTGTTGACCTCAAGATGATGCAAAAATGACCATGTCTAAGAAAAGCTAAAATTACGAAAAAGGGCTTGATCTACTTAATCCAGGTCAAACTCAACCCAACTACCTATCCATGACCCGTAACGAAAACAAAACACAAACAAAACACAATTAACAACAAAAACAAGATTAACTAACCGCTAAACGGGGTCAAGCTGGGTCGGAGTGTTACAGTTCTCATCCTGATTGCTCTCGTAAGGGAGAAAATGGCCAATGTAGTAGCCACTTGATTGTTACCTGTTTATGATTCTGATAGCATGCTTATTCATTTGCATAATTGTTTAGTATACAGACATAATTTCTATGGATATTGCATTATGACTAATGTTCGTTATTCTTCAGTCTTAGACACAATTCGTGTTTTCTTCTTGTTGGCTTATACTTTGCTAAGTCGTTGTACTTATTCGTTGTCTTTGTGTGTTGCAGGCTCAGATCCCTCTTCCGATCCTGCGTCGGTCGACCCGACTGCAGGAGAGGCTCGCGAGGCCCCCTCTGGCCTAGAGGAGTGGACTTGATCCATCCTCCAGAGTACGGTTTGCATCATTTTGGATTTCCCCATTCTTTGTGTTGGAGTCTATTGAGGGGACTCTTTCTGTAATTGTAATGTGGGCTTGAGTGATATCTGTATATTGATTTTTGATCGTTGTAAACCCACTATATTGTCATACGTTCTTGTATTGGTTCTTATTGCCAGTTCATGTTATTTTGTAATCTCCCATTGTCTTTTGGTATATTGTGGTATGCCTTGATACGTACAGCTTCCGCGTACAGTTGTTTGCACGTGTGAATGATCCCTTGTGTGTGTATGCTTGGACGGGGTCTAGGTGTGCATGCACGGGAGTACGTGTGTCATTGGTTAGACTTTCTCTGACCCCCGGTCCCTGGGCTCGGGTCGTGACATACGTATTGTATGGTATCAGAGCATTGTCTCTCAGAGCTTTGTCTCTTAGGGCATTGTCTCTATCTTAGTGTGTAAGCATGTAGGCATATAGGACGTGGTGAGATTTCGTAGTCCAGTTCTGGACTGTTGTGTGGGTCCCCTTGTCTTGTGAGTTTGTGTGAGTACTTCGTGTGATAGCAGATTGACTTTTGTGTTTTGCAGGCTATGGCATCGGGATCTGGAACACACAACAACAATGATCAGGGAGATAACGAGAGTGGATCAGCCGCTCCACAGCCACTTGTGAATTTCGATGAGCGCTTCTTGACTATGCTACAGGCGATTCATTCTTTGCAAGCACAGGTCGTTTCGTTAGTGGACCGACAAAGTCAAACGCCAGTTCGGCCTGCAGAGCAGCCAGTGGTTTTTCAGCCTAAAGAGAGCGATCCGAATGCGTTATACGATAAATTCAGAAAACGTGGAGCCACGGAATTCTATGGTAATGAAGATGCATTGAAGGCTGATCAGTGGCTAGAGCATACTGGAGATCTCTTCTCGACCATTGTCTGTGACGACCGGCAGAAGGTTATGCTGACGGCCTCGATGTTCCGAGAGGTAGCAAAGACGTGGTGGAAGAGTGTTAGTGCAGCCTATCTGACCTTGCCGAGTGAAACAGTGTGGGAGACGTTCCAGAAACAGTTCCGAAGGAAGTTTATTCCTGCTCATGTTCGACGTGTGAAGGAGGTTGAGTTTCTGGCCTTACAGCAGCAGCAGCTGACCGTCTCAGAGTACATTCACCGCTTTACCCAGTTGTCCCATTTTGCTGAGGACATGATCAATACCGAGGAGAAGAAGGTGAATCGTTTTATTACTGGTCTGCATCCGAGATATGCGAATTTTGTGACTGCTTTTCAGAGACCAGCTACTTTTGACGATGCGGTCGATAGAGCACACGCTGCGGAAGCCAACCACCTAGCAGAGAGAGCCATGGACTTTAAGAGAAGTGCACCAGTGAGTTCCAAGGGACAGATTCAAAAGAGATGGAAAGGGAAGCAAGGAACTTCGAGTTTCTCCGGGAACAGATGCGAGTTTTGTGGATTTGGACATCCGACGGAGAAGTGTTGGAAGAAGTCCGGAGCTTGTTTGAGTTGCGGATCTATGGAGCATAAGATAGCTCAGTGCCCGAAGACCAGGACTTTCCAGTCATCTAGATCTATGGGGTCATCCAAGTCTCTCAGTTCAGCAGCTTCGAACAGCCCCCATCCGTCTCGCCAAAGCCAGAAGCCTCAGCGTCAGACTGCTCGCGTGTATGCAGCCTCCCATGATCATGCAGAAGATGCGAAAGTGGTGGAAGGTAAAGTTCTCATTGCCCGAGCTGAAGCACATGTAACACTCCGACCCAGCTTGACCTCGTTTAGGGGTTAGTTAATCTTGTTTTCGTTGTTAATCGTGTTTTGTTTGGGTTTTGTTTTCGTTACGGGTCATGGATAGGTAATTGGGTTGAGTTTGACCTGGATTAAGTAGACCAAGCCCTTTTTCGTAATTTTAGCTTTTCTTAGACATGGTCAGTTTTGCATCATCTTGGTGTCAACACGTGTCTTTCGCTGAGCTCGTTAACTTTCGTAACTACGTCATTTGCAACCGAGGTCGTGTGATTCGAGTGGACCTTGATTTGACTCAAACTGAAATTAGCATTCTAGCTTGGACTTCTTTGTAATATGGACTATACCTTGAGCTTATATAACCCATTCCATCTATCAACTCACATTTCCTTCTCTCGTTTTCTCTCTTTCCCCTCACTGTGCACGTGGAGCTCAATTTTCTCTCCTTCGAATTCCTCTCCTCCATCGATCTAGAAGAAGATTCTTGCTTGTGAGGTGGGTAGGAAACCTTCCATTCTCTCTTCTCCTCCTCTAGTTCTTCTTCTTCTTCTTCTTGTTTCCAATTACATGGTGTCTGTGTTTTGTATTTCTTCCCAATGTTCATGCATGTATGTGGTTTTGCTTGTATTAGGTTGTGTTTGGATCCAAGGGCTACCGTTGTGTAATTACATTCCAAATTGAGGCAAGTATAACCATAGTTGTGAGAACCCATGTTGGTATGCTTTGATTTTGGTTAGCTCACATTAATGTGTATGGAAAACATGTGTTTACAGCCCATTGATACTCATTTGATTACTACTTGGTCTATCTCCCTTGATAAATTGAAATTTGGATGCTTCCCAGACATTCTGTACAGGTTTCAGGAAATTGAATTCGTGCAGGTACGGCTAAGCCGTATAGCACCTACGGCTCACAGTCTAGAGAGGAGAAAAAACCCAGTTTTCCTCTACGGCTAGGGCACGGCTAAGCCGTGGATTGCCCTACGGCTAAGCCGAAGCTCAGCCGTGGCCAAGCCGTAGAATAATACAGGGTGCAATTTCTGGAATAACTGAGAGTTCGCAAATGACCGATCTTCTACGGCTCAGCCACGGCTAAGCCGTAGACCACACACGGCTAAGCCATAGCACACACACGGCTAAGCCGTAACCCCACATGAAGAATAAGGCTAGGTGTAAAGATAAGACCTATATGACCTTCATGATAGAATGTAGAGCACCTAGACTTGCCCAACGGATGTGATATTACGCGTGAATGATCTCGAGGGCTGCGAATCATTCATGTTCGTTATCCGGATGTTAAGCACCTCCCCATGGGTGTTGGTTTAAGGGACTTCGTGCACCGCTCGATTCAATGCAACACTAGACAACGGTGCATTGAATAACTTAACACTACATCATCATGCACGGTTAGAAACACCGGATAATTAGATTAGAATTGGTTTGTAACTTAAGGTGATTCGATCGCATGATTTGTTGCATAACATATTGCATTCGAGTATTGACCTCTAAGCTCTAACATGTTTACTTGTATTCCACGACTTTACTTTCACTTTGTGATTTTTATACCTTGAGTATGCATGTATAAGATGTTCCAGATATGCACGTATGCCATGTAATCACGATCTACTCAGGGTTTTCATGATTGACTCTGTATGGTCAGGCGCTACTTAGCCTCAGCCTTAGGATCCCGACGGGGTGAATTTGGTATAGTTTATGTGGACCTGCTGCAGTAGGGATATGTCTTGGGGAGCCGGACCCCAGGAAACCGAGACCCATTGTACCCTGGCCCGGACAATGGTGTTCTTTGCACGTTATAAGATCCCTCTTTTGGGAGCATATGGTAATGTAGTAGCCACTAGTTATGTACACTGCATGTATTCATTGAATCACTCAGCATATTTCTTTCTTGCATGACAACCTAGTATACGAAAATGCTTTCTTTAATCACATGATGTTCTTTATTCTATTAGACACAGCGTGTGTTCACTTGCTATGGGTTATACTTTGCTGAATCTTCATATTCACAGATGTTTTTGGTGTTGCAGGCCCAGATCCCCCTGCCGAACCCCCGCAGGTCGGCCAGGCTCCAGTTGAGACCCCCGGGGCCCCATCAGGCCTAGAGGAGTGGATGTGATCACTCCACGGGAGAGCGTTCATGGCATACGCATCTTTGGAGTCTTGTTTTGTGGATCTCATACTTGTATTTGGATTGACATGTCAGATTGTATCTGTTATTTTGTTCTTTTTGTAAAACTCTCACATGTAATTATGCCAGTTCTTTCGTTGTATCCTCTTCTTGTATTGTTAGTTTTTGTTTCTGATATTTACAGCTTCCGCGTACTTGCTTGGCACGTGTGAATGTTCCCTTGTGCGTGTGCATTTAGACTCGGTCTACGTGTACAGGCACGGGAGTACGTGTGTCATTAGGTTTGGCTTTTGCTAACCCCCGAACCCTGGGCTCGGGTTGTGACATACGTATTGTATGGTATCAGAGCAGTTCCTTGCTCATTCTTTGCTCTAGATGATAAGCATGTAGGCATGTAGGATCGTGGTGAGGATACGATTTTCTTGTGCTCTTTCTAGACTTTGGGGTTTGTTGGGCGCTATTGTTTTGTGTTTGTGTCTGACTCTTTCCATTTTACAGGATGGCATCAGGTTCTGGTTCTCAGCAGAATGCGGGCAATAATGAAAGCGGATCTGCACCGTCACCGCAAACACCGAATACAGATGAACGTATTCTCATGCTATTGCAGTCCCTTCAGGCACAATCACAAGCAATACAGAACTTGCAAGCCCAAGTGACCACTATGTTAGACCGACAAAGCCAAGTCCCAGCTCAGTCACATGTAGATCAGCAGGTGATTTTACAGCCTCGAGAGAGTGACCCGAATGCCCTCTACGGCAAGTTTCGCAAGCGAGGAGCCATTGAGTTCTATGGGACAGAAGAGCCATTGAAGGCAGAACAATGGTTGGAACAGACGGAGGATGTGTTTGAGACTGTCGTGTGTACGAACCGACAGAAGGTCGGGCTGGCAACTTCTATGCTGAGAGACGTCGCTAAGACTTGGTGGAAGAGCGTGAAAGACTCATATAGAGATATTCCTAGTGCGACGGTGTGGGAAATGTTCAAGCAGCAGTTCAGGAGAAAGTTCATCCCGGCTCATGTGTTTCGAGCCAAGGAGGTTGAGTTCTTGGCCCTCCGTCAGCAGCAGATGACCGTAGCAGAGTACGTGAACAAGTTTATGCAGTTGTCGCTTTTTGCTCCGGATATGATCAGCACCGAAGAAAGGAAGGTGAACCGGTTTGTTGAAGGCTTGCATCCCCGGTACATGCATCACGTGACTGCGTTCCAGCGTCCGGCTACGTTCGATGATGCAGTGGACAGGGCCTATTCTGCTGAGGCCATCCACCAAGCTGCGAGAGCCGTTGAGCCCAAGCGACAGCCGCCTTTCAGTGCACGAGGACAAGTACAGAAGAAGACCAAAAGCCAGCAGAGTACCTCTAGTCCCAGTGGGGTGATTTGTGAGTATTGTGGCAAGAACCACGCGACTGATGCGTGCTGGAGGAAGGCCGGTGCTTGCTTTATTTGTGGTTCGAGGGAGCATAGGATCGCCAATTGTCCTCGATATAGAGCTTCCGGTGCAGCTCCATCTGGTCCTACCTCCGGTGCAGTTCCTAGCAGACCCAGCGCACCTTCAGCTCCGAGCAAGCCACAGTCAGCTCGTCCAGGCTCGAGACAGCCCCGCCAGACAGCCCGTGCTTACGCTGCTACCCATGAGAGTGCCGAGGATCCACAGGTGGTTGAAGGTACTGTTTTGATTTCGCGCGTCGAGGCTTTAGCGTTGTTCGATTCGGGGTCTACACGGTCTTATGTAGCACCTAGTTTCGCCGAGCGGTTACATCAGCCGTCTAAGCCGTTGCCATATGTGCTGGTTGTATCCACCCCAGTTGGCAAGCGAGTGGAGTGTAGTTTGTACTACCCCCATTGCGACGTGCAGATTGCAGGTCATCAGTTACCTGTTGATTTGATCCTGTTGTCGATGTTGGACTTCGACGTGATCCTTGGTATGGATTGGCTCGCTCGATATCGTGCCTGTGTTAACTGTTACAACAGGACGATCTTCTTCGATTTAGGCAAGGGCTTCCGTTTCGAGGGCAGTCAGCAGAAATGCCCCAGACGTGTGATCTCGGCGTGTAAGGCAGATCGCTTGATCCGCCGAGGGTGTGAAGGCTTCATTGCCTTTATCTCAGCGAAGAAGGAGACGAAGCAGCTAGGTGAGATCCAGGTGGTCTGTGACTTCCCCGATATCTTTCCAGATGATGTGCCAGACTTACCCCCGGTTCGAGATGTGGAGTTCGCCATTGAGCTTGTTCCCGGCACGGCACCGATCAGCAAGGCTCCATATCGCATGGCCCCAGCAGAGTTGTCAGAGTTGAAGAAGCAATTGCAGGAGCTTTTGGATAAGGGTTTTATTCGCCCGAGCGTCTCACCTTGGGGAGCACCAGTCTTGTTTGTTAAGAAGAAGGATGGTACTTTCCGGATGTGCATAGACTATCGACAGCTGAACAAAGTGACGATCAAGAACAAGTACCCCCTACCCAGGATTGATGAGCTATTCGATCAACTTCAGGGCGCAGCATATTTTTCGAAGATTGATTTGAGATCTGGATATCACCAGTTGAGAGTCAAAGAAGATGATATTCCTAAGACTGCCTTCAGGACGCGTTATGGTCATTATGAATTCCTCGTGATGCCTTTTGGACTAACCAACGCACCTGCAGCTTTTATGGCATTGATGAATCAGATCTTTGCTCCTTTCTTGGACCAGTTCGTAGTGGTGTTTATTGATGACATACTGATCTATTCTAAGTCAGCAGAGGAGCATAGGGAGCATTTGAGAAAAGCCTTATCGTTGTTGAGAGAACATCGATTGTTTGCTAAGTTATCGAAGTGTGATTTTTGGCTTGAGCAGGTGGCATTTTTAGGTCATATCATTTCACGAGAGGGATTGGCAGTTGATCCATCTAAAGTGGAGGCAGTAGTGAATTGGCCTAGCCCCAAGACAGTGACAGAGGTTCGCAGTTTCCTTGGTCTAGCAGGTTACTATCGTCGATTTGTCCAGGACTTTGCTAAGATCTCTTCTCCTTTGACGAAGTTGACCAGGAAGAATGTACCATTTGATTGGACTGAGGAGTGTGAAGCCCGTTTTCGGATGTTGAAAGAGAAGTTGACTACGGTCCCAGTGTTAGCCTTGCCAGATGGTTGTGAAGGATTCGTGGTTTATTCAGATGCTTCGCGAGTTGGTTTGGGTTGTGTGTTGATGCAGCATGGGAAGGTTATTGCTTATGGATCGAGGCAGTTGCGAGAACATGAGAAGAATTACGCCACCCATGATTTGGAGTTGGCCGCCATCGTGTTTGCATTGAAGTTGTGGAGGCATTATCTATATGGTGTGCAGTTTGAGGTTCGTTCTGACCACCACAGTTTACAGTATTTATTCACACAGCAGGAGCTGAACATGAGACAGCGGAGATGGCTTGAGCTTATTAAGGATTATGACTTCCCGATCAAATATCAGCCAGGCAAGGGAAATGTGGTGGCAGATGCACTCAGCAGGAAAGCAGAGTCTGTGCAGCTATTGAGCAGTTTCCTCTTAGAGTTCCATGGTCTCCCTGTTGAAGTGAAACAAGTGGATGAGTGCGTGACTTTGGCTAGTACGCTAGTGTTTCAGCCTGAGATGATTCAGCAGATAAAAGACAGGCAATTTGAAGATCTAACCTTGAAACGCATTCGAGACCACATTGGAGACAGACCCGATTTCAGACTAGAGGATGGTGTACTCTACTTTCGGAGTAGGTTGTGCGTGCCAATAGTTGATGATTTCAAGGAGAAACTGATGAACGAAGCGCATTACGCTCGATATGTGATGCACTAGGCAGCACAAAGATGTTTCGGAATCTCAAAGATCGCTTCTGGTGGAATAACATGAAGAGAGAAGTAGCAGGATTTGTTACTCGCTGTTTGACATGCCAGAAGGTGAAGGCAGATCATCAGAGACCGCCAGGCTCGTTACATCCTTTGCATATACCACAGTGGAAGTGGGAACATATCACCATGGACTTCGTTTTCGGATTACCTCCGACGAGCAGGAAGAACAACGCCATTTGGGTGATTGTAGATCGATTGACAAAGTCAGCCCATTTCATCCCTTTCCGGAAGGGTATGACGTTTTCAGAGATGGCGAGAAAGTTCGTGGATGAGATCGTCAGGCTCCATGGTACCCCAGTGTCGATTGTATCCGATCGTGACAGCTGTTTCATTTCATCTTTCTGGAAAGCATTCCAAGAGGCTATGGGTACGAAGTTGAGTTTCAGCATGGCATACCACCCACAGATGGATGGGCAATCAGTAACACTCCGACCCGAGTTGACCCGGATTAGTGGGTAATTGCGTGTGTTTTTATTGCTAAGAGTGTTTAGATTTTGTTTTCCTTTGGTTTTGACTCGTAGAGAGATCGTTGGGTTGAGTTTGACTTGGTTTGGTTGGTTTGAGCCCTTTTTCGTAATTTTGGCTTTTGATTGACCTTGTCAGTTTTGCGTCATTTTGACGTCAGCGCGTGTATTTCGTCGAGCTTGTCGATTGTCGTAACTGTCTTGGATCCGAATGAGTTCGTTTGCTCTCGTTGGACTGTCATTTGACTCAAACTGATAATCGTGTTAACTAATTGGACTTGTTTGTAAATTTGGCTCAAATTAAGTATAAATATCCCACCAACTCCCTGTCTCTCTCTCGATCGTCTCTCTCGCTCTCAGTTAGTCTCTCTCTCTCGACAGCTCTCTTTCTCTCCTTCTCCTTCTCTGTTCGACTGCTTGAGGGAGGAAGAAAAGGAGCTCGTTAGTGTGTGTGATTCCAGTGGACTGAGCCAATCAGCGTGTGGATTTCGTTTGTGAGGCAAGTATAAGCCCAAGATGTGTGAACACCGATTGATAGTGATTTGATTGTTGTGTTTTTATGCTTCATTATGTTTCTCAGTGTTAGACAGCCCCATTGAGTGTGTTTTGCCGTTATATTGCTGTTTTCAGTCGTTTCATTCAGTTTCTGTATGTCTGTAATGATTCCAGAAAAATGAGTCCGTGCACTCACGGCTACGCCGTGAAATGTGCTACGGCTAAGCCGTAAAATGGCTTACGGCTAAGCCGAGACCCAGCCGTAACCCAAACCGTAGAACAGTACAGACTGTTAGCTGAAAATAACTGGATGTTGGCAATTTGACATTCTTCTACGGCCCAGCCTGATCTAAGCCGTACATTGTCTTACGGCTAAGCCGTGGACCAGGATACGGCTGAGCCGTAGAGCAAAATACGGTTAAGCCGTAAATCCGAAGGGATATTTGGGGAACCTCAGCTCAGCCGCAGTGCATAGTACGGCTAAGCCGTAAGATGCCACGGCTAAGCCGTAAGGTTACCTACGGCTGCACCGTGAGACCCTGAGAATTGAATGAAAAGGGACTAGGTTTAAGTAAAAGACCGTATATGGCTTTCATGTTAGAATGTAGTTAACCTGGACATGCCCAATGGAATGTTGAGTGACATGAATGATCTCATGGGCTGTGAATCATTCATGCTTGTTATCCAGTTGTTTAGCACCTCCCCATGGGTGTTGGTTTAAGGGACTTCGGTGCACACCCCTGACACTGCAACACTAGACAATGGTGCATCGGACAACTTAAAACTACATCAACATGCACGGTTAGAGACACTGGATAATTAGTATAGGATTGGCTTGTAATTGACCTTGATTCGTAAAGGTATCTTGATGTGTACAGCATATTGACTACGGTTATGCCCTCTTATGTGTTCTGCGCTGGACCTCTCGATTCTGTGGGACATGCAGCAACCCCAGAGCGAAGCCCGGGCGGAACCATTCTATTGTCATATTGGTATCAGTGTTATCATTGCTCCATTGGAGCACTTGCATCAGTTATGAGTCAGTGATTGTGATTGATACTCATTGTCAGCACTTCCTGTAATTGCTTATGTACATTCCGTATCCGTATCAGTTTATGTACATTCAGTATCAGTATATGCGATGCACTTCCTATTGTTTGTTCCGCATGATATGTGAGATCTGTAAGTGATAAGTGATATGATATGATTAATTGATTGAGGTGCATCATCCGATTGATTGTGATTGGTCTTGGCACTACTGAGCCTCAGCCTTAGGATACCCGACGGGGTTAACTTTGGTTTAGTTTAAGTGTTTGCCTCTGCAGAGTGAATTGTCCTGGGACTCCGGACCCCGGGAACTAGAGACCCATGCGTACCCTGGCCCGGTCGCTGGTGTTCTCATCCTGATTGCTCTCGTAAGGGAGAAAATGGCCAATGTAGTAGCCACTTGATTGTTACCTGTTTATGATTCTGATAGCATGCTTATTCATTTGCATAATTGTTTAGTATACAGACATAATTTCTATGGATATTGCATTATGACTAATGTTCGTTATTCTTCAGTCTTAGACACAATTCGTGTTTTCTTCTTGTTGGCTTATACTTTGCTAAGTCGTTGTACTTATTCGTTGTCTTTGTGTGTTGCAGGCTCAGATCCCTCTTCCGATCCTGCGTCGGTCGACCCGACTGCAGGAGAGGCTCGCGAGGCCCCCTCTGGCCTAGAGGAGTGGACTTGATCCATCCTCCAGAGTACGGTTTGCATCATTTTGGATTTCCCCATTCTTTGTGTTGGAGTCTATTGAGGGGACTCTTTCTGTAATTGTAATGTGGGCTTGAGTGATATCTGTATATTGATTTTTGATCGTTGTAAACCCACTATATTGTCATACGTTCTTGTATTGGTTCTTATTGCCAGTTCATGTTATTTTGTAATCTCCCATTGTCTTTTGGTATATTGTGGTATGCCTTGATACGTACAGCTTCCGCGTACAGTTGTTTGCACGTGTGAATGATCCCTTGTGTGTGTATGCTTGGACGGGGTCTAGGTGTGCATGCACGGGAGTACGTGTGTCATTGGTTAGACTTTTTCTGACCCCCGGTCCCTGGGCTCGGGTCGTGACACAATCAGAGCGGACTATTCAGACTTTGGAGAATATGTTGCGAGCCAGCGTGTTGAGCTATGAGAAAGAATGGGATCTTCATCTATCGTTGTGCGAATTCGCCTACAATAACAGCTTTCACGAGAGCGTTAGGATGGCGCCATATGAAGCATTGTACGGGAGGAAGTGTAGAAGTCCGGTATGTTGGGAAGAAGTTGGAACTCGGAGTTTTCACGGACCGACGATCATTGTCGAAACTACGGAGAAGGTACAGAAAGCAATTGAGAACTTGAAAGTTGCTCGGTCGAGGCAGAAAAGTTATGCAGACACTCGCAGACGGCCATTAGAGTTTCAAGTTGGTGAGTGGGTCTTTCTGAAGGTCTCACCGATGAAGGGTACAATCCGTTTCGGCCAAAAAGGCAAGTTAGCTCCACGATATGTCGGACCGTTCGATATCAAGAGTCGGATTGGTGATTTGGCCTATCGATTAGCTATTCCCGAGATGTTTTCAGGAGTACACAACGTTTTCCACGTTTCGATGCTTCGGAAATATGTTCATGATCCCTCCCATGTCATTCGTTACAACGAGGTTCAGATTCAGCCGAGTGCTGCATACGTTGAGCGACCGTTCCGTATCGTGGGAACCCGAGAGCAGCTACTCCTCACCAGGACAATTCGATGGGTCAAAGTACTATGGGAGCATCACAGTCTTGATGAGGCTACTTGGGAGTTAGAAGAGCAGATGGCACGACAATATCCCGATCTGTTTTCACAGGTATGAGTGAGTGAGTGTTCATTCCGAGGATGGAATGATTCGCAAGTAGGGGAGGATGTAACACTCCGACCCAGCTTGACCTCGTTTAGCGGCTAATTAATCTTGTTTTCATTGTTAATCGTGTTTTGTTTGAATTTTGTTTTCGTTGCGGGTCATGGATAGGTAGTTGGGTTGAGTTTGACCTGGATTAAGTAGACCAAGCCCTTTTTCGTAATTTTAGCTTTTCTAAGACATGGTCATTTTTGCATCATCTTGATGTCAACACGTGTTTTCGTTGAGCTCGTCAACTTTCGTAACTACGTCGTTTGCAAACGATGTCGTATGATTCCATTGGACCAGGATTTGACTCAAACTGAAAATAGAATTATGACTTGGACTCTATTGTAATTTGGACTTCCCCTTAGCTTATATAACTTCATACCATCGACAAGCTCGTTCTCTCTCTCTCATTTTCCTCTCACTGTTCACGTGGAATTATTTCTCTCTCCCTACTGAGTTCTCTTCTCCATCGATCAAGCTGATTTGGGGGATTTTGGTTCTTTTAGTCACTGGTGTATTGATTAAGGTAAGCTGGGATTCTCTTCCATCTCCCTCATCTCATTCTTATTCTTCTCCTTCTTGTTTCCATGAGTGCACGATAGGTCTTGAGATTCTTTCAAATTCTCATGTATGCATGTTGTTGTGGTTGGTAGGTTGTGTTTGGGCCCAAGGACAGCAAGTTGTGTAATTGAATTCAATTGAGACAAGTATAACCATAATCTGTAAGAACCCATGTTGGTATGCATTTGATTTTGGTTAGTTCACATGAATTTGTATGGAAAAATGTGTTTACAGCCCATTTGATTACTACTTTATCTATCCCTATTGGATATTTGTAATTCTGATGATTTCACAGGCTTTCTGTACGTGATTCAGAACATTGACTTCGTGCATGTACGGCTAAGCCGTATGTCACTTACGGCTTAAAGTCCAGAGAGGGTGAAAACCCAGTTTTCCTCTTCGGCTAGGGCACGGCTAAGCCGAACCTCAGCCGTGGCCCAGCCGTAGATCAATACAGGGTGCCTTTTTCTGGATTAACTGAGAGCAACCAAATTGACAGATCTTCTACGGCCCAGCCACGGCTAAGCCGTAGAACACACACGGCTAAGCCATAGAACAAAATACTGGTGAACCGTAACTGCGGATGAACAGTAAAGGGAACCGCAGTGGAGCCGCAGTGCATATTACGGCTACGCCGTAACATGCCTACGGCTAAGCCGTATCCACACTAGCATAATGAAGGACAATGATAGGTGTAAGGGAAAGACCGATATGGCCGTCATGATAGAATGTAAAGCATCTAGACCTGCCCAACGGAATGTGATACAACGCGTGAATGATCTCGAGGGCTGCGAATCATTCATGTTCGTTATCCGGATGTTAAGCACCTCCTCATGGGTGTTGGTTTATGTTGGTTTAAGGGACTTCGTGCACCGCCCGATTCAATGCAACACGGTGCATCGAATAACTTAAAACTACATCATCATGCACGGTTAGAAACATCGGATACTTAGATTAGAATTGGCTTGTAAATAAAGATGATCCGATTTCGCATGATTTGTTGCATAACATGTTGCATTCGATCATTGATCTCTACTCTCTGATATCTTGCGTTCCGTTACTTTCAGATTGTGGTTCCTTACCTTGAGTATGCATGTATAATATGTTCACAGATATGCACGTATGATATGTTGTCACGATCTACTCAGGGTTTTCATGATTGACTCTGTATGGTCAGGCACTACTTAGCCTCAGCCTTAGGATCCCGACGGGGTGAATTTGGTATAGTTTACATGACCTTGCTGCAGTACGGAAACGTCTTGGGGAATCGGACCCCAGGAAACCGAGACCCATTGTACCCTGGCCCGGACAATGGTGTTCTTTGCACGATACAAGATCCCTCTTTTGGGAGCATATGACAATGTAGTAGCCACTAGTTCTGTCCACTGCATGTATACATTGATTCGCATAGCATATTTCTTTCTTGCATGACAGCCTAGTATACGAAAATGCCTTATTTAATTTACATGATGTTCTTTATTCTATTAGATACAGCGTGCGTTAACTTGCTATGGTTTATACTTTGCTGAATCGTCGTATTCATAGTTGTTTTTGGTGTTGCAGGCCCAGATACCCCTGCCGACCCCTCGCCGGTCGGCCAGACTCCAGATGAGACCCCCGAGGCCCCATCAGGCCTAGAGGAGTGGATGTGATCACTCCACGGGAGAGTGTTCTTGACATACATGGCATTGGAGTCTTGTTTCTTGTTTTGAGGATCTTCATACTTGTATATGTCATGATTGTATATATTATTTTGTTTATTTTGTTAGACCTTCACATGTAATTATGTCAGTTATTTCTTCGTATTCTCTTCTTGCACTGTTAGTTTGATGTTTCTGATATTTACAACTTCCGCGTACATGTTTGGCACGTGTGAATGTTCCCTTGTGTGCGTGCATTTTGACTCGGTCTATGTGTACATGCACGGGAGTACGTGTGTCATTAGGTTTGGTTTTTGCTAACCCCCGAACCCTGGGCTCGGGTTGTGACAATATCATAGAAGTTTCAGCTCATTTTGAACATCTGAAGTTGGTCAACTCCCTCGATGAAAGGGCCGTGGTCACTCCTAAAGCCCATTTTTGGACTTTTGTATATGTGACTCGTTTTCACCTGTTTAGAGTCCGAACAAAGTTCAATCTTCATAAAACTTGGAAGGATGCTTCTTGACACTATTTGAGTGTGTCATAGAAGTTTTAGCTTGTTTTGACTATTTGAAGTTGGTCAACTCCCTTGATGCATAGGCCGCGGTCACTCTCAAAGCCCATTTTTGGACTTTTGCATTTATGAACCATTTTCACCTATTTGGGGTCTGAATGAAGTCCAATCTTCACAAAACTTGGAGAGATGCTTCTTGAAACTATTTTGAGTGTGTCGTAGAAGTTTCAACTCATTTTGAACGTCTGAAGTTGGTTAACTCCCTCGATGAACGGGCCACAGTCACTCCCAAGGCCCATTTTTGAACTTTTGTATATGTGACTCGTTTTCACTTGTTTGGAGCTGAAACGTTGTCCGATTGCCACGAAACTTGGAGGGTTACTTTTTGATGCTATTTTGAGCATGTCATAGTAGTTTCAACCTATTTTGACTTTCGAAAGTTGGTCAACTCTCTAGTTGACTTTTTTATGAAAGTAGGCCCTTGCCTCAGCTGTTTGAGGCCCAAATGACTGCGGTTTGGTTCAAAACTTGGAGGAACTGACATCAGGGATATCTTGGAGTATTCATCTAAATTTCATGCAGTTTGAATTTGAGGAAGTAGGATTTCGAAGAGTAGCTGTAACACTCCGACCCAACTTGACCCCGTTTAGTGGCTAATTAATCTTATTTTCGTTGCTAATTGTGTTTTGTTTGTGTTTTGTTTTCGTTGCGGGTCATGGATAGGTAGTTGGGTTGAGTTTGACCTGGATTAAGTAGACCAAGCCCTTTTTCGTAATTTTAGCTTTTCTTAGACATGGTCATTTTTGCATCATCTTGATGTCAACATGTGTCTTTTGTTGAGCTCGTCAACTTTCGTAACTACGTCGTTTGCAAACGATGTCGTATGATTCCATTGAACCCGGATTTGATTCAAACTGAAAATAGACTTTTGACTTGGACTTCAGTGCAACAATTGACATCTACTTATCTTATATAAGCTTCATTTCATCGATCAGGTCTCTCTCTCTCTCTCTCTCTCTCTCTCTCTCTCTCTCTGTTCACATGGAAGTTTCTCTCCCTCTCCTGAGTTCTCTCCTCCATCGATCAAGCTAATTTGAGGGATTGTTGCTCTTCCATTCTCTTTCTTTCTCTGGTGATTGGATTGAGGTGAGTTGGGTCCTCTTCCATCTCCCTCATTTCCTTCTTCTACTTCTTCTCTTTCTTGTTTCCATGAGTGCATGATGTGTCTTGATATTTTCCATGTTTCCCTTGCATGCATGTTTTCAGTGGTGGTGTTTGGTTGTGTTTGAGCCTAAGGAGAGCGAGTTGTGTCATTGAAATCAAATAAGGCAAGTATAACCATAATCTGTAAGAACCCATGTTGGTATTCATTTGATTTTGGTTAGTTCACATGAATTTGCATGGAAAATGTGTTTACAGCCCATTTGGTTAGTACTCTATCTTTCTCTGTTGGATATTTGCAATTCTGATGGTTTCACGGGTTTTCTGTACTTGATTCAGAACTTGACTTCGTGCATGTACGGCTAAGCCGTATGTCACCTACGGCTTAAAGTCCAGAGAGGGTAAAAACCCAGTTTTCCTCTACGGCTAGGGCACGGCTAAGCCGTGTATTGCAGTACAGCTAAGCCAAGCCTCAGCCGTGACCCAGCCATAGATCAGTACAGGGTGTTTTCTTCTGGATTAACTGAGAGCAATCAATTTGCCAGACCTTCTACGTCCCAGCCATGGCTAAGCCGTAGAACAAAATACGGGTGAACCGTAACTGCGGATGAACAGCAAAGGGAACTGCGGTGGAGCTGCAGTGCATATTACGGCTAAGCCGTAAGATGCCTATGGCTAAGCCGTACGTTCACCTACGGCTAAGCCGTATCAACCCTAGAACAATGAATGACAAGGATAGGTGTAAGGGAAAGACCAATATGGCCTTCATGATAGAATGTAGAGCACCTAGACCTGCCCAACGGAATGTGATACAATGCGTGAATGATCTCGATGGCTGCGAATCATTCATGTTCGTTATCCGGAAGTTAAGCACCTCCCCATGGGTGTTGGTTTAAGGGACTTTGGTGCACCATCCGATTCAATGCAACACTGGACAATGGTGCATCGAATAACTTAAAACTACATCATCATGCACGGTTAGAAACACCGGATAATTAGATTAGAATTGGCTTGTAAATAATGATGAACCGATTTCGCATGATTTGTTGCATAACATATTGCATTCGATCATTGATCTCTACTCTCTAGTATGATTACTTGTTTTCCGTTACTTTCACATTGTGGTTTTTTACCTTGAGTATGCATGTGTATTTCACGTATAAGACATGTTCACAGATATGCAAGTATGATATGTTGTCACGATCTACTCAGGGTTTTCATGATTGACTTTGTATGGTCAAGCACTACTTAGCCTCAGCCTTAGGATCCCGACGGGGTGAATTTGGTGTAGTTTTCATGGCCTTGCTGCAGTAAAGAAACCTCTGGGGGAACCGGACCCCAGGAAACCGAGATCCATTGTACCCTGGCCCGGACAATGGTGTTCTTTGCACGATACAAGATCCCTCTTTTGGGAGCATATGGCAATGTAGTAGCCACTAGTTATGTACACAGCATGTATACATTGATTCGCATAGCATGTTTCTTTCTTGCATGACAGCCTAGTATACGAAAATGCCTTGTTTAATTTACATGATGTTCTTTATTCTATTAGACACAGCGTATGTTAACTTGTTATGGTTATACTTCGCTGAATCGTTGTATTCATAGTTGTTTTTGGTGTTGCAGGCTCAGATACCTCTGCCGACCCCTCGCCGGTCAGCCAGACTCCAGTTGAGACCCCTAAGGCCCTATCAGGCCTAGAGGAGTGGATGTGATCACTCCCCCGGAGCGCGTCTTGGATCATACTTGTGCATGGCATACTTGTTTTTGAGGATTGTCATACTTGTATATGTCAGGACTTGTACATATTATTTTGTTCATTTTGTGTTCATTTTGTAAAACCTTCAGTTATGTATATATGTCAGTTCGGTTTTCGTATTCTCTCCTTGTGCTGTTAGTTTGATGTTTCTGATATTTGCAGCTTCCGCGTACATGTTTTGTACGTGTGAATGTTCCCTTGTGCATGTGCATTTAGACCAGGTCTACGTGTACAGGCACGGGAGTACGTGTGTCATCGGTTTGGCTTTTGCTAACCTCTGAACCCTGGGCTCGGGTTGTGACAGTAGCCTATTCATTGCATGTGTTAAGTCACTATTCACCCCACACTGTAGGTAGTCGTCGGCTTGTTTTCTACCCGAACAACATCTAATTGACTTGAAAATTTGGAAGCAACTTTGAGCATTCGTTTCCAATTTCATCAGCTTTGGCCTCTTGGAAGTAAGATTTTAGCTAGTGACCTCCATAACTCGGTGTCATTGTCCTCTAATCTGACATGCAGTGAGATTCATACCAAACGAAGTCCTTTCGACTTGAAAATTTGCATAATGTCTTTTGAGTATAACTGAAGATTCAAGCCCAAATTTTATCAATTTTGGATATCAGGGAGCAAGACTTTGGTCAGTGACCCCATGGCTTTGGGCGAGGGGGGGCTGACCCCAAGTTGACATGCTTGTGGTTTTTAGGTTCGATGATGTCTGTTCAACCCGAAATTTTATAAGGCCTGTCTTGGGCATCATTTGAGCTTCTTTTGAGAGTTTCAACTAATTTGATCTTCATGGGATGTCACTCTGCACAGGGACCCACAAAGCATAGTATATGATCATTTGGACCAAGTTTGGATCCAAATGATATCCAAATACTTTGAATCCTTGAGGAGTAGTCTTTAAATGTACTTGAAAGTATTTCATTGAATAGGAGCTTCTTCAGCATGTGGAAGTGCCAGGTCCCGCAGTGATTCCCAAGGAACTGGCAAAGAGTCTCTGAAGCTGATTTCAGCTGAGATGAGGTCCAAGTGCTTTGAAAACTTTGGAACTTTATAATCCAAAGCTTGTAATGCCTTCGCTGCATTATTTGCAAAATTTTATGGGTCAACAAATATGAACATTGGACTCTTATATCCACACACGAAAAGTATAATATTAAAACTAATAGGAGCATCTAATAAGGAAGGGTGATAACCAACACTTTCCTTGTTTACCCAATTTGATTTCATTGCGCCAGTACTAAGTATAGTGGTTCCAACAGTCAAAGTCTTATACAATAATAGGGTTCACCTAGTGTTTTAAGGTACCACTTAACTCCATGATCAAGTTCAAAGTTCCCAAAGGCATGTTTGACTTATCAAGTCACATTGAATTGGGTTGGAGGAGGTTACAAGCAAGAATAAGATAAACTAAAATAAATAAATAAATTGGCCAAACCCCACCTGCTCAATTGGGTCTCGGTTAGTATCAGCCTCTGGATGCAAAACAACCCTTAATAGGGTTTATTTATAATTACAGAACCTAAAGAGTTGGAAGAAAACAATGCTCAGGGGTTTAGGTAAAATATTACTCATACCAAGGCTTTAAATTGCAGCCTTCAAAAGTCAATGAATAAAAGCATAGCTCAAAAACAGTTTTTAAAAATAAAAAGCAAAATAGGGTTTTTTTTTTTTTTTTGAAATTTCCTAGTACTTATACTAAGGGGACGACTAGTTAGATGTGGCTGTAAAAATAGGAAGCTTCAAGATTCAATCTGTAAATTTTAGAATTTTGAATCAAATATAGTTTGACAATAATAACAAGAAGAAAACTGGGCTCATAAAGCAATTCCTCTTAAATTTTTACGACTCACAAATGAGTCACAACAGTTACAAGTACCCTCACGTGGTGGTGTTTTGGGTCATATGGGTGACAGGACGAATTGGCAATGGGTTCCAGAAATTGCACATACACCTCATGTGGTGGTGGTTTGGGTTAATTGGATGACTTGAAAAGTTAGGCAATATTTACGTGGGTCCTATATTTTCAAGGTCACCAATGGCTTAGGGTTCAGATTACTGGATCAGATCCATCATCCAATGGCCTAGATGGGTCCCACATCAATCACTAAAATCTGCACAATGTTGAGTTCTGCTTTCTGCTAGTTTTTCTTCTCCGTCATCCCTGATTAATTAGTGTTGGGTATGACCTCCAAACATGCTATCAATAGTATAACAACAGATTGGCAAGGCTTTTGAAGTGTAGAAAAGGATTTGGGGCCCACATGCTATATACGAGGGTCTTAAGATTCTGTAGCCTTTTATAAAACTTAGTAAAAATTAATAAATCGGCTATTAACCATAATTTCATCATGAAACAAGGAATCCAAGATAAGATTCTAATCTGGAAAATATACACATGTAGATTAAGAAATTCGCCTCATCAAGTCATCCCCCAGGAATGAGATATGAAGAAGATGAGCTGTATAAGGTAATAAGGTATAGAATAATAAAAAAATCAACCACAAATAACATGCATGCATGTTGCCGCTTGCTTATACTTACCTTGAGGTGCTCCAAAAATCAATATCAAAGCCAAAATAGTAGAAATCCCCAAATCTAGATGCTCAACCATGTAAAAGTAGTAAAATGAACAGATGAATGCCATAAAGCTCATACAAAGGTGTTTGATTAAAATAACTACAAAATAGGTTGAGTTTCTTACCAAGGATTTTGTGCAAAAGGTAAAATAGAGTTTTTCCTTCCAACCAAATATCAAAAAGGGTAAACGAGATGGGGAAAAGAAGGTGGCTACAAGCTTGAATGGGGCTTAGAGATCACTCACTCACATACTGTTAGCATGGAAAGAGATAGAAGATGTATAAATGAGCTTGGGGGCTAGGGTTTTACCTATAAGGCACAAGAGCTCATAGCTATGGGATGTATGCCTTTATATAGAACAGGGTTTCTCCAATAGTTTGGGTATTTACTAGCAAGTTCTC
The DNA here is from genome assembly GCA_037013555.1 of Sextonia rubra. Lineage (NCBI taxonomy): Eukaryota > Viridiplantae > Streptophyta > Magnoliopsida > Laurales > Lauraceae > Sextonia > Sextonia rubra. The sequence goes on along the minus strand of JASUAD010000013.1, from coordinate 49,128,417 downwards.
TTGAGTTTTTACAAGGAGGGTCGTAAATGGTCCTACACAAGTGACTTAAGTTCAATGGGTAGAGTCCACTTTATGACTTGGATGCATATGATAAAATGCATATAATGAAATGAATAAATGTGTGATGTTGCATTATTAACTTAATGAAAATCATAAATTGGTCCATAAACTACTTAATCTAAGTTAAGGTTCCACCAACTCTACTTACTAAAGACCAAATTAATACTAAACACAATTAATTAGCACAAATTGCGAAAAATTAGTAAAGCAACCCTAAATTGTGGAACTGGATCTTACAGTGGATGAGAAGGGAAGGATCCTGCCCCAAGTGCTGGCATATGCTTCATGTTGGGTGGATTGATGTGTGGCTGCATTGCGTCCTATGTGCCTGATTTTTTGGGTGTGATTCCTGTTGAATCAATGGATGTGTCTTCTGTCGTCATATTGGAGGAGGTGCTAAGCCATGACCCACACCCCACCTGAAACATACTCCCAAAAGCAGGTTGTGATGACAGATGAGAATTCTCCGATTGTTGTGGAGGTGGAGATACCGCTGGATTTGAATTTGAAGAGTCAAATGCAAAAGGGTAGTTCTTCTTTGTCATCGTCTTCATCATCATTTTTCGGTTGTTCTTTGAAAAGAAGGTTGAGCTGGAATAGAAGTGAAAGTAAGGTATTTCATTCCACTGATGGGACTGGTGCAAATTGAAGTTGTAAAGAGGAAACAATTTGGAGAAGTTTGCGTCCATTTCCAACCGTGTACATTTGTGAACACTTTATAATGCAGTGTTTTTGAGACTCTTGTCCAGAAACCTTGTTCTACTGTTTATTGGTGTTAGCCGTTACTCGTTACGGGTTGTAGTGGGTGGTCAGATCAGTTTGGGTCAATTCTGGGTTACGATTATGGATCCAGCTCAAACCCAGCCCGAATCTTAAGCAGGCTAATATGATTATTGTAATCCACCTGAATTAGTAGGCTAGGTCCAGATCAGGTTCACAGATCGGATGTAAAGAGTTGGGTTGGGCTGTGTTCAGATACTACGTCAAGAAGGCCAGAAGACCACAGCGCGTGGCTTTTCAAAAAAAACCACGGAATTGGCCGTGGGAAATGCTGTTGCAGAAATTGATGTAGCTTTTCAAAAACCACAATTCACAACTTTTGCAAAATTTCAAAAATACCTAAAAATTAACCAAAAACCACATTTAAAGGTCATGGCTTTTTGTTTGCATTTTAACCCAAAAAAAAAAAAACACTACCAATGGCGATGGTTTTTTTTTATATAATTTTTTTAAAGACTACAACAAAAAAACCACAAAATAAAATAAAATAAAACAACAAATCATTTAGTGGAAAAAAAAACACTAACTCAAACCCGGCCTTAATCTTAACCAGGCCGGATATGTCAAGTTGAACCCCACCCTGACTTAGTATGCTATGTCCTGGTCAGGTTCACAGATAGGATACAATGAGTTAGGTTGGGTTAGGTAGTCTTGATTATTTAAAGTATCATGTAGATCCAACCTAAACCCTAGCCTTTTACTTCATACTAGTGATTACTTGGACTTGATCAATCTCTAATTTTGTTAAAAAGTGAAGATGCGTTTCATCTCCATTGAGGTGCAGTCATCGTAGGATGAGATTTCCATAAGGTTTTTATTCTAAACACATTTCAACAATTTTTTAAATGATCGGATATTTTTCGCCAAGGTGGAGATTGTTGAGTTTGGCTCAAAAGGTCTTTATTGGGCTTGAGTGGAGAGCCCAGTTAATTAGGGCTATTCTCTTATATATTCTCTTCGGTGGTTTTATTTTTTATAATCAAGAAAGAAAGCAACAGGGTGAATGGAACACAGAGAGAAACAGTTGTAAGGGGGTTGAGAGAGATTTTATTATGGTAAAATCTTCGTGCTCATGAACGTAAACAATCTGGCTGAACCACGTAGATCATTATGTCTCCTATGTGTGATTGCTTGTTCTTTGGTGTGCGATTGTGTGTGCTTGGCTCATATCCATATCTAACAACTTGCACCTTTCAAGTAGTGTCCATCGTGGATCTGCCGGGGCCCTCATGTTAATTTGGAGGATCACTGCTCTAGGAGTCCCCGGTTCTGAAGCAAGAGTCTGGTACATATTAATTATATATATATATATATATATAATATAAAAACTCATATGGTAGACAGCGGGGGTAAAGAAAATCTCTCCTGGGGGTCTGGCTCTATAAGAAGTACAACATGTACCAAGCTCATAAAAACAAAGGGTTTATTTATTTATTTATTTATTTTCTTCTTTCTGAAAAAAGTGACTATACTACTGTCGAACTTTCTGCATCTTAAAATGTTAATTCCATTTTCTGCATTTTTTTCATAAAAAAAAGCAGCCTCACAGGCATGCTTACAATTGTGTAGATCCACTAAGTCTGATACAAATTTATTGATTTTCTCAATGGGTCACTTTTAAAATAACTAGACCACTCAAAAAAAAAAACGTAGCTCTACTATTTGTCTGTGGGCCGCAGTCATGTTTGTTACAGCCTTGCCGTTAATAGGTGCTTGAAAGTCCACCGTGTGGCTTACGGACAAGATGATAGATAATATAAATCATTTATCTTGAATCTCATGTCCCAGTAATATATTTTCAAATATTACTGGAGCAAAAATTTAATGCACTGTACACATGACATGACTAATTATGTATTATCATTCGCATACACTTTCTAGGAGCGGGGCAAACTGTTGTTGAATTTAGATTTGAGTAAATGTCCATTTAAAGGCATGACATTCAAGATAAAAGGACCAAGTTATAATCATGCGGCCCACTATGCAAAGACAGCAACCGACATGGCAGGGATGAGACTCCAAATTTCCAATCTAGACGCGTTTGAAGTCTTGTGCCGTCGGTCATTCGAGCCTCAGACTTCCACAAGTCACCACCACCGTCTCAAGCACGCCATTACTAGCTCACATGCCCTTCTTTTCCCCATTGCCCCACATATGATGGCTACACCCTTCCATATCAAATCAACCCCAACTTTCCTTTAACTTATAATATTTATGTGTGGTGCACCGTAAAGTAAAGCAAGGCGATATTTCATGAAATGACGTGTGGATTACATCAAAACAATAAAAATTCAAATCTCACCAGTTCTTCCTCTTCAAAATAATAATAATAATAATAATAATAATAAAATAAAAAGCAATCATTAAAGTACACCAAAAAAACATCTACCTTTTATGTAAAAAGTCAAAAATATTCATCATTAATCAACTAAAGATAAAAAATTATTATAACTCTATCATATTTTATTTTTTCTTGGTTTAAAGTTTAGTCTATTATATTCTACTCCAACTAGTAAACAAATAAGTCTAAAATTTAGACATGCCCCAACATAGTGGTATTTCAAAACTCCCTTTTAGATTTAGCATCCAGGAATTCAACTAAAAAGCAAACTTACTGAAATTCTAAAAATCTCCAGAGTCATTTTAAACTCTTTAAGGGAGTGGTATTTATAAATTCCTTAAGAAAAACATGGCATTTACAAATTTCAGTGACAAACCATCACATTATGCCTAAAAGTCCCCAACACTTCAAATTCCTATCAGGAATTCTACAAAAGAAACATGCCCTAAGGTAGCATTCCCAATCAAATATATAGCTAATGTAGACCCAATGTAGACCCCACCCACCTTTCTATTTATCTAAATGGAGTTGGAATTGTTCAGTGTTAACGAGAACTCTGGATTATCTTGGATCTGAGATTTTCATTTTAATGGGATCACTATGTATAAAGTGGCTTGAAGTGGTAATGCTGTTGGGTTTTGTCTTGTATTCTGGTTTAGCCGGATCGGTCGTCTGGGTTAGCCAGAACCGAGGCTCAGGGTTAGGGGTATTTTAGTCATTGTGTATGGGTTTTCTTGGTTGCCAAGAAAGCGGGAACTATATATATTGATGTATTGTAACCCTAGATCCTGAGGGGATTGAGATGGGATCATAGTAGATGAGTTCTCTCCTCCCGTGGACGTAGGCAAGTTACCGAACCACGTAAAACTGCTGTGTCATGTGTGTGATTGCTTGATGGTGTGATTGCTTGTGTTCATCGTGGCGTTGATCGCAGGTTGTTTCCGTTGCGCCGCTGATACCAACAAGTGGTATCAGAGCAAGGTGAAGATTGCTTGGGATTTCCGATTGACGAGATCTGTTTGGAAGAAGAGGATCGACGGATATGTCCTGGATCCATCTTCCGGTACACAGGTCAGAGGTGCTTGTTTGGAGATTTGTGATGGGCCATGTTGGTGATCACAACTCGGAAGGAGGCAGCTTGGGTTCTTCAGTTGGAGCACGACAGACCTTCTCCAACACTGAATCAGATTCGAATTTCTTGCCTCGATGAATTAGATCCAAAGTTTTCGTAAAGAGATCAGGCATGGATCTCTTGCTGCTGCAAGGTGGGCTTGGTTTCTATTTGTAGCAATAGTAGAGAAGATCTCGGTTGCAGATTAGTTTGGTTCTCTGTTATAGATTGTAGAGTCAAATCGGAGAAGAGAAGGAACAAGGAAGACCGGAGGAACAAAAAAAAAAAAAAGGGGAAAATCAATCACTCACCGGTCGCCAGCCGCCGGACGTCGCTGCCGCCGCCGCTGTCGCCGTCGCCGCGCCGTCGCCGGTCCCGCGCTGCAGTCGCCGGACCAGGGAAGCCGGAGCCGCAGCAGCCCCGACCGCGGCCTCTCTGCGCCGCCTGCAACTGGGTTGCAGACCCAGGCGCAGAGAAGGGGACGACCCTATCAGCCGGGTGTTGGGTCGGGTCGGGTCAGTTCCAACTGACCCGCGTTAACGTATAAGCCCAGCGCCCTTTCTCAGGTTGGGTTCAGTTTCGGGTTGGGTCCGAACCCAACCAGTGAAGGAAGCCCAGTAGAACAGACAGGTTATCAGTTCAGGTCGGGTTGACCTGAACCAGTCCGTCAGCAGCCGGTCCAGCCCAGCGCAGCAGAGAAGTTTTGGTTCCGGGTCAGGTCGGACCCGGACCCGGTTTTGCAGAAAGCCCAGCCAATCAGGGTCCAGCAGCAGGTTCAGGCCAGGTCGGGTCGGGTCGACCTGGTCCGTGTACTAGAAGCCCAGCAGTTCGAGCCGGTTCGGTTCCGGGTCAGGTCAGGTCGGACCCGAACCCGGTACGGCAGAGAAGCCCAGCAGAGAAAGCAGTTCAGTTCCGTTTCGGGTCAGGTGAACCTGACCCGGATCCGTTTCAGAAGCCCAGTTTAGCCAGCAAGCCGTGACGTCAGCAGTGACGTCAGCTCGGTCAACAGGCAGATTTGACCAGATTCAACGGCTGAAATTGTTTCTGCGATATCTTGATCGTCCGATGTCCGATCGGAGATCCGTTTGAGCCTACGGACTCGTTTTGAGCAGATCTACGCATATATGGAAGAAGATGGGCTGGTCAATGGTCAACATGGGTGTTTGACCAAATGGAGTGTAGAGAATTAATTCTGCGATATAGAAGCCATCCGGAGTCGAATTTCAGATCCGTTTTTTCCAGCGCGCTCATGGTGATGAGATCTACGAGGCTAGTAAAAGATATTGGCAGTTTGATGGGCAGAAAATTGGGGGATTGAAGAAACTGACAGATTCACGATGATAGCAATGGATTCAAGCATCACGGGCCAGATTGAAGTGTTTGATGGAGAAACAACTTCAGGAATTGGCAGGATAGAGTGTTAGACTCCATGACACAGCAATGATTGAAAAGTATTACTTGATGTCGTCAATGGTAGATTGCTCCAAGTACTTTGATGGAAAGCTTAGATCCGCGTCGAAGGGATCGGGAAGGAGCGACATGCCAAAGTGGAAGAAAAAGCAAAAGGAATCAGAATCAGAAGGAGGTAGTGTGCAACAAAGCTCGGATTCGGTTGACAGGGAATCAGTTTTGGTCGCTACAGGTATGGATCCGGTTGTTGATTCATGGGATTGGGATTCGGATTCTTCCTATCATGTGATTGAGTAGAGATTGGTTTGATGCTAATAACTATCATGGATGATGGATTTGTTCTTATGGGGGGATAATGCAACTGATGAGCATTTGAGATAAGAACGGTAGAAATCCAGATGTATAATGATGTTATTCAAACCCTAACGGTTGTGATATATGTTCCGGGATTACGAAGAATTGGATTTCTTTGTGTGCCTTATACTTCAAAGGCTGCAAGTGCATTGTAGCGGGTGGAGTTACGAAGGTGGAAAAGGGAACGTTGGTCATCATGGAGGGTGAGATGGTCAGAAATCTCTACAGGTTGATAGGGTATGCTTTTTCAGGTGGAGCAGTGAAGAAGACATCAAATAACAGGGGAGGAAATCTGTGGTTCAGGTGGAGTTAGATGCGACGGATCATTGGAAGATGGATTGATGGATCTTCAATGATATCATCTAGTGGAAATCCAGGAAGCCCTGAACGGAGATGATTTTCTCGGGGAAGAAAAAGTAGTCTTGTTCAGGTCGGAGTAAGCCGATTTAAGCATCGGGTCATTCTTAACCCGCATGTACTGTGCCCAACCCACCAGAACAGACTAGAACAGGACAGTTGCAGGTTTGACGGAAAGAACACCGGGATGGAGACAGAAGGAAGGATTCACAAGGTACCAGTGAGATCCGGATTCGGGGAGGTCTTCAGTTTTGTCTTGACGGATGGAAGTTAAGTTCATTGTGTTGCAAGGATGCATGCATGTGGCAACAAATGGAGAGCACTTCGGAGGTTCAAGACGATGGTGTTGAGGTCAAAGGAGGCAACTGTGGCCACGCTAGGTTGTAGCGTGTGCGGAGGCGTACCTTTCAGCGAGGTACGGGAGGACGAAGACATTCCCGGGTATCTCAAGGTGGCTCTGAGGATTTGCGGAATCCAAGCCAAGGTGGAGATTGTTAGGTTTTGTCTTGTATTCCGGTTTAGCCGGATCGGTCGTCTGGGTTAGCCAGAACCGCGGCTCAGGGTTAGGGGTATTTTAGTCATTGTGTATGGGTTTTCTTGGTGGCCAAGAAAGCGGGAACTATATATATTGATGTATTGTAACCCTAGATCCTGAGGGGATTGAGATGGGATCATAGTAGATGAGTTCTCTCCTTCTGTAGACGTAGGCAAGTTACCGAACCACGTAAAACTGCTGTGTCATGTGTGTGATTGCTTGATGGTGTGATTGCTTGTGTTCATCGTGGCGTTGATCGCAGGTTGTTTCCGTTGTGCCGCTGATACCAACAAATGCATAGTGAAATCCCTAGTGGGCTGTTGTCCGCCCAGGCGTGCCTATCAACCAGTACATGGGCTACCACCTGTGTGGTGCGATTTGACTCTAGCATACACTCAAGATCCATGTACCAGGCAAGACATGTTGTAACCATGACCGTTGGAGTGGTGCTCATGATGAGTGGGCCACTTGGATATTTCAGTGACTACTGCTGGAGAAGTCCCCGGCTAACAAATCATTTGTATTGTTTAATTTGCAATGTATAAGTCCTTTTAATTAAATTGATTTATTGGATTTGTGAGGAAGAATTGGTACTTAATATAGGTCCAACCGTTGTTGTGCTCAGTTTTTACAACTAGAAAGTAGTGTTGCAAGAGTGTGCGAGTCCAAGTCAGGTATGAAATGAGAAAAATATAGAAAATATGACTAGGAGAGGCAAAGGTGAATGGAAATGAAAGATGTGTTCTGCCTCCATTGTCAACCGTTTCCCTCACGTCACATCCTCATAGCGTCCATGGAGTGGTTAATTATTGTTTTATGGGAACATAGGAGAAGAATATGTTTCAAGCGGGGTAATCACTTTTGTTATGACATTTCTGCCACTCAGATTAGTGGCGTCAAGCCCAGCTAAGCGGATGTTGATCTACGTTTGCTTACCTGAAAATCAAACTCATTAGCCTGAGAAGGACCCAATAGCAGAATCCGGCCCTCTTCAAATGATAATTTCAAATGCATGAGAGTGATAGAGATTTTATATTGTTCAATTATTGTGCTAAATTTATAGAACTCAAAAGGACGTTTGGAGAGCGTACAATTTGAAATAGTTTTTGAGAAACTGTTCTCGCAAAAGTGTATATCCATTAGACAACATCCCTGGAGACAATAACCGACCATTTACAGTTAAAACAATTCACAACCACCCACCAAGACCACCAGGTTCAATATAGCAAGAATCAATCCGATTCAGCTAAATAAAGGACTCAACTCAACCCAATAAACTACAAAATAAAAGCCTTCTCATTGTAGCTTAAAGCTCCATGCCCAAGCCCATGCCCAAGCCCAACACTCAGGGTCCAGGTCTATTAAGAGACAAACATAGCTAATAAATGGACGTCTTATGTGTGGCCCCTTCCTCTTCAGCATATCTGATGTGAGACTCTATATAAAAAATATCATAGGCAAAATTCCAAATATGAAATGAGTTCTTAAAAGGTTATTTTCTATGAAATTTTCAACACTTTTCCATCATGTGAAACGAATGATTCTCAAAAGTTTTTTTATACGAATGATTCTCACAAGTGTTTTTATAAGAAACCAAAGTCCAAACCTGAGACTCTGGGATTTGTATTTTGGTTTTAGGGGTGGGATGCTTTGGATGTTGTCTGGTTTGGTCTGCTGTAAGTGTAGCTACCGTGCAAGTGTGCTTGCTGTCTGGTTTTAGCAATTGATATGAATGTTGCTCTATATCTTTGTACTGATGTGTGTCTTCGCTTGTTTTGTTACTAGGTTCCTTTGGATTCTTTGTGTTTCATTTTGTTATTGGTTCAGCTTGTTTTGTAGGCCTGATTTTTGGTTCAATCGTAAGGCAGGCCCAGTTCTTTGGGCTCTTAAGTCTTATCTCCCTTTTTCTAACTTCCCTCTTGTGCAACCTTGGCATAATGTGTCACCTTACTGAAAAGCGGAGGCAGATCTAAGTGCATCCATGTGGGGGTAGTCACACCCGTTGGACCTCAGTCCACTTCTAAAAGAACATTGAAACTTCTGGGTCAGCTTGGAAAATTCATATAAAAATCTTACATCTGCCACAAAATCACACATTAAAATATTAAATTTATTTTCAAAACTCAATTTCCTATTTGGATCGACAGTCTCTCAAATAAAAATTGTAGGTACACCCAACGGCGGAATCAAGATTTTTGTTTGGGTGGTGCGAGCAATGACTAGGTGAAGAAGTTAAATAATAAAATTAAAAATTTTAAGAGCTTATTTAGGAGATTTCTCAAATGACGTGTGTCCGGTCTCACTCACGTGGTAACCCTTGTGTCCGCCACTAACCGGAAGAGATAAAAAGATGGAAGGGATTGGGTTTTTCTATTTTTTTATAGAGGGTTTTCCTTGCCTCTATTTATTTTTTTTCAAGCTATCAATATATTCTTTACTCATTAAAAAAAACTCTATGAAATGTGATGTCATTGGTGGTGGTGCATACGACTACTATTAAGAGACAAAGCCACAAAGGTCTTCACTCTATTTCTTTTTCCTATGATCAAGTGTGTATGGTACATTCACGTTACTATTAAGTGGAAGTGAAATGTCACTTCAAAGAACAATTAACTAAAATGAGTTAAATCAAAAGTATTATATTTTAAAAATTTCTTCTACCTTTTTATACTAAAAAATTAAAAAGTTATTTTTTAATTTCACTAACTGATAAAAATATTTACTTTTAATAAAAAAGTAAAAATGTTTCGACCTCAAGCAACTAAAAAAGAAAAATTTATCATATTATGATTTAATCCTATTATATTTTGTTAACCCTCTATTTTAAGTTTCAATTGACTGCAATTCACCACACCATATATTCAAATAGAATATCCAAATAGAAAGGGACAAATAATGTTTCAAGATAGGCCACACTGCGTAAGTGCGTGGACAAGAAGCTATAGAGAGTCCATCACAGGACTAGGTGCGTTAGTTGGAGTAGTCCCGCTGTATAAAGTGGACTCCCGGTACCTAGTGTGTAAAATGGAAGTGAAAGTGAAAGACGTCCGTGTCTGCTTGTTCACTGCACGGTGGCCTCAAAAGTCCTCGGTCATACAGGCACACTGATAAATCACGTGCTAATGTCATGCTTTCTAAAAAAATTTGCTATAAAGTGAGTCTCTTGCCGTCTGCCATACGAACCTCCAAATCGACAAATCTGTCCCGCCGTGTCCAACACTCCGTCGGTAAAATGCCCAAAAAAGTCCAAGAAAGGTATTCGTTCCTTTATATATTGTCCATATCTTGTTTGTTATGGCTGCATTCATTCCTCTCATAACTATTCATAACTGGCTTTTGTACCAATTATCTCGCTCCAATGAGATTTTCAATCGGTTTGTTTCAATTCATCTTCACTTTCTCTCTTCTCTGTTCAAGTCCAACTTCAGCCCAATGTCTCGATGACCAGAAAAACTCTTTGCTCTCCCTTTTCGGCTCTGAGCCGATCCCTTCTTGGACGCCCAACAGAGACTGCTGCCTTTGGAAGGGCATCACATGTGATAGCTCCATTGGTCATGTGACAGGCTTAGACCTCACCAACTGTTCCATTAGTACCTCAATCAACTCCACCTCCTTGATCTCCCTGTCGAGTCTCAAAAATCTCAATCTCTCTCAAAATCTCTTCAACTCTTCCATCCCAACATCTCTTAGTGCTCTCTCAAATCTGACCCACCTCAATCTCTCAAACTCAGGCTTCATAGGTAACATTCCGGTCGAGATTTCTCGCATCAAGAGTCTGGAGTCGCTGGATCTCTCCTGCACTGACAACCCATGTCCCTATTTTCCATTTTTAGTAAGTCCTGATGATTTTGGGTATTTAGTTGGGAATCTTTCTGGGCTGAGGGAACTCTATTTGGATGGCATATTCATCTTTTCTCCCGTACCCCAATCATTGGGGGATTTGGCCAATCTCACATCCCTCCATCTCAGTAGGTGTCTATTGATAGGAGAATTCCCCATGAAGATCTTTCTGCTGCAGAATTTAGAGACTATAGACCTATCTTTCAATTCACTCTCTGGTACTTTGCCTGAATTTCCATTAGACAGCAAGTTGCGAGTCTTGTCGCTCTCAGGTATGGATTTTCTTGAACGACAGTTGCCGGATTCTTTTGGTAATCTCCGATACCTGCAAAGATTGGACCTCCATAATTGCAATTTATCGGGGAGGGTTCCATTGTCGCTGGGCAGTATCACCCAACTTGTATCCTTGGACCTTTCGTTTAACAACTTCAGTGGAGGGTTTCCGTCGCTGGAGAACCTAACACAACTTGTACACTTGGACCTTGGGTGCAATAGTTTCGATGGTGAGATTCAGTCACTTGAGAGCCTGCCAAAACTTATACACTTGGACCTTTCATTAAACAGCTTCAATGGTTCGATTATTCCGTCACTAGAAAACCTTACCCAACTGGCAAACTTAGACCTTTCCCACAACAATTTTGACGGTGAGATTCAGTCACTTGACAACCATACAAAACTTGTGCAGTTGAACCTTTCATCGAACGAGTTCAGTGGTTTGATTCCATCGCTTAATAACCTTACCCGACTAACAAATTTGGAACTTTGGTTTAATAGGTTCAGTGGTAGGATTCCGCCCTTGAATTCCCTGAAGAATATCGAACGAATAGACCTTTCAGGCAACAATTTATCGGGTGGAATAGATTCTTCTTTTGGAGAGGGCCATTTGAGTCTTACATACTTGGATTTGCAAAACAATTCACTCAATGGAAAGATCCCCTCATCTTTGTTTACGCATCCATCGCTGCAGTACTTATATCTCAGCCATAACCAATTCGACGCACCACTCGACGAATTTGGCAATGCTTCTTCATCATTAATTTATCTTGATTTGAGCAACAACAAGTTGCAAGGGCTTCTTCCAAGGTCGGTCTTTCAACTCACAAGTCTAGATATGCTTTCGCTTTCTTCAAATAACTTTAGTGATTCACTGGACTTCACCATTCTCCAAAATCTCACTAATCTCGTTGCTCTTGATCTTTCAAATAGTGGATTGTCAATCAATACTGGTGATACCAACTTCTTCTTTCCTCCACTTAAAGGCCTGTGGTTGTCTTCTTGCAACTTAAAGGAATTCCCTCACTTTCTCAGAAACATTTCAGAAATGGATTTTCTAGACCTTTCTAACAACATAATTGATGGTGAAATACCAAGCTGGATATGGCAGATCGGGTATTCGTTGTTTTTATATCTCAACTTTTCTCACAACATGTTTGATAGTCTCGAATTACCGACTGTTGGTCTTTCCTTCAGCAGTTCAAACATTCTTGACCTTAGTTACAACAAGTTTCATGGATCGATGCCAACTCTGCCACCCAGCATCATTAAATTTCTAGATTGCTCGCATAACGACTTCACATCTATAATCTCAACTCACCCCAACGATTTTAATTCCACATCTTTCCTCTCTCTTTCTCAGAATAATTTCTCTGGAGAAATACCATCCTCAATTTGTGATGCCAACAATTTGGAAGTCCTTGATCTGTCTAACAATAACTTCAGCGGCCCACTTCCTCATTGTTTAGGTAAGTTGCCCAAGCTTCGAGTGTTGAATCTTAGAAATAATAACTTGCACGGTGTCATTCCTCCTTTTTTTCAACAAGATGTATGTGGTTTAGAGTCACTCAACCTCAATCAAAATTGGCTAGAAGGCTCATTACCAAAATCATTGGCATATTGTAACAAGTTAGAGGTTCTAAACATTGGGAACAATCAAATAAGGGATTCCTTCCCATCTTGGTTGGGGTCTCTGCAACAATTGCGAATTTTGATACTGAGATCCAACATGTTCTTTGGTCCCATTCAGCAACCAAAAGATCCAAACGCTTTCTCCAAGCTGCATATCATTGATCTATCATCTAATGATTTTACAGGCAATTTGGCCTTGGAGTGGTTTCAAAATTTGACGGGAATGATGGGTGATGAGGATAAACAACACCAAATTCTCGAGTTAGGGGCCGAATCCCCAATCGCATCAGTTGGAATATCCTATCATGAGAGAGTGACAATTACATTCAAAGGGTCACAAATGGAGTTTGTGAAGATCCTAACCATCTTGACGTCTTTAGATCTCTCAAACAATAGATTTCATGGAAGCATTCCTGAAGAGATTGGGAATCTCAAATCTCTTGTAGCGCTCAACCTATCTCATAATGAGCTCACTGGTCCAATACCATCATCATTTGGAAATCTACGACAACTTGAGTCATTAGATTTATCAGTGAACCAACTCTCAGGGAAGATTCCTACAGAGTTGACAGCTCTCACATTCCTCGCTGTCATAAATCTTTCATGGAACCGCTTCATGGGAAGGATACCATATTCCCAACAATTCCTCACCTTTACGAATGATTCCTTTGAAGGTAATGCAGGATTATGCGGGCCTCCATTGTCCAGACAATGTGAGGCCCCATTTGAACCTGGAAGCACCAATTTGCCATCACAAAATGAATTTAAATGGGAATTCATATGGATCGGATTGGGATTTGGCATAGGCAATTGGATGGTTATGGGCCCACTGATATTTTCGACAAGAGTGAGGAGGTGGTTTTTCAAACATGTGGACTGGATCATATCTGTGTTAATGGTAAGGTGGGATATGTGCATCAGGCATGTGGTTCCACCAAAACGGAGAGCATCTGGGTAAGTGCAGGCCCTTCCAGTTGAAGCTCGTCTTTTTGCAACATCTATGATGGCGCCCTTTGAGCAACTTTTCCTCCTAAATCTCACTTAGCTCAATCTCTTCAAAAGCTCTGCCTTGGACCTCTTCAAGGATTTTTCTGTTTACTTTTGTTACTGCTTCCTTGTTTATTTTCTTTCATTTTGGCTACATTATGAGCATCTGTAAAGATAATTTATGTGCTCTCTTTGAATGTTTTATGCCTATGTAATATTCTCCCCTGTTTTTCTTAATAAACACCTTGCAATTTAGCAACAAAAAGTTTAGGTAAGTGCACGCACCCCTCCAAAATGATAGATGAAGAAGTTATTAATGATCTGTGTACATGTGGAAAAACATAATAATATGGCCAAATGAACTGATAGGCCTTGCAGTCTAGGTAAGGCCTTGCAGTGTGGCATAGGAACATATCATTGAGACTGGGAGGGAGAGAGAAAAAGGAGGAGGGCATGGGGGAGAGAAATAGACGGGAAGGAAAGGAGAGGAAGAGTAAGAGGGAGAGGGAGGGAGAGGGAGAGGGAGAAAAAGGAGGGGAGGGGGAGGGGGAGGGGGAGGGGGGAAGCGTCATTTGGGTAATTTCACATATATATTAATGGTTCAAAATTTGAGTTCAAATATCCAAACTCCTTTAATAATTATAATATAATATTATATTTGGGGCAGGGCGTGTTGAAACACCCAAACCTATCTTGTATCAAGAAAACAACCGCTAAATCCAACCCTAATATACACCTTGACCCTAGGGTTATAAATGGGTCTCTAATTCTCCAATTATCCGATGGTTTTGACCTAGTAATAATCCGGTTTATGTCCTTATTTAGGTCTCGATAATAATTAAGTCCGAGTCTAGATCTTATTTTTGGACCTGTAACCTAAACGGTTCTGAATTTGATTCTACCTTGATTCCCGCCCGTGGACTCGAAATCCTACATATTGCCCCTGGTGTTGAAATTTTCTTAAAAAAATTAATTTTTCTCCAAGGCATTCTCTACACAAACCCGCCCCATATACGGTTTGAGTTCCTATTCAAGTTTATCTTCTCATTAATGGTTCCGATTCCGGATCTAAGACATTGGTTTCGATTTCAGGTCCATTCTCTCATTAACGGTTTCGGTTCTGAATCCACCATGGATAGAGGGAAATGTACCCAAGATCCACGCCCTTGTAGCTCAATTGTCGAGTCAAGTACCCCAAAAAAAAAAAAAAAGACGATGTCAATGATCCTAGAAGGGGGGAGATGGTGCATTGGTGCACTTGGAAATAACCACAAGAGACAAAGGTGAATGGAAATGAACCAATTACTTATGCTATGGTCTTTATCTTCCCTTCCCATCAGACTCAATAGTCCTCACGGTGGAAATTAATTAAGCTCAAAGGGTCATGCTACAAAAAATTCATGAAGCGACTCATAAGGCTTATTAATAAAAACAAAAAGGCCATTTTCTGTTCATACATAGAATATGAAGACTGCTTAAAATAAGTGTGTTTTTTATAAAAAGGTTGGGCTATTGCAAAACTTCCCCTAAAATAGTCTGCTTCACCATTAGATTTATGGAAATTATTGTTCATCCATAAGAGCATAGACTGTATGTATACTATCCTACTCATGGAGTCCAATTACATGTTGTCTGTTAGTAGGGGAGGTTAGATAAAAGGGTCTCTTCGTGGATAAGGTCAGCAAAAAAAACTCAGCTACAGATTATTCTAGTATTTTGTTTTATAATTTTTAAGTTTAATGACGTTTTAAGCATAGATTTTTGAGATGTTGGTGAGTTTAAAATTGGGCGTCATAAGGGTCCCGCTGCAGTGCCAAAGATGGCCCCAATTGGGCCTCTAGAGCTGGCCGTGTTGGAGAAGATCATCCTAGATTAACTATAACAACGGGGCATCCATCTTGACACCATTTGGAGGGTCTCATCGTGTGCCTCTGAGTCTCATGGTCTGGACTCTCTTAACAGTTTACGAGTGTTTCGGAGTTTGTTATCTGAACCACAGAGCTTGAACAAACTCCAGCACCGTGTCAAACCCTCAATTAGATGCCCCTGTTTTTTTTTTTTTTTTTTGGCATGTAATGGTTGAACTCTTCTGTTTCTCGTCAATCCGTCTCTTTCTATATTCCCTTTTACATTCTAATCGAACTCTTCCCACTAAAATCCATCCCCAACTCTCCTTATTACTTTTCAAGACTGCATTCTATTGTTCTTGTCTCCCCAAAATTAGATTTCTAATCGCCTTGTTTCAATTCCTCTTCATTTACTCACTCTTTTGTTCAAATCCAACTTGGGTTCAATGTCTTGATGACCAGAAATCTTTCTTGCTTACCCTTTTCGGCTCTGCCCCAACTCGTTCTTTGGACACCCAACACGGACTGCTGCCTTTGGCAGGGCGTTACGTGCGACAGCTCCATTGGTCGCTTGACGAGCCTAGACCTCACCAACTATGGGATTAGAGGCCCAATCGACTCCACCTCCTTAATCTCTTTGTCAAGTCTCAGAAATCTCAGTCTCTCCTACAATCGCTTCAACCCTTCCATCCTAATTCTCTCGGTGCTCTCTCGAACCTGACCCACCTCAATCTCTCCAATTCTGACTTCATAGGCCTTGTCCCGGTCGAGATTTCGCTCATTAAAAGTTTGGAGTCGCTAGATCTTTCCCGTCTCTTTTCAAGAATTTTGAGCGACTTCGTTTCACTGTTCCTGATTTTGAGTATGTGGTCGGGTATCTTTCTGGGCTGAGGAAGCTCTATTTGGATGGGGTGGACATATCCTCTCCCGTGCCCGAATCGCTGGGGAATCTTACAGTTTCAGTGAGAAGATTCTGTCACTTGAGAATCTTACACAACTTAAACACTTGGACCTTTCCTCAAACAGTTTCGGTGGTAACATTCCATCACTTGGGAACCTCACACAACTTGAATTGCTGGACCTTTCCTCGAACTGGTTAACTGGTGAGGTTCCATCACTTGAACAGGCTCAGTGATGAGATTCCGTCACTTGAGAACCTTACACAACTAGCATACTTGGACCTTCCATCAAACAGGCTCAGTGGTAGGATCCCGTCCTTCAGTTCACTGAAGAATGTAGTGAGAATAGACCTTTCTATAACAATTTATCTGGTGCAATAGATTCGTCTTTTGGGGAATTCCTTTTACATTTGGAAGATCTTTGATTTGCAAAACAATTCACTCAATGGAAAGATCCCTTCATCTTTGTTTACACTTCCATTGCTAAGGTACTTATATCTCAACCATAACCATTTCGACGTAGCTCTTGATGAATTTGCCAACGCTTCCTCATCATTGAGTGAGCCTGACTTGAGCAACAACATGCTACAACGACCAATTCCAAGTTCACTGTCTAAACTCACAGGGCTAGAGACGCGCTGGCTTTCTTCAAACCACTTCGATGGCACCATGAACTTACTCATGCTCCAAACTCTCACGAACCTCTCCATTTTAAGTCTTTCAAATAATAGATCGTCAATCAATGCTAGTGGTAATTCCACCTCCTTTCCTCAACTTCTTCGTCTAGAATTGTCTGCTTGCAATCTAAGGGAATTCCCCCAGTTTTTTAAAACCCAATCAAAACTGTTATATCTAAACCTTTCCAACAACACAATTGATGGTGAAATTCCCAACTGGATATGGAGAATCGGGAATGGCATTCTGATTTCTCTACACCTTTCTCACAACTTGCTACGGAGTCTTGAACTGCCCACTGTTGATCTTTCCTTTGAGCAAGTTAAATATTCTCTACCTTCATTCCAACGAGCTTCAAGGATCAATTCCAATTCCACCACACTCTGTTTTCATTCTAGATTACTCGCAAAACAACATCACATCTGTAATCCAGAATAACATCTCTCTGTACTACAGCTACTTCTTTTATTCCTCCTTGCTCTCCGATAATGACATTGGTGGAGAGATCCCCTCATCCCTTTGTAATGCAATTAATTAAACAATCCTCGATTTATCTAAGAATAGCTTGAGCGGCTCCATTCCTCATTGTTTGGTTGAGCTGGACAACCTTTGGGTATTGAATCTCGAGAAGAATGACTTATCTAGCATCATTCCTCATAGGTTCGGGGATGGATGTAGTATGCAAACACTCAACCTCAACAAAAATAGGTTACAAGGTTCACTGCCAATGTCTTTGACTCGCTGTAAGCAGTTAGAAGTTCTAAACGTAGGGAACAATGGGATAAATGACTCCTTCCCATCTTAGTTGGGGTCCCTTGCACAATTGCGGGTTCTGATATTACTATCCAACAAATTCCATGGTCCCATTCATCAGCAAGAAGATCGAAATGCTTTTTGAAAATTGCATATCATTGATTTCTCTTCTAATGGTTTTACAGGCAATTTGTCTTTCAAGTTGTTTCAAAATCTGAAACGAATGATGAATAATGAGCGTGAACACCAACTAGTTCTCGAATTTTTGTTCCCAGACTTACTTTCAGCATACTACCAGGAGAGAGTAACAATTACACGGAAAGGGTCAGAAGTGGAGTTTTCGAAGATCCTAACCATCTTCTCATGTATGGATCTCTCAAACAACAAATTCCATGGAAGAATTCCTAAGGAAAATGGGAATCTCAGATCTCTTTATATGCTCAACATGTCCAACAACAAGTTCGGTGCTCCAATACCATCATCATTGGAAAATCTATAGCACCTTAAATCATTAGATTTATCAATGAATTGGCTCTCGGGAGAGATTCCTATAGAGTTGACAGCCCTTTCATTTCTCTCCGTCTTAAATCTCTCGCAAAACCGCTCAATAGGAAGGACACCACAGGGCCAACAATTCCTTACCTTTGTTAATGATTCTTCTGAAGGTGATCCAGGATTATGTGGGCCTCCATTGTCTATGTAGGGCGAGGCAACATGGAAGTGTAGGGCACCAGGGAAGTCTATAAGTGAAAATTTGCCATTGCGAAAGGATTTTGATTGGAGATTCATTTGCACTAGCAAAATATGCTCGCACTTAGCACGGGCAATGTATAATTTATAATATTTAAAGTAATAAAAACCTTAAATAATTTTTAGAAATTATATTAAGGTAGCAAAAATTGCAATCAAAATTAAAACATATAATAATAATTATTATTATTATTAAATTTCAAAATGAAAGCACTTTAATTTATTTGAATTGAGATAAGTATTTTACTTTAAACGTCCCTTTGAAATAAGATGAATAAACTCATAATAAAAAAATAAAATTTGATAAAAAATAACACAAAAATACAACATGAAAAGAAAAAACCATAGACAATCTAATAATAAAAATAACTTAGAATAAATAAATAAACCCATGATTACCCTATCCCTAAAATTATAAAATTGAAGCTAAAAAACAAAATGAAAAACATAAATCAATGAAAACCGATAACCATGGAAATTAAAAAAACCCATCAAAATATAAAAAATAATAAAATAGAACTATGAAAAAAAATTAAAAAACAAAAAAATATATATAAAAAGGAACAAACATTAAGAAAGGACAGAGATGTAATATGATCATATAACAAAATTCATTAAAAATGCAATTGTAAGAATTCTCGTGTTTTACTCACTCTCGTTAATTTGAATTACATGATTGAAGGGAGATTAAAGAATTTAAATCCAATTAAATTCCATCTAAAATGGAAATGGATTGCATGAAATAAGGAATGAAGGGTTTAGATGATGTACTCTTTAATATAAGATTTGCTTACCCTTGACTTTAGATAATAGGGTGTTCATGAGCCATATTAGGTTGGGTTGAGCAATGTCCATGCTTGGCTTGACTTCGACCTTATGGATCAAGCTCAACCCAGGCCCAAATTGGGCCATACCTCGCTAGCCCAAGCCTAACCAGCCTAAAGCATATTAAGCACGAGCTTAACCCAAGTTAACATGTCTCTTTTTATATACTTGCTCTTATCTCAATTGGTTTGGGTCTTGATCCATAAACATCGTTAGATAAGAAAATTAAATGTGGATTGATTGATTAGAGACCATGAAAGATTGAGCTCTTTAAAGAAAACTCCTTTTAGATTGACCTCTTTATATGGACGGATAAAATCAAAATTTTTTCTCAAATCTCTAAAATCTTTCCCACAAGTTAAAACTAATTTAAAATTGACATCAAAATTGAGTTCCAATTTTTCAATTTAGCTGAGAAACTTGATACATTCACATCAAAAGTGGATGCATTATTGGCTTGACTTATCAACCAAGCTCACATGAGTTGAAATGCTAACTTGTAAAAATCTTTTCAGAAATATCGAAGTCATTGCCATTAGTGCAAGTTTAGGATAACTTGATACATTCACATCAAAAGTGGCAGCATTGTTGAAACCAAGCTCACTTGGGTTTTATTGGAATGTTAACATGTAAGAATCTTCTCAGAAATATCGGAGTTATTGTCTTTAGTGCAAGCCTAGGTCAAGAAACATCCACATCAAGAGTGGCTGCATTGCTGACTCGACTTATCAACCCAACTCACTTGGGTCCCATTGAAATGATAACATGAAAGAATCCTTCTAAAAATATCGGAGTCACTGTCATTACTGTGAGTCTAGTGAAATCCTTAGTTGAAGGAGCAAGCCCCCCACAATAAGGCTAACATGCTAAGATCCAAATTGTTTAAAATCCATGGACAACCTTGATAGGAGAGAACTCATCTATCATGATCCTATCTCAATTTTCTCTCAGGATCTAGGGTTATAGTACGTCAATATATATAATTCCCGCTTTTATAGTCAACAAAAAAACCCATATATAGTGGTCAACAAAAAAAAACCACATATAGTGGTCAACAAAAAAACCCATATATAGTGATTAAAATACTCTTAACCCTGAACCTCGGTTCTGACTAAATTAGACGACCGATAAAGTTAAACCAAAATACAGGACAAAACCGAACACTTTCGTGTGTCAATTCACTAATCTGGTCACTTCGTCTCACCATGACCATAGACCTCTCGGGCAATCCGCCCTTCTTGGGTACTATGCCTAAATTTCCTTTCGACAGTAAGTTGTAGATCTTGTCACTGTCATCCGCAAATTTTGGCGGGGAATTCCCAAAATCTGTTGGTAATCTTAGGTACCTACAAAGACTCGAGCTCAACCATTGCAACTTCTCAAGAAGGCTTCCATTGTCGTTGGGCACCATCATCCAACTTGTACACTTGGACCTTTCGTTGAACAGTTTCAGCAGGAAGATCGGGCCACTTGAGAACCTTACACAACTTGTACACTTGGACCTTTCGTTCAACAATTTCAGTGGGAACATTCCGTCACTTTGAGAACCTCACACAACTTTTATTACTTTGGCCTTTTAGTTCAACGGTTTCGATGGGAAGATTCCGTCACATGAGAACCTTAACTTGTATCCTTGGACCTTGCATCAAACAGTTTCAATGGGAACATTGTTAGTAAAAATGGCTCATTCTAAGCACTTTGAACAGATTAGATTCGCATTCCAATGGTATGATTAAATGTAAATGGATCTCCAAAATTTTATGGCATACCTGAATCCATCACTAAAGGGGATGGAACAGCTGCCTAAAGTGGGAATTACAACTCCCTCAATCTTCTCGTGATGCCAGCAGATCGATGGTGATGCTCAGCCTTGCTTTTGAGTCATTGTGTGAAGAAGAGGGAGTTCCCCTGCCCTTTTATAGCCGTCCGACCATCACAGATGACTGCAACGTTCCTTATCATTATGGAGCGTTGCCAACATTGCATTCATAGAGAATAAACACAGTGAAACTAAAAATGGGATTGAATGGTAGTGAATGGCATTGAGGGAGGAGGGAGCGGACCGTTACAGGAAATGGGCGGTGGTCATTTAGACCACCACCCTCGGCTACCAACAATCTCCCACTTAGTCCATATGACCACCATACATCTGCTTAGTTTATATATATAGTATATAGTAAAGAAAATACTTTATTTTGCAAACAAATTTTAAAAATGACTTTAACTGATGCGCATCATTTAAAAACACCAATCATCCATGAAAATTGTAACGCTAAGGTCTTTAATATGTGATTAGGTTAGTTTACTAATGCGAACTGTGGCGGTTACACATCTTGACGATATATTTCCTTCCACAATCACAACATCAATATCCCTTCATAATCAAGAACTTAAGTAAAATCTTTAATATGACTTCTTTAATGGGAACTATAATGTCATAACACTTTTTATATTCTCACTTCATTGCACAATTATCACATGTGAATAACAAAGTAAGAATTGCAAAATCATTTCTTTAATTGATTAATGTATAGTGTCATACATCATTGATTCCTACAAGGCATATCATTCAAGCCCATACTCATTACATGGTCTTTAAAATCATTTGGCGCCAATACCTTTGTCAATAGATCAGCAACCATGAGCTTCGATGGAGCTCCAACAATTGACACTAAACAATCTCGCACTTTTTCTTTCAAAATAAGGTACTTTACTTTCAGAAACTTTGATTTACTAGAACACTTGTCATTCTGCACAAAAAGTCGAGCAGCATTATTATCGCAGTAAATCATTAGCGGTTTAGAAACACTGCCCATAATTGTAAGTCCCTTTATGAAGTTACGCATCCATAATGCGTGACCTGTGGCTTCAAAGCACGCCACATACTCCGCATCAAATGTGGATGGAGTGACTAGCGCTTGCTTTGCACTCCTATACGATACTGCCCCGCCAGCCAATAGAAAGATGTAACATGATGTTGACTTTCTTGTATCGAGACATTCTGCAAAGTCAGAATCTGAATATCCAATGACCTCCAGTGAATTAGATCTTTGATATGTGAGCATATATCTTCTAGTGCCGTTGAGATAATGCATCACTTTCTTGACAGCTACCCAGTGAGGCATGTCGGGATTACGTTGATATGTGCTTAACATCCCAACTGCAAAACTAATATCTAGCATCGTGCATGTCTATAGGTACATTAAACTTCCTACTGCTACCACATAGGGATATTTAATCATTTCTTACTTTTCTATGTCAGTCATGGGGCATTATTCTTTACTAAACCTATCTCCCTTAGACATTGGAGCGTTTTGTAGTTTACTCCTTTCCATTCGAAAACGTTTGATAATACTTTGCATAAAGGCTTCTTGACACAACCCAAGTAATCCTTGAGATCGATCTCTGAATATCTCGATTCCTATTACAAATGTTGCTTCACCCATATCTTTCATGTCAAAATTATTCTCAAAGTATACCTTAGTTTCTCGGTAATACTATGGTCATTACTGGCTAGTAAAATGTCATCTACATACAGGACTAAAATGATAAACTTGCTCGCACTGATCTTAAGATAAATACAATGGTCAACTAGATTTTCGGTAAAATTGAAAGATGTAATAATATGATTGAACTTTAAGTATTATTGTCTGAAAGCTTATTTTAGCCTGTATATCGACTTCTTTAACTTACAGACCAGTTTTCGATCATTACCTTGTTGAACAAACCCTTTAGGTTGTTTCATGTACATTTCTTCATCAAGATTCTCATTTAAGAAAGTTGTTTTAGCATCCATTTGATATAGCTCTAAGTCATAATGAGCTATTAGGGCCATTACAATTCTGAATGAGTCTTTTTTAGATACCGGAGAGTAGGTTTTGTGATAATCGAGACCTTCTTTCTGAGTGAATCCTTTAGCCACAAGTCGGGCTTTAAATCGTTTAACTTTACCTTTAGAGTCCTTTTTTGTCTTAAAAACCCATTTACAACCAACGGTCTTGGACCCTTCAGGTAGTTCAACGAGATCTCAAACGTCATTTATAGGAATAGATTCTAATTCTTTTTTCATAGCATCTAATCATTTATCAGAATTTTTTATCAGAATTTTCACTATGTACAGCTTCGTTAAAAGTTTTTGTTATCTTCTTTAATTCCAATATCCGATTATTCTAGATACACAACATAATCATCCGAAATAGCAGGCCTTCTCGTACGAGTCGACCTTTTCAATATTTTCGAATTTTCTTCAGAAATGGTTGGTTGTATTGGAGGAGTTGGTTGTGTATCTTGAGGAAGTGGATCAACAGGTCATTCTAGAAATGCCCCTATATCAAGTGGAATCATTAATCTACCTTGAGTAGAGGATTGAGGCTCATCTTTAATCTCTTTGTATATAAAATTTCTAGCCTCGCTATTCCCACTGTTGTCATGATTCTCCAAAAACTTAGTATTATGGGACTCGACTATTCTTGGTAAATGATTAGGACAGTAAAATCGATACCCTTTAGACCTCTCTGGATAACCAATAAAATATCCGCTCATAGTTCTAGGGTCTAACTTCTTTTCTTATGGATTATATACTCGCACTTTATATGGACATCCCCAAACTAGGAAATGGTTTAAACTGGGTTTCCTTTTAGTCCACAACTCGAAAGGAGTTTTGGGAACTGCTTTACTAAGAACCCTATTTAAAATATACATGGCCATCTTCAGTGCTTCACCCCACATAGACTCGGATAACGAAGTATTACTAACCATACTCCAAACCATATCTAAAAGAGTCCTATTCCTTCTTTCAGCAATTCCATTCTGCTGAGGAGTTCCAAGCATTTTATATTGGGCAATAATACCTTCGGATTCTAGGAATCTTGCAAACAGACCAAGGTTACGTCCTGCTTCAGTGTACCTACCATAATATTCACCACTGCGATCCGATCTCACAATTTTGATCTTTCTATCTAATTGCTTTTCTACTTCTGCCTTGAATATTTTGAACATAGTCAAAGCATCAGACTTTTCTTTAATGAGATAGACATAACCAAAGCGTGAGAAGTCATCTATAAAGGTGATAAAATATTGTTCTCCTGTAAGACAAAGTATATCTATTTTCCACAAACATTCGTATGGAATAACTATAAGAGTTCAGAACTTCGTGTGGTAGTTTTCTTGATTGTTTGTGTCTATTTTTCTTTAATACAGTCAACACAGACACCTACATTAGTGAAATCAAGGGTTGGTAGCAACCCGTCCTTCATCAATCTTAACATCCTCTCTTTCGAGATGTGTCATAACCGTTTATACCACAACTTAGGGGAGTTCTCTTTTATCAGTCCTCTTTTCATGCCAACATTCTACCCACAAGAAACATGGTGTGTAGTCAGTGATTGTGCGTATAAAGTATCTAACTGTAACTTATACAAACCATCACACAATAAACCACGACCAATCATTATATTATTGTAAAACAGTTTCAAAGATCCTCGATCAAAATTAAATACATATCCTTTCACATCTAATTTTGAAATAGAGACTAAATTTCGGGAAATCTCTGGAACATAGAAGGTGTTCGGCAGATCCAAAACGTATCCTGTATCTAGCACGAGCCTATATGTGCCTACTGCCTCGACTCTTGACTTCCTCTGGTTCCCTATAACGATAGTTCGTTCCCCATCACTTAGCCTCCGGGTTG
This sequence comes from Sextonia rubra, assembly GCA_037013555.1. Taxonomy (NCBI): domain Eukaryota; kingdom Viridiplantae; phylum Streptophyta; class Magnoliopsida; order Laurales; family Lauraceae; genus Sextonia; species Sextonia rubra. The sequence continues at coordinate 49,103,299 of JASUAD010000013.1, read as the reverse complement.
AAAGGAATCCCTGCATACAACCAGAAATGTGAACGGTTGCACCAGAGTCAACCCACCATATATTGGATGGGACATTAATAATATTGGTTTCACATACAAGAGATAAATTTCTTTCCTTACCTCTTTTCTCAAACCAATTTTTCTTTTTGAAGCAGTCTTTCTTGAAATGTCCTTTCTTGCCACAAAAGTGACATTTTTCGGACTTTTTCTTTCCCTTTCTCTTCATTGGTTTCTGACCTTTTAGATCTACCTTGGGCGTGTTGACATTATTCTTGAAGTTTTTAGGACCCTTCTTGCCCTTTGCTTGGGAGGGTAAGTTTACCTGGAGTTGCCCCTTGGCCTTAAGCCTCCTCTCTTCTTGATCACATCTTGCAATCAACTCAGTTATGGTTTACCGACTAGGGCTCTGATTGTATGTTACCTTAAACGGGCCAAATGCAAGGGGAAGGGAATCCAAAATAAATTTGATCAAATATCCATCGAGATACTCATGTCTACATCTTTCTATGGATTTGATTTGATTGGTATTAGTCTGGCTCTACTCAGCCTCAGCCCTAGGATGCCCGACAGGGTTACCTCTGGCTTAGATCTCTGTATCTCTGTATCACTGCAGTGTCGCTTTGTCTTGGGACCCCAGAACCCAGGAAACTGAGACCCACTTGTACCCTGGCCCGGTCAGTGGTGTTCTCCTCTGCTCTGCTTTACTCTGCTCTCTATCGGAGAGAACATGGTGAACGTAGTAGCCACTTAGTCAGTATTTCTCTGTTTCGATTCACATATCATGCTTTAATTCTATGCACGATTTGCTCAGCCTACTAAGATGAAACTCTGTATTTAATCTTCTGTCATTACTTCATTCACTTTGATACTATGCGTGTTTCAGCCCTGTTACTTGTATTTGCTGGATCGTTGTATTCATTTGTGTTGTCTGTGGTGTTGCAGGCACAGATACCTTGCCCAGCTCCCCGGCGGTCGAGGAGGCTGCAGGGGCGAGTGTAGAGGCACCCTCAGGTTTGGCAGAGTGGGCCTGATCATCTCTGCCGAGTGCGTTCATGCATGCTTCCAGTGGCTTTTCGTTTTGGGATTTTGAGAGATTGTATTCGAACTTTGGACTTTGGACCTTGGACTTGTATTCTGTATATTTTGTATATATTGATTTTGGTGTGTATTCGGTTTTATATCAGTGTATTTGTCCTTGTCGTTTCCGTTTCGTATTTGCTTTGGCTTCCGCTATTTTTTCTTTGTTGCTTGCTATGATATCTACAGCTTCCGCGTTCGTTTGTTTCGCACGTGTTAGATCCCTTGTGTGTGTGCATCTGGACTGGGTTTGGATGCACGTGCACGGGAGTACGTGTGTCACTGGTTTGGCTTTTCGCTAACCCCGATTTCTGGGCTCGGGTCGTGACATACGTATTGTATGGTATCAGAGCATGCTAGTTATAAGCATGTAGGCATTTAAGATCGTGGTGAGATAACGCTATCAACTATTTGACTCGAAGTCTCATATGTTGATTTGGGATTTGACTAACTGAAGGCATTTTATATTTGTGTATTGTGTTTCTTTTCCTTTTGCGCAGGATGGCATCAGGATCAGGATCTCGGGATGAAAATCAACAGGGCCATAACGGTGATAGTGGATCGGTACCCCCACATATCAGTAGTGAGGAACGCATGATGATGATGATGCAGTCTATGCAGTCATTACAGGCACAGATGGCGTCCATGGTAGATAGGCAAAGTCAGGCTGCCGCCGCAGCATCACCTCGTATAGATCAGCAGGTGATTTTCCGGCCTAAGGAATCAGACCCTAATGCTCTTTTTGACAAGTTCCGTAAGCGAGGGGCGACCGAGTTCCATGGGATAGAGGATGCATTGCAGGCTGAGCAATGGTTGGAGCAGACTGAAGAGCTATTTGATACGATTGTGTGCAGTAACAAGCAGAAGGTAGTTCTCACAGCCTCTATGCTTCGGAGTGTAGCCAAGACATGGTGGAGGAGTGTTAAGAACTCATTCCAGACTATGCCCAGTGCCACAGTTTGGGAGACCTTCAAGCAGCAATTCCGTCGGAAGTTCATGCCTCTCCACATTCAGCGAGCCAAGGAAGTGGAATTCTTCAACCTTCAGCAGAGACAGATGTCAGTTGCAGATTATGTACACAGGTTTACAGAGCTGTCTCATTTTGCAGAGGACATGGTGAACACTGAGCATAAGAAAGTGACTCGCTTCGTCAATGGCCTGAATCAGAGGCACAAACGCCACGTGGTTGCTTATATGTGGCCGGCTACATTGGATGACGCTATTGACAGGGCCTATGATGCAGAGGCCATATTTGAGGAGGAGCGAACAGAGGCTAAGAGGACAACAGGTTCCAGTGGCAGAAGTCAGTTTCAGAAGAAGTTCAAGGGTAAGCAGGGTAGTTCGAGCAGTACTCAGTTGATTTGTGGTCACTGTGGGAAGGATCACCCCACCGACAGATGTTGGAGGAAGAGTGGGGCTTGTTTCGGGTGTGGCTCTACGGATCACAGGCGGGCCCAATGCCCGAAGTTTTAGTCCTCTCCACAGACGAGACAGGCAGGACCTACAGCGCAGGGCAGATCTCAGCCAGCTCGCCCAGCCCAGAAGCAGAACCGCCAGACAGCCCGAGCCTATGCTGCTACACATGAGGGCGCGGAGGAAGCTACTGTCGTGGAAGGTAAAATTTTTATTTCTGATGCTGAAGCTTTAGCCTTATTTGACTCCGGGTCTACGCGTTCGTACGTAGCACCCCATTTTGCTGTGCAGCTTCGACAGCGACCCACACCACTTCCATACTTGTTGCTAGTATCCACTCCGGTTGGTAAACGGGTGGAGTACAGTGTCTTCTACCCTCAGTGTGATGTGCGGATAGCTGGTCATCAGCTCCCGGTAGACCTCGTGTTGCTCACGACACTGGATTTTGATGTGATCCTTGGTATGGATTGGGTTGCAAGATATCATGCATGTATCAATTGCTACAGCAAGGCTATCTACTTTGATTTGGGCAGCGGATTCCGATTTGAGGGCAGCCAGACGAAGTGCCCAAGGCGTGTGATATCTGCTTGTAAGGCAGACAGGATGCTTCGTAGAGGATGTGAAGGATTTCTCGCGTTCATTTCAGAGAAGAAGGATCAGCGACAGCTCAGTGAGATCCCAGTAGTCAGCGAGTTTCCGGATGTCTTTCCGGAGGATGTGCCAGAGTTGCCTCCAGTTCGAGAGGTAGAGTTCTCGATTGACTTGATACCAGGTACAGCACCCATCAGTAGAGCTCCATATCGTATGGCACCTGCAGAATTGTTGGAATTGAAGAAACAGTTGCAGGATCTGTTGGATAAAGGGTTCATACGCCCAAGTATTCACCTTGGGGAGCTCCTGTATTGTTTGTCAAGAAGAAGGATGGCAGTTTCCGGATGTGCATTGACTACAGGCAGTTGAACAAAGTGACTATCAAGAACAAATATCCATTGCCTAGGATCGATGAGTTGTTCGATCAGCTTCAGGGTGCAGCTTACTTCTCGAAGATTGACTTGAGGTCAGGATATCACCAGCTCAGGGTGAAGGATGAGGATGTTCCGAAGACAGCTTTCAGGACTCGCTATGGACACTACGAGTTCCTTGTCATGCCATTTGGTTTGACGAACGCACCCGCAGCTTTCATGGCGTTGATGAACAGGGTGTTTACTTCCTTCTTGGACCAGTTTATTGTGGTTTTCATAGATGACATATTGGTCTATTCGAAGACTGCTGAGGAACATACAGACCATCTGAGGAAAGCATTGCAGCTGCTTAGAGATCACAAGTTGTATGCAAAGTTGGCTAAGTGTGAATTCTGGTTAGAGCAAGTTGCATTTCTGGGTCATAAGATTTCTCGAGAGGGATTGATGGTGGATCCGGCTAAGATTGAAGCAGTAGTCCATTGGCCCCGTCCTAGATCAGTGACAGAGATTCGGAGTTTTCTGGGATTGGCAGGATATTACCGCAGGTTTGTGCAGGACTTCTCGAAGATTTCAGCCCCGCTGACTCAGTTGACTCGGAAGAAGGTTCCATATGAGTGGATAGAGAAGTGTGAGCGTAGTTTTCAGATGTTGAAAGAAAAGCTCACTACGGCGCCAGTGTTGACTCTCCCGGATGGTAGTGAGGGATTTGTGATTTATTCCGATGCTTCTCGAGTTGGACTAGGCTGTGTACTGATGCAGAATCAGAAGGTGATTGCCTATGGATCCAGACAGTTGAAAGAGCATGAGAAGAACTATGCCACACATGACTTGGAGCTAGCAGCCATTGTATTTGCACTGAAGTTGTGGCGACATTACTTGTACGGTGTGAAGTTCGAAGTCCATTCCAATCATCACAGTCTGCAGTACTTGTTTGATCAGCATGACTTGAATATGAGGCAGCGAAGATGGTTGGAGTTTATCAAAGACTACGACTTTCCGATCAAGTACCACCCAGGCAAGGGAAATGTAGTTGCAGATGCACTTAGCAGGAGGACAGACAGTCTTCAGGTGTTGGCAGGATTTTATATGCTTGTGCATGATCAACCTGTAGAGGTTCGGATGGTAGGCGGATTGGTGACATTAGCTACTACCGTCGTGTTTCAGCCTGAAGTGATTCAGCAGATTAAGGATCGCCAGTTTGAGGATCCTCTCCTGGTGAAGTTCAGAGATCGGATTACAGATCGACCTGATTTCAGCTTGGTAGATGGAGTTTTGTACTTCCGGAATAGATTGTGTGTTCCCGCTGTGGATGGGCTGAAAGATAAGTTGATGACAGATGCGTACGATACCCGATATGCGATGCACCCAGGGAGTACGAAGATGTACCGGAACTTGAAAGATAGATTTTGGTGGAACAACATGAAGCGGGAGATTGCAGGGTTCGTAGCTCGATGTTTGACCTGTCAGAGGGTAAAAGCTGACCATCAGCGACCTCCAGGATCATTGCATCCATTGCACACTCCGCAGTGGAAGTGGGAGCACATTACGATGGATTTCGTCTCCGGTTTTCCGCCGACCAGTAGAAAGAACAATGCGATCTGGGTCATAATGGACAGATTGACCAAGTCAGCGCATTTCCTTCCGTTCAAGAAAGGGATGACATTCACAGAGATGGCCAGGAAGTTTGTTGACGAGATAGTCAGATTGCATGGTACCCCAGTTTCGATTGTGTCGGATCGTGATAGTCGTTTTGTGTCTTCATTCTGGAGAGCATTTCAGGAAGCTATGGGCACGAAGTTGAGTTTTAGTACGGCATACCACCCTCAGACTGACGGACAGTCGGAGCGTACCATTCAGACATTGGAGGATATGCTCAGAGCTAGTGTGATGAACTTCGAGAAGGAATGGGATACGCATCTAGCATTGTGTGAGTTTGCCTACAACAACAGCTTCCACGAGAGTATTGGTATGGCACCATATGAGGCTCTATACGGACGCAAGTGCAGGACCCCTGTGTGCTGGGAAGAAGTTGGAACTAGAAGTTTCCATGGTCCGACGATCATAGCTGAGACGACAGAGAAAGTGCAGAAAGTGATAGAGAATTTGAAGGTTGCTCGATCCAGGCAGAAGAGTTATGCTGATACTCGGAGGAGACCTTTGGCATTCCAAGTCGGAGATTGGGTATTTCTTAAAGTTTCTCCGATGAAGGGCACAGTTCGATTTGGTCAGAAGGGTAAGTTAGCTCCGAGATATGTAGGACCGTTCGAAGTCAAGAGCCGAGTTGGAGATTTAGCTTATCGGTTGACGCTTCCAGTTGAGTTCTCCGGTGTTCACGATGTCTTCCATGTGTCGATGCTCCGTAAGTATGTGCCAGATCTGAGCCATGTGATTCGCTATGATGACATCCAGATTCAACCTAATGCAACTTACGTTGAGCGTTCGCTTCGCATCGTTGGCACCCGAGAGCAGATTCTCCGTACCAGGACTATTAGATGGGTTAAAGTGTTGTGGGAGCATCACGGTCCAGATGAGGCTACTTGGGAGCTAGAGGAGCAGCTAGCGCGCCAGTACCCACAGCTATTTGCGCAGGTAGGTAGTCATTCCGAGGACGGAATGATTCCTAGTGGGGGAGGATGTAACACTCCGATCCCCTTTGAGCCGGATTAGTGGCTCATTAGTGTATTTTGTTTTGTTTTATTCTTTTGGACTTGGTTTTGGGCCTTGGATAGGTAGTTGAGTGACCTTTGACCTGAGATAGTTAGTTCTAAGCCCTTTTTCGTAATTTCGCTTTTGTTGTGAGTGCATCATCTTTGCATCATCTTGGTGTCAGCACGTGTATTTTGTTGAGCTCGTCAATTTCTGTAACTGAGTCAGATCCGTTTGGAGTCAATTGGAGAAGTTAGACCTTCGTGTGACTTAAACTGTAAATAGCTTAAACTCCTTGGATCTTGTTTTAAACTCCAAACATATATATTGAGTCAGCTCCAGATGTCTCTCATCTCTGCCCATCTGTCTCCAACGTTGCATGCAAGAGAGAATTCCAGGAGAAGCTCCCTCCACGTTCATCTCTCTTCTTCTCACTTCTCTTTTCTTCCTCACTCTTAGTTGGTGTGAGTTCGATTGGGTGTTGCTACTCCCAGCTTGGTTGGATTCTTTTCTTCTCTCTCTCTGTCTGTGTTTGTAGCTTTGGTAAGTGGGTTCTCTGTAACTCCTCTTCTTCATCTCCAATTGCACCTCTCATTCTCTGATTTCTGTGTTCTCATCTCATGCATGTGTTATTGCTTTGATTTGCTTTGATTTTAGTTGATTTGGAGCTTGAGTCAGTGGATTTGATAGAGCTTTGAGGCAAGTATAAGTACAGGCTTTGATAACACATATGGATTGTTTCTTTGATTGCTTTGATTCACTCTCATTCTCTGTATATAAAGGTTTTACAGCCACATTTTGTGAATTTGGAACCTCTGTAGCTTGTTTGGAGATGTTTCTGTACCAAATTTCAGTTTCTGTAACTATCCCGAATTCGTGTTCTGTATTGTACGGCTAAGCCGTAAGTTTCTACGGTTTGATTTCCAGAGACTTGAAATTTTGAGTTTTGTTCTACGGCTAGGCTACGGCTAAGCCGTAACTTGTTCTACGGCTGAGCCGTAAGCTAGCCGTGACCCAACCGTAATCCAGCCATGAATTAAATCTCTGATCAGTCGAAACTTTCCAGAGACAGTGTTCCTACGGTGTGGCTACGGCTAAGCCGTGGAATGCTACGGCTAAGCCGTGAATTGGTCTACGGCTCAGCCGTATACTGGCTGTAGCCCAGCCGAAAAAGGTGTCGGATCAGAGGTGGAAGATGACCCGTTTAGCTGTGTTTTAAATGGAACCAAGGTGAAGCCGTAGTGCATATTACGACGAGTGCGTAAGATGTCTTCGGCTTAACCATACGTCCCTCATGGCTAAACCGTTAGGCATGGCAATTTTGAAATATAACTTAGGATAATGGTGAGACTTATAGGGCTCAAATACAGGTTAACCACCCATGTAATTGGCCCAATGGATCCTTTGGATCCCATGAAAAGTCTGTTCGGCTGTGACTTATTCATGTGAGCGTAGATCACTGTTAAGCACCTCCCCATGGGTGTTGGTTTAAGGGACGTCGGTGCACGCAAAGATTACATCGCAACACTTTGATGACAACGGTGCATTGACTAACTTAAAACTACATCAACATGCACGGTTAGTGACAGTGAACAATTAGATTAGGACTGGCTTGTAATGAACCTTGACTCCGTATTAATCTGAGATGCATTGCATATTGTTTATGGTTTTGCCCTCTGTTCTGTTAATCTGTGTATATGCATTCCGCAGTCATTTTGCTTTCGTCCTGTATATCTGTTCATTCTTCGATCTGCACTATGCTTTGATCTATGCTGTGCTTTGACCTAATCTATGTTCTGATCTGTATTTTGGCTATGCTTTGTATATTTTGGGTATTCCCGGGTGGCTCTGCCCAGAGGTTAATACGTGAGGATAAGATCCGGTCTTTGTCATCGGTGAGTCCAAAGCGGATAATCTCCCTTTCTATGGATTTGATTTGATTGGTATTAGTCTGGCTCTACTCAGCCTCAGCCCTAGGATGCCCGACGGGGTTACCTCTGGCTTAGATCTCTGTATCTCTGTATCACTGCAGTGTCGCTTTGTCTTGGGACCTCGGAACCCAGGAAACTGAGACCCACTTGTACCCTGGCCCGGTCAGTGGTGTTCTCCTCTGCTCTGCTTTACTCTGCTCTCTATCGGAGAGAACATGGTGAACGTAGTAGCCACTTAGTCAGTATTTCTCTGTTTCGATTCACATATCATGCTTTAATTCTATGCACGATTTGCTCAGCCTACTAAGATGAAACTCTGTATTTAATCTTCTGTCATTACTTCATTCACTTTGATACTATGCGTGTTTCAGCCCTGTTACTTGTATTTGCTGGATCGTTGTATTCATTTGTGTTGTCTGTGGTGTTGCAGGCACAGATACCTTGCCCAGCTCCCCGGCGGTCGAGGAGGCTGCAGGGGCGAGTGTAGAGGCACCCTCAGGTTTGGCAGAGTGGGCCTGATCATCTCTGTCGAGTGCGTTCATGCATGCTTCCAGTGGCTTTTCGTTTTGGGATTTTGAGAGATTGTATTCGAACTTTGGACTTTGGACCTTGGACTTGTATTCTGTATATTTTGTATATATTGATTTTGGTGTGTATTCGGTTTTATATCAGTGTATTTGTCCTTGTCGTTTCCGTTTCGTATTTGCTTTGGCTTCCGCTATTTTTTCTTTGTTGCTTGCTATGATATCTACAGCTTCCGCGTTCGTTTGTTTCGCACGTGTTAGATCCCTTGTGTGTGTGCATCTGGACTGGGTTTGGATGCACGTGCACGGGAGTACGTGTGTCACTGGTTTGGCTTTTCGCTAACCCCGATTTCTGGGCTTGGGTCGTGACACTGGAATTAATATATTCAGTTATGTTGGGTTGGGTCAGGTCAGTTCACCCGGGTCATTCTGAAACCCAAATCCGAAGCCCACTATTCTTTAATATTAGTTGAGCCAGGTCAGGTCGGGTTGAACAAAAACTATTCGACCCAACCCATGGATGACCTGCACTATTCATCATCTTCCTTAGAGGGTCCGACGTCACCTGACACACCGTCAGTGGCAGGGGTCTGGCGCGAGGCCGATGACGGCAGCGGTAGGGACTGCCGGCCATTCCCGTCTCCGGCCGGCAACTGTAATTTTTTTTTTTTTATAAATTCTATTCTGCTGCAGCTGGGTGCAGCGGCTGCTCCAGCGCACAACAACTGCGGCCGAACACGGCTGTCGCCCCTGGTGACCGTCAACCCATGTTTAATTCGCGCTCTGTTCTGTCTGTACGTTCTGGAAGCACAACAGAGGTTCCAGTTTTGGCAATTCTAATCCATCCAATGCAAATACCATGGTCTCTGATACCAATTAATAGCCAAAATGGCCCATTTTGAACACTTTGAACGGATTATATTCGCATTCCAATGGCATGATTAAACGTAAATAGATTTCCAAAATTTTGTGGCATACCTGAATCCATCGCTAAAGGGGACGGAACGGCTGCCTAAAGTGGGAATTACAACTCTCTTAGTCTTCTCGTGATACCAACAAATCGATGGTGATGCTCAGCATTGCTTTTAAGTCAGTGTGTGAAGAAAAGGGAGTTCCCCTGCCCTTTTATAGCCGTCCGACCATCATAGACGACTGCAACGTTCCTTCTCATTATGGAGCATTGCCAACATTGCATTCATGGAGAATAGACACAGTGAGACTGAAAATGGGATTGAATGGTAGTGAATGTCATTGAGGGAAAAGGGAGAGGACTGTTACAGTAGATGGGCAGTGGTCATTTGGACCACCACCCTAGGCTACCAACAAACATTCCATTGCTTGAGGACCTTGAACAACTGGACCTTTCGTCGAATTTTTTAAGTGGTGTGATTCAGTGGCTCAGTAACCTTACACTACTTGTATACTTGGAGCTTTCCCTAAACAGTTTCAGTGGGAAGATTCCGTCACTTGAGAACGTTACACTACTTGGGTGGTTGGGCCTTTCATGGAACAACTTCAGTTGTAGGATTCCATCCTTGAATTCACTAAACAATGTAGTGAAAATTGACCTTTCAAACAACAATTTATCGGGTGCTATAGATTCTTCTTTTCGGGTGGGCCTTTTAAATCTGGAGATGCTTTATTTGCACAACAATTTACTCAATGAAGATGAAAAGATCCCATCATCTTTGTTCACGCTTCCATCGCTGGCGTTCTTAGATCTCTACCAAAACAAATTTGATGTACCACTCGAAGAAATTGGCAACGCTTCCTCATCATTTAGTGCATGTTTGGCATCACTAATTTTAGGCGCTATTTGTCTAAATGTCTAAACCAAATAGAGTTTATAAAAATAAGAGCATTTGGTATGTGCTTTTGTGCTCCATCTAATTTAGATATGTAGAGGCTTTACCTCTATTTCCTACAGCCCTCCTCATAATGCATTTCCAAATTAGAGGAAGAAAATAAGAGGCGCTGCTACAGTGCTTTATGAGGATCACGCCCAGTTCGTTTTTTCAATTTTTCTCGAAATCGGAGAGGATAAATCTAGATCCAAACCGTTGAAAATGTTCAAATGATCAAACATGAACATCCCTCCAAATTTCAGCCGTTGGATCATCATGAATCTCGAGATATGTGCAAGAAAGCATAAGCTATTGGATATTAGTTTTTGAATTTTGTGGGGCCCAAACACAAATCCAAACCATTGGAAATGTTGGGAAGACTAAAAATGGCTATGGAGTCAATTTTCAAGGATTGATTCCTTGTGGATCTCGAGAAATTTGTGAAAAACTCTCAACCATTGATTTAATATGCTCAATTTTAAACTAGTCCATAGGCAGTCACTTTTTTTATTTATTATTATTATTTTTGGGACAATAAATAACAATCCAAACCATTGAAAATGTGTAGAAGCTCAATGACCACTGTGAGACCAAATTTCAGCCGTTGGATCATCACCAAACTTGCGATATTTTTGTAAAAATGTGAATTATTAAATATTTTTTTAAAAAAATTAGGGGCCTCAAACATAAGTTCCAAACCGTTAGATCTCTTTGTGAGGCCAAACATAGTTATAAAGTAAAATTTCAAGGCTTGATACCTAGTAGATCTCAATATATTTATGAAAAACTTTCAACTATTGATTTAAAATGGTTTATTTAAAATAGATGCTTTCATTGCCAGACACATATTTTATTCTAACCTCTTTTTTTTATAGCTCCTTTTTTAATGACACTATTTTAGATGGTCTATAAAATTAAGACTAGCCTACCAAACAAGCCCTTAATATGCTTGATTTGAGCAACAACATGCTACGAGGACCAATTCCAAGTTCTTTTTCGGAACTCACACGGCTAGAGACGCTCTTGCTTTCTTCGAACAACTTCAGTGGTACCATGAACTTACTCGTGCTCCAAAATCTAAAAATCCTCTCCCATTTAAGTCTACCTAATAATAGATTGTCAATCAATACTAGTGGTACTGCCAGCTCCTTTCCTCCACTTACTCGTTTAGAGTTGTCTTCTTGCAACCCAAGGGAATTCCCCAGGTTTCTCAAAAACCAATCGAAATTGTTCTATCTAGACCTTTCCGACAACAGGATTGACGGTGAAATACCCAATTGGATATATGGTGGAGTGGGAATGGGCTAATGGATACTCTAAACATTTCTCACAACTTGCTATGTAGTCTTGAAATGCCCACTGTTAATCTTTCCTTGAGCAAGTTACGTACTCTCGACCTTCATTCCAACGAGCTTCAAGGATCAATTCCAATTCCACCACCACCCTCTGTATCCTTTCTAGATTATGTTGGAAAATGGGTCTTTAATTATGATTTTTGGGCAACTTGGGATCATAAGAAGTGTGGGTCCATACATCTTTTAAGGCAGGTCCAAGTGCTAACATGTTCTCTTCCAAGAAGAGATTAAATTCAATCCATTGTTCATTAAAAACCATTAAAATATGAATAAGAAATTAATTCCCATGAGGCAAGTTAAGTCGAGTTGAGTTGGGTTGGGTCAAAAGCCCATAACCCAATATAGGTCGGATCATGTGCCCAACCAATGAGCTCTCCAAAGAAGATGTCTTTTTGTCAAAAGACATAGTGTCCCTTCTGAAATGAATGTGTCTTTTCTATTCGCATCCCTCTGAAATGGATGTGTCTTTTCACTTCGCATCCCTCTGGAATGGATGTCTTTTCTCTTCGCATCCATTCAATGAATGTTTGTGTTTGTTTATGGTGACTGTTGACTATTTAGGAGAGTCATCATTTCACCTATTTAAAGCCCATCTAGACTTACATTCAGTACTGTATATTTTTCCTTCCTGCATCTTATCGTTTGTATTGAGAGAGAGTTCAAAAATACTATTCTGTTTGCTGACATTGTAGATTGTAGTGCTGCTTCTACTACGCGCTAATCATTGTATCTTGGAAGACAAATGTCTGTACACCGTAAGCACCGTAGCGGGGATAATTTTTGTTTTAAGGACATAGTGTTAAACACTAGCCTTGATAGTAAAAAATATTTTATTCTGACTTCACTTTTTATAAATTCGAATTTGTAAATTCCTTTTTATGTTACTGTGGTTTTTTTATATTTTTGAACAATTGATGTAATCACAATAAGACTCTTTAAGTCTTCTAACAGATTACTCGCGCAACAACTTCACATCTGTGATCCGAACAACCATCTCTTTGTACTTCAGTGACTCATTTTATCTCCTCTCTCTCTCTCTGATAATAACATTGGTGGAGAGATCCCATTATCCCTTCGTAATGCAGTTGAGAGTCCTCGATTTGTCAATGAATAACTTGAGCGGCTGAATTCCTTATTGTTTGGTTGAGATGGACAGTCTTCGGGTCTTGAATCTTGAGAAGAACAACTTGTGCGGCATCATTCCGCAAAGTTTTGGTCATGGATGTAGTCTGAGACACTCAACAAAAACAGGTTATAAGGGCCACTGCCAATGTCCTTGACCTACTGTAAGCAGTTAGAGGTGGGAACACTGCGTTAAATGATTCCTTCCCATCTTGGCTGGGGTCCATAGAACAATTGCAGGTTTTGATATTGCGATCCAACAAGTTCCATGGTCCCATTCATCAGCCAGAGGATCGAAATGTTTTCTCAAAATTGCAAATTATTGATCCCTCTTCTAATGGTTTTACAAGCAACTTGTCTTTCAAGTGGTTTAAAAACCTGTAGGGAATGAGAATGTTGGATGATGACAAATTCTCGAATTTCAGTTCCCAGAATTATATCTAGAATCCGATTGGGAGAGAGTAACAATTACTATCAAAGTGTCGCAGATGGAGTTCTTGAAGATCTTAAACATCTTCTCATCTATAGATCTCTCTAACAATAAATTCCATGAAAGAATTCCTAAAGAAATTGGGAATCTCAAATCTCTTTATATGCTCAACATGTCAAACAACGAGTTCACTGGTCCAATACCATCATCATTTGGAAATCTGCGGCAGCTTGAATCATTAGATTTATCATTGAACCGGCTTTTAGGAGAGATCCCTACAGAGTTGACAGCTCTATCATTTCTCTCTGCCTCGAATGATTCCTTTGAAGGTAATCCAGGATTATGTGGGGTCCCACAATCAATGCAATGTGAGGCAACACCAGAGCCTGAGGCACCAGGGGAGCCTGGCAATGCAAATTTGCCATCACAAAAGGATTTTGATTGGAGATTCATATGTGTTGGACTGGGATTTGGCTTTTCGGTAATTGGATGGTTGTGGGCCCACTCATATTCTGGCCAAGCGGTAGGAGGTGGTATTACGAACATGTGGACCAGATCTTGGCTATGGCATTTGGATGGTGGCACATGTACGGCAATCCTCTGATAATATTGAAACTGAGAGCATCTGATTGATTACGCCCACACCCATATAAGATGGTGGATGATGGGGTTACTATTTTTCTGTTAAGGCTTGGAGGGTGAAAAAATCCAGTGGAGTGAAATGGACGGCCTTCCCCAGTGTCATAGGGTCATTTATGATTTTCTATTACTTTTTCTTTTTCTTTTCATGTGTTATCCTTTTTCACTTCTTGATCTGTATCTTTTGTTTGTTTGGATCAGTAAAATTTCACCCCATTTTTTTTCCTTTAATTTTATGTTAATTTTAATCCGTCTAATAGTTCCAAGAGGTAAGAAGTATTTAAACCCATGAGAACGTTGCATGATCTATAGGTCCACAGGATTAACGGTTAAGATTTCTTATAAGTGGTCATAGGCTCTAAGTAGAGCATAAAAAAAAAAAAAAAAAAAAAAAAGAACCTCCCCAAATTATCTTAGCACATGATTTAATAGCTTTAAGGTTTATTATTGGCATCTTAACCATGATTTTTAAAAAATTCAATCCAACAGTCTATGAAGCTTAAATGAGTGTAAAATTGGTCATAATGTCAAATCATGGGATGAGAACAAAGGTGGTTCCAAATGGGCCCAATAGAGCTAGTATAGCTAGTATGAGTACATTCTTTTCTTATACATCATTTCTTTTTAATATGTAACAAAAAATTTTATTGAAGAAAATGGACAAACAAGGAACAAAGAGGAATAGCAAAAGAACACATTTCAGTATATGAGAACTATACTGGCCTTAGACTACACCTGCACGAGAAGAGGCGTATAATTTACTTGAACGATCAACCCCTTGTTTAGCAAGAGAATCCCTGGCAGACCTACATTTATGCTGAAAAGAGATCTAAGCAAGATTACAAATCTCATTGGAGTAGAATCTTCCATAGGCAATTAAAGGAGTTCATCCACGATATGACATTAGATAAGTCACTCTCTACTATGAAATGGTGCTTGTATAAGGAGTGGGAAATACGAAGAGCCTCCAAGATAGCCAAGCCTTTGGCTTATACTTGTATAAGAAGTGGGAAATATGAAGAGCCTCCGAGATAGCCAAGCCTTTGGCTTCATTAGAATCTCGAATTCCAACATTCTTTGAGAACAAATGCAATACTACCCCCTATCTTTCTTTTGAGACCCCGCCTATCCCAACCAACCCTAGCTTACCTCTTGTCGTACCGTCGACATTAAACTTTAGGACTCCTGTTGGAGGAGGACACCAAGAAACTTTCTTTTTCTTCCTTAAAGCACCAACCTTTAAACAAGCACTTCAATTATAAACAATATAATCTATTTTGATATCTGAAAACTTCTTTCTAACGCAAACCCATATTGCAATCCTCAATGCAACCGTTGAAATAATACCTTCACATGATGATTCTATTCTATTTAATATTCTCTGATTACTTTCTTTCTAAATAGACCAAAGAATGGAATACGAAATGACCTTTCAAAGAATTAATCCGCACCCCATTATAGGAGAACCTCTCCAAGCTTCAAGAAGCCCTAGTAATGAACTTAGACAACACCATTCAACATTGCTTTCTCTAAGGAAATGCCCGCATATTGCTACTGATATCTTGCAATGAATAAAAAGGTGATTTATGGACTCCCTCTCTTTCCCACACAGGCAACACATTTCTGATATAGATTCCCTCCTTAGCCCTCTCCTCTGCAAATTGTCTATTGTAAAAATCTTCCTTGCTGCTACCAACCAACAAAAGACTTCTACTCTAGGGGGAGCAAGACGCATCCAAACACAGGATCAAGAAGGTTGTGTGTAAATGATTGCGTCCAACTCTCCAAGAAAAGACTTTGAGGAGAAGGGCCCTGAGGACTCAGGCTTCCAAATACAAGAGTTTGCGACATCCCTGCATAAAAGAATGCTAGAAAAAGAAAAGTTGACAATGGCTCGAACTTTGCCAAATCTGATTGACGAAGGACCCTCCTAACACTCACATCCCAAGAGATGTTGTCTCCATCCCAATCATAACACTCTTGAACAAAAGACATTTTATTGAAAACCACCCTAAAGTAACACTCTAGGATAAAGATGATATAAAGGTCCAACTCCTGCTCAACCATCAAGCCAAACCATCAAGCCAACAAAGGACTTTACCCCCTTCCCCAACTTTGAAGCCCAAACACTTTGAAACACCACCCCCTAATATTGAACACATCCCCAAAGCTTAGAATAGTAGCCCCAAAATCTAAACCCTCTATACCGAGGATCTCTTTTGGAACCCAACCCCATTTATCTTCCTCATACTATAAAATACTATAACCCTTCTCCAAAATGCATCTTTTTATTCCCCATATCTCCACCACCACTTTGCCAATAAAGCCCGGGTTTTAGAAGCCAAATTTCCTAATCCCAAGCCCACTGCAAGTTTTGGCTTAATTGATCACTTCACTCCACTTCAGCAAATGTGTCTTCTTCCTGGGTCCATTACCCTCCCATAGGAAAATCCACTTGATACGGTCCTAATTTTTTATTATTTCCTCCGTCATCTTATATAATTAAGACATGTAGTAAACCAGAATGCTTGATAGAGAGGATTTCATGTGTGTGATCCTACCCCCAAGGAAGAGATACCGACATTTCCAAGTGGACAATTTCTTCTCAAAATTTTCAGTCAGTGCATCCCACATAGATAGAGATCTGGGACTTGAACCAATAGGAAGCCTAAGATATTGAAATGGAAGTCTACCAAGTTTGCAATGAAGCCTACCAGCCAACTCTGAATAATCTCCTCCAGACAACCCACATGCCCACTAAGAAACTCTTAGATAAATTTATCTTAAGCTCTTAGATAAATTTCTCTTCAAACCTGACACCAATTGAAAGCATCCTAGGATCCTCTTCCAAGTTACCACTTCATCCCAATTAGTTGAAGAAAATAAAATTGTGTCATTTGCAAATTGTAGATGAGTAACTACCTCCCCACCCCTACCAGTTTCAAAACCACTAATCATACCCATGTATTTCGCCTCAGATAGAAGAGCACCCAACCCCTACCAGTTTCAAAACCACTAATCATACCCATGTATTTCGCCTTAGATAGAAGAGCACCCAAGGCTTCTGTCACAATCGTAAGTAGGAATGGCGACAATGGATCACCTTGCCTAAGTCCCCTTGAAGCCTTATAGAGCCGAGATGGAGAGCCATTAACAAGAACTGAAAATGAAAAAGTTGAAATGCATTCTTGGATTCATCCTTGCCACCTCTCCCAAAGCCAAATCTTCCCAACGTGTAATCTACAAATGCAACAAAAGCAGCCACATTTTTTTTGGCAGAGTTAAAAATTATTTTTTGTCACCAAACTACCAAGATTTATACCCATTTTCTTTTATAAAAAAAAAGGACTAAAATGACCGTTAGCTGCGCTTTTTCTTTCTCACGTTCTCTTTCACATGCAAACATGAAGTTTTGAGTAAAATTATTTAATTTTGATAATCACACAAATCTACTAAGTGAGTTCCACTAATAAATTTTAAACTGATTTAAAACTGAATGTCCCATTGTTCTATGGCCACATCTCACTCCTGTAGAATTTGGACCCACCAGTACATTGAGCATATGCAAAATAATTAAGGCCATGTTTGGTAACTAATAGGAGATCCACAAATATGAGGAGTCCTCACTGCTCTTGAACCAGGTATTTCTCACTAAAGTTGTGTATAGTTAACATTTGACATTTATGTCGGTATGTATCAATGAGTATAGCTAACCAAAACCAGTTGATGCATAAATCTACAAAATGAGGATTTTCAATTCCTAAGGGCGGGAACTTACCTAAAAATCATAAAAAAAAATATATGGATTTTCACTAGCCCAAAAATATTAAGGATTTACAATTTTTTACTGTGTTTTCCATAACTATGTTCAGGACCTGTGAGAAATTTTGCCAAAAAAATTTTTTCCTTAGACTTTGCGAAGTCCAAAAAAGGCTCTCAAATTTTAATATAGGCCATAAAGGCCGTCCTACTACTTCTTTATTTTTTGTTATCATTGTTTTGCTGAATGGCAATTTGGTTGCTCATTGCTTCTCTCTTTTTTCTTTTTCCTCTTTTTTTTTTTCTTGCACTTCTTCCTTCTTCTGGACCTTGCATCCACGATTTGAATATCATTTGGTTTTCCTCAATCTTTTTCGTTTATGATCGTCACATTTGGCCTTGACATCTGTTCTGCAACCACCTCACATCCTCAGTTGATGACATTAAATGCAAAGACATCCAAAATCAAGTACTGCCACGCACACACCTTTCAAGGTTGCCCTTCGATTTCTAGCTTGGAAAAGCTGTATTTTCTTCCATTTGACTATTGCTCAGGCGGGCAATCATGTGGGGCTCATTTGATGAATGCACATCCTTGATAAGGTGGAGAAGTGGAAGGAGGGATGTAGAAAAGTCTGAGTTGTTGGGTGTGAGAAGTTGTGCCAGAAGATCATCGTAGCCCTTGATTTAGAGCTTATAATAAATTTTCATAGTTGGTGGGATTGATCATATCATGTATGCACGAAACAAATGGCCACTAATTTCACAATTTGTCATCGTAGCCCTTGATTTAGAGCCTATAATAAATTTTCATAGTTGGTGGGATTGATCATATCATGTATGCACGAAACAAATGGCCACTAATTTCACAATTTGTGACCTGTCTGCCATGTTGAGAATTTTCCTTAAGGAATGCTTGCTCCAATCCAAGCAATCTCTTCAAATAGACAACCCAAACAGAGAAGTATTTTTCAAAAAACATTGAACACCCATGGTGGACTCACGATTTTTATTTGAGCAGGGCAAAAGTTGTTTTCAGCATAAGATTATGAGGTTTCAATCAGCGGTGACGTAGAAAAAAACAACGAAGGATCAATCCCCTAATTGTATATCAAAACTTATCAGAATTACAAGCGAACATATCTACATTAGTCTAAATTTCGCTCAGAAAATATGCTCTTCCCCTTTAAAAAGACCCATGTATAATAAAAAGCACATTTATATTATACACATTCTCAATCTTAACATTTAACTTCAATCCGACCAGATTAAATTTTCTACTAGCTAGTGTAAATAAATATAAGCTACCTGATAAATTTGATTAAAAAAAGCCTAATAACACTTATTAGATCATGCAGATCTTCATCGTATTCATCCACCACATGTCATTTCCTCACCATAAATCCATACACTAGAAGAAAATTTCCAAATTTTGAGATCTAAACTTTTCTAGAGCAACAAATTGCTTCCCTTTTTAGTTCAAAAGTGGAGCCCTCCACCAATAATCCACTTACAAAATTCCTCTTCCTATAAAGATGCAAGAGTCCGGAATCAGGGGTGAAGACCATTGGGCTTTCTTCATTTTGGACTTTCTTCCTTCTACGGCCTTGACCATGGAGCACGATCAACTTTGAACCTGCGGCATTTTAGCCATATTGACTATAGCCCCTTATGGGAGTTTTCTAATTTAACTGGAGTGGCCACCCCATGGTTTCACTATGTGGGTCCACGCTTGTCCAAAGACAATGAAAAAGGCCATGAAAGACATAAAAAACGAAGAACAAGAAACCAAAAAACGAGTGGCAATGTAGCCCCGGAGACAACAATAAGAATAAAAAAAAAATCGCATGACGGTCTTTAATAGCTATATAGAAATTTAAGGATCTTGTTGGTCTTTACACTCGCGAAGAGGATTATCCTAGTAAAATCTTTCAAAATAAATGATACCTCCATAAATTTTCTTGAGGATAAGAAAAAATATACTAATAGTTCCCAGATAGCCAGCCATGACCACCACCTCTCAGATACGACCATCGCCACTAGCCACGACCATCATGAACATCAGTCTAGATTCAAGATATCCGCACCTAGCGAGAAGATGAGAGCAAAAGAAATTTCTATGACCACTTGAATTGAAACGAGAAAAATGAGAGGGCTTTCAACCTCCTACAAAACCGAAAGGGGTTGGGTTTGGTACACGTCAAGGTAAACCTAAATCTCGCCATGCTTCACCCCATGCATGATGGGTTGGGTCGGGTTTAGATGTTATTCCCAGTCAAAAAGGGGAAGGAAAATGTGAGTTAAGAGTGGTCCCCAAGGAGAAAAAGAAACAATAGAACGTAGAAGAGACAAATGTGGAAGGTGAATGAAAATGAAAGACATGGCGTGCTATGTCACGTTTCCTTCACGGCACCTTTCAAAGTCCAGGGAGTGGTCATGAATTATTGAGTACAAAGATTAGAAGTGAGCAGTGGCGGACCAGGTCAAAAGAAATTTCTCTCAATGAGAAATTTAAAAAAGAATTAAAAAATATATTAACAAAATATTAAAAATTTGAGATGGAATGTCTAATCTAACTTTACTAATAAAATAGTTATTAGATTATTCCTCAAAGATGATAAAATTGATGAATTTGTGTCGCTCTCCACATTCAACAATATTTAATAATGGATTTGGAAGATTAAAGAAGAATTAAAATTTATTTTATTTTAGCATATTGACCTATGAGCAAATAATTATTGATATAAAAAATTAAATAATTTATTTTCTTGAACATCATATTATGGGGATGTTGTTCAAAAAAAAAAAAGTCTTGATATTTGGCCCATTGTTTAGAGTTTAAATCATTCACTACTTGGACAAAAAATGCCAACGTTGATGGAACCTAGGGTATGTAATTAATGTAGGGAACCCTGATGCACGTCTAGTTATTGCCACATGAAATATCTTATTTTAAAATTATAGTAGATCTAATTTAATATGATTTTAAATTAAGTTTATAAAAATTTATGTTTGACAACAACTTAAACGGAAAAATATTGAAAATGTGCTGATTATGAGTGTCAAATTTGAGTGGATCTAGATAACACACTTAATTAAAAAATAAAAAGGAGAAGATATGCACACATATTTTATAGGAGGAATAAAAAAGGAAGACCCCTATAAAAATGATGAGTTACCTTTTTCATAACAGTAAAAGACATAACTAATCTTATGTTTTAATAATCCCGTTATTACCAGAATGAAAAGCAAAAATAAAAAAGATTTGATGAGGGGCAAAAAGGAAAAATAAGAGAGATGAGGAGGGACAAAGTGCAAAAGAATGAAAATTGCACATTTGAAATATATATATATTCTTTTTTTAAAGAAAATATAGGTGTTGCCCCCTCTCACTAATATGTGGGTCCTCCACTAAAACGAAGTGAAGATCCTTCCTTGCACCCCAAAGGCTAACTTTTATATAAAAAGTTAAAAAATTACTTTTTCATTCTACTAACTAACAAAAAATATCTACTTTTAATACCAAATGTCAAAAAGTTATATTATCTTTTCACTAAAAAATAAAATTCAATCATTAGATTTATTTAACCTCTTTTATTTTTTTATCTTTTAAAATTACCATTTATCTCATTTTACTTTACCATTTAAATTAACAAACGGGTATTAATAAATTCACGTGGCTTTTTTGCAGGGTTTACAAATCAAGCATCTCAACTGCTTTACGGAAACGACTTTCTTTGTCTGTCCCTGACTAATCAATCGTCAGAGGTTCCGACTCACTGATTGCCACATGAACATCAAAATTTCCAGTTTGCACGCGCCCAACGCTCCAGTTCTAACATACCCTTCCTTTATATTCTCTCCCTATCCTCTCAATTCAGCCATCTCTCACTCTCTTTCTAGTTCTCATAACTGCCACCCATTTTTCCCACAATGAGATTTCCACCCACTTTGTTTCTGTTCCTTTCCATTCTCTGCCTTCTCTGTTCAAACTTAGCTTCAGCCCAATGTCTTGAAGACCAGAAATCCTCTTTGCTCACCCTTTTCGGTTCTGCCCCGATTCCTTCTTGGACACCCAACACCGACTGCTGCCTCTGGAAGGGTGTCACATGCGACGGCTCTGGACATGTGACGAGCCTAGACCTAACCAACTGTTCCATCACGGCCTCAATCAACTCCACCTCCTTAATCTCACTGTCCAGTCTTAAAAATCTCAATCTCTCTCACAATCTCTTCGACTCTCCCATCCCAGTTTCTCTTAGTGGTCTCTCCAAGCTGACCCACCTCAATCTCTCCAATTCAGGCTTCACAGGCCAAGTGCCGGTGGAGATTTCCCTCATCAAGAGCCTACAGTCTCTAGATCTCTCCTGCTCTATCTTCGTTAGTCTCTGCTCTCTCCGTTTCACGGGTCCTGATTTGGGGTTTGTGGTTGGGAATCTTTCTGGGCTGAGGGAACTCTTTCTAGATGAAGTAGACATCTCTTCCCCTGCACCCCAAAGGCTGGGTGGTTTGGCCAATCTGACTTCCCTCCATCTTAGTGGGTGCAATTTGATTGGAGAATTTCCTATGAAGATTTTTCAGCTGCCGAATTTACAGACTGTAGTCCTGTCAGGTAATCCACTCCTCTCAGGTACTTTGCCTGAATTTCCTTCCAACAGCAGGTTGCAGAGCTTGTCGCTCTCAAATGCAATTTTTTCTGGGGAACTGCCAAATTCTTTTGGTAATCTCAGGTACCTGCAAAAATTGGATCTCTCTGGGTGTAATTTCTCAGGCACGGTTCCATTGTCCTTGGGCACTATCATTGAACTTGTACATTTGGACCTTTCGGCAAACTTTTTTACTGGGAAGATACCGTCACTTGAGAACCTTACACAACTCGTACACTTGGACCTTTCGCTAAACCGTTTCAGTGGTGAGATTCTATCACTTGAAAGCCTTACACAACTTGTACTCTTGGACCTATCATCAAACAGGTTCAGTGGCAGATTTCCTTCACTTGAGAACCTGACACATCTTGTGGAGCTGAACCTTACGGCAAATGAGTTTAGTGGTAGGATCCCGTCACTTACGAACCTCACTCAACTTGTACTTGTAGACCTTTCAGCAAACATGTTTAGTGGTCGGATTCCTTCCTTGGGTTCCTTGAAAAATGCAGTAGAAATAGCCCTTTCAAACAACTATTTAACAGGTGCAATTGATTTAACTTTTGGAGACGGCCTCTTGAGTCCCACAGTGTTGGATTTACACAACAACTCACTCAATGGAAAGATACCATCATCTCTTTTCAGGCTTCCATCGCTGCAGGAGTTATATCTCAGCCAAAACCAATTCGACGCACCACTCGACGAATTTGGCAATGCTTCTTCATCATTAATTTATCTTGATTTGAGCAACAACAAGGTGCAGGGACCTATTCCGAGTTCGGTGTTTCAACTCATAGGGCTAAATATGCTCTCCCTCTCTTCAAACAAGTTCAGTGGTACCATGGACTTTACCAGTTTCCAAAATCTCACAAGCCTCTACGATCTCAATCTTTCAAACAACAAATTGTCAATCAATACTAGTGGAATTAACAGTTCCCCTCAATTTTTGAGTCTGCAATTGTCTTCTTGTGACCTTCGGGAATTCCCTAAATTTCTTAGAAACCAATCAGAATTATTAAATTTAGACCTTTCCAACAACAAAATCGATGGTGAAATACCAAACTGGATATGGAACATCGGGTCACTTAATTATATGAACCTTTCTCATAATCTATTTTATGGTCTCGAACTACCTACTGTTGATCTTTCTTTGAGCTCTATAATTGTTCTTGATCTTCACTCCAACAAGCTTCAAGGGTCAATTCCAATTCCACCTCCCTCCATTAACATTCTAGATTTCTCTCATAACAACTTTACGTCTAAGATCCCAACTAACATCTCTCATTACCTCAGTAGCACCTATTTCTTCTCGCTCTCTGAGAATAATATCAATGGAGAAATCCCTTCATCCATTTGTAATACACGCTTGGTAGGTCTTCTTCTGTATACCAATAACTTGAGCGGCTCGATTCCTCGTTGTTTAGGTGAGATGGATACTCTTCGAGTGTTGAATCTTGGCAAGAACAACTTGCATGGTGTCATTCCTCATAGTTTTGGACATGGATGCAGTCTAGAGACACTCAATCTCAACGGAAATCGGCTAGAAGGCTCAGTGCCAGAATCGTTGGCATACTGTAAGGAGTTAGAGGTTCTAAACATTGGGAACAATCGAATAAATGATTCCTTCCCATCTTGGTTGGGGTCTCTACAGAAATTGCGGGTTTTGATACTAAGATCCAACATGTTCTTTGGTCCCATTCAGCACCCAGAAGATCGAAATGCTTTCTCAAAGTTGCAAATCATTGACCTATCTTCTAATGGATTCACGGGGAATTTGTCTTTCCAATGGTTTCAAAACTTGAGGGGAATGATGGGTGATGAGGATAAACACCACCCAATTCTCAAGTATGCGGTCTTCGAATTTGATGTGTTGCACTATCAAGAGAGTGTAACAATTACACTCAAAGGGTTACAAATGGAGTTTGTGAAGATCCAAACCATCTTAACGTCTTTAGATCTCTCAAACAATAGATTTCATGGAAGCATTCCTGAAGAGATTGGAAATCTCAAATCTCTTGTAGCGCTCAACCTATCTCACAATGAGTTCAGTGGTCCAATACCATTATCATTTGGAAATCTACGGCAACTTGAGTCATTAGATTTATCAGTGAACCAACTCTCAGGGAAGATTCCTACAGAGTTGACAGCTCTCACATTCCTCGCTGTCATAAATCTTTCATCGAATCACTTCATGGGAAGGATACCTTATTCCCAACAATTCAGCACCTTTGGGAATGATTCCTTTGAAGGTAATGCAGGATTATGCGGGCCTCCATTGTCCAGACAATGTGAGGCCCCATTGGAACCTGGAAGAACCAATTTGCCATCACAAAATGAATTTAAATGGGAATTCATATGGATCGGATTGGGATTTGGCGTAGGCAATTGGATGGTTATGGGCCCACTTATATTTTCGACAAGAGTGAGGAGGTGGTTTTTCAAACATGTGGACCGGATCATATTTGTGTTCATGGTATGGTGGGATATGTACATCAGGCATGTGGCTGCACCAAAACAGAGAGCGTCTAGGTAAGTGCAGGCCCCTTCGGTCGAAGCTCCTCTTTTTGCAACATCTAATATGGCACCGTTTCAGCAACTTTTCCTCCTAAATCTCACTTGGCTCAATCTTTTCAAAAGCTTTGCCTTGGACCTCTTCAAGGATTTTTCTGTTTACTTTTGCTACTGCTTCCTTGTTTATCTTCTTTCATTTTGGCTAGATTATGAGCATCAATAAAAATAATTTATGTGCTCTCTTTGGATGTTTTATGCCCATGTAACATTGTCCCCTGTTTTTATTAATATACACCCTGCAATTTAACAAAAAAAAGTCTAGGTAAGTGCACGCACCCCTCCAAAATGATGGACGATGAAGTTATTAATAATCTGTGTACATGTGGAAAAAAATAATAATATGGCTAAGTGAATTCCTTGCAGTGGGGGCATCAGAGAGTATCATTTCTCTTGAACCTTTTGTTTCTTTTTTCAATTTTTGTTTCTTATTTTTATAAAATCTTTCTTCTTCGATTGTATCTTTTTATTTTTATCGATAACTAGCATTAAGCCTGTGCAATGCACGGGCTTAATCCTCATGCAAATTAAATAACAAATTATGCTCAATATTTAAAATATAATTAATAAAATACAAGGTTTTAGTGAATGGTAAACCTTTTCGCATACTCGTCCCTATAAAAAATTATATTATTACCATTCAAGAAAATTTAAAAGGTCTATGTCAAGACCTTTATCTCAACGCGTCAGATGTAATTCAAAGAATATACGACTTGGATCCCTAAATATGGATCATGACTTTAGATCAATGATCAAAACCACCAGTTCATGATGCATCAAGATGATAATGGTTTAAAAAACTCTATAGTTAAAGACCCATTAAACTTTCAAGGCTATTCAAATACTAAATGTGAGGCCTCGCTTATTTATTATATATATTATTATTATTATTTCTTTTTAGTGGTGTTTAGACTTGGATTAGAGGATTAGAGGTCCTTGGGATTATTTTGATCATTTTAAACCCAACCCACTTAAAATACTTAAAAGACCCACTTAAATAGGCCAAAATTTTTCTTCGTCGAAACCATGCCAAAAGTATACTCATTGGGAAGCTTATTTTATTTCATGAACGATGGTGCTTACGGTGACTCAATCCGACCTTTGGTTCACAAGTTATGGCCAAAACAATTTTTAGCCCAACTATTAAATCAATGGCAATTTTGTAAATAACCCAAAATCTCTTTCCCTCAATTCCCTCGCTCCCAGCGCTCGTCTCTCTCTCTCCCAGCACTGTTTCTCTCTTCCAGCGCCTGTTTTCCTCTCTCACAGCACGAGACTTTCTCTCATTTCACTGTCGCAGGCGGTAATCTCTCCCTCTCTTTATTTCCTTTCCTTTTCTTTTCTCTTCCTCCTCCCTTAACTCCATCCAGCGACGACCCACTTCGCCATTTTTTTTTCCCTTTCCTCTCTACTCTCGATCTCTGTCTCCTCTCACGAAATCGGCAGCCCTCTTCTTCCGGCGACCACGGCCACCACACTGTCATCCTTCCTTTTCCTCTTCATTTCTCTTTATTTTTTTCTATTTTCCCCTTTTCCCCATTTTTTCCTCCTCCCTGTTGCTGTCGCCGGAATCCGTGCGGAAGACCGTCGCCGGAGGTTTTTCTTCTACCGCCATCTTCCCCCTCAAGCCTCCATCTTATCAAGGAACCCATTCTCTAAAGTTTTCCCCCAAACCAAACAAGCCTTGGGTAAGGTTTTCCTCCCTCATTAGTAGGCCATTATAGTTGTGATTTAATATGGATTTAACATGTTCATTAGTTTTCTTCACTACATTGTAGGTTGGATTTGATTGGGTTTAGATTTATGCAATTTGGAGCTTGATTGGATTATTGGTGGGCTTTTCATTTTTTTTTTCTCATCAAAGGCAAGTAGCATGTTTATAACTTCATATATGTAATTGCCTTGATTGTGCTCTACATATCGATGAATTGTTTAGAAAGAAACCCATCTCTAACTAAGCTCATGTCATACTTAGATGTATAAGTGGAAACCCCTTTTAATGGCCCTAAATGTATTAATGATGAGCAACTGCATACCAGTGTCTATATTGATAAATTGTTTATGATGAAAGGAATGGAGGGTGAATAATGATGATTGTGTTAAACTAGAAATAAATGGGTACGATTGGTGGGGACCCACAGGAAGTGAAGGCATGATTGATCATGCTTAGATACTTGTATGCAAGTTGGTAAAAGGATAGGAATTGAAGAAAGCATGAGAATATAATTCTCCATTCGGAGAAGAATTCCCAGATCGCTGCTGAGTGCCCTTTTACAATAAAACTTAGTAATTAGGAATAAAATGAATATTCTAAACCCAGACCTTGGACACCACTTGAATTATATCTAACCCCGACAATAGACCATAAAACATGCCCATGTGGATTAAGGGTGTGAGCTTTGCCTTTATCCACTTGTTGTAGCATAGTAAAGTATAGAGAATGAGATGCGTACCAATAGATGGATGTTTGGATCTGGATGGGGCCCAACTATTATAACACCCAACGCGTACAACCCCTACAGGTTTGGAATGTCCATCATATGGTAACTCAAGTCCTCTATAACTCGAAATGTACAACTTAACTTAGGTTTGGCTACCTTTATTATACGTTCTATTGATGGATAAAATGATATCGATCTTACATTGCTATTGTATTCTTGCCTTCCTTTTCATAGATGTTTATAAGATATTATTGCTCTTCCTTTCAATTATTTAAATGCATAAATGGTAATTGACCTAGGGTATACTTAGAGATGACCCGGGAATATGAAATGGAAATGAAAGCAATGTCTATGGCTTGGATAGCTATTCAATAACTGTGTATACATGAGAAATTATAACATGGATGGAGACATGAAGGCATAAGTAAATACTATAATTATTACAGATGAGATCTTATACAGGGATGATCTTGCTCACGCAAGGAGCCCAGCCAGACATAGACCTACCCTTATTGATCCATTTCTATTGGCACTTAGATCCATTCAGTTGATAGCTTAGCCTTGGGTAGGCCAACCCTTGGTAAAAGCATATTTTATAGGCCCCATGGTTGGCTGAGATCCGACGGGATTGTTTTTATATAGCTGGATGCGCAGTCCAGTGGATACTACGGTATCAAACTTATACCGAGGATTCGGAACTCTTTTCTAAAAGTCCTACGCGATGGATAATGCTGGTTTATCATACCATGTAATAGACGTTGGATGTGCCTCTTGTTTAGGTGTTGGATGATATAGATGTTACTTAACTCAATTGATTCTTATTTATCAATTCATGATCTTGTTGTCTTTGATATTGTTAACATTGACTTCATTAATTATATTGTTTCCTTTATTCTATCTTGAAATATATATGATGTTATTTACATGCCGCGTTTGCCAAGTCCTACGTGACTTGACCATATTTGCTTTGGGTGTGTAGACTGTGAGCCCGCTACCTTTACTTCGGAGGGAGAGGCGTCGGAGAAGGCCCTTGAGGTACCTCGACTAGACCAATTTACTTGGACAGCAGTTAGTGAAGAAATTTAGTCAAGCACTCGGAGATCATCGTCATTAATTGAGAGGTTGTTTATCTGGATGGTTTTCTTCTAGTTTTATTAGATGAGCTGTTTTAAGAAGTTTATAATAAATTGTAGTAATTTTGGGATTACTTGAATTTCGTAGATAAGACTTATACTTCCAGTACTTGTTGATTTGACCAATGTGACAGATACCATTTGTAACACTCCGACCCGAGTTGATCCGGTTTAGTGTGTAATTGCGTGTGTTTTTATCGCTAAGTGTGTTTTGATTTTGTTTGTTGTGATTTTGACTTGTAGAGAGATCGTTTGGGTTGAGTTTGACTTGGTCTAGTTAGTTTGAGCCCTTTTTCGTAATTTTGGCTTTTGATTGACCTTGTCAGTTTTGCGTCATTTTGACGTCAGCGCGTGTATTTCGTCGAGCTTGTCGATTGTCGTAACTGTCTTGGATCCGAATGAGTTCGTTTGCTCTCGTTGGACCGTCATTTGACTCAAACTGATAATTGGATAAGCTAATTGGACTTGTTTGCAAATTTGGCTCAACTTAAGTTATAAATATCCCAACCACTCCCTTATTTTCTCTCGATCGTCTCTCTCGCTCTCTGTTCGTCTCTCTCTCTCGACAGCTCTCTTTCTCTCCTTCTCCATTTCTGTTTCTGTGCTTGAGGGAGGAAGAAAGGAGCTCGTTAGTGTGTGTGATCCCGGTGGACTGAGCCAATCAGCGTGTGGATTTCGTCCGTGAGGCAAGTATAAGCCCAAGTTGTATGAACATCGATTGATAGTGATTTGATTGTTGTGTTCTTGTTCTTTATTGTGTTTCTCAGTATTAGACAGCCCCATTCAGTTCATTTCACT
This sequence comes from Sextonia rubra, assembly GCA_037013555.1. NCBI lineage: Eukaryota > Viridiplantae > Streptophyta > Magnoliopsida > Laurales > Lauraceae > Sextonia > Sextonia rubra. The sequence continues at coordinate 49,074,014 of JASUAD010000013.1, read as the reverse complement.
GTTATCTTTCGGTTTCCAGCCATTTCGCACACTTTCTGTATGACTGTAACAAGTTCAGGAAAATGAGTCCGTGCACTCACGGCTAAGCCGTGAAATGTGCTACGGCTAAGCCGTAAAATGGCTTACGGCTAAGCCGAGACCCAACCGTAACCCTAACCGTAGAGCAAAATACGGTTGAGCCGTAAATCCGGATGGATATCTGGGGAACCTCAGCTCAGCCGCAGTGCATATTACGGCTAAGCCGTAAGATGCCACGGCTAAGCCGTAAGGTTACCTACGGCTACACCGTGAGACCCTGAGAATTGAATGAAAAGGGATTAGGTTTAAGCAAACGACCGTATAGGACTTTCATGTTAGAATGTAGCTAACCTGGACATGCCCAATGGAATGTTTGAATGACGTGAATGATCTCATGGGCTGTGAATCATTCATGCTGGTTATCCAGATGTTTAGCACCTCCCCATGGGTGTTGGTTTAAGGGACTTCGGTGCACACTCCAGACACTGCAACACTAGACAATGGTGCATCGAACATCTTAAAACTACATCAACATGCACGGTTAGAAGCACTGGATAATTAGTGTAGGATTGGTTTGTAATTGACCTTGATTCGTATAAGCATTCTGAATTGTACAGCATATTGATTTCGGTTATGCCCTCTTATGTGTTCTGCGCTGGACCTCTCGATTCTGTGGGAAATGCAGCAACCCCAGAGCGAAGCCCGGGCGGAACCATTCTATTATTGTGTATTATGTTTACCGTTGCTCCACTGGAGTACTTGCATCAGTTATGAGTCAGTGATTGTGATTGCTACTTAGTGTCAGCACTTCTTGTACTTGTTTATGTACATTCAGTATCAGTTAGTGTCCTTATGATTTGCATTTCGTATCAGCTTCAGTATCCGTATTATGTGCATGCAGTATTTGCATTCAGTATCAGTTATGTGATGCACTTCCTATTGTTCGTTCAGTATGATAAGTGATAAGTGATAAGTGATAAGTGATAAGTGATAAGTACTAAGTGATCGAGGTGCATCAGCTATTTGATTGTGATTGGTATTGGCACTACTGAGCCTCAGCCTTAGGATACCCGACGGGGTTGACTTTGGTGTAGTTTATGTGTTTGCCTCTGCAGAGTGTTTCCGTCCTGGGACTCCGGACCCCGGGAACTAGAGACCCATGCGTGCCCTGGCCCGGTCGCTGGTGTTCTCATTCCGTCCGCTCTCGTAAGGGAGAAAATGGCCAATGTAGTTGCCACTTTGAGTGTTATCTGTTTGTGATTCTGATAGCATGCTTATTCATTATGCATTTGCACACTTGCTTAGTATACGATCATGGTTTCTATGGATATTGCATCATGACTATTGTTCAGTATTATTCAGTATTAGACACGATTCGTGTTATCCTCTTGTTGGCTTATACTTTGCTAAGTCGTCGTACTTATGTGTTTGTCTTGTGTGTTGCAGGCTCAGATCCCTCTTCCGAACCTGCGTCGGTCGACCCGACTGCAGGAGAGGCTCGCGAGGCCCCCTCCGGCCTAGAGGAGTGGACTTGATCCATCCTCCAGAGTACGGTTTGCATCATTTTGTTTTCCCCATTCTTTGTGTTGGCGTCTATTGAGGGGATTTTCTGTACTTGTGAAGTGGGCCTTGAGTAATACCTGTATTTTGATTTTTGGATTGTTGTAAGCCCGCTCTATTGTCATACGTTCATGTATTTGTTCTTATCATCAGTGTATATCGTTTTGTAATCTCCTATGTCTTTTGGTATATTTGTGGTATGCCTTGATACGTACAGCTTCCGCGTTCAGTCTTTTGCACGTGTGAGTGATCCCTTGTGTGTGTATACTCGGACGGGGTCCAGGTGTGCACGCACGGGAGTACGTGTGTCATTGGTTAGACTTTCTCTGACCCCCGGTCCCTGGGCTCGGGTCGTGACATACGTATTGTATGGTATCAGAGCATTGTCTCTCAGAGCTTTGTCTCTCAGGGCATTGTCTCTATCTTAGTGTGTCAGCATGTAGGCATATAGGACGTGGTGAGATTTCGTAGTCCAGTTCTGGACTGTTGTGTGGGTCCCCTTGTCTTGTGAGTCTGTGTGAGTTATCGAGTGTGTTAGCAGATTGACTTTTGTGTTTTGCAGGCTATGGCATCGGGATCTGGAACACACAACAACAATGATCAGGGAGATAACGAGAGTGGGTCAGCCGCTCCACAGCCACTTGTGAATTTCGATGAGCGCTTCTTGACTATGCTACAGGCGATCCATTCTTTGCAAGCGCAGGTCGTTTCGATCGTAGACCGACAGAGTCAAACGCCAGTTCGGCCTGCAGAGCAGCAAGTGGTCTTTCCGCCTAAGGAGAGCGATCCGAATGCGTTATACGACAAATTCAGGAAACGTGGAGCCACAGAATTCTACGGCAATGAAGATGCGTTGAAAGCTGATCAGTGGCTAGAGCATACTGGAGATCTCTTCTCTACCATCGTCTGTGACGACCGGCAGAAGGTTATGCTTACGGCCTCGATGTTTCGAGAGATGGCTAAGACCTGGTGGAAGAGCGTTAGTGCAGCCTATCTGACCATGCCGAGTGAAACAGTGTGGGAGACGTTCCAGAAACAGTTTAGAAGGAAGTTCATTCCTGCTCATGTTCGACGTGTGAAGGAGGTTGAGTTTCTGGCCTTACAGCAGCAGCAGCTTACCGTCTCGGAGTACATTCACCGCTTTACCCAGTTGTCCCATTTTGCTGAGGACATGATCAATACCGAGGAGAAGAAGGTGAATCGTTTTATTTCTGGTCTACATCCGAGATATGCGAATTTTGTAACTGCCTTTCAGAGACCAGCTACTTTCGATGATGCGGTCGACAGAGCACACGCTGCGGAAGCCAACCACCTAGCAGAGAGAGCCATGGACTTTAAGAGGAGTGCACCAGTGAGTTCCAGGGGACAGAGTCAGAAGAAATGGAAAGGGAAGCAAGGCACTTCGAGTTTCTCTGGGAGCAGATGCGAGTTTTGTGGATTGGGACATCCGACGGAGAGATGTTGGAAGAAGTCCGGAGCTTGTTTGAGTTGCGGATCGAGGGAGCATAAGATAGCTCAGTGCCCGACAGCTAGGCCTCTCCAGTCATCTAGATCTATGGGGTCATCCAAGTCTCTCAGTTCAGCAGCTTCGAACAGCCCCCATCCGTCTCGCCAGAGTCAGAAGCCCCAGCGTCAGACTGCTCGTGTGTATGCAGCCTCTCATGATCATGCAGAAGATGCAAAAGTGGTGGAAGGTAAAGTTCTCATTGCCCGAGCTGAAGCACATACACTATTTGATTCGGGATCTACGCGTTCCTATGTTGCCCCTCGTTTTGCGGAACAGTTACCGCAACCCCCTCAGCCGCTACCCTATGTGTTAGTAGTGTCCACTCCTGTGGGCAAGAGAGTGGAGTGTAGTGTATACTACTCTCAGTGCGACGTGGTGATTGAAGGTCGCCAGCTGCCAGTTGATTTGATTCTGTTGTCCATGTTGGATTTCGATGTGATCCTTGGAATGGACTGGCTAGCGCGGTATCGTGCCTGTGTTAACTGTTACAACAGGTCGATTTACTTCGATTTTGCGAAGGGGTTTCGTTTCGAGGGCAATCAGGAGAGATGCCCGAGGCGTGTCATCTCCGCATGCAAGGCGGATCGTTTGATACGCAGAGGTTGTGCAGGATTTCTTGCCTTTGTCTCGGAGAAGAAGGAGGTGAAGCAGTTGAGTGATATTTCGGTAGTACGTGAGTTCCCGGATGTATTTCCGGAGGAAGTACCCGAGTTGCCCCCTGTCCGAGATGTAGAGTTCGCGATCGATCTAGTGCCCGGTACAGCACCCATTAGTTTAGCTCCTTATCGTATGGCCCCTGCTGAGTTACTCGAATTGAAGACGCAATTGCAAGATCTGTTGGAGAAGGGTTTCGTACGGCCGAGTGTGTCGCCGTGGGGAGCTCCAGTGCTGTTTGTGAAGAAGAAGGACGGTACCTTACGGATGTGTATAGATTACCGGCGGTTGAACAAAGTCACGATCAAGAACAAATACCCATTGCCGCGTATTGATGAGTTGTTTGATCAACTTCAAGGTGCTGCCTATTTTTCCAAGATTGATCTGAGATCGGGGTATCATCAACTCAGGGTGAAGGAAGACGATATTGCCAAGACTGCTTTCAGGACACGGTATGGACATTTTGAGTTTCTCGTGATGCCATTCGGATTAACCAATGCACCTGCTGCCTTTATGGCTTTGATGAACAGGATCTTTGCTCCTTTTCTGGATCGATTTGTGGTGGTCTTTATTGATGATATTTTGGTATATTCGAAGACCCCAGAGGAGCATGAGGAACATCTACGTCGAGCCTTACTGTTGTTGAAAGAACATCGTTTATATGCCAAATTGTCGAAGTGTGATTTCTGGCTCGAGCAGGTAGCTTTTCTTGGTCATACCATTTCACGAGATGGGTTGGCAATGGATCAGATGAAAGTAGAGGCAGTGATGAATTGGCCCAGCCCAAGGACTGTGACGGAGATACGGAGTTTTCTTGGATTAGCTGGATATTATCGTCGCTTTATTCAAGATTTTGCCAAGATTTCAGCCCCGTTGACTCGATTGACCAGGAAGAATGTTCCTTTTCTGTGGACGGACGAGTGTGAGCACCATTTCCGGATGTTGAAGGAGAAGCTTACTTCGGCTCCAGTTTTGACGTTACCAGATGGGCATGAAGGATTTATGATCTATTCAGATGCTTCTCGAGTCGGTTTGGGATGCGTTTTGATGCAACATGGCAAAGTGATTGCCTATGGCTCGAGACAACTTCGGGAGCACGAGAAGAACTATGCTACGCACGATTTAGAGTTGGCAGCCATCGTTTTTGCGTTGAAGATGTGGAGACACTATTTGTATGGCGTGACATTTGAAGTGCATTCAGATCACCATAGTCTACAGTACCTCTTCACGCAGTCCGAGTTGAATATGAGACAGCGAAGGTGGCTTGAGTTGATCAAGGATTTTGATTTCCCCATCAAATATCATCCAGGGAAAGGCAATGTTGTTGCAGATGCCTTGAGTAGGAAGTCGGAGATTCTTCAGGCTTTGGACAGCCTTTATTTTGTGAGGCATGCTCAGCCAGTGGAACTGCAATCGGTGGAGAACCGTTTGACACTTGCCAGTACAGTGAGCTTTCAGCCTGATATCATTCAGCGGATTAAAGACCAGCAGTTTGAAGATGCGATGTTGAAGCGAATCCGAGATAGCATTGCAGATCGACCAGACTTTCGTTTGGAGGGTAATGTTTTGTATTTCAGGAGCAGATTATGTGTGCCAGCAGTAGATGCTTTGAAAGAGAGTTTGATGACAGAAGCACACCATGCACGTTATTCTATGCATCCTGGAAGTACGAAGATGTACCGAGCTCTCAAGGACCGATTCTGGTGGAACAACATGAAGAGAGAAATTGCTGGGTTTGTTGCCAGATGTTTGACTTGCCAAAAGGTGAAAGCTGACCATCAGAGACCTCCAGGTTCCTTACATCCTTTGCACATTCCCCAGTGGAAATGGGAGCACATTACGATGGACTTTGTTTCGGGTTTGCCTCTGACGAGCAAGAAGAACAGTGCCATTTGGGTGATCGTGGACAGATTGACGAAGACAGCTCATTTTCTTCCATTTAAGAAAGGCATGACATTTTCCGAGATGGCGAAGAAGTTCGTTGATGAGATCGTGAGACTACATGGTACGCCCGTGTCGATTGTGTCAGATCGAGATAGCCGCTTTGTTTCTTCTTTTTGGAGAGCATTTCAGGAAGCCATGGGAACGAAGTTGAGCTTCAGTACGGCGTATCACCCGCAGACTGATGGACAGTCGGAACGAACTATTCAAACGCTCGAAGACATGTTACGGGCCAGTGTGCTGAATTTCGAGAAAGAATGGGATTTGCATCTCTCGTTGTGCGAGTTTGCGTATAATAATAGTTTCCACGAGAGTATTGGAATGGCACCCTATGAAGCTCTGTATGGACGGAAATGTAGGAGTCCTGTTTGCTGGGAAGAAGTTGGAACAAGGAGTTTCCACGGACCGACAATCATTGCTGAGACTACAGAGAAAGTTCAGAAAGTTATTGACAATTTGAAGATTGCCCGATCGAGACAGAAGAGCTATGCAGATACGAGAAGAAGAACCTTGACATTTCAGGTTGGAGATTGGGTATTCTTGAAGGTCTCACCGATGAAAGGTACGGTACGATTCGGTCAAAAAGGCAAGTTAGCGCCAAGATATGTGGGTCCATTTGAGATCAAGAGTCGGATTGGTGATCTAGCGTACAGATTGATTCTACCCGTGGAGTTTTCTGGAGTACACGATGTTTTTCATGTGTCTATGCTTCGCAAGTATGTTCGAGACCCGACGCACGTGATTCGATACGATGACATTCAGATGCAACCTAATGCGTCATACGTTGAGCGTCCGCTCCGTATTGTTGGGACCAGAGAACAGCTCTTGCGTACGAGGACTATTCGATGGGTTAAGGTACTTTGGGAACATCATGGACCTGATGAAGCCACGTGGGAATTAGAAGATCAGATGGCGCGTCAGTATCCTTATCTGTTTGCTCAGGTACGCTTTCATTCCGAGGACGGAATGATGTCCAAGTGGGGGAGGATGTAACACTCCGACCCGAGTTGATCCGGTTTAGTGTGTAATTGCGTGTGTTTTTATCGCTAAGTGTGTTTTGATTTTGTTTGTTGTGATTTTGACTTGTAGAGAGATCGTTTGGGTTGAGTTTGACTTGGTCTAGTTAGTTTGAGCCCTTTTTCGTAATTTTGGCTTTTGATTGACCTTGTCAGTTTTGCGTCATTTTGACGTCAGCGCGTGTATTTCGTCGAGCTTGTCGATTGTCGTAACTGTCTTGGATCCGAATGAGTTCGTTTGCTCTCGTTGGACCGTCATTTGACTCAAACTGATAATTGGATAAGCTAATTGGACTTGTTTGCAAATTTGGCTCAACTTAAGTTATAAATATCCCAACCACTCCCTTATTTTCTCTCGATCGTCTCTCTCGCTCTCTGTTCGTCTCTCTCTCTCGACAGCTCTCTTTCTCTCCTTCTCCATTTCTGTTTCTGTGCTTGAGGGAGGAAGAAAGGAGCTCGTTAGTGTGTGTGATCCCGGTGGACTGAGCCAATCAGCGTGTGGATTTCGTCCGTGAGGCAAGTATAAGCCCAAGTTGTATGAACATCGATTGATAGTGATTTGATTGTTGTGTTCTTGTTCTTTATTGTGTTTCTCAGTATTAGACAGCCCCATTCAGTTCATTTCACTGTTATCTTTCGGTTTCCAGCCATTTCGCACACTTTCTGTATGACTGTAACAAGTTCAGGAAAATGAGTCCGTGCACTCACGGCTAAGCCGTGAAATGTGCTACGGCTAAGCCGTAAAATGGCTTACGGCTAAGCCGAGACCCAACCGTAACCCTAACCGTAGAGCAAAATACGGTTGAGCCGTAAATCCGGATGGATATCTGGGGAACCTCAGCTCAGCCGCAGTGCATATTACGGCTAAGCCGTAAGATGCCACGGCTAAGCCGTAAGGTTACCTACGGCTACACCGTGAGACCCTGAGAATTGAATGAAAAGGGATTAGGTTTAAGCAAACGACCGTATAGGACTTTCATGTTAGAATGTAGCTAACCTGGACATGCCCAATGGAATGTTTGAATGACGTGAATGATCTCATGGGCTGTGAATCATTCATGCTGGTTATCCAGATGTTTAGCACCTCCCCATGGGTGTTGGTTTAAGGGACTTCGGTGCACACTCCAGACACTGCAACACTAGACAATGGTGCATCGAACATCTTAAAACTACATCAACATGCACGGTTAGAAGCACTGGATAATTAGTGTAGGATTGGTTTGTAATTGACCTTGATTCGTATAAGCATTCTGAATTGTACAGCATATTGATTTCGGTTATGCCCTCTTATGTGTTCTGCGCTGGACCTCTCGATTCTGTGGGAAATGCAGCAACCCCAGAGCGAAGCCCGGGCGGAACCATTCTATTATTGTGTATTATGTTTACCGTTGCTCCACTGGAGTACTTGCATCAGTTATGAGTCAGTGATTGTGATTGCTACTTAGTGTCAGCACTTCTTGTACTTGTTTATGTACATTCAGTATCAGTTAGTGTCCTTATGATTTGCATTTCGTATCAGCTTCAGTATCCGTATTATGTGCATGCAGTATTTGCATTCAGTATCAGTTATGTGATGCACTTCCTATTGTTCGTTCAGTATGATAAGTGATAAGTGATAAGTGATAAGTGATAAGTACTAAGTGATCGAGGTGCATCAGCTATTTGATTGTGATTGGTATTGGCACTACTGAGCCTCAGCCTTAGGATACCCGACGGGGTTGACTTTGGTGTAGTTTATGTGTTTGCCTCTGCAGAGTGTTTCCGTCCTGGGACTCCGGACCCCGGGAACTAGAGACCCATGCGTGCCCTGGCCCGGTCGCTGGTGTTCTCATTCCGTCCGCTCTCGTAAGGGAGAAAATGGCCAATGTAGTTGCCACTTTGAGTGTTATCTGTTTGTGATTCTGATAGCATGCTTATTCATTATGCATTTGCACACTTGCTTAGTATACGATCATGGTTTCTATGGATATTGCATCATGACTATTGTTCAGTATTATTCAGTATTAGACACGATTCGTGTTATCCTCTTGTTGGCTTATACTTTGCTAAGTCGTCGTACTTATGTGTTTGTCTTGTGTGTTGCAGGCTCAGATCCCTCTTCCGAACCTGCGTCGGTCGACCCGACTGCAGGAGAGGCTCGCGAGGCCCCCTCCGGCCTAGAGGAGTGGACTTGATCCATCCTCCAGAGTACGGTTTGCATCATTTTGTTTTCCCCATTCTTTGTGTTGGCGTCTATTGAGGGGATTTTCTGTACTTGTGAAGTGGGCCTTGAGTAATACCTGTATTTTGATTTTTGGATTGTTGTAAGCCCGCTCTATTGTCATACGTTCATGTATTTGTTCTTATCATCAGTGTATATCGTTTTGTAATCTCCTATGTCTTTTGGTATATTTGTGGTATGCCTTGATACGTACAGCTTCCGCGTTCAGTCTTTTGCACGTGTGAGTGATCCCTTGTGTGTGTATACTCGGACGGGGTCCAGGTGTGCACGCACGGGAGTACGTGTGTCATTGGTTAGACTTTCTCTGACCCCCGGTCCCTGGGCTCGGGTCGTGACACCATTTACTATAAGGGTCATAAATAATCAATTGCTTTTGCAGTTGTGCAAATGTTTCACTTATCCTTTTATAAAGATTGAATGTATAGAAAAGTTTTAAATTGATCCTCACTACATATTAAAGATCCTGTTTGTATCGCTCCCCAAGTTCGAATTTTCGCCTTATTCGGATAGCCCGAATTTGGGGGCGTTACAGTTTTTGGTATCAGAGCGAAGTTAAGTCTCTAGGAAATAAAATACACTAGACACTTAGAACGTGGTGAGGAAACGTTAGGTTGGTTAATCAAATCTCGTTCATTATTTTCGCAGGATGCCGAGAAGAACAGGTGCTTCTACTTCGAGAGTTGAATCTCCTCAACCTTCGGAGTGGGAAGAGCGCTTTGAGCAGTTCATGCACGCCTTCATGCGATCTCAACATGCACAGAGCGAGTATCAGGCACAGCAAGCTGAGCATTTGGCACGATTCGAGGATCAGGTAGCCAATGCGATCCGGAGGGTAGCACAACCAGCACGGATTGTGATGCCAGCCCGAGAAACAGATCCGAACGACTTGGTTGACAAGTTCGTCAAGCGCCGTCCACCAGAGTTCAAGGGTTCTGAGACTCCACTCGAGGCAGATGAGTGGTTGGTCCAGATAGAGAAGATGTTCAAATCTTTCCAGTGCACCGGACGCCAACGGGTTCAATTAGCTACATATATGTTCCGTGAGGTCGCAGAAGATTGGTGGAGATCAGTAGAGGCTGCATTTGAGACTATTGATGATGCGACTGCTTGGAATACTTTCAGACAGGAGTTCAGGGATAAGTTCATCCCAGTACATGTCCAGCGTCAGATGTTCCGAGAGTTTGAACAGATAGTTCAGGGAGACATGTCAGTCAGGGAGTATGAAAGTCAGTTCACCCGACTATCCCGTTATGCACTGACGTTGATCACCGCAGAGTCCGAGAGGATTCGAAGATTTGTAGAAGGACTTCGGGTGGATATCCAGAAAGAGGTGACCCAAGTTGCACTCCCGACATTTGCGGAGAACTTAAAAAAGGCATTTTGGGCAGAGGACTTTTTGGGCCGCATTAACACACTGCATCAGTCCAGAGCCGTAGTCTCCGTGCAGCAGCAGAGTAGGAGATACGATGTCCAACAGCAATCTAAGAGGGCCAAACAATACCATACTTCTTATCATCAGAGATCTGCGTCCCACAGTGTTTCTTCTCACGGTGGTTCATCCTGGAGTGTCTCATCACGACCTCAGTTCCAACCTTGTGACCACTGTGGCAGGACTAACCATGCATCAGAAGATTGTAGATCTCAGACTGGAGCTTGTTTCAAATGTGGAAGGCATGACCATATATCTAGGGCATGTCCTTATCGCAGAGGGCAGTCTCGGGTTCCTCAGTTACCAACTCCTCCTAGAGCTCCAGCGACAGCTCCATCACTTCATCAGAGTGCACCTACATCTGCACCTCAGCCTCGACCCCAGCAGCAACAGATTCAGCAACCCCGTGCACCTCAATCTTCACAACAGAAGGAGCAGCCAGTCCAACGTAGGTTTGCAGCACCTCAGAGATCTTATCAGCAGCACCAGCAGAGGCCTCGAGCAGCGGGCAGGGCTTATGCATTGACTCATGAGCAGGCCGAAGCTTCCGGCAATGTTGTTGAAGGTACTCTTTCTGTTAATGGATTCAAAGCTAGAGTTCTTTTTGATTCCGGTTCTACTCATTCCTATGTATCTCCATCTTTTACTGAGAGTTTCGGGGGTAAAGCAGAGGTTATGCCTTGTGGGTTATTAGTGGCAACTCCACTAGGGAGAAGTGCAGCTTGTGATGTTTACTTCCCTAGATGCCGAGTCCAAATAGGGGATTCTATTCTGTTTGCAGATTTGATTGTATTACCCATGCAAGATTTCGATATCATCTTAGGCATGGATTGGTTGACTCAATATAGTGCAATAATGGATTGCCTTAACAAGTTAGTGAAGCTTAAGATCAAGAACAATAGTGATACAATTGAGTTTGTGGGCAAGAAGAAACCAGTGACAACTCGCTTGATATCAGCCTTGAAGGCAGAGAGATTGATGAAGTTGGGTTGTGAGGGATACATGGCGTTTATCACTCAGGATAAACAGCCTAAACGGGTGGAGGATATTCCAGTGGTTTGCGAATTTCTCGATGTGTTCCCAGATGAAATTCCGGGATTACCTCCGATCCGTGAGGTTGATTTCACCATCGAGCTTGTGCCAGGCACAGCTCCCATATCAAAGGCTCCCTATAGGATGGCTCCAGCAGAGTTACAAGAGTTGAAAGCCCAACTACAAGAATTATTAGACAAAGGATTCATCCGGCCTAGTATTTCCCCATGGGGTGCGCCAGTTTTGTTCGTCAAGAAGAAGGATGGTTCTATGAGACTCTGCATCGACTATCGTCAGTTGAACCAAGTCACTATCAAGAATAAATATCCGCTTCCCAGAATCGATGAATTGTTTGACCAACTTCAGGGGGCGCAGCATTTCTCGAAGATCGATTTGAGATCAGGCTACCATCAGTTACGAGTTAGAGCGGAAGATGTGCCCAAGACAGCATTCAGGACAAGATATGGCCATTATGAGTTCCTTGTGATGCCATTTGGATTAACAAATGCTCCGGCAGTTTTTATGGCCTTGATGAATAAGGTGTTCGCACCGTACTTGGATAAGTTCGCAGTAATCTTCATCGATGATGTTTTGATTTATTCGCGGTCTCGCGAGGATCATGAGCAGCATCTGAGGACTTCTCTTCAGCTGTTGCGAGATAACAAGTTGTATGCGAAACTTAGCAAATGTGAATTCTGGTTAGAACAAGTAGCTTTTCTCGGACATATTATTTCCAGAGATGGATTGTCAGTGGATCCAGCTAAGATTGAGGCAGTGGTTAATTGGGAAAGACCGAAGAATGTTACAGAGGTCCGTAGCTTTCTTGGCTTGGCAGGTTATTACCGCCGGTTTGTTCAAGGATTCTCATCAATTGCAGCCCCAATGACAAAGCTAATGCGGAAGAACGAACCGTTTGTATGGTCAGATGCTTGTGAGGCTAGTTTCCAAGAACTGAAGGAGAAATTGACGTCAGCACCGATCTTGACGTTGCCCTCAGGGAGTGGTGGATTTGTAGTTTTCACCGATGCCTCAAGTGTTGGTTTGGGTTGTGTGTTGATGCAGAATGGGAAAGTAATTGCCTACGGTTCGCGACAATTGAAAGACCATGAGAAGAAATATGCTACTCACGATTTAGAGTTAGCTGCAGTTGTGTTTGCTTTGAAGATGTGGCGTCACTATCTATATGGAGAGCAGTTTGAGGTACATTCAGATCATCGTAGCTTACAGTATTTGTTCACGCAGCCCGAGTTGAATATGAGACAGCGTAGATGGATGGAGTATATCAAGGATTATGATTTTCCTATCAAATATCATCCGGGCAAAGTGAACGTTGTGGCAGACGCATTAAGTAGAAAAACGGCTATGGCCAGTTTCATGTGTGCTAAGTGGAATTGGATTCAGACCTTTAGAGACATGGATGTTTAGTTCAACCCTATTAGCGACCGAGTTATGCTAGCCAATCTGATATCTTGGTATCCAGATCTTGTTTCTAAGATTAAGGTCACTCAGCCCTATGACCCAGAGTTGGTTAAGATCATCGAACATCTAGAAGAAAGGCCAGAATTTCGACTTATAGATGGTGTTCTCTATTTTCAAGACCGACTTTGTGTACCGAATGTTGAGGGAGTTCGAGAAAAAATCATGTCAGAAGCACATCATAGCAGATATTCAGTCCACCCAGGCAGCACGAAGATGTATCAGAATCTAAAGAATCATTATTGGTGGAACAATATGAAGAAGGAAATTGCTGGTTTTGTGGCGAAATGCCTTACTTGTCAGCAAGTCAAAGCAGATCATATGAAGCCTCCAGGATTATTACGTCAGCTTGAGATTCCTGATTGGAAATGGGAACATATCACCATGGACTTCATTGCTGGATTACCTCCGACAAAGAGACATCATGATGGAATTTGGGTGATTGTCGATAGATTAACTAAAGTAGCTCACTTCATACCAATTCGGATGAAGTCAGGATTGGATGTATTGGCTAAGAAGTATGTGGATGACATCGTCAAGATTCATGGAGTACCTGTTTCCATTGTGTCAGATAGAGATCCGCGGTTCACTTCTCATTTTTGGAAGAGTTTGCAAGAGGCCATGGGTACTCAATTGAACTTCAGCACTGCTTATCACCCTCAAACAGATGGTCAGACGGAACGCACCAATCAGACTTTAGAAGATATGTTGAGGGCTTGTGTGCTAGACTATAGGACTGAGAGAAAAGATTGGGAAGATTGTCTACCTTTGTGCGAATTCGCCTACAACAATAGCTATCATTCTAGCATTGGCATGGCTCCATTTGAAGCTTTGTATGGAAGGAAGTGCAAATCACCAATTTGTTGGGAAGAAGTTGGAGTTCGAAGTTTCCACGGTCCATCCTTGGTGAGTGATACGGCAGAACAAATTCAGAAGATTGTCGATCGCTTAAGAGTTGCTCGTAGCAGGCAGAAAAGCTACGCGGACAATCGACGTAGAGATCTTGAGTTTCAAGTGGGAGATTTTGTATTTTTGAAGGTTTCACCTACCAGAGGTACCCTAAGGTTTGGCCAGAAGGGTAAGTTAGCTCGAAGATATATCGGTCCTTTTGAGATTGAGAAGCGTATTGGAGATGTTGCCTACAAGTTGATGTTGCCACCAGAATTGTCCAAAGTGCATTCCGTGTTTCATGTTTCAATGTTGCGGAAGTATGTTAAAGACCCAACTCATGTCTTGCACTATGATCAGTTGGAGGTCGAACCAGATGCAACTTATGAAGAACGACCAATTGCCATCATCGATACCAAAGAGCAGGTGTTGCGAACACGAACTATTCCATGGGTAAAAGTCCAATGGGAACATCATACGCCAGAAGAAGCAACTTGGGAGTTGCGAGATCAAGTCTTAAAGCAATACCCGGAGTTACTACCTGAGGCAAGAACCTCCTTTCTGATTATTTTACATTTGGGGACCAAATGTCCTTTAGGGGGTAGTGATGTGAGGCCTCGCTTATTTATTATATATATTATTATTATTATTTCTTTTTAGTGGTGTTTAGACTTGGATTAGTGGATTAGAGGTCCTTGGGATTATTTTGATCATTTCAAACCCAACCCACTTAAAATACTTAAAAGACCCACTTAAATAGGCCAAAATTTTTCTTCGTCGAAACCATGCCAAAAGTATACTCATTGGGAATCTTATTTTATTTCATGAACGATGGTGCTTACGGTGACTCAATCCGACCTTTGGTTCACAAGTTATGGCCAAAACAATTTTTAGCCCAACTATTAAATCAATGGCAATTTTGTAAATAACCCAAAATCTCTTTCCCTCAATTCCCTCGCTCCCAGCGCTCGTCTCTCTCTCTCCCAGCACTGTTTCTCTCTTCCAGCGCCTGTTTTCCTCTCTCACAGCACGAGACTTTCTCTCATTTCACTGTCGCAGGCGGTAATCTCTCCCTCTCTTTATTTCCTTTCCTTTTCTTTTCTCTTCCTCCTCCCTTAACTCCATCCAGCGACGACCCACTTCGCCATTTTTTTTCCCTTTCCTCTCTACTCTCGATCTCTGTCTCCTCTCACGAAATCGGCAGCCCTCTTCTTCCGGCGACCACGGCCACCACACTGTCATCCTTCCTTTTCCTCTTCATTTCTCTTTATTTTTTTCTATTTTCCCCTTTTCCCCATTTTTTCCTCCTCCCTGTTGCTGTCGCCGGAATCCGTGCGGAAGACCGTCGCCGGAGGTTTTTCTTCTACCGCCATCTTCCCCCTCAAGCCTCCATCTTATCAAGGAACCCATTCTCTAAAGTTTTCCCCCAAACCAAACAAGCCTTGGGTAAGGTTTTCCTCCCTCATTAGTAGGCCATTATAGTTGTGATTTAATATGGATTTAACATGTTCATTAGTTTTCTTCACTACATTGTAGGTTGGATTTGATTGGGTTTAGATTTATGCAATTTGGAGCTTGATTGGATTATTGGTGGGCTTTTCATTTTTTTTTTCTCATCAAAGGCAAGTAGCATGTTTATAACTTCATATATGTAATTGCCTTGATTGTGCTCTACATATCGATGAATTGTTTAGAAAGAAACCCATCTCTAACTAAGCTCATGTCATACTTAGATGTATAAGTGGAAACCCCTTTTAATGGCCCTAAATGTATTAATGATGAGCAACTGCATACCAGTGTCTATATTGATAAATTGTTTATGATGAAAGGAATGGAGGGTGAATAATGATGATTGTGTTAAACTAGAAATAAATGGGTACGATTGGTGGGGACCCACAGGAAGTGAAGGCATGATTGATCATGCTTAGATACTTGTATGCAAGTTGGTAAAAGGATAGGAATTGAAGAAAGCATGAGAATATAATTCTCCATTCGGAGAAGAATTCCCAGATCGCTGCTGAGTGCCCTTTTACAATAAAACTTAGTAATTAGGAATAAAATGAATATTCTAAACCCAGACCTTGGACACCACTTGAATTATATCTAACCCCGACAATAGACCATAAAGCATGCCCATGTGGATTAAGGGTGTGAGCTTTGCCTTTATCCACTTGTTGTAGCATAGTAAAGTATAGAGAATGAGATGCGTACCAATAGATGGATGTTTGGATCTGGATGGGGCCCAACTATTATAACACCCAACGCGTACAACCCCTACAGGTTTGGAATGTCCATCATATGGTAACTCAAGTCCTCTATAACTCGAAATGTACAACTTAACTTAGGTTTGGCTACCTTTATTATACGTTCTATTGATGGATAAAATGATATCGATCTTACATTGCTATTGTATTCTTGCCTTCCTTTTCATAGATGTTTATAAGATATTATTGCTCTTCCTTTCAATTATTTAAATGCATAAATGGTAATTGACCTAGGGTATACTTAGAGATGACCCGGGAATATGAAATGGAAATGAAAGCAATGTCTATGGCTTGGATAGCTATTCAATAACTGTGTATACATGAGAAATTATAACATGGATGGAGACATGAAGGCATAAGTAAATACTATAATTATTACAGATGAGATCTTATACAGGGATGATCTTGCTCACGCAAGGAGCCCAGCCAGACATAGACCTACCCTTATTGATCCATTTCTATTGGCACTTAGATCCATTCAGTTGATAGCTTAGCCTTGGGCAGGCCAACCCTTGGTAAAAGCATATTTTATAGGCCCCATGGTTGGCTGAGATCCGACGGGATTGTTTTTATATAGCTGGATGCGCGGTCCAGTGGATACTACGGTATCAAACTTATACCGAGGATTCGGAACTCTTTTCTAAAAGTCCTACGCGATGGATAATGCTGGTTTATCATACCATGTAATAGACGTTGGATGTGCCTCTTGTTTAGGTGTTGGATGATATAGATGTTACTTAACTCAATTGATTCTTATTTATCAATTCATGATCTTGTTGTCTTTGATATTGTTAACATTGACTTCATTAATTATATTGTTTCCTTTATTCTATCTTGAAATATATATGATGTTATTTACATGCCGCGTTTGCCAAGTCCTACGTGACTTGACCATATTTGCTTTGGGTGTGTAGACTGTGAGCCCGCTACCTTTACTTCGGAGGGAGAGGCGTCGGAGAAGGCCCTTGAGGTACCTCGACTAGACCAATTTACTTGGACAGCAGTTAGTGAAGAAATTTAGTCAAGCACTCGGAGATCATCGTCATTAATTGAGAGGTTGTTTATCTGGATGGTTTTCTTCTAGTTTTATTAGATGAGCTGTTTTAAGAAGTTTATAATAAATTGTAGTAATTTTGGGATTACTTGAATTTCGTAGATAAGACTTATACTTCCAGTACTTGTTGATTTGACCAATGTGACAGATACCATTTACTATAAGGGTCATAAATAATCAATTGCTTTTGCAGTTGTGCAAATGTTTCACTTATCCTTTTATAAAGATTGAATGTATAGAAAAGTTTTAAATTGATCCTCACTACATATTAAAGATCCTGTTTGTATCGCTCCCCAAGTTCGAATTTTCGCCTTATTCGGATAGCCCGAATTTGGGGGCGTTATACTAAAAGTTTAGATTTCTCTTGCCTGACCTCTTTGATTTTACCAAAACAATTCAACAGAAAAATAGAAAAGAAGTATAAAAAAAAAAATGAAAGGATGCATTTTAAATAGGAAATTCACAAATTCAACATCAAAACTTTTCAATTTGAAATGAGTCTTTTCAATTGGAAATCAGGTGCATCATTATAGACAGACCATAACATTGGAAAAAAATTTCTATCACCTGTGCTTCGATGTATTTTTCATAAAAGTAGAAGCCTCATTATCAATAGTTTACAAGTTATTACTACTTAAACAAATAGGTCGTACAAGAAAAATTCACTCACCATACTTTGAATTCCTCCAAAAATAGTTTATTATATTGCTTAGAAATCATAGAAACTACTTCCCTATGTTAGGGATTCAGTGCCAAACAAACAAACCGGTCTTGTTTGAAAACTAATGAAAATGATAAAAATTCTCTAGAAGAAGTTTTAGAAACACCCAATTCTGTTATGAACTTGGAGCAAACCTAAATAATATCTAAAAATATTTTGATGGATCATTTACTGGCTTGATCTTAGGTTAAGAAATGAAAAAATAAATTTGTAAATATTTAATGGGAAGCTTCATAACGGGCGGGAGAAGATTGTGAATTATTCTCAAAACCTCTTAATGAAAAAGAAAATCAAATAAAGGAGAAAAATCACCAATTTGAAATCTCAGTAAAAATAAATTTAATTACTTCTAAATCTTAGAGATAGAGACATTCACAAACTCTATCATGCTAATGAAAAAAATCCAGTAATGGTTTCAAAATATCAGTTGACCCTTGGAAAGACTCCAAAAGGCACGATTCAGAAAAAGTTCTTTGTAGAGCTAACTACAAAAACCATCCAAAAATTAAAGAATACATTATCCATCATGACTTACTAAATAAAGTTTTGTATCAAAAAAGATACCTGATCAATAACGCACAAAAGCCATAAAATCTATCAAAAAAATTTTCCAAAAAACTTGAAACAAAACAAGAATCAATATAAATTTATCCAAAAAAATAGAAAATGAAAATCCACCCATAATTCGTAGAAAAGACACTTTGTATAATAATCAAATATTTTTCAATCTATTGAGAGTTGAGAAAAAAGGGAAAAGATCCATCATTAGTCTCTATTGATTGAGAGAGAGAGAGAGAGAGAGGGGGGGGGGGGGGTGTGATCTAGACAGGAAGAAAGACACACCAATGCCAATTGCACGGTTGGTTGCTGACTTGGGGACTCCTTAAAAGAGTGAGAGAGATTTAGGATTTTTGGAGTTGGGAAGTAGGGACTTGATGATTGTTTTAGCTGTGGGCTTGGCCAAATGGGCTGTATAGTCCAATAGGCTTTTTCCAGTCTGGGTGGGGCTGAAGCCCCCACCACCCTTGGAACGGGTTAAATTGGCCGACGTGCATTGCCTTTTTCACCCATTTGAAACATGAATTTGATACAAGTTGACACCCAAGAAGCTGACCGATTTTCCGTCCGTAGTACTTGATAGAGGTAACAAACAAAAATACATATTGATTTTGTCCATGAAATAAGTGACATAATGTTAAGTTCCTAAAAGTGGCCATAACTATCCATCTAGATGTCGAACCATCGTAAATGGCCCATCGTTGGAAGGCTTGTTCAGAGTAGATGTCCGTGGAGCTCAAGATCGCACCAATCAGAGCTAAATAAGAAAATTATGAGCCCTAAATGTTTCATATATATTTTTAAGCAGGATTGCAATTGTATCTATACCATTGAAGTATAACTGCTACACATCCCTCTGTGGACTCTATATGAAGATTAGATAAGAATTCCAAAAGCTTCCTGTTCATCTTATCTCCAAGATGTTTTTTATCTGAGGAGATAAACTCAATCAACAAGCAACAAATTTTATTTCTGAATCTACCAAAAAGAGGTTAGATTCAATGAACCCCAGGAGCTAAAAAACTTTAAAAGGAGGCCATTATGGGAGGCTCTTCCTAATTCCCAACTAGATCTAGAAATCTCATATCTATCTTGGCTCTTCTCCACATTTCTTCTCTTGATTAATTTCTAATTTTATGTTAAAGTTATTTTGGAGTCTTGTTTCAGAAACTAGGATGTAAACGAGAGATTTATGATAGACCATTGTATAAGAAGAAAATATTAATGAAATTATTTTTGAGGTTTTTTGCAATGGTGTGCTAAGCTTCTAATTAGAACACACAGATGAAGCTAAGAGAATTTTTGTTTTAATTTATGTGATTGTTTCTCTTTCATTTTTTGTCTAATAAATGCTTTATTGAAATAATAAATCCATCTTCATGCCAAAGAAAAACCTCTTATTTATGTTCATAATGACTAAATTTTGATCATTTATACTTACTTTGATAGAATTTGCTTAGGTCTATAGTTATCTTTAATAGTTTGTGCTTAGTTTGATATGTGATACTTACGATGTTCATTCTTTTATGAAGTGAAGGAGGTCTTCCGTATTGATTTTGATTTTCTTAATTAAAAATTAGTTTTTGTAATAGTCAAATCATCCAGATAAAAAACATTGATTTATTTTTTATCTGAGTAATAATTGAGACAAAAAGGGTAAATTAATTACATAAATTGGATATTTGAATTACTTAGTTGATTCTGGTTATTTTGATCCGTTTCTTATCATTGTTATTACCTTTAGAATTTTATTTAGTTTTTGATTTGTATACCACAAATCTCTTTTATCATTCTTATTTTTTTAAAGAAAATTTTGACTTTTAATTAAAAAGTTCAAAAGTGCTTCATGTATAATCAACCTTAATTTGCCACTATCTCAACAAGACAATTGTACACTTACAATTTTAAATAGGTTGATTAAATTTTCACATCACATAATCGAATGCATACTGTTCATATTCATTTCATCCTGTGAGAGAGTGAGACCCGTCTTACATGCTTACTTATTAGCAAGGTAAGGGCACATTGAGCAGTCTACTTATGGATGATCGTCATTAAAGTTTCATGATCTTCTAATCATTGATTTCTTTGAATAATCCAACGGTGGACAAAGATTTGGTGAGAGTGAAATTCGGTCAAGTGCCAGATTATTGAAAATTAGAGTTTAAGGTGAGCCTGAGCCTAAGTTGGGCCTACTAAGCTGGACTACATATTTTATTGCTTATGTTGAACTTTTCTCCTCTTTCACATGAAAACAAGTCCGAATTAAATTGTTTAATTTCCACAATGAGTCAAATCTAAGTAAGTCAGGCCCACGTATTAATTTTAAACAGATGAAAAGCTACATATCCCACTGTTTGATTTGCTCCAGTCACATCTCACTCTTATAGAAGTTAGGACCACTATTATATTTAGCGTATGCAAAACAGGTAAGAGACACTTAATAACAAGTGAAGAATCAATGGATTTTGAGGCCTCCTGATCGCGTTGGAATAGGTATTTCTTACTAAAGTTTGGTATGGCTGCAAAAACAGTAGGACTTTCAAAACCTATTGGTGGACGCAAAAATGTTATAAAAATAAAAAACTGACGACCTTCACCAGCCCAAATCCTAAACAATTCAAACATGGGTTTTTCCACCACTTTGTGGAGAACCATGGAAGAATCTATGGAGATTTTTCTTTAATAGGAGTTCATCTCACAATTAGATTGTAAGCATGATTAATAATGGAATTAAGATATATATTTGATTAATAATGCATAAGATTCTACAAATTACATTATCAGCCACGTGTATAATTAATCTGATGAAAGTGGGACAAACTCGTATTGAAGTAAATTTTTTTATGATATTTCAGGAGGGAATGAGATTCAAAACGAACAAACTATCCTCTTGTAGCCACTTAGTAAAGTTCTAGGCATTTGTTATTGAAAAAACCGGTAACACACGAGACAGGTATCGGGATTTGAGTATGCACTCGTTCGAGGTATTTTGCCGTCTGCCATACGAGCAGCAAAATTCCACGACTGTGCCTGACGCTCCACTATTTAAGTGACATGCCCTTCTTTTCTGTACTCTCCCAACATGTGGCTGAACTCTTCTAAAAGGTCGCATTTTGGTAGTGTTCACACTATAGACCCAGCTTAGAAGTTAGATCCCACCTTTTCTTTATCTATAGAATTTGGAATCGTTCAGTGTTAAACCCAATCCTGAATTATCTTTGTACGTGTATCTCGAAGCTTCATCAATGGGAAATAGAGTGGCCAGATATGGTAATGAATGATCAATGCCTGAAGGACCGTTGGCCTCCCAGTGGTGCCAGTCAGCCATGGGCCACCTGTGTGGTTGGATTCGAGTCTATTATGCATTCATGATCCCTGTACCAATGTCTAAGTCTTAACCAAGACAGCTGTATGACGGGTGAGACATGTTTCTTGTGCCAACGGGATGAGGTTTCATGATGGGTGGCCACCTGGATATTTCAGTGACTAGCTGCTGGAGATGTTTCCGGTAAATAAATCATTTGTATTGTTTAATTTGCAATTGGAGAATATGGCTTAATTATACTGTTTCTTATTGGATTTGTGAGGAAGAATTTATAATAAATATAGGTCCATTTGGTCTTGGCTCTCAGTTTTTAGTTCTAGTAGTTTGAAGAGAGAAAAAAGGGAAAATTAAAACTAGGAGAGACAAGTGTGAAAGAAAATGAAAGATGTGCTGTGCCTTTCTCTGTCCACAGTTTCCTTCACGTCAGCCTTAGGGTGTATTTGGATATGATATAAAGTAAATTAGAGTAAAGTTTAATATTAGAATTTTAAATTTTCTCCCTTCCTTTTTAAAAAAAGTCAAAATAGTAATTACTAAATTACAAAAAGCATATACTTTTTATACAAACAGTAAAAAAGATTCCTTATTAACTAACTAAAAATAAAAAGTCATCATAACCCCATCATATATTATTCTTTCTTAGTTTTGGATTTACTCTACTCTATTTTACTCTACCTCACATCCAAACAAGCCCTTAGAAAGTCCACAAAGTGGTTGTTGTGGCAAAAGTAGTTGAGTTCAAGTCGTCTCAAGGGAAAAAAAGATGGGAAATATAATGTTGCAACCAACAAGTGGGTCCTGATCCTTCAAGGCTGGGACCCACAAGAAATTGACACATGACTTTTTAGGGTGGCTCACTTATCAACAATATAAAGTTCTTCGCACAAATGCCCTCTTGTATGTCCTTAGCCGAATTTGCCGAATTTTGCTGCAATAAAGTTAGTATCATCTTGAAGATAATTATTTTTTTAGTAAAAGTACCTGTAAGATGATTGGAGTAATTATTTTGACAATTTAAACTTGTTGCCAATCCACAGTAACTCAGTTGTGAGACAGCAACAAACATGAATCAATCCCTGCCTGTGTAAAGCTGATGATGAGGCACTTGGGTAGTTTCTATGCTAGGGGCGTGCAAGGGTTTCCCCGAGCTTGGATGTACAATTAGTTTAATACTTGTACTAGGATAGAAGGTCGATGCTAAGCTCAGGTCCAAAATGAAAATATATTAAATTTAATTTTTTAAAATATAATTAAGAAAAAATAAATATAAGAGAATAATATATTATATATAATTCTTAAATTTTATTTATGGATCAGATTTTAAAGAAGAAAAGTAATGAAATGATCAATAAATGATGCTATAGAGGAAAGAGAAGTACATTCCTAAACAGAAAGTAATTTGATATATTGAAAACTTTAACCTCTCCAAATGCACTTTTGATAATTCACCTTAAATTGAATTAAAAATCTAACCACTATGATTCAAAGACACACATGTAGCTATTTGATTGTTAGGTGTAAGATATTAATTATTGATAAGAAAGAATACTTTCTTTCAACTATTAATGATAAAAAATAAATTTTAAAAATAAACTTATGTTGAGAAAAATGATAAGAAAAGTTTTGTAAGTGGTTGATTGCAAAATTTATAAAAAAATAAAATGCAGATTTCACTTTCAAATATATATATATTTTTAAATCATAAGAATCATTCAGTTTTCAGATAATGCCCATCCTAAGCCCAAGCCTCAATAAAAAAACTTAAGCAATTTATTACAAAACTTATATAAATAAACTGGATTTTTCACTTTTAATTTTTTTTCTTTTGAATCATGAGGATTATTATGCAGGCTCCTTAAATTCTTAGATATCTTTTGCGTTTCTTTTATCGAGTTAGCACTTCTAATATATTGATTTGATGCATACCATGATTAACATTAAGAAAAAAATATTCAAAAAAAAATATTGGCTCATGTTACTAATATAATACAAAATAATAAAAAAAATTAGGAAACCATGCAGATTGCGCACCTGCCCCTTGTGTATAATGGTATCCAAGGTGGGTAGCACATCAGGCGTAGTTAATATCAAATCCAAGGTGGGTCGCACATCAGGCGTAGTTAATATCAAATCCAATCATTAATGGAATCAACAATTAATTCATAGATCTAATCTCAAATCTGATTACAATCCATGAGAAAGAGAGAGATTGCATACCTTAACGAGAGTTGAAGCCGAGACTACCTTGACAATAGTTATGGTATGATAACAGTAGGATCCGGTTATTTGTGAAAGTCATTTCCTACTTTGGTGAGGATTTGACCTCCAAATTCTTCTCACGTCGATGCAAGTCTTGAGAGGAGATAAAAAGGAATGAGGTTTAAATAGCAGGAATTGCGTATTGAGATAAGGATGCTTATTATCAGTGAGAGATATTATACCACCTTGAGAGGTTGTAAATGGATTTCCAAATTAGGAACCAAAAAGTAAATGAGTCTAGATCTGAAACCTGTTTCTGGAATAGTGACGTAAATGGTTCTGGATCTGGTTCCACCTTGGTTCCAGCATGTGGACCCAAGCCTGACATATTACCTCATTTTTTGAAAAATTTTCCTAAAAATTAGCTTTTCTCTAAAGTATTCACTACACAGGCCTAAACTTGGACCCAAACTTGCCCCATACACAGTTCTAATTCCAGTTATGGGTCCATTCACTCCGTAATGATTTCGGTTCCGAATCTAGGAAGCTGGTTCTGGATCCATCCCCACACTAATGGTTCTAGTTCAAATTCCGGGTCCACCATGGACCCAGAACGAAACCGACCTATTTACAAACCTATTTGGAAGGAGTTACATAGGATAAAAAATTGGTAAAAGATGAGAGATTCCAGAAGGAGAATGGATTTAAAAAGAGAAAAATAAGTGGCATTTAGATTTAAAGATCTTATGCTGATTTCAAAGGGATTGATATTCTGGTGTATTTAGAAGAATATCTGTGATCAGTGCACCATTTATTAGAAAGAAATAGTGAAGCATGGATGATAGTAAAATTGTAATTGTAAATGCGTAAAGCAAAAGAAAACTATTCTTAAAGTGAGTCTTAGTTTTCTCTTTTCTTTTTATACCTACTTTTATAAGGATTGCAAGGTAATCAATAATAATGACCCATATTTAAAATCCAAACCATTTATAAGTATGGTTCCATGGTCTTTTGTCTCCTGAAAAGAATTTTCGCTAATTAGATTTAATCTGATATTTATAATCAAGATTAAATGTTGAAAAACAAGAAATTTTCTCTATTTCTGATGGATATATTTCCGATCAATGTAAAAGTTTTTGAACTAGTAGAACATAAATAGGAAGTGATTTTAAATGAGTTAGATTTCAAGTATGTGGTTCAAGACTAAAATGAAGAAAATGATGTATAAAGAATTAATAAATTTATAAGTATAAACATATAAAGTGAAAGAAGGGTTGCTTTCTTCAACCCTCTTTCGCCGCACATATGATAAAATAAAAACAACTCTAAATCCTTTCACAGCCTCCAAGCCCCAACAATCCAAGGTCCTCACCTCTCTTTAATCAAACTATCATGGTTTTAAATCAAAGTATCTTACGTCGATGATGACTCAAGATTTGGGTAAATAATTTTTAATCTATCCCTAATCCCTTTTTTATTTCATTTTCTTTCTTCTGTCCTTCTTTTCCTTCCCTTTCTTCTTTCATTAGAGTTTTTTTCCTAAAACCAGCCATTATTTAGTTTCATTTTTTTAGAAACCTAAATAATATTTCTAATATTTAGTTTGATAAATTTTGAGGGGCTATCATATAAGATTTGCCATTAAAAGGAGGGGCCAAATGACAAATCTAAGAGGAAACTCCAAAATAGAGGGGAGGGCATCACTCCTGCTAGGCCCCTTAGTTCTGCCCTTTAATTAAAAGTGGATGGAAGTTGACAAGGCAAATTTTAAAAGTATTTTGGACAAAAAATTGATGTTATGAATTTTCAAAAAATGATGCAAGTGATGGTTTCCACTTTGTAATTTTTAAAAGACGGCCCCCAATCACCTCATAAGAGTTCTTTAATTTTTTTTTATATATAATTTTAACTAAGATATGTAATTGTGCATAGGAAAAAAAAATTCCACCTGCGCCTCCTTATGTCAGAACTCAATACCGGCTTTTATGGGGTCCACTACTACCCATAAGAGGTGTGCAATAAGGAGGTCGCGGCATGACATAGTAGATAATTTGTGTCAAAGGCTGTTTTGTTTTACCCACACGAAATCTGACTACGTTCCTTTTTCAATAAAGATGCAATGGAGATATAAGGAGTAAAAAAAAAAAAACATAAATATTTTGAAAGGTAAAAAATTGAAAATAAAAACTAGAACTTACTGACTTTTTAAACCGTCCCAATTGATTTGGAGGGTTAAAAGTTTGCACTATGAAGTCTGCATTTGGTATTGGTCTCCATTACATCCAAGTGGGGAGATGGTGCCAGATGCGAAGAGTTACAACAGGCAAGAAGTGTGGGAGGTCACCAAGGTGGTTTGGTGTCGGTCAGGGTAAACTCAAATCTGTCCAATCTTAAATATAGTGACTGTCTATTTGAGCTTAAGTTTTAACTCAGTTCAATCACCACTTTTGAAAAAACAAAGTGTGAAATAATCATAAATTGACCTTTCCCTTCACCCTTTCCAGTGAGAGGAATGCATCTATTATTATAGTTGCCTGTGAGAAGCACCACATATAAACACTGTACATAGAATATGCTTGAAGTATTGACCACCCATTACTAAGCTAGCAAGTTTGTGAAATTATCATAGGTAACATGATTTCTATTCATTTTACTAAAATTCATAATATTTATATAATATCCATATTGATAGCTTCAATGTCCCAAATCATCTTTTAAAACAACATAGAGTAGAAATCTAAAATCATCTTTTAAAACAACATAGAGTAGAAATCTATCATCTAATAATTATGCTTCAACCATGACTCCTCATAAACTGCTAACGGCATAAATATCTCTAGTCATCTCAGCTTGATGTCCCTGGGGATTCTTCCATGGAGGCACCCTGCACTTTCTCTGTTGTACGGAGGGTGGCGATGATTTCAGAATCCATACCAACCCCATATCCACATAAACGCCGATGGAGTATCAGTTCAACACCTTGATAGTGAAGAACAATATGTTTTCCTTGGGGAACAACAGTCCTCTGATAAATTTTATGTTTTAACACGCGGACGGTATCCATTTCTTCTACTTCCACTACGATCTCGCTTTTGGAGGATTCTGGTATCTGGGGGATTGATGGATTTTGGATTACCACAATCTCACTTGTCATTGTTTTTACTAAAACATTAATTCTCCTTTGCTCCGAATTAATTGCGAGAGTAATGCGTGCATTATCCATGCCCAGAAATGCCAATTCCATCGTGTCCTTTAGCTTGGTATTTTCGAAATACAGAGATTGCCGGCGTGCTGGGATACCCGACCTAAATTGCATCCACTCTTTTACTCGAGAAACATGATCCGTGGGATCAACCTGTAGCTTGTGCTCGCGCCCGTTTTCGGCTTCGACTACGACAATATTCAACCTCATTCTGTTGCAGCTGTGGGAAATCCTGCAACTAATGAGTAACAAGCATTACGTGCAAGTTAGTATAATGATGATGGTCCCATTGTGGTCGCAGATGGCTGGGCTGGGCCACACTGATGCTTAAGGGCAGACTCGAACCTCGCCCGAATCGTAAACTTCCCACCTGAGGGCAGTTCGAGTTTAAGTGGGGTCGACCCGGCTTGGGGTAGATAACCAAATCTTTGGGTTTTTTCCCCAGAAGATAAAACATTCATATATGGCTGTAGCATGTAGACACTGAATTGCACAGTATACATACATATATTTTTTATATAAATCTGGTACTGGATATGCTGTAACTTGGATGCCAAAAGTCCAGACCAAAATCCTCAGATTCCATGAGGCTTGAGCCGTTCACTTTTGGTGGGGTTTGGCATCCCTACTGATGCTTGTCCTAATAATTCAGCTCACTCAGTTGTAGGGCCAGATATAAGGGCCCAGATCAAGCTTATGGGCCTAATTGTCAGAAATGGATCCAGGCCATTCAAATAGATAAAGGCAAAAAGCAAATTGCAGTTAGAAATTTACAGCAAATTGTTTTAATAATAACAATTGCAGTTAATAATAATAATAATAATAATTGCAGTTAAATATGTTGAGTCAGACTGACCAACCAATCGGGCCATTCCAGTGGAAATGGTCTCATCGGCTATTCTACTTAGAAAAGGAAAATCCTTCGGCATACCTGCAGACCTAAAATCTCATCCCTATTGTTACACAAAACAGGAAGCACTAAGGTTGGCCCTAAAGTTGCTTGATCCAGTTGCAACAATAATCACACTTTTCACTTAAATTAACTCATTAACCCACATTTACCAAAATAAAAGAAACAACTTAACCCACAAAAGTTTTTCATAAACAGTCAGATCAGGTGCAACATAAAAATCTAAAAAATAAATCAGTAACAAGCTAAAGTGTTCAGCATTTAGTGGTCTGAGAGTTAAGAAATAAGTAACTTATATCACCTCAGTTAGGCAAAGAAGAGTGCTAGCGAGTGATTATTGCTTGCTCACTTCTGCCATGCAATGCAGCTTAAATATTTTTATAGAAATAGAATCATGCTACGAGAATGAGCAAGAGTTAGTTGTAGGCATTCCAAATGTATTCTGAAATGTAATTTGTTCTCTTGGTGCATTTCATGAGAATGGGATGCTATTAATTATCACAACAAAAACAACAAATAGTTGGTTGGGAGATGCTCTGCGCTTCCACTTGAATTAGTGCTTATCCTGCCAAATTGGATTGTCCATGTTATGATTCAGTCCTGGACTGATAGACCTAACAAAATCAATTGTTCCTAATGGTTTACCAAAATGTTAAGGCTAAGATGGGAGCCACACACATTCGAAATGAAATTCCATGTAGGATTCGGATCCAGTTCCGGGTCTCGACCAAGGAAAACAGATTTGTGTCGAGATCCATCCGGCCCATTTGAATACCAGTCCAAACTATTATTTATTTATTTATCTCAGTCCCTGTCCTAACTATTGAAGTTTACTGATAATGGTTAAAATAAGAAGGGTGGATGATTGTAGCCAATAAATCTCGCCTTTAATCATGGTCTGTCTTGTAGTTGACAATCATGTTGGCTGTCTATTGGGATTTGGGTTCTCAATTTGAGATCTGGTCCATTAGGCCGGAGATGAATGGTACGGATCTGAGGTAGGGTCTATCATGTCTAGTGCCTAAATTAAGCAAATGGACTATTGATATGATTTAGAGGGGTTCTAATTAATTTTCAAAGGGGATGCTACCAGGTTTTGGGTTATTGAAGGCTTAATTTAGTGATAAAAGATGAGAATATATAAGGGGTTGCTCAGTAGGTTGGTTACCTGGCCTCACCTCACCGGGATGATCAGTGATTGTCCTCAATCTCCCCCAACTTCTCGTCTGTATCAGCGAGAAGATGTGTGAATCTCTTGGGGTCCCAAGTCCTCAACTGATATACCCCAAAAAATAAAATAAATAAAATAAAATATTGGCATTTACCTGATGGCCTTGTATTTAAAGGTTGGACTTAAGCTGGTTTGAGTTTGTACCTTGACTGGCCCACTAAGATTCGGCCAACAGTATCCCTTATGAGACACTTGGACTAGGTTTCAATAGAAGGTGGGGGGCTAGGTAGGGGTTAGGGATCCCAATTGGGCGGGTCAGGTTCTAATTGGTATTTTTACTGTTCCATGCCTGCCTTGACCCATGATGGTTTTAACGGGTGTCATACCAAATTCGCCCCATAACAGCCATCGGTTGGATCGGATTTCAAAAAGTATGAAAAAAATTAATGCCATGACTGAGATTTGAATAAAAAGAGTCCCACCTCATTACCTCTTGCACTATTAAGCTCTAATATGACAAGAAATGCACCAAGAATTATATGAAGTAAAAACATACAGGTTGAATTAATGGATTTAAAACCCAAACCTGCCTCGAGCCAGACTCTAGTGAATACAAGAAAAACCATACCTGACCCATTGCCATCCCTAGTAGGGGTGCATGCACCCACTGGATCGAGATCCACCAACAGACCTATTTTAAGATCCATATCCAAAATACAATGGAGAGTGCATTAGTTTATTTGCATAAAATATCTTTAATTTTTATCTAAATATATAAAGATTATAAAATAATATCTTATTAAAGTTAAATTAAACTCCCAAATATGAATATTGGAACATAGAAGGATATGATTCTGGAAAGAATGTCTCTTGATCCGGCATGGATGGGGATTTTTTATTTTAAATCAAATTCTGCATCCCCAAAATAGGTTCGATTATTATATATTAAGATAAGAGAATCCAATTGCTCAAATCAGACACTTGATTGATTTTTGACCTCTTCAACTTCAAAGAATCCAATTACTCAAATCACACATTGGATTGGCTCCATCATTCCTAACAATTTAATGTATCGATGACCATGACTAATTTAATGTAATGGCCGTACTAATGTCGCCTTCTACCATTCATGCAATGCAAGATAGCCTTTCCAATAGAAAACAAACAACTAATTTAATGTAATGGCCGTATTAATGTTACCTTCTTCCACTGTTCATGCAATCCAAGAAAACTATTTCAGCAGAAAACATGTGATTAATTTAATGTAATGGTCGTTCATCACCATGTTGACTATACTAATGAGTAACATACATTTCTCTCAATTACCAATGAAACATTTTCATATGTTTGAGTACCATATTTTAACCTCTTCAAAATCCTCCACCATTCATGCAATCCAAGAAAACCTTCCCATTAGTCAACATGTAACTAATTTAATGGAATGGTTTCATCACCATATTGACTATACTAATGAGAAACGTTTCCAAAATGATAGCCATTTCATCATCATATGTTTCATTTAAATGAGAATATTACCTTTAAGTGATTCCATCTAGGTGGAGGAAGTGAATTTTAAAACTATCTCCTATGGCAAATGTAATCATCAATTGATGTTCACAGTTTGCTTATTTTCCTTTTTCTTCTGTACTTTATACCATCAATTCAATTATCTATTGTCCAAAATACAATGTTTGCATGTTTAGAATGTTGATAAAATTGTGCGGGTCAATTTCTCTTTTGGAAGGAAATATCTGGATTAATAGCATGGTAATCATGGGTATTTCTTCTTTCTCATGGCATGTTCCTTTTTTTTCACTTTTTTTTATATATTTTTTAGAAGGAAGTGTTAGAATGCTAACTATAAAAAATGTGAACTATGGCTCATAACAACAAGAGAAACTACAGACATCCATGAGCTTCTATCCAAAAAATCATCAAGCTGCTCACCAGTGCTCTTGGTTGCCAATTTCAATATCCCAAAAATGCAACCCTTCAAGTTCTCCAATCTCTTGATTTTTCATTTATTTATTCCCCTCTCTTGTAATTGCAGTAGAAAAAATAAAGTAGATAAGGATTTTGACCACCCATGGTTGTTATGAGTTTGTTTGAATGTGAGTCATTATGTATTTTTCTTTCAATGATGAACAGCATGGTTCTTTTCAAATATTAAGCCTATATTTGAGATGAGTTATAAGCCAAAAAATGCCTAACATAGGCTTAGGTAAATCCATATGGACTAAACTATTGCAAGTTCCAAAATATTAAACCACCAAATTAATTAAATGGATTTAGATACGCGGTTTACCTAAAGAAGCCCATTCCAATAGATTAGGCAGGTTATGTGGCAACACGGGGTAAATGTTGGTCAGATTTTTTTTGAACTACGACTAGCTCATAGGTATTGCAGGTTAGGTCAAGTTAGTAGATCAGGTCAAATTTTGTCATCGCTAATTAACAAGGCATTATTAATTATTAAAATATAAATCATTCAAAATGAATAAATTCATGTCTATATGGGCTCTATTAAAATGGATAGCGTACGAGTCAGTTCCATACTAGCCCCATGCTTATTGGTAAAGTCTTATACTTGAGTC
Organism: Sextonia rubra; assembly: GCA_037013555.1. Lineage (NCBI taxonomy): Eukaryota > Viridiplantae > Streptophyta > Magnoliopsida > Laurales > Lauraceae > Sextonia > Sextonia rubra. Next base: position 49,042,271 of record JASUAD010000013.1, on the reverse strand, counting down.
AAACACGAGTTGAATTTAGGTCAGGACCCATACCATATATATAATTAGACTCTTTATTGATCATAAGAAGCTAACCGACTGCATTGAGGAATTGTATGTTTTTTCCATATAACATAATGTACATAATTATATATGGTTATAGAATCAAAAGTTCAAGTTATTAAATACATAATTCATGGATCTGAATCAGATCCAGATTTTATTCTTTGTCCAAAAATGGATATTAGATATATATCAAGCTCTTTCAAATCTTTGTTACATTAGTTGAACATTTATTTTCATAGAGCCCTTACGAACATGAATTTATTCATTTTTGAAGAAGAAAGTTGATTGTTACTTTGTTTTCTTTTTTTTTTTCTTTATAAATGTCCTATATTTTGCTATAATTAAAATTATTGTTTCCTATCATCTTGTAAAAGTGGAGAACACCTCTTATATGCATAAGGAATGTACATTAGAAAAAAAGACTTGAAATTGACTTCCAATTGTAGCAATTGATATAACCATTCCAGAGCGACTCTTCCTATTCATGCCTTATCATAGGGCTTTAGTTTTTTTTTTTTTTTCCCATCTCAAGTAGGTTGCTTTTTTCCCACTTGAATGCCCTTTTTCTAACTTCTTTTTTTAAATTGTAGTTTATCATCTGTTCTTATTTTCCTTATTAAGGTTTCATTTTTATCTCACAAAATTCTCTTTTACAAACTCTCAAGAAATAATCACTTCGACTTTTGGCTCTAACTCTTAAGCTAAAGTTACTCAGTTTTTTGTTGGATTTCAATTATGTAGTGTTTTGTTTTCAATTTTTCTGCAACCGAAGTTTATTATATTTTTTTTATTGTTTTATTATTTTGGTTCTCATGGTGTTCATCTATTTTTTTTTCTAATTACATTGGTTTTCTTTTTGTTGATTCTATGTGCAAATGGTGTTTGATAAAATGCCACAGTGAATGAAAATTTGATTTTTTTTGGGGGGTTTGATAATTAATTGTTATCGTAAGCTCATTTTGTGGCCCAATCATATTCTATTTCTCAGCATTATATTAAACATAGGATCACGAAAAAATGCAAATAACTTGAATGATAACTTGAAATCTTTTTCTTTAAATAAACTGTCTTGGTAGTAGGTATTAATATCCTATATGAAATTTAATTAAATTTTTTAAAAAAATTCTATGTTATATTTTGTTAAAGAATATGATGAGTGCAGTCAAGAAAATCCTCAGAAAATTAAGTCCATGTTATATCAAATTTAAAAAATATTTTTTTGAAAATTACCAACTTTATTAGCAACGTGAACCCATTAACTAAAGGGCAAACCTAACATGAACATGATGCATGATGCACTAATCTCCCATTACTATAAACTATATATATGTAGGAATTAAAAACATTTCTTTTCAGTTGCTGAAGTTCTATTATAGGAGAAAACACTCACTAATACCCATTGCTTGAGATGGTGTAATCATTAGACATAATTTAAATCTTCAAAAAAAGACCTTCTGATGCGTCAAACCAAAAACCATCAACATCCATTAGTTATAAAATCATAAAAACCCTAGCCATGTCCATTTTAATTATTTGTTTCTAAAACTTTTACAACCATAGTTAAAAAAGAAAAAAGTTTTAAGTCCATGTACTGGATAGTGCCAAAACCATCAAATACTGCCCAAAACATGGTCCATCTTATCCCCCATTCCGATGATGTTGAAAGAAGACACAAATGTGTTCTAAATTCAAGCTCTTACCCATGCTAAGCCCGGGCACTACTTGCTAGTTATTATATATAAAGCTAATTGAGTTCAATTGTCAATTCCATGCCAATATCAAATTTGATCTTGACTTTTTTGACCTCCTACTACTATCAGCCCTACTAATGCCCCCACTAAGGCCCCATTAATAAGAATAATTTTGTGGCCCTATTAATGCTTCACTAATGACCCATCAATAAGAATACTTTCATTTCCACTACTACCTCTTCATTGCCTCTTCATTCCAATTCAAACATGAATGGTCATATACCTCTTCATCTCCTTCTACTCTTCCTATTTGGTTCTCTAAATTGCAAAATCATTTCTGTAATGATTAAAAATTATGAATAATATGTAGGACTTATCATAGCTCTCTCTATCGATCTGAAATCCAACTCCAACATGTGCAACCACTGTCCTATCTATTTTATCTTTGAAGTGCTACTCACAACAATGACTCAAATTATGAGGTTCTTTCAAGCGGTCACTCAGATCATATTTCTTCTTTTTTTTTTCTTAACTTCATTTTGCATTAAGAGGTCATTATATTTTATTTTCTTTTGATTTGGCTTTTTTTTATTCTCAAGTATGTGGTTTGTTTTTCACTTTTGTGCCATTCTTTTTGCTCCGTTTGGCAATTGTATAGTTTATAATCTTGTCTTATTCTCCTAATTAAATTAGTAAACGGATTTTCACTATCACTGGTCATAACCTAAGAAAGAACTTTTAATGTTGTTTTCCTCAAAAACATTTTATCTTCTTTTTGACCCATTTCACTTCTTCTGTTTGCATTGAAGATCTTATGTACTTTTTTTAGTTTTATACTTAAATAAAAAAACCTTTTATTTAATTTTTGTATTATTTTGTACTTTTTATGAAGAATTATCAATTCACAATATAAGGAATAACTAGTGGAGATTATTGAGAAGTCTTCGATTTTAGCATTTTAATTACTGGCTCATTACTTTTGTTTACATTAGATATTAGATTAGCCAATTTTTATTATTTGTATTTAAATTACTACATTTTTGGACTAATTTTAATTTTAAACTTAAACACAAAATCTTTTATTTAATTTTTGTATTATTTTTTTGTCTTTTTATGAAGAATTATCGATTTACAATATAGGAAATAAGTAGTAGTGATTATTGAGAAATCTCCTATTTTAGTATTTCAAATACTAGCCCACTATTTTTGTCTACATTAAATATTAAACTAGCCAAATTTTATTGTTTGTATTTAAATTATTATATGATTTTGTATGACTTCTATTAATCCGTGCAAAGCACGGGGTTATTTTGCTAGTATCCACTTTATTTGAAGTTTTAGGCTTTGGACACCATTAATAATCAGATACCCATTTACGAATTACAATCCTAGGAACAGGAATCTAAACTCAACAGATTGAAAGGTCTCCTCAATGAAAAGGGAGATAATAATAATAATAATAATAATTCAGTTCAGCCTCAATAGATTATCCTGGCATAGCCCGTGATTTAACCGTCTTAAAATTTAATTTAATGACATTTTAACAATATATTTCCTCGAGATTCAATCCAGCAGTAAACTAAAGTAAGAATTTAGTCAGTGTAATTGGGCCTAGATCCTGATCAAGGGATGAAGAGACACCATCACTGCAACCTGCATTGATCAAGAGGTGGGCCCAAGTGCACTGCACTTGCTGCTGTTCACCGGAAACCATTTTACCTTGGGCCCGCTACAGAGGCGCTGTTACGACCTACGACTCTTGTGCTATCTTTCTGAGAACTCATTTATCTTCCCGTTACCAAACAGAAGAAAGTTGGGTGTTTGGGTTACAGAACAAAAGAAAGGAGGAAGTACGATGGAAGACGAAAAAGGAGATGTTGCAGCTTCTCCTCCAATAACTGTCAACGTGAAATTCAGCGGCCGAACGATTCCACTATCCCTATCAGTCTCTCCCACTTGGACCGAATCCTGATCAAAGCTTCAATGGCCCCGGACCTGAAGACTAGCCCACCACACCCACATAACCTCAACAGGTGGTTCAACAACACCAACCAACCTTTATCAAACTCAAGGTTCTCTATGTGGGTCCCTTTCTCCTCCATCACCCTCTGGCGTCTGGTGAGATCGACACTATCAGAAACATGATCGAGCGGCAGAAATCCATTGTGGCCCACCTCTCCCCCCAACAGTCGATGAAGTTGTTGGAGGCTGCATCTTCTTCGGGGGCGTCAACATGCTCACGTTGCTTCTTGAAGCGGGGATGAGGCTTGATGGCTCTCCTAGGCCGCAACCGGCTCAGCCCACTAACCAGGAATTGGAATTGAAACATGGTAATGCCTAGAATTTGGATATCCCAACCATCTCGACATTCATAGACCTTTTAAGAAATAGATTCCATGGAAGCATTCCTGAAGATATTGGAAACCTCAAATCTCTTCAACATGTCTCACATTAATGAGTTCACTGGTTCAACAATCAATTCCATCATCATTTGGAAATCTAAAGCAGCTTGAATCATTATATTTATCAATGAACCAGCTCTCGGGAGATATCCCTACAGAGCTGGCATCTCTTTCAATTCTCTGCTTCTTAAGGCTCTCGCAGAACCACCCAATGGTAACAATACCACAAGCCCAGCAATTCCTCACATTTACGAGTCCTAATTCTATAGCCATTCCCAATTAAGATTTGCATATCAGATAGCTAGATTACATGTTTTGAGCTCTTCATTATCTAGTTCAGCTAGATTACATGTTTTGAGCCCTTCATTATCTAGTTCCCCCCGGCTTGCATCACTTTATGGCTCTACATTAGTGATCCAATGCTGACCTAACATATTTTGGAGTGAAATTTTGCAGGAGACCATTTATTTGATTGATTTTGTAATATAGGTGGTCAGTCTCCGCGGGCAGAGTCTTGAGTCTAAGAAGGTACCGACCCACTTAAATCTGAAGCCATTGATTGAGGTCTGTTACCCCAACACCAGCTTATATTACAAACAAATACCCGGATTTAAATTAGAGACCCTTCTTGGAACCAAATATGAATAAAGATACGCACATAGAACATAAGGTCTCAAAATGTCAGCAATTTCAAACGAGCCTATTTGTGGCGCAGTGAAGTGTGGTAAGGTAAAGCTTCAAATCAAAATAAAATAAAATATGATAAGATCTAATTATAATATGATGACTTTTATTTTTATTTTTTTGTTGCCTCAAAAGGAATCTTTTCTATTTTTTGTGAAAAAATTTAGATAATATTTTGTTATTTAGTGGCTGAGAATGTTGTTTTTTGACTTTTTAAATAACAGAATGAAAAGTTTTAAGTTTTTCTAACTTTAATATGACCCACACATCTTTTCTTCTCTCTCAAATAAAGGCTCCAATTCACTCTACTTTACTCTAGTGATGTGCTAAACACGCATGAATTGTTAATGAACAAGTATGTTCCAGTACTAACTAGTAGAAAAGGCATACACTAAATTTGTAGGCTTATCATGGATTAGCCATCTACTAAAAATTGGCTTCATTTAACATTTCTACTTTCCATCTAAGATGGTCATTGCTGCTCCCTAAATTGATAAGTATTTTCAACGTCAATTGCAAAAGCCCAGATTTGAAGGTAAAAAAATGTTAAATAACACCCTTTTAGTTCACAGCCAATCCAAAATCTAGTAAAAGTATGTTGTGGTTCTTGTGACCACACGAATTATTGCATATTTCATTACATGATAAGTTAAAAGGTTAGTGATACTAAAGGATCATTTAAATCTAGATTTTTCTATTGCAGTTCAAATAGTATGTAGCAAAATAAATAAATGAACTAGCAAATAAATCAATCAACCATACAAGAAACAAGAAACATATAATTTTTCTTAGAAAAGCCAAATCAGAAAAAAAACCACAAGTTCAAATTGGACCAACAATTAAGCACTATGAATCGCACAATTATGAAAGATATACTTATAACCCTTATTCGGTTCTCATGCAATCTAAGGACTGTAATTCTCTATGCACAGCTTCTTACCGTAATGACTCCTTACCGTTTACTACACAGATTTAAGACACACCTTTTCCTCAATCTTCTACGAAAAAAGATGTTCTTTTACAAAAGATATAAAAGCAACAACTTTCTAAAATAAAAATTCAGTACAATCTCTCCAATAGAAGCCATAGAGAAGAATGTGATCTCCAATGTATAGTCTCCACTCTGAATAATGATATATTTCCTTTAGAGTTGAGAGAAACATTATTTATATAACCTACAATTCATGCCTTAAGGTCTTAGTCTTTGTAGAATAGGAACTAGAATAGGAACTAGCAGCTCTATCACAAATAGAAAACAATTCTAAATCAAGAAAGTGAATTTTTGTTAGTCATGCACTCAAGTGCATGTGAGCCTCCACTCGTACATGTGTAAATAACTTGCAATTATTTGCATTCATCGGAATTTCTGTTAGTCCGACTTAAGCGTATAAACATTCATCTTGAGCATGTTAGCTTCTATCTGCCTCCACTCTAACGTCTGCTCTATTTTTCTGATTTCTTCACTTTAGCTATTTTGGCGACACAAACTATAATCCATTAGATAAGAAATATAAAATGCAACTTAATGAACCCAAAGTTTTATCCAACCCATGAATTAGTTGATACAAAAATCATTATAGTCTCTTCATTTGGCAATTCATTGACAAAACTTTTTAAACATACAACCTATCCAAAAATAAAAACACCCAATCGCCATTCCTCATTAGCCATCTACATCACCATTATTTTCTTCTCAAGATAGGATCTAAAAGGAGGAGAAATACCTGTTGAAATCAGGGTTTCTCTCACTGGAAAATATGTGGTTTGGTAAGTTGGGGAGGAAGAGAGTATTTATAAAAGGAGAGGTTGGGAAACATGGGAAAGGAGAATGAGATAGGGGATGGAGCATGTGTTTTATGTGTTACAGAGAAAGAAGGAGGATGAAAGAAGAAGAAAGAAAGAAAAAAAAAAGAGCAAGGGAGGAAAGAAGTTGAGGAGGGAGAGGAAAAACGACTGAAAAGATTCCCACTCTTGTACGTGAGTGAGTAGAGATATCCCTGCCCAACTCAGATTCAAAAAAATTAAACAAAAAAAGGCTCCTAAGACCACTATGGTGGAATTATGTCTTTGAAATTCTTTTTTATATAGAGTGACTGTAAGAGGATGTTTTTATAAAATCCTCAAAATTCTTATTTTATATAGAATGAGCCAACCTTATGTTGGGCTTTTCTTTACCATGCAATTTATCTCATTTATAGCTTTCATAATTGAAAAGGATTGGGTACAGGTTAAATTGGCTGACCCACATTGAATGGGTGTAGGTTCCACACTTCCACACCCTTTTAAAAATGCATCCTCAACTGACAGCCTCTTATCAAACGAATCCAAGGTACACAACTCGTCTGCCAGAATGCTAAGAACAAAAATACAAGAGTGTTTTTTCCATTTTTTAATAGTCCAGCTGAGGAGTTGGGTCTCGTACATGTGAGATAATAACAGAGACTAGTGGATGGCCAGGTAGGTAGGGCTACAATTCAGCACCACTACATTGTAGTATGATACAACACTCCATCTTTATCACATGGTGGGCTTACTTTTTCAAAACCCAATCCATTCATCAGCATTATGAAACATAATATTCATTGTATCTAAATTTTTAAAAAACTTTCATCAGCCAACCATTTAAATTGGTCACATACGAGTGTCTCCCTCCATTTTTATCCCAATAAGAAAGCAACAAGGTAAGTTGGTCAAGTGTTTAAAATGGAGTCTAATCTAATGATTTCCATGTTAAGTATTTAAATAATAAGTTATAGGTTTATCATTATACAAGTTCTAAGGGCGGATGGATGGTTCAGATTTTGAAAAGGTGGGCCCCCTCTACAAAAAAAATGCAGTGCTACATCGTGTTGCTTTGTCGCCCAGCCAAGCCCTGGCCGGGATTATGGTAATAGGAACTTCATAATAGGATAAGATAACGTTCTCAATATAGGAAAGTTCTTGTGCTTTCATCGCTGGAAATTACTTGTTGAAACGCTAAAATATAGCTGATAATAAGGTTTTATTTTTTCTATTTTTGAAATAGCTACGAAGGAAATTTCTTCCTTCAATGACTTCCCCGTGTCCTTAGTCAATGGCTAAAGAGGAAGTTACTGAGGAAGGATACATATATATATATATATATATATATATATAACTGCTTCTTTAATATCCGCGACCAACCTGACAAAATTTAGGAGGTTCCATAATTTGGATGGGTGAAGGGAAATTGGAAAACCAGTGCGTGTAGGAACGAATGACTTGAGATCAAATGTGCTGTCCCAGTCCCACTGAACGTCAACGGTCACGATCTTCAACTTGTGGCCCCCTTGGTTGTTGGGCAAAATAACGGGGCCGAGTTCCGTAGTTGACCCTTCACAAAACGCGTCTTTGAGTCTGACAACCTTTACCCCCAAGTCCAACGAATGATTCACTCGATGCAGAGTCAGGTGAACGGTGACTCTTCTTCCACGCTTTGTTTTGTTCAACTCGCTCTCTCATTTATTTTCTTCAGGAGGAAACGTTCTTTGCTCACAGTTTCCTCTCCTCCAATCCAATGACATTCCCACCCTCTTCTCTGCTTCTCTCCCTCCTCCTCTGCTTCTTCTTCTTCTTCTTCTGCTGCTGCTCATACCCGGCTTCTGCACAGTGCCTGGCCGACCAGAAATCCTCTTTGCTCACCCTTTTAGGCTCTGCCCACCCGCCTTCTTGGACACCCAACACCGACTGCTGTTCTTGGCGGGGCGTCACCTGTGATGGATCTGGACATGTGACTGGCCTAGACCTCACCAACTGTTCTATCAGCACTAGTGCCCCAATCAACTCCACCTCCTTGCTCTCTTTGTCAAGTCTCAGAAATCTCAATCTCTCTTACAATCGCTTCAACTCTTCCATCCCAGTTTCTATCGGTGCTCTCTCGAACCTGACCCGCCTCAATCTCTCCAGTTCTGGCTTCACAGGCTATGTCCCTGTCGAGATTTCTCGCATCAAGGGTCTGGAGTCGCTGGATCTCACCTCTCCTGGCCTCACAAGTTTCTCCTGTCTTCGTTTTCAGGGTCCGGATTTTGGGTATTTGGTGGGGAACCTTTCTGGGCTGAGGGAGCTCTGTTTGGACGGTGTGAACATCTCTTCCTCTGCGCCAGAATCGTTGGCGGGTTTGGCCAATCTCAAGTCCCTCCGTCTCAGATCGTGCAATTTGATTGGAGCATTTCCTGTGAAAGTCTTTCAGCTGCGGAATTTAGAGACTCTAGACCTGTCGAGCAATCCGCTCCTCACAGGCAATTTGCCGCCTGAATTTCCTTCCGGTAGCAGGCTGCGGATCTTGTCATTGTCCTACACAAATTCAAGCGGGGAGTTGCCATATTCTTTTGGAAATCTCAGGCACCTGCAGAGATTGGAGCTCCAAGGTTGCAACTTCTCAGGGGCGATACCCTGGTCTTTGGGTGGCTTTTCCCAACTCCTTCATTTGGACATGTCTTCCAACAGCTTCAGCGGTGAGATTCGGTTTCTCGGGTATCTTACCCAACTTAAACGCTTAGACCTTTCCTCGAACAGGTTTAGTGGTAGGATTCCGTCCCTGGATTCCTTGAAGAATGTGGCAGTCATAGTCCTCTCAAATAACAATTTCTCAGGTGGAATAGATTCATCTTTTGGAGAAGAGGGCCTTTTGAATCTTACAAAGTTGGATTTGCAAAACAATTCACTCAGTGGAAACATCCCCTCGGCATTGCTTAGGCTCCCATCACTGCACTACTTGGATCTTAGCAAAAACCATTTTAACTCACTCCTTGATGAGTTTGGTAACACTTCTTCACCATTGAATTCACTCGATTTTAGTAAAAACAAGCTGCAAGGACAGTTTCCAAAATCAGTCTTTCAGCTCCTACGGCTAAAAGTGCTCATGCTTTCTTCCAACAACTTCAGTGGCACCGTAGATTTATCCAATTTCCAGCGTTTGAAGAACCTCTCAAGTCTTGATCTCTCAAATAACAACTTGTCAATTAATTCTAGAGGTACCAACACCTCCTTTCCTCAAATTAGTAACCTGAAACTGTCTTCTTGCAACCTGACGAAATTTCCTGACTTTCTTAGAAACCAATCGAAATTGTCAACTCTAGACCTTTCCAACAACAAAATTGATGGTGAAATACACAGCTGGATATGGAGGATCGGAAAAGGGTCTTTGAACTATCTAAACCTTTCTCACAACATGTTACATAGCCTCAAACTATCCAGTGTTAATCTTTCCTCGAGTAATTTGACTGTTCTCGACCTTCATTCCAACAGGCTTCAAGGGTCAATGCCAATTCCACCACGCTCCATTGTCATTCTAGATTACTCGCGCAACAACTTCACATCTGTCATTCCAGCTAACATCTCTCTTGAGAACACTATTTTCTTCTCGCTCTCCGAAAATAATTTCAGTGGAGAAATTCCGTCATCCATTTGTAATGCGAACCATTTGATAGTTTTTGATCTGTCAAACAATACATTCAACGGTTCGATTCCTAATTGCTTGGTTCAATTGGATAAACTTATGGTATTGAATCTTGGGAAGAACAATTTCCATGGTGTCATTCCTCAGAGTTTCGGACCTGGATGTAGCCTAAAGTCATTCAACCTTAATGGAAATCTTTTAGAGGGCTCATTGCCGCAATCATTGGCTAATTGTACGCAGCTAGAAGTTTTAAACATAGGGAACAATAAGATAAATGATTCCTTCCCATCTTGGTTGGGATCTTTACAAAAATTGCGGGTTCTCATACTTCGATCCAACAAGTTCTTCGGTCCCATTCAACAACCAGAAGACCGGAATGCTTACTCACAGCTGCAAATCATTGATATCTCTTTTAATGGTTTTACAGAAAATTTGCCCTCAGAGGTCTTTCAAAAATTGAAGGCAATGATGGGTGATGAGTTTGAAAGCCAGAGTCTCAGATTTGGATTCTTGGATCTAAATCCGCGATACTATCAGGAGAGTGTAATAGTTACACTCAAAGGGTTCGAATACAAGTTTTTGAACATGCTCAGCTTCTTGACATCTTTAGACCTCTCACACAATAAATTCCAGGGAAGCATTCCTCAAGATATTGGAAACCTCAAATCTCTTCACGTGCTCAACATGTCTGAAAACGAGTTCACTGGTTCAATACCATCGTCGTTTGGAAACCTAACACAACTTGAATCATTAGATTTATCAATGAACCGACTCTCAGGAGGGATACCTGTAGAGCTAACATCTCTAACATTCCTCTCGGCCTTAAACCTCTCAGAGAACCACTTAGAGGGGACAATCCCACAGGCCCGGCAGTTCCTTACCTTCTCGGACAATTCTTTTCAAGGTAATCCCGGATTATGTGGCCCCCCATTATCAAAAAACTGCAGCTCACCACCATCATCATCCGAGTCTACAAATTCAGGTTTGCAAAAACCTCGAAATGACTTCAATTGGCAATCCATATGGTTAGGATTGGGATTTGGCACGGGGAATGGAATGGTTTTTGGCCCACTCGTATTTTGGAGGAAAGGGAGAAGTTGGTACAACAAGCATGTGGATAAAATGTTGTTCATGGTTACGCCGACATGTGCGTGGTTTTTGATTGACTATCTTCTCGGAAAGCTTGAGGAGGAAGAAACATCGGAGCAAGAACTCATGGAGTTCACATCAGACATGGAGAGGGAGGAGGAAGGAGAACCATTCCAACTGCGTTTTTGTGTGTTTTGTACCAAAATAGACATGGGTTGGAAGAGGCCCATACATAGCGAATGCTCTTGCCATGATGCTTTACCTTTCTTTTCTTCTCCAGGGGGCCAAAATACAGAATAAATTGTAATTAGAGATGGGAACATGTAATTTTGTCCTACATTTTGTACATGATTTTAAACAATAAGCAGTTACCTTTCATCTATGTTCTTTTATTTGCTTCTATAGACCAGCTGGTTTTTTGTATGATTGTCCAGATTTTTGTGAGATGGGATGCTTCCAAATTGATTCTAGTGGAAGGCTTGATTGAGGTCCGTACCAAGAGGCACGAAACAGCAAGTCTTATGTTGGTTCTGTTTGATTGCAAATTTCATTATGCATTTTGGGGTTGTGGGGTGACTATGGACCGTCTATTCATGTAGGGCCTACCCATGGATTGTCCATTTCTATGATGGGTTACTAACTAGATGGTTAGGATTATTTACCTATCGCAGTAGGTTTTTCAATTGGCCAACCATGGTGGGTGATTACCACATGATTGGTCTGGCTTCTGCTGACTCTGATGTAATGTGATGCGGAGGAAGAGTCTTAAAGGAAAAGAGCTCTCTCAAAACGAATCTCATATACCAAGCATAGGGCTAATGAGAAAGTACGGCGTATATCAGTTAGTCCATCTACTGGTCCACCTAAGTTGCGCCCACTTGACTGTGCCATCAAAGCACCTACACCACGAGCACGACCGACCTAGAATAAATTCCCTCTACTAACTGTCACCCTAAAATCATTCCCTTATTTTCTAAAATATTTTCCTCTACCAACCATCACCCTAAAATCACTCCCTTATATTCTAAAATATATTCCCCTACTAACTGTCACCCTAAAATCACTCCCTCATATTTTTAAAATTCAAAATCTGTGCCCCACTGAATTGGTTTGACTGTCTTATCGTTGATGGAGGACTCTTTGTTGGTTTCCTTTTGCCATAAGTTAGTAATTGTCATTGGAATGAAAATCAACATATTTGACATATCATGTCATCGTTGATGGTGGACTCTTCGTTGGTTTCCTTTTGCACCATTGGAATGAAAATCAACATACGCCATTGGAAGTAATACGTTTTCCTAAAATCTTGCACGGTCATATATTTATTATTATAACTTATTATTATTGTAAAAAGAGGGATATCGAATGGTGCTGGTTTCTTCTCTTTGACTTCTTGCACGATGATCGTCTCACGTCTCAAGTCCAACATGCAACCAACCTGATTGAAAGAGCTTCCATTTCGAATCTGACGAGGATCCAAAAATCTCCTTCTCAGATGATGATGACCACTTTCTTCTATCTACGCCAACTAGATCTTGAAAGCCTCCTTTTCAGATGCTCTTGTAGCAATAGGAATGGAGCCCTAGATCAATAGATGCTCACCCTTCTTCTTCAACGACCATAGGTCTTTAACTACTGCATTAAATCTCAGTCATTCGAACATGATGTTGGGTTTATTTATTTATGTTCCAGTTATATTGATTTCACCCATATAAAGACTACTTCCTCCCAACCCTCCCCAGCCTTTCCCCAACCACACACACATTTTTATGATCCTGGATTTTTGTATTCAACCCAAATAAAGGCTTAAACTATTTTGTTTTTGTTTTTGTTAATCCAGGTTTTCATTTATCAGGGTTGATGTTTGACATAAATCTGAATTTTGATTTTGCAAGTGAATTTCAAAGGAAAATATTATGTTATAGATGAAGGCAAATAACTATGATTTATGACTATTGGAACTTATTGATTGTATAAAATATATAATTTAAATTTTTATTATTTGGAATTTGGTTATATAAATGATTTTGAATTATGCACTCGATTTTCTGTTGGGACTTATTTTTAATAGTAGATTGTAAAATGGTTTGAATACTTATTACAAAAGATATCTGTGCATTTTGTTTAGCATCTATTCGGTTATAAATGGTTTGAATGCTATTTCTTGTAGCTTTTTGTGGAGAAAGAATGTTGTTCTTGATCAGTATTGCTATTTGGTTTGAAGGATTTGAATGTTATTATTCATTGTTTAGAATTTAATAGGATCTAAGCATGCTTTGGTCAACTTATAATAGACTATGTGAATGTTCATGGCTCTTTATCGAGATATTTTCTTTTGTTTTATCATTTGTATATCTTTGCCCATCAAAGATAGGACTCATCACATTTTCTTCTTCATTACCAAAAGGTCCCTATTCATCTTTTGAATCAATCTTTCGAAATCAAGCCCAACTCCGTAACCAATGTTCACCAACACCAACAGAATACTCCAACTTAACTATAGATGACTTAAGAAGATGAAGTTGCTCAAAAAGTTCAAAAGTGATGAAGAAATCATAGATGCTTTGGGGCTAACATTGGTGGGCAAATAATAGGTGAAAAAGAAAAAAAACCTCAATTTATTTCATTTTAAAGGAATTGAATCCTCTATAATAGCTTCTAGCTCTCCAAAATATAACACGTTAATATTTAGATTTTCTGAGGTGTTGGCCCACCAAATTTTGGAAGGCTTTTAGCATATTTATTTCTTCTTTTAAAAAAATGACTTGAAAAATATGGGTGAGAATTTATAATTTTGGGATTGGTTTGTTTTTTTTGTAATTTTATTTCCATTTTTTTATTTTTTATTTAGAATCCTGGTGCATAGAATTAATATTAATAATAAAAGATAAATACATAATATATTTATTTATTTATTTAAGACTTATTTCTCTTAAAATATTTTAAACAAAACTAAGATTTTGATAATATTTTTTTTGGGCCTGGGCCTAGCACAGGCATTTATTGCAGGTAAAGGTCATATCATATATATATCTTTTCTTAGCAAGTGAGAGTCTCATATACATGCCCACCATACATCCTTCACTTCTTGCCTCTAAATATTCTTTTTGGAGCCCATTTCTCTGCAAACTCTTGTGAATTCAATTCCATGCAGGCAAACTGATTTTTATATTTTGTTGATTCCTGACCTAGCTCAGCAAACAATTCAGCTAGTGGATCAGCTCCGCCTAGCGCAGTTGACTCAGTGCAGTTACTATTCTAATCTTTGTATGACAAGGCTATAAAAACTGGTATTCGGGCTCAATTAGAGAATTCTAATTAGTCGCTTCCATGTTAGGGCTTCTTGTCTTCCGTGGTGACACTAATAATCAGAGAAATATAAATCTTCACCAGGACTCCCTCACTGCCATTCGTTGGGCCCTTGAACAATGGCTACAAAGACTACTTTTCGCTGTTGGTTCCAACGGCCGTAACAAATACATATGTTGACAGAGAGATGTGGGCGCATCTGTCTTTATTAATTGGATGGTGCATTGTTACCGTTTGACTTGAAATTTTCCGTCAGCAATTAAGTCTAGCCTGCAATGTATCACATTTCAAGTTCGGACAGAAGAATAATCAAGTAGCAACAAGTGTAGAAGTCTATTACCAATTAAAAATAAGTGTAGAAGTCATCAAAGCAGTAGGTCCACATGACTCGGTTTTTCCAAACTGGTGCATTCCGTCTCAACGCGAGTGCTACGTTGGTTGGATGTCATTTCTGTGTAAATGTTGTTTGAAATTTTGTTCCGCGAGTTCTCACTTCTCAATGACAGTCTACTGTCCGCGAAGAAAGAAAGTAAAAAAAATCCTTTGAGTTAAAAGGGCATGGTTATTTGCATGGAATTGAATTTTTGAGAATTAACAACCACACACCTAAAATACAAAAAGGAACATTGAAGAGGTAAAGAGTGAAACGCATTGTAATTTCTATTTGTTTTCAATCCTTAAATTTCTCTCTCTCTATATATATATATACATTTATATAGGAGCGCTAAAAAAAGCACAAATAATTTTGGAGAAAATACGGCCTTCTTTGGCCAGTAGCGGCACAGTGCATCATGTCATGACATGCAACGGATTTAATTAAAAGCAAAGAATAATTTTGAAAATCGTAAGCCCCGTTCCCGATCTTTCTTTTGTAAGTCTCGTTTCACTCCATTTCACTGATATGCTCTGTTTGTTACACGTTTTTAAAGAGTCTCATATCAGACAAAATTCACCATCCTTTACATGTGACCCATCCATTGGAAATCAAAATTGTTCAGAACATTTACAGCCTTTCCATGTGATGTAGCAAGATTTTGCCAAAATATATTTTGATCTGCGTCAGCCTTCAAAGGGGCTGGAAGCGAAAATACTCTACCCCATAAAGCAACTAACATATGTCCCACTTGCTGATGATCGTACCTCCCATCCCTGCTGCCTAAGAAAGGGGTTTATCACGGGTTATTGTTTCAGTGAAAACTGAATGAAAACTGAATGTGGAATAATAAGTTGATATCATTCGAAATTAGGGGGTGGGCTGGTGGAGTAGAATAGGGCATGGATTTACTTAGAGACGTAAAATGGCTGGGCCTGTGGGTGGTACGGTAGTCAACGCAGCATGGCACAGTCAACGGCATGGCACCAACATATGGGCACGGCCCATTTCCCCCTATAATAACCTGTTTTCATAGTTTTATATAGTTTGCATTTTCTCTTTCTTTTAATATAAATATAAAGAAAATGTAGTTTTTTCCTTTTCTTTTTTATTATTTATACAAAATCACAAAAGTTTTAAAGGTAATTATATTGAAAAACCTTTTAGTAGAAAAAATTCAAATGGATTTTATTTTTCTAGTGAAGTAGGTTAAGTTTGCATGAAACTCTTTAAATTTGTGTGTCATTCTTTTTTGTATATGTATCTTTGAAATTTTTTAACCCAAGACCCTACAAAAAATGGAACCATGGAATATTAAAAGGATGGCATAGAGGCATAGCACATTTAACACGGCGGCCAAGCACAGCATAAGATGGCCCATGCCAGTGGGCTGTGCTATATTGCGCCATGCTAATAGCCAGCATAGTACAAAACACTATGCGTGTAGTGGCCGGCACGGCATGAAGAACAGCTGGGCTGAGCAAAATTCATGTTGGCACAGCCCTGCCCATTTTACATATCTAGACGTGTTTAAAACCCTCACCCTATTTATCCAATGTGAGTTGAGTCAAAGATCTCAAGGACATCCATGTTAGCCGAAGCTCACCACCAAAATCACTCATGAATATGGTCACCCAAGAATTGGCCTGGTAAGCATCAAAGCAAAATGTTCTTTTTTTTTTTTTTCAAATCAACTGATTGAACAATGGCTCAATTGATGGGAGATGGTATCATGATCATAACGGCAGCAAAGGCATGTTGGGCCGATATATAGCAATAATTGAGATATGAGGGTGGGAATAAAAGGCTAGCCTTGTGGATAAACTCCTGCTCCGAAAGCACCTATCATGCTTTGAAACATGGTGGGACCACTTACTTGCTATGTCTTTACCACTAAGCCAAGCTGGAAAAAAAAAAAACAGAGAGACAAAAGGGTTCAAACAGTCCAACATTACCCACCACATAATAAAATTTAATTTAGATGGCAGGCTATGTTGAGTTTGATAGAAGGCGTAGCTAGTCTTATATAAAGCTTTCATTGGACAAGAACATGCGCCCTCATGTAGCAATGTCTACGACTTGTGAGTCCCTGGGGTTAGGTTGGCAGTCGCCACAAAGAACTTTCTCGTTTTGTTTCTGTACCCTTACGAAAAAGGCATAGGTTTTTTCCTCTGCTTCCCATCGTTTCTGCTGCTTTTTTTTCTCTTCTTTCTACATCCATACCACGTAAGTATTAAAAAGGCAACGTTTCTCCTCCTGCTTAACCGTTTCAGCTCCTGTATTTGTCCTCCTCCTGCTTATTCGTTTCAACTGCCTCCCTGCCTGCCTGTCTCTAACTGGTTCGTCCTGTTTGCTTCTATCTTCCCATCTAAAAGGGAAAGGAAGTTACATTCTCCTGCTGCTTGAAATATGTGGGGCTCACATAACTCATGTTTGCCTTGTCATGCCTGATTGCTTGCCATGGTGTCCTGCTGCCACACACCTCCTTTCTCTCAGGTATTCTCGTCCTGCTTCCTTCTTTTTCTCTTATCTCTGCTCCTTTTCTCTTTCTACATGTTTCTACTTCCTTCATTTATTGTCCATTGTCCTCTAAGATGCAAGCTGTCCACTGTGGGCCCCTTAGATGTAAGGTGTCTCCATACAAGACATCTTCTGGTGGGGCCCACAGGCATGCAAGAGAAAATATGCAATTCCCTTGCTTCAACTATCTCTGGAGGATTTGTCTCTGTTGGATGAAACTCGCTGTTGCATGTTGGTTGGGTAAGCTGAAATTCAGTTCGATTATAATGGATGTCAGTTGGGTTAGATGAAATTAAGTTGTGATTGATGGATTTCCTTTTCTTCTGAATTGTAATGAGGAGCTTGCATATTCGTTGGGTAAGAAGAAAATCCACTTTTATTCTAATGGATGACAGTTGGGTGGGAGGAAATTCAATTTTGATTGATGGGTTCCCTTTTCTTCTTAATTGTAGTGGGGAGCTTATGTATGTTCGTTGAGTGAAATTTTTATGATTTGAAGAACTTTATGCATATTCGTGAATTTCTTTCTTCTTAATTACTATGAACTCTGATTGTTTGATAAAATGCTTAATTAGATTTGGAAACATCTTCTGATTGACAACCTCAGACATATCATCTTTTTTTTTTACCTTTTTTGTCTAGAGATGAAACTCATTGTTGCATATTAGTTGGGTAAGATGAAATTTAGTTTGATTTTAATGGATGTTAGTTGTCTATGATGAAATTCCGTTTTGATTGATGGATTTCCTTTTCTTCTTAATTGTAATGGGGAGCTTATGCTCTGTTCCACTGAAATAATATATGAACTTCAGTTTTTGTTCTCTTAGTATGTTTCTTTTTTGCATGATTTGTTTGAAATTTTGGATCTAAAGATGTGATACATGTTTCTTCCTTCTGAATACCAATTTGAGATTTGTTTGTTACGATCTTTTAATTCTGTTGTAGAAGCTGCCGGTAATGGAAATCTTGAGTTCAGAAAAAAGTTCAAGATCCCACAAAATGCAACTCACATGGTAAACAAAAATTGTATAGAACTTAGCATGTCATTGCACAGTTTTAAAGAATCAGCTTTTTTCTATTTCTTTGTTGTTGTTTTGGATTCTGCTACAATTGAAATGGGTCCTTTTTTATTTAACTGAAGTTACTAATTTATCGAGTAACATACATGTATCTGTTATTGGTGATTGGATCCAGTCTTTGATTCGGTATGTTAGTTTTCTTGTCTCGATTTTAATTTAACCATATTCTTTATGCATGGTCAATAAAGCAGGTTTTCTCTTTGAATGGGTTTTGAGGGCCTAAACAAAGTGAAGGTTTTGGAGGAGCCTCTATAATGGATTAACACAATCACTTTTAATACTATATGTGCAAATAATCAACTACGTAGCAGAAATAATAATCAAATCAACACAAAAGCACACACAACAAGCAGACATGATTTTTATGTACAAACCCAAAACGGGAAAAACCACGATAAAAAATCAAGCACTATGAATTATATCACAGTTACAAAGAGATATACTCACAACCATTAACCAATTCTCGCATCACCTAAGGACTTGTGTCTCTCCTTGCACAGTGCCCTACTGCAATAACTCCCTGTTGTCCTCTGTTACAGATTCAAGTACATAGACGCCTGCTAGATGTTATACTTGACTCCCCTGAATAATCTTCTACACTCAGAGAAGTAGAAGACAAGTATCTGTAGCGTAGAACTTCAATCTTTTAACTCTCCAATGAAAAACTTTAGAGAAGGTGATTTCCAATAAACAATCTCTACTTGCAACAATGAGAACTATATTCCATCCCTTAGGGTTAGGAGAGAACCCCTTTATATAGCACCAAATTCATGCCTCCTAAGTATGTTTCAATCAAGAAAGAAGTTGGCATGAAACAGGTAAATTTCACTTAAAATAGGATTAAAAATTCGCAGCACAAGTCCGATCGATCGAGCAGTGGTCCGATCGATCGAATTTGGACACTGCCTTGAATCCGATCGATCGGGCAGCCCAACTTTGATTTTTTCCGGATTTTCTTCTTTTCAGCTCTTTTAGGACTCTGTTGCCTCTTTAAACTCCTCGTCTAAAAATAAATAAAAATACAAGTCCAACTAGGACTTAAGTTTTGTCCAATCCATGAATTAGCCAGCATACAAAATTCCTTTCAATCTCCCCCTTTGGCAATTCATAAGCAAAACTTTCTAAAATAATATAAGTTGATCTACCCAAAATAAAACCCAAAATACATTGAATTTTTAGCAAAAATAAAATTTTCTATTAGTAAACCGGTAGATCTGTATTATCTCCGTTTGTCTCTGAACATCTGAACTTTCAGTATCTTGACTTAGAATTGTCTCCCCCTGAATGTAGTGTCTCCCCCTTTTTGTCCATAATTGACAATACTAATGATCATCATGCAATAAATTTGTCAACCTGGATCAGTAGTAGCTCCCCCTCAATTGTATATTCGTAGCACCACTAAAGCTGGAGCTTATTCATCATAATCAGGGTTTTTTGCATATAGCCACCTACACTTATGTAATTTTAGCTTTCAGCACAGTGTGAGCACCTTCTGTAGACAAATCAGACTTCCTAACCCAAATTGCTCTTGTCTTAACCTTTGGTTCAGACAATTATTTCCACCATTGCCTATACTTTGGCAAAATATGCATCTTTTTGCAATGGGGACAAATGTGTCCTGCAACTCCATAGCGATGACAAGTGGATGTGCTTGAAGAAAGTTATACATTCTCCTTTTTTTAACAACTCCCAACATTATGATCATAAGCTACATGTGAAGTAGTATGTGCAACACTTTTAATAAAAACAGATTTACCTTTAGATTTTGAAGTAGATGCACCATCATTGAAACCAAGACTGTGCTTATCATTAAGCAGCTTATGAACACATAAGATATGTTCAAGAATCTTTAAACTAGTATTCATCTTGTTCAGAAAAATTTTTGTGAAATCTAACTCAGTTAATGCAATCTTCAGTTTGTCAGCCAAGTCTTCTTTTTCAGCCTTAACAGTCTGCAAGTCTTTCTTCAAAGTTTTAAACTCTTGCTCAACCTTCTTAAAATCATCTTTCAATGAACCATATTTGTTACTCTTAGTAGTCAGCTTTTCTGTTCTTCCAAGGTATGAACCTTTGATTTTTCATCCTCTAACTCTTTCTTCAGAGGCAAAATCTCTTCCTTTCGCTTCAAGACATCTTTTTCAAATAATTTGCTCGCCTGTATAGACTTTTCTAACAAAATTCCATATTATGTTTCCCAATCATCTTCTTCATCTGAAATTCCATAATCAGCATTATTTGCAGTAGAACTATCATCAGATACAGTGGATCTAGCCATGAATTTGCCATTCACAATATCTTTAAGATCAGGTTCAGGATCTTTCTCTTCTTCTGAAGAATCATCGTCTCAAGTTTTTAGAGCTTTGTGCTTGGGATTCTTTTTCTTTTTAGGACAGTCAGTGGCATAATAACCAAAACTTTGACAATTAAAGCACTTGATATTTATTAAAGTCGTCTTTTTCTCATACTTCTATCCATTCCACTTAGCTTTCTTAGCCATCATGAATTTTTGAAACTGAATCATTAACTCAGTGATATCATCGTCAAAATCCGAATCAGTCTTAATTTTCTTTTCAGGTCTCTTCAATGATTCTCTAGAAGTTCTAAAAGCCAAACCATTATTTTTCACTAATTTTCCCTTATTTAAACAGTTTTCTTCGAAAGTCTAAAGATTTCCAACTAACTGATTCACAATGAGGGCTTCTAAATTCTTATTCTCTTCAATAGCATCCACCTTTGAATCAAAATTTGAAGTAAGAGACCTCAGAATCTTCTAAATAATTTTACTTTCAGGGATTTCTTCACTTAAATTGAAAATAGAATTGACAATGTTATTTAGCCTAGCATAGAACTGATTGAAGGTTTCATCTTCTTCCAATACAATGGTTTTAAAGGATTTATTTAACCGTTGCAACTTTGCCTGCTTGACTATATTAGCATCCCCATATACAATTTGTAAAACATCCTAACCTTCTTTTGCAGTTTTGCACGCTGAAATCCGACGAAATTCATTAACAGACACTCCATTATCAATACCATTCATGGCCTTATTCTTGCAATTGGTGGCATGCTTCTCTTCCTCAGTCCATTGGGCTTTAAGTTTAGCAATTGTTTGCCCATTAGTAGTAATTATGGGTTTTAGATAACTATCCTCAACAATATCTCACACATCATCATCAACGGACTTGAGAAACCCAATCATCCTTTGCTTCCAATAAGCATAATTTTACCCATCAAACAGGGGAGGCTTCATAGTGGATGTGCCTTCTTGATTAAGCACCATTCTAGATATCACTTAGGATCAAACATAGCAAATTAGTACAACCCATTCTGATGCCACTTGAAGGTTTTGGGGGAGCCTCTAAAATGGATTAACACAATCACTCTCAATACTATGTGTACAAATGATCAACTACACAGCGGAAATAATAATCAAATCAACACAAAGGCACACACCACTGAAGACATGATTTTTACGTGGAAACCCAAACTAGGAAAAAATTATGATCGAAAATCAAGCACTATGAATCTTACCACAGTTACAAATAGACATACTCACAATCCTTATCCAGTTCTCGCACAACCAAACGACTTGCATCTCTCCTTGTACAGCACCCTGCTGCAACAACTCCCTGCCGTCCTCTATTATAGATTCAAGCACCTAGGCGCTTTCTAGATGTTGTACTTAACTCTCCTAAATAATCTTCTATACTCAAAGAAGTAGAAGATAAGTATCTCTGGAGTAAAACTTCAACCTTTCAACTCTCTAATAAAAAACTCTAGAGAAGGTAATCTCCAATAAGTAATCTCTACTTAGAACAATGAGATCTGTGTTCCATCCCTTAGGGTTGAGAGAGAACGCCTTTATATCTTGTCAAATTTGTGCCTCCTAAGCATGTTTCAATCAGGAAAGGAGTTGGTAGGAAATAGGCAAGTTCCGCTTAAAATTAAACTAAAAATTTGCAAGTCGGTGGAATTCCAGCGCAAGTCCTATTGATCAGGCAATGGTCCGATTGATCGAATTTGGATACTGCCTTGAATCTGATCGATCAAACCCATGCTCGATCGATCGGGCAACCCAGCTTTGGCTTTTTTGGATTTTCTTCTTTTAAGCTCTTCTAGGACTTTGTAACCTCTTCAAACTCCTAGTCTAAAAATAAATAAAAATACAACTCTAACTAGGACTTGAGTTTTATCCAATACATAAATTAGCTAACAAATGAAATTCCCTTCACAAAGAATTTGATATTTTTTGCATAGGTTGCAATAGATCCAACTGAGAAAGAGATCAATGCTCGAGCAGGACATAAAAACTCTCTTACCCCAAGAACCCCCTTAGATACTTGTGAGACAAATATCAAGTATAACTTTTGCATAAAGCTCCTGTACTGCATGTGCTTTCAAAGTTCATGATTCTATACGAAAGGATGGAATCATACACGACCTATTCTTTTGACAAGGTTGGTGATACTGTTGTCCCTGTTTAACCATTTCCAATATCATTCACCACGTCATGGAATCCTTTTTTTATAATTTTTTTTGCCTTACTGAAGAGCCTGTTACAGTGTTCTGTTCTTCTATTTTTGGGCAAAGGTCCATTCCTCAGATTTTTTTTATAGGAACTCATAAAGAAGCTAAGCTAATGACACTATCACAATTTATTTTGACCTTTCTAAATTTCTGATTCTTATAAAAAAAGAATCAAACATTCTATTATTTATCACAGAGAAAGTGAATCACATTATATCAATGGAAATGGTAAACTACACAAGGCAAAGCAGTATACAAAAGAAATAAAACAGAATGATGTCAAGCATATGTTCTTAGCCTCTTGCATATTGTGTTTTTGTGATTGCTCTATAAATTTTTTGTTGGCCTGTATTTAACTTTCTTATCTGAAATTTATATTGCTTTTTGCTAATTAAGCTTGCATATTGGATCTAGACCTCTGATTGAAGAGGACTAAGTCAATATTTCATGGGTTTGTTCATTTTCATTTAAGTTCTTAAAACAGTAATCATCAACATGAGTTCTTTATTCTCTTCCTTTACTATTTTTTTCTTTTTGCTTTTATACATTTGCACAGAGTTTCACACAACACATGAAAAGAGGAAGTTCTCTCTCACCTTTTATAAGGTAGTAGACTTAAATCCAAACAAATCCATAAGATGCAGGATCCAACACATAATTTTATAGAAATCACATAATGACCTGTAGCAACTTACAACAGAATTCCATAAGATGCATGATCCAATACTTATAACTACTGTTGAACCTGGAAGAAAGCAATTCTATTTGGAGTTCGTGATTTACAGAACTGTGTGTGTTCTTTCTGCAGGAATTTATTCAGTAATTATCTTTACAAAGGCATCCCATTTTCGACATCTAAGTTGAAACATCTTGTGGAATTGTTACTTGTCACCTCTGTTTTCTAATTTGCATTATGTATGGAGTTTTATTTGCTTGCTAGGGCTTCTTAATGCATGGCTTAGGAGAACAATAGGTTAACAGGTCCCATTCCTTTTACTCTGTTACTGAATAAAATCTCAAGACTCTCTGAGTTCTCTTGTATTCAAGGATCATATGTTGGATGATGTCGCAAAGTTGTATGATTCATGAATTCCATTACAGTCAAATTTGATAGATATTTTGGAGCATTTGGTTGATCTCTTGTGTTTTATATTTTTTTCTTTCTTAAAGTTTAAAAAAAAGCACAAAATATGGATTATATAATAGTTATATTATCAGATTGATCAGTAAAATAGGCTATTGTTTTGCTATTTTATGTTTGATGTGTTCCTTACTTTGGTGTGTTCAGCTCAAATGTAGAGCTGGCACAAAATCAGCATACTCATGAGTCATGACCCACCTCGATTACTATACTTGAATGAAGTATTGAAATAGTTTTGAGTGCTATTGGATGTACTTCATTTGGCTATAAATTTTGATTCATTTGAATTTAATTCTTTTTATATTCTTCACAAAGCCAAGTTGAACTGAACTTCCCTTTGTCCAAGCTTGAATTGTAGTCAAAGTAGTCAACCTCTAACTCTTCTTTAACTCGGTTTGAGCCTTACCACTAAATTTTGAATACTTGGATAATCTTCACTCAGGAAATTTGTTGACATTTGTAATCCATAGTAGGGCCCATCATATCAACAATTTGGAACTCTATTATGTCGATGGATGATAAATAAACAAATAAAATATTTTCCAAAGAATTAGTGTATGAGTCCAGATTATTTTTAGACTCAAGATTCAGATATCCTGAATCTTAGAAGTTTCTTTTTTCTTCCTAGAAGTGCCTAAGCTTGAATACCGAAGGAAGATATTTCCAATTGGTTGGTGTCCCATTGCTAAAGAATTCCTTGGCAAGTTTTTTGCACTTCAATTTATCGTATGGATAGGCATTTCAGTACAATTGTAATGCTTGGATATTTGCATTTTCTGTGGTTCTTATTCAGTCTGCCAATAGGATTAGAAACTGTAAGTATATTACCATATTGTGGTTTTCCTAAAGAGAAATTGTGTATTGGCTTTCTGATTATTTTACTCTTGACTTTTGGCAAGTAGGAGCAAGCAAACTCAGAAGAGAAGCAAGCAAACTACCATTGTCACTATTCATTTCTTGAGGTGTCCTTTAACATCCTAAATTGAAGCGTTTTTTGATGTCCATGTAATTGTTGTTATTTATTGCTTTTTTTTCTCTTACAGCTATACAGGGAACATTTACTGATTTACTTGGCTGATTTACTTGATTCAACTCGAAAGAACCTTCAGGTGGAGACCTTTTGATGAACTTGAATTTTTTCTTATTTGGTTTCTTGAATTATGTGAGATCATTTTCGACTTTGACTACTCCAAATAAGAGATGATGCTAAAATGGCTTCTATGTTGAGAATTTAAGTGAGGAATATGCGCCTTCATTCAAAGATGTATGTCTCTATCTGAAGATGTAACTCAAATTTTAATTAACGTATGTAGTTATTCTTTGATCTGTTGCTTCTCCATTGCCTTGCATTATGAAAGCACTAAAACTTCAATTTGCCATGTGTGCTTGATGTTCCTAAAAAAGATGGGACTAGGGTTATGAAATGGTTTTTCTTTTATTCGACAACTCTTCAAGGTGATTTTAGAGGAAATTGATTGTTTATCTATTCCACATGATGCAGAGTTAGGTTGTTCTAATTTTCTCCTCCAAAATAATTTTCAATGCACTTGAAGTAATATCTGACAGTAAAATGCTGGATGACTAATTTTAACATGTTTCTAAGATGCATTCATGCAGACAGTTAGCCGAGATGCATCCATGCAAACAAACAATATTGTCCATCGCTTATACCAAGTTTTTGAACGTATGTTTCAAGATCTCAATTTTCTAGATGTTCTTAATTTTTTTCAAATATTTATGTTCTCATTATCTAATAATAGACTATATGTTGTTTCATTTTTCTACTTTTTTTATCACTTTTTTGGATTTTGGTAATTTTGTAAAACAACCTAATGTGAGAAACTTGGAATTTGTAAATTGATATTTGAGTGCAGTTGTTTCTACTGGCTCAACTCTATATGGTTAACTGTTTTTGGGATTATGGATGACCCAAGTGTAAGATTGTTGCAAATTGTGAATAGAATCATGCTAATGAGTTTATTAATATATCTATATCTACATTTTGATTGAAATGATGCTAAAAAAAATTATTGGAATACGTGGTTCTTGTAAAATGAAATAACTAGAAGAACGCCAAGACACAAGGGGAGGACCACAAAGACTAACCCAGCCATGGACAGGCCTAACAGCCAGACCACTAAAAAATGCATCCTTACAGGAGCTTAACCTAGCTAGTTCATGAGAAACAACATTAAAAGACCTAGGCGCATAATCAAAACTGATTGATTCAAAAGTGCCAGCCAAAATCTTAATGTCTGTGTAATGATTGGATTTATCATCGCGCACAAATCTCCACCCTTGATGGCATTTGAAGGATCATTTAGATTCAGATTTTTAAATTGCATTTCAATAATATGTAGCGGAAGAAATAAATGAATTAGCAAATATCAATCAACTACACAGAAGACAAGCGGCACAAGATTTTATGAGGAAAACCCAAGTCAAGAAAAACTCATGAGTCCGTACTAGACCAACAATCAAACACTATGAATCACATAGTTATAAGAGATATAACACAACCCTCTTCCGGTTCTCGTGCAACTTAAAGACTATAATTTTCAATGCACAGTTTTAAAAAAAAAAGATAATCTCCAATAGTAATCTCCACTTAAAATAATGAAATATGTGTCTTAGGGTTTAGATTGGAACCCTTTAAATAACTTACAATTCATGCCCTAAAATAGTACTTCTTGTAGAATAAGAACTACCAGTTCTTACACAAATAGGATACAATCCCATATCAAGAAAATGGGTTTTCTCCGCCAATGCGCTCAAGAGCATGCTACCCGCTTTCAATATTTTCTTAGAAATTCAAATTAGGCTTGAGCGCAGATGTTTCTGTCTTGGACGCTCGAGCATAGACGTAGGGGCGATCGAACCTATATTTTGTTTTCTGAATTCGTTTTTTAGCTCTTCTGACAACGTGAACCACAGTCCACTCTAAAGAAATGTAAAATACAACTCAATGGATATAAGAAACCCATATATTGGAATGAGTGGCTATTACATAAGCCACCGTTAAGAAAAAGTATCCATAAAAAATCCAAGACAAACACCTAGAGAACTCACCATAGTCACAATATAGCTACCAAACAGAGTCTGGATGGAGCATGGCAACTCACCAAATTGCCTTCACGCTGCACTTATCGACCCTCGAACCTTGTTACCATCTGCAACACCAACCTGAACTCGGCCGTCAGAATCGTTGCCAACCTGCAACCTACTTGTGATCTCCCTGATCACTCACTCACCCAACTGGGTCTCTAAAGGACAACTTGTCCAAAAGTTCACTCTAGAGTTTTGTCTAATCCATAAATTAACCAATTACAAAATTCTTACAATATTGATGAGGTCTCATCCGAAGCAACTATAATGCAGCCAAAACCTTTTTCATCGACCTTGTTCACACAAAGACTCGGCTACTTTTTTTCTCCAGCCAACTTCGACAAGGCATGTTTGAATGTTGGCAGAACCATGGCAAAGGAACTAATACGACAGCGAGTTAATCTGATTGATCATTCGTTCAGTCAGCTGTATATGACCAATCCAACGGTTCCAAATGGCCAAAACTATTTGAATGCAGATAATCTGCCTGCCTGTTGGAGAAAGACGGCAAACTTTATGAGCCAACAATCTGGCCTCTGGCTCTTTGGCCTTCATCAATAAAGGAAATTTAATTTCCAAGAGGGGAAAAGCAGCTCATGACCAACAGAAAACACTATGAAAGGGAAATGCTTCCCAGAATCAAGGGCGAGGATTAATTGATTGAAACAATGCCATTAATTCACCCCTACAAAAAATCCCCTTGTGGGCTGCCCAAAAATTTACTTAAGGACAAGTTCTTCTAAATAGTAGTGCATGATATGCGTTGTTTACTCACAAAATCTATCAGCAGGGGCTCATGCTCGGCCTCAATCCTACTCGGATGACCCTCATATTGGTTTGGGCTCAGGCATTATTGAGACCCAGACCATTCTGGCCCAACCCGCCAGGAATGCACCCTATTCAAACTACGTGCCCTACGATGCGATCACCTGCAACTCAGCAGTTTGCACAATTAACAACATAACATGCCAATGCCACATGTCCTCTTCCATTGCATTTCTGGAAGTAGACCTCTCTCTCATTCAGCAAATCAACCAATCTTTACAAGATACACAGAACAAGTTAGGGTGAATGGCGCATGAGACATTGAAGCTGTCATCCCCATCCATAAGCCACGAAGGGAAGATACCAAGGAAATACACAGAAGACGGCCAAGGAGCCCAGAAAGACATCTCACCCCCTTTACAATGGCATGGGGTCCCTGAGGGCACCAAGAGCCTGGCCCTTGTGGTCCAAGACATCGACTCACCTGACCCCGGTGAGCCCATCATGCCTTGGACTCACTGGGTTGTGGTCAACATACCACCCTCCTTGAAGGGCCTGCCAGAGGGCTTCTCGGGCAAGGAAGAGGAAGCCGGTGGAGACTATGCAGCCATCAAGGAAGGGACCAATGACTGGAAGGTTCCCGGATGGAGGGGTCCCAAGCCCCCACCCTCGGGCCATCGGTATGAGTTCAAGCTATATGCCTTGGATGATCACCTTCATCTTGGAAACAAGGTTAGTGAGCAGATTAACATTGTGATTGGTTGTGATCTTATTGCATCTGTCAATTTTGTGGGCCAATTGTAGTGATCAGGCTTGTCTGATGTGGTCACATCATGTGTCTGATCATAACCCATCTAATTTATGTTTATCCTAGAATTGAGAATGTAGATGGGCTTGTAGGATCCATTATCATGACTTAATTCATAATGAAAACTCATGTTTTGGTGATTGAGCAGATGTCATTGGGTCAAGTTATTTTGATTTGGAGAAGTGTATTTCCAAATTTGACATGGGATCTTCCAATCATTGATGCACCAAAGTTGATAGCTTGAAAGCACAAATAACTTGTGGTTTTTATTTATTTATTTATTTTCAGTGAGGCTTTGTTTCAGATGGAACTGATGGGTGGATATGTTGTCTGGGGATGTGGATGGCAGGTAACCAAGGATAAGCTTTTGGATTCGATCGGAGGGAAGGTGTTAGCAGAAGCTGAATTGGTAGCTACCTTCTGATTGGGGGAATGAGTGCTTAAACATGGAACTCTTATCTTAAGTTTGTTTAGCTTTGGTATTGTTGGATTTGACGAATAAAACTGAATGAAGAGAAGTGTTCTAGTTGTTTTTAACAGTACTTCGGGAGATATATCTGATATTTTACCTAAGCACAGAGAACAAGACCTTTCACATGATGAAGTACGCGGTATCCGTGATTACTGCGACCAAGGGTGAAGATTTCTTAGGCAAGTTAATTTATGGGGTCCAATTACGGGTTAGAAGTCAGAACAGCCCCACTCTCATGGAAAACTAAAGCTGGCAAAATGCAATCCGACCAGTAAAACCCACATCACCTGACCTACATGATAGACAAGTATGTCACAGGTCAAGAATTTCTAACGCACAATTAAACAGGTCGGGTTAGCGTTAACCCACATAACTCACACTAATTATTATTTTTACTAAAACCTATTTTAGAACATAACCAGAAAGTGTTCATCATCCTTATCTCCACTTCCATCCATTCACATTTCTTAGTTTCTTCCTTGCTCTTCACTTTCTTTTTTATTTTCAACTCTTATTTACAGGAGCCATATTTGTATTGTGGTTAATATTTTGATTTAACAAATTCAATCAACGTGGGTTATGCAGCCCTACCCGACCCACATAGGCTATGAGGGTTAAAGCGGTTTGGGTCAGGTCCAGTTAATCCGTGGTGCGTGCGGGCTAGGTGTTTTTGACCCATATAATAAACAGGTTGGATGCGGGTTAGACTGTTTTGATCCATTTATTAAATAGGTCCAACCTATTGAGCCCAACCTGACCCGGTCGCCACCTCTCAGGGAGAAGTATTTACCTTCTCACTTTGTTATGGTGCTATTGCATCACCACCTAATGAGTAGAAACCACGATCTTCAACCTAAACATCTCACATAAACACTTGGTCACAGAATACTAGAAAATAAGAATTATGCCTTAATTAAGATCTAAAAATGGCTTTTCTGCAATTTCAGAGTCATCAGTTAGACAATCATCAGTTGGACAATTAACCGTTGACTTGTGCATGGAATGTGATTTAATTGGAGGACCTGGTCACACTTCTTTTTATGTCCGTTCAATCAAATGGTAATTGTTACTGTGATCAATAATATGATTGGCACTTCTAGTAAATGATTGTTCTTTGACCTGGTACAAGGGATTTATGTCCTCAACATCAACGTCCCTCGTTTGGCTTGGTAAGACTCCAATGCGCTGGGTAATCTCTTGAGGCAATATTAGGTCAAGTGATCATATGAGCCAACAAAGAAGAATTTATGAGCTAAGAAAGGAGAGTTAGGTAAGGGTAGAGTGCTTCAATTAAGACCATTAAGCTTTGTTAAGTCCCACATCAAAAATATTCAAGTTTTGACCTTAAGCATATAAGTCAAATACCATCTTAATTCATCTTGGCAAGTTTAAAGCCGTGCATCGATCCATTGGATCCCATGAGAACTCTCAAGTTAAGTTCCCCCAATCTAGGTCTCAATCTCCATGTCTCATTCGGACTTTGATTAGAATTAAGCCACAAGAACACGGAAACATCCCTATATTAACTCATATTAATTTAGTTTTAACTCAACTTGATGGGTTTGATTAGTGAGGTTTTTTTTTCTTTTCTTTTCCTTTTTTGCGCTCACGGAGGGTGTTGTGATCTTCTTGAGCCGAACTAATCCCTTTAGCCTGGGGCAGTCAGGTGAGTTAGGTAAATCCCTTGATCGCTTCCATTACCGAGTTCTAAGTCCATTATTACAAATAGTCAATTTGCCTTTATCACATTCAATGTGATACGAAAATGGAAGGAGATTGTAATGTCAGTGTCAACCACCGCTGCTAAAATCTGCTCTGTAGATGTCATTAGGCTGCTCCGTATTCACCCCACACTAAATGAGTTCCTGATGTATGACCTTGGTTTTTTAGGTATCCCAGCAACGTAACGAAGTTGCTATTAGCTACACCATCTCTTTTAATAGACCTTTTTTTTTTATTCATTTCTATATGGAGGCTCCAAACCTTCAATTCGCATCCATCATAATTTGACATTTGACGTGTTTGTTTGTGGTGTAGAGTAAAGTAGAGTAAAATAAAATAACTAAAATTTAAATTTCTTCCCTTCTTTTTCAAAAAAATTGAAATCTCCCTTCTTCTTTGTCAAAAAATAATAACTAAATTACAAAAAACTATCTATTTTTTACACAAAAAGTCAAAAAGATTCCTTATCAAATAATTAAAAACAAAAAGTCATATAACCCCATTATATTTTATTCTCTCTTGATTTGAGGTTAACTCTATTATACTTTACTCTACCTCATAAACAAAGTGGCGCACAAACCTTGAACTGCTCTCTTATCTTAGTAGTAAGAGGTCTGTGTTCCTACCTGATTGTTTATGGTTAAAACCCTTGATATGTTACCTCTTTTTGCTTGTGCGGACTTTCTTTTTTACTTTTGTGGACTTTCTTTTTACGTGTGTGGGCTTTTTTTTCTATTTGAATGAGCTTTCTTCCCATGTTTTTAGGCTCTCCGTTTCGATTATAGCACTGTTGGATAGTTAAAAAAGAATAAAAAACTATGAAATTAATCACCTTGGAAATTTATTGCAGTAAGTTTTCATATGGATAGCGACTAAGTTTTGAGTACATGGAAGAAATAGAATCATTTGATCAGTTTGATGCTGCACAAGCTCCCAATCCACAAGCAAATTAACCTACCTCTCTTGATTCTCATGTTATCATTCAGGCCCCACAGTAGGTGGGAGTTACTTTAGTGAAGCTCTCTCTCCTCTCCCGCTCACTTGCAATGAAAATGGTAATGATTTTGAGGGTTTCTATGATGGCTGGTAGGAGGTCCAAAAGCAGAAAGACATTCTACATAAATCAAGCGATACAGGACTGCCCTTGAAGTGATAGAATAAGAGAATTCTCACTAAGAGTCGACTATTTTTGACAACTCATATGCATGCTTCTCTACGTCCAAATAAACAAATAGTCTTACCTCCTAAACATTTTTATGTTTTTATTTAGACTACTCCATCGGTGATTTGGGCAATGGAAATTTCCTCGCACTTTAGCAAGGAACTATCAAGGGTGTGGATGGCATCCACAATTATAAGAAATTCAATGAACTTACTTACATGATGCTCCAAGGAGAAAAACCTTGTATCTGCCTATTGGGAGCAATTTGCACTAGAATTTTAGTTCAGATTTAAGGTTGTGGGCTCATGAGATAACCAAATATGTTGGGAGTGCCCAAAACTTATGGACTCCAAATTTGAGTTTACCATGGTCCTTATCCAAATTGGTCCCTATTTTGACTGTTGCATTGTGGGCATTTCAGAGGATCGTGACCAATTGACGGTTTCTTTGTTGTGGTCCATAGTTTCCAGTTTTAGCTACTATTTCTATAATCATTTGAAGTCTCAATAAACTCTGCCCACAGCGCAGTCATCTTAGATCTACCATAATCTACGACCAAAGGAAATCCAGATCCTCCATGAGGAAAGCTAAGAAAATACTGTTTCATCAGATAAAATCATTTATGGCATATTTGTGTAATCATTTTCTACAGAAAAGAAAATAGTTTTTTTTTTTGAAAATTTTATTTTCAATGTATTTGGTGCAGCACAATTCCTTGGAACTACTTTTTTACCACATCACTGCCATATCATACTTTTCTTTGAAAAGATTGAAAATGAAATTCCCATGAAAGGCCATTGGATTTCCATATCTACGGAAAAGTTAACGCCCTTTTTATAATTTTGTTTTCTAATTCATTTTCACACCAAACAAAAAAGAACTAGTTTCCTATAAAAAAATCCATAACCATGAAACAACATTTTCATTATTTCATCAAGGAAAATAAATTTGCACCAAACATGAGTTTCATACTTCCACATAATTCCTTTTTTAAGGTTTTCAATTATCATAAAAATTACTGACATGGTAGTCTAACATGGCAGTTTTCTCTTTTTGCTAAAATAGTATATACACAAACGTGCCCTTAATTAGTCAAACCAGTGGATATGAAGCTCTATTCTTGTTTAGCATTTGTTCCAAATTTCATTCTAATCAAAGTAGGGTCCATCGACAAATTATTTTCTTCTAAACATATGGTTTACATGTAATACACTAGCGTTTTTATTTCATCACATAATTTACATGTGGTCTATCTAACAAAAGTCCTTTTTAGATATTAATGAAATTAGCCATTGCTAATATAATTATCACTTATTTCTAACAATTAAATTCAGTAGAGTACTAATTTTGGAAAAGTACACCCAACTTGCTAAAACAAGTTTGTAAGATCAATGTTTGTTGCGCACAAACCCTAGCCTCTACTTTTTTCACAATTTTTTTACAAATTCCTGCTTCTCCCAAGATTCTTTTACATAAAGAAGCCCACCTGGCCCCCACAACCAAGGAATGTTTCCTACGACTGCCCTTGTGTATTGAAGAAGCTCAAAAGATCACAACTCAAAAGAACATGGAGTTCAAAGCGTGATCTAATGTTCATTCAAGATTTGCTTCAAAAATAAGGCTTCTATATAAAAGTTTTCACTAAAAAAATGAGACATTATATTTATTTTGAACAATTTAAATTTACAAGATGTGAAGAGTACAACTTTGTTTTCCTCCTCTTAAGATGCATAGGTCAATTTATTAAAAAAAAGCATGAAACAAAGATTTAATTCATAAAAAAAACCCAAATTTACAAAAAAGGAATAGACAAAATGCAGCTGATTGTAAGGTGTTTGCTACAACCATCCCCTTCCCAGAAGCCTAGCCCAAAAAAAGTATAAAGAAAAAGGGATTTTAACTGTTTGGAATGAGAGTAACTGGGGCAAATGATATGCTAGCAGCAGCTGCGGCCCCGCATGTGCTCCTACACCATACATGGTAATGGGACATGGGTTAAAAGAATCATTGAAAGCTGTGTGAGAAAAAAGAAAGAGCCTTGGAACTCCAAACAGTACACTTGTCGTACTCTCTGGGATTGCCAACTTTTACTTTCGTCGTCTTCGAGTAAGTATCCGTGTTTGGTGACGTTCGGAGGTGCTGTTGCATTTCCATCCACTCAGACGACTGTGACAGAGATCATTCAGTCACAATGTTTTGGGTCTTCCCATCTGTAGATATCATCTTTATTTATTCCAAATTTAGAAAGTGTGCTGCGTTTGCAGTTGCAAAAGAGAAGAAAGATCACATCATCAATGACTAATTTATGGTTTTATAGGCAGAAGAGGAAAGGAGGAGGCGTATCGTACGTTGCACGAAAGACCTTATGTCTGCACCTTTGATTCGGAGGTTGCCCAATATAGCCCCAGCATCTGAGCAAATGGGCCTCTAAAGCAAAAGGGCAGAGGGGTGATAGCGATCCATCAGATATATAATACATCAGCTCAACTGTATAGATATTAAAGATAAAAGAAGAATATTTATGTAGATATATTTTTTATCTGAAAGACACTTTTTTTTTAATATTAATATGCAAATGAATAAAAATCATCATACTTTACACACTTTTAAATCTTAATAAGTTAAAGAAAAAAAGTATTCCTCACCGGCACATGTGCACAAAAACATCTCAAGATAAAATGACCTATTATACCTGTCTTTTTGGCTGTTGGCTTCGTTTGTTATATATAGGGCCAATTATTATAACATCCAATCAGTCTAATAGGTTCACTCTTATATGCATTTGATAAGGAATATTACTCTTATATGCGTTTGATGAGGAATATATGCACACGAAGACTCTTTAATATAAAATGACCGATGACACATGTCTTTTTGGCTATGGGCTTCGTTTATCACTTATAAGGCCAGTTATTTTAACATCCAATCACTTTAATAGGTTTGCCCTCGCATGCGTTTGCATTGACCAATGTCCACTGTAAACTAGTGGACCCTAGGAAAATGATCACCCAGTAGTAGCTATAGATTATGTTGATTAGCCGGTTGGGCCTTGATGGTATGCTGGAGTTACGTGTGTATAGTGTCTAAAATAATAAAAATAGACCTTAAAATGTGAAATCTTGATTATTCAAAGTCTTTTTTTATATTATTCTCACTGTAAATTAAAGTCTTTTTCATAAATAAATCAACTATGAGTTGTATGAAAATAAGTTTTGGAAAGATTCAAAAAAAGCTCTCCATCTGTAGAAAGTTTAGAGTATTGTCTACGAGCACATATTTTAGGAGTGTGTGCTCTTTCGGTCTATGAGAACCAAACAAAATTTTAAAGTTCTTTGAGTGCAAGTTAATAGCACCAACCACAACAATCTTGCCCTTTCTTTTCAAATGTATTACCAATCCCATCAGTTGTTTTTTTTTTATATATATTTGCTGGCAAATCTTATCTGTTCTTTCTGATAGGGACATTACTATTGTTGTAACGGTCTGGGGCTGTCCAAACACCTGCATCTGAACCAGACTGGGTCAACCATACACTTGAGTAGGCATTTGGATGATTTTTTTTGCATCTCAGGCAGTGGGGCCATGTTAGTATTATTAGAAAATATTTGAGAGAGTATTGTGAATATTTTAGAAAAGGTTAATATGGAAAAGATCAATTAATATTTGCTTAGATTAGATTAGATCTGGATGATGTTCGGCTAGATTCATTATATGATTGGATTTCTATTTATTGTTTGATTAGGTTTCTTATTATAAGTGTGATTAGATTTGGTTTTACACTTGTACTTTTATAAATAGCCATCGGCTATTCTCAATAAAATCAACCAAAAAGAATTTGAGGCAAATGCAGTCCATAAATTTCACAGATGGAATTTGAAAAGTGATCCTTACAAATATATCCCACTTTCTTTCTTTCTCTATTACTCTCTCCCCCTCTTTCCCTCTTTGTGTTTCTGTGCTTGGATTTGTATGCTTGGAATGCACTTCTAAATATGTATGCAAAATTATACCTCTTTTTGGATGCATATCAGACATTTAATGAAATGCCTAAAAGAAACAAAGTCTCATGATCAATTGTCATCTTGATTCAAGGCTGCACCTAATCTGATAGGGGGGTTGATTAGTCTTGCATTGCAGTCTTACAAGACAAATAAATATTGGAGTGAGAGTATTGTGTCTGGGCTAGCCTCTTTTATTGAAAAACCTGGAAAAGAAATATATAGACATAACTAAAACAAATAAGTGTAGCACAAATAAGAAATAGATATATGCGGATAAGTGGGCTTCTGCCGAATGGCATTCAGTTATTTTTTTATTTCTTCTATCAACTTTGAGCGCAGCCTACATGTGGTTAAGCATGGTCGCTTTTATCTTACTCGCTTGAGTGCGTGTAGATATTTTTGTTTTCTTTAATTCAATACTTCTTACAACGCAATCAAAGTTCATACTTAAAAATAAAAAATATAAATCAACGGACTCAAATTTTCATCTAAAGCATAAATTAGCTAATACAAAAATCCTTTCAACCTAAAACTAAAAGCTAGGCTCATGTAATTTGCATGATATTTCATATATCTCTACCCCTACTTGAAACCTCTTCGTCAACTTCTTTACCTTAATCGTCATTCATCTGCGTGTGCTGCACCTTATAATCTTAAACCTTTACAAGCACGTCATCACGAATTGTGTACCACTGACAATAAAATAAAATAAATAAGGACTTATGTACGGAAAAGAGGATTTCCTCTCCACTGAAATTGGCCTTCAAGCACCAAAAGCAGCCCAATCGATTCTACTAATCTGACTTGGGAACTTACCCGAGTCAAATAACTCGGGAGAGTTTTGACAAGTCTAGCAAAGTATATTTTACTAAAAAAAAAAACACTCTGGTTTTCCTTTGCCCCCTGCCAAAATTGGTCACCCAGAAAAAACAAGGGGGCCGATCCAAAAAATAAAAAAATTTCCATAGACAATGTAATGTGCCATCATCACCATGTGGACATCCGTGACCCCTCAGGCTCAGTCACTTAACAAATGGGCATTAGAAATCCTCAAACCGCCAGTTCCGGGTCGCTCGACATATCTGTTCATCTTTTTACAAGCATCACCCACACTGTCTGAGACACCTGCTGCTGCCTTCTCAGAAAACGGATACGTGGCCGTACATGCTTCAATCAAGGTCAGAGCATAACTTTACTCTATCACTGCTGCGTGGACCGCTTTCTCACCACATTTCATCTCCTTTATAATAGGCCTGCAAGCCAATCATATCACTGTGAATGTGATAAATTTATCAAGAACTAAGTGAGCATGATTTTGTTGGACAAAATCAATGTACGAAATTCACACCATATTACAGAAGGACGACATCATCCCAATTGTTCATTTTTTTTATTTCTAGAAAAAAAAATAAATTAATTGATACTCAATTTCAAAAATTATATTTAATTTTTTATTTTTAACCACCTATGATATAAATTATATATATTCAATTTCTATATGCAAACAAGCCCTAAAAGCTCTGAAAATTTTACAAAGTCAAACATTAATTGAGAATTTTCTTCTCTTGCATATATGAGGATTTTGAATCCCACTCTTCCAAATTTACTCATCCATATATCCTTTACTCACTGCCCTGTTAAAAAATGTTAATCAAAGCTCATTAAAAAATGTGTGAAGTACTTTTAGGGCAATACTAGGCAGCTAAGGCCAAAACTGGATTATGAACCCTGGCCTGTTTAGGTTAAAATCTATAAATTCATGTCTACATTAACATCCCACCCCCGGGTTTCTACTAAACCTGCCTCTAATCGGACAAAGTGTGGGCAAGTAACCCCCTTTTTTACTTAACGTGCCTCTAATTGGACAAGGTGTGGGCAAGTAACCCCTTTTGCTAACCTTTGCTGTGCGGCCTTCTTGAACTACCTGTAACCATATAACAGACCCTGAAACTATCAGTAAATTGCACTTTGGATAGATGCTAGTTGTTGCTAAAAGAGACATATGGTTGGAGGGAGATGGTAAAAATGGGATCAGCGCATACATGGGAGAAGCTGACGCTCAGAGAGATGGAGATGTTGCACATTCGTATTCAAGAGATGCTTATGAGCAAGCTAGGTAGCATAACCAACGACACATCCTTGTTTCAGATGCAAAAGATCAATAGCTCATGAGAATTGTTTCGTTCATTGTCTAGTATACCTCTTCATTTTCCTTTTTTTTTTTTTTCTTACTACTTGTTCAAGTCATAAAACAGACCTGCTTATGGACTTGAAACTTGCTAACCTCACAGCTTATGCAATATGCCCAGTCGCCTACGCCCTATGGGCCTTTTTTTTCCCTGCATTTCCTTTACTAATGCTGTAAACTCCCTCAAGAATCTTCAAAATTATTTTTCCAGCAAGAATTTGGAGAAGAGGGAGCTCAAAATGAAATGGTTTTATTGAAAGATTAGCTTGTTTTTCATGTATTTTTGGGGTTTTTTCTTCAATCTGAATTTAGAAATAGATCACTGATCATTTTTTCATGAAGGCCATAGTGAATTAGTGGGGCCCAAGATGAGGCTTTACATGGTTTCTCTCAATTTAGGGTCTACCTGAATTTGTACTAATCATGAAGGACGGGAGGGATTGAAGGATTATGGTGGAAATTACTAGGTATATGCAAAAATCAACTTCATCCAATTGAGCTTGATGTGTGCAATGAGGTAATTTATTTCAACCATTGCAAATGTGGGGTTGGTTTTATCAAAATAAATAAGAATTGTAGACAATGTTGGATTTTCATAATAGAGATGAGACCAAAGAGGGAAAACAAAAAAAACCTTTAACCAAGTCACTTGCCACCTAATTGTGAAATTTGTTTCCATAAAGAATGAGAACTAATTAAAGTGGTTTCAACTTCTAACAGCATGGTATAGCCCCTAAGTTTTACGAACAGGGGCTAAGTTTTACGTGCATGGACTGCAAAGAGGTTTTGATGATTTGATGGTTCATTGTTTTGTGCAGGGGTTGTGAAAGGTTTTGTATCCTTCTCTTCAAAGGAAACCGAAACGTTCTCAATCTTCTATGTTATGAAGTGTTTGCTGACTAAACACTATCCAAAGATTCATCTTTTTTCAAATGCGCTGGAGGTGGTTCAATGTATCAAGGGGGTGAACGGCTGGTCTATTTTTGCTCTCATCAATGACATTCAAGTCACCTTTTCTTGTTTTGATCTTGTTAAGTTCTCTTTTATTCCAATGAAGTTTAATAGGGTTGCTCATACTCTTGCTTATTTTAGCTTTTCCTCTAGTAGTGATTGATTTGGGATAAACTTTTTCCGCCATGGCTTATTTCTATCATGGATTAGCCTAACTCTTTCTAATGTTTTTCTTTTTTTTTATCTATTCTCCTTATTTACCAAAAAAAAACTTCCAACCGCATGACCTATTCCTCTGGTGGGGACCATCGTGAACATTCCTTTAAAAAATGTTTAACAAATACCCTTACAAAAAAACAGTGGGCACATTTCAATCATTGACTTAGATTTTGTATAGGACATTTGTGTTTTGATGAAAATAATCGGGCCTAACATTGCCACAACAGAGCTCATTACCCACATGACAACGAGCAAATGAAGTGATGAATCAAAACTCAGGCAAAATATTGCAAATATCGGTAAAATGACAACCGTAGTCGTTGGCCTATGTATTATGGCAAGTTGAATTCAAGAATCAGATAAGAACGGTCTGTCGTAAGAGGCCTATCTGGCTGTCGTTCAGGGCTCAAGTCATCTTTCCTCACCCAAGCTCTATTTTCCTCACTAGAAAGCTAGGGTCCCAACCTAGCCCTTAAGCTGGGTACCAAGAAAATAGTATAAAACCAGACAACCAATAAATTTGGTTTTAGATCTTATCAGGTTCTGTGATCAAATTCATAGAGCTGCTAGATATATAGTTGCGTAGTTGATCACAAACTATATAATTTTAACCCCATCACTACTTATCAGTCACTTGATCAGGTTGTGGGCTCTTCTGTCTTTTCTTTTCTAAGGTCTTCTTTCTTGATTCGGCTCTTAGGCATTCCCTAAATTTGGTATTTTTGTTAGGCAGGTCAGGCCAAACTAGGGTTATCCTCTCCTCAAGGACCGGGCCATGGATGGGCCTAAGCCTTCGAAGGGCAAGGCTCAAGGCCTTGAAAAAAAAACCATTAATTTTTTTTTTTACATTGTTACCAAGAATCGAGTGTTAACCGAGCACTATCTTGTCTAACCTCAATTACGAAGGAATCATTAAGAAAACATGTGAGGAATATAAGTGGTACCTAAAAACTTTCTATTTTTTGGACAAAGTGGAACATGTTTTGGTGACTCTGGCTCTAAACATAGGTTTTATATATTTATTTTTTCAATGAAAGAAAATGATTAAGAGAGGTTAATCTATTTAACACCTTTCACAGGAAGTTTCATGTATTAAATCATTCTAGTAGAGACTTAACTTTGAAGATTTTAAACTATTTACATTTAGATACATTTTATCAATTGACATTATTTTCAATTTAGTACTGATTTGACTCTTTGACTATTAAGTGTTAATGAATTTCAGCTGCAAAAAGAAATGCTCTTAAAAAATAGTATTAGTTAAGACTTTTGAAAATTAAGAGTTTTAACCATCTAATTAAATGGATATTTGGATCATCTCATATAATTAGGGTTCCACGCACATGTAAACTATCTCTGAATTGATTGGCATCTTAAGTAACCCTGTGGAAGAAAAAGTGTATCCTTGTTAAGGAAGGAGTACACCACCCACGCCCCACCCCCCGGCCCGCCCATGGACAAATAAGAATATAATATATATATATGTATAAACCAAAATAAGAAGCAATAAAATTAGAAGAAAGGGATTAGAAGCAACCAAGCAACAATTTTTATTTATGCATTAAGTACAATACAAAACTTAAATAATTACATATCATCATCATCATCAAAGCCTTATCCCAACCAAAATAATTACATATAGATAAAATAAATCAAATATGCATGTATGGGTTTTTAGAACATTTTGTAATGGGTAGGTGGCTATGAAATTTCTTTTATATCACCATTTTATTGTCACTAAGTGGTTGTGATAAGGGCATTTTCATATATCTTTACATAAATAAATACAAATATTATATAAATATAAAATGAATAAAAGTAGGAAGGTCAGGGCTAGGATGAGCCAAGCCAATACTATTCAAACCCGACCCTCAAATTACAGGGCTAGCAAAAAAATTGTCCTAATTCGGTCCTAAGGCTTTTCTTTAGAAACAAAAACTCTTATTTTAAGAGTTGTTTTAGGGCTGGGTTGTGCCCACTATGTCAAAACTCGTAAAAAAATAACAGCCGCCATGGAATATTGACACCCAAGGCCGTCGTAAAATTTGAAGTTGTTTTCTTTTTTTTTTTTTAATGCAATCTAGAACTGTCAGAAAATTTGCGAAAAAAGGATAGCTCAACACCTTCTGTGATAAAACGATATCTCGACCCCAATTTTTTGTCACTAGTTTTGCGGTAGTGGCCGGGCAGGGCCGAGCCCACTTATTTGCTTGGATTGCTCCTTTTCTGTTCTCC
The DNA here is from genome assembly GCA_037013555.1 of Sextonia rubra. Classification (NCBI taxonomy): domain Eukaryota; kingdom Viridiplantae; phylum Streptophyta; class Magnoliopsida; order Laurales; family Lauraceae; genus Sextonia; species Sextonia rubra. Next base: position 49,000,367 of record JASUAD010000013.1, on the reverse strand, counting down.
GTCATCCTAAAAGGGACAAGTGATCGGTAACTTCTTCGCTATTTTTTTTTTTTAAACGAACGATGGCTTTTGCTTTTCTTTTGGAATGTACATAATCATACCTTCCAGAAAAAAAAAAGTTGAAGAAAGCAATGTTGTCTGCAATTAGAATGCCAACAACCATCGAAACAAGCTGAGTTTTTAATTAAGAAGGTGATCTTCGTTTGAGTATACAGGGACGAGAATGATTTCTGTTTGATGGATATCTTATGATCCAGTAAAAGAAAATTGGTCCATGCAAACTAAATAAAAGAAAATTGCCCCATGCAAACTAAACACCAAATCAATGATAGAGTGAATCGAGTTAAGCTACCAGTGAGAGAAATACTTCCTAAGAGTTTAATACATCGTAGAAGGAAGCCAATGGAATGGGGTTTTTTTTTTTTTTAAATGGAATAGTTGAAGTAAACTGAAGGACAACTTCTCAAGAGTAGAACAACACCAATATAATTCAGACATGACGGGTCCTCTAGATGAACTAGAGCCCCCTACACATATCAATTGGACAAAAGGATGTTTGGATAATTCATTTGTAAAGTGAGTTGAAGGATTCTAAAAAAGAAGGGGACTCATATAAAAAAGAACCAAATTTAAAAAATCATCTTTTCTAAATATCTATTTTTCATTGAGCAAAAAGACAGAAAGTCCTCACTTTTTTATCCAAAAAGATTAGAAAGTCAGTTTTTAAATTTAGTACTTTTTTGTTTGACCTCTGTTTTTTTTATGTCTCTTAATTTAAAGTGTTTACTTCAATTCTCTTTTATTTTCCTTTTTTTTAAGGCAAATTGTACTAATGACAAGGTACAAAGACCCCAAAATTTTTACGAAGACCTTGAAAAGATTAGAGCCAACACAAGAACTAAGGAAACCACTTGCAACAAAAACAGAAAAAAAAAAAAAAAAGAAAAAAAAGGAGGTAATGGCTTACAGAAGATTAAAGGAAAAGAAGATGGGGACCTCTGAACTCATTTTCAAAATGATTCCCATTTTTTTCACTAAAAATAATAGGAATCATTAATTTTCACTAAAAATAGGAGGCCCGAGTGAAAATAATTAACTCCTATTTTTTCCTTTGTATTCTTCTATTCTAATTAATTATTACATTCGTAATTGTTTCTTTCCATTTTTTATCTTTCTAAATTCTAAATGCTCTAGCTCTTTCTTTACTTTCGAAATTCTCTAATTTTTATCTCCCTGGTTTCTAAAATCCCTCATTTTTCCTAATGAAGGTTTTTCGAGAAATCCTCTAGAATGGATTAATGCAATCAGTCTCAATATTATGTGTACAAACAATCAACTACGCAGTGGAAATAAATCAAACAAAAGCACACACCACAAGAAGACACAGATTTTTATGTGAAAACTCAAACCGGGAAAAAACCACGACTGAAGATCAAGTACTATGAATCATACTACAATTATAAGAGATATACTCACAACCATTATCCGGTATCGCACAACCTAAGACCTTGTGATCTTTTGTACAGCGCCCTGCTGCAACAACTCCCTGTCATTCTCTGTCACAGATTCAAGCACCTAGATGCCTTCTAGATGTTGTACTTGACTCTCAACAACAATCTTTTACGCATAAAAGAAGATCTTCTACAAAGAGATGTAGAAGATAAGGATCTTTAGAGCTGAACTTTAGTCCTTCAACTTCCCAATAATAGTTCTAAAGGAGATGATCTCCAAAATATATTCCTCATTTAAAACAATGAGATCTCTATTTTAGGGTTGAAACAGAATCCTTTTCTATAGCCCCAAATTCATGCCTCATAAATATATTTCAATCAGAAAAGGAGTTGGCATGAGGTAGACAAATTACTCTTCAAATAAACCTGAAAAATCGCAAGATGACGGATTTTTCTGCACCTGTCCAATCAGTTAGACACACTATCAATCGGTCAGATTCAATTACTGGGTCAGGTCCGATCTGTCGAATTCCTGCCCAACAGGTCAATGAAAAATTCAACACTTTTTTCTGCAAACTTTCGGAAGCCATAACTTTTTCGTTTTAGCTCCGATTGATACAATTTTCAGCTCTATAGATATCTACTTAAAACGAGCTTTCCAACGGTAAGTAGCTTGCTCATATCCGATGCTTAATTTATAAGATATGACCTTTTTAATCCATATTGTCCATAAAAAGTCACTTCAATTTGTTTTTCTTTCTCCGATTTCTTCGCTTCAGTGCATCCGACGACTCAAATCAGTGTCCAGACTTAAAGATATATAAAATACAACATCAATGGATTCAAGTTTTATCCAACTCATGAATTAACCAACACAAAAATGTTGATACATAAAAAATTACAAATATTGCATCGAAGACATTACAAGCAAATTCCAAACCAAAGATACATAAACCTTGGAATTGTGAAATGACGAGTCAAGTACTGCATCTAGATTCTTAAAACTGGTGTAATCCATTTAAAAGACTTGAAATGAGCTCAGAATGCAGCATTTCAAACTTCAGCGTTAGTGGACTTCGTTTCGTCACTCAACTCGCCAAATACCAAATTCAGGGTTCATTGACTAAAAAACTAAGGGTCATTGAACACACTCAAGGTTCTGAATTACCAAAGTGGATGAAAATTACATGGAAACTCTAAAGCATGCTTGGAAATGATATTTTAAAGTTTCAACACATTTGAACTTCATCTCAGCTCAAACCAAGCTGCAGTGACTGTTCGACAGCTTGCTTGAGGGTCACTGCGGAAATTGACACTTCTACATGTTAGAAAAAGGTCAAACTTAGAGGAGTGCCTTCAAGTACATTCAAAGATTTTCTTTCAAAATTTCAGAGCATTTGAACATCAATTGGGCCCAAACTCAGCCCACATGGTCGTCTACCAAGCTTTGTGGGGTATTATGCAAAGTGACACCTCACGTAGATCAAATTAGCTCAAGCTTTTGAAGGAAGTTCAAATTATGCTCAAGGGAGGCTCTACAAAATTTTAGGTCAAACAAACATCATTTGACCCAAAGTCTACAAACATGTCAACTTTGGGTCAGTAACCCCCAAGTCATGAGGTCACTGACCAAAGTCCTGCTTCCCGACATCCAAAATCCATGAAAATTGGGCACAAACCTTCAGTTATACTCCAAAAAGGTTCTGCAAACTTTCAAGTCAAACAGATTTTGTCTGATCCCACTTCCACCGCATGTCAGCTCAAAAGTCAATGACCCTCGAGCCATGGAGGTCACTGATCAAAATCCTACTTCCAAGAGGGCAAAGCTGACGGAATTCAAAGCAGAGATTCAAAATATATTCAAAATCACTTCAGTAATGTTCCAAGTAGATTGAAAGTCGCTCGGGTAGAAAACAAGCTTACTGCCCACAGTGTGAGGTGAATAGTGACTTAGAAGATGCAAAAAGTGAGTCACTGCTCAAAGTCCTACTTCCAAAAATCTAAACTACATGAAATTCAAATGAACACTTCAAGATACCCCTGACATCAGTCCCTTCAAGTTTCAAACCAAAACGAAGTCATTTGGGCCTCAAACAGCTAAAATAAGAGTCCATTTTCATGAAAAGTCAATGGGGGAGTTCACCTACTTCAGAAGGTCCAAACGGGCTGAAACTTCTATGACGCACTCAAAATAGTGTAAAAAATCATCCCTCCAAGTTTCGTGAAGATCGGACATCGTTCGAGCCTCAAACAGGTAAAAAAAATCACAAATGCAAAAGTCCAAAAATGGGCCTTGTCCGTGACTATGGCCCGATCGATGAAGGAGTTGACCAACTTTAAATGGTCAAAATGAGTTGAAACTTTTATGACACACTCAAAATAGTACGAAGAAGCATCCCTTCAAGTTTTTTGAATATTGGACATCAATCGGGCCCCAAACAGGTGAAAATAGGTCACAAATATAAAAGTCTAAAAATGGGCCTTGTTCGTGACCACGACCCAATTAACAAGAGAGTTGACCAACTTTTGAAGGTCAAAATGAGCTGAAATTTGGATAAGACACTCAAAATAGTGTCAAGAAATATCTCTCCAAGTTTCGTAAAGATCGGACATTGTTCAGGCCCTAAACAGGCAAAAAATGGGTCACAAATGCAAAAACCCAAAATTGGGCCTTGTCCGTGACCGTGGCTCGGGCCTCCAAAGAACACTTCCTGCGGTTTTGGGCTGTTTTTCTCCATTTCTTTCCGAGGTTTAACTTCCCACAACTCCTCTTAACCTCCTAGAACTGCCAAAAACCACCTGGAGACTCTATAAAAATGGTAATATTTGAACAAAGAGGAGGTGAACATGAATACAGACGATCTCGAAAGAAAAGTTCAAAAGCAAGGCATACTCCAGCACTTGGATGACTTCTTCGTCTTTTCTCAGTCACTCAAGGTGAGAAAGAAAGTTAAGAGAAGGAGAAGAAGATGAGCTTGCTTAAGAGCAAAACTATAATCATGCATTGGCGAATATTTAAAGGATAACTTCATTCCCTTTGTTTTTCTCATTCAGAAGGTTTCTTGGCCATCATAAGAGTTGTGAACAAGCCTTTTTAGGCTTTATTATGTTCTTTTAAAGTTATAGGTTCAGAATGACATAACTTTGACTTCATATGGTGCCCTTTTTGGACTTGAACAAAAAACAGTTGTAAACAACAATGATGATTTACAAAGGTTTCGATCGATTCCATGATTGAATTCAATCTTCTTGAGGGTCATTCAATGCCCCAAGAGTCATGAAAAAGAGTTCCGATACTTCAAAGAAGTTAGAAAGAAGAAACAAGCGAAACAGTGGCTTTTCAGCCACTACCTGCTCGTGACTGTGACTCACAATCACCCTCATATTTTTTTTCACTTTTTCGCATGTTTTCCATTCTTATGTATACTTTCTTGTAATTTCCAAATTTGGATCACATCTAAGATTTGAGGGAGGGATTGTAAACTTTTCAAAACAATGTAAACAACATGCATCCCTGCAGTCAGGGCATTTTGAACTCATGTAAACAAAAGGGAAATTAATGATGAATTGTAGTTTATTCTCATTCTTCTTAATGCTTGAAGTGCGTGAATGTTGAACTCGAATCCATTACACATTTCACCCATTTTCCAAGCGCGATCAAAAAGTCCTTACACCTAAAATATTTCTTTCTTTTATAGACTATTCAACTCACTTTTCTACTGGGTATTATGGCTCTCCTGAGCTTTACATTTCTCATTTTAGCTCTCTGGGGGCTTCTTGCCCAAATATCTCTTTTGGTTTAAAACATTTTACCTTCCAGCGAAAAAAGAAAAAAAAACTCACTTTCCTACTGGGTAGGTTCCATGCAACTCAATTTTGGAGAGAAGAGGTTTCCTTATCTGCAAACCCTTTGCAAAATTTTCCTCTTTTTTTTGTAAAGACAATTCATTTATAATTTATATTTATTTTTTAAATACATAACAGTTTGAAATATGATTAGGATTAGAGATTCAATGAATAACTTGTATGGCTTGGATTAAAGTCCTAACGTTCTAAATACATACATAAGGATTTAAGAAAATTGGTTTTGGAGTTGAATTGATATTGCGTAATAGAGTTTGATATCACCTTCATTATTGGAGGATTTTTCTTGATCATGAGTCCTGTAATTAATCTCCAGAAAGGCATATTAAAATTGATTTTAGGTTCAGTTTTTATTAATTGACATGGAATTTACCTTTTTTATGTTGTTTAACAAGTATGCGTTGTGGAATAGCCCTTTTAATGTAATGATTCTAACTGCTGATATGTTGTTGGATGTACATAATCAACTGTGATATGTTAAATTATGAAGTCTACTTGCCTTACCAAATGCATAATTGACTTCTAATCTTTGTTAAAGATACTCATAAAATATTTAAACCTCTTTAAAAGTTGCCTCTTCTCTGGTAAAAGAAGCGCGAAATGTCCCCAATTGGACCTTAGCTTATTGGAAAATTTTCAATACTTAGGGATACCTACTCCTTCGCCTTTTCCACCAATGGCAATGGAAAGTGAGGTCAGTGGACTCTCACAAGGTCGGTTCCCACCAACCTCATTCTCCAATGTAATTGGTGAAGAAGGGGAAGGAATACGTACTCTAGACATAGAAAATAATTACTCTAGTTTATTAAGGACATGGGGTGTGTTTTAGAGTGCATGAGTTTGAAGCCTTCATCTAAAAATTAAAAGGTAAAATAACAAACGACAGCATGAGATAACTCGTATCAGACCTAACTCAATCCATGATTGTGACATGGTCAATTTGGTATCATATTACGTAAGCCCTCACAAGGTGAATTACCTAGCTACCAAGCGATAGATCCTAGGTATGCCACTCTTCTTACATGTGCAGGCAATTTTTTCACTTGTGTGGGCTTTTCCTACATGTGTCAAGTGTGGGCTTCTTTCCCAAGATATATGGGCTACCTTGGGGCTCCCTGGCAGGGGTAATAAAAATTTTAAAAAAAAAAGCTGAATCAGATATGGCCAGCGAATTTAAGTGAAGGACTAAATTGTAGTTTCAGTGTATCATGAGTAAAAACAAAATTTGAAAAAAAGTTGCTGTCTCCATATTTACCAAAAAATAGTGTTGTGTCAATTGACACTTCCTTTATCGAATGAAATGCAACATTTGTCCATTTTGCATTTTAGTTTTAAATAAATAAATAAATAAATACAAAACACAGTCCACAGCTTTTGCTAGCTGAAGATTAAAAAAAAAAAAGAAGAGGTAATTAAGTTCATCATAATAAAATCCTTGTGAACAAGCTAAAAATGGTAGGACCTGATTGTTAGCAAACTACATACATAATAGGTTACATAATAGGTCTAACTCTTATCAAATCACATGAGATAGTCCAATTCTATCTTGTCAAATACATTTTCATCATAATTATGCTCCCTCTTTAGCCTCAAATTTTGACTAACATATATAGACAAAGCAAGAGGTTGATTATCATTGTACTTGGGAAAAACAATTCAGGGAGACATTGATGAGCAAGTTGTTGGCTCTATAATCTGGTAGGTCAGGTAGGAGAGCGCATCACTAAAGTGCTCACATTGGCTCGATCACATGATACCCCAAAAGTCTACCGTGTACAAGCTTAAGGGGACAGAGGTTTCACTCAGTTTGCAAGGTAATATTAGCAGGGCAGATAAGACTTAGGCCCATTCCATCTTGGACCCTAGTGACCAAATCAAATAAGGACTCTTCTTAACTAACTGAATGATGATTCCTCTAGGAATTTCTTTGAAGTGAATCTTGTACAATTGCTCAATAATAACCTAATAGTATATCAACATCATATATATTTAATAATCTCAATTCGCCCAATATGTGAATGAGTGAAAAACTAATTATCTAATGCACAACGTATATGTACTTTCTGATATTTTAATTATGCTTATATCGCATTTACATGCATGGAGAAAGTGTATCCTTGCATTTATATATTTACATATATATGAAAAATTCTCATAAATGCCCCATTTAGAAAAGAGCGTTTCTGCTATCTTTCTATCCTCCAATGAGGGACAAATCATCTAGTGACCTTTTCTCCTTTTTAAAAATAACATGAATTACATATATATAATTGAGATACTATTTGATTTTTTATTCTTATACAAGCTTAATTTCATGGTGGTACGAGCTCATGATAGAATAAAATTCAGCCATTTTCAATAAACGAGGATGTCATGAATGAGAGAAATTCAGATTTGTAATAAGTGGATTTGTGATAGAAGATTTAGAAAGAGAGTAATAAAAAAGGACAATTAAAGAAAAAAAAAGTAAGAAAAAGAGAAGGGAAACTTGTATTTATGTATCTAGAAAAACCTCCTCTTATATCTGAAGGATCATTTCAGATATGGATTTCTAGATTTAAGTTAAAATAGTATGTAGTTGAAAAAATAAATAAACTAGCAAATAAATCAGTTTACCACACAAGAGACAAAAGATGCTTGATTTTAACGTGGGAAACCCAAATCGAAAAAGAAAAAAAAAACACGAGTTCAACAAGGTCCAACTATTAAGCATTAATTTCGAACAAATACAAGATATACTCACAGCCCTTATCAAGTCACTCCTTCAACCTAAAGATTGAGTTCTTTATCCATAAGTCCTTGCCATGACTTTCCATGGCAGCTTTTTGCACTTGATCCGATCATACCTTAAATCCACAAGGTACAAAATCTTATATGAAAAAAAATAATCTTCTATAAGAGATGTAAAAATAATATTTTCTAAAACTCTATTGACTCAGCTCTCTCTAATAGATGATCTAGAGAAGAAAGATGATTTCCAATATAAATACTCTACTCAGAATAGTGGGATCTTTGCTCAAGAATTGCGAGAAAACTCCTTTGAATAACTCATAATTTGTGCCATAAAGGTATAATCCTTTTAGAATAGGAACTAACAGTACTAACACAAACATAAAACAATTCCATATCAGGAAAGTGAGTTTATATCCGCCATGCGCTATAGCACGTGTGAGCCTCCGCTCGACCACATGATGCAAACTTACTACTATCTGCAATTCAGTGAATTTCCTATCAAGCTGGCTTGAGCCCCTGAAGCATCGGCTTAAGTCCTTAAGGTTCTGCAAGCATGGGCTTGAGCCCCTTTAAAAAGTTTTTACATCTTAAGATTTTCTTTGATTCTTCAATTCAGCTCTTCCGGCAAACCACAGTTTATTATAAAATAAATTGTAGAATACAACTTAAAGGATGCAAAGTTTTGTCCAACTCATGAATTAGTGAATTACAAAATCCTTACAATATCTCAGAAAAGAAAGACTTTGAGACCAATCACATGCATTTGTTCCCTCATTTCAAATTGCCATTTGTCTTCTTAGCTTTTTTCAAAATAATAATAATAATAATAATAATAATAATAATAATAATAGCCTTCTACCTAATAAAAAAAAGTTTTTAACACTTTACATGCATGTGCTCCTTTTGCATAGGACTTTGCCAAATTTTACTCCATTAGGCTCCGCCGTGGGATTAAACTTAGGACCAACTTTCTTGGGTAATGGAGAGCAATTACAACATAATTCTCTAATGTACAACATTATAACCATATTTCTCAATTACATTAGGGACTACTAACATCTTCATGATTTACCTTTTGGTATATGGAGAGGAATGACACAAACATATCTCACCGAGTGAGCTGCTTTATGCCACTAGAAATGTGCTCCACTTCTGCCAAATGCTTGATCCAACAATCTGTGTAAGTTCATTGAACACAAATTATATCATCATCACCACCTCATCTTATTGATCCGATGATGACTTCACAGCATTCTACTTGTGTAATTTGTAAGAGAAGTCATAACAAAACGTGTTTAAGCCTTTATAGCTAACTCCTTATCTAGCACAACCATCCCTATCCTCCATTAATTAGCCAGTAAACCGACATGCATGCAACCTATAATTCCCAAAAATCTTATAGGTCAAAACCATTATCGCTATAATAACTGCATCCATTCCTCTTTCTCTGCTGCAAACTGTTAGATGGCAACCCTATTTGAGTCCCAAGGAACCTTACTAATGACACAAAATGACTCCTCATATCTTTGCTCCTTCCCAATGACTACTACACTTCAATCCCACAACATCCACGCAATTGCCAACTAATATTTCTCATGCCAACTAATATTTCTTATGTTCTAAACGCCTCTCTAACCTCTTAAATATCTCAAAAGCCACTCAAAAAAGAGAAAATCTGATAAAAATATATATAGAGAAAAACCCTTAAACGAATATAGAAAGTAGAAAAAACAGAAGCAAGATCTTTTTTTCCAATGAAGCAACAGCCTACAAACAAAAGACCAACACAAAGTGATGCAGCATCGCAGCAGCTGCTTACCAGCAGACACCTCAAAAGCAATCCATAAAAGAACCCATGTGTGGATTGAAAGTTGGAAAACAGAAATCACTTCTTCCCATGTTTGGTCTTTCCGTCTCAAACACACACTGTTGTTTCTCTCTCTCAATGGGCATTTAAATAGAATAGAAATATGTGACCACCGCCCTTTACACCCACAGAAAGAGAAATCCTCTCTTCCCCACCCTCTTCCCATCACAGTCCCACACAACGAGGCCAACCAAAATTCACCCCTCTTCTGTTTTACAGAAAAATGGACGGTGCAGCAGTAACATCACCTATTTCAGACCCATCAGAAGACCAAAACCCATCTGCACAACACTCTCCTCCTCCTCCTCCTCCTCCTCCTCCTCCTCTTTCTGCACCTATTTCCAACACCAACGCAATCACTAGCAGCCCAAGCACAAGCACCAACAGCACAAACAGGAAATGCAAGGGAAAGGGAGGACCTGATAACAGCAAATTCCGCTACAGAGGGGTCCGCCAAAGGAGCTGGGGCAAGTGGGTGGCGGAGATCCGAGAGCCCCGAAAGAGGACCCGCAAATGGCTCGGCACCTTCTCCACAGCTGAGGACGCCGCCCGCGCCTACGACCGTGCCGCCGTCATTCTCTACGGCTCCCGCGCTCAGCTCAACCTCCAGCCGTCGGCTCCCCAGTCCTCTCAGTCGTCTTCCTCGGCAACGGCCACTCTCCGGCCTCTGCTCCCCAGGCCCTCCGGCTTCGGCCTCACATACCCATCTTCTTCTTCCTCTTCATCATCTTCTTCATCTCATCCATTCATGTTAGATCCTAGCGGTTCTTATTCAATTCACCCTTCTTTCAGTTCAGTTGTTCCGGGGGTTTTATCAAATCCTGCTGGAATTGTTCATGGCCCCACTGAAAGCGACTTCCAAGGCAGTAGGAACCATCAATTCCAATATCATCATCAACACCCATATCAAAATCCTCGCCAAAACACCGTCGTTGAGGCGACCCCTTCCAATTTAATAAACCCTAATCTCAGTTTCTATGATGAGATCGCCACCCTTGCCGGCTCCGTCGATTCCAACTTGTCGCTTGCCGTCTCCTCCGCGTCAGCCGCTGCATGCGATTCATTTTCGTTCGTTCCAGCACCTGATGATCACCTTGTTCAGCAGCAAGGTGGTGTTGGTGGTGGTGATGGTGGTGGTGATCCGCCGTTGTCGGCGACTCCGGTGTGGCCATATGTGGGTGAGGATTATCCGGCATCTAGCCTTTGGGACGATACGGATTCTTTCTTCTTCGACTTTTGAGATAGAATCTCCATTTCTTCGATTTGATTCAAGTTCAAGAGCTAAATGGGCATTTGGGTATTGTTGCTTTCTTGCTATTTCTCTGCCTGCATGCATTTGCATGTGTTCAGGATCTCCTTCTTTCCCCTTTTTTTCTTTAATCTTTTTCTTATACTATATTTTTTAATCGATTCCTATACACTCCCACTCATCTATTTATTTCTGCTAGAAATTTTCTTTCTAGCAGGACAGCACAAAAGAAATGAGAAAGTGAAGGGCAATCCTTATGCATGTTGAAGATGTAGTTCTATACTTAGCAAGGAAGAGACCTATAGACTTTCAGATTCATAGACTGATATTCTTAAGTGGAAAATGTTGGGTTAATTTGGTAGATTATTAGCTTGTAGTGTGAAAATAATAGTTGTTTTCTTCTTGCAATGCAGTTTGGAAGCTTATTTTTTATAAAGAAGTCTTTGGCGATCAACCAGGGTATTTTCATGATAGCATGTATGATCTCTTACTTTCTTTCAAGATATGGGTTTTGGCAATAAATTCATTTTAAGTGGGCAAAATAACATAAATTGCTTTGGGTGATATGAATTCACTACTTTTTCCTATTTAAGTTCATTAATTTCTGGGTTTAATGAGGACATTTGATGCTTTGCATGCATATGATATCGAATACGGTGATGCTGTTGTTGCGTGTCTTTACATAAATTTTTTACTCTTGTGCATGCTGTTTCAACATAGAATATCTCAAACTGACATCTTATGCCCTTACACAAATCAACCTTTTTGTCTCTTTTTTGCAGCCCTCCCAGAAATTTCACACGATGCAGTAAAAAAAAAAAAGTGATTTATTTTTTGGTAAACACAAGCTGTTGTGCATATGTGATTTGTGGTTGTGCAGATTTGGAAAAGATGTGTCTTGTGGATGCCTGTTTCCGATCAACTTACATCATTTTATGTATCACCAAAAAGGGTGATTCTAGTTGCAATTTTTGTCTCACATAACCTGTTTGTTATTGTTCTAACATCAATATGCTTTTGGTAGGGTGTTTTTTCTTTCTTTCACTTGAACTGTTTTTGTCGCTCTTTAGATCTGAATCAAATATAGAAATGAGTGTAGATGGGTAGAATTCTGTCAATAGCCATGACCTTAAAAATGGGGGCATTTATTGTCACAAGATTAAAATCTATTAGGCGAGAGATTGTGACTTTGTCTTGCAGAAGGAGAGTAGAGTAGGTTTCAGCCTATAATAAAACTTGTTCACCTGATGAAAATATTTAATTTGGTCTATGTTGAGAAATTTCTCCTTTGGGAAATCGTATGAATAGACTGGGGAAGAAAACCTTATGATTGACTCCGAGAGCACAAGGGAATTAAGCTTTAAAATGATGGACCAGTGCTCTTTAATAAAATAAAGATAACTTGATATGTTATGAGAAGGATGAGTTCACCTTAGATTAGTATTAAATTATGTTTGTGTTATTTAAGATAAAGTTATGATATCATTAGGGCTTCATTAGTAATTTTGGCATCTATTATGGTGCAATTACCTTTTCTGGTATGAGTTGTATTCTTACAAATAGCCATTTGTTATTCTTAATAAAATTACCATGGATAATCAAAATGTAGTCTATAATTTTGATATAGTATTAGAGCCTAGATAGCATACATTCAACTAGGTGATGATATTATTCTTAGCCCATGATCGTGCATGATTTTCTTACGTGGTCCACCAAAGGCTACCAATATCAGGGTCAAACCTTTTTTTTTTTTTTTTGTTTCATCCTACATGCAACCACTTTTCATCTTCAACAACATCGCTATCATTCATCTAGGGATCGCAATGGCAATGGCAATAGATCGAAATAAAAAGACAACCTTCCCCTACATGCTTCTATTAGAGCTAACTATGGTAATAGCTCTATTGGGTTTAGGGTTGGTATGGATGTTCAAACTTTCACCCAAGCTTCATTTAAGGCACGTATAGGAATTGGACATGTAGATCCGCCCCACCCCAATTATATACTTCATATACATTTTGTACTCATTTCATGTAATCTCATTCTAGTAGACTTGCACCACACACTGTGCATGATCAAGCGGTCACTGTACATGATCAAGAAGTCACTAGTTTGACTCCCTCCCTAACTTTTTATAAACATTGTCAATCCATTATTGTATTCTCGTAACAAGGTTTGAAATTTCTGTTTATAGCAACCTAAATATTCATCGAGCACTTTAATCTTCCACACCCCAGCCCCCCTCTCCTACGCTTTATTTGGTTAAGTAGTCTTTTATCAGAATCATCATAGCTTTGATCAATTAGGCAACTAGCTCTGACAGGTTTAAAGAAAAGGAATTCAACTATAATGAACTCTATAGTTAGATGATAACTATGATACCCAAATACTTGTACAAGCCAAACATATATGTATTGGAGCGATACTATACTTGTGTTGGTACCAAATACTGCACTAATGCTTTTAGAGTATAAGTCTAGTATATCCTACTTAAAAAGCCCATTATTTCGTATAGGTTTTTAAGTTTTCTTAAAAAGCCCATTATTTCATATGGGTTTTTAAGTTTTCTTACTTCTCAACATATAAAATGCTGGAAAGGAACATAAACGATGATAATTTCATTAATTCAATTATGTTCTAAGGGAAAAGCTAGAAAACCTATATTCGTATCTATGTCTAAATCTCTAAAACTGTAGAGTCTTATCCTTGGATCCTTGTCCTTGCTTGTATCGATATCTATGCATCATAGGATGGTTATTACCAACAAAGCAAGATGAATGTTTTGACATGACATAGATCAAAATCAAGGGTATTTATTGTAACAATTGTATGATCCTTTTTTGAACGGACCATGTGTCACGACCCGAGCCCAAGAATCCATAAATTAGGGCAATTCCAAAAGCGTGACACGCATACTCCTATAAAGCCCACACCCGATCTGATGTCAAGGCAGGATCTCACAAGAGATATTCACATACTAACATGTGTAAGAAACATTAGCAGACATCAGTTCAAGTATCCAACTCGTGGCAGTCTTTCAATATCACTTGTAATTTCAAACCTCCCCAAAATCATTTTATAGTATCAAGCACCACATTAATCAATCCACAACTAGATACACAATATACAAAAGTGATGTATACTATATCCATCAACACCTATATAGAGTCTAATAGAAGTATATGGAGACTATATAAGCCTAGGAGTTTATCAAGGGTTGATATATATATATATGTCACAACTTGCAAGTACTTAGATACAAAAGAGTAAGTCCCTAGGTCTAAAAATGGACTTAAACGATAATAATCTCAATTATTTAGATTAATACTAGTTTAATTATCTACTAATCATACTTTGTAAGTTGCTAATCTTAATTAATTCAAGTCATAGTGTTACACCATGTAGATAGTTATAGCAAATATTCCAAATTATATAATATAGGAAGGATATCCTAAGACTAGTATTGGATTAGGATTGTGTTGTTTTAGGAAGAGTTATGATATGATTAGTGTTTGTTGTTATCATTGTGATTAAGTTTTCTATTTTGAGTATTATATTCTTATAAATAGTCATTTGTTATTCTCAATAAAATTACCACATATAATTTGTGAACATGTAGTCCCAATTTTCTCACATTCTTGGTGGAACTCAGAGTAAACCTAAATTCTTAATGCACTAATTTGTCTATTTTTCTATTCTATCCATTTCTATTAAATGTGAAGCCTTCCCCATATTGAATTTTACTGCAATTGAGTCAAACTTAAGAAGGTCCTCTTTCCCCATTGATTCTGCCAAGTTTATTCTCAAGGCTGTGGTTTCTTTCCTCTATTGTTACTTGCTTGTTAGTAGTATATAGTTCTGTAGGGCTTGCATCTAGACTTGCTGACTTGAGTCAAGTCTTTCCTTATCATCTTACAATGATGAAGATTTGTAGATATGTTTATCTAGTCATTGATTTTCACTATTTACCAGGTGTCATACACCAGGTGAAAGAATATCACATTTTTACTCAAGAGATAGAGGGAGCGCTTGTGTTCTAAATCCTAGTTAGAACTAATGTTGAGTTTGAAAGTAGAACTTCAGTGAACCTTCGACTGATGGAATATGTCTCCATTGTTGATGGCGATGAAGATGGCAATATCTTTTGTCATGACTTTGTAGCATAGGTGGTGCATTTCTCTATTAACCGTTCGAACCCAGTCAAGGAATGGCACCGCTTTTTTTCTTTTCCCCCATTCATAACAGCCTAAAGTTCATTATCATTACATCCACAACTGCCTTTGTTGAATGCTTAATGGTACAAGATTCAATGTCAATTTCTTATGAAAGTTGAAGTCTTAATGGCACAAGAAGTGTTTACCTTATAGCCATCTCAATATTTCTCACACGAGAAAATAAGAGAAAATTATGTAGAATTGATTTTGCATTACAAGAGAAGCCATATGTTCACCTATATAGGAAATTCCAAAGAAACTTGTTGAAGGGATAGCGCGTATGCGGAAGCGTGCAATAATAGCACGAGATCTAGCATCAATCCAATCACACAAAAAAGATATAGAGGATTTACATGGTTCACCCAATGGGGGCTATGTCCACAAGCAAGATAATAAACTCGCTTCTAGTCAACAAAATATAAGGTTACAGATTACATGATATATATAATTCCTACTTTTTTTGCCCCCAAGAAAGCTTCAATACAAAGACCAAAGTATTTTTGACCTTAACCCACTCCTTAGCTAACCCAATGAACTTATCTAGTTAACCCGGAATATAAGACATATATCTAACACTTGAACATCACAACATTGGAAACATCCCCTCAAAGTGCCCTTGCCAACTCTACTTTCCTGAAAGAGTCTTTAGCAAGTTATCTCTGAGATTTGAAATCTCTTCTATCTAAAATCACCTAGATTGTTTTATTTGAAATCTTTCTTCTTTTTTCCTTTTTTCTGTTTTTTTTTTTTTTTTTTGGAGATTTGACCTTTTAAACTAGAAAATCTCCAAATTATGATAATACACCTAAATGAGGCTACAGTGGGGTACTAGTATAGAGGTGATGCTATAACGTGACGACCCTGGGTCTAGGGGTACATCACAGTTGTCAACCGTGAGCATGTTGGCGATGATCTATCAAAGAGTATTTTAAAAGTACATCTACCTTCAACCGCTTCAGAATGTGGCCTTACCACACTAATAACTTGGATGACATCCAGAAACCTATTCTCCTTCTCACTTCAAGAATCTTATATCTCTTCCAATGACCACAATCATCAATGCCATTGATCCACAGAATAACATATCTGTAAAATCTTATCTTCAATTCTAGAAGACATGAGGAAAAAGCCCCTGTAGAGATGTCTCCTACCAACAACAGGCGCTTTATACAAACCTAAGAAGTCTGAACTATTATGACCCGCTCATATATGGAACAAAATGGTCCTTAGTGTGCATTCACATATATGTGTTGAGACATGAGCCTCAAAAAATCTCACCAAAAGACACCTTTGATGAGAACATTGCTTGAGACCCTCCCTATAGACCACATACCATTAGACTTAATACTATTATTTTTTAAATGAATAAAACAAGCTTTTCACCCCTGAGTGAATATAAAGATATATATCTATACATACATATATATATTTATAATTCCTTTTTTTTCATGGAACTTGATATTAGGTAATTAAAAATAACAGTACATAATTTATGTTTTTCCATGAAAGTTGATATTTAGGCTTAAAAATAGCAGTTTAGTTATGAAGGAATCCATGCCAAGCAAGAATAGGTATATTCAGTTTGATTTATATGGCCTAGTACTATCTTAAGATTCTGCCCTCTCTTTTTGAGATGCTAGATGACAGGAAGCTCCCGGTAATTGCTTGCACAATAACATGCACACACAAGCTGCAATGACCAACTGATAGAAATACTGATTTATAGGAGATGAAGAAACCAGTAACAAAATTATTTTGCAGCAACATCACATAGGCTACATGCAAAAATTTAGAAGCAGAAGAGTATAGAACTCTCTATCCTTCTTAAACCTATTGTTCCTCTATATTGAATGAATTAAATCATTTCCAATTCCTTTTTGCATGCGCTTCCTGTTCTTTCTTGAAGCAAAAGACATTTTAATAAGTCTTCTTTCTTCTATTTTGTGAATTTGTGTAGCCATCTGCTAGCTTTATAGAAAACCATATAAAGCATAAATGTCGAATTTTATAAAACAAGTACAGGTTTTTATGGAGGTTAAATGAATGCAAGATAAGAACTATGTAGGGTGGTTGCTTGTTGAATTTGTTGTTAAATTAATAGGATCCATGCCACTTCAACTGTTTTCTTTTCTTTATAAGATAACCTGTTGGATTGTCATCAGCATTACTGATTTGTATCTAATTTCTTGCCAAACAATATATAGAGCTAGGGTATACCTATGGTACAGCAGGTACCTGCCTAGTTTAGCTTTGTGTTTCAAGCTGATACCTACCTACCGAGGTTTCGGTATGGAATGCTTTCATCCTTAAAGATCCTTTATAAATCATAAATTACTCTTGTAGAGGATAATTAGCTTGTTTTGAATTTGTTATTTACTTGTATTTTAGATAAATATTTGAAGTACTTATTTTGGGAACAATCCTTTTTTTAGCATATGCCATTGTCCATTCCATAATGTAACCCAAATTTGCGCACGAATGGACAACAAAACATGTTAACATATAGAATCCGATTCTAGTACTGCAATACCACAAGTAAATATGTTTTGTCTTGCCGCTTACTTGATGCATAGCATACAAGAGGTGATTGCTAATTTATAATGGTTTAAGTTGTATCACATGAAAAGGAATGTGTATTAAATGTCTAACCCTTAATGCTTAGGTCGACTGAGTGATTGCCTAAGCTGGGAAAAAGAAATGTTTCCTCTTGAACAAAAAATTTCCTCCCATTTCGCCCATAGAAAGACCGGTACAACGTACAACCTCATTTTACAGAGCCTTCTACAGGTGTAGGATTAAGGTAGCTTTGTTCCGCTTCAAACTTTGCATGGCTAATCGTCTAGATTTGAGAGGGAATTATTATAACAACTCAAATAACGGGAGAATCTAGAAACAAGCAAAGGGGTTCCATGTTCCTCCTCCACATGTCAATAGGTACATTTTGTCTCCTTTGGTCAGACAGGTAGAGAGTTGGGATCCTTGTACTCATTATCCACTCATTCTACTAACCAGCATCCATGTTCGAGTTCAGAAGAGAGTTTAGTCATGTGGTTTACAGTTTTCCTGCTTTGCTTTCTAATAACCACCAGCTGCATCCAATATGATCAGCATTAATAGTTTCTCGTTTGAAGTCAATGAGCTCACTTGGCATGTCTGTTAATGTGGTTTGTACAATATGTAGCCTGCAATTGGTTGTGGTATTTATGTTTGTAATAACCACTGTCCTTTCATGCATCTTAAGATATCTATCAATGCTGTCAATAGAGTGTGTGTGTGTGTGTGTGTATTTTTTTCAAGCCCTATTTCTGTTTTAGCTTATGTTGGTGTGGTATTCTCTTAATTTACGAATCGAGGAAATTATGGCATCCACTTTAAGTTGCATTAATTAATCTTGACTGTACACTCATTGGGAGTCGGAGACTTTGAGCCCCACAACTACACAGTCTACCCGAGAGGCCTGTGACATCCTGGACTCCCACATCGACTATAGAGAGGAAAGTGATTAGGATTATATGTAAAACTTGCACCCTTACCTTGCATGAGGCCTTTTGGTGGGTTGAGGCTCACCAGAAACAAAACCGTGAGGCCCATGGGCTAAAGCGGACAATATCATGCATGTATGAAGGGTGGGGCGTAACAAATGGTATCAGAGCCGACTCTCAACTAGTTCGAGTATAGGCCCCTGCCGTGGCCTGGTGCAAGTGGGCGGGTTCATATATAAGCAGGCCAAGAGGGCTGGCAGGCTACAGGAACTGACAGGCTACTACACAGGGACGTGCAGCCCTAAGGGGGGTGGATTGTGACATCCTGGAGTCCCACATCGACTATAGAGAGGAAAGTGATTGGAATTATATGTAGAGCTTACACCCTTATCTTGCATGAGGCCTTTTGGTGGGTTGAGGCCCACCAGAAACAAAACCGTGAGGCCCATGGGCTAAAGCGGACAATATCATACATGTATAAAAGGTGGGGCGTAACAAGGCCAACCAAGAACTCCGTCTCTTCCGTCTGTTTAGAATGTTGGATTTGAATGTACAATAGTCCATGACACGGCTGAAGATCTATTTGGATTGCAGCAAATGAGAAGGTTCGCAGATCTGTGCCCGTACTTGATCAGGAACTTTGATGTTCTGGATGACCCATGGTGGCTTCACCTCTATTACTTTGTCAATGGTGCCGGATAGATATCATTTCCATCGAGGATGCCCCTATGAATATATTTATAGATCTCACGCAGGAGGGCTTATCTTCATGCATTAAACAAAAGCTATCAAATTGGTATCATTCAAAAATAAACTAAGGATAAAACCTCGTTTTCAAAGTATATGTTGTTGGGATCATTTTAAAATTATGCAACAAAGAATACATCGAAAGATGGTTTGTAGGCACCTCAGAGCTATCTCGGTTGTAAAGTTGATTGGCTTTATTTTGAATGAACTGCGCTTATCTGCTACCCCAACACTACTACATCTGTGCATATGACTGACTGGTCTTTACCATGTCAGAATATGATGGAAGGTGAATGTTTTAAGTAGTCATTCAGTTTTTCAATGAACCTCAATTCATAATTCGGATGCTAGTTGAATCTGTACTCAGTAGCCATCGGAGACAGTCACTTGGATCAATGTCCAGTCGTATTGGGTTTTGGAGTTTCAGAACAATGGTCTAAGGAAATTATCTTAGGGCGGTCCAAGGAAATGGTCTTGGGCCTGTTCTTATAAAAGGATTGTTGCCAAAAATTTTGGTTGTTGCTGGGGTTTTAGGTAAATGATATGACATCTTGTCTTCACACATGATCATTTGCAAATGCCATGGTCATTTGCTTGAATTCCTGAATTCAATCAGTTAAGAGGATTCCATTAACCTTTTGGGATTTCAGAATTCCACCTTCGTTCTTTTGCTAGAATTCCTGAATGCTCAAATACATGGGAGCATTAAGGAATTCTACTATATCTAGAAATTTCAAAATTCTTCATACATGAATTCTTGAAATTCTAGTAAAAGAATAAGCCGTCATGAATTTTAAAAGTCACTTGACTTTCAAATCAAAGGGCCTAATGCAAATTGCTTATGGCTCTAAAATCACATAAATGGAGCTGATCTTTCTTCTTAACTTGCTACCACATTGGTTTATAGAGGATCCAATTTGATCATGGAATTAACTTGTTTCCATCGTTCCCACATGATCAAAGGCGAAGATCTCAGTATATGTTCAACATTTGACATATGTGAAGCAATGATCATATGTGGCAAGATTAAGGGTCGTCATCGGGCCGGGCCTTCGTGGAAGTGATATCCAAGCTCGCAAGCTCCCCCACGGGCTTTACCCAAAAGGCTTTTTATTTTTGCAAGTCAAGCTTTGTCTAAGAAGTCTAAGCCCAACTGCCCATAGGGCTTGTTTCTAGTGGGCTAGGCTTTTTTATTTTTTAATCATTTAATAACATCATTTTAAAATAAATGCATTATGCATAAGTACAAAGTACAAACAACAATTCATTAGCTATTGCTAGTTTACTACATGCATGGATTGATAGACATGAGTACAAACAGCTAGCAATCTACACGAATGCAGAATACAAAGTACGAACAAGTACCCATTGCTAGTTTGCTACATAAATAGCCTATGGACTTGCGGCCAGGCTCACGGGCCGAATTGGGGGGTGGGTGTCTGGTCGGGCTGGACTTTAAGCCCTAAGCCAAAGCTCAACCCAAATACTATTCAAGCTGGGCAACTAGCCCGACAACCAAGCTTGAGCCGGGAGGGCTTGAACCAAGTAATGGGCCCACGGGCCAATTGATGACCCTTAGGCAAGATGCATCGATGGGAATAGAAACTCATGCGGACGAGTATCACAACCAAAGCAACGCTATTTGGAGCTTTCATCTTTTTGATGGTCGGTTGAATAGTAGTTCGATCACATCTTAATAAGCTTTCTTGGAAAGGATATATGGTAGTTGTGGATTAGCTGAGGATGAGTTAAATAAATTGGCAACATAGTATGTGCCTCCTATTGGAGAAGTTAAACTGTCCATGGATTCAGTCTACAAAGACATTTGAACTGATTTTTTACATTAATATGTAAGAATTTTAAATGTTAGTGGCAAAATGTCACATCATGTCCAAAAACCTTAGGCATAGTAAATTCTTGTCAAATATTTGATAAAGAAATAAGCCGATAATGTCTACAAAATAACAATTTATAGCAATACTTCAATATTTTTAATAAGAGATTTATGTAGACTCACATGGACGCTAGTCAATTTATGGTGGATTAGGAGTAGACTAGTAATGGTCATAATTAAATCATTTAGCTCTTGACTGATTGGCCTCAAGGGGTTTCAATCTTTGAATAGAATATCGATAATTTCTTCATTTTTTTTAAATGTCAGCATCGCAAATTAGGGAGCTTGTCAAATTGATCTATTGAGTGTAGAATCAAGATGAGTATCATTACATGGAGGCGTATGCGTTTGTGAGAGTTCAAATTCATTATAAGTCGACATACCCATAAGTTCCCTTCACATTATAAAAGCAACAAAATGTAATCAATCAAAGAGAACCGGCCGGGGTTTCTTGACAGTATATTTTCTGATGTCAAACCCCTGTAACGTTCATTAAGATAAAAAAAACTTCATCATTGTTGGCTGTTTGATCTGCAACTACTATAATCAATTGTAAGGACCGAAAAACAATGAAGATCTATACTGTACAATCTAAAATAATGAAGATCTATATTGTACAATCTGTTTTGATCAAATGACCGGAGAGACTAATGGCAGTACTCAGGTCAAAGAGTGACTTAGACCCCTTTCCGGTTGGTGGCCTTTTCAGGTGGTGTTGATGAATTTGGATGTGTGAGATCCCAATATGCCACTCAATCTATATGCATTTCAGCAATTAAAAAGCGTTGTGGATTTCTTTGCCTTTGCCTTAACCTATGAGATATAATAGAACACAAGCCTTAAGGCTCTCATGTTATTTATATAGATAAGTTTCAAAAGGTCTCACTTATTAGAGACTTTTTTTCTCAGAAACTCAGTCTATGGCAGTCTTATTTGTGGATTTAGATCAAGTTCTTTTATTTATAGTGGGATACTAATTCTCTGATGATGGGCACTATCATACTTGATCTGACTGGAGCCCGTGGAATATACGCATACGATTTCCAATAGGTGGGTCCATCGACGTTACACAACGATTCATTCTTCTTTCTCTACTAGTGATCATGGGATTCTTCCTAGTACTTTTCTTCTTTATTTTTTTCTGAGGAAGAAATATGGAGGAAGACTAGCAAGTGGCAAGCATGACAGTGTCTTTCTGAACTTAGATAGTAAGGACGGTTGAATATAGCACATGTGACATGTGACATGGACTGGCCCAATAGCTTGCCACCGGAACTAATAAAGAAGATGTAAATCATTGCATGAACAACTGGCAACATCTTATAATATTTATTAAGGCTCTTTTTATAATGGTAATTCAAAAGTCAGCTAATCATTTTCTGTTTAGGGAGTCAGATTTGTAAGTATGACATATATTTCGTGAAAGGTTTAGAATGCCCGAAATTTATTTTAAATTCTGATTTAATTACTACTTCTGTACAGCAGAATAATAAAAGCCATTAATTTCACAAAAAAAATAACACATAATTTTAATGTGAAAATCCAAACAGAAAAAAAAACCACAAATCCAAAGTGAACAAATAAATAACTAACTTTCACAGTACAAGATATACTCACAATCCTACAATTAGTCCCTCAACACAAGGCGTTATAATTGTTCTTGCTAGAATCATCGACATGCAGTCCTTCAAAGCCCTGCTATTAGGGCTTTAATCTCCATTACGAACAAAATCTTTTCAACTAGAAAACAGTTTTCTACAAGGAAGTAAAAACCACAAACCTCCTACGAAAAAGTAGAAACATCAACTCTAGAACTTGAACCCTTCACCCCAATCTCTCATGGAAGCTCTAAAAAGTATCTCCAAAAATCAATTTCAACTCATAACTTGGAGATTTCTATGTGTTATATTGTATTTAGGGTTGAGAGAAACCCTTTTTTTTATAGCTCATAATTCGTGCTTTAGGGTTAAAAAATAAATCTAAATAAATCAAGCAATTCTGGCACAAATAGAAAAAGTTTTCGTGCAAATCCGTAGGCTTCTACGGTTCGTGCACTCGAGTGTGGTTAAATGGGCACTCAAACACAATGGCCACAATCTTGGGTACTCGAGCACACTTAAATGTCCTCATTAATAAACTTTCTGAGGCTATAACTTTATCATTTTAGTTCCAATTTATTCAATCTTGAACTCTACGGATATTATCACAACCCTAGCCCAGAAATCGGGGGTTAACAAAAACCTAACCTGTGATACACGTACTCCCGTGCACGTATACTTTGACATGGTCTAGCACGTTTACCTCGACCTGGTCTAAGTATATGTACACAAGGGATGTTCACACATACAAAACAGGTGTACGCGGAAGCTGTACGTATCATAGCAGGCAATGAAAATGAACAAAATACATAACAGTATAGGGTCAACAAAATGACATTAATTACAAATGTACAATACAAAACGAAAAGATAACTCCTTAAAGACCAATATCAGAAAAGTACAAGAAACAGAACAAAACAGATAAAACAAAAAGGAAAGGCCATGCATGGATACAATGCCAAGCCGCTCTCCGTGGGAGTCATCAAGACCACTCCTCTATCCCCGATTGGGTCTCCCGGATCTCTCATAGAGTCTGGCCGAACAACAAGAACAATCAATGAGTACAACGACTCAACAAAGTATAAGCTCCAATAAGTTAACACACGTTGTATCTAGCAAAATAAGTAACAGTTAATAATTAACTAATGCATAGAGATCACGTTCGTATGTTAGGCATATCAATAAGCATGCTGTAAGAATCATGAAACAGATACGCTGGCTAGGTTGTTGCTACATTAGCCATATTCTCACAATCGAGAGTAATCAATATGAGAACACCATCGACTGGATCAAGGTACGAATGGGTCTCTGGTTCCGGGGTCCGAAAGCCCAGGACAGTAGCACTATGCAGAGGTAATAATAATCAACGCCAAAGTCAACCCCGTCGGGTATCCTAAGGCTAAGGCTGAGTAGAGCCAGACTAATACAATCAGTCATGTAGTATGATGCACATCAATCAATGTCAGTCAATGAAATTCAGTGCAGTACAGGTCAAGTCACAGTCAGGCAATACAATACGTGCATCACTTTGAATTAATACCATAACAAGTCACAATCAAACAATTATAGGTCAAACAAGGAACAAGGAACAAGACAAAAAAGCATGAAAGGCAGCTGTTTCCGCCCGGGATGTACCATGGACAAAGCCCTCAGAGATTATCCAATCGTTGCCCTAGCGCAGAACGCGTACCATAAGAATAAGAGGGTAAACCGAAGTCAATATGCAATGCAATTAGGATTATTGCAGGAATCACGATCTTTTACTAGCCAACCCTATCTTAGTTGTCCATTTTTACTAACCTTGCATGACGATGCAGTTTTAAGGTATTCGATACACAGTTTTTCACTTAGGAGTGTTGCACTGTATCAATAAATGTGTATCGAAGTCCCTTAAACCAACACCCATGGGGAGGTGCTTAACATTTGGACAACACACATGAATGCATCACAGCCAGCAAGACCATTCATGTGTTCAAGGTCATCCGTCGAGCGAAATGTATGGTTGAGCAATCCATGGGGAAGGCCTTATATGGTCTCATCATGAGCCTAGAGGTGGCATAAAAGGTCCTATGGTGTTACAAGAACAAAGAAAGGAAAATGAGTAAGCATAGTATTCAGTTGAACCCTAATTCTCTCGGAGCAGAAATGCATCAGAGCCGACCAGTCGACTCTGAAGCCCGATCAGTCAAATTTTAGTTCTAGGAGTATCCGATCGGTCGGACAACTGGGTTCTGTATCGAACAGAATAACTGTATTACATGCTTTTCTTTCACGAAAACAACATCCATAATGTTTATCTAATATGCAAGGGCTATCCAAACACCACATACTCGAGGGAAGGAGTAAAAGAAACATAACAATCAACGTGTACCAACATGTATTCATTCCTACTATGCTTATACTTGCCTTAAACACGCTCTTTCCTTAATTTGGCTATTCTTTGGCCCAAATGATCCCGGCGATGCAATCCTTACACTATGCATGCCAAGAATAAGCAAGGAAAAAGGGTGCATACAGTGCAAGTATACCCCAAAACTTATGCAGAGATCATGACGCAACTACTCACCGGAGATGAACCGGAAGAAGGGTGCAAGAGTCTTGTTCACGACAAGGAGATAAGAAAGAAGAAAGCGAAGACGAGAGAGAGACATCGTGTAGAGAAGGGACCGGCAAACCCAAAGAGAAGACGAGCAACCGGCGCACACGAATTTCCCCTTTTTTCTATGTTGATCACAAGGAAGAAAAAGAAAAGGAGCTGAAGAACAAGGAGAGAAACAAAGAGAAAACGAGAGGGAGAGGGAGCTGGCGTGAGGAAGATGAGAAGGAGAGAGGAAGAGTCGGTGGTTATCCTTATATAAGATAAGGATTGGGCTGAAGTTACATATAAGTCCAACAATTCGGAAGAATTACAGTTTGAGTCAATTAACGGTCCAGCGGAAACAAGCGACCTCGCTTGCATACGAGCCAGTTACAGAAGTTAACGAGCTCGACAAAAAACACGTGTTGACGTTGAGATGATGCATGAATGACGAACCCGTACAAAATAAAAATTACAAAAAAAGGCTCGAGACGGCTTAAACCACGTTTAACTCAACTCAATTCCCTATCTATGAACCGATACAAATCTCAAGAGACTAAAACATGAGCTTAACTTAAAGTCGCTATAAATCGTACCTAAACTTCATTAATTACCCGTTAATTAATCGTTAATTAACCGTTAAACCGGATTAAGGCAGGCCGGCGTGTTACATATTTCTACTCAAAACGAGCTTTCCAATGGTAGGTAGCTTGGCAATATCCATCACTTGGTTTGTGAGACGACCTTTTTAATCCATATTATCTTCAAACAAACACTTCAATTTGCATTATCTTCAATTTAGCTTATTTAACGCACAACCAATTCATTTTAAATGTAAAATACAAATCAATGGACTTAAGTTTTGTCCAACCAATGAATTAGTGAATACAAAAATACTAACATCTACATTTAGAACGAGGAGAATGAAAAGGGTTGAAGGAGTTTATTTTTCAATTTTCCCTTTTATGAGATCAAACGATTTAAATCGTAAAAACAAATGTAAATCTATCAAAAACTTGTAACACCTGATCTCACATCGCTAATTAATGCAATATGAGTCTAGTATATAATGAATCATATAGCTTACTACTAGTAACTTGGGCTTAAGCATTTTGAGCCACGTGAAATGCTCACTAACTTACTAAGCCAGTGGGCTACTCGGGTTGTTACAAATGGTATCAGAACCTATCACCAGCCAAAAATATGGGACCCGCAATCCCGCTGGAAAAGCCCTTGAGGCAAGATCAGGACAGAGCGAGGGTGCACGAGGTTATGAGTCAAGATAGGAGAATTCACAAGGGACGATTCGGTCCCACATCACCTGGTGAAGTTAAATGACTGTAACACCACATCCCACATCGCTTATGAATGAAATATCAGTTTAGTATAAAATGAACCATGTAGGTTACTACTAATAACTTGGGCTTAAGCATTTTGGGTCACATGACAGGTTTACTAAGTTATTGGGCTAGTAAACTACTCGAGTCATTACAAATGGTATCAGATTTTATCATCAGTTGGAAATGTTGGACCCCCAATCCCGCTGGGAAAGCCCTTGAGGCAAGATCAGGACAGAGCCAAGGTGCGTAAGCCTGTGAGTCAAGATAGGAAAATCCGCATAAGACGATTCAGTCCCACATCATCTGGTGAAGTTAGATGGATCCACACGGGAACATGTGGCCTTAAAGGGGGTAAATTGTAACACCCATCCTACATCGCTTATGAATGAAATATGAATTTAGCATATAATGAACCATGTAAGTTACTACTAATAACTTAGACTTAAGCATTTTGGTCCACGTAACAGGCTTACCAAGTTATTGGGCCAGTGGGCTATTTGGGTTGTTACAAAACTGATCATGGAATTAAGGTAAGATAGAAAATGAATATCCATATAGAGCTTTTTATACCATTTGTTGTAGCTATGATACCACGTCAATGGACACAGTGTCGATCATCTTCACTATAACAAAAAATGCAAATAAAGGCTCACATCGTCTCTCTGACGTGGTATGAGAACACTGCGAACAAAAGAGCTCTCCCCTCTTTTCAACTAAATCTAAAGTTAGATATTACAATTACTAAAATACCTGTGATTTAAAACTTGATGCCTAACTAACCTAATGTACCAAACGGATATAAGATATAAATCCAGTATATCCATCCATCACCTAATAATCCAAATTCTATAAGGGTTTGTTTGAAAGACCCTGCAAAAGAGAAAACTATATGTTTCCTCTTCCGCAGAATATGTTTCCTACCGATCATCATAAGAATCTCGTATCCTCAATTTGGAAGAATTTTGATGCAAATGATGGAAGAATTTTGATGCAAATGAAGGAGTTGCTGAAATTTTCGGAGTAGAATACGCAGCCTACACCAACTGTCAAGAGACGGTGCCAAAAATCCAGATGTCGTGTCTTCGATATGTTTTCACACCAAACATCGGTGCACAAACAGTCCGTAAAAGATATGATTCCCATCTACAGATAAAGGTGTAACGGTTCGGTTAACTGCATATTTTGGAAAAACCATTAATCGAACCGCATTTTACGGTTTTCAGTTTTAAAAAACCATAATCATAAAAACTATATAAAACTAAACTGTGGTTAACTGTATTAGACAGTTCAGTTATGGTTAACCGCTATAGTTTTTTTTTCGACAAAATGCAAAATACATGTTCAAAAGACTTGTTTGATTACGGTTAACCATTATAGTTTTTTTCAAATCTTATTATGTGTGGGAAATATGCATAATTTCTATTTCAAAGATGGGTTGAGCCATTCTCGAAGAGGCATCTATGAGAGACAACTTTTTAGGGCCATGACAATGTCATATATAGGAAATGGAAAGATCTAAAAAGACCTAGTAAGTCTGTAAAATATCAATTCCAGGAGATAATTCTTACCCCTTTAATCCAACGATGAGGGGTATAACATGGTACAATTTATAATTCTATAATTAGTTTAATTGCTAGACAAAACACTGTGAACTTGCTTCTTAGCTGACTATCTCATCAGGAGGCCTTCCAAATTCTAATGACTTTTGTCTACCTCAAACACCATTACATAATTTTTCAACTTTTTAAACAAAACACATAGAGAAATCAACCTTATAGTTCATCTATAATTGTACGAATTAACTAGTGAAAACAAGATTAAAATAGGTTAAAAAATGTTTTGATGGTTTAAGCAGGTTTTTTTTAATCAAAATTGAGTTGAATTAAACCAAACAATAGATATCGTTGAAAAGGGCTAGGGCCTCTTTTTCTTCTTCCTCCTTCAATCCTTCAAATAATCGAATCTCCCTCTTTTTCTTCTTCTTCTTCTTGTTTCGTTGAAAACGAAGGCTGCTTGGTTTTTTTACGTTTACGGTTTACGGCTTCATCATTTTGCATAAAGTTAAAAATAATTATATTTTAGCCTATATATTTTTTTTCTAATTTTAAATTAATAGATGCAGTCAACCGAACTGTATATTGCAATTTGGTTCGGTTTTTAACTATGAGCTATGACTGAAAATCAAAATCGAATCATGATAGTGGATTTTTTAATTTTAATAATCATAAATATAATTGAACCTTAAAATACAGTTATTAACCACGGTCCGATTGAGTTCGATTAGGTAGTTTATCGATTTTTTGCTACACCCCTATTTACAGAGCTACCTTTTTAATAATCATTTCTTTCATTTCATCATTTCATCGTGAATTTTTATTTATTAAAAGCAAACAGTGGACCTTTCACACAGAAAACTTAGTTTGGTTCTCTCCTCCGAACAAAAGTTTTCCGTCGGATCCAGGGTAAATACCTTCCAAACGGTGGGAAGAGATCGTCGGTTAATATATTCACCGTACACATAGCAGCCGTATGCATTAATATTCAATGACCTCCACGTCATGAACAGCACATCAATCAAAATGCCCTGTGACCATGACCACCAAATGGGTGGTTAGGAAGAAATTGGTCAGTGATAGATCTGGCAAAGGGCAGTCTAATCAGTGAGATTTGTGTGATAAACTGAAGGTGTGTCGTTGAATATTTTCCATTTGAAAGCCATAAAATTTTTTGGTTGTGATCTCCCAGCAATGTCTGAGCTACCACAAGACAAACGAGTGATGTGATTTTCTGAACATCACCTGTTGTGCGCATCCACAGAACACAAGATCAACAATTAACCCCACACAAAAAGAGACACCGAGATTTACGTGGTTCACCCAAACCGGGCTACATCCACGGGCACAGGAGGACGAACATCTTCATTATGACAAGTAAAGCATACAAGAGATTCCCACACTCTCACCTCATCTCTCCTACGTGGTGTGGGAGCACCACGGGCAACTGCCACCGCCGCCGCAAGGTCTAAGGTTACAGACTATACAATATATAATCTCCGCTTTCTTGGCCACCAAGAAAGCCCCGGTACAATTACCAAAATACCCTTGACCTTAAACCAGTCCCTGGCTAACCCAGTGGACTCATCCGGCTAAACCGGAATACAAGACATAAACCTAACAATCTCCACCTTGGCTTGAATTCCGTACAACTCCGTACAACTCGAGCTACTAGGAGATAAAACCGGCAATGTCTTCACGTACCCTGCTGAATGGCACGTCACTGCATCAGGGATGCAGTCTTCTTCAACACTTTGACGTGTTGAACCAGCACATGAACTTTGAGCAAAGTTCATCTCGTCAAACTCCACCTCGAACTAAAAGCTCGAAACCATTGACGAATCTGAGTGACATCTGAATCACTCACCATCCTGCCCCATCTTCAACATCACTGTGAAGATCCAATCACCACAAGCATGCAAGCAAAACAAATCGGGAATACAAGTCCAGATGACTCCATTACAAAACAACCTCTGCCTCCGAGCGGTCAAAAAAACTCCATTTGACCGGGCCTCCGATCAATCAATCAAACAAATGTTTGACAACTGCTGACGCATCAGCTCCTCCTTGCTGCTTTTCCGGCTTGGCTCTGGCAAGATGAATAACATCACATGCGATCATGTGAACCCCAAACGAACAACTTCGTTTGAATCAGCAAATCCTTTGCAACTAGGCCGACGACTCCTATTATTGGGTTTGCAACAACAACCAGGTCGAGTAGACCCGATTCTAGCCTCAATCCACATCTGTTCAGATCTCCTCCAAATTTCTACATCAAGTTATAGATCTCGTCACCACGAGCACGCTGGAAGAAACGGATCTGAAATCCGACTCAGGATGCTCCGATAACGTAGAAACAAGTTTCTACGCTCCAATCGATCAAACCTCCTCCTTGACTGTCAAACAGCCAATCAACCTCTTCCACTGCGTAGATCTGCTCAAAACGAGTCCGTAGGCGCAAACGGATCTCCGATCGGACATCGGACGATCAAGATATCGCAGAAACAATTTCAGCCGTTGAAACTGGTCAAATCTGGCCTTTGACCGTTGCTGACGTCACCGCTGACGTCACTCTACACTGTCTGCTCGGCTTCTGGAGCAGACCCGGGTCGGGTTCACCTGACCCGGAACTAATCTGAACTCTTTTCGCTGGGCTCTGCGCACATAGGTCAGGTCGAACTTGAACTGACCCGGCCTGAACTTACTGGCTGGGCTGGACCGTCGGCTAACGGGTCAGGTCGGACCTGACTTGACCCGGAACCGAACTTGCTTTGAACTGCTGGGCTTTGATGCTAGCGGGTCGGGTCGAACCTGACCTAACCCGGAACTAGAAACCTGACCTGGAACCCAGACGCTGGGCTTGTGCTGCACGGCGGGTCAGGTCAAGTGGACCCGACCCGAACCCAGACGAACTGGGGTGTCGTCTTCAACCCTCAACTGGCGCCTGTCTGCAACCTGGTTGCAGACAGTGGTGCAGCGGCCGGCTGTGCAGATCCGGCGCAGTGGCTGGTCCGGCGACGGTCTGCGGCGGGCGGCGGCGGTTGAGGGCATCTTCTTCGGCGACAAGGACGGCGAGGATCCCGGCAATGATCTCAGTGGTGACCGAGATGCGCGCGATTTTCGGATCGTCTGTGCAGTCAGGCAGACGTCTAATCCGGGCGAAGCAGCAGCGGCGCGATGAGGAAGTTGGGGCAGCAGCGACGCAGTGAGGTCGGTGGTGTTCTTTTTGGCCGCTGCCGAGAAGCTTGCTACACATGCTTCCTTGTAATCTGTGGGCTGGCAGATCTGCGTGACTGCTTTGGAGGAGGTTTGGATTTGGACTGTGTCTCCAGAGGCTTCAGTGCCCCCATGTCCCCCTTGCTTACCACGTGAGACCCCAACTGCCACGGCAACCACCATTGCCACCAAGATTAGTGATGACACGCCCATCACAGCCATCTTCTTACTGTCTCCCATTTTGTTATATCTTCTTCTCCGATGGTGGCCTAACCAGAAATCACGAACCTGATCTCAGTTAATCTTCATGCGCACAACCTCTAAGTCACTGAGCGATCTCCACCTCGCTCAGAAACTCGAAGAACACCAACCTCTTCTCTGATACCAATTGATGTGATTTTCTGAACATCACCTGTTGTGCGCATCCACGGAACACAAGATCAACAATCAACCCCACACAAAAAGAGACACCGAGATTTACGTGGTTCACCCAAACCGAGCTACATCCACGGGCACAGGAGGACGAACATCTTCACTATGACAAGTAATGCATACAAGAGATTCCCACACTCTCACCTCATCTCTCCTACGTAGCCACCAAGAAAGCCCCGGTACAATTACCAAAATACCCTTGACCTTAAACCAGTCCCTGGCTAACCCAGTGGACTCATCCGGCTAAACCGAAATACAAGACATAAACCTAACAAGGAGCTATAAAAATTAAAAAAAAATCAAATTACAGCATAAAAAATCAGCAAACAACTTCGTCTTTGTCAATCCGCCGTTGACCTTTGCATCTGTAATAGCAAGTCACTTTCCAACTCAAATTGTTTATTTAACCTCCTCTTATTCAGCAATCAACAGAGATTCATAATATAGTAGTCCTAAAAGCAGTAGGAACGTAGGATCACCCAAGCTTGGAGAGATAAGTGTTCTATCCCATCAAAGGGTGAGACCCGCACATTCATTTCATAGTAACATCATTGTAAGAACATTGGCTGATTTTCATATGTCCAACGACGATTGATGGATTGATGGGGGCCATGATAAAGGTAACCACGCTCTTAGCTGGTTCTATTCAAAAAGGTAACTTTTCCGAAAAGCACAAAGTCCGTTTAATGTTTACTCGAGTCACGGGATTGAGGACACGCAAATAACATCCAATTGGGAAGCTCCATGTGCAGGTCATTGAATCCGGTGAGCCGGTTGCCTTACTGTAGCAAGACTAAAATTATTCTTTCTTTATTAAGTTTTGCTGTTTACCAAAACTCTTTGGTTCAACTGTATTTAACGAAGGGCCTAATCATGTATAACTGCTCTCACGTATCTAACTTTTTGTAAGACTCACTTACCGATCTCATTTGGCCATTGGATGAGGGATTGAAAAGATTTACGTGGAATTATTTTAAATATCAAGTTGGCCTCAATTATATATTTTTAATCTCTTTATTTATAGCCCATAAATTCAATTATTTTAAATTGACGTACAGTTCATCCAACAATCCAGTAAATTCGAATTTAATCAAAACTTAGGGGTATAAATATCAAGAGATTTCTTATATATTGCAACGTTTAAGTTGGGTGATAAATAGGGCCCACTTAAAGTTTTTACAGAAAAAAATTGTGAGAATTACTTCTCACAAAATTATTTCTTTTTGTAATTCACTTTCTCATCAAAGTTATAAAATAGGTGCATATAAGAGAGGCTGATGTTGCGGGACCTACTTGATACGTGTCACTAATCAAAACATACTGAGATGTGTCAATAATAAAAAGATATTGAGATGGAAAGATTTCATTGTAGATATGATTTTGGGGCAAAAGACATTTAAATTAGATTATGCCAATCATTGATTGTATGGTGTTAAAGTTAATTAATTTATTAATTCATATTTTTTTTATATGATATCTTCCAAACAAAAGTAGTAAATATATATAGGCTGTTTGAAAAATTACTACGTCAATAAGTTACATGCCCGCTGGAGTAAATACGAAATAAGATAATATGAAAATAATTAGAGTAAATATATTATGCTTTCGAGTAAAAGCCTACCTGCCTTGATAAAAAATCATGTAAATAAATTTATAAAACTCTTGAAGTAATTATTTTTATCCATTGAGGTAAGCATTCAGATATAGCTATTAGAGTAAACACCATAGCTGATGAATTTTTATGTCTCATTTCAACATGTACTGATCCAACAAGTGTCCTTTATATTCGCCGGATCTTATTGATGGTTAGTGGATACCACTGAAGAAATTTTTAGGGACTACATTGTTATGTTTTGATTGACTACTGTTTTATATTACCAGAAACACTGTTGTTTACAAAACATTTGTAATGCAATGAACAAGATAAAAAAGAAAAGCTGATTTAATTATAAATTTAACTCAAACCTTTTTTTAAGTCTGACATCTACACAAAATTTAAAGAGCTTTTGGACTGGTCATGTTTGGCAAGTCTTATGTGTTTGAAATATATTTAATTTGTTTAGATGAAACGCTAATAGAAATTTTAAAAACTAAAAATTAAATTTTAGAAGAGAGGATTTTACTGGAAAACCCCCTCAGTTGACTCCCCCTAAATGCGATTAGTCCCAAGTTAGCAAGGCAAGTGGACCCTGCCTTCCACGCAGCTAGAACCAACAAAGACTAGGCCCTGTCTTCTCCGGTCCTCTGCAATAGACGTTCAGAGGATGTCTCTTATCCGATTCCTCTTCAAGTCGAGCAACAGAGACGATCCTGGGGCCTCTTCGGCTCTGATGATCTGTGGTCTGCAAATAATACAAGAAACAACATATCCCTATTTCCGATCTTCAAATTTTGGTCTGCAAAAAAGATGAATCATAGAGCCAATTATGTGGCCCCAACATGAGATCAGATCCTGGGATGTTGCTGCTTTTCTTCTTCCGTTGGTTATTGCACTCAAAAGAAATCAGAGGATCGGTCTAATCGCCACCGAAATAGTCAACCATCTTTGTCGGAGAAGACGAGAAGAGGGAAAAAGAAAAAGGGAGCGACGGATCGCTCAAATAGCTGTCGAAATAGTCACCCGTCTTCATCGGAGAAGACGAGAAGAGGGAAGACAAAAAGGGCGGCGACCCCACTGTCAGTCCTCCCAGACATTAAAAATAATAATAATTTTTACAAGAAATTAGGCCCCAGATATCAATATGTGCATAAAATTAACCTAATATTAATCGCGTTTAGTGGTCAATTAAAGAGCTTTTTCTTATAAATTCTTCATTTTTATTATTTCAATAAGAAAATCCAAAATATAGAAAATTAGAATTTTCCTCGAAAAAATCCCCTTAAAGTCTTTTGTAGAACAAAAAAGATTCTAGAATTTTTATGACCCAGAGTGGTCTTCTGTTCTTTTTTTGTTTTTTTTTAATATTATTCATATGCATAGTTATTTATGCTCAAGTATAATATAGATAAAGCAGAATCATAGTTTTCTTTTTAAACATTGTTAATGAATAACAACATCCACACTCACTACTGAGAAAAATGGGTTGTTCTTCTCTCTTTTTGTTCTTTTTTTAGTTCTTTCTTTTGTTTCTCTTTCTTTTTTGTTTTTTTCATCTGTTCCGCTTCTTTCTTTTATTGTTTTTCTTTTCTCCTTCTACCTTTCATTAAACCATTCTCATCATCTTTTTCCTCCTAGCGTTTCTTCTTCTCTGTTTTTCTTCTTCTTCCTTCCTCTCTTCCACGTCTTCTTTTTTTTTCTTTTGTTTCTATTTTTCTTCTTTTTGAATTTCCCCTTCTTGCCGTAGACTAAACCCAATCAAAATCCAAGCTTGTTTTCCTTCTTTTTGTTCCTCTTCCATATTTCTTCTGTTGTTGTTGTTGTTATTGTTGTTATTCTACCGTCTCCTTTTCTGCTTCTTCCATCTTCATTCCCGTCTTCGCTCCTTTTCTTCTTGCTTCAATCATCTTCCTTCTCCATGGTTTTTCTCAACTTTGCCCATCTCTACACCAAACCAAGAAGAAGATGTGAAAATTAGGTAAGCCCTTGCTTTAGCCCCTCCTTAAAAAAGGGCCCAATGATCTTAGAGCATCTTTAGGCCCCCCTTAAAAAAAGGCCCTATGATCATAATTAAAGCAAAAGTATTTTTTCAAATAAAGAAAAAAAACAACTGCTTCCTTTTATTTCTCCTCATAAACAACTCCCCGTAAACTTTTTCACTTTCCAAGACCGCATTAATTTTTTCACCGTTGAGGCCATAAAAAAGCCAAGAACCTCTTCACATTCCAAACGGCATAAGGCATTACATCATTTCAATGATGAGGATATTAAACTAAAACACAAAAACCTCCTTTTGCTCTCTCTCTCTCTCTCTCTCTCTCTCTCTCTCTCTCTCCCTTTTGCAAAAAAAAAAAAAAAACCTAGCAAGAAAAAGAAGAGGAGAAGGGCAAAATTGTATCTTTTTGAGGTAGTGAAAACCAAATTGTATTTGATTTTTTATTTACAGATGGGTCTCATTTATGCATATTTAATATTATTATGGTCATTTCATCTTTTTCATTTTAATATTTTTCAGAAGATATCTGATATGGCTTATGCTCGGGGCTCTCTACAAAAATTAAATAGTTTATTAGAAATTTATATGAATATAAAATTTCAAAGATTTATAAAAGTCAATCATGTTCCTGATTTTGATGAGTTTTTTCAAGTTTTTTGATGAGTTTGCAAGATCTTGATTTTGTTTTTCTCTTTGGTTCAACTAATTGAATTATGGGTTTTGCCGATTTTTTAAGATTTGTGGTAGGTTTTTGATAAATAGAAGATATTTTAGTTCCTTTTTTTTTTTACATTCTATCCGATTACTAAAATATTGGTCTATTCTATCTAATGACTAAAACATGGGTCTTGTTGGGTTTCTCGTCCTTATCATATTCTCTTTTGATGATTACTGAAACATGGGTCTTGGTGGGTTTTTTTCTTCCCTCATCATTTTCTTTTCGGATGACGATTGAAACATGTGTTTCTTGTAAAGTTTGACAACATTTCAAGAAATGTTTTATCTTGGCCCAAAGAATGTTTTGCATTTTTCCTATGTTTTGATGGGTTTTAGTTTAGATTCATCATCTTGGGGTTTCTGGTTCTGATTCATTTTTATGTGTTCTAGTGCGATTTCTATGTATTTATTTATGTTTTTGTACTTGTTATAGTTGCTTATTTCTGCATACTCATCTTATTTTACGTGGATATATGGTGTAAAAAACTTGCTCATTTTCTTGGCTTTCTTATAGAAGCATCTTTCTATAGGTTTCTTGTATCTAGATTGTGGATTTTACAAGTAGGATCCGTGTTGCACACAATTAAGTTGTGACAGGAATGTAGTCTATTTTAATAGCAAGAAAAATAGATTTTAAATAAAATATTTATAATAATATTAGAAAATTTGGAAAGGCCTCATTTAGGATTGTTACTTTAAGTCTCAAATTGTCTCGAACCGGCCGTGATAAGAAGCGGAATAAGGAATAGGGAAAGAGTTTGGTGGTGTATATTATACTTCAAAATAGATATCTATATTCAAACGTAATATACACCAAAGCAGAATTATGAATTTTTTTTAGACATTATTGATAAGCAATGATATCTATATTCACAACAGATAGAGATAAGTTATTTTTCTCCTTTTTCTTCTTGTTTCACTTCCTTATTCTGCTTCCTTTTTTTCTCTCTCTCTTTTCCCTCATTGGTTATGCTTATTTCTTTTTTTGATTTTTTCTTTTTCTTCCACCTTTCAGTAAACCACTCTTGGCCTCTTTTTCCTCTCACCGTTCTTGTTTTTCCTCTCTTTTTCTTCCTCCTTCCTCCTCTTCCATATCTCCTTTTTTTTTTCTATTTTCTCTTTCTCTTTTTCTTTTTCTTTTTTTTATTTTCCCCTTCTTGCCCCTGATAGACCCCAAACGGAACACAAACTTTTTTTCCTTCTTCATGTTCTTCTTTTGTCTCCTCTCCTCCGCCTTCCACCATCGTCCCCTCTTTTGTTTGCTTCAGTCCTCTTCTTTCTCCACAGTTTTTCTCCTCCTTGTTTCTCTTTGCGCCAAACCAAAAAAAAAAAAATATAGATAGAAAGAAGGAATGGAAAAATGTACTTGTTGTATATTACATTTAAGTATAGATATTACTATTTATAGATAATATTATGAAAAAAAAATAAAAAAGTGCTCAGAAAACTACTTCGTGCCATAAAAATCCCCTAGGTTAGAAAATTTCAGTCAAGAATTCCTCCAAGCAATGTGACCCTAATTCCACAACTTACAAGATTTTTCCCACACAAACAGGCCTTGAAGCTGCAGGCTCCTCCAGGCAACCGGCTATTAAACATCAAGCCGGTTACCATTTTTACTTGTTCTGCTTTCTACCAGGCAGAAATCCCATTGAGTTGTCTCCTATACAGAAAGTGTTTCTTATTTTTCGTTTGGTAAAGGAGATGCAAAGCGATTCTTGGAGTCAGCCTGCAATATCCGACATCTTCCTTTCCTTCCTCTGCATTTGAGTTCTCATTCTCTCCCTTTTCTTATCAATACCCTTTGCTTTGCTTACCATCTACTACTGCTTCTGTTGAAGGAAAACCAAGTCCCACCTCTCTCTCTCTCTCTCTCTCTCTCTCTCTCTCTTGCTGTTGGGTTGGTGAGAATGAAAGGATCTTCAAACTCCAGAGGGGTTTCAGCGAATGGGAATGAGCAGATAGATTGGGAGCTGAGACCTGGTGGGATGCTGGTTCAGAAGAGGGATGAGGGGGTTGGGGCTTCTGGGCCCATGATCAAGATCAAAGTCTCTCATGGCTCTTACCAGCATGACATCTCTGTCCCTGCTCAAGCCACTTTTGGTGATACACTCTTCATTTTTCCTTTTTGGGATTGATTTGTTCTTCTGTGTTTTGCTCCCATGGTTGATGTATGGAGATTATTGTTATGATTTGTTGATTGGTGTTGGAAGACTCTGCCCCTATGCTAGCTACTTTTTTCATATACATGATTTGGGTGTTCATTTAACTTTTGTATGTTGGAATTCTGAGTGATATTGAAGAGAACGCCTATAATCAGGGCTTGCTTTGTCTGTTCTGTATGAACCGACCTTGATCAAGCTAGTTCTTCTCTCTCTCTCTCTCTCTCTCTCTCTCTCTCTCTCTCTCTCTCTCTTGGTATTTTACTCTGTTGATTGAAATGCAGAATACGCATGCTCAGGCCACTTTTTTATTTCATGATTTTGTTGTGATTATGTCTTCTTTTTTGGGTTTTCTTTGTATCTATTTGTTGGATTCCTTTGGTAACTTCTAGACACGAATATCCTCTTTGTGCATCTGGATTGCCCATCTTTAATTTTGTAACTGATGCAGTGGAGATGTGAGACCTACAATAAACATGAACACCTCCCTCCACTGTTTGCATGGAGAGGTTAATCATGGATTTGGGGCAATTGTGCTAGTGGTGTTTGCCATGGATGGACCTCGATTCCGTACCATGCCATAGGACAATCCTAGATGTTTGCTTAGAATAAACAAATACTGGTACTGATAAAATTTGACTTTCAGTTGCATTATCAAATTAGGTTTTGTGTCATAATTAATTCATGGTAATGCCCCTATTCTAGATGGGTCTGGACTTCTGGTGCTTGGTCAACCCTGCTGGAATGACTTGCCCATGGTGCTTATGCCTCTCTTCCTGTTGTATCATTAACCATCTCTGAGATTAGACCTTCTTTCCAAATTTCTGTTTGGTTTTTGTTGGTCATTTTCTAATTTTTTTCATGTTGTGTTCTCTGCGGCTGCATTTGTCTCCTCACCATCTTTGAAGTGGAGAAATATTCTCTCAGTTTGGAAATTCTACTTGTAGATGAGATCCCATGAAACCATGGGAGAATTTTCTTTGCTCTAGAATGGAAGGAGACAAATATCCCTTCACTGGGTAGCTTTCTTTTCTTTGGTGCCAGTGGATGCTAAAATCTCTTTTTTTTTCCTAATATTTATTATCAGTTCATAGTCTTATTCTTTTTGGTTCTTTTTACTATTAATGAAGGGGATTTGAAGAGAATTCTTGCCCAAGAGACTGGTTTGGAGCCTCAGGAACAAAGGCTTTTGTTCAGAGGGAAACAGAAAGACGATGAAGAGTGCTTGCACATGGTGGGTGTCAAAGACATGTCAAAGATAGTCCTCATGGAAGACCCTGCTAGTAAGGAGAGGAAGCTTGAGGAGATGAAGAGAAACGAGGGAATATCCAGGGCCTGTGAAGCTGTCGCAAGGGTCAGAGCTGAGGTTGATAAGCTTTCAGAGAAGGTTAGTCAAGAAAGAGCTAGAGCTTTTGTTGCAATGTTGTTGTCTTCTCTTAGGCTTATTTACATTATTTATGTGGTATTGTGTATGGCTCTGTCTTTACCAGAGTTAAGTAAGCGAAGCTACATGTGAGGGATTTAATCTGTAATTCAAATACAAATAT
Source organism: Sextonia rubra (assembly GCA_037013555.1). Classification (NCBI taxonomy): domain Eukaryota; kingdom Viridiplantae; phylum Streptophyta; class Magnoliopsida; order Laurales; family Lauraceae; genus Sextonia; species Sextonia rubra. The sequence continues at coordinate 48,960,130 of JASUAD010000013.1, read as the reverse complement.
TGAAATCTTTATTGATTAGAAGTTCTTGTGCCATTTGGGATAAGTGACACTTTTAATTCCCTTATTCCATTTTTGAAACTTATCTATTTCAGCTAGCAAAGTAGAGAGATTCATATGTGTTTTGGAAATTGAGCTGTATCAGATGTTATAGGTTTCTGCATTGGAGGGGACTGTACGCGCTGGTACCAAGGTGGCAGAGCAGGAGTTTGTTATGTTGACTGAATTGCTCATGAGGCAGTTGCTGAAGTTAGACAGCATTGAGGCTCCAGGAGAAGCAAAAGTGCAGAGACGGGTTGAGGTACAATCTATACGATCTTGAGGTTTTTACAAGAAGGCTTCTTTATTCTTGCAGAAAATCTCAAAAGGTCCATTATTGTGTGTTTTTTCTAGAACCTAGCTAGTCTACCATTGTAACTAATAGCTTTAGTTTGTATGGACAAATGACAAAAATGCTCTTTGTGTAGGCTTAACAAATCTCACTAACTCAAGTTAGTTGGGGACCATCCTAATGCATGATGACCAACGGAGGCATGGCAATGGAAGACTTGGATGTTGATTAGGAAATAATGGTTATACAAACTGTAAATATCTAGCTATAAAATCCAATAAAAATTAATGGATTCTGGCCAAAGGTGAATAATGTCAAAAATAGTATGAAAGGTGTTCAGTTCCAATCAAGGGTCACGGTATGTGTGTGAATGGGCTGGAGTGACCAAAGGTGGACCCCCTATATGAAAGCCCAAAAAGAAGCATTTTTGAAAAGGGGTGTTATGACTTATGACAAAATCATCATTTGAGTTTTCCCCAGGTTTAGATTGGTCAAAAAGAAAAATTGGTGGGTACAGTTAACTCTTTTTCCTGTTTGATTGTTAGTCAAGGTGGTTTCTGTAATTGAGGAGTTTGAAAAAATATGGGCATTGTTGAAAAAAAAAAGAAATAAAAAACAGAACAAGAACAAGAACAAGAACAAAAAAAAAAAAAAAACTCTACATTCTTCTCATGGTTTCCACCCCTTAACCCAAACATAAAAAAGGCCCTATCACCTTTTCTGTTATGAATAGTCTTTCTTGAGAGACTTGGAATAGGAGGGGATGTTTGCAATTTTGTATATGAGCAAAAATCTTCTTTGCTGAAGAAGTAGTTTATTAACTTCTTACGTTTTATGAACAAGTTAAAAGGCATATATGTTATTTTCTGCAGATTCTCTTTTGATCTAAATGGAAGTTCTGGTTTTAATTGCTGTTTATACTCGCCAAAAATTCTCTATTAAGAGCCATTTGTTTTTATCCTTGTTTTTGCTCTGCAATTTTGCATGAGCAGAAATCATCTTTGCTGAAGAAATAGTTTATTAACTTCTTACATTTTATAAACAAGTTAAAAAGCATATATGTTATTTTCTGCAGACTTTCTTTTGATCTATATGAAAGTTCTGGTTTTAATTGCTGTTCATACTCGCCAAAAATTCTCTTGCCATTTGTCTTTATCCTTGTTTTTCCTCTGTGATTTTCAATGTCGTGTGAATTTGCCACATAACTCTTTCTGAATGCCTCTTCAAATTCAGTATGATCTGTGCTGTATGTTGTTGCTAGAATTCCTATCTTTTTAATTTGACAAGAGTTCAACATTTCAGGCCTGCATTTTGTCAGTAATCAGCATTGTTCATGAGCACTAAATATTGGTATCAATGCTGTTATGCTTGGATGAAAAAGTTCGACAATTTAATTGCTTCATTAAGTTAACCAGTCAGTTTTGAGATTTAATTCTTCCTATTACCTACTCATCACTTACTCAACTTCAGGAAACTACTTCAGGATAGTTTCTAGCATCAAATCATTACAGTATTGGGTATAAGGAGTCTTCCACAGCTACTTATGGTATTGGATATCTTGATTCTTGACGCTGATATGAATAATAAAGAAATTGTAGACCCCACCAGTTTTCCATTAAAACTTTCAACAAAGATCTGGATGTTTCTCTTAACAATGTATAGTGATGCAGGCCGAACTCAAGTCCGGCCCAGATCACATGCTCGGAGGACATCCAATTGATCCTTGACTTCTTCAAGGATCCCGATTGATGCACTTTCTATTTTGTTATTTCCTATTTTAGTAGGTCTTATTTGTTTAGAATTAGTCCTTCTATATTTAGAAAACGATCACTCCTATATAAGGAGTAATTCTTCACTGTATTAGGTATGCTTTTTATCAATAAAAATTTTCAGTTGTGCAAAGATTTTCTCGTTCCATATTTTCATCGTGACTACCTTGAATCCTCGGATTCGAACAATCCCTCGGGAGATTGTTCTACTACCCATCCAAGATCCAGGGCTGCGCCAGATTGGTATCAGAGACCAGATCCGGTCGCCAGCAACCTCTGTCTCATCGCTCAATCCACGCTGCTCACCGGTTATCCTCTCCACCACCACCAGAAGCCCACAAATCCTCACCACGCCATACTGCCGCTCATCCCGTTCGTACCAACTTCCTATCTCCCTACACCACGCCGAAACCCTAACTCCCCATCAGCAACCCTCACCCTGCTTGTAACCCCGATCACCACCGAGCACCCCAGACTCTGCAAAATCCCAGACGACCCTTTTCTGTCCCAGTCGAACCACCGGAACCCATCTCTCTGTGACTTCCCACTTCCCGTACGCACGAGAAACCCAACCACCCAATCGGAAAGCCGAACCCTGCCAAACCCTAAAACCAAGATCCCTCTCGGTCTTCCCCCCCCCCCCCCCGGAGCAAAAAAAAAAAAAGAAAAAGAGAAAGAACAGACAGTAGCAGCAAGAAGAGAAGAAAGGGGAAAGCAAGAGAAAAGGAAAAAGCGAGCGCCAGACAGTAGCAGCAAGAAGAGAAGAAAGGGGGAAAGCAACGTACCTGTCGCCGGTGGTCTCCATCGTCGTCGGTTTCGTCGTCACTGTCCGCAGCGTCGGCCTTCGGCCGTTGCGTCGTCGCAGTCCTCCGCCGCGGCCACAAGCACAGAGATCGCTTCGGCCTCCATCGCAGCGGCACAGATCAGCGATCTCTAGCGCGTCCACGATCTCCAGCGATCTCCAGCGCGTCCAAGCCATCTCAGCTTCAGCCTCCATCGCAGCTGATCTCAGCAGATAAGTCCCCTCCTCTCTTTTATTTTCTTTCTCTGCACACAGACCGAGCAAGAAACCTCCAGACCCTGTGCCGGGTTCCAGTTGGACCTAAGTTGGTCCGGCAAGTTGGTCGGGTCCGCCCACCGACCCGCGACCCGCCTACATACAAAAAAAAAAAAAAAAAAAAAAGCAATCATGCCTAGAAGAGGTGATGATCTTCAGCATTGGATGACTGACCGCCAAAGGAATGAAATCATCCTTAAACTGAGTCAAGAATTAGAAGATGTCACGGGACGTCTCAAAATTGCAGAAACTGCCATTGCTGAGCTACAAACAAAGCAATTTGTTAGTCAAGAAGGATCCTCCAATATATCTATGGTTTACACGCCCGTCCAACCAGAAAGACCCGAAAATCATGAATCCATTCGTGATTTTATGGAGCGCCTTCTGGCTGAACGAGATCATCAAGTTCACTATGTTGCACCTCCACCTGATGACATCACTAGGAAAGTCAAAATTGACATTGCTGACTTTAGCGGTGATGCGAGTCCGAAAGTTTTTGTTGATTGGCTTAATTCTTTGGAAGACTATTTTGCTTGGTATGGTATGAATGATGCACAGCGGATAGCCTTTACCAAAGTTAAACTGAAGGGTCCTGCTCGTATTTGGTGGTATGGTGTTGAAAACAATGAGCTTGCAGTAGGCCAGCCGATTCTCCGGTGGAATATTATGAAAGAGAAGCTCAAGGGCAATTTCCTTCCTTCTGATTACATGGATACACTTCACCAAGAATATCTGAGTCTCCAGCAAGGCCCTATGACTGTGGAAGAGTATACCAACAAGTTTCGCGAATACATTGTTCGCTGTAACTTGAGGACTGATGATCGTCTGACTATCACTAGGTACAGGGATAATCTGCGTGCCGATATCAGACGAGAGGTGGCCATGTTTGATTATACCACAGTGGATGAAATATTCAATAAAGCCCGCAAAGCCCAACATGAAATTCAATTGCGGAAGCGTAATCTTTTTCAAGCCGGGGAGTCTTCCATAAAAAGAGGTCCTGATCCTACTTATAATCGCAACCAAGCAACAGTTTATAGGCCTCCTCCTCAGCGTCAAGTTCAGCAGCCTCCTCAGAATCCTCGGCCAGGGATGCAACAAAGACAGATGAATCCCCAACAGAATCAGAGGGGTCCACTGAACCAGCCTGATAATCGTGCTTATGCAAGAACAGACAGGAGGGATATTGTTTGTCATGCCTGCAAGCAACGAGGACATTATGCCAATGAATGCCCTCATCGTAATTTATATACTTCCAATGAGCTTCATATTGATACTCAGCATGATGAGCATGTCGAATCAGGGCACGCTGATATAGATCCTCCTTATGAAGATCAAACAGATCAGGTAGATTATGCAGACGCTGATGATGGTATTCCACTTCTTTTTTTAGATCGTCGTTTACTAGTAGCAGATGCTAAGGAAGAAGAAGATTGGAATCATGCTTCCATTTTTCGATCTCGTGTCAGATGTATGGACAGAGCATTTAATATGATTATTGATGGTGGAAGTGCTATGAATGTTATTTCCCAAGAAGCAGTTGATAAGCTTAAACTTCCTACGGTAAAGCATCCAAGGCCATATAAAGTTGCATGGGTTGATAACTATTCTATTCCTGTTCGTCAGCAATGCTGTGTGCCTAACAAGATTGGCAATTATGAGGATACTCTTCTCTGTGATGTCATTCCAATGAACGTCACACATATTCTTTTCGGGCGGCCATAGTTACAGAAGCTTAAAGTGATCACAGATCATGAACACAATACCTATGCTTTCAATTGGAAAGGTAGACGCATCGTGCTGCGTCCATTGCAAACTCCGCCATCCTCTCCTACCTCTTCTCCCGCCGCCGCTGCAGCTGCTCCTACATCGCATATTTTAACCATGCGGAAATTTGAAGTTGAAAGTAAAGAGCAAGGAATCATGTATGCCTTAGTTACTAAACAAGTTGCTGATGATTCTCATGCTATTCCTCAGGAAGTGAAGCCATTATTGGACAAATTTGGCGACTTAGTTCCGGATGAGTTACCCAAGGAACTACCTCCACTAAGGGACATTCAGCATGCTATTGATTTGGTTCCAGGAGCTTCTTTGCCTAACTTACCTGCTTATCGGATGAGTCCAGCAGAACATGCAGAGTTAAGAAGGCAAGTTGATGATTTACTTCAGAAGGGCTATATAAAGGAAAGTCTCAGTCCATGTGGTGTTCTAGCACTTCTCACTCCGAAAAAGGACGGAAGTTGGCGAATGTGTGTCGATAGCCGTGCAATTAACAAAATCACGGTAAAATATCGCTTTCCTATCCCTCGTTTGGACGATATGTTAGATATGATGACTGGTGCATGTATATTTTCCAAAATTGACTTGCGGAGCGGATATCATCAAATTCGCATAAGACCAGGAGATGAATGGAAAACCGCCTTTAAAACAAAGGATGGTCTCTTTGAATGGATGGTTATGCCTTTCGGCTTGACCAATGCTCCTAGCACTTTTATGCGGGTTATGACACAATTATTGCAGCCTTATATCGGAAAATTTGTTGTTGTCTACTTTGATGATATTCTTATTTACAGCAAGTCAAAAGAAGATCACCTTCAGCATTTAGATAATGTTTGCCAACTTCTCCGCCGGGTGCGTTTCTATATCAATCTCAAGAAATGCACTTTCATGAGTGACTCTGTTATTTTCTTGGGATATGTAGTATCTGCACAAGGAATTAAGATGGATCTTGCAAAAGTAAGCGCTATTCTTGATTGGCCAATTCCTACTACCCTTACTGAAGTTCGCAGTTTTCATGGTCTTGCCAATTTTTACAAAAGGTTTATTAGAAACTTCAGTACTGTTATGGCTCCTATTATTGATTGCATGCGGAAAGGTGACTTCAAGTGGACCACTGCAGCCACCAGGGCTTTTGAGAAGATCAAGCAAAAGATTACTGCAGCGCCCGTTCTGCAAATTCCTGACTTTAGCAAGCTATTTGAAATTGCTTGCGATGCCTCAAATGTTGGCATTGGCGGAGTCCTTAGCCAGGAAGGACATCCTATTGCATTCTTCAGTGAGAAGCTTTCTGATGCCAAGCGAAAGTATACTGCATATGATCTGGAATTCTATGCACTTGTCCAAACACTTCGTCACTGGAGACATTATTTGATTGTAAATGAGTTTGTGCTTTACTCTGATAATGATGCTCTGCAACATTTACACTCTCAGCAGAAGATCGGCGCTAACCGAGCCAAATGGAGTGCATATATACAAGAATTCAAACTTAGCATTCGTCATAAAGCTGGAAAGGATAACCTGATTGCGGATGCATTAAGCCGGAGAAAACATCTTTTGACTGCCATGTCTATTAATGTGCCTGGTTTTGAGCAAATCAAACAAGATTATGCAGCCGACAAAGATTTTGGTTCTATTTATGCGGATCTCCGTAATGGCAGTCATATTCAACATCCTCATTATAATCTTCATGATGGTTTTCTATTCAAAGGTACACAACTCTGTCTTCCAGCCACTTCTATTCGTGAATACGTTGTGCGAGAGTTGCATGCAGGTGGATGTAGCGGACATTTGGGTCGCGACAAAACACTTGCTCTTGTCAGTGACAGATATTATTGGCCTCGTATGAAGACCAATGTGATTCATATTTGTGAAAGATGCCGAACATGCCAGATTGCAAAAGGAAACAAGAAGAATACTGGGTTATATCAGCCTTTGCCTGTTCCACATACTCCTTGGGAAGACATTAGCATGGATTTTGTGCTCGGTTTACCCACGACTGCTAGAAAGGTTGATTCCATCTTCGTTGTTGTTGATCGCTTTTCAAAGATGGCACACTTCATTCCTTGCACTGCGACTGCTGATGCTTACAAGGTGGCTAAATTATTCTTCAAAGAAGTTGTTCGACTCCATGGGCTTCCCAAAACTATTGTTTTTGACCGCGATACGAAGTTTATGAGCTACTTCTGGAAGACATTATGGATGCTGTCCAACACCAAATTTAATTTCTCTACTGCTTATCACCCTCAATCTGATGGACAAACAGAGGTGGTAAACAGAAGTCTTGGCCAATTGTTACGTTGTCTTATACGTGACCGAATTACAAATTGGGATCAAGTGCTTCCTATGGCAGAATTTGCTTACAATAATTCTGTTAACCGATCAACTGGACTTTCACCATTTGAAGCTGTTACAGGAGTTCGTCCTCGCCTCCCTGTTGATCTTGTGCCATTACCAGTTGATGCTCGAGTGAGTGCAGATGCTGAAACTTTCTTCCAACACATGCAGCAAGTCCATAATGAAGTACGTCACCATATATCTGCCAGCAATGATGTTTATAAGCAGCAAGTTGATAAACATCGTTGTTTTGTTGAATTTAATGAAGGCGATATGGTTATGGTGCGTATTCGACCTGAGAGATTGCCACCTGGGGCTAACAAGAAATTACATCCTCGTAATTCAGGTCCTTTCAAGATTCTCCAGAAGATTAATTCCAACGCCTACATTCTTGATATCCCTACTGATTCAGGCATCAGTTCTTCATTCAATGTCGAGAATCTTACTCTCTATTGTGGCCATGATACTGAAGGAGAAAATGAAGAGCAGCTTATTTCTTTACCAGTTACTTCTCCACCTCCTGATGAAATTATTGATGTCCTTGATGATCAAATTGTTTCTACACGTCAAGAAGGTTATCAGAAGTTTTATGTACGCTGGCGAAATCGTCCTATCTCTGATGCTACGTGGATTACAGCTACTGATTTCCAGCGCCTCAATCCTGATCTTTATGAGAGATATCAAGTGCTCAACTCGCCGGAGTCGAGTTTTTCCAAGCCGGGGAGAGCTGAAGCAGGCTGAACTCAAGTCCGGCCCAAATCACATGCTCGGAGGACATCCAATTGATCCTTGACTTCTTCAAGGATCCCGATTGATGCACTTTCTATTTTGTTATTTCCTATTTTAGTAGGTCTTATTTGTTTAGAATTAGTCCTTCTATATTTAAAAACGATCACTCCTATATAAGGAGTAATTCTTCACTGTATTAGGTATGCTTTTTATTAATAAAAATTTTCAGTTGTGCAAAGATTTTCTCGTTCCATATTTTCATCGTGACTACCTTGAATCCTCGGATTCGAACAATCCCTCTGGAGATTGTTCTACTACCCATCCAAGATCCAGGGCTGCGCCATATAGCTGCTCTAGAAGTTTTCTTGGTTTCTTAGTTTTTTAATAGATTAGAAAATCCTTGTAACTGAGGAAACAGTTCAAATGCAGTAAGCTATCTGATGGACATCTCTCTCTATCTTGTCATATTGTATTGCTGTTTCTGCAACTCATACATACGTCATCTGTCATGGTAATATATAGAAATTAAATTGGCATTTCTGATATATTGGGCATAGGGATTCAAATGAAGTGGAGAGTAGGGGATGGTTTAGAGGTTTTTAATGGAACATCTTATCCAAACATGTTATTGTGAATGGTTATTCAAATAATACAATGTCATGGCCATCTGGGGAGTGTGGATTGTGGAACCATGCCAATTATCCATTTTTGTAAATGAGAATAAAGAACTAGTCCTTATTTCAAATTATTTATGATTTATGTAAGCCAGGTATCCCAAAGAGCCAGTGCCTTAACCTATGTAATCACCAGAGAAGGGATTTCAAAACCCCATGATGTTAATCTGCTCTTATCCATCAGCTTGATGGATCTCATTGTATCTTATTCTACCATATGAAATTGTCTTTATTGCTTCTCTTTCTTGTGAGATGTATATCAGATTTGGGTGCTCCCCAGTGACCACATGTGGGCCCCACTTGATTCATACCATTAGCATTATAATATTTTGTTTTCATTATGTAAGAAAACTTGGATTCCAAGTCTAGTAAATACCAAGTTAAAGCAAGTTCTCGAACTTGGATTCCAAGTCTAGTAAATGCCAAGTTAAAGCAAGTTCTCGATTAACACTAATAGACATGGCAATACAAGCTTGATGATTAGAGAATATTAAGGTGTTATTATACGGTCTATCGGCTCCTTGTAGCCCTCTCAGTTGAACAAATAGGAAGCCATGATCCTTTCTATATTGGGGAGTTGCTAGAAGAAGATCAAGCCATCAACCCAGTCAAGTTCTCAAGCACTTATTTGATATGTTATTTTTATAGTTTTTGGTATTTATTGACTCTAATATCCAATGTAATTATGAAGACTATGATGATGGCAAAACTAACACCCCTCTCTCTCTCTCTCTCTCTCTCTCATCCTTAAGCTTAAATTCACTGCTGTTGCATTTGTACAAAAAAAATTACTATGTAATATTTACATAACTCTACCAAATAATTGAGAATCACTAGGATATTGTTGCATCCATATTTTATCTTATGCTGTTATTATATCCGTATTTGTTTCTCAGATTTCTGGTTTTTTATATGAGTACTATAGGAATGTATAGCTAACCAGACTTTTGTCTCACCTACTCTCATGTACACTTTTTTTATATTTTTCCCACAACCTTGAAGTTACTATCATGTACACTTTCGTCTCACCTACTCTCTTAACAACTCTTTTTTTTTTAATAACAAAAATGTAGGTTTTATTTTTTTATTTTTTTTTGCTATATCAAGCATTTGAACTCATGCACTGTGCAAGCACACTATGCCCTGAACCTGCTGAGCTACCTACAGCCTACCTTAACTACTATATTTATTTGTATGAATTGTAGAGATAAGTTATTTCTGCATCTAGATCCAGACCCAGACCTTGATCTGGGCCTAAACCGAAATACAGAAGCAGACCCAGACCTAGACCCAAAATTATGTATTTTAGCTTGTCTTTGTTGTATAGTTAATAGCACGATTGTAAGTATTTATATGATCTTCTAATCTAGAAGGATGATTTTGTGTGTTTGGTGGGGTCTTTCTCTCACTTTTTCATTTTATAGGCCTCAACCATTTAGGCAGCATGAAAATGGCAACTCACATAATTAGTGCGAATGTTTTCTTCCATTTTCACTCTAAACCAGCAAGTTGATCATTAACATGAAACGACTTGGAGTAATGGTTTCCCACCTCACTAGGTTTCCACTTTCCCTCTGTGGAATGGATAACCATCCATTTTGCAAAATGTCCTGTCACTTGCCATTTTGATATGCCTAGACTTGTCCCTTGTTTGCTAAACAGATGACTTGGCGTGATCTCCTATTCATGCATAACACCTGCATGACATGCAATGTCATAATAACATTTTCCAAATTTCCTGCGCAGGTCCGCCGTGTGCAGAATCTTGTGGAGACTCTTGATGGTCTGAAGGCAAGAAACTCCAACCCATTCAGCGGGAGCACTAATGCTGTTTCAGTCACAACCCAATGGGAGACATTTGATTCTGGCGTCGGAAGTTTGAATGCTCCACCTCCTATGGCTTCTTCTACAAAAATAACCCAAGACTGGGAACAATTTGAGTAGAGCACGTAATTCTCCTCCTTTGTCATTTGTATGACTTCTAAAGAACAGAATATGTACTTCCTTTTTTTGATTGCTCGGAGGTGGCAGTGAGAAGGCTTCTATTGTAACTTGGTCCTAATGTGCATATGGTTAAAGGTGATTTTTTGTTCAGACTGGCTACTTGCTCCATCATAGGTTTGGTCCCCAAATGTTTGCTGCTGTTATATGGTTGTGTTTGGATGTACCTTTAATCATGTGGTTCGAATATTTGGGCAGACTGATTGTTATCCCCTCTAGTTAAACTGCAGTATGGAAATAAGGTCTTATATTCTGGAAATGCAAGACCTTCTGTGGTGACTTAAAATGCCACTACAGCAGTTCACCACTTATTATACACCAGCCAGCGGCAGTGTGTTTTGCTTCTAATTTGCTGTCAACAGAGCCCACATCTTCCTTTGAAATTGGACAACCTTCACCGATTCAGTATTAACCGCAACTCACTCTTGACCTGTATTCAATTTATCATTTGGTGCGTTTATAGTTTGCCATGCAAATCCGTTCTATGATGGATATATTACTATATACTGGAGTGGGTTTAATCAAACTCTAAATTCAACATTATTGCATCACACGAGGTTTTGTCTCAAAATTATTAAAAATGTATAAAAATTAGTTAAGAACGGAGAGGAGTAGAGCGTCCAAACCCAAACCTGCCTTGAAACCCGACTTGGGCCACTACAAATGCATACATTACATGAGTGATCTAAAACCCATACTCAGCCCCACTTAGACTCTAATTACAAAACAGTGGAATTCAAAAATAGCATAATTTAGAGCCTTTCAAAACCCCTGCTGTGTCTATTACAGGATTTGGACGGTTATAATTACATGCAAAAAATGTCCAAGACTCTACTTATGATTTTGACGCTTAAAAATGAATGTCGTCGCGCAAATGGGTCCCAAAAGGACCGAAACAGATAATAGAAGTAGCACAATTTGTTTTATTATTATTATTATTATTATTTTCGTTTTTGCTTTTTAACAATCTAATGTATTGCTGAATGAATGTGCGCTCAAATTTGACAATGGGACCTACCCTATTAATTTGAAATTTGAAGATGACTTACATTCGGATCCTTAGTGATTATCTCCCAACCCCAAGGTGTGTGTGTATATATATATTTATATATTTATATATATAAATAAAGAAATAGTCATATGAGAACTAATTCTTTTTATTTTTTTCTGAGTACTTTAAGTGAGTTCCACCTATCACCTAATTCAAACCTTGCAATACATAGAGACCCCCCTGATAGTAATATGTCCTAAGTTTCGGTCAAATTCGAATTTACTAGACCATTGAATCAGCTATCAGATTGCAAAGCCAACCCTCATAGATCAATCTAAATCTTCTAAGCCTTTCAGATTCCAGGAGGAGGAGAATTCAGATTCAGAAGGATCTGATCTTTGACTTCCACAAGGGATATTTTTTATATTTTAAAGAAACTTGATGAAAAACGTAACAGAAAACCTCTTTCTTTGCCGGATGTGTTGATTTGAAAGAGAATTGGAAAACTTAAGTCCTGTTTTGATATGTGAAAATTTTTTTGTCTTGTTTTGAAATCTGTTAAAAACTTAGATTTTGTTTTGAAATTTTCCTTTGTTTTAATTGTGGGAAGCCTGGGCATTACCAGTCTAATTGTTCAAATAAGGTACAGTTCTGAGACTCGTGTTTGATTATCTTTTTTGGGTTTTTCTTGGTGCGATTGGATGTGATGCAGACGTGAATAGTTTCTATTGACGTGGTGTTGTTAATGTTTCTCCTGATATTGAATGTTCTACTTGGTAAGGGATGCTTTTCTCCTCCAATATGCAGACCCATACTTATGAAACTCTCGTTCCTTGGATTCAGTTGGCTTATTCTTTTTGTGTTTTTCGTAAAAGACTCGATTGGAATTAAAATCAGCGTCGATGATATAACAATGAAAGGAGAAGTTGGAAGACAGATGATTATGAAAGTCAAGGAAATTGTAAATGAAAACAAGTATCGAAATGAGAGATATGGGCCCTCTAAACTACTTTTCAGGAGTTGAGGTTCAAAAAACCAGCAAATGTATGGTTATATCCCAACATGAATATGCATGTTCTTTATTAACTAAATTTTTGGTGCTTGAACGCAATCCAGTATCTACACTAATGGAGCCCAATCAAAAGATGAAAGCCGGTGAAGGAGACCCATTATCCCGTTCACTACATCATATCTGAGTGTTTATAAAAGTCTAGTGGGAGGATTTCAGGGCCTCAATTCACTAAACAAATCCTTTAGGATTCACTTCCTGTTTTTCTGCCTAGTCAATGGAGCCTTTTGTTTGTAATTGAATTTGATGGGGTATTTTTTAGGCTTAGTCTATTTGCTGGAAATCATTGGCAGAGCCTACTTAAGAAGTATTTATTAGAGCTTGTTGTATATACCCCCTAAGGTTATTGGAATCTGTACATAGACTCCTATGATTTTAGTATTTGTAAATAGGGCCCTACCGTTTAATTTTAATACCCCGTATGTCTCCAAAATTAATAACCTTCAAACCACTATAATTTTAGAGTAAAATGACACTTTTGCCCATCCTTTTATACCTCTATATATAGTTATAAAAGCTTAGGCTTATTTTTTTTATGGTTAACAATTATATTTAATGGCAATAATAACTTTACATAAATCCATTTTTATCATTGTAAGACCCATTTCATTAAATCAAAAGTGATCATAATGATAATGACAATCAACATCTATGCTTATAGTAAATATATTTGATCCAATGCATGCACGACTAACTATTGGATCAATGAAATTCTCAAAATACATGTTAGCCTTCACGTGCACAAGTTTGTTATTGAGAAAGAGGGCATTGGGATTTGAGAATAAATAATTATATTTTTGTAACAATAATATACTCAATTTTGTGTATAAATATAAAGGCAATGTTGTCATTTTTATAAAAATTCAAAACATTCTAGTACATTCTCTTTAGGTTTATTAATTTTGGAAATATGGTAAGTATTAAAATGAAAAAGCAAGATCATATTTACAAATATTGAAACTAAAGGGACTTATTTATAAATTTTTAAAACCTTAGGAGGTATATATAAAGTACACTATTTATTATTGCTAATTGCTCCAAGGAAAGTTGGAGAGGGGCACAATGTCCCTTCTCGTATCTTATCTCCCATTTATTTTAAAATGGTACACATAAATAATAGTTGCATTGTACTAACCTTCCCCTATCTTATCTCCCATTTATTTTAAAATGGTATATATGAATAAAGGCTGAATTGTGTTTAATACAAGTCACATGGATGCTTTTAATCGGATATTAGATAGCGATAGAAATGCACATTTAGGACCCTTTCACACATGCAAGGAGAACAACATCAATTTACACTTAGGATGAGAAGAACAAACTTGTGCAGGGGAGAGTGGAAGACAAGTGACCTTTGGGAAAGAATTTCACGTCGTAGCCACCGGGTAAGATGCTCTTCTTGCCGAAGATGCATCCTAAAGGAGTCCGGATCCTCTGTAAAGGCTATTATACGATCACAGTGAGTGGGCCAACCAATGGTGCTACGTCACGAGAGAGCCACCTCGTCACCCAGTCACCCCAGCAGCCCACTAGCAGACTTTATTAAAAATAAGCACTCCTAGGCGGGGGGTTTTCGTAAAAAAGAAAAAAAAAAAACCAAGGGAGAGTCTCACCCAAATCCCTTTCTCTTCTCCTTATTTCCAATTTCTTTTCTGCGCGCAAAGACACGGTTCCCCACCGCCAAATATATCTCATCCGGTCATCTCTCGTTTCTTCATCGGCCAAGTTTTCTGCATCGACCTTGTCTTCCTCTTTCCTCTTTCCTCTTTATATGTATGCCTCAAGTCCTGATTTTTTAGAGGAGCTGTGTTGCGACTATATCAGAAATATGAACCTTAGGCGATTAAGAGTTAAATTAATGACTGCACACTGACGTGGCATGACTGCACTTGTGGCATAACATGATTAGCCCACTGAGGTGATGGTGTAATAAACACGACAGAATATCCGGATCAATCCTGAAGCTGCAAAATGGATAATGAGAGAAGTGAAAAAACAAGGTTATCCTCTATTGGAAAGAAGAAACTCTCGTTTGGGGACCCAATTGTTTATTGGGTCGAGGTCCCTTCGAGTTTATATCTAACCTGTAAACACTCAATCATTCAACTTGAAAATCTAAAAATTTGTCTTTGCTCTTGGATGAAGATATCTTATGATACCGCAATCGCAGTGGGACTTAGCTTAAGCCCCACTAAATATGGGTCTGCGGATGAAACGGATCCACTTAGGTAGGGTGGGATCAATGTGATGCGCTTACTACTTGATCGTTGGTCACAAATTTAAAGTATTTATATTTTAAATAACGTCCAATCCATTGCTCTGTTCCATTTACTGGGTGACAATCACGAGCGTCATTGGATTGGAAGAATCCTACTTTCGGTGAGTGGGTCTATGTTGGAAGAGCTCAATGAAATTCGAGGCTGGAGTGGAAGCAACATTTTGAACGGTCCAGATAATCATAACGGTCGAGATACATCCGTTTCGGGGGGCCAGTGTAGTGTTAGTGGACACGAGGGAGAATCCCGCTGGCATCTTGATTGGATGATTGCTTTTACCGAATCCGAAGCTGCTGTCATCTCTGCAACTCAACTCCCTTCCTTCCCCATTAGCCATCAGTCCTTCCTCCCACTGTAAGACTGAGAATGACCATCTCCGACATTGTGTATTCCGGTCTCACCTCCACCAAAAAGCTCACCTCCTCCTCCACTCCTCGCGAATTCCGCCGCTGGAAGCGCAAGATCGACTTCGTCCTCTCAGACGCCCGCCTCAAATACGTCCTCTCCGACCCAAAACCCACCACCGACCCACCTCCCGACTCCTCCTCCTCCTCCTCCTCAAAAGTCAAAAGCCCTCTCAATCAATGGCTGTCCGATGACGAAAGAGCCCGCTCCATGATCCTCTTCGCCATGGACGACCTTCTCTTTGACGTTTACGGCGTCCAAGAGACTGCAAAACAGACGATGGACTCCCTCTCCAAGATGTTCGCAGCCACCACCGAGTACGGGAACGCCCTCCACAGGCTCTACTCCAGGTGCAAGTTGGATGAGGACACCCCAATGAACGAACACCTCCTCTGGATGAGAGCCATGGCCATCGACATCGAGCACTCGGGCTGGAGCATGCCAGAAGAGTCTCAGAAGAGCGCGATGATGCGCAGCCTGCCGGAGTCCTGGGTCGGAGCGCGGCTAGTCATGCTTGCATCTGAGCAGAATCTGGAGGATTTTATGAGCACTCTAAGGAGGGAAGGGCAGATGAGGATGTTGTGAGATTAGCAAGTGGAGGTGGAGGATTTGGAGTCGAGTGAGAAGAGGCAGAGGACTAGAGGTATAATTGTTACAGTTGTGGAAGGCCTGGGCATTACCAGTTGAATTGTCCAGATAAGGTAAGAGTACTGAAACAAACTCCACTCATGTGTTTGAACTTCTTCTTTTTTCGTTGCTTTTTTTTTTTAGGGTGTTTGGATGTGATGCATAGGCTGTTGTTCTTGATTTTGATGTGGTACCTTAAATGTTCTTGTTTGACAAAGAGTGCTCTTCTCCACCAAGATCTTTGGGTCTTTTAAGGTGAATTTAGATGTAAAATTAATGTCTATTTGTTCCCTTGGGAAGGGATGTTTGTTGGGTTTATGTTTTGTATTCCGGTTTAGCCGGATGAGTCACTAGGTTAGCCAGAGACTGGTTTAAAGTCAAGGGTATTTTGGTAATTGTACCGGGGCTTTCTTGGTGGCCAAGAAAGCGGAGATTATATATATGTATAGTCTGTAACCCTAGACCTTGCGGCGACAGTTGCCCGTGGTGTTCCCACACCACGTAGGAGAGATGATGTGAGAGTGTAGGAATCTCTTGTATGCTTTACTTGTCATAGTGAAGATGTTCGTCCTCCTGTGCCTGTGGATGTAGCCCTATTTGGGTGAACCACGTAAATCTCGTGTCTCTTCTATTGTGTGGCTTGCTTCGTGTTGATCTTGTGATTTCGTGAATGTGCACAACGGGTGATTGTCAGAAAATCACAACAATTGGTATCAGAGCTGAGGTTGGTGTTCCTCGGGTTTCTGAGCGAGGTGGAGATCGCTCAGTGGCTTGGGGGTTGTGCGCATCCTGGTTAGGCCACCATCGGAAAGGAAGAAGACGAGATTGGATTCTCCGGTTTTGCTGGATCGGAGGAAAAAGGATTTACATATTTTTCAGATCTCGAAGTAAATCGCTGCGGTTGTGATCAGATCTTGTTGGGTTCGGATAGAGAACAGTGGAACAGAGGATCGGGGAAAAATCGAAGGCTGCATCGTTATAGGAGATTGCTCGTAAAGATACTCATGAAGATTGATCGTCATGGACACAGAGGATCTGGATCTGGTTTTCCAGATCTGAGAAAGAGGAGCTCGCCTGTTGCTTCTGCTGTTATCTCGCGCCTCACCATCGCCGGAGAAGAAAGACGTAATCCGCCGCTGCTGTTGCACGTCATTGCCGGAGCAGATGTCGCCCGCCATCGCAGCAATCACCGGATCAGTGCCAGACTTTGTCGCTGATCTTCATCACCGTTACCGAGGAAGAAGCCCGGTGGAAGGTTAGGACGGCTGCAACAAAAAGAAAGAAAAAAAAATCGCCGCCGCTGCCGGTTTTCTCTTTGTGCCGCAGCCACTGCAATTGTCGTCGCCGATCGCTGCCGTTAACCGATCCCCGCACCGTCGCCGATCCCTTGCCGCTGTCGTCGGACTAGCCAAGCCGGCGCCCTAGCAGACTGCGGCGTGATTCTTCCGATTGCAACTGGGAAGACGACAGAGAAACAGAGACGCGTTGAAGACAACCCTGTTCTGGGTCAGTTGAGTCTTGGGTCGGGTCAGTTCGACCTGACCCGCGTGGAAAATATCAGCCCAGAAGAACAGGTTTCAGTTCGGGGTCGGGTCGGGTAGCAGTCGACCTGACCTGTTAGCAACGAAGCCCAGGCAGGAAAAGCCCAGCAGAGGAGTGCAGTTTCGGGTTTTCGGGTCGGGTAGTCTCGACCCAACCCGTGAAAACAGCCAGGGCAGCACAGCAGGTTCCGGGCCGGGTCCGGTCAGGTGCGACCCGACCCGATTACAGCGCAGCCCAGGCACCAAAGCAAGTTCGGTTCCGGGTCAGGTCAGGTCCGACCTGACCTATTAGCAGACGGTCCAGCCCAGCGCATATTGCAGATCAGTTCCGGGTCAGGTGAACCCGACCCGGGTCCGCTCCAGAAGCCCAGCAGACTGCGCAGGGACGTCAGCAGTGACGTCAGCAATGGTCAACAGGCAGATTCGACCAGATTTGCGGCTGAAATTGTTTCTGCAATATCTTGATCATCCGATGTCCGATCGGAGATCCGTTTACGCCTACGGACTCGTTTCGAGCAGATCTACGCAATGGAAGAGGTTGATTGGCTGTTTGATAGTCAAGGAGGAGGTTTGACCGATTGGAGCGTAGAAACTTGTTTCTGTGATATCGGAGCCATCCTGAGTCGGATTTCAGATCCGTTTCTTCCAGCGTGCTCGTGGTGACGAGATCTATAACTTGATACAGAAATTTGGAGGAGATCTAAACAGATGTGGATTCAGGCTAGAATCGGGTCTACTCGACCTGGTTGTTGTTGCAAACCCAATAATAAGAGTCGCCGGCCTAGTTGCAAAGGGTTTGCTGATCCAAACGAAATTGTTCGTTTTGGGTTCACATGATCGCATGTGATGTTATTAATCTTGCCAGAGCCAAGCCGGAAAAGCAGCAAGGAGGAGCTGATGTGTCAGCAGTTGTCAAACATTTGTTTGATTGATTGATCGGAGGCCCGATCAAATGGTGTTTTTTGACCGCTCGGAGACAGAGGTTTCTGCAATGGAGTCATCTGGACTTGTATTCCCGATCTGTTTTGCTTGCATGCTTGTGGTGATTAGATCTTCATGTTGATGTTGAAGATGGGGCAAGATGGTGAGTGATTCATCAATATCACTCAGATTCGTCAATGGTTTCGAGCTTTTAGTTCAAGGTAGAGTTTGACGAGATGAACTTTGTTCAAAGTTCATGTGCTGGTTCAACATGTCAAAGTGTTGAAGAAGACTGCATCCCTGGTGCAGTGACGTGCCATTCAGCAAGGTACGTGAAGACATTGCCGGTTTTATCTCCTAGTAGATCGAGTTGTACGGAGTTGTACGGAATTCAAGCCAATGTGGAGATTGTTGGGTTTATGTCTTGTATTCCGGTTTAGCCGGATGAGTCACTGGGTTAGCCAGAGACTGGTTTAAAGTCAAGGGTATTTTGGTAATTGTACCGGGGCTTTCTTGGTGGCTAAGAAAGCGGAGATTATATATATGTATAGTCTATAACCCTAGACCTTGCGGCGGTAGTTGTCCGTGGTGTTCCCACACCACGTAGGAGAGATGATGTGAGAGTGTGGGAATCTCTTGTATGCTTTACTTGTCATAGTGAAGATGTTCGTCCCCTGTGCCCGTGGATGTAGCCCTATTTGGGTGAACCACGTAAATCTCGTGTCTCTTCTATTGTGTGGCTTGCTTCGTGTTGATCTTGTGATTTCGTGAATGCGCACAACGGGTGATTGTCAGAAACTCACAACAATGTTTTCCACTCCAAGAAGCATGACTTGTGTTTTTGCTGCTGCTGCTGCTGCTGCGTTTGGAAATGACCGAGATTGGAATAAGGATTGTCGTTACTATATAGTCTAACTTTTACCTCCGAAATCGTTTGTTTCAGGTCAATACTACTTTAGGTGATCACAATGGGTACGGTTTATTAATTGTTCACCTCCTAAATCAATATCCAATTTGTTTCGGGTCGAAATCACTTGATATGTAACACAGTGCTTGGAGATTTTGGGCATAGGAAAATCACAATTTTGTTATGTCATTGTTCCGCTGGAGAGGATTTTGCCAATATGATCCTTTCACATACATTGGCTCTTTTTGGACCTCTATAAAGTTCAAGGGAGTACATAAATATCATGCAAGCAAAACGTGATCTCATTTGAGAGTGGCAAAACGAAACCAAAACATTGAGATGAAGGCAGGCATTATGATGATTCAAGGAATTATATGGCACAAAGAGTAAAAATCTGTAGATGTCCACAGTTTATATTTTAAAATACAATAAATTTAGTAAAATAGAAAAATTAGTAACTAACAAAGCTATATAAATGAATGAAAAAAAAAAGGATTTTTTAAATAAAATAACAACAAATGAATGAAAAAAAAATCAACCATATTGAGAATATATATACATATAAATTCTACTATATAAATCACAGCACAAATGGAGTGTAAGTTATATTTAAAAAACTAAAAAGTTTAAGAAGGAAATTAAAATTATCTTAAAGAACTAAAATATAATGAAATTTAATGGCCGAAACTATTATGTCAACTGGTTGAGATTGAAAATATATATATATTTAGAAATTAAATTACCAAAAGTATCATATTTATCATTTGAATATAAATTTAAACTTATTTACTTTTTTCCATGACTTTATACTCATGATTGCTTTGATCTAGAAAACAATTACTTCTACATTTCTTGTAGAAGTTTTAAGACTATCTTGAGTAATCAAAGTATAAATTGATCAAGTAAAGAATAGTATACAGTAAAGGAGTGTCAATTTTCGTCAAATATTCAATTAAAGACATCCATCAATTTAAAAGCACTTTTTGGTGAATTTTTTTCTCAATTTTCTTAAAATACTAAAACTATCATTCATTAAAAGTCATGAGAAACTACATGCGGCCGATCATCTTAGGGACAGTAGTTAGCCTTTATCATCGTAATGATGTGGAATAAGGAAATGAAGAGAATATAGAGAAATTAAATGAGGAATTTATTTCAATAAAGAATAATCTAGGGTATTCTAAGGTATTTAAGGGAAAAAGTTGCCAGAAAATAATTTTAAGTTAACAGATATTCTTAATTGAAAGCTTTTTGAAAAACTTAAGAATTAATTTGAAAAGTTTTAAAATTCATGTTCTTTTTTTAAAAAATGCAAAACTTAAAGCCTTATTTGAAATTTTACTATAAAAAAAAGGTTATCCTCTATTGGAATGAGGAAACTCTCTTCTGTGGACTCAATTGGCTATTCGGTCGAGGTCCCTTTGGGTTTATATCATATCTTATGATACTGCAATGGGGCTTAGCTTAAGCCCCACTAATTATGGGCCTGCGGATGAAAGGATCCATACAGGTAGGGTGGGATCAATGTGATGCCCAATCAGCGCCGAGTGTGTGAAATCTGAATGGATTTGGATGAATCCTACCGTTGGAAGATCTCAATTTGACCGCGAAACCACTTTATTAGAGCGAAATTGGAGGCTAACTTACTGCACTGGACGCATCATTTTGAACGGCCAGATAATCATGATGTTGACCCGACGGTCGAGATGCATCCGGCTCGCATCTGGATTAGACGATTCCATCCTTTTGAAGAAATCCGAAGCCACCCGCAGTCAGGTCTCTGGCTCTGCCCATCGCTTTCCCATTGAGTTAGAATGACCGTCTCCGACATTGTGTATTCCGATCTCATCTCCACCAAGAAGCTCACCTCCTCCTCCACTCCTCGCGATTTCCGCCGCTGGAAGCGCAAGATCGACTTCGTCCTCTCCGATGGCCACCTCAAATACGTCCTCTCCCACCCAAAACCCACCGACCCAAGTCCCGATTCCTCCTCAAAACCCCCCAAAACGCCCCTGAATCAATGGCTGTCCGACGACGAAAGAGCTCGCTCCATGATCCTCTTCGCCATGGACGACCTTCTCTTCGACGTTTACAGCGTGCAAGAGACTGCAAAACAGATGATGGACTCCCTCTCCAAGATGTTAGCAGCCACCGACGAGTACGGGAACAACCTCCATCTCAAGTACGTAAAGTACAAGATGGCGGAGGACACCCCAATCAACGACCACCTCCTCGAGATGCGGGCCATGGCCATCGACATCGAGCATTCGGGC
Source organism: Sextonia rubra (assembly GCA_037013555.1). Taxonomy (NCBI): domain Eukaryota; kingdom Viridiplantae; phylum Streptophyta; class Magnoliopsida; order Laurales; family Lauraceae; genus Sextonia; species Sextonia rubra. Next base: position 48,938,449 of record JASUAD010000013.1, on the reverse strand, counting down.
TTGACCATGCCAGAGCAGTCTCAGAAGAACGCGATGCTGCGCAGCCTGCCGGCGTCCTGGGTCGAACCGCGGCTGTTCATGCTTGCACACGAGCGGAATCTGGAGGATTTTATGGAAAGTCTAACGAGGGAAGGGGAGATGAGGAAGTTGAGAGATTGGGAAGTGGAAGTGGAAGTGGAGGAGGAATTGGAGTCGAGTGAGAAGAGGCAGAGGACTGGGAACAAGGGGTTTATCATTAGAGGTAATTGTTACAGATGTGGAAAACCTGGGCATTATCAGTCCAATTGTCCAGATAAGGTAGAGTACTGAAACAAACTTTTGTGTTTGGGGGGTTTTGTTTTAGGGTGTTTGGATGTGATGCAGATGTGAATAGCTGTTGTTCTTGATGTTGATGTGGTACCTTAAATGTTCTCGTTTGATGAGGAATGCTCTTCTCTACTAAAATTTTTGGGCCTTTTAAGGTGCATTTGGATGTCAAATTAACGTCTATTCGTTCTCCTTGGAAAGGGGTATTTTCAACTTTTACCTCCCAAATCGTTTGGTTCAGGTCAAATAATTGTTTGACTTGAACACCATGTTCAGGTACTGTGTTTTAATTTTTCACCTCCTAAATCGATATGCTATTTGTTTCGGATCGAAACTACTTGATATGGAACAGCAAATGAAAATCCCAATTCTGTCAAAAAATTTGATAGGTCTTTTTTACGCTGGAGAGGATTTTGCCAATATGATCTTTTCACATACATGGGCTCTTTTTCGACTTCTGTATGCCGACTTTACAATGAACGGTGGGGGTTTTTTTTATAGCAAAAATTGCGTGTGTATATAGAATTTTATCGCTGATGAATTAAAACCAAGGGTTTAGATGATTTGATCAACTTGATATCTCATATCAATTTCATCTAGGGTAAAACCTTCCATGCCTCATTCCTACCTTTATTATCAGGGCCCGCACTGGAAGGGGTCCCCTATGATAATTGAAGGTTCGAGACAGTATGAAGGACTAAGAGGAATTCGTTTTACAATACCAGGTGATATAAATTAAATGGCCTCGGTGGATTCTGTAATCACATTGCATTCAATTATAATATTATAAAGCTGAAGATTTTGAATTTAATTATAACTGGATTTCTTTAAATTTTAGGGGTTTTTTTTTTCAAATTGAGCCTTGGTATAAAGGCCAAAAATGTAAAGGGTGTGAGTTTGGAACTCATGACCTTTAATTAACTATTATAGTACAACATAATTATCATATAAATGTCAAAAGTAGTGAAATGAAGGCATGTCCGGCCTTAATACGGGTTATTGTGAAAGTTGTGAAATTAAGAAAATAAAAAATTTTCATAAGACGATACCTTTTACAATATAATTTGTTGAAATATTTAACCCGAATCACTTAGATGAAAAGGTCCTTCTTTGCTAGAACCGTTCCTTATCCAAAGTAATCAAACGAGAGTTATTTTTTCCCCCTTTAAGGTAAGATGGATAGCCTGCCCTCCCCTTTCCTGATATATCCAAGCGCCATGACCAAAGCCTACTTGGCGCTAATGTGGCATTTTGCTGACACACTTCTACTTGGTTGAAACTTGATTGAGGAAATGTGAGTCATCTTTGTGCGGTCCGGATTAATTCTACGTGGGCTCCACATTAGAGTTTCATAAAAGTGTCACACGGTTTGTCAAAGCATATCATTAGGAGCGGAAATTTACCGGAAATGGATTTACAGCACATTATTATTGAAGTAAACCTCTTAATATAGTTGAATTGCTCCAGAAACATGATAAATTTATCATGGGAACTTATTCTGTAACTCACAAATTTCACACGGTCAGAAGTCAAACTTTGTCATGAATTATATAATAACGTGGCTGACGCTCTAGAAAAATTTGATTATCCGCTGATTACCTTGTTTGGAAGATCTGTGATCAACAGCCACATATAGGCAAATGCAATGGGAATCTTTAAATCAAGATCACGGGACAGCAATTCCCATGATTCAAATTATCGGCCAACACCCATTTCTATCCATTGATACGTACCTATTTCAGCCAATACTAGTTTGATAACAGCCTTCGAATCAGCTGCCATCTAATCTTGGAAAAAATTTCTCAAATTATTGAAATTTATCTGTGGATATTTCAAAATATCGGTTTTGACCAATATATCACCAAGATTTCAAAATATTGGTCAACAATATTTAATACCTTTTTTTTTCATTTCCCTTTTTGAACTAATTTTATCCTCCTTCCAAATATATTAGATGCTACCCTTTCCAAAACCTACTTCATTTACAAGCAATCGAAAAGTTTTATTTTTTACGAATTTCATTTGAAAAATAATATACAACTTTACCAAGACAAGTATTATGAGTTTTTTTTTCTAGTGATTTATTTAGATATAGCTTAAAAATGAGGATTGCATGCTCCTTTTGCTCTGAATACATTTCACTCTCTTTTGTTTTCAAATTTTGAGCCTAGATCTATTAATTGGGATTCTTATTGAAATCTTATAGATTTTTCAAAAATAGTTACTGAAATTTACTTTGAGTGTGTTTAAAAGGCTTGTGGCTTCTTAGTTTGACATATATCTATTAAACAATGAGGAGCTTTATTTTCTTAAATTTAATGCTAATAGATATCTCATAAGTCATAATTATGATTATGTTTTATAGAAGTTTTGATATTTTAACTTATTTTAGTATATCGATGTAAATATATTTAATTGTAAATAAAATTTATACAATTTCAGATAATACAACAATATTTGATGTTTTGACTTAGGGGATTGATATTTTGATTTGTAGTTGTTACTAATGGAAAAAATATTGTTTTTCAAAATTTTACAATTTTTTTGTTTTTTTGAAAAGATTTTTAAAACTTTTCAAGGTAGAGAAATTCAAGCCTTGATGACCACGACAGACCACCAAGTGCAACCAACACTAATACAGAATTTGTTCTTGTCATTGACTGATACTACAATCGATACCACAATTTTAAACCATAGCAATTCCACTGTAGAATAATAGCTTCCTTTACAATCATATAGTCTCTCCAGTGGTGAAGAATTAGGCTGAGGCCCAATTATCAGGGAGGGACACTTTATTTGAAAGTGGCCATCCTAATCTTTTGAGGTGTTGGGTGTTGGTAGCTGAGTGTAGATGTGTGCAGTCATGTGGTGTATGATTGTTTGTTGGTTTTGGTTCACAACGTTCTGGCTGTTGTTCCTCTTCGGAAAGCATTCCACATGCAAGTTGCAATCCTCTATTCTTAGCAGTAGGGATGGGTAGGTGGAATGTTCATACAGTAATATTAGCCACACTCTCCATCTCACAACTGTCCTACATGGCGATTTCCCTCTCCCTCATCTCTACAATGTTAAAAACAAATCAAATGAGTTAGGGTTGCCACATAGGACAATTGTGAGATGAGAAGTGTGGCTAGCATTGTTGATGTTCATAAGGGTGATATATATACTACGCACCTCACTATGGGGTCCACATGGGGCCCCACCTAGCACTGGGACCTGGGGGATCGAAAAATCCCCAAGGCCCCTCCTCTCTGCACAAAAAATCAACCACATCCCTAACCTCTCCAAAAGTTTAACAATGTACTGTCTATTTAGATAGGTATACCCTTGCTCCAAAGGTCTAATCTATTCATATGAGACCCAAATTTGGGGAATGAGTGCCATTTAAGAGGGGGGGGGGGGGGGGGGGGTTATTGTGTGTGATCCATTTAGATGAACCATCCAATGGGCCTCACCCCAGCTGCGCACCTGATAACCATTCATTATTTATATATAGGCATGCAAGAAAATGCCCAAGCGTTTTTTAAAGAGATTTTTCCCTTTTTAATTGGCTAATGTGTTTCCCTTAAGCTAATTTGTAAGAAGTCAATGTATTTAAATATGCCAATTCTTTCTCTGTTAATAGGAGTTAGCCTGTAAAGATGAAGTAACATAATTTTATTCGACAAATTAAGAGGGGCAAAAATTTCCGTTTTTAAAATGTGTAGAGCGCCGGTGTTATTTTCTATAGCAATAGAAATATAAAAGCTGCCGCTGTAATAGTGACGGTAATTGTCACTTTTCTTCTTGTGATATTTAGAAGAAGGCTCGTCTAGTGATTTAAGCTTTCGCAATACCACCAACTCACCTGAAATTGGGTGGCGTCCATGGGATGCACTATCACAAAGGGAGGCATGGCAACAAAAGCATGATGAGGATAAGGAATCCTTGTCTTCATTTTCATGTCCTTGAAGTTTAATGATCATATTTAGTGTTAAAATATCACAACTCTTGATGTATGCAAATGTGTAGGGTTTTTTTTAAAATGTTAAATTGGACAGTTACTTTTTCTACATTTGGCTCTTAGTAGGTGCTCACAGACCGGATCGGCGTCAGCGTCACCAAGGCCAAGCCCACTTTGGGCTGAGCTTAGGCATTATGTTTTAGTTCTTGGGCTGTGCCTAGATTTAAATTTTGGGCCCATTTATTATATACAATCGTGGGCAATGGTTCATGGTCCATGGATAAGGATTATGGGTCCTTCACCAAAATTCGCACCCTGCTAATCTCAACCATGTCAACATTGTGAGTATTCTGAGAACTAGATAGAGTACATAATGGTGGTTTAGCCACAGGAGTCGAACCTTTCTTCTCTTTTTATTTTTTTTTCTCTAAAATGCCACATTTATACTTTGCTTAGCTAATTCTGTTTTTATACTTTATATTCCCTCAAGGTGATTGTTTGTGCCCCCAAAACCTGTTGATTGCTTCTCAATTGTTTTTGTTGTCGACTGCCCAAATGTTGTTACTGCTCAGTCATGTATTACAAGCTATTTAACTAAGCAAAATATTTTAACTGGGGCAACACTGCTCCTCCTCAGAATCTCATGATTTACACTTGCTGATCTAACAACGTTGGGCTCTCTTAATGGAGCTATGTGAGCACCGACCTTTACCAATGAAGGAACAAGCCTTTGTGGAGCCCATTCTATTACATGGTGCATGGAATCTCTAACTATGGGTGCTCATGGAGACGGTTTACATCGAACTAGTGCCTGAACAACTAGATGGGCCGGGGCCACGCTAAACAGCTTTTAGGTTGGCCAAGCACTTATGGCCAAAGTTGGGCTCAGGCCGGCTTAGGCCTATGGTTTTAGTTAAAAAACGAAAGGGGTTTTTGTTAGGTCGTGATGAATGGGCCTCCTATGTATTTTAAAAAAAGCTTTTTTGTTATTGTACTTTAACTTGTTTATGTTGCTTAACGGTTGCAGGAATGTGTGAGCATACAACGGAGATGCCATGAATGGAGAGACGGCATCTCCATGGAAAATTTACTCGTTAGTTATTACACCCTTAGCTATGCTCTCCCCCCCCCCCCCCCCCCCCCCCCCCCCCCAGATTACCAAACAAGCCATTCTAGCCTTGCAAGCATGTCAAATTTGTGCTGAATGAGACCCAAAACCAGCAATTGTATCCAAATTAGAATCCCGTTTGGCATATGTTACAGGTTTCTCAAAATTCATGAGTAGCGTTTTGGTCAACCCATGTAACCTAAATTATACCCTCTAGACAAAGGCTTAATTCAAATCTAAAGCAGCATGGGTAGAGGAAAATGTTTTCCTACAAGCAAAATATATATTACTCGTGACTTAGTTTGTGGAGCCCACTTAGATGCATTTCTATCTATGAGAAGAAAGCAGATAGAGGTCTCTCTGAAAGCGGCGAACTAAAAAAATTTGGCCCACCAAATTATCCTACGCTTGATTTAATATTGTTAAAGTATAATCATATCTAAATCAATCCGGCAATGAGTTAAGGTTGGACGAGTGTAAAGTATGCTTAATGTGGATCATGGGATGACAAGATTATCAAAATGGCTGCACTAATAAAAAGTGGCCCAAGTGGGCCCCATCGAGCTGGACAACGTGTCACATGCAGACCAGTCTAGGAGTTTTTAACAAGTAGAGGCTTTACTTTGTAATGGACATATATAATCAGACCCAATTGACCCCCACCAGGAACCTTCATCCATTTCAATTCAATAGATTAACCACCAAATTTACTTAATATTCCTACAAAGTTTATCTGAAAAAAAAATCCTCTAATAGCCATATTGTCAAGCTTGTTAAACCATTAAAGCAGTGCAAAACTCATCAATATCATTACAGTATCGACCAAGAATTAACTCTCCAACGGATTCTATGCCTATTAATTAGGATCCTAATTATCTCCAAAACACCCAAATCTATGTTGGACCGCATGCGAGCAACCCTCGCACCCTTTCAAACTTTCACCCATATTCTAGATCCAAATGGCTCCACTCCCTTTAGCTCATATGCTTTAAATGAAATTAGTGCTGCGCAAACTATGGAATAGTTGAAACGGAGAAACTAAAGAAACCCATAGACAGACGTTCCATTCCTTCTTTTACGAGAAAAACAAGTGGGGAAAACAAAGCAGGCAATTCTGCATATAGATTAAAGAAATGACAATTAATTTTGGGGGGCCCTATTCCTCTATTAAATTTTCTAACAATAATTTGAGGTTTCTCTATTGTGGAAGTTTTGGACGATCAAGTAAAAAAGAGGATTTAGAAATTCCATTATGTCTAAAAATTTAAAATTTTCTATAGGATTTTCTGAATTCCAGCAAATAAATGCGTCTTAATTATCTCCCACAAACTATCCAAGTTTACCCATTATAAGAGGAGCGCACCTGCCAATGAGGTGCCTACCTTTCTTGTTTCAAACCTTCCATTGTCTGCTTGGCATTTCCAATAATTTTTATTTATAAATAACAAAAAAAAATACAAAGTAGAGATAGAGAGAGAGAGAGAGAGAGAGAATTAGGAGAGAGAAGCACCCTCTTCTCTCTTCTCCCTTATCTGCAAATCTGCAACTTATCTACTAACATCCTCTTCCCAAGAAAACTTACTAATACAAGATTCAGGGAAAACTGGATCCTCTTCATCTTCCTATCCTTTGAAACCTTAGTATTGTAAATCCAATGGCCCTCAAGGCCTTGGTTGCCCATTCTATTTAGAAAAATGGCATGATTCAACAATCTCTTGTCCTTTCTTTCCTTCAATTCAAATCGCCAAGACACCACTATTCTATCACTGTTGCTCTGTAACTTTTTTATTGAGAAATTAGTGAAGAAAGTCCATCTCAATTATGAAAAATAACAAAAAAAGAAAGCAATATGAAAAGCTGAAAGGTTAAACTATGCCTTTCCCTGGTTCTGCCGTAGTCATAACTACTCATTCTTCATTCAAGTTTTAGCATATTATACAATTGGAAAGGTCTTGAAGTCTCCATTATAATAGGATAAAGATCCAACCCATCTAAACTAGCTTACATGGAAAAAGTAGGGTTGGAGGACAACAATTCTCATTCCTTGACTTTGACCCTATCTATTTCCAAAGGTGCCATATCTTCTTATCCATTTATCAAAGTTTTTATTACTATATGTAATATATATATTCATAGAGAGAGTTGAAAAGTTTCTTTTTGAGAGGATCCAAATGGCATACAATCTTGTCCTATTTGGAGTTGTCTTCATTAGTCAAATCTTCTTTAAACAGACAGATTTGACTTCGCATCAAGTTTTGTGTCTTTTGATGATCCATGATTTACGGTCCTATAAGACACTCAACAAATTAATCTAAAGAGGCATGATAAAAAGAACAAAATGATAACTTGATGATAGCATCGGGGAAGACCGAAAATCATATGACATCAATAAATAATTCCAATTTCAATTTAACTTAAGGGCCAATTCTTTTACTAGAATTTCTTATTGAAATTTGTAATGTTGTGATTTTATAGATATATTGTGAGGCTTATCCTCTTAGCATTTGTAAATGTCATATTTCTTTGTTGAAATTTCATATTTCAACCACCTAAAATGTTTCAATTAATCTTTAAAAATTCTTACAATTCCAATGTCTTTGCCATTAGCAAATACTCCATTCAAAAGGAGGATTTACAACTTTCACACAAGAGAAAGCTTCTGTAGAATTTATAAATTCTCTGAGTTTTGCTAAAAAAAATATATATGCTCTCAAAATAAATCTTCCAACCTCCCGACATAAGATCAAAATGATAATTAGAGCACAGCCAATCATTAAGTTTTTCTATTTTTGATTCATCCATTCTTTTTCCAATAAAAAATCCTGTATATGATCGTTTCTCCTATGGAAAGTTGTACCCACTATATATAAAATATAATACCATCGTGGAAACCAATTTCAATTCTCAAGGAAATGCGCCATTTCAACCAAAACCCAAAGGCCCTACTTCGTTACTCTACACTTTTTTTAATGATAAGTAAGAGAAAACCACAAAAAATACAACAAAGATCAGCCTCTACTCCAATCCCTAGTACCAGTCATACTTATATGGAGGCGTCCCAAAGAAAAAGCAATAGAAGTGAACCCGAACCGTAAAAGTCCCAAGATGTGCTGTAAATCCATTTACCTGCCCCGTCAAGTGATTGTGAAGAAGAACCAACAACCATGACATACAAACTATGCAAATGAACGAGCCTTGTTTACATCCGAACATATTTACCTGCTTTCTTGTAAAAAGATAAAACCAAAAACGACAGAAAGACATCTCGACAGCATTGAAGATTTCAACTGATTTTGCTAAAACAACAACTAACAGACAGCTAACAAGAGACAAACAGCTCAAACATCAACATGTGTGAGTCAAATTGTGGATGCATTCATAGTGCCTATTTTCATTGGGAGTAAAATTAAACATGAGGTGAACGACTCTTTACGTGCGTTGGTGGTAAAGAGTGAAAGCTTTCATTGGGAGGTACTAGGTTCAAACTTAGTCTTCCTCTTATTTGCATATATGAGTTCTTATTACTTTACATGTGGTAGTTGTATTTTCTCTATTCATATGTGCGAGACTCTATTACCTCATACGTGTGAATTGTGTTTATGTTTTCACATATGTGAGACTCTATTACCTCGTATATGTGAGTTGTGTCTATATCTTCACATGTGTGAGTCTCCATTACCTCATATATCTGAGTTGAGTTGCGTCTATATTTAGGTCTCAACTTCTCAGCTAGTTAAAAAAATGTGATTACCACTGAGTTGAAGTATAATTTTTAACCTCCCCCATACTGATAAAATAAGGCTTTGACACTATTGATTATGAGGACAACTAGGACTACAACTGCCAAAACTAGAACCATCTCATGTCAATCTCAAACTCAAAACTATTTGAATGAAGAACAAAATCTAAGAAGAAAAATCTCTAAATTAACTCACCACCAAAGTTGGGGGAAAAATGGTGACTCACAGTTGCACCAGAAAATGATTGGATCGAACCTTTCGTCTACTGGAGCACAATAAGATGATGGCCCTATTAGTGCAGTTAACAATTTTGAGTAAACCAGGGGACTCCCAAACCACTCCTAAAAATAATTCACAGAGAGAAGCCTCTATTTAGGATTCCTAAGCAAATGCTCATACCTAGCAACCGCACTCTTTGGCACTGCAAGCATCACCTTCACTGCACCATCCTCATTGAAAACAGGCAAGAACAGACAATATATATCACTACAAATGGGCCCCACATGAACTGGCCTCCCCAACCCAATGTCCACTTTCTCCAAGCCCAGCCTGGACCATTGTGACAAGATCAGCACTCCCACTGAGTCAGGACTCGCCCTAGACTCACTTACTGCTTCCACCACTGATCTCACATAATCGTCGTCCACCCTCTCCTTGGCCTTTCTCACCAGCCTCGCAGCGAAACCCAGTCCCTTTTCTTTGAGCTCCTTCGCCGTAGTTTGCGCACAGCCAAGCACGAACCCGTTCCCATAGTACCCCTCTGGGAGACTCGGTTGGACTCGCTTTCGGGCGTTAATGCTGAATAGCAACCTCACAACCTGCCGGTCTGCCAATCCCATTGCCCTTACCCAACACCTCCAGACATGTGCAGCAAGGACGTCGAATGAAGTGTATGAGAACTCACCGAGTCGGCTCGGGAGACGCCCCGAGTCAATCTGCTTATCATTCAATGCGAGCTTTTTTAGCTCAGCAAGGTTTCCACGGTTGAAGCAGATGGCAGTCGGGGTGAGTCGGTTGCGAGGGAGCCTTGTGGACAAGCGGCTAAGGTCTGGAACTCGTTCAAACTCAGGGTGGGGCACTGACCGCGTAGACGGTTGCATGGGATTGAGAAGGTGGCGGTTCCATACTGGCTTGGGCCACGGTCCATTGAGTCCTCGCGGCCCAGTCACGAACTCAGCCCACGAGTTAAGAAACTCGCCGCTGCCAACACCATCACAAATGCAGTGGCTGATCCCCACACCGATGGCGGCTGCTCCGTCAGCAAGCCACGTGAGTTGCACCACAAGCGGTGGGCCCCGCAACACATCTGCAACATGCATGGCCAAAAACTTCCTCCGGTGGTCGGGGTTACGTGGGGCCCGCTCAAATTCATGGACATGTACATTGGAGACTGCTTCGAAGAAGACCGCGCCCTGGGCCTGGCATACAACTTCAAGGCTTGAGCCGCTAGCTTGGGGTCTGACCCGGCCTGCTAGCGGGTAGTAGGGGACTAAGGCTCTTGCCAGCCCATCCTTGAGCCGAGCCGCAACTGCGGCCCGGTCATGATCACAAGAAGGTGGATAAACAAGGAGGTACTCAATGGTGAAGCGAAGGAAAGTCTGAGAGTCCAATGCAGAGAGCTGAAGAATGTGTGTGGGAGTCGGCTCTGAAGGAGCCACAAGAGTGGCTTCTTTTATTTCAACATCCAGTTGTTCCATCGGTTACTAGTTTCTGTTTTTGATGGAATTTGAGAAAGCCTCCTCCTTCACCTGATGGGGTGTGAAGGGTTGGTGTGGATGAATTCTGAGGGAGACCTCCTTTTGTACACTTCTCTTGGTCTTTGGAGGAATGTGATCATAATTATCATGGCTATTCAGGGTTCAAAATATATTCTTGTGCTTGTAATTATTATTGTTATCATTATCTCTTTTCCTACGAAAGATTTGCGTCAGATTCTCCTCCATATCGCTTTACGGAAGATAGTGCCTGGCTTTCTGACCGTGCGGCGGAAAGTCTACTCTCTTCTTATTTTCCTTCGCCCTTTGCTCAATCAATAGTTCTCCAAACTGATGAGAATTGGATATGCGACTTGTCGCGTTTCTACTTGATTTAACCTATGAAATCCTAAAAGATTTCCTAGGCAGACAAACAATAATGGGAATGTAAGGGAATCAGCGTATGAGTGACGTATGAATTATTTATAATTGTTTTCCATTGCTTTAAAAGTGATTAGGAATCATATTAGAATATGATGTTTTAATAAAACACCACATCCCACTCATTGATATAATCATATTCCCAGCTATTTTAGCCTTGACCATTGCAAGTCCAAAATCCTAGGAAAATCATAATCTGGGATCCAGGTTGCAGAACTGATCTTTGGCATTACAATGACAAGATTTGGAGCACTTATATATATGTTCTGCTATTGAAAGACCACAATCACTTCTTTAAAAGATGCTTTTAATGACTAAAACTCCACCTTATTTAAAAATTTGATAGTTACATGACCATTGCTTGCTCTCTATGTAAAGCTGTAATACAGTCTCTCCTATCTACGTATATTGAGGATAAGGATTCCTCCTATATCATTTCTTAGTTAGGTTTCACCATAGAGTGCCTTAAAAGAGATGCTTGAAAACTAGGTTAATAATGCCATAGTTTACTATGGTAACTTGATAGGGACACTTTTGTAAGTATGACCTATGTACACAAGGAACATGTACTAGAAATTTTCGATAATTACTGCGTACACCTTGCACATAGATGCCTTTCTAATCTTGACCTGCTTTATGTAGACAGTAAAGTACTAGAATATATGCTTAGCATCTAGGGATTTTTGTTTGTATGCGAAAGGCCCATGATTTGGCCATCCATACTAAAAATATAATGGGACATAACATGGATGACCATGGTTCGAAATGAAGTACACTGTACATCAACGGTCCTCACTTGATGCAAGGAAAGATTGGATGGCTAGGATGATGATTCACTACGATATCTACATCAGGATGGATAGGGCCATAATTTGTCGTTCAAATCACTGCTCTGGGGGAGGTTCAAAATGTCTATGCTGTGCGTATTTTCAGATCATGGATGCCCCGAGTAACTTGGGAGGGCACAGAATCAGGTAACTCAGGCGAGTTTGACCTGTGCTTTAGAAAATTGGACCAACTCGGTCGATTTGTTCGTCCACGCAGCTGCGAGTCAATTTTACTCAGCCAAGTTAGGGTGAGTCAATTTGGGTCTTTTAATAGAAATGGATCATATAATTCCTCCAATAGACAGATACCTAGTCAAAGGGATGATGCTCTTGCGCTGTTATTCACCTACCTAAAAAGTAAGTAGTATGTTTCTAGGGGTAGATACCTGAGGAATTCTCTTAAACCTAGGCAGGCAGGAAACCATGAGTGAATTAGATAGTCTCATGCAGCCAGAAAGACGAATTCCGGACAGGCCCATGAAAAAAAAAAAAATACTTGCCCTCATGATATGGAGCTGATTCCCTCCATAGTTGGGTCTTTTTCTTTAAAGAAAAGTTTTCATGTCTTTTCAGAAAAGCAACCAACACAGATTGGATGAGATGGAATATCAGCCTTGCTGAAAAGAGACATTAGGATATCGGTAGTCACTGCCTCCGTGGAAAGAAGATGCCTTGCAAGTTAAATCATTTCTGCGTTGAGTTCTAAAAAAGTTGAGCCTCACCCACCCAGTGATGGTTGGTATTGTATTCTTGAAGAATATGGGGTTTTATTCTCTTGCATAGGTCCTTTCGCTCATTTCGGACCCCAAAATTTGTGGTCCCAATAGTGAATGGGCCAACAACCTAAACATTACACTGATGAAGGGTGCAAACCATTGTCTCAATGAATGCTTTTTTGGATAGCATGTTTGGTCATTTTTTAGGTCCCATCCGGATCGTTGGAAGTCAGTTGGATATGCTTCACCGAGTGTCTCTGTAAATCTAATTACAAATAAACTCTGTTTGGAAATGGCTATGGGAAGAACAGAACAACTTGACTTTGTAACAGTTAGTGTAGGTTTTGATGCCTTCTAAATCATTAGATTTGTGGGCTATACATCATGGGTTATCATGATCTTGTAGGAAGATGGCTCTAATACTCACTTAGTTATAACTTCTAATTATAGCATCTACAGCTAAAAATTACAAGGAGAACAAAAAAGAACGCACTTTATAAATTTTAAACAGTCATACTATTATAATGCTTACAAGCTACACCCATAAATACACTACTATAAGATTTACTAGCCACATTCAAATTATACAATGACACCTTAACTCTCACACTTCTTATAAGAGGAGATACACTATACTTTCAATCAAAACTCACTCTCTTCAATGGACTTTCACTTGCTATGCTACACTAGGCTTTACTATATATACATTTCACTCTTGTGTTCGTGTATATTGCAAATGACCCTGCCTTTATTTATAGTTGCTAAGAGGGCCTAGGTTGGTAGAGCATGTAGATCACAAGTGGGCTATGTGGCTCCATTGATTGCCATGCACCATGTCGGTTTCTACATAGTTCATGATGAGGCGGTTGTGAAGAGCACTCTGGAAAATGAAGAGTGACTCTTGGGTTTAGTATTCTCTAGAATATTGGAGATATTTGGAAATTTCTTGATATGTCTTGGAATTAGAATAGGCAAAAGTCAAATGGGCAGTGCTTTGTCCAACAGATCTGATGAGGTTGAGACCTTTCCCTTAGCCCTTGTTGAGGTCTTTCCCCCTAACACCCTCTCATCTCTGATAGCACGCCACCACCAGATGGGCCTCACAGGGAAGTCCCACGGAACTACGTACTATGTGCATACAATTTTAACTAGTAAAAACCTCTCAGCAGTTTATTTTTGCAAACTCTATTCTGGCTCATGGGGACCAAATGATGGTTGACAGGTTTGCAAGTTCCAGATCCTACACTATGTTCTTACAAAAGCAACTACTTTAATCTCTTATCAAGGGTCTGTTTGGCATTGTTATCTTATTATTTTCAATTTTGTGCTCAAATTTGATTGTCCTGAGATTAGGTTGTGCCGAGACTAAACTCTCTAAAAATTGTTTGGCAACATTACGTTAAAATATTATTCTAAGAGTATGTCATAAGAAACTTATTTGGTAACATTATAAAAAATTTTCTCCAACGAACAACAGCAAGAGAATCATACAATTTATAATGTGGGATCCACCTTTTAATGTTTGCAGTACTTAATTATTGGCATACATGAAATCACCTATAAAAGTTATAACATAGTATATACATTACAAATTAGAACATGGGGCCCATATTCATAAGATTTATAAGGTGAGCCTACCTTTATAAAATTTAAAATATGAGCCCACTTTTTTAATGTAAATATGGGACCCATCTTTATAAATTACAGCATGGTAAAAACAATCAGAAATTAAAACATGGGCCCACATTCATTTCATAGAATTTATAATATAGGTCCACTTTTTGTGATTGTGACTACGTAGCCCAGATTTTAAAATTATAAAGTGAAGCCATATTTTTCTTGATTTTGTACATATGACCCATATTTAGAAATTGCGATGTGGGGCCATCATGTTATTGATTGTAAACGCAAGACTCACTATAAAAATTACACGGTACTCACATTTAGAAATTAGAACATAAGGCCACATTCATAGGAAGTACAATGTGGCTCCACCTTTTGTAATTTTTTTTAAAGATTATAGATATTTTTGAAGGATTAAATATTTTTTTTGAAAGATTAAATATTTTCTTGAAAAATCAAATATTTTCTTGAAGGATTAAATATAGTTTTTAGAAGATTAAATATTTGTTTGAAAGATAAATATTTTTTTGAGAAATTATTATTTTTTTGAAAGTTTAAATTTTTTTTTGAAAGATTAGATTTTTTTTTAAGATAAATTATTTTTTTAAAGATTAAATAGTTCTTTCATATTTTTTTGAAATATTAAATATTTTTATGAAAGATATATTTTTTTGACCATATAACCCACATTTAGAAATTAGAACATAGGGTCTACACTTAAAGGATTTATAATGTGGTCCCATCATTATAGGAAATTAAGAATTATAATATGAGCCCACCCTTCGTAGTTGTTACCATCTGACCCACATTAAAAATTAGGTACCAGAGTTACTTTGAGGCAAGTAGGAAATAAATGTGTCAGCAAGGTGTTTTTAAAAAAAATAAGATTTTTTTGTTCTAAGTTTCTTATACAGCAGGTTAAGATTTTGAGATTTCTTCCCGCAAGACCAAAATTTGAAATGGTGATCTGCACATACAAAACATGTTTTTGTAGACTTAATTTGTGAGAACATTCAAATGGCGCAATGCCAAACACACCCCAAGAGTCCAATTAAATGA
The DNA here is from genome assembly GCA_037013555.1 of Sextonia rubra. Lineage (NCBI taxonomy): Eukaryota > Viridiplantae > Streptophyta > Magnoliopsida > Laurales > Lauraceae > Sextonia > Sextonia rubra. The sequence goes on along the minus strand of JASUAD010000013.1, from coordinate 48,922,992 downwards.
AGGACAAGATGTTAAGCACATATCTCCGTGTCCTATGAATAAAAGACTCTTACTAAAGAGAATAAGATATTTAGAAAGCATCCCATGATTTTAGTTGCATTTTGTTGTAACAGTGTTGAAAATAAGTATACACTGATAAAATCTCAATGTTTCTAGCCATTTTCAAAGAACTTCATAATTCTACCTCAATGGATGCATGCTCCAAGAAATTCAAGCAAGAGTAAATTAAAATCTAGCATCCACGCTTCATGAAATGGCAATAATAGTTTTCTAGCAAATAAAATCAACTATAACAAGATTAAAAGATATTAAAAAGAAATCTAGGCATAGCATCTACAAAGAGGAAAGAAGGAAGATTTCTTTCTTCTTTTTTGGATGCCCATTTGGATGTTTACAGAATAAAGTATTTATAGATTTAAATATTATAAGAATAAAATAATATAAAATAGAATAGTGTAATATTAATATATTATATTATTTTTACTGTTTGGCAATTTTTGAATAATATTACAAATTTAAAATTTAGTTGTTTGGAAGGTGATGCAATTTAAGTAAAGTTTATTATTAGAATAATTTCTTATTAAGTACTTTAATTTATATGTAATTTAAAACGTCTGGATAAAAAAGTAGTGTCACATTTTTTTTTTTTTACCATAAGCTGCTTTTCTTTTTTCACATAAGACCATGGTAAAGTTAGGTAAAGTACAGTAAATACAAAAAACAACAACTTTACAACTCTCTTTCCCACTTTACTTTACCATATATTTCCTCTCACCTTATTTTACCTCACATGTTACCATGATGTGATATTAATCTTCATTTTACTTTACCACAAAAGTAGATAAGTCATTTTATCACAAGTCACTTTCTAACCTTCTATTTACCATATAAAACTACAGTTAAACGTGATAAAGTAAAGACAAATAAAAGAAAACTATTTTACAATTTCCTCCCACTTTACTTCACTATATACTTTATTACCATGATATGTTATTTACCTTTACGTTACTTTACCTTATCTGTAAACAAATACATCATGCTAGATTTGTGAAGTAAAGTCTTTACTTTACCACTTTAATTATTTCACTTATTTTACCTCACCTTTAACTATAATGTGATATTAATCTTTATTTTACTTTACCACACATATAAATGAGTCACTTTCTATTTACCACATAAACTTACGGTAAGATGTTATAAAATAAAATTAAAAAAACTACTTTGCCATATTCTTTATCCAACTTTTACTTTATCCCATCTTATCATGATATGATATTTACATTCACTTCACTTTATCATATATGTAAACAAATATATCATGATAGATTTAGTGAAATAAAGTCTTTACTCTACCACTTGGTAATTATCATTTTGATAGTTTTCTACATGGGGAAGTTGTAGGGAAAAATATTGAGGCTTTTAACAAAGAATGATCTGTTCTTAGTATTTTTCTTAGATTACCAAACGTGCAAGATTTTTTTTTAATAATATTAAAAATTATATTCTACAAAATATTATTTTATTGTATTTTCTTTTCCATCCAAATAGGCCCTAATCTAACCCGTTTTCTTTAAGAATTCTATATTCAACAATCTCTCACTATTCCAATCACGGCCTGAACGTTGCAAGCCGGCCTCCACCTAAAGGACTAGTTAACCAACCGCCTTAGTAGTAGTATACTCCTTTCCTATATTCTATCTTCCTCTTATCCTTTCCTTTCCTTTCCTCTCCAATCTGTCTTGCAACTTTTCTAAGAAGTTATAATATTGAATCTAGAAGATTTCGTAAAATGTGATATGCCTGGCTGGGCCGCATCCAGCAAGATGCCATGATGGGAAGTGTGTGCCACATAAGGAATGGATGGTCAACCACATTCTTACGGGAGTATTATTATTTGATGTTCTTATCAGCAAGCAAACTATATTTTCGGACCCATCTCACTAGAAAGATTATCATCAGACATAAATCAGCAAAAAAGGATTTGTCATCAATGCATGCTTGATCTTGCTTCATGCTTTTCGTGCTGTTGAGAGTTTGGAATGTGTCACGTGTCTAAGATCCAATGTAGGGTATGCTAAAGATTTTGGTGGATAAGAACTGCATTCACATCCAAAGGTAGATAATAGACAAGGCTATCTATTGCAGGATTCCAATTGGGCACGTGTTCATGGGTTACCATTATTTCAATGAATCCTCCTCCACTAGGTTGAGATGAATTGTACTTTTGGACTCGCTCGGACAAAAACAAATATCAAGTCGTGCCAAATTAAGATATAAAGACAGTCATGATAATGCCAAGTCAAGATCCCAATATATTGGCAATTTAGATCTTAATTAAGAAAATCTCAGTCACTATTTAAGAGGATAAGATCTTCACTCATTTGTTAATTTGGATCCTTAGATGGTATTTTCTCCTTAGGACTGCTAATATGGGTTGGACATCTAATGTTAAGGTTGCGCCAGTGAGCACCTTTCCATCATGCTGCGGGCTATAGTTGTGACCCATAAAGCACCGAGCCACCATTTAGACTGCCGGCACATAAATCACAGGTTGATATAGTGATCTAGGAAGCCTAATTAGTAGTTTTACACACGGTATATATGTGTGTATGTGTGTGAATCTAGACTGAAATAGACATACTGGATGGAGACAGCAATAAGATGAACGGAAGTGGACAACTTTTAATTAGAAGGCTTTGACTGAGTTCAACAGATTATTGGCTAGTTCCATCGCATGATTGTATAAATTTAAATCAGAATTTGATGAATCAATCCAGGTAGGGCATACGGTGTAGAATATATGTAACTATTGTGCATGTTGGCCATTAGCACATTATAACTGTTTGCATATGAATTGAGCCTCTTGGAGTCTGGTCAATTTAGCTATTGCGTAAGTGAGTGAATCTAAATTGAAATAGACAAACAGCGGATGAAGACGGCAATAAGATGAACAGAAGTGGAGAACTTTTAATTAGAAGTCTTTGACTAAGTTCAGCAAATCATTGGCCAGGATCATCGCATGATAGCACAAATTTAAATCAGAATTTGATCAATCAATAGGGTAGGGCATACAGTTTAGAAGATTTGTAACTACTGTGCGTGTTGGCCATGAGTACATCGACTGTTTGCATGTGAATTGAGCCTTTTCGGGTCCGGTCAATTTAGCCTACATACGAAGACCACTACAGGGAAGGTGATGATTTACGATAGTGCAGTGAATAAAAGTGGGGTCAAGTAAACGGTCAAATTGGGAAAAGAAGAAAAAAAACGAGAAAAAGGCATTCTTCCCAAAGTTTTTAACTTTGGTCATTTGGTGCCATGGAAGAGTAACTTCTATCTTTTTTGGTAAAAAAAAAATGAGCTTGTAGCTTTTTAGTACTTACACTTTTAACACCATCTTCTTTTCTTTTCTCTTGATTTCACCATTTACTTCACTCTCCACTCCTCCCCTTGTGTAAATAAATTATGCCCAAGTTGCATTGCACATGGTTAGGAACAGCACGCTAACTTGGAAATGCAGCACGCTGAGCAGAGTGACTCAGGCGAGCCTGGTTGAGACTCAATCAGACTCAGCTAAAACTCTATTCACTCTACTGTTTCAGTGACTTAACAAGACACAAATATATAGTTGTGGTGGGATTTTAAACTTAGAGATATGGTCTGAACCTTAAAGTCATAACCCTCTAAGATGAGAAGTGGGTGAGGCTTCAGAATGACACAACCAAACTAAAGGCCCAACTACATCACTCAGTGGGCTGGGCAAATTCAGGACGAAGCCAAAACATTGTCCAACAGTCTGGAATCATGCCTATTATAAGACAGTGGTTAACTCGATGTCCACGACTACATGGTTGCGGTCAACAGTTGGCCTAGCATCCTCTAGCCCATCGTGGCCATGTGCAAGCCTAGAGAGATGAATGGAAATCTCTATTCAATACAGAAGGTAGCTCCAAAAGCAAAATATAGGACACTGGCATCTGGGTCGGAGAGAGCTATAAAGGTTGACAAGGAAATCAAGATGATCTCTTTCTCAGGCCAGGTGTTGGAGATTCAAAATAGAGTAAGAATTATGACACATTGAATATGCCTTGATCAACATGCGCTGGTGACAAAAGAGAATGATTCAAAGAATTATCATTGCTTCCTCCGCACGCTCCAACGAGATCAGATCAGAGATGTGTAATAAGATAAGAGAATCAAATGTTGTTGCTGACTCAGTGGCCGAAGGCAATAGGGAGTAGGGAGAGTCTTGTTTAGTGTTCAAATTCTCGGTACATTATACTGATGTTTCCTCCTTGATTTGTAAATTATATGGTGTCTAGTCTCAATGAAATCTGACTAAATCATTAACATTCAGACAATAAAGTGCAAACCTATAAAGCAGGCTTGAGCATATCCATCTAATAAAGGAAAACTCATGGTAGAAATGGATCAAATAGAGCTAGGAATACTTGGAAATGGATGAGTCACCAATCACCATACACAAAATCAAATCAAATTAGTAGTAGACAAAAAAGGGCAATAGTAATCATAATGTCCTATATGCAGGTCTCTATTGATATGTTGAACTGTCACTTTTCACCAATCAAACAACCAAGATCATCCAATGAGAGCTTAGATTTCTGGGACACTCACAATCCAGAGAAAATCACAGCTCATGAAGCATAATACCTAACACCCAACCCCACCTGCTTAATATCAATGAGACAAGCACCTGGAACATCAGGATTGTGATGAAGAATGAGTTTCATGAAAGTCCTTGATCTTCCCATCAATCTCCAAACCCCTCTCTTCCATTTCTCCCACCACCACCCTCACCTCCTCCCATCTCTTCCTCCTCACCAACCCCCTTCCCAAAACCCCAAAATTCTCCACATCCAACCTCCTCTCTCTCCCCCCAACCGCCCTCACAAACTCCACCGCCTCCCAATACCCACCAACCCCCAACAACCCATTGATCACATGAGAATAAGTGCAATCCAGCACCTTCACCCCATCCTCCACCATCCTCCTCAGAAGCGCCACCGCCGCATCCAATCGCCCGACCCGGCACGCCCCGAGAACCAATGCGTCGAACGTCAATGAATCCGCGGCGATCCCCTCATCCAGCATCGTGGTGAGGGTATCGGCGGCGGCGGAGAGGTTCCCGACGTGGCAGTGGGCGGAGAGGATGTAATTGTAGCAGGTGGCGTCGAGTGAGATGGAATGGCGCTTCATGAAGGCGAGGGTGGAGGAGAGCTCGGCCATGTGTTTGGCGCGGGAGAGGGAGGAGATGATGGGGTAGAAGGAGATGGGGTTGAGGCAGTGGGGCATTTTGTCGAGCACATGGTGGGTAAGGTGGGTGAGGTGGGACTTGCAGAGGAGGAGGATGAGGGAGTCGAAGGCGTTCTTCTGGCCGAAGCCTGGGGGGAGGGAGGAGATGGTGGCGAGGGTGGGGGGGAGGAGGGCGGTGGGGTCGTCGGCGACGAACTTGAAGGTGGTGGTGGTGTTGAAATGACCGGTTTGGATGCGTTGGGCGAGGAGGGATTGGACGGTGGAGAAGTCGCGAGAGCGGCCGGCTTCGGTGATTAGATGGTCATAGTAGGCGGAAGTGACTTGGTCTGAGCTAGAGTTAGGGTTAGGGTTTGGAGTGGAACTGCAAATGCAGCGAAGAGGGAGATGGAGGGATAGGAGATGGCGGGTTTTAGTGTTTGGACGGAGAAAGAGGGACATGGTTGGCGGTGGTGGACTTGGTGTGTGTGATGTAACGAATTGAGTTTTAAGACCCGGTCCATTGTTTTGTGGCTCATCATTTTGTAAAACCCCCACTAAACGACAGCACCACCCACTACCTGACTAGAGCCTCAAATCGTTTGAAGCCAGGACCTTCGGCTCATTACTTGACTTCCATAGTTTACTTCTACCAAAACAAAATGCACTCATGATTGAGTGGGGTAAACATCTTAGTTTTACACATATGTCAAAGATTGCTCGAGATATTAAGACTATGCCTTGATGTAGAATCAAAATTCAGGGTCTGTAATAGAATTGAAGCAATGAAATTTAAATCAGAAGGTGGCCATTGCTTATATACGTTTCATATTTTTTGAGATTTGAGACTTGACCCTTGATAGCATGAGTTCAAGTCCTGATATCAAGATTATGTCTCTAATACACATCCATCATAATGCAGAATTTTCATAAAATTGAAGTAAATGAAATAGCTCGTGGCAGCCATCTCAAGGATTTCAATTAGAAATCATTGGAATTTAAAATAGTCAATGGGACTTCCTTGTTCAAAATTTGATACCTGCTCTTGATATTACAACTTATGAGCTTTAAGGTGTGGTTCAACTAGCCTAAAACCCTCGTTTTCTCTCGAAGTTTGTGGGTTCAAGCTATGCAACTACATTGGGAGCATAGAAATTTTATCCAGCTCCTTTTAGTCCCGAAGGAATTAGTTTAATTCAAAGGGCTACTCTATTAAAAAGAAAAAAAAAGAAAAGCATTGCGATTTACGAGTCGAACTGCTAACATAAAGACTATATACATCTGATAGACATTTTGAATGTAGGAGTTGTTATAGAATTGAAGGTAAATGAATCGGCTATTAGCAGCAACTTTTGATATGAGTTTTCAAAAAAAATTAAAAATCAGTGAGTGGACTTGCCTATACACAACGATCATGACTATGTTCATAATACACATGCAAACAAATGAGGGTATTCTGACGTATCTAGGGCTAGCATTTATAAATTTATGTTAAGTAAATATTGTCTTAGCTTCTTACATAAATCCGTTGTAGTCTAGTTGGTTAGGATATTCGGCTCTCACCCGAAAGACCCGGGTTCGAGTCCCGGCAACGGAATAAATAATAATTTTTTGGACTTTCCTGTTAATCTAATTTTTCCTGGACTCTAAATCCACCTTATTTTTTCTGAACTTATATGTAATTTTTTCCTGGACTTGATTACATCCACCTAATTTTTTCCTAACTTATATCTAAGTTTTTTCTAGACGTAGATTACATCCACTAATTTTTTATGAATATATCCAACTTAGTCCCACAATGGCTAACATTTTTAACTCATCCAAGCCAAGATGTTTCTTCCAACCAAAAAAAAAAAAAAAATACACCAATTCAAGGGGAACCAGTGTGTGCAAATTAGATTGACCACTGGCCCAATTATGAACACTCGAAAAGGTTACCGTAGATTCGTATATAGCTTTTCCATAGAAAAATATAGCTCTGTATTAAGGTTGAAATGTGTGTAGCTTTCAGAGGTACATAGAAATACATACAGATAGCCAGCCAGATAATTAATTTCATTCACCACATACGTCTTTTTTTATATCAAAAATGTTCTCTAATTTCATTAAATACCGCTGGCCCACTTCGTATTGTCATTCAATCTAACCGTCAAATGTATTGAGCATCACTTGCCCCGACTAAACATGACATGATTTCTACGAGACATTCTACTGCTCTAGCTTCTTCATAAAAGCCTGCATACCAAAGTCAAAAAAGAAGAGACATAACTTGTAACCACGACAATCATATTACAAGCAAAAGTCAGATGTAGATGTTACTCCAGTTTTTTCTCTCGTCTTCTTTCCTAAATGGAGATTAGCTAAGAATATGACCCAAATGGGCGAAAGGACAAAATCTCGCCCGTCACACAAATGCTACAACTACTGACAGTGCTACATGAGAAGTTTTGAACACAGCATCACCTCACTGATTGACCTTGCATGTATAACTCACCCTCTGCTGCCATACTGGACACTGACAGAAGAACTGTTTAACACAAAATTAACTCATTTAATTTCCAATGCATGCAGGAGGTTTATGAAGATTCCACGTCTGAATCATCCAGCCCCTCTCTGTAGACTTCAAAGTCATCTGGAGTCCACAGACAGATGAGGTGGAGACGAAAGGTAGCCATCTTCACATCAAGCAAACGCTGCAAAACAAAAGTGAATAAAGGTGAGAATATGTGATTTAGTTCACCCAAGACCTGTGCAATCTAGACGCGCATCATATCATCTTCCCCTCATTCCATCTTAAACCAACATACAAGTTCTTAACATCTTACCCCATCTCAACATTTAACTAGGAAAAACATGTCGCTTCAAAAATGGTCATGCACAGCATATGAAATCTACAGATTCTTCAGACAAGCACTCTGAAGGTGCATTCCATACGTCAATTATCCATATGGTTCGTACTGTCAGAAGCACTGTTTATAACTTCATAGGTGAAGGCGGATGACAGCATGACCTTCCCCCACACACCAGTCATCTGACCAGTTCACAAATGGACAGTGAAAAAGAAATAGCTCAAGTTCAAAATCTTTTTATTTTTTGTTTCAAGAGCAGAGACCACAAAAGTTTTCCTCTATTACCTACAAATCGGTCTCCCGAGATGAATAATTTGGATCACTGTAACACTTTGGACCCTCAGTTGCAGAATGCTTCCGAAAAACACTCTAGATTCCATCAGGCTGTGCATTGTAATGAATAGCAATTTCTACCCACTAGCCACCAACGTTGGCGCACCACTCAATTTAGTGGAAGAAGTGGCAGTGTAGTAAAGTATAAACAACTACTGCACAAAAGTTAAATTTGAAAAGAAATATTACTCAATCCGAAGAATAAAATAAAATAATTCCACACCCTTCCCACATTACGCTTCTATCTTGACCAATGAATACACAGCTGAAAAGCTATGATGCCAAAATACAGTATGGATACGACACGGACACACCTTCGACATAGCAAGGACATGGGTTTTACATATTAAAATTAAAGTATCAGATACGATACAGTACAACCCATTCCCATTTGTTCCCATTTTTAATTATCCATGCATTATAGCTGAGAAGTTGTGCTTGAAGAATATGGTCAAAACTAAAGAAATGAAAAGGTTCAACTTCAAAGCATATGCATTACCGATGTACTCAGCTTATAGAAGAGATGCATAGGGGATGGGGGAAGAAAACTTGGGTAGAAGCAATGAAACTAACCAATATTCGAGATGCTTCAGGTGACAAAGGTTTTCCTTCTTCACACACAACGAAATCAGAAACTAGCTCCACCACACCTGCATTCCATTAGAATAATCAGATGAGTTTGGGCTTTTTAACTAAATGGAAAGAAACAGTGATCAATCTGCAAACCTTTGTTCAAGCGAAGAGGCATCCCTTGCTTGCGCAGGAATGGCTCCATTTCATGACTGAACTGTTCTAAAGGACCTTCTTTCAACTCCACCTGAAACAATTTACGATTTATGCTATCACTGTTACAGAAATAAGGGATAGAAAGTACACATGTATTAACTGTCTCCTGAGAAAAGTTAATTATATATATATATATATATTTTTTTTTTTTTGTGGTATGCTTTCAATGTTCTAAATTCTAATATTAATTGAGTTGGCATGGTAATGTAAATCGCCGCGTACTACTATTCTTCCTATAGTTTTTTCCTGTGATATATTTACCTTTGGAATGATAAAATAAGTAGCAAAGTGAAAAATTAATATCCTAAATGCAGCAATGCATATTTAGTTTGTAAATCCTACTTGAATACACAAAAGTAAATCAGAGATTATCTAAACCTTCTCTGTTGCAATGCTTCCAGTCCTTGCAAAGTCGTGTTCTTCGAATTCTTCAAACAACCTGCAACAAAGTGAGGAAAAGAAATGAACAAATGAAAACCAAAATAGAAAAGGATTTCCTTTTCTTTGATTAAAAAAGCGTACATACATTTTTTTCCTGAATTATAACATACATTTATAACAACAAAATATGAAATTAAATACGATGCAATTTTCTGATGCCTGTGTGAGTGTCTTTAACTTATAATGGTATGTCTTGTATGTATGGACTTACTAGTTAGTATTTAGTAGCCATTTCCACCAGAAGTTGGTTGGTTTTAGGCATATCACCAAAGTTGAGCTGGTAAAGCATTTGAAATAATGCATGTAAACAACCATGGAAATCTATAATAAGGATACACAATTTTCATTTACAGTTAGCTATGGACTGAATGTTTTTTCAACAAGCCAAACATACCAATTCTCTGCTTGCAAAATTCTCACTAGCAAAGGCTGTCTACAGGTCCGACCTTGGGGGTTGGAAAGGGCCATAGCTTGTGCCATGCCATTAAGCCTATGCTTTCCGTTTTATTGATAAATATTGACACATTAAGGGAAGCAGAACAAAAGAATAAAAATATAAAGAAGCTGAGGCTGCCTGAAAGAGGAAAAATAAAAACAAAAACAAGGAAACACAAGGCAGGAAGCCAGCCAGCTGCATCTACTGCCAGGTGAAGAAAATAAGGGGTAGAAAGTACAAGTCACAAGCCCTCCACCACGATGCGCCTCACAAGGTGAGAGAACATCCCCACCCCAGACACATCATTAAATGCTAAAACAAAGGAAACAATACGAATACTAGTAAAGACCCTTCAATTTAGGCTTCAGTTCATGACACTGCTCAATGCTGACATATCGAGAAGACACTTTCTCCTAATTATTTTTACCTATTGAAAGCTTGAGACATGTTACCTAGGAAGCATGGACACGCGCCTAGGATTCCCGTGTCCAACACACCCCGAAACGTGTTATTTTTTATTATTATTTTTTAAATTTAGACACAACAAGGACATAGCAGGGACACAGCAAGACACGATGGGGTTATTTTAATTTTTTAAATCCCTCTTTTTTCTTTTTTTTCTGTTTTATCATTGAGCGTGACCAAAGTGGTAAAGCCTGTTATTAAAAACAAAAAAAAATAGTGTTAAATGAAGTTTCAAAAGTTTATAAATAATTCAAGAACAATTTCAAACCAAATTTGAAATTTCCCAAACAAACTCTTTTTTTTTTTTGCTACCCTCTATTTTAACTCTTTTTTTCTTTTTTGCTAGTCTCATCTCTTTTCACTTTTCAAGTATTAGTTTTGTTTTCCTTTTCTATTAATTGTGACATTATGCTTCTTAATTTGGCTAAAAATATAATTATTCTTTAATTTTATGATTATATATAAATACATATATTTATTATTTAAAAAGGGTCGCTTGGCCCAACGGTAAACGCTTACCGGTAGCGTCCCGAAGGACGCAGGTTCAAGTCACGAAAACAGCATCTTTAAAAAGAAGGTAAGGATACGTAGATCTTGCCTTCCCTAGACCCCATTATGCAGGAGCCTCGTGCACTGAGCCACCCTTTTTTTATATATATTTATTATTTGCCATGTCCTACCCGTGTCCATATCCTACTTTCTTAAGATTTGCCGTATTGCTGTGTCCGTGTCGTGTTGTATCTATGTCCGTACCCATGCTTCTTAGCATATTACAGTTCATTTTCCTTATTTGTATCATATGTTTGGAGATTTTCAAGATTTTATAGTGAACAGAATTCAAGAAGAAAAGAGAATGCAAGATTACTTTCTTTAAGAGCAAGAAGATGAATGCTACATACATTCCTTGGTCTATGGTCCACGTGGAGGAAGAAAAAGATTCCAACTTGATGGGGGCATCAAGTCAAGAAGGAGAGTGCGGAACATAATCCCAATCTAGATAAATTACCATTTTATGGGGTTAATGCATCTTGGTTTACAAGATCCACCGTTGGATCGTGGTACAGATGAAGATCCACCGTTGGAGGGCTCCCTAGGCATGCAATCAGAAGGCCCCACACTGGGATGTGCCAAGGGGAACAAGTTGTTGCTGAACTCAAACTGTTTTAATTTTAAATATAGGTCCCAAGCTGTTTTAGTTGAGTTATGTAATAACTAAGGGTCCCATTATATGTAGTTTTATTTTAATGTATAAAGAGGAGAGCCCGCAACTTTCAACTAAAAGAAAACACTCGTGTAACAGGGGAGACTTGTATACAGGAGACAAGGTGGAAAGGGAATAAAGCTAAGGAGCTCACGGATGGGTATAAACTTTTCTATGCAGGAAAGAGTAATACAAGAAATGAAGTAGATATAGTTGTAGATAAGGATTTGAAAGAGAAAATTGTGGGGGTAAAGAGGTTTGGTGATAGAATTATAGCAATTAAACTAGTACTAGATGAAGACATAATTCATATCATCAGTGTATATGCTCCTCAAGTAGGACTAGAGGAAAGTGTAAAAAGACAATTTTGGGAGGAGATGGATGATTTAATGCGATAAATTCCAAATAGTGATAAGATTTTCCTTAGAGGGGATTTAAACGGGCAAATAAGAAGAGATAATAGAGGATATGAGAGAGTGCATGGAGGGCATGGATTTGGAGAAAAGAATGAATTCGGAAACACTCTATTGGACTTTGCAGTGGTATTTGATCTTATAATAGCAAATACTTACTTTAAAAAGAGAGATGAGCATTTAATTATATATAAAAGTGGGAGTAATAGGAGTCAGATAGACTTTTTTCTAGTTAGAAAACAGGACCAATTGGCTTGTAAAGATTGTAAGGTTATCCCAGGAGAGAGTTTGACTACTCAACATAGGCTCGGAGTTTTAGATATTTGCATTAGAAGTAGAAAAAGTGCGGTAGTAAATAAAATGGACCGTAAAACAAGGTGGAGAGATTTGAAGGGGGAAAGAGCAAATATTTAAAGACAAAATGATTGAGAAGGGAGAATGGAATATTGAAGGAGAAACTACAATAATGTGGAATCAAATGGCTAATTGCATTAGGAATGTTGCAAATGAGGTACTTAGAGAATCAAAAGGGAAGAGAAATATTAATAAAGAAACATGGTGGTGGAATATGGAGGTTCAAGAAGTTATTCGACAAAAAAAATATTGCTATAAAGTTTGGCAGGGAACTGGGAGTATAGAAAATTTTGAGCTGTATAAGAAGGTAAAAAAAGAAGCTAAGAATGTAGTAAGTAGTGCAAAATTCAAAGCATACGATGACCTCTATAATAGGTTGGGAACAAGAGAAGAAGAAAAGGATATTTTTAAGCTCGCAAAAATAAGAGAAAAGAAAAGTAGGGACTTAGATCAGGTCAAATGTATCAAAGACAATGAGGAAAATATTTTGGTTAAGGACAACGATATTAAAAAAAGGTGGAAGGAATATTTTATGAAACTTCTAAATAAAGAACATTTGGGCGATAAAAGAGTTGAGGAGGATACTTCATCACAAGAGCATACTTTTCTCCGTAGAATTAGAGGGGTGGAAGTGAAGAAAGCATCGAAACGAATGAGGACAGGAAAGGCCCAGATGGTATTCCGATAGAGGTATGGAAATACTTAGGAGAGGTTGGAGTAAGTTGGTTATGTAGACTATTCAATAAGATACTAGTGACAAAGAAAATGCTGGATAAATAGAGAAGAAGCATTGTAGTACCCATATATAAGAATAAATGAGATATACAAAATTGTACCAACTATCGAGAGATTAAACTTATGAGTCATACTATGAAGTTATGGGAGAGAATAATGGAGCAAAGACTGAAAAAAAAGACCAAGATTTCTGAAAATAAATTTGGTTTTATGCTAGGGAGATCAACTATGGAAGCTATCTTTTCACTTAGGCAATTAATGAAAAAATACCGAACAAAGAGGAAAAATCTACATATGGTCTTTATCGATTTGGAAAAAGCCTATGATAGGGTATCGAGGAATTTAATTTGGTAGGTCTTAAAGAATAGGAATGTCCCCAGAGGTTACATTGAAATTTTTAAGGATATGTACGAAGGAGCAATAACAAATGTGAGAACCACATGTGGAGAAACAGGTGAATTTCCTATGACTATAAGTTTACATCAGGGATCAACCTTAAGCCCTTATCTCTTTGCATTAATTATGGATGAGTTAACTGTGCATATTCAAGAAGAAGTACCATGGTGTATGTTGTTTGCAGATGATATAGTTTTGGTGGATGAATCAAGAGAGGGTGTAAATCCAAAGCTTAAGAGATGACAGGGGGCATTAAAATCTAGAGGCTTTAAAATAAGTCGTACAAAGACAAAATATATGGATTATAATTTCAGTGGACATATACAAAGTATTGAAACCACTATCAAAATTGAAGCCCATGAGCTATCACGTAGAGATTCTTTTCGGTACCTAGGCTCGATGATTAGTAAGGATGGAGAGATTGACGAAGATGTGGAACATAAGATAAAAGCTAGATGGCTGAAGTGGAGACTAGCTTCGGGAGTACTTTGTGACAGACGAATGCCAATGAAATTGAAGGCAAATTTTACAGAACAGTGGTTAGACCAGCTATGACATATGGAGCAGAATGTTGGCCAATTAAGAAGACGCATATTCATAAGATGGATGTAGCAGAAATGAGAATGCTTAGGTGGATGTGTGGTAAAACTAGAAAAGATAAAATTAAAAATGAGCGCTTTCAAGAACATTTAGAGGTAACACCAATAGGGGATAAGATTAGAGAAACCCGTTTAAGATGGTTTGGGTATGTTGAGCGTAGGCCAGTAATGGCACCGGTGAAAAAAAATTTTGATATACAGGTGGAGGGCCCATCAAGAGGTAGGGGCAAGCCGAAGAAAACATGGATGGAAGTTATTAATTCATATTTGAAGAAGTTTCATTTATCGAAAGATTTGGCTCAAAATAGAACGGAATGGCGAAATAGAATTCATATAGCCGACCCCAACATGGTTGGGATAAGGCTTTGATGATGATGATGATGATGATATGTGCTTACAAATTGCAGACCCCATGATGCCTTCATACATTTGTTCTCCAAATTTAACTCTACCAGTTTATTGCCGTTCTCAAGCCCAGATAAAAGGAGGGAATTGCGTTAGGTTAAGAGCTGATGTTGAATTTTTGTCCCAACTACACAATAAATTTTGAAATGTGATGAGGAAGTGCAACCTATCTGAGGATTTGGCCCAAGATATGCTGGATTGGCAAAACAAAATTCCTGTAGCTAACCCCTAAATAGTTGGAAAAAGGTTTCGATGATGATAATGATTTGTTCTAAAGATAGAATAGAAGATTTTGTTATATGCATTTTTCAAATGCTTTCCATCGAATGACTATGGCTTTGTAGTTCTGCAATTGGAAACATCTTGTAATTTTCACTTTTCATTTGTTCTTTAATGCTTTTTGTAACTTCTTTGCTTACAATTACGTACAAAACTATGCAAATCTGAATATGAATTAGAATATGAAATTTATCTAACGATAATCTTTCTAATAGAACATACAATTAAAAAATTTGCACCCGTTCTTCATTTTAGTTACCTTATGTATATATTTTATAATAAAATAATACCAGTTAATTTAGTTACCTGCCTGGTCGACCTGGCTATTTCACTGGTCAACTCAACCCAGTAGCTGGGTAGAATTTAGTTGACCCACCAGACCAGAAAACTATGTAATAATGAGCTCCAAACACCACACAACAAAGCAAATATGACATGCAAATAAATAAAAATAAATGCGGCTTAGCTTGAAACACAGTTATCAAAACAAAGATAGCTGATCAGATATTATATCTAATGTAATAAGTGAATCATAAAACCTATATTTCAGACTGGTAAATTCAGAATTTAGGACAGAATTGTCCACAAAGCAGAAATAAACATAAGGAACTTTGATGATACCTTTGAACCTCCTCTTTTGCTAAGTTGGTCAAACAAAGCCCAGCACCTCCACGTAGAAGCTAAAGAGAAATTCGAGAAGATTCAATAATCTTGTTTCAAAAAAAAGAGAGAAAGAGAAAGAATGAAGGAAAGAAGAAATTCCAAGAACCATGAACATTAATTACTGTTTTTCATGAATAGGAAAGAAGCTTGCCTTGGAAACTTTGTGAATCCCAGGTTTGACTTCATCCGCAACTGATCGGCCCAAGGCAACCTGCATGACTTTGTTTGATCCAAGGAAAAATCTGCACAAAATTAATAGGTCATTCAAAAATGTTTGATCTTCTTATAACTTATCGCAGTGTAAAAGGTAAATAGAACTTGACAGGAGAACAACTGGATGGAAGACAGATAACCAGCCAGTTTCCAGTGTTTTTCTTTCTTTTGGATCAAAACCAAGACATAATTAAAATTACATGAATCAAAGCATAAATACCTAAGTCCTCAATGTCAAAATCAAAAGTTACCTGACTTAGTTCCATCCACAACAAAGACACTAATGCTCAGTGTGAAACCATAATAGCAAGCATACTATTACTATGGGTGTATTTGGATGTACCGTGAATAGCAGTTGATAATGATGTACAACATAAGTTACATAACTATGGTAATCCACTGTAATATACATTTGGGCCACCATAATGGAAACCACAGTAGGTGGACAACATTTTTCCAACTTCCACCCATGAATCAATACCGGTATGCAGCACAAGTAAGAAAAACAGTATATTACCAAATGTAATCTCCAGTTACTTCATTGCAGATCACTGAACACATAACCAACCTCCCTCATCTAAAATACTCAAAAACAGAAGAGACTTCTTTTTTTTTAAACGGTTAAAACCAGGAGTGGCTTACAGAACACGAAAATGCATCCCAAATAATGCTGGTTTGGTGGAAGCATACTTAAATGTTCAGCCAGGAGTGATTTAGAGTGTACCAAAAAGCATCCCAAATAAAGCCAATTTTGGAGGCATCCTTAAGCTGAAATGAATAGAAAACAGAATCCTGCTCTAGCAAAACAAAACAGTCATAAAAATTCATCAATACCTGCTACTAGACTTTAGCTTCTCTCTAAACTCCTTGAACTTCACATTCCTCATGTTGTCAAACGTAAAAACATAGGCACTCTTGTAAACTTCTAATGCCTGCCTCAAAGAATTCACTATCGATTCCTTGTGTGCCCTACCCTTTTTCTTTGTCTTTGACAAAGTAACTGCATTTGGAAGAACGAACAGTTAAAAAAGTGGTCAAGCAAATAGCTGATATGGATAAATTTCAAAAGTGAAATGTATAAATTATCCTAAGCTATGATAGCTGGATACTTCAAAATAGGCAATGTATCATAGTGTATTGTATCTAACACTCCACTTTTCATGTGTAAATCTATGCCCCTGCCATATCCATAGCCTGTCCAACCATACCATATTGATGCCGCATCTGAAACACCCACTGAACGGAATTGACAACTACTGGTACCCAACTCCACCCACAATGTATATACCAATTCCTCATTAAAAGGGTCATAACATTGTGACCCAGTTGATTAACCCTGCATTATATACAAGCCAGCTCCGCCCACTCTACCATGGATTGTGGGAATGCATATGCATTCTATCTATCATTGACTAACCAATCCACTTTGCTGCTCTTCATACCTCAACCCAAACAACAAGCAATCTTAATCCACTTCAACCAAAACTTTAACGAATAATTTGTTCCAAAAGGCTGTTAAGAAAGCTTTCAATCCTATAAAAAAGCGATTTTGGAGAAGATTAGAGGACACCCAATTGCCTACAATAAGAGATATAGCAGTAAACCATTTCCTTAAGATCAACTAAGACCCCAAACTGAAATTTCTAGATCTAATCAAACGTTGTTTACATCACAGAGCGTTTGGGGGTCCTCCAAATCACAAGATTACGGTATTTCCAGTCTGTAAATGTCGTGGGTCACTCTAAATTTCGGGATACAACTAGTGTTTAGGGTTTATGAAATATACAACAAGAGAAGAAGAAGAAGAAGAAGGAGGAGGAGGAGGAGGAGGAGGAGGAGGAGGAGGAGGAGAAGCGATTTGACTCACCGGGTCTGTTGCGCTTGGATTTGGGCATCTTCGATGAGGAAAAGAATCGATTTTCGACGCGGCGCCGCTGCAACGACCGAGCTCT
Organism: Sextonia rubra; assembly: GCA_037013555.1. Classification (NCBI taxonomy): domain Eukaryota; kingdom Viridiplantae; phylum Streptophyta; class Magnoliopsida; order Laurales; family Lauraceae; genus Sextonia; species Sextonia rubra. Next base: position 48,905,222 of record JASUAD010000013.1, on the reverse strand, counting down.
CCAGTCTCAGCTCTTTTTCTCTTTTGCTATTTCTGGGGCTCCATTTTCGTCACCATTTTATATCATTAGGGTAAATGGCCTCTATTTTACACAACACACGCTCTCGATGGGGCCCACCTTGGCGAATGCCCCATCAAGAGCAATATTGATATGGGCTATTGCCGATCCTCACCATATCTAGAGTAGATTTATGAAATTGATGCCAGGGGTGGCACAACTTGACCAGGGTTGTTAACCCCGACCATCCTGACCAGCCAAAACAGGTAGTCAGATCAGGGCTAATATGTGTGACACCCTTAGGTTTTTAAGCACATGTACAAGGCTATAGGTCCTTTCCCTTTTTTTTTTTTTTGTCCTGCCAGTAGTAGTTAATTAAGCTAGTATTACCAGACCAACTTGTTTAACACAAAAGGGGCAAAAAGTTTAGAAATCAAGTTAAGGTTAATTGGGATGACCCACGCTTGCGCTATATGCGGGTCAGGTCAAGTTGACCCACATGGATTGAGGGGCAATGTGGGTGGATTTTGAGAAAATATGCCCTATGATATAAGTTGGGATCCAAATCGTGGACCCCATCTGGCAACCGGACCCGATCTCTTTGTCAGCCCAAATTGATGGAAGGCATGAAAAAGGATTTTCATAATTACAAGAGCAATATCCTCAGACGGTCCAACTAGGCATTTTGGATCCTTTGAACGACCTGAATTTCATTTTATTTTATCTATTAATTTTTTGAAAGCAAACTCTTAAATATGGTATCAGAACCATACATCAGGCACATCAAATCGTGGTGGTCCAGAGGTTTGCTTCTGTGGCCCATCTTGGGTTATGGAGTAGGGCTACTATTACATATTCCACACAGCCCTTGTCATGGTGCATGCCTACTGCTGCGATTCAAGAAACTTGATTAGTGTTTCAAAAAAAAGAAGGAAACGTTTTTAGCATCTTTCTTAGTAACCTCACATCATTTTTCCATTTTGAATCCTATTCATCATCTTCAACTTCACACAACAACTCTATCATTATGTAAGGGACCCAGACCGGACCACAGCTGCTATATATGGTGGTCACACTGCATCTTCATTTTTTTACCCTGGTCCGGTCAAGGCCTTTCCACCACTATCCATGAACGAATAATGGCACGGATCACATAGCCACCATGCTTAACATTGTGGTTGCCTGTTTATGACAGGACTGATCCAAACCTATGGCTCAATCAAGTGGTAGTTCCAAGAAAATCAACGGGTCATTGGCGCGCGCACCGTTGAGGTATAACAAGTAGCAACCACTGCCAACCAGCATCCAACAAAGGACTACTCGCCCACTATGGACCAATAACATTTGAAAATTGTTTTGTACGACTAATGGGATCCAAAAATGCCCGGTACGCTCCGAGAACATTAGGCCTAGTTTGAGCAAATTTATAGCCAAGTCAATAATATTCTATGTCATTAGAGGCCTCAAGAGTGAATTAGCAATGATCTTCAAAGTCAACTAAGAGTGCTCTTTTAAGTCATATCCTTAGCTCAGCTATTCAATGAAATTAGCGCATCAAATTTAGTCATTGTGGCAACAATTCAACCCAAAAAAGAAAATGTTAAAGTGAAACCAACTATAGATTAAATCAATTTCAAACCGACAATCTAGTTTAATGCTCTAATAGAAATCACTCTAGCATTGACGGTGGTCGCTGGGGATGCACACAGATCCGGTCGTAGTAGGAACCTTGAACTCCAGGGTTCTGAGGTCCTTGGGTATGACCATGACCAACAAAACCTACACCGCTAACAAGTAAAAACCACCCATGTCCCGTATGTAGCGTACCTGGTTAGGGAGATCATTTAGTGATTGACGGCGCCAGAGTTCGAGAGACTAGTAAAAAAAAAAAAAATCAACCACTTCAAAGAAATCACTGCTTATTTACATATGCAATGAATTTAGAATTGGAAAAATGAAACAAAAACAAGAGCTAGACTGCACCATCCTCCAAACTATTTAAGAGAAAAGATCTTATGCTGAACCCACCAATTCAATATTGACGGCGGCTGACCATGTGATTTAACCCATTAGCCCACCAACCCACGCCCCTAAAAAAAAAAAAAGCCACTCATATCGCAGGCCACCCTCTGCATAGAAAATGGGCCCGGCCAAAATAATAAAGCAGCCTCAAGTGCCATGCTAACAACAGCATATGATCATTTCTCCTGCTTAGATTGTTGCATCTCAATAGCATTCCTGGAAACGATTCAGAGACCATGGAATACTCTCGTCACTGCAAAGTCTCCACAAAATGATGAAGTTGCCACATACATGAAAAATATTTCCATGCTTGGATATGTGAAAATAAAACCCATTGTCCTAGTTGCTCTTTTAAGTCATAGTACGATCATATGAACTCTATAATGAAATAAAAACACATGGGAGACACACAAGTGCAGAAACACATGGGGAAAAACTTAAGTGCAGAAAAATGAAATACAAGGACAAAACAGTAAGATGCGATGCTGTCATGTTCTGCAGTGCCTGTCATCTGGAAGTCAAACCACTTGGTAGTTCTCTGTGATCAACTGTGTTCTTTGAGAAAATTTAGGAGGGGATCCACCTCTAAGTGGCAAAATATTAACAACCTGCAGGCAGAAACATGCATCAGACAATTCCCAGCACAAACAATGATACTTACTAGAAACAAATCACACAAGTTAAATCGTAACAACTTGGCCACCTGACTCTAGGCAAAGTGGCTACAAGCCAATTCTCACTATTTGGCTTCAAGATGAAATACATCATATGGAGAAACGAGAAAACCCCAGTAGTTAAGGGTGTCTCTTCTCACATAGCCTCCAGCGATCAATCCCTAGGTGGTATAGGCAGTCTCACAAGTAATGTGCCACTGACCCAATCCAGCCACCAAAATAAAAACCCATCATATGGCCGATATTATGATAGGTCATACACGAACGAGACATGATTTGCACTAAGCATATCCAGGGTTTAATTCCAATTCACCAATCAATTTTGGGATCCAATAGTTGCCGTGAGATCATCTACAATCTTTTGGTACATTAAACATCACTCTTCAATTTGACAATCAGATCAAATTCCTACAAAAATAGGTGTTTTGAGAATTCCATGCTGCAAATCAAGTGGTCCCACTCCTAGACATCATTATTTGATGGTCCGAATATCTCCATTGTACAGATCACTAAATGGACTAAATAGTGGGCTGGACTTGAATATTGTTGATACATGATATGGAGAATGGCAAAAGCATATGTTCACAGGCGGCTAAAGTCATTCCCTCTAAACTTGCAGTCATTTCGATCAGAAGACATCTAAAAAGATTCTAAAAATGTAAAATAGACCATGCAACACAGGAATCATCTCTCTTCATAAGGACCTGGATCTTCTTAAAATAGGACACATAATAGATTTTATGTGGCCCACTACCCTACTAAATACAAGAGGGCCTTTGGTTCTTAAGTCTTTTATTTAAAATAAAAAATAAAAAGTAGGTCCATCGGCAGTTGCCAACTTTCTGACATGATCTAAGGCCTTGAAATGCACACCAAAATAAAAACTTCACTAACCGACCATTTCATGGGCCTAAATTAAACAGCTTGAAACATCCAATGGACTTGATTTTCTTTTAGATGAATAAATACTAAAGCCTTGTAGTATTTGGTAGGCCAATGGGCCCCATAAAGTCTTTCATTCCATGTCTCCAAAAGCAGAAGAGAGCTTTAAGGATCCAGATCAGTTATGTAAATGAGGTGGTGATGAAATCTTGAGTGTGCATGTAGAAATAATTATAGGAGATGAGACAAGAACTAGAAAAATCTAGACAAAGTCTATATGGAAGGGGAACTATGACATGACTTCTTGAACGAAGAAAATAAAGGCCGCTCCAATACCAGGTGTACACTTTGAAGATGAAAATTTCAGCAAAAACATGCATCAGGTCTGAAGTCCCATCTCAAATTCTCAAAAATTAGTAGGAGGTCTGCAGTGGGATATTGAAAGAAAGGAATGTGTGCATGGTAACAGATAAACTCCTTGGAGAAAATATCATCATCTTTTATTTTTGGTAAATAAAAATATCATAATGTTGAAAACAATAAATATAAACAATTGGAGAATATAGGGATGTCGCTGTGGATCCTTGGGCAAGTAGGTTCAGTCACCCTCTACCACTAGACCAAGCAATAGAGAAATATTCATGCACATCTATCCCCTCACTATATTGTGGTGAGGGACAGCATAGTGGGGCCAACTTTATGATCCATTCGAACCATCCACACACATGAGACCCCCTGAATTACAACATTGAGTTTTCACTAATACGAATGGATTGAACCGTTGGATTGAGGATCAAATTTTTCTTCTTTAATATAAAGTAATTAAAATTATGGGCCACAAATAAAGGGGTTAGAGGCATGGGTGTGACCCCAAACTTGATATATGGGCCCATTACCAACCCCCCAAGTGCCATATATACATTGAAAAAGACTATGATCTCGCTCTTTGGGTAAATTGAATGCCGAAGTGAGATGCATAAGCATTGTTTCACTCAAATGATTTCTCACCTATATCAATATATCTCATGGCACATTTAAGAATGTGTCCAAAGGACTGCTTATCATCCTCATTGCAACCTTTGACACAATAATAGAAAATGAGCTACTTCAGTTCTATTACTTTTGAGGCTCGTGTCTGCCAGGATAAGTGAATAACCAGCTTGATTCAAACTTAAAGAGGATGCCACTGTATTGATTCAGGTGACAGATTGCTCGAATGCCAATAGGACTAGCAAACCCAATAAACACAATCATACTGTGTTTTTAAATTCTTTTAACTCAACCCTATCCTGCCCAGCTGCAATAATAAATAATACGGCTTGGAAATTTTTAACTACCACATAAACATCACATGGTGTGCAAGGTTAAATTTCATTAGGGCATCTAGACAACTGAACACATTAATTGAATAAATGAACAATAAACAGAAAAGAAAATGATCATTAAAGTTTAGTGCTAAGGTCCATGACTTGAGCACCAGACAACTTAAAGACACACCCAAAAAACATACTACCCAAATCCCTCAATATCAGACACTAGAACCAGGATTGATCCCTCGTTTCCGTTGGGGGGAAACGCCACTTGGAAAATGTGCAATTATTTTTATTGAGACAACAAATAAATCTTTTTCTTCCAATCAACATAACACATACAAAAATTGAACATTAAGCGAAAATCTGTTAGCAAATAAATTTTTTTCTTAAAATCAACATCACACATACAAAAATTGAACATCAAGCAAAAATCGGTTAGGAATTTACCGTCTTTACTAAATTGAACATAGGTTAGCCAATATTGAATAAAACTTTTTAGCAGAATCATCATAAATCAATCGTTATAATTAAGTGGTAAACTATGAATTCGTTAACCATACAACTTCATCATTATTATCTACTTAACTATCGTTATGAGGCTCGAGATATTTAAGATCATAGCACAGTCATAAAACATTTTGTTCAATGTTGATTATGGTTAGGGATATGGATTATTCTTCCATCAAAGGATATAACCAAAATGCATCCAAAATCTCTATAAATCTAACCAACAATGTATAGTAAGTCATTCATGTTCTCAATTTAACTAAAACCTTTGCAATGACAGATCAGGAGCATTTCAAGAATGAAAAGATTGTTCCACTTAACTTAACGAGGGGAAAAAAATCAAATTACGAAATATGCAATGCTAATACGCTTCAGAAAATTAAAATATTAAATTGTTATCTTAACTATAATGAAAGTCAAACTAAACCATTATTTTGTATACGTATCAAAAGACCTAAAAGTAGTGACAACAGCTGTTCTATAATGTTCATGCTAGACGACCACTAGGAAACAGCAATAAGGAAAAGGAAATACCAGGAACTGTCAAACTAAAATGTGAACTATACAAACCTTTATGTCACTAAATGTCTTTGCAGCAGTAAATCTGACATTAATGGGGAAGAACGCTGACTGATCTGCCGGGGGAACAACAAACTCCATTGATCCACTGCCAATTGTTTAAAATATTGAAGATCAACATTTGTCAACGTTCTAAATTGAGAACTTTCAGGAACAAAAATACATAAAATGTGCCTCGCACTTAAAAATTATCTGACCTCTGGTTAGAATTATCAATAAGAAGAATGGACCATTCCAAAACAGAACTTCTTGGGTCATACCTGCCAAAAAAAAAAGAGTTAATGACTGATGAACAACAAGCACACTATTAGTGAAGCAAGAACCAGCTGAGAGATAGATAATGTACTCTCTCCAGCAAAAGGCATGTTCAATCGATTAAAAACCTCTAAAAAGCGATGGCAAAATGTAATGTTGTCATTGTTTTCATTTTTTATCATAAAACAACTAATTATGAACATGCGGTACCAGAACTGAATCATACTATAAGACACGGCACTGGACTAGCTCATTTTTATTACTGCAATTGTTCATTTAGTATATCTTATGCTCAAACAGATCATAACCATTTAGCAGAAGGTATATGGAACAATATATATTAAAAAAATGTCAGAGATGCTGCAAAATGTAATGTTGTGAATCTTTACAATTTCTTCCATAAAACAATTAATTTTGAACATGCAGTCCCTGAACCACATCATACTATTAGTCTGGCACCTGGAACTAGCTAATATTTATTAGCACAACCATTCAGTTGGGTAAAGTTATTTAAGCAAAGAGCTTATGGTCATGATTCATGTGGTAATGTGACAGATCAGGTCATTGATGATCTTAATCACCTTGATTGAATAAAGGAGCCCAAGATCTGATCTAATCAGAGAAAAGATCGAAACGAAGAGATCAAATCTTCAATTAAGTGGCCAAGATGGATCCAAATCAATTGTCCAAACTTCAGAAATAATTAAATGACCAAAACAGAACTTAAATGATCGTTTTGGACCATCCAATCAAGCCCAATAATGATGAACAGTCCAACAAATACAATGCTTAGCTGCACACAATCAGATTCATCCAGATACAAAGATTCAAGAAGATCAAACGTCAAAGATGAAGTCCAGGCAAAAGAAAAGAAAGCAAAGCAAGAGGAGACATCATGAGAATGAAAACTCAAGGTCGAGTCTTTCTCAAACAGGGGATATGGATGGAGGAGCTTATGTTCTAGATCCATGTATTATGTGACTGATCAGGTATAAATTATCTTGTTTGGCTTGATTGAACAAAAGAGCTCAAGATCCGAGCTAACCAGATAACTATTAATGCGAAAGGGTCAAGTTTTTGACTAGATGCATGAGATGGATTCAAATCATCAAAAATAATAGAAGGATCACAGCAGCAACTTAATGGTCCTTTTCGACCATTTAATCAAGCCAATCATGCCCAAATATAATGACCAATCCAACAATGTCAAGCAGCAGATCATGACCCAATTCAAACCCATTTCACTCCAAATGAGGCCCATATAGGGTGCCCAAACCTGGTCCATTTTTAGCCCCACTGACTGGTCCCACCAGTCCAAAGTAGGGACCACATCCCCCTTGATGAGGGACATCCAATTAATTCCAATGCAAGCAAATATCATGAATGGAAACTTAACAATAACAAGTTCCTTGACGATGAAGAATCACTAAATCAAGAAATTTCCAGGATGGCTCCTAGTTGGAGAATTTACCAACATAGCAAGGGGGCAGATTAACAAGGAAAAAAATGGAACTCATTCCCCAACCAAATTAGATGTCCTAGTCATGTGGGATTTACCTCATGAAACTTTCTAATTTTGTTATCTTTCCTTTTGAGTTAAGTAATGAATTGTATAAGACTGATGAGTGGCTAAGATTTATGATAAATTAAACCACTATTTTATGAAAAACTATATATGAAAGTTATATGAGGCATCCAACCATGTTTAGCCTATATTTATTCTAATTCAATAAAATTGCTTTGTTATGCAATTATCTTTCTTCTCATTGGTTTGAGACTGATTTTTTCTCAAGGATTAAAGAATACTTCGAGTGTTGAATTGTGTTTGAGGTGAGCCTTCTGACACTCATCTCCTTGTGTTTAATTAAGTTTCTACAGATTTGAGGAAGTTTCTACAGATTTGCGGTGAAGAATTTATTTGGTTCCCTGATCAATGGGGCTCACCCTTTTGGGTTCATCAGTAACGCTCAAACAGATCAGAACCATTTAGCATAAAGGATTTGTAACAATTTAAATAAATATATAACAAAAGAAAAAACACGTCAACAGACACAAGCAAACACACATGCACAACACACAGAGAGATCTACAAAATCACTTTTATGCATTGATTCATATTATTATCAATAAATAAACAAATAACAGATACGGAGTCACGTTTGTTCTTCCTCAAAAAAAAAAATCACCTTTATCCATTGATTCAAAAAAAAAAAAAAAGGACCGCCCAGTGCACGAAACTCCCACATAGCGGAGTCTAGGGAGGGTAAGATGTACGCAGCCTTACCTTCATTTTAAAGAAGTTGTTTCCATGACTTGAACCCGCGTCCTCCAAGACGCTACCAATAAGCCTTTACCGTTGGGCCAAGGCGCCCTTCTTATCCATTGATTCAAATCATTATCAATAAATAAAAAATAACAAAAACACATTGGAGTTATAGAATTGAGTGGCTATATCCATGAGCAACTTGACTCAAAAATGGATAGTAACTCAGACCTGCTTCATTAAGTTCAAGCAAATGCAGAGATATTGCAGAAATTGAAACCGAAAAACAAGGCATATAAAGATATATTCTCAATTGGTTGACAAATGACAACAAAGACATGCAGAAACCAGAGAAGAGAAAAAAATCATTTCAGTCACTTTTGTCTGTCATAAATAAACCCTCAACTATTAGCAATTGAGTTCATAATCATATGCCATTTGGAGATCCAATTTACCTATAGTATTTGTCAAAAAAAATGTTTCACAACAAAACAATATTCAGAGCTGGAGACCCAATTTGACTAAGAAGCAGACAAGGTTGAGGTGACTGAAGGCTCTATCTATACAGTAAAGGAAACTTTCATTTACAGTGATATTCTCTGGATTAAACCACATCAATGGGTGTTAATTGCTATAACCAACAATACCGCATTGGGTCGTGCAATCCAACGATGAACAACACTCCTAAGCAATTTATTCAGAGGACCATGACCTGGCTCTAATAGGCATGGTTAACATCCAACTGTTCATCTTATGAGAAACAGGAAAGAGTGTACAGATTTTACTTGGCGGTATCTTCGTTATTGGAAGATTACGACTGTGACACTGTCGATGATTAAAAAAAAAGCAAGTCTCATTAATAACCATTTGTGAATAGATTTTGATAAATAAATAAAATAACAGTAAATCTTAAGATAATTATTAAAAATAATAGAATTCACAAACTTAGTTGCTTTAAATCCATCAAGATGATGCAGAAATCATATAATTAAGTCGACTCAGCTAGTTCTAAAGAATTGTGCTAAATTTATGAAACCAATTACTTTGAGATTCAAACAGGTCAACCCTCCAGCTTTCAAGTTGTCCATTTTTTTAGCAATATAAATTACAACAAAAAGAATGTAGTGAATATGTCACCTCCATTCCCCATCAATCTGGCGAACATTTGGTGGCTCTCGAAGGGCAGGAAGCGGTACAGTAATAACAACATTTTGCAGGTCAAAAACTGTAGAAGCTTCATATTCGATGCTGACATAAGTTTCGTTTCCGGAAACAGAGGGCCAGCAGTTGACTACAACACATAAATAACTTACATAAATAAATTTTAAAAAAAAGCTAATTATAAATCAATAATCAACTGTCATTAAAAACATAATAAAACAATAAAGAGTCAGAAAGGGTAGTAGAAAGTAGAACTCAAAACTCACTGGTCAATGGCACAACAGATTCATCCATGCTCTGCATTCTCCACTTCAAAAGACCAACACCTGCTACATCGCCAGTTTGACCAGTTGGGAAAGGCCTGTTAGGGTCCTTCAAGCCAAGAATATTTTCATTTGAAAATAATTCCTTGTTGATGTTTGGGTGGGTTTTGAAGAGGACACCGGGATTATCACCAGTTTCAATCTGGAATTAAGCAATGAAGACGCTATTATATCAGTAAGATATGCATTGAATATCAATTTGGGACAGAAAATTACTAATGTATAAGTAAGACAAGCATGAGACCTCTGTATTTTCTACATTATTAAGTTTATAAACAACAGACTCACTCAACTACATAATGGTTATTATTATTACCTATTAATTACAAAACTTTGGAATTTCATACCAAATAGCCATTTTCAGTGGTTAGAAACCCAGAGTATTTCATTATGAAAAAAAAGGAAGTAGGGATAAAAATTGTACATTCACTCTCAAATGAGCTTCGGGTATCTTTAGTGAACTAATTTTAATGGATTCCACTATTAGGGTGAGGTAACCAGTGTCAGGATACGTTAGTGTGTTATGATACCTGCGATCACTTTAGACTAGAGTATGGAAGTATCTTAGGATGACATATACAGATCTCCTTGCTTACCTTGGTTAATTATACTTTTATATCTCATGTACTTTTAATGAAAGATTTACAAGCCTTGCAAAATTATCCTGTTTATTGTCATGTTACCAGAACACTTGACTTGGGTCATCTCTGTTTTTTCGATTGTTCTGCCTGTTTCTACAAGAACCCATCTGGCCATTTGACCTAGATCTCAGGTAGGACATACAGCGTTGGTTGTTGCTCATTTACACTGGGTGATTGGACAGATATTTTCGTAAGAGTGAACACATTTATTCCATGCAGTACTTTTAATAAACGACATACAAGCCTTGCAAAATTATCCGTTTATTGTCATATTACCAGAACCCTTGACTAGGTTCGCCTCTGTTTTTTCGATTGTTCTGCCTGTTTCTACAAGAACGCATCTGGCCATTTGACCTAGATCTCGGGTGGGGCATACAGTACTGGTTGTTGCCCATTTAGACTGGGTGATTGGACAGGTGTTTCCATAGGAGTTAACACATTTATTCCAGAACTCTTTTGGAGCCCACAGGAAGATCATCTGAGCATTCCCCCTTGAACCAGCTTTCATCTGATCCATAGTTTTTAGTGTATTTCTGGCATCTGCATCTGAAGATTGGTAGGCTTGGTCTTTTTTTTTTTTTTCCAAAAATCATTCTACAATACAAGATCCAAGAAAGAGATCGCAGTCATCCTAACAAACATATCCTAACAGTCTGCACATGAATGCACTCCAGCATCATGGGTAAAACAGCACCGGGTACCTTACCACTCCACCATGTCAAACCAAATTTTTTTTCCTTCAATGGACGTTTAGCCTTAATAGCAAGGACAGCCATAATAGCGCAAAGGGTGATGATACCATCCTACTCCAAGCATATTTGGAAAGGAAAATATAGTCATATTCGGATTGCAACCTTGATGCTTTGAGGCCGCTGAAGCCAGTTGTAGCATCTTGAAGAACAATAAAGTAAATCATGAACAGGTACTTGGCATATATGCACAAGGAAAATGAATGGCAGCACTAAAAAAATATGGCAAAATATTATCACAGCCCAACTTGTGCACCCATAAAGGCTTCAAGATAACCAAAGAACAAGTAACATCACAAAAAACCATGTGCAATTCAAGAAACACGGCATATTCAATTTCCAAGTCGGTTATGTAGAAGTCTTCACAGGAATTTCAAACAACATCTCAAGCATAAGATGATTAGCCGATGATATGGCTCATGATAAACAAGAATGGAGAAAGAGAATTCATGCAGCCAACTACAACGTAGTTGAGATGAGGCTTTGATGATGATACTAACTATAAGACAAATATCAATGAGTATATAAATTTTCATATATTCCAACAAGTTAACATTTTAAACAAAAAAAAAATGAAGCGATAAGCAATTCTAACACAAGTTCAAAAAGAAGAAAGTTGATGTGTTGAAAAGCAAAATGGGAATGATAAACTTAGCCTACTGCGTGAGGACAAAATGATTGATTTATCCAACTCCTATTTATAAATAGTTCATAAATGTTAGATGATTCAAGCAATCTTTATTTTTGCAACTGGGCATTCACTTCATTAGATACTCTTATTATAGGGAAGGGAAGGACAAACAAATAGGATTCAGAAATGATTTGAAAAAACAACAACGACGACAACTTTGACTCTTCCAAGCTAGCAATCTATTCTCAGATGACAAGCATTCAGGAACAAGTGGTAGGGCATGTTTGTGCTACACTAAAGATTCCTACATAGCATGGAAAAGCCTCCAATTTTCCACACCTGCCTTTCCTTTTTCTTCTTCTTCTGCTTTCTCTCTTTCTTTGTTTTTATTTATTTATTTGGGTACAGTGCTTCTCCAGATAGAAAAAGGAAAATCTAGAACTATTTTTCCTCAACTCTGCAGAAACCCATTTCCTACAGGAAGGGGCAGAAATCACTTTCCCAGTGCCACAGATTTCCAGTGTAAACCTCAAACATTTAATTATACGATCATTCACAATATTTTGTTAGCATCTTCTTTTTTGTTTTTCTAATGCTTCCGACAGTTGAGAACAAAATAAATCTAAATCGAATCTAAATGGTGCTTTTTAATGAATGCGTCTGACACAGACATGCAAGTTTAATTATATATGCAAAAAATGTGTGTGTGTATATATACATGAATACATATATATAAATATATATATATAGAGAGAGAGAGAGAGAGAGAACCTGAACTTGGATGAGTCCATCTTCCTGGTTAAGAATTTGCAGTGAAAGAGTTCCTTGAACATCGAAGTTACTAACCCCACCATCTCGCTTAAGGGTGACATTAAGTCTCTCCTCAATGGTCAACGTAACGGGATCTGATGGAGGAAGTGGAACAGATGACCTTGAATGACCAGCACTTGGCTGCACATCCTCAAGAATAACTTCACCTTCAGCTTTCAGAGATTCCAGGAATTGGTTTGTTCTTTGAGTTTTTCCAAGTTTCATGCCAAGACCTTTTGGAGGAGCATTGGCAGCCGTTGATGGACGACCTGATTAAATAAATACTACTCTTAGAACCCAAATTAAAAAATAATAATAAAACACACACACAAGTACACAAATAGTTAAGCACTCAAAATGCCATAACTAAAATCATCATTGGCTGGAAAACTTCATTGGAAGTATATTCAAAGAAAGTAGGTATAGTTGAGCAAATGGGTAGGCTGAACATGGGTTAAGCCTGACAATTCAGTCATCCAAGGGGCTTAGCCCAATGGCCTGGCCACATTAGGTTAGGCCTGAGGGGCTGGCCCACCATGGCATTTGGCCTGAGGGACTGGCTGGTTGTCAGCTCATTAGGGTGTTTTCTCCAATAATGTTAACCATCTTCTCTTCACATCATTCACATCACACAGCTAAATAATAAGCTGTCTCCCCTTGTTATTCACACAAACTAGAAAATGTATTTTGATTGGAAAAAAGATATTATCAATTTGAAAAGAAACTACAATAAATGAACCTAAAACAATACAGATGAGATGCAGCACATTTGGCTAGATATCCACCTTAGGACTTGGCTCTCACAACACACACAACCCCCAATGGTTAGCAAGAAAATCTTCATCAGGATTAGCCAGCCTCTTGCAGCATATGTAAGAGGCATGCATGCAAGCATCACACACACAAACAGATTACAAAGCTCCTTACAAGGTGTCCAATTTATTCCACTAAGAAAGACAGTCTCTAAAGAAAGGCTGTTATTGCCTATAATCAAATAACACCAAGCCTGCTCATAGTTATTTAAATAATGATTATCAAGGCCTAAAATAATGGCTTCTCTTGTTAGATACTGGATTCGGTAAATTATCATTATCACGATATGATAAGCAAGGTCAAGAACGTTTGGAGGGCTATTGCTTCTGTAGGGGATGATTCTAATGTGAGAGGGGAGGCCTTGTACAACGGAATGGGCGTTGCAGTGGGGGTTGGAAGGACAGTTTGGTTTTGGTTGGATGATTGGTTGGGGATAGGGCCTTTGTGTGTGCTATTTCCTAGGCTTTTTAGAATTGTGGTTAATAAGGAGTCTTCCATTAATGATTGTGTTGAGGTGAGGGATAGCCGTACGGTGTGGAAGCGGTCATTTAGAAGGAAGCTGCGTCTTTTAGAGGGTGATTCTTATCAAGAGGTATCAAATCTTCTAACTAATGTTTTTGTTTCTAAGGCTTCTAAGGACTCTAGGATTTGGAAGCATTCCATATCCAAAGAGTTCTCGGCTCGGCCAAAGCTTTCTTCTTAGCATTGAAGGGTAACCTATCTCTTACGGCTCCTTTGTCGCATGTGTGGTTGGAGTTGGCTCCAGCACGAGTTGAAGCTTTTTGTTGGTTTGCAATTGCGGCTATGGTCTCCACAGTGGATAATCTTAGGAGGAAAGGGTTGGCCTCAAATATTTCTTTTGACATTTGTGTAATGTATGGTAAGGAAGGGGAGTCAATAAACCATCTCTTCCTTCATTGCGATGTAGCGATTAGTGTATGGAGTAATTTTATCGAAAGGTGTAGTCTTGCTTGGTGTTGTCCGAACAATATTGCTGCTGCGGTGGAGTCACAGATGGGTGCATATTTTGTTGGTTTTGGGCGTATTTTGTGGAGGTTGGTTCCTTTTGCTATCTTATAGTCCTTATGGAAAGAAAGGAGCAATAAGATCTTCTCAAGCTCCGTTTCCTCTGTGGCAAATTTAATCTCTAAGGTTGCTATAAGGATTGCAAAATGGGCTTTGGTAAGAAAGGAGTTCTCCAATTTTAACATGGATGATATCCTTTCAAATTGGGAGGCTTGTGTGGGTTGTGGCCCAACTAAGGTGAGGAGAGTCGTTCCTTGGTTACCCCCATGTGTTGGGATTTAAAAGTTTAATGTGGACGGTTCGAAGGGGTAAACCAAGGCCAACAAATATTGGAGGTGTACTTCGCAATAGCAAGGAAGAGGTCCCAGTTGTTCTTTAGGAAGGCAGGTGTTTGCGATTCCAATGAAGCAAAGGTGTTAGCCAATTTGGAGGCTTTGAGGATGTTCTCTAGAAGGTATAATGGACAGTTGTTGGTGGAAAGTGACTCTTCTAATGCGGACGCCTGGGTGTCTAATCGGAGAAATAATCCCTGAAAATTTCAATTTTTACATAATGAAATTAGGGAGTTATCTTCTACTATCTCAGTTTCTTTCTGTCATAAGGTTAGATCTACCAACTCTATGACAGATGCTTTAGCCAAACAAGGGGTTGACAAGTTAGTTCCTTGGGTGGGAGAGGTTATGTAATTTAGTGGGAGTGGTTCATTGCTCTTGTACCCTCCTTTTTGAGTATGTTACTCTGTTTGTTGGTTCCCTTTAATCAATTTGTGTTACCAATTCAAAAACAAAAAAGGTCAAGAACATAAAATTATATAAATGGAAAGATAGCAAATTACATAAAATGACATTATATTCTTTTTTTCTTCTTTTCATTTTTTTTTACTACAGGACATATTATATTCTATGATTTATTTAAATATAAAACACTCTTAGAAGTCCTAGATATTGAAGCTTTTCAACATTTTAACTTCCTAATATTTTTATAAAACAATATCAAAACATAAAAGAATAAAATGAATACATTAAATGTTTTATGCCCTGTTTAGCATCCAATGAAGGTTACCTTTCAAAAAAAAATTGTTTTAGGCCCACACAGTAGCTCATCATGCAACGGTTTTGACCACAGCGATTACAGATCGGAATTAATTTGAACCATCTCTTTGAATATTGATGGTATGCTCTCTCCTCTTTGTAAGGTATGTTATGCTATTTTTAATTCAAAAGAACTAAAGTACTTAAAAATTCTCTCCACAAACTACACTTTTGCCAAATTTAGGATATAATGAGACACAAACCTTTCGACTTGCTAGAAAAGGAGTCCACATCAACACCTAATCCATGCCCAGAATTTCCAAACCCACCACCACCACCACCACCACCACCAGATATACTCATATCACTAAAGCTACTATCAATTCTCCCTGAGCCAGTCGATTGCATAGCCATAAACCCTCCTTTCTCACCTCTATTCTTCTCGATCTGAACAAGAAGAATAAAATAGGTAAACAGGAGACCAACAAGGGGGATGGTAAGTAAGAGAGCAGACTCTAACACAACTTGAAGAAGCACCTTGCTTTTGTCAATCTCACTAGCTTTACGCTTCATGACATCTTTCGTTTCATTAATCTTGCTCTGCATTACCAGCTTATGAAGTTTTTCTTCATGACTCTCCATCTCACAATATTGCTTGACCTGTGGAATGGTTACACTTTCTCTGTGCCCAAGGGAGATGACTTCATCAAATGCAAAAATCAGCTCAAAAGCCGTCCTGCAAATGCCCTCTTCATCGAGTGAAAGAGAATACTCAGGCACCTAAATAGGGTTAAGGCATTAAACTAAGTGATTGTAATAGCTCTCATAAGATATACATATATAGTATCATGTAAAGTTAAAAGAATTGATGATTTACAGGGAACAGAAAGTGATGCTTAGATTAAAAACAGCCAGAACAATGTAACAGATTCGATATCATCCAGAATTTCCAAGATGTTGATCATTTTCTTATAATAAGCAAAAAAAGGGGGACAAAATGCATACTTACTCCAAATCTACAAAATAACAAAAGCCTCTTATTATTATTGAAACCCATAACATGTGCATTATAAGACTATTTGGTTCAGTTATTTTATTTGCAAATACAACATATTCATCTAATGAATCTTCAAAAATCCAAAAGGATCTATTGAAAATATTTAGAATTTGCCAAAGAAAACTTTAATTTTATTGAAGGAAGAATGCTTTACATACTATGACTATATTTTCGTCGATATATGAAAGAAAAGTATCATTCATTCTGTCTAAGAAAATGAACGCTAATTCCTCAAGCAACTTCATTTATGAACACAATTGAGACAAAGGATACAAGTTTGGACAGAAGCCTCAAGGTCTCCAAATCCTCAAGAATGTTGCTTTGCTTGTTCGTGACAAGTAGCAAATACAGAGCTTCAATTGGCTGGTAGACATATCGCACATTCTCAGTCTCAATGTACGTGTGTTGCTTTCCCGTGCCAACCAGCTTTGGAAATGCTGCAAGCAATCCTTCTATCCTTATGCGAGACATGTCCACAAACTGCCTCGAAACAAGTGCTGCAAAGAAGTCAAGGTACAACAAATGTTTATTGATAGAAATATGGTATCATCTAGTGCTCATAGAATGCAATTTGGATTAACCATCACAATCATCATTCATAACCCATCAAATCAGGGGACAGCTAAAAGATTTTTATTAAAAACTACAAATAGACAACTTGGATTAATAAATAAATTAGTAGATGAAACAATAACAATAATAAGTAGTAGTGAAGGCACTACAAAGGTAAACTTCTTTCTATAAATCACTCTCTTGTTCAACCTCTGTATCAAGCCAAATCTTTTTTTTTCCTAATGGATAAAATTCAAAGCAATTTTCTATTCTGACAGATAAAATTCACAGCAGCTTAGAATTACCTGAAGCATTACTTCAACAGTAGAGAAAGAACAAGCATATTCAAAATGATTTACATTCAACAAACATAAAAATACCCAACAAGTGATCAAACTTTCACAGAAATTACACAGTCCGGGGGGTAATTCTGTTTACTGAATGATGTGAATTTAAACTATAGATGAAAATAGAGTATGCATTGCATGCCAATGTCAAACAACTATCATATAATATGATCAATGTAGAAAACCATGCGAATTCACTTCGTGAGACCAAACTCACCTTTCCCAGATTTACTTATGATAGAAGCTGCAAGAACCACCTATGTAAAAAGTTAAAATAAAAAAGAAAAAAATAAAAAAAAATAAAAAAGAAAGGAAGTCAGTATTACATAGAAGTAAACATAAAAATTTCTGCCAACACACTCATGGTTGAGTGGTGCTAGCACTTTAGTTTCACACACATGCCTGGGATCAATCCCTGGGTCTTGAAGTGAAAGGATCACTCTTATACCACTAATCCAAACTAGGAAAAAAGACAAATGAAAGTTTCTCATAAACAATTTGCACGAAGAAAAAAAAAAAAAAGAAAAACCAAAGCAAAGATACAAAAGCTTTTTCTCACCCCCAGCATAACATAGCTTGCTTGTGGAACATAACAAGTTCACCATAACACCCCAATGAATGAATTGAATATGCTTGATCTTCTTGGGGCACAAAGTAATTATATTGATACCTAGAGATGCAATTAACCCCCCAACCATGACCATATCTATCCTTGGTTCAACCGTTTTTTTTTTTTTTTAATTAAAACTTGATGAATGTTGTTTGAACCAAGTGAGAGAATGTTAAAATTTACCGAATGTGGTCCCAAGTCCAACAACCAGCTTCGTTTTGAAATACAAAGAAACTCTATCTTTGGTTCTGTTTTAACAAAATCCCATATTTCAATATTTTGGTTACTTGAGGACAACCCTCTCTTACAAGTATCAAAAGTACTGTTAAAGTCTGTGAGATATCCTCGCTGGAAAGGATGTTATAATTACAGTCCACACCTCTAGCCACTACAAAATCATAAAGGTTTCGGTGGAATCGCTATGGCCTATTAGCTCAGTTGGTTAGAGCATAGAGCATAGAGCATCTGATCAAGATCCAGACCACAGAGCAACAGGTAACCAAAAGGGAATATATCTTAACAAAAATAGGATAGTTTCAAAACTAGCATTTGATCCATTCAAAACATGAGACCGTAAATCACGAGGAAAAGTTAAATAATCTGGTCCAAATGTAATTATCCAGATTCTAAATAACAACCGAGTTAGAAATGACATATGAATGTTGTAGAGATTTTACCATTGTGAATGTTTCAAAGTGTCAGACAATTGTTGAATGTTAGGGGAACAGGTTGCCTGCTGGATCAGCTATTCTGGAACAGTTTACTTCAATCATGCAGAGACAAAAAAAAAAAAGAAAGTTAGAAAGAGCCAGCGTCTGGCAAGAAAAATTGACAAAAGAAGACACGCAGATTTCTCCGTAATCTAACATTATCTCATCTGCAATTGATAAAAACCGCAAGCAGATTTCTCCGTAAAAATATCTACTTTGTCCACAATCAACATTAGCTCATACGCAAGCAGATTTCTCCGAATCAGATCGTATAGATTCGCAAGCCCCGATTAAAATCGGAGGTCACCTGAACCCTAGATCAGGCCAGACCAGTCATGAGGCTGTATGTCGATGCGGCAAGCTCGTCCGCGACACGGGCGAGATCTGTAAACCTTTTTTTCTTTTTTTTTTTTTTGGTTTTTTTCAGATCCAGGAAGGAATACAATTGACGAATTCTATGCACGAAATCGAAGTAGAAAATCTATGACTGACAAAGAAATTATCAGGAAAGGAGATTACATGGAGAATGTTGATACAGATCTACAAATTAAACACGAATGCAATGAAACAGACACTATCAATGAAATCTATGTGGGGCGAGATAGAGAGATACCGATCTATGGAGAGAGAGAGAGAGAGATAGAGAGAGAGGGAATTCTGCAAAAGGCGCAGATCTGATATGCAGTGGGTTCGATTCCCCCGACCTCTGAAGAGAGAGGATTTGTAGTAGAGCGCAGATCTGAAGTGAAATGCCTGCGAGGGCCGTCGACTACTCGAGCGAGAGAGATGTAAGAACAAACTCTAGACTTCTAGGTTTGGGTTTCAATAAAAACTAGAACCGAATGCGCCCCCCTTGGCCAGGGGCCCATAATAAGTGTCGATATTTTAAAACTTGTCTTATTATTACACGTAAATATCATATTATATTAATTTAATATAAAATATTTTTAAAATTAATTTATGGCATTTAAAATTTTGGTGAAAATAATCTTGGAGAAGATAATTGAGGAAGTTTAAATCTAATTTTCGTAGAAAGCTTGAATATCAAATGGCTCTTACGCTCCTAAAATTTAGTTTTGAAATAAGGATTAAAAAATTTGAAAAGGTGTGGTGTGGCCCACGTCATAGCCAAAGCTTTCAATGAATTTAAGACTTTTAAGAAAACACAAATCTAATAGAAAAATAAATATTGTCTATCATTATTAAATTTTATTTATCAAAACATAAAAATAAAAAAAATGAATTAAACTTACCATAAATAGAACCTTGCATTCATCATAGAATCGATAAGCACCACAAACGAATACCATAGTCATCACCAATAAAGGCCCTTTTTTTCATATATGGTGCACCCATCTCCATAGTCTTTACTCTACGCAGAAACAAACCCTTTGCAAAACCCATCCCAATTGACTATCTAAGATAAATTAAAAACCACACACATATCAAAATAAAAGAACTGATCTAAGCAAAGTTTGCGACCTTAAAGTATTCAAATTCCTTCTATATGATTTTTCTAAGCATTTTATTTAAATTTAGTATTTTATTTAAAGTTTTACCGATATAATATTTAAAAGTAAATAAATATTTTATTAGGGAAAAAGATCCTATCTTCTTGAACCAATTCATATATAAACTTAGATTGATAGATTACTGTTATGCAACTACGAAGTTGATATAAAGGAATAATAAAAAAGGAAATGATGATGATAGTTGAAAGTTTCATTTAAATAAAATTAAAATAACATCTCTCAAAATTTCCTAAGTGGGTATGAATGATTGAGTTTGAGTTTATTATAAAGACTGAAAATTAAAAATTAAAAAACTAGCACAGCCCTAAAAACAAGATTTTTCATAAATCAAAATATTTCTTCTCAAAATATATAGTGAGGGAGCTTAAGTACCCGCATTAACTCATATGATCCACCATTATGCATGTAAATTAAATTCTAAAGAAACGATAATCCATTATCATCTCCAATTTAGACCCTTTCACCCATCCACAGAAAAGAAAGTAGAAATACTAAATTTAGTAAAAACACATAAAAATATATTGAAACTATTAGAAATTAAACCAGACATCTCACAACGAGATTTTTACATAACCCCAAATAATTGGAAACAAGAAACCCAATGAAAAAAATCCAATAAAAAAAAAGTCCCACAGCATTGGGATTTTAGATCAACATAACAAAATAAAAATAAAAATAAAACTATACCACTTGTCCTTATTCGTCTATCAAAGCAAAATCCAGAAGTGAACTAACATCATTCCACCACATCCTAAATTTAGATGAAGAAGGACAAAAACAAATAAATCTGTACCATTGTCTTCATCTAATATCCACAGTATTCAAAATAGTAGAATTAAAAGCAAAACTATTAGGCAAAATCGAGCAAAAGGAGAGTGTATTGTATTAAAGTGGGCCACCCATGGATTAGGATCATCATTCACAAAACGAACCAACCATGATCTAGGCCATTTTATTGGACGAACTATCAAGCGCGGCCTCACCTCCTTAGACATCTTCTCCATCATCTTGACATTTCCAATGAAAGCCCTAGTCACTCCTAAAATAACTTCATTAGTGAAATCCACATCGTAGGATTTCGCCTTCTTCAATCCTTGTCGCTGTGTGCTTTACCATCTCCAACGATTTATTGAATAAGGTCTTCAGAATCTGAGTCTACTTCTCTAGATCCATTGGAGGGAGAATTTTTTCAGGCATAAATGGTATGGTTTTGCTTAAATTTGAAGATGTGTTGATGAGATAATTGTGGAGCTGATTTGAGAGGTTTTAGGAGATCAAAGTCTAAATTGTAGGAAGGAAGAAATATGTTCATGTGACGTGCATATTTTTTATGCTTTTTTTTTTTTTGCATATTTCTTTTAAAGGAGAGCTCCTGCTTGCTGAAGTGGCACTCCTAAGAGCCCTCCCTCCAGTTTGCTTTCATATATATATATATATATATAATGCTCGAGACAGAACTAGCTTTGGAATGGCACCCAAGATCTAACTTGAGCTAAAATCCCCTGAAAAATCCCCTTACATGGGAAACAAAATGATCCATGAGATTTTTATGGCTCATGGTAGTCTCTAGGTCCTTTTTAATATTTTTAATATTATTTCAACAATATCTATGCATATTATTTATTCATGAGTAGCGATAGCTATACTCTTATGCAATGTACAACCCCTCATGAAATCTTTTCCTTATTCCTTCTAGACAGATAGTCTTGTTTGCTAGTACCAACCACCTCCTCAACTCAAATCTCTTCGCTTTTCTTTCTCTTATTCTTCCTTTTTTCTTTTTTTTGTCTACATGGTTTTGAGATGCCAAATGGAGATCAACTAGGTTCATCTCAGTGGAAGGTGGTTTTGGTATTATGTAGTGGTGTTTGAGTTTGAGGGGTTTTTGTTGAAAGTGTTTTGGGGTTTATAGGGTTCTTTTTCTTTGTTTCTTTTTTCTTTTTATCTTTTTTTTTTTTTTTTGGTTTAAGGATCCTAGCAATTGGGGTTTTGGTTAATATGGAATGGGTTAGTATTGAGATGGGTTTGGTAAGGTGGGTATTGGGTTTGCGATGGTGCAGAGATGGGGTTCGATTGGTTTATGATGAATTAGGGTTGACAATGGATGGAGATTATGAGTGTAGGTTTGAGTTCTTCAGGCATACAAGAATAAGAATAAGGATTAGGAAAAGGGTTTCCTAAAATTATATATTGCGCACAAGCATAGATATCATTGCTCATAAATTATATTTATAAAAAAATAATAAAACTAAAAGGGACCACCCCGGGTCATAAAGGTCTTATGGGTCTTTTTTGTTCCACAAAAAGTTTAAGTGGATTTTTTCTGGAAAAAACCCTTTTTCTGAAGAAAATAATCTCTTAAAATTTAATGAAATGGCCTAGGATCCGAATTCATCAAAATGATGTAGATGCAACATTGGAAAACTCATGATTCGGTTGCTCGACTCATCTAGTAGAAAAACATCAACTCGTATAGAGTCAAAGTCGCGGTTGTGGAAATTTATGTTTTATAATAATTAAAAAAATATTAAAATATTTGAATATAAATAAACATTATTTACATCAATTCATGATAATTAATTCAAGGGGTTTTTCTTGAAAAAATCCCCTTAGAATTTTTGTATAGCAAAAAGGACTCCAAATTTTTTATGGGCAAGAGTGGTCCCAGCCCGGTTTTTTCTCTTCGATATTATGTATGACCATAGATATTTATGTTCAAACGTAACATACATCAAATCATTTTCCTATTCATTCTTCCTCTTCATCATCTCTTTTTCCTGGTTTGTTCAAGGGTTCTGTTTAAGTTTTGTCCGAGCAAAGATGGAAAAATCAAGAAGAAGAAAAAAGATAAAGAAAAAATAGAAAAAAAAGAGAGAAGACAATGAAGAGGATGAAGGAAGAAGAAAAGATAATAAGAAGAACAAGGAATAAGAATAAATGTTGGGAGAAAAAAGGGGATGAGAATGGTGTAATGAAAGGTGAAATAAGAAGAGAATATTAAAAAGAGAAATAAGCTAAAGAGATGAGGAAGGGAATTAGATGAAGGAACTAAAACAAGAAAAAATATTAAGCTTGAGCATAAAAACATATGGCCAAGCGTAATTTACCAAAAGCAAAATCATGAAATTTTTTTTAAGAAATTGTTGATGAGCATAGATATCGTTGCTTATCATTTAAAAAAAAAGTTTGATTATAATTTGGGTATATTATGCTAAGCTCAAGTCTAGTATATATAAAACCCTTTATTCATTCCTTACTCCTCTTCATTATCTTTTATTCATGGTTTGGTGGAGGTTTTTATCTGTATTTTGTCTAGGGTGAGGCGGGAAAATCAAGAAAAAGAAAAAGGAGAAAGAGAAAATAAAAGAAAAAGAGAACTAAAAAGAGAAAATAAAAGAAAAAGAGAACCAAAACATTTTTCCTCCATCCTCCTCTTTCTCCTCCCAGCATTTTTTTTTCTTCCTTCCTTCCTTCCTCCTATTCCTTTTCTTATCTTTTTCTTTTGTTTTCTCTTTTCCTTTGTCTTCTTCTTAATTTTCCCTTCCTCACCTTAGACACAACTCAAACAAAACCTTCCACCAAACCATGAAGAAGAGGAAGAATGAATGGAGAAAATGTTTTATGTATACTATACTTGAACATAGATATCTATGCTCACGTGTAATATACTTAAAGCAGAATCATGGTTTTTTCTAGACATTGTTGATGAGCATCAATATCTATGCTCATCAATAATGTATAAAAAAAATCATGATATCTATGCTCAAGCGTAATATACAGGTATGAGTTATTCTTCTCCCTTGTCTTCTTGTATAAGTTATTTCTTATGCTTCATTTCCTCATCTTTTACGCTGCTTTCTCTTCTTCATTTTCTCCTCTTATTTCATGTTTCATTACATCACTCTTATCCTCATTCTCCTCCCAACATTTATTTGTCTTATTATTATTATTATTATTATTATCTTATTCTCTTTTATTCTTCCTTCCTCTTATTCATTGCATTCTCTTTTTTTTTTGTTTTCTCTTTCTTTTTTTTTTTCTTGATTTCCCCCTCTTTGCCCCAAACAAAACTAGAATAGAACCTTCAACCAACCCACGAAGAAAAGACGATGAATACGAAAAAAGAATAAGGAAAATGGTTTGATGTATGTTACACTTTAGTATAAATATCACTACTCATTACTAATATTTACAAAAAACCCAAAAAGGGTTCAGGGGATCACTCTGGGCTATAAAAATATCTGGAGTCCTTTTTGTTCTACAAATACTCTAAGAGGATTTTTTTCAAGAAAACCCCTTATTTCAATTTAATCATTTTATATATGCAAAAAAAAGCAATAATAAGAAAGGTTAATGAAAAGGTATTTCATATTATATAATTTGTTAATCCATTGAATGTAATAAATCAAATTGAAGTTTTAAATCGCTTTTTTATCATCATTTTTAAATTACTAACTGTAAACCTCATGCATGATTACATAAAAATATACATTAATTGTTTAAAATCAGATCTGCCTATCAAATAGTTTAAATTGCAAACAACTCACTTAAACTGAGGTGGCTCGACCAAGCCAAACTTCTCGCCATATGACTCGGTCATTCATCAAAACCCTCAAGAGAGTTAACAGTAAACTTAGAGAGTTTTTTAACCATGTGTGGAAGGCCTCCTATCCTTTTTTATTTTTGACGTATTTACTTACATTTCACGATATCATGGGATGTCCAATCATTCCATATAATATCTAAAACGCTTAAAAAAAACATTAGCAGATTCTCCCTTTTTCCTTTAATTATTCTTCACTTTTACTTTCCACTTTCAGTTATTAGCCTCCTTAGTGGTGCCCACATTGCCACCTATGCAGATGCTGAATGATTCTAACCGTTAATAAGGTTAAGGTCCCAACACATACTTCTATATATTAGCAATTAACCCAAGTTAGCAACAATCATCCACAAGTGGAAAACCAAAACTAGAAAAAAACTATAGGACTTAATGTCAGTTCAAACTCATATAAAATACTATAAATAAAATGTTACAAGATCTACTTACTATCATTTTCCAGTTGTATATAATCTAAATGATTGTAACTCTTTTTGTTGACGCACATGCTGTTCACCTTTCCTCACGATTGATCTAACACTCATTAAAGTCATTTAAGATGAACAACAACACCTTAAAAATACTCAAGATGATAAATTTCTATAAGAAAAGATAATCGTCTATTAAAAGTAAGAGCAGCAAGCTCCATAATTCAAAGCTTCAACACAATGTCTCCAATGAAAGTTCTATAAAAGAAGATGAATCTCCGACAAGTTTTAAGGGTTTAGAACAATGAGATTTTTGCCTTTAGGTTAGGAGAAAACCCTTATTTATAACTCATAATTTATGCCTTAAAGTTATACTCAATTTATACTTGAAATAGTTAGTCCTGTCACAAAAAATGAAATCATTTCGCATAAGTTGGTGAGTTTCTAAAAGTCATTTGATTGATAAGACAAAGGTTGAATCGATTGTGTATTGATTATGTCTTTATTCAAAATTTCAGATCAAGGCTATACACTGCTCGATTGATCAGATGAATGCTCTAATTTATTTACCAAGAGAGTTTATTTTGATTAGTTTAGATTTTAATATATGCGCTTAGCTATACAATTCTACTCCTTCAACTCTGGTAAAATTTGGATTCCGAGGGCAAGGCGCGTACATCTATCCAATCAAATCATTTCATGTGCACAATCTACCAAATTACATAGGCTCAAAATCGAGATCGTTCTTGACATTATTTGGCACTACAAATTATCACAAAGGTTAAATTCGTGTACAGTCACTGAACTTAATGTCTAAGGTCAGATGGTTGGAAGGGCGGAATAAAAGCCGTCCACGAGCACAACTGAGGCGGCCGCACATAATTAAAATTTTAAATAATGACTCACTCGCACATTTAAACATGTTATGCTGACCTGTGTAAACAATCAATGCGTCTGTGGCTCTATCGTCCGGGACAGATGCAGGGCCGACGGCGCATTGCTCCTCGCACCCACGCCACGCCACAACCCCTCCTCCTTCTTAAACAAACAATCATGGATGCAACAATCCTCACTTTTTTTCTCACCCCAGCACAAGCCAACCCATAGCCCCATCTCTCTCTTTTTTTCTCTTCTGCTTCTTCTTCTGAAGGTAAGGAAAACAGGAAAACCAAATATTTCAACAAATACAGATCAAGAAGAGCAAAAAAAGAAGAGCCCCATAACCTGGAAGTGAATGGGTGGATCGATGAAGACGGAGAGCCAGGGCGCACACGGCACGCCACGCCCCTTCTCCAACGGCCGCGAGGACTGCTGGAGCGAGGACGCCTCGTCAGCCCTAATCGAGGCGTGGGGCGACCGTTATCTCCTCCTCAACCGCGGCAACCTCCGTCAGAAGGACTGGAAGGACGTCGCCGACGCCGTGAACGGCCGTCAAGACGGCATCAGGCACCGGAAGACGGACGTGCAGTGCAAGAACCGCATCGACACCCTCAAGAAGAAGTACAAGGTCGAGAAGGCCAAGCCCGGCCCCTCCGCCTGGCCCTTCTACTCCCGCCTCGACCGCCTCATCGGCTCCGCCGTCAAGCCCATCCCCGCCAAGCCATCCGCCTCCGCCGCCGCCGGCTTCGGCCACCCAAATTCCTTTCCCGCCATCTTCTCCTCCGGCGGCATGAACTCCTCCGGGAGCTCGCGCGGCGGCCGCAATGAGGAGGAGGAGGACGAGGAGGAGGATGATTTGGGGTACGATGCCGCAAGGAAGCAGCGGCGGAACGGCGATTTGGATCCGAGCACGGTGAGGGAGCTGGCGAGGGCGATTGTCAAGTTTGGGGAGATCTATGAGAGGATTGAGAGCTCAAAGCAGCAGCAGATGTTGGAGCTGGAGAGGCAGCGGATGGAGTTCACTAAGGAGTTGGAGTTTCAGAGAATGCATATGTTCATGGAAGCGCAGCTCGAGCTCGAGAAGATTAAGCGGTCCAAGTATAATTCGGGCAATTCTGGTGAGATTCTGCTGCTCTCTCTCTCTCTCTGTCTCTATCTATCTATATTTTGTTGTACCATTACTACTGCTGCTATTGTTATTTGTGTTCTTGAATTGATACCATCTAGAGTGATATGTTGGTTGTTAGATGCTAAGTTAATGTCAGTTGCAAGTCACCATCATAAAGCTCAAACTGGAACGAATTTGGAAGATTCCAAAAGTGCCAGTAGGGAATTGGTTCTGCTTTCTTAGATGTGCTCACACTCCTGCATTTAAAAAAAAAAAAAGTGCTGACATTGCAATCCTCCAACTACATTCAACTTAGAGTGGGAGTTAAAACATTGCGAAAAGTGGTTACTCAACGAAACAGTGGAAGACGGGGCATTTTTTCCGCCTTCTCATATATAAAATATTAAGGTTGGAGACTTGGAGTTCTTTATATAATTATCACCATTGCCATCATCACTAAAGCCTTATCTCATCTCGGCGTTCTACTTCTCCACTAGTCCCTTCTTGATGACTGATGAATATATATATATATATATAAAATGTGTGGCTTGTAACTATGATTGTCTGCTTGGATTCATTTTGCATGAATGAAACCTACTGTCCACTAATATGATGTGCCCTGTAGTGGATGGGTTATGTATGTAAAATCTATGAAAAAGAAAGGATCCAACTAGAGACATCTAGATTTGCTTTTTCCCTTTTCTAAATTTAGAAGGTACTTCATTACTTAGAGCTGTCTCTGGAAGAAAGGCTGGCATCATTTTGGCAGATGATTAGTAGTGAGTAGGGCTTTTGTTTTTAATTAGATGGTGCTAAATAATTAGATACTGCAGCTGAATGTTTTCAGGAAAAAGGATTTATGTTGATGGGATCTTGTCTCTGTGTATTCTTGGAAAGAATGTTCAAGTTGGGGAGTTCTGAGCAGTTTAGTGCTAGTATTTGACCCATTGTGTGGAGGTTTAGTGCATACTGATTCAAATTATTACATGTGTTGGATATCTCACACATAATCCTTGTCATGGATTTAATACTGAAATGGGTTACCTTGTGCTTTGATGAGTCTTTAGGTCAGTGCTACCTAAATGTGTTCCAATTTATATGCGTGGTTCATATTTTGTTTGTTTATTTGTTGTATTCAAGTGGTTTCCAAACCTCATCCTATATGTTGGGAAGGTAATATACATATATATGTAGATATGGGAAATAATCCTATGAGTTAGTTCTCACCATTTTTTTTGTGAGAATTCTAGGTGGGGCTCATCTATCACCTAATCCAAACCTTGCAATACACAGGGACCCTCTTGATAGTCACACGCCTCAAGTGCCGATCAAATTCAAATTTTCTGGACTGTTGGATCGACTGTGCGCCAATCTGAGTGAACTGGATTTGTGGGTCATTAATGAAGGGGTTAGGGACATGTGATTGGGGCCAAACTTGTAGATCTTTCCATCCCCTCTGTACACATTAGCATTTGAATGGATTGGATTTGTGGGTCATTAATGAAGGGGTTAGGGACATGTGATTGGGGCCAAACTTGATATTTTGGGTGGTCCCACATAAATCTTTTTATCCCCCTCAGTCCCATCCCTAATGAGTCTAGTTGATCCAACGGTGCAGTAAATTCGGATTTGACCGAAACTTGGGGTGTGTGACTATCAGGAGGGTCCATGTGTATTGCAAGGTTTGGATTTGGTGATAGATGGGCCCTGCCTAGAGTTCTCACAAAAAAATGGTTATAACTAATTCTCATGAGATTATTTCCCCATATATATAAGATAAAACTATTATGCATATGTCCCTCACACTATGATGAGGGACACTTCTTTTTTTGAAAAGTATTAATGTGCAAGAAGACAAAACCATTACACCTTATGACACTTTTTTGACCGTGTTAGGTCTAAAAAAGGAGTTGGTCCTCACCATAGTGTGAGGGATTGATGCATAGTAGTCTTTCCTATATACATATATATATATATATATGGAGTTCTACATGTTATCAGTTTGATGCTTGTGACAATTGCATCTCTTCCCACAACATGGCATGGGATTCATATTTCATGCTAAACATTCTTGACATTGGGTGAGTGTGCTTTGGTCTTTGATGAAGTCCATCATGTCCTTGAGCCAATTTGACATTTGAAACCTACTTTTCTCCAATAGAGAATACCAGATTATTATGTGGACAAGGCATTGGAAGTTATCAATTGGTTGTTTTCTTGTTTGCACGAGAGCCTTACTTTGATAAAGTGGGGTTTGGTGTAGGAGGGGTTTGTGTGGTGGGGGTGGGGAGTTCCTTTATTTGGCAACAACCACTTTCATCCAAAGGATTGCAAATGCAGTAGCACCAAGGGCCTGTTTGTTTGCATTAGATTATATAGGAATTCAAGGTCAAGTGAGCCCTACAAAGGGAAAGTGAGGGGGGGAGAGAGAGAGAAGAGGAGGGGGGGGGGGTGTTTGGTTTCTTTATCGGCAACGACCATTTTCATCAAATGGATTGGAAATGCAGCACCACCAAGGGCCTTTTTTTTTTTTTTTTTGCTTTAGATTACATTAGAATTTAAGGTCAAATGAGCTCCACGTAGGACTTTTAAAGAGGTGAGGGATGAAGGATATGAGGTGAGTATGGAAGTAAATAAGGTGGAGATATAGATGAGACCTCGACTTTGCTTGGTATTGAATGCTAAGGTGATGGCTGGGTATTTATTCCCATCCTCCCTTCATTCAATTTCCATTAAAGGGGAGGTTATTTGATGGGCATTTTTGGATATTCACCGTTGGTCTTCTTTTTTAACTACTTATGTTATGAATTATCCTAATTCCTATGTATTTCTAATGCAGACAAACAGGCCCAGATAAATCTTTGTATAGAAGCCTTCATATCGAGAAACTACAAGACAGCTAGTAAAAGATAGAAGCAAAAGCAAATAAAGAAACTATTCTATCCACCCTTTGCTTGGGTAACAGATTGGCCGTGAATTTAGCATCTTGGAACAAATGACTAAAAGTCATCGCACCATACGAAGATAATACTTTGATCTCATTAAGAAGAAAGTGAAATTTCCAACGGGCTGACCTCCGGTTTAGAAACCCAACAAATAGTGCTAGCAAAATCACTGTTCAGTGTCAACCTCCCTCAAGGAGAATGTTTACCTCTCAACCTCACACATTCTCCACTTTGTATCCTATTAAGTTACTTATTTTTAGTTTAATTGGGATCAAAATGGGCTCATCTGATTTACCAAGTAGGATGCATTTTGTTGATATTTACAAGATTGGTATAAATGAGAGAGAGGTTGAAGGGGAATCAAAGTGAATTGGCTAAATCCCTATATGTTCATGAACTTTTTCTTTAGTCGTATTAGGATTATTTCTTTGAATCATGATTTTGTGATATTTTTCGACTTGTTATCTCAGTAAGATGCTTGCTGTTAGTTTGATCAGGAGCAAATTTGCTGTTCTGGTTTACCAAGTAGGGATGTATTGTGATAATATTTATGAGATTGGAATAATAGAAAAGTGATAAGGGGTATTGACATTATTCAATAACATTTGATTATACTAAGAATACTAGATGAGGTGTTCCCATCCTAGGTAAGCAGGTTAGTGAAGAGGTTGTTTTGTTGATGTTTTCTAAGCTTGTTGGTATTTTGGAGTCCAATGAGTGGAAGGTTTGGCCATCTTAGAACTGCTTTGGAATTTTGTGCATTATTTTTATGATAAGTTGGTTGTGGAGAGTGATTTGATTCATGCTATATCTTTGGTTTCTCCTCCTGTTATGCCCCATTGGAGGTTTCATTTCTACTTAAATGAAATTAAGATGTTGTCTTTTTCCATTGAAGTGGAGTTTGAGCATTTTGGGTGGATGGCCAATGGATGGTAGATTCCTCAGCAAAGCAAGGAGTGGATGGATCATCTTCTTTGGTTGCATTCACTTTGTAATTTACTTTTCTAGTCTTAGTATAGTCCTTTTTTTTACCATTGTAATCCAATTGATTAGATTCATTGTAGTGCTTTGTGTTTCTCTTATCTTTGTTAATGAAATCGTTGTTACCAATCGGGAAAAAAGGGGGAATGCACATGAGTTGCTCATTCATGGTTTCTTTTATTAATTTTTCCTTTTGATAGGCCATAAAGCTTTACTAAGAAGCTGCAAATGAAAATTACAAGAGGAGGGGAATGAACATCCTCTCCAAGAGAACGAGACAAAAAGATCAAGCAGAAAAAACAAAATAACTAAAAAGACAAACATGGAGGAGTGTATTCTGCAGGTGTTATAATTCCTGCCAAAATCCCTTGAATGAGTTTCTTTCGCTGTAGTTGCTTGCTTTTGTGCTTATCTTGTTTGTGCCAATCTGAGGGCTGTTGTCAGAACCAGCATTTGAAACTTAAGTTGCAATGGTCCTTGTACTGGGATCAAAATTCGTAAATGTGAGGGATTAAGACTTCTGGATCACTACCATGCTACTGCTGTTTGTTGCATTTGGTCGGACAATGGATCTTCACATTACATAACTTGAATTGCGTTACCTTTTCACTGTGATATTGCCATTTTCTTAGGCAGACATGTGCTTTATTGTCATTTGCCATGATAAAATAATCAAACCTAGTCATGAAATTCCAAGTCATAGATCATCTAAACCTGATGCAGGCTATAATTATGGGCCCCATCTGAAAGTCTATACCCGCATGCCCAAGACCAATAAGGCTCAGTAGAGTAGAGTATATCCTATTAGTAGTTGCTTTCTTAATTATTTAGGATTCTTTAATATTTAGAAAGTCCAATTATATTGGGTTTAGGACTTCTTAGTTGATTTGAATTAGTTATTTCCTTAGTTAGAAAGTATCTTAGTTATAAATAAAGATGTAATCCCTTCATGTGATATAGATATTGATATTGAATAAGAATTTGAGTTTAGTTATCAATTGAGAGAGTTGTTGTTTGTCTTTAGTGAGGTACCTAGACCAGTGTTTTAAAAAGCGCGCCCAGGCGCGCGCCTGGGCGCAAGGCGCAGCGAGGCGCAACTGGTGCGCCTCGCCCCAGGTGAGGCGAGGCGACTTCAGTGAGGCGCGAATTAAGCGCACGAGGCGCGCGCCTTGGGCTTAGGCGAGAGGCGAGTGAGGCGTGGGCTTCTTTTTGTTAGGCAAGATCTTGAAATAGAAAAGGAAAAACAGAAGGGTGTAAATGTTGTAAATTTTATTAGGCAGGGACTTGAAATAGAATAAGAAAAAGAGAAGGGTGTATATGTGAAATTTGTAAACTATAAAAGGCATCGATGCCCTAAATCCCGATCCAGCTCTGCTGCAACGAAAAAAAAGGGGGAGCGAGCAGTTTGGGGGAAAAGGGGAAACAGAAGAAGAAGAAAGAAGAAGCAGCGGCAGTCCACGTCCGGTGAAGGATCACGTCCGGCGAACGATCACGGCCGGCAGTCCACGTCGAAGCTGCATACCACGTCGGGGAAAAGGGGAAACAGAAGAAGAAGAAAGAAGAAGCAGCGGCAGTCCACGTCCGGTGAAGGATCACGTCCGGCGAACGATAACGGCCGGCAGTCCACGTCGAAGCTGCATACCAAGTCCGGCGAGGTATGTGTTTTTTTTTTTTTTTCTGCATCCCATGTCCGGCTTTTTTTTTTTTCTGCATTCCATGTCCGGCAGTCCTCTTCTTTTTCTTTTTTGTGTTTTATTTTCTGTAGTTTTTTTTCGCTGCTGCTGTTTTTTTCTATTTGCTTTTCTGTTTTTTTTTTCATGCCTTTTTGCTGCCGCCTTTTTTTTGCTTCTTTTTGTTTTTGCTGCATTTTTTTTCCGCTTTTTTTTTGTTTCTGCCCTTTTTTTTTTGCTGCCTGCAATCTGCTGTTGCTATCTGCTTGGCTTTTTTTTTTTTTTTTTTGCTGTCTGCTGTTACTATTTGCTTGTTTTTTTTTTCCTGCTATCTATTGCTGCTGCTATCTGCTTGTGTTTTCTTTTTCTGCAGCCAACGTCCGGCTTGTTCTTCTTTGCATTTTCCTTTCTTTCTTTCTTTCTGTCGCCCACGAACTCTTTTTTTTCTTTTCGCTGCTGCTGCCCAGTCCTCTTTTCTATCTGTTGCTGTTGCTGCTCCTTTTTTTTTTTTCTTTTTCTGCTTCTATCTGTTGCTGGCTTGCTGCTGCTGCATTTTTTTTCCTACTTCTGCTTCTATCTGTTGCTGCTATCTGCTTTTTTCTTTTTTTATGGCTGTCTGCTATCTGCTGCTACTGTTTTTTTTTTTTTTTTCTGTTTTGGCTGCTATCTGTTGCTGTTGCTGCTGCTGCTGCTGCAATCTGCTTGTTTATTTTGCTATCTGCTATCCAGCTGTTGTTGCTATCTGCATTTTTCTTCCTGTTTTGCATGTTTTTTGCTGCTGTCATTTCTATTTTTGCAGTTTTTTTTTGCTACTGTTTGTTTGTTTTTACTGCTGCTGCTCTTTGTTTTTTTGCTGCTGCTGCTACTGTTTGTTTTCTCATCTCTGGATTTCTGTTTTGCATGAATATTCATTTGGTGTTGATAATGTATTTGTCTGTGTATATTGACTACCATGTTGGTTATTGCCTTTTTGGTATCAAAATATGTCTGCTGGGCTGGATTAATTGTTTATCCCTTTAGATTTCTATTTCTGCCATGCTGTTTTTAATTTATTTTTTTTTCAATTGTATGTTCTATATAGATGTCAGCCGAAGGTAGTAGTAAAAAGGACCCAGCATGGCAATATGCACACTTGGAAAATC
This sequence comes from Sextonia rubra, assembly GCA_037013555.1. Taxonomy (NCBI): domain Eukaryota; kingdom Viridiplantae; phylum Streptophyta; class Magnoliopsida; order Laurales; family Lauraceae; genus Sextonia; species Sextonia rubra. The sequence continues at coordinate 48,870,984 of JASUAD010000013.1, read as the reverse complement.
CACAGAACAATAATAGGTTCAAATGCAATTTTTGTGGCAAAATATCGAATGGAGGTGTTTTTCGGGTCAAGCAACATCTTGCAGGGGGTTACAGGAATATCACTGCTTGTCCAAAATGCCCACCTGAAGTTAGAGAAGAGATTAAAGAATACATGGCAAAGAAAAAGACAGAAAAAGAACAAATGAATATGTTGCCCCATTTTGATGAGTTGGCTAATGAGTTGGAAGATTATGAAGATGATGTTGTAGAGGTCAATGAACGTGGCAAAAGACCTTTGGTGAGTCAAGTTTCTAAAAATTCAAGTAATTTTTCTACTGCCTCCAAACCTAAAAAGCCAAAGCAAAAAGGGCCCATTGATGTATTCTTCACTCCCAATCCGGATGATGTAGTGCAAAATAAAAAAGCCCAAGGAAAGCAGACAAGAATTGATCAAAATGACCCATATAGAAAAGAATTAAGAGATCGGGCATGTCAAAGATTTGCAAGGTGGGCATATGATGCTGGGATTCCTTTGAATGTTGTTAATTATGACAGTTTTGGACCAATGATTGAAGCTATAGGGCAATATGGTCCTGGTATGAAACCACCCACTTACCATGAAATGCGAGTTCCTCTTCTTAAAAAAGAGTTAATGCATACAAATAATTTGATGAAGGATCACAGGGAGGAATGCGTGAAGAATGGATGTTCTATAATGGTTGATGGGTGGACTGATAAGAAAGGGAGGACATTGCTTAACTTTTTAGTGAATTGTCCTAGAGGAACCATGTTTGTGGAGTCCATTGACGCTTCTAGCTACTCCAAGGATGCAGAAAAACTGTTTCAACTAATAGACAAGTTTGTGGAGCGCATTGGAGAAACTAATGTGGTCCAGATTGTCACTGACAGTGCTGCAGCTAATGTCTTGGCGGGTAAGAAACTAAGAATCTTCTTTCTTGAGAAAAAAAATTATTAGTTATCTAAAACTCTTTTTTTTTCTCTTTCTTGGTTTGGCTCTAACAGGAAAGTATTTGGAGTCAAAGTATAAAAACTTGTATTGGACGCCATGTGCTGCCCATTGCTTGGATTTGATGTTGGAAGACATTTTTAAGATACCAACTTTGAAGAGAACATTTGAAAGGGGTATTGCGGTACATGGATTCATTTATAATCGCCCAGGTTTGCTAAATATGATGAGGCAATTTACACAATTGAAAGATTTAGTCAAGCCTGCAAAAACTCGATTTGCAACTGCTTTTCTCACTTTAGCAAGAATTCATCAACAAAAGAACAACTTGAGGAAGATGTTCACTTCAGAGAGATGGACAACCAGCAAATGGGCAAAGGAGCAGCTGGGTAAAAGGGCTGCACAAATTATGTTAATGCCTTCGTTTTGGAATAGTGTTGTCTATGCCCTTAAGGTCTCGGGTCCTCTTCTTCGTGTTCTTAGATTAGTTGATGGCGAGAAAAGGCCTCCCATGGGATACATTTATGAGGCTATGGATAGGGCTAAAGAAGCAATTGCAAATGCTTTTGGTGGAAAGGAAGAAAGATATAATAATATCTTTCAAATTATTGATCGAAGATGGGATGTTCAATTGCATCGCCCTTTGCATGCAGCTGGGTATTTTTTGAACCCAGAGTTATTTTATTCAAATCCAAATGTTGAGCAAGATCATGAAGTCATGACTGGGTTGTATAATTGCATTGCAAGGCTGGTCCCAAATATTGACATACAAGATAAGATTGGTCAAGAGTTGTCTATGTATACAAAAGCTGAAGGTTTATTTGGGATTCCTATGGCAATTAGGCAAAGGAAGACAAGGTCACCAGGTAAACAATTTTATCACATAAGTTTATTCCATTATATTACAAAAGTAGCTTTTTAAAATTATTAGTCTATACTTGGTAAAATTTATGCTAATTACTTATAATTAACAGCTGATTGGTGGAGTGCATTTGGTTCCAAGACACTAAATTTGCAAAAATTTGCAATTAAAGTTCTTAGCCTGACATGTAGTTCATCTGGTTGTGAGCGAAATTGGAGTGTGTTTGAGCATGTGAGTATTTATCTCAAGTGCAGTGAATTCAAAATATTTTTAGTTTATAAATATAAATTTTAATAGCTTTTTTAATTGTTGCAGATTCATAGCAAGAAAAGAAATAGGTTGGATCAAAAACGTCTCAATGATTTGGTATTTGTTAAGTACAACAGAGCATTGAAACGTCGATATGATATGCGTGACATACTTGATCCCGTTTCTTTGAAGGATATTGATGAAAGCAATGAGTGGTTACTTGGGAGGATGGATAGAGAAGTGGATGAAGATGATGATTTTGTGTTTGATGATGATATTTTGACATGGGGTGATGTTGCTACAGCTTCTGGAGTTGGAGAAAGTAGTCAAAGAACCAGAGCAACATCAACTTCAAGAGCAACACCAAGAGCTTCAAAATCTTCAAATGATCTTCAATTGGTAGATGAGGAAGAGGCAGGTTCAGATGAAACTGACGAGGAAGATGTGGATGGATATAAATCCAATGATGAAGAAGAAGATTATGATTTGCTTGGTGTAGATGTTGAGGATGACTATTAAGTTCTCCTTAGAACCATATGTTTTGTTGGTTTGACTTTGGATTTTGGAGTTGTATTGACTTTTGATGCTGTTTTTGCACTAAATGATTGATGTTTTTATGACTTTTCGAATCTTCTCTAATATTCATTGCCTCTTTTGTGAATTAATTTCACCTTGCAAATGTTAATTTGAAATTATTTATCTATGACAAAATAACTATTTTTTTTTATCCATAATGTGCGCCTCGCTTCAAAGAAGCCCGCGCTTCGCCTTGCGCCTTGCGCTTAAGCCCCATGATACCTTTAGCGCCTCGATGCGCCTCGCGCCTTCAAAAACACTGACCTAGACTTCCTACCCTTAAGCCTTTTTGGCTTGGAGATTAGCCCATTGGCTATTTTTCTTCTCTACACTGCGTCAATTGGTATCAAAAGGCAGATCCAATCTCAAATCGCTGCTTTGATCACCGATTTGAGGTAACCCATCTCGATACACCATTCCATCATCTTTATCCCTACCCTTCCCATCAGTGCAGATCCTCTGCTTCCATTGTCATCCACTGAATCCCACCACAGACACCCTCCCACATCTTTCATTCATCATCTTTCATACATCCATCATCACTTCCATCACTGCCGCATACCTTGCAACCACCTGAGACCCCTTCTCAGTCCACCATCACTGTCCTACCGCACAATCCACTTTTGTAAACAAAACCCCAACCCTACCGAACCCAGATCCCTAATCAGACCCCACTCCTAAACCTTAATCACAATCAACCCACCCCTGTGAGCCCTAAATCCTTAATCCCATCTCCAAAGAGACTCTCAAACCATAACCCATAGCATCCTAGCCGGACCTACAACATCTACCGAAACCCTTCTTTATGACAACCTCCACTGGTCTCTACATCCGCCCCTCGCCGTAGCCTAACACGAAATTGCAACCCCAATCCCCTTTCATCTTCTTCACCCAAAACCCCTACAACCCCAAGCCTTTGTCAACCGCATCCCCTTACCAAGAACCGCATGCCCCCTTTGTTGCAGAGACCAAACCGAGGAAAAAAAAAGGGCAGTAGAGAAAGAAGAAACAGAGGTCGAGCATCGCCGCTTCCCCTTCACCTTCCTGCTGCTCCACCCCTCCCTACTCTTTCCCGACGAAGCCAGCAAAGTTGAAAAGGGTTTTGACCCTTTTCTTTCTTTTTCTTGCTCTCGGGTCCATCTTAGCCTAGACCCGATTTAACATAAGCTCCAGCCAGGCCCATCCTCTGGGCCTTATTTCAAGTAAGGTTCTACCCATTCAGTTCTCATAAAAGGAAAAAAAAAAAAAAAACAGAAGTCTTTTGTTTTCTTTCCCTTTGCAATCAATGTCTACCCGAAGCGGTCAATCATATCGGGCCAAATTCTCTGATCACCAACGTGATGCTATGATAATGGAGCTATCTGAAAGAGTACATGCGTTGGAAGTTATGTCCCGGAGTTCACAGAGGCCTCTTATTGCAGAAGATCATCTAGCGCCGAAAACCAACAAATTTCTGCCTGACAAGTAGAAACGGGCCTTCAAGAACTTATCCATGACTTTATTCAGCATCTTTTTACTGAGAAAAATCCTGTAGACACACTTGTTGCACCCAAGTTTGATGATATCACAAAGCGAGTCAAAATTAATATCGCCGATTTCTGCGGTCGTCTCAATCCAAAGGCTTTTATTGAGTGGCTCAATTTTCTTGAAGATTATTTCTCTTAGTATCATATTGATGATGCACAATGTGTTGTTTTCGTCAAAGTCAAACATAAAGGTTCAGCACTCATTTGGCGGCACAGCATTGAGCTTAACAATCTTGTCATGGGACGACCCGCTATTACTAAGTGGGATGATATGCGTGAAAAGCTTAAAGGTAAATACCTTCCATTCAATTATTTGAGTCTTCTTCAGTAAGAATATTTTGTTTGCAAGCAAGGCACATTATCACTGGATGAGTACACAGAGAAATTCAATGATTATGTTATTTGGTGCAAAGTTCAAGACGATGACTTTACGCTAGTCAACCGTTACATAACTGGTTTACGGGAAGAAACTAGATGTGAGGTCCTTATGCATGACTTTGAAACTGTTGATGAAATCCATAACAAGGCAAAACGGGTTGAGTTAGAACTACGGTCTTCTACTTTGAGATGCTTCCACATTCAAGTTGGGGAGTCAATGACTTGTCGAACCCCTGCCTTTCAGAATAATAATTGTGCTCCACCCAATCAGAATAATTTTCAATACAATCGTGCTCCGCCAGTGGGTTATCGTCCACTTCCGAGACAGCAACACAACCACCCCAACCAGCATCCTTTTTCTCAAAATCAACGGAGCATAGTGCCACAGGAACAAGAGATGAGGAGTCGTGGACCTACTCGACTGGATTGACGGTTTGATGGTTGTTACCAATGTGGTCAACAAGGTCACTTTGCTAATGAATGCCCTAAGGTTTGCAATCTTTATTATTGTGATGAAGATCCTTATTCGTTAGAAGAATATGATGAGCATATTGAGATGGAGCCTCCTCTTGACTACGTCCAATCAGAAGCTGAACCGGACCCACAGCAAGAGGCTTAATCTGATCCTTCTCCTTGCGCCACTACTATTGCAGAAGAAGGTGGTTCTGTTCTTATTATATGCAGATTTCTCCTCACCAATGAGCAATAAGAAGCCGGCAACGTACCTCAATCTTCAGGACGCGCGTGAGATGCAAAGCTATGTTGATGGTGGAAGTGCAATGAATAACGCTTCACAGGAAGTGATTACTAAGCTTAATTTGCCTACTGAAAAGCACCCAAAGCCTTACAAGGTTGCTTGGGTAGACGATCATTCAATCCCTGTGACTCATCACTGCTTGCTTTATTTTAAAATTGGCATATATGAAGATGATAGATGGTGTGATATCATTCCCATGAATATTGCTCACATCCTACTTGGCCGACCCTGGCTATATGACCGAGAGGTACATACTGATTAGAAAAAGCACATGCATTCTTTTAGCATCCTCTTTTAGTCGTTTCTATCACCCCATTAAACCCTCATGTTCTCTTTATGAGGAAATTTGAAATGGAAAGCAAAAACCAAGGTGTTGTTTATGCTCTTGTTCCTAAAGAAGCCCAAGAGGCAGATGATAAACAACATGTTTGTACACCACCAGAAATCAAGTCATTGCTTACTGATTTTCAAGACTTGATTTCAGTAGAGCTTTCTATTGAACTACCTCCTATGCGGGACATATAGCATGCCATTGATTTAGTCTCCGAGTCTGCCTTTCCTAATTTACCTGCGTATTGCATGAGCCCCTTTGAGCATTTAGAATTACAAAGACAGGTTGAAGACTTACTCTAGAAGGGTTATATCCGATAAAGCATGAGTCCTTGCCCAGTTCCAACTCTCTTGACACCAAAAGAAAGATGGTTCTTGGCGAATGTGCGTTGATAGTCGAGCCATTAACAAGATCACCATCAAATATCGATTTTTGATTCCCCGAGTGAATGACATGCTTGATATGATGTCCAGATCATCTGTCTTCTCCAAGATTGATCTCAGTAGCGGATATCATCAACTGTATATTTGGCCCGGAGATGAATGGAAGACAACATTCAAGACCAAAGATGGATTATATGAATGGTTGGTCATGCCATTCGGTTTATCTAATGCTCCCAACACTTTTATGAGAGTAATGACTCAGCTTCTACGGCCTTTTCTTGGCAAATTTATTATGGTATATTTTGATGACATCTTGATCTTTAGTAAATCAAAAGAAGCTCATCTCTACCATATAAGGTATGTCATGCGTGCACTTTGTACAAAAAAGTTTTACATTAATTTGAAGAAGTGTACATTTTTGAGTTTCAAAGTCATATTTTTGGACTTTGTTGTTTCGGCCCGAGGAGTTGAAGCTGATCCAGATAAAATCAAAGCAATCATTGATTGGCTCATTCTCACTTCTATACATGAGGTACGTAGCTTTTATGGATTGACTATCTTTTATAGGAGGTTCATTCGTCATTTCAGTACTATCATGACCCTTATAACTGATTGCATGAAAAAGGAAGAGTTCACTTGGACAAATGCCGCCTCTCGAGCATTTGAACAGATTAAGCAGAAAATGACTGAGGCACCAGTTTTAAAATTTCTAGACTTTGAGAAGGTATTCGAAGTTAGTTGTGATGTTTCTTACGTCGATATTTGTGGAAGACCGTTTCTTTTTGCCACGCTTAAAAACAGATGTTGCTTGAATTTGTGAATTATGCAGAGTATGCCAACTTGCAAAAGGTCAAAAGAAGAATACAAGTTTGTATTAGCACTTTCCTATTCCACATACGCCTTGGCAAGGTTTGAGCATGGATTTTGTCTTGGGTTTACCCAAAACAGTGAGAAAGGTAGATTCTATATTTATTGTTGTGGATCGTTTCTAAAAAATGGCACATTTTATCCCTTGTTCTCACACAGCAGATGCCAAGAAGATTGCTACTCTTTTCTTTAAAGAGGTTGTTCGTCTACATGGCCTTCTCAAAACAATAGTGACTGACAGAGATACGAAGTTCATGAGTTTCTTCTGGAAGATTTTATGGCAAATGATGCACATAAAATTCCAATACTCGAGTGCATATCATCCACAAACTGATAGCCAAACAAAGGTCATCAATCGTATTTTGGAAAACCTTCTTTGACGTCTTATCGGCGAACATGTTGCTTTATAGGATTTTCTTTTACCCATGGCGGAGTTTGCTTACAATAATTCTGTCAATAGAACGACAGGGAGATCACCATTTGAAGTTGTTACTGGTGTCAAGCCACGTCTTCCTATTGACTTAAGCCCGTTACTAGTTGCCTCTAGGTCAAGTCAGGAAGTTGAACAGTTTGCACAACATATGAAGGATGTTCACAATGAAGTTCGCTGGCAAATTACTACAAGTAATGAAGCATATAAGAGGCACGCGGATTCTCGTAGATGCCATGTTGAGTTTACCGAGAGCGATATGGTGATGGTTCGTTTGAAGCCCGAATGGTTTCCTGCAGGTAAATACAAGAAGTTACATCCACGAAGTGCAGGTCCCTTCAAAATTCTGAAGAAAATCAATTCCAATGCGTATGTTCTCGACCTTCCTTCAAACATGAATATCAGTTCGACCTTTAATATCGAAGATTTGGTATTTTATCACGGGCATTACAAAGATGAATCCTTTGAGGAACAAGCTCTTCGCATTCCTCTCCATCAATTTCCTTCAGATGAAATTGAAGATGTTTTTTTATGATCAGCTCATTTCAACCAAGAATGGCGGCTTTCACAAGTTCCTTGTCAAGTGGAATGGAAAACCTTTTTTCGAAGCTACATGGATTACGGCTACAGATTTTTAACGGATCAATCCCAATTTATATGAGCAATACCAAGCTGAGAACTCGCTAGAGTTTAGTTTTTCCAAGCCGGGGAGAGCTGATGTAGGCTATAATAATGGGCCTCATCTGAAAGTCTATACCTGCAGGTCCAAGACCAATAAGGCTTAGTAGAGTAGAGTAGATCCAATTAGTAGTTGCTTTAGTTGCTTTCTTAATTATCTAGGATTCTTTAATATTTAAAAAGTCCAATTATATTTGGTTTAGGACTTCTTATTTGATTTGAATTAGTTATTTCCTTAGTTAGAAAGTATCTTAGTTATAAATATAGATGTAATCCCTTCATGGGATATAGACATTGATATTGAATAAGAATTTGAGTTCAGTTCTCAATTGAGAGAGTTGTTGTTTGTCTTTAGTGAGGCACTTAGACATCCTATCCTTAAGCCTTTTTGGCTTGGAGATTAGCCCGTTGGCTATTCTTCTTCTCTGCGCTACTTCAAAACCTGAGGGCTAATGTAGTACTATTTTTTTGAAAATAAAAGGTCAGAGTTTAAAAAGCAACTAATGATGCATGAGTAGTTAGCCCTACAAAAGAGAATCCTCACCTTCGACGACCTCCGCAGGCGAAATATGATTGTTGTCAATGCTACCCCTTTGTGCCATGCTACCCCTTTGTGCCTTGCCACAGAGGAATCGGTGGACCACCTCCTGCTTCACTGTACCACGGTCAATACCCTTTGGTCGTCGGTTTTCTCTGGTTTCAACTGTAGCTAGTTCCCCCTGCGATCCATTAATGATTTCTTTGAGGAGTGGACATGTCCAACGGCTTCACCGAAAATTAAGATTATTTGGTGCCTTTCTTTCTTGGTCTGCATCTGAACACTTTGGACCGAGAGAAATAGAAAATGTTTTGATGGAATAGCTTTGTTTAAAGATGACATCATCTTCAAAATGAGATTCTACGAGGCCTCATGGGTCTGCATTCTCCCAGATTTCTAGGGCATCCCTTCGGATTTTATCATGTTAAACTGGAGGGAAGTCATCTACTCATGACTAAGGCTTCTCCATTCCTTTCTGGCTCTTTTTCTAGGGGTCTTGGTCTTGTTGTTTCCTCTTTCCTTTTGAGTGGTGGCTGTTTTTTGTGGGTTTTCCCCAGCCCCATCTTTTATACTGTAAAGCTTTTGATCAATATAAGTTACCATTTCAAAAAAAAAAAAAAATTGATGAATGAGTAGTTGGAAATGAGATCCTATATCTTCAAATTGCTTATGGACCTGAGACTGTAGCTTCAACAGGTACAACTATGCATTTGTTAGCTGCCTGTTGTTATCTCTAACTCAGATTGAAGGTCTTTCTTAGGTCTTGAATGGGTATTTCTGCATCTTTTGTGAAACTTAATCATTTTGAATATCTAATTTTGGCAGACACTAATGATGACATTTCTGAGCAGTTGGGATTTTAATATTATTTAAGGTATTTAAAAATTTAATAATTAGGAATCTTTAATATTTTGGGAAACTTCTTTTTTATTTATATATATATTTTATCAGAGCCAAATCGTTATATTTGGTTGAATAAGTTTTAAAAAGATGTATTATATTATTATTATTATTATTTTGGTGAGCTAGAAGTCTCTTAATATTAGGGTAGAATGTTTGATCGAGGGTTGTTATAATGCTTGTAAGTTTGAGCTATGTGAGATTCGTTTATACATTATTGTTGACATGAATATTATCAAATGCTTGTGGTCCCTTCTTGCTTTAGGTGAATATATCTCACCTTTTTCTGCATTTAATACCTCTTCTTCCACTATTCATTTGTGTTCATTGCTTTTCTTGTACTTCATTTTCTGCATAGAGTAAATTCTTTCCCATTCAATGCATCATATAAATACTCAGGTAAGCATTAATGATGCATTAATTAGTTTGACAGCAATAATGTTTGGTGTTAAGAGATGATCAAAGTGCATGCTAGGAGTCATCTAGAATAAAGTCAGCCACATTTAAAAGGAAAAATTGAAATATAAACAGCTAAACAATGATGGTAATGAGATGTATTGTAGATATTTTAGAAATCTAGTAAAAGTTAAAGTGAAAAAGCTAGTAAGAACAAGTTAAAAGAAAAGGACATTTAATTTCAGGCATATCCAATGTTTCCCCCTTTCTTTGTCTTAAGTACCATGGGCTCTCTTTATTTCGTCTTCCTTTATTGAATTTTAAGTTACTCTACCATGAAGGTTGGTGAGTATAATCCACTTCTTGATGCTTGTCTGTGGGAGGATTTGCATTTTACACAACTATGTGCACTGAGCATACACAACAATTGGTGATAATTCCTCTTCTTCCACCCTCTATTCTGCTGGTCTCTCTGTTGGCAATTCATTCAATGATACTATGGTAACTTTTTTTCATATTTCCAATGTAGAATTTTGAAAGTCAACACGGATTCAAATTCCACTTTTTTCCTCCAATACATGCTTTAGTGATGTGCATAACCTTTTGTCCTAATTTTCATGTTTCGGAATTGTTGTTTAACTAAATACATATTTTTGTGATAAAACAATGTCTTTCTTTCACCTTTTGAATTTCATGTACTGTTTCCTTTCAAGTGCATGTGTGGTTGCGTAACTCATGATAGTTTTGTTTGATTGGTTGATTAATCTTGCGGCAAGATGTAACGCCTAATGCTGTGTATGTAGGCGTGAAGCCACTAACTAGCCTTAATGCATAAAATGTAGATGTTTCATGTGTGTATAAAAGGAATCACTACTAACCTGCTTATGGCCTATTTGCAAGGACCTTTGATTGACTCCAAAATAGTCATTGCATCACTAGTAATAATCGGATCAACTTATGTCAAGGGAGCGTCTTAGAGCACCTCTGACCCACTTGTTGTTGGCATAGCCACGATCGAGAAAAGTAGATCAATCTCTTGAAGGATTGATCGAATCTACAATGGATTCCTACCCTACCCTAAGGCGCAAACATAACTAAGAAATAACCCATACTTGGAGGGAAAACCAACCAAAAATTTTATTAATCAAATAAGTATGATCAACTACATTGAGGTATCTCTTATTTAAAGTGTAGCAAACTTAGTTCTTGGCAAGCAAGACTTACTAATTAAACTAAAGTAATTCCTAATCCTATTAAGCAAGAAATAATAATAGTAATAGGATAATTATAGAAGATGCCACAGTAGCTTTCAGCCAATTGGGCATATGGCTGAACCCAATGGAGCGGGTTGACCGGTAAGTGATGCAGTCTAGGCCCCACAAGCAGCTCCTCTTCAAATTAGATTAGGATTATATTGTTTTTATTAGTAGATTTATAATTAAATTGTTATTAGGGAAGTTTCTATTAATAGCATAGGGTTTTCTTACACATTAAATTTGCTTTTACTATATATATGGCATTGTAGAGAAGAGATTTTCAGATTTGGTTGATTAATAGAATTGGGTTTTATCCCAGAGAGGCGCGTCCTCGTGTGTGTTGAAGTCTTCTTGACGATTTGAAGTGTCCTTGGACACGTGCTTAGGCACTTCCATGTTAGGATTATATTATTTTTATTAGTAGATTTATAATTAAATTGTTATTAAGGAAGTTTTTATTAATAGCATAGGATTTTCTTACACATTAAGTTTGCTTTTACTATATATATGGCATTGTAGAGAAGAGATTCTCAAATTTAGTTGATTAATAGAATTGGGTTTTATCCTAGAGAGGCGCGTCCTCATGTTTGTTGAAGTCTTCTTGAAGATTTGAAGTGTCCTTGGATACGTGCTTAGGCACTTCCACCAAGCCTTAACCCTAGGGCCTGCATCAGTGAGTCAATGTTTGGGCCCAGCTGCCTTCTTGGGCCAGGCCCATAGTGCATCAGTTATGGTCTCCACATCCAAATCTTTGGCATTTTCATAGCAAAATAAAAAGAACCACATTAAGCATGAGAGAATATAATGCGATATAAGGAGCTAAATTAATCACACTAAAAGAATAAAGGAAGATTGTGGAGTTTTGGCGTAATCGATCCTTTAAATGTTGTTAATGGCTCTTTGATGGCTTTCTATCTGCGGCTTGCTTGACTTGTTGAATGGCTTGGATATGTTGATTGCACTCATGTATCTCTCTCTCTCTCTCTCTCTTGATGGTTTTCCCCTTCTATAAGGGAGACTTGAGAGGTGTTCTGGTGTAGTAATCTTGGGGGATCAAGTGTAGGCTTGGTGAGTCTTTCAAGAGGAAATGGATAGGGTTTATATAGAGATTGGGAGTGGTTTAGAGCAGGGCAATGCCAAGATCTCATGAGAATGCTTTGATGATGGCCTTGATGTTTGCCTTGCGCTAGTGCTCTAATGGCCACTGGAAAGTGGAAAGTTTAAGGGCCCATTGGATTCCTGACCCAAGGCATCCTTTGATGACAGGGATAATTGAAAAGGTGATGAGATAAAGGCGGATGGCAGGATCAACACTTCAGCTAACCTTTGGAATGATGTCAAGTGTCATGGTCATATGGGTGATAGGATGAGTTTGTGGAATAGAATTGCAATAGTTGGCACAAACCTATTTAGGCCATCCCTATGAGATGATGTCGAGTGTTGGGTAAAGACAGATGACGGGGAATGGCGATAATGTTCTATCACATGGCTTCCGTCAGTGACATCTAGCCATGATTTAAGGGGAGCTATGACAATGGTCATCATGGGGTACTTTCCAGTCATGTGATGGGGACCATGTGTCCTCTATCCTCATGAAATAGTCCAATATGGTCTCATGATGTATGGAGGAGAGCTAGCGGTATTTTATGACTAAGGAGAGGTAGGGGTGTTTTATGACACATAGGTCATGGGAGAGGAGTGCCATCTTTAATTTGTTAAGGCATTAGATGGGCTATACTAGTGTAGAAATTCCTCCAAGGGGGAAAGGTACTTACTTAAAGAATGTCATTTGGCTCCTCTAATTTGAATGATGGGTCTTGGGGGAATAGGTAGATTTCTGAAGTCAGTGGGCCACACTAACTTGCATCATAAGCACTTGATGTCTCTGTGATCCATCACTCTGACTGTTGCAAGAATGGTGCCATTGGAGAATACTCATCTTGATTGAATCTATTACTGGAATATTATAGTTGTCCTTGTATTGTATTGATGATTCGTTTAAAGGGCTGATTTCATTTAAATTCTATCATTATTGATTTTAAGGTAATCTGTCATGTTTATGGTGACAATATCCTCGTATTTAACCTTGGCTTAGATAAACATGTCGGGTCCATAATTCTCCTAGGGTGTTATGATGAAAGTCTAGCTAATGGATTACAGGGGATAGGGAATAGGAGGTCATAGTTAGAGAAAATGGTGTAGTTTTAGTGGAGGGCATTCTGAAAAGACTGTTAGAATAGGTCATTCCTGAGGAGGTTGTTGTTAGACATTGTTGATGGTTGGGGAAGTTGGAATTGATTTATGCAGAGGCATTCAGTTTGGCAAGTTTTCTTCTCACTTTTTCAGCAATGAAACTATTGGCTTTAGCTTCTTTGGATGGTGTTTAGTCTCCTTTTCCTGGATAGGTGCCATGAACTAGATGCCTGCTTTTGTCTTGTTGGTTTTATTGATGCTTGGTTTTGTCTTTTTGGTTTTATTGTACACCATGAACCATCACAACAACAAAAAAGTAGCACCCTGCAGTGGAGAGTCAGAAATAATGAAGGTCTGTTTGTCAGATAATGTGTATGTACACACACACAGAGACACATACACACACATATATATGGAGAATCTTCATACGCATCCGTCCTTGACCATTTTTTTTTGGTGAGAACTCTAGGTGGGGCCCATCTATCACTCAATCCAAACCTTGCAACACACATGGGACCCCATGATAGCAACTCGCCCCAACTTTTGGTCGGATCCGAATTTATTGGACCGTTGGATCGACTATACACCAATTCAAACGGAATGAATTTGTGAGCCATGGATGAAGGGGTTTGGGATATGTGATTGGGACCAAATTTGATATGTAAGGTGCTTTCACATAGATCTTTCCAACCCCCTAGTCTCATCCTTTGGTGGGTTTCATAGTGGGCCCCACCAAAGAGTGTACACGAAAAGTCCATGAGGGACGTATGCACAGGAAAAGGCCCCCATATATATATATATATAGGAGAATATTAGTATGCATCCATGGTGAGAGGGACATTTGTACAATTGAAAATATTCATGTGCAAAAAACAAAAAAGTATATAAAAAAGAGAAACGCTCATGTACAAATAAGGAAAGCCATATAAGTATCCCTCACACTATAGTGAAAGATGGATGCATACTAACATTCTCTCTATATATATATCTATATATCTATATATATTGTTGATTTCTGAAAACAGCTGGGCACTGGTTCCAAATGATAAATGCTTACCCCCACATCCCCCACAACCCCGGCCACCACCACCACACAAATAAATGGCATGCTAAGTATAGGTCTTCTTACATTATTGGGTTATCTTTGCTAACTTAAGTCTTTTTCTAAATCATGAGTATTAAACTTTGTTGTTGGTTTGCATCAGGGAAAAAATTATAGCAAAGGTGATTCCAGACCTGGTTGAGGATGTGATTGAGGGTTGGTGATGTACTTGTATGTGCACATACGTCACTGATAATGGAGTTTGTAAATACTAGATTGGGTCACTAGAGGGGCTATGATTATTATTTTGTCACCGCTACATTATGTTTTAGTTGCTTCAAACTCTTTTGAAACGTATCCATGTGTTTTTTTAAGTTTATAATGATATCATGTGACATTGCAGTTTTGTCATGGATGGCAAGTGTTGTGGAGAGTTGCTAAATGTGGTGAGCCTCTTCTCGGTAGTTGTCACAAATTGAAAATACTGCATGATTTATAGAATTTATGTTGTAATTAGAGTAAGTTACATCCTATGTCATACTTCAAAAAATGAAGGGCCTGTTTGTCGCTGGTTTTTGGTTTGTCCGGGCTTACTGCTTGTTTAGGGCCTGACATATTGGTGTCACCACTGGTTATTACAGGTCTCGGCAGATTTGACTGGTTTTCTGATCCATAGAATTGATCAGGCATCAGGATGGTTCCTAGAAAACTGTTCTGTTTTTTCAATTTTCATCTACTTTAATTTTGAATCTACTCTGCTGCCTTTGCTGAACGTATAATGTGTCCTTTGGACTTCCGAAGCGCTTTTTTTTTTCTTCTTCTTTGGATTGATAGATTTAGAAATGGTAAGCTATGATACCCAGATATGATGTGGCTACAACATGGATATGTTATGGACACAACATTGACATGGATTTTACATATAAAAAGTGAAGTATCAGATACGATAGATATGATATGTTGCCCATTTTGAAGAATCCATGCATCATAGATGGCAAGTAAAATTCTTGCTTGTGATCTCATCCTCGTTAAGGAATTACAAGCACAGAGAACATGGGGCTGAAGGGAGAACACTCAAATGTTATCTCATTTATGATCGTTGGATATAGGACAGTTCTGATTAGAGCATAATGCTTTTTTTTTTTTCTGATAGAAGATTAGAGCATAATACTTGAAATGCATCATCTGGTGATCATCCAAGAGACTCTGTACTTCCAGCCACGTGGCAGATATATATGCTATGAGTTGGCGCATAAATTGGATTTAAAACTTGGGTTTCTTTTTTTTGTCATGGGATAACACCGCCTTGTGATGAAGGTTGAGAAAATTTTCTTTTATGTTTTTTGTATTGGTACTTTTTTCCATGTGACAAATATTTTTGTGACATTGCATATACTTGCCTTGAAATACAAAGAATGAACAAGGCAATATGACATAATCCGATTAAAATTTTGTGATATCGCAAAAAAAGTTTTATGTATCTTAGAAAAGTACAAGTGTGGAGTATATATGGGTAATTTTCTCAACTTTTGTCACAAGATGGATTTATCTGTGACTAATGGTGGCCGTACGGAGAAAATTAAACTTTCAAACCCCTCAGATTCTTCCAAAGTGATCATGATTTCTCGGAAACGATGGTATCCCACTATCCCTTCCCAAACGGCTTTTGGTTGTGCTTACGGTGCCTGCAAAATGTGTATGGCTTTGCCTGCAGTTTGACCATATCTATACTGTAGTGGGGGCCTAATTTTATCAGATGGGCCTAAAAACATAGCCTACTGAGTGCCGAATTCATTTGATGAATTCCGTAGCACAAGCACAAGCATGAACAATTTTGCGTGGCAGGCTGTCAATGATGCAGTCCCTGATCTGGTCCATGCCGTTTCGAGATGCAGACCCAATAATTAACTGGCAAATCACTGGCCCGCGCTGGGAAAGATGTGCCCCAACCCATATCATTTACCTTAGTATCATGGAAAGCATTATCTTAAGTGCTATACTTTATATACATAAATAGCTGTTAATAATAGGTTATAATATAGTGTCAACAGGAAAAATATGTATTCAGACGTGTCCGATGCTACCCAGATCCGGCCCCGGTTATTAATGAAGACCACAAATTGTACATACTTGGATTTCCCAGGTGTGATCTACTGGCTAATGGAGGCCCATCTAGAGCATTATTTTGCATGTGAATTTCTGCAATTTGGATATGCAGTACAGCTAAAGGAATGCAGTTCTTCAGGGTCTGGTTACCTTTTGAAATATCATACTCATTGTAATGGCAAGTGCTGTTCTCTCTCTCTCTCTCTCTCTCTCTCTCTTCCCCTAATGCTGATGGCTCTTGTTTGTTAAATTTGCACCACCACAAAAGTCAGGTTTGAAAGTGGTATTGGTCAAATTGAGAGATGTACACATGCTTTCATCACATTTCAAACTATGGTAAGACGGGTAAATTGGGCTTGTGCTTTCAATCATACTCCTCACATGGCTACATGGCAAACAGTACATTCTCCTGGCCCCTCAAAAGTGGGTCTTTTAGATGATAACCGGCAAAGGAATGATGGGCACATTGGAGCAATGATATTGTGTAGGATATATACACAGTCCCAGTGTATGCACTTCTAATAACCATTGTTGAACTACAAAGTAGAACTTCACTCCAACCGGACAATTACCATTTGGGTGGGGCATAATCCTTATAAGTTTCACTGATTCCATGATTAATAGACTGAATGCTTTCATGTTGGCATTTGCGTTTGACCTATGGAGCCGAAAGAGCAGACGATTTTGATTCTTTTTTGACTTGGTCTTGTCATATTGACTGCTTTCAATTCTGCCTATCAACATAACATATCAACCATCCCAAAATATCGCCGTCATTATCAAATTTTACTACAGTACTCTTGGTGGATCTATTATTTGTTATTTGGTGGGCCATATCTATTACAATGTGCACCATTAACCAGTGCTGGTATAAATGGCAATACACTGAGTTCGTGTGTATGTTACACCATCATAGCTTAACCATGGATATAAGTTGGTAAAAATGATGAATTATCATAACTTGCATACTGATTCCATAATGGTCGAAATGCTTTTCCAATAGGACGACTTTGGACTCACCTTAACTTAAAATCACTGATGAGTAATGACACTTAAATGAGGTTCTAATATTAATACAAACACTTCCTAATTGCATTGAAGACGTAAACACAATAAGCAAGCTTTTAAAACACCATCATGCAGACTGACTGTTCTAACTCGACCGGTGCTAGGTGACTCCAACTCAGTGAGTCACGCGACAAGCACAGAGTCAGCTAACATTGTTCATGCTTGTGCTACCGAATTCATTTGAAAAGGGCAAGTCCAATTGAGTTGCGAAAGCTGTCAAGTCATGAAAGAGATAATCACATGAGGAGGCTGTCGACCGGGAGGAGGAGGAAGGTGCATTGACATAGCTAGCGAGTCGAACTCGGGCATTGGCGAGGTCTTCTTGTAGCTGGACCATCTTCCATTGTAAGAGAGAGATGTCGCCGACGCAGCCAAAGACCGGGTCTCTGAGACGTGCCTCGGCCTCATAGGCGAGCGAGTCGGCTGCATCACCTCTGAGTTCAAGGGGGACCTCATTGAGGATCTTGGTAACGTTGCTTGCGCCGAAGACCTTGTGTACGTTGGCGAACTTCTGGGGCTCATCGGCACGGAAGTAAGGCGCAAAGGTGCAGTCCGGGGTGCACCTTCTCTTGAGGAATTTGCAGGCTGCACAAGGAGAGGAGGAGGAGGAGGAGCGACTGCCCTTCATCTGAGTCGGACTGCTGCTGCTACTAGTCTGCTGTGTTACTGATAATAAACACCTAGCTGACTCGGTGTAAATGGAAGTGTAACGACCACTAGATATAACGAACGCACTTTTTATTTTTTCGGTGAGAGATGACATTGAAAATGGTATTGACTACTGAGTATGGGTGACCATTGTCTCAAATCTCGGTTCTCGAGATTTTATCTACTGAATAAAAAAATCAGATTTCTTTTACATTTTGGTAAAAAATCTTGTATGGGATTTTTCTTCTAAAAATCTCCTTATACCAGTTGTGGAACAAAAAGATTCCATACAAATATATTGCCAGTAGTGATTCCCTAAGCTCTTTTTGAGTTCTTTTTTTAAATATTGTTTATGAGTGGCGATATCTAAGATCATGCGAAACCTTTTTCCTATTATTTGTTTCAATGGTGTCTAATGTGGAGTTTTTGAAGGAGGTTTCGAGGAAGGAAGGAGGACGAGCAGGGTTTTGTGGGTAGGGTTTTGATGATGTTTTGCAGCTCTTTATAAAGGTGGGTCTTAATCTTGATTCTTCTTCTTCTTGCAAGGATGGGATTGGAAATGTGAATAACTCTTCTTGCCATGCATTTACTATGCCACTCTTGCCCAAAACTAGGGTTTTTTTTATTACAAGGGGATTTAGTGTAAAGGGGTATTTGGGTAGTAGGGTTTTAGGTTGTTTCTTTTTTTTCTTTTTCTATTTTTTTTAGTTGTTGTTGAAACTAGCCATCCAAAAGCCCAAATTGTTTATGGGTTTGATTTGATGCTGTTAACTTGATAATGATGATGAAAGAAGAAGACAACGATAATAGTGCCAAGTTTGGGTAAATTTTAGAACTTGTGTTTTAAATTGTCCACTTGTTGAGGAAGGGAAAAGGTAAAAAGAGATTAGGAAGATGAAGAAGAAACAGGGAAAAGAATTTGTATAAGTATAGATAATGCTACTCCTAAACAATATTTAGAACAAAAAAAACCGCATAAAGGGAAAAAGGTTTCTCATAAACATAGATATTGCTATTGGGGAACAATATTTTAAAAAAAACGCATAAAGGGGAAAATGTTTGGCATGAGCATAGATATTTTTGCTCATGAATAATATTTTAAAAAAACTCAAAAAGAGCCCAGGAGATCACTCTGAGCAATACATTTATTTAGGGTCTTTTTTGTTCTACAACCGGTCTAATGAAATTTTTATGGGAAAAACCCCAAAAATCTTTTAATAGATTAATTTTTTTATTTTTTATTTTTAAAAGGTAAGTTTATAAATTGCGAACAAAATGAAAGGTGATTAAAATATGGCAAAAGGTACCCCGACAAAATACATAAGGAGGTCCTCCTTCCCAAAATTCAAGCTCAACAGATTCTTGACTCTCTTTTATGCCTGTTAGATGAAATTTTGCCTAGAGCAAAATGAAGCCCACCATGAGTTGATCATATATTTTACAAGAGTATGGAGTTTAAATTGACTTATAGTTCATTAGTAAGAAATTGGATCTATCTAATGGTGGGGCCTTTTTCTATTGATTAGGAATCTCATCCATTTGCCGTACAGGAGAAAGGGGCAGGTCATTAAAGCTTTAAATTTCTTCCAATGCTAATACAAATTAAAAGGTATAAAAAGAGAAAGGAGCGTGGCGGGGGGGGGGGGGGGGGGGGGGGGGGGGGGGGTGGGGGCGGTGTTATGGTTTGAATTTCTTGAAGGCTGGTCCACTCATTGATTAAGTGGGAAACAATTATTCAATTGCAGCAGGGGTGAAATGTGCTCTGTTTTTGAACTTTAAAGAATATAATAAGTTCCTATGCAAGTCTTTGAAAAGAAGGAGAAACTAGTGAAAAAAATCAACGTCTATTTTAATTTATGATGAAGCTGTAATATTATCATTTTTTGGTACAAAGTTTATAATTATAGTGGCAACATATAAGGAAGAAGTGGAAATGTGGGAGTATCTCACTAGCTATGGTGGTATAGAAATGGGCCGGCAGAGTAAAACTGAGGCCCATGTTTTAGTAATCGAGATGGTTGAGATGATAAGTGCTAGAGCTGGTGTTTATTTAGACGATAGGTCCTGGAGCTATGGGCGTGGGTTGAGCGAGACTGTATCTGCTTGCATCCTTCAAACGGCCCATGTCTGCTTGAAAGTGCACATTATAGCATATTAAAAAATGCATAAAACAGCTCTCTCTCTTTATATATATTGTTACAAAAAATATCATCATAGGTGGATGCCCACATTGAGACTCACATAAGATAAGGAGATTACTTAGGGTTTGAGTCTTTTCCTATTAAATTGCTTGGGGGGGAAGCAATTTTATTCTATAAATAAGATCCTCCTCCCCCCTTAATATGTACATACATCTCATTTATAAGAAATCTCCTGCCACTTTATTCTTCTCTACCTCTGGTTCTTTTTTAGTTTTGCATCATGTTATTTTCACAAAGAGCTCCTATCTCTTGGAGGTCGAAGTTGTTGTGGGTCAGATCAACTTGGTTGAATCCAAGTGCAGGGGTTCGGATCTCTATACTTTATAGTTATTCATAAGGGAGATGTGATAGAAAGAAAATTATCATCGATGATGCATTTACATATGCGGTAGCTACATAAATATCAAGAAAAAAAGAAATATCAAGAAAAAATGAAGATATTGATTAGAATACAGAACCACGCACTATTAATGAATGTCGACAAAGAAAAAATTGACAAAAAATGGAAAAGTTCCATTAAAGAAGAGTTAGAGTCTCTCAATAGACGTGATGTATCTGGATCTAAAGTACAAACTTTAAAATTTGCTAACTCTGTTGGTTACAAATGAATGTTGGTAAAGAAAATGAATGAAATTACTAGATACAAGGCAAGATTTGTGATACAAGATTTCTTGCAGAAACCTGAGATTAAAAACATAGACAGATATATATATGAAAATCTCAGAAGCATTTTGCTTTGCTTGAAGCAAAGTCAAAAGAGTATGTACTTAATACAATTAAGATGTTCATTGTATAGCTTGAAGTATTCCAGAAGAATATGGTACAATTTTTTTAGTGAATATTCATCTAAGGAAGGGTATGAAAATAATCCCATTTGCCTATGTATCTTTATAAAATCCTTATAAGGATTCACAATAGTAGAAGTTTATGTAGATGACATAAATCTAATCGGGACTCCAGAAGAGTTATGGAAAACTATTAACTATTTACAAGAAAATTTTGTCTCAAACTGCAAATAGAGAGACGTTCTAAAAGGAATATTTCATTCTTTGTAAATATGTTTGCCATATATAGTTTTGCATTAAGGTACTAGATTGGTATCAAACAAATTTTACTATATTTACTTCTATTTTATTTTTATGGTTGTTAAGATTCGAACTTTGTAGGATATGAAGTTCAAGATATCTCTTTAATCCTCATAATGGTCGATCACAAACAAATTATGTATTTCTTAGTGATAATGCCGCCATTTCTTGGTGTTCTACAAACTTTGGTAATTACTTCTTCTAACTATGTTGAGATTTTAGTCCTCAATGAAACCAGTAAGGAATATATGTGGCTAAAAATCTTTGATTTAGTATATTCATAGTCCTTGTCAATTGCTTCCTTGCTAAAAATCTTTGATTCAGCATATTTGTAGTTCTTGTCAATTGTTTCCTAGTACAGGTACCTAAAGCATTATCAATGAAGACAATGATACATGTATTCAATATATTAAAGAAGTGTACATTAAAGGCGACAAGACGAAGCACATTGTACCAAAGTTCTTCTTCACTCATAAACTTCAGAAGAACAACAAGATTGAAGTCAAGCAAGTTCATGAAGTTTCCACTTGGCTAATCAGTTTACCAAGTCTTTGCCTAAATTAGTATTCTAGAAACTTGTATATAAGATTGACATACGTAACTATGTGAAAGGTTGTTATCATCAGGGGGAGTAGTTAATCAGGAGGAGGTATTCTGAAGTATATTATCCAAAACATCTATGCACTGCACTCTTTTTTCTTTTTTAGGTTTTATCTCACTGGGTTTTCCTAGTTAAGGTTTTAACGAGGCAGCATTATGCATGTCCGACAACAAATCAATGATTTTGTAGAACTTTATACTCTTTTTCCTTCAATACTCTTTTTCCTTCAATTTGGTTTTTATCTCATTGGATTTTTCCTTTGCAAGGTTTTAATAAAGCAACTGTTATTGAATGGTGATCATCTAAGGGGGAGTGTTACAAGAAATGTCATCATAGGTGGATACCCACATTAGGACCCACATAAGATAAGGAGATTACTTAGGGTTAGAGTCCTTCCCTATTAAGTTACTTGGGGAGGAAGCAATCTTATTCTATAAATAAGATCCTCCTCCCTCTTTATTATGTACACACATCTCATTTATAAGAATCTCTCTCCCTCCTCTCTATTCTTCTCTGCCTCTGGTTTTTTTTAGTTTTGCATCATATATATATATATATATATAAACGCTTAAAATAGTTATACAATGGGTAGGCATAGCAGTTAAAACCTGAATATGCTCCAAATTCATCTTTGGTTAAAATCTATAAAAATATTTTATTCTGAACTCAAAATCTACAACCAAACTGGTTCATAATAGGAGGGGTTGGGATGGGTCACCCATAAAACAATCAGTTGTCAATCTTAAAAGAGACATCAATGACAAAGAACTTTCCTTTTTCTTTTTGTTACTTTATTTTATTTTCTTGTCAATCCTTTCGTAGTTCCATGTGTTCCCCACCAAGAGGGAAGCTCCTTAATGCACTGCAGTTAGCACTTACTAGATCATACTTCCCAACCTCTACCTGTTAGTCTGGTCATTTGGAAAATTGTTTAAATGGCACCACAAGTAGCAATCTACTATAGAAACATATTTTTATTGCTTCTACAAGGTTTTGGTAGTCATGGTTAGTTGAGAAATTTTAATATGGTATCAGAGTCAACTGGTCATGAGTTCAAATTGGTGCTAAAAAAATACATGCTGTACTAATTGTATTGAAGAGTAGACTCTACCCGATAAAGAATATTGAAAAATATTTTTGCTGTCTCTACCAACACCTTAAGGTTTTGATAGCAATAGTTAGCTGAGTAACTTTAATAGCTACCATACCAGCCGCACAACCTAGCATACTGTTGTCCAATGCTGGTTCAACACCTTTACAACACTCACCTAATGGGCCTCCTCCATCATTGCTTATATTTTTAGTATTGTACCTGCCCATGGCATGATGGAACGGACTCCTATTTTTTTAAACTCACAACACAAACTCAGAGAAGATTGGACATATGCCCAAGAGTAGGTGATTAGTTGAGTAACTTTTACTATTAAATTGGTTGAGAAATTAAAATCATCTACTCAAGGACATTTTTTAATCATGGTGGGCCAAAACATGAGGTGATACTTCTGTTGAATGGTTAAAGAGTAAGCAATCCAATCTATCGAAAAAAAAGAAAAAGAAAAAAAAGAGAAAAAAAGACCAGCCCAAAGCATATGGATGGTTCATGTACATCATATGGGTGTATATTTTGTATTGTCATGAGGCCGTTAACTGTTAGCTCCGGTTCAGGACCTTGGTGTACCATATAGTGGACCTGGATTCGATTGACTATGAACTCAGCTCATTTGCCTGATTAGTATTGGATATATTGCTTAACATATTACAATTATATGATATTTAATGTGTACATAACTATGTTATGTATATGATATATATTGTTTTGGGTAAACGGGCATACAGGTACGGGCCATACTAGACCCAGACCCACACCCAGACCCAACTAATATTTGGTACCATTTGATTAACTGGGAAATTGGGCCTGTTTAGAGCCTTGCATAGTTGAATCATTCCCCAGACTCCCAGTGGATGTTGCATACTAATGATTAGAGCAAAGAACCATCACTACAACGCAACCATGATAAAGAGAATGTCATTTCAACGCTAGGGGTGAAGGAAATGGTAGATGGCATTGCACTCTCACAAACAGGAACCTAATAGAAGAGAGGATTCGATGGGGGTCCTTTTCAAAGGCTTCAATACCAGCTATCCAAAAACAAGAAATGATTATGGAAGGCAATATGAATGTGTAATGTGGTTCTGCTACAGCTTGACTTTGGGTGGGTGCACGAGACTTGGCACAGGGATAAAGTTGTGCACGTTTCGACCATGGCAGGCAGCCTAAAGAAGAGAGCTTCCATTCCATTGGGGTTGATTGGTTGTCCAGAATTCTGGGTCCACCATCAAGGTGATTTTCATCCACAATGTGACCCACTACCTCGACAGTCCTGATCAGCATCCATTTATGTTGATGAATTAATGGTAGGGGTGCAACAAGGGACAGGCCCAACCCAATAAAAAAGAGAGGTTTGTTTGGGCACTTTTGGGTCTTTTGTAAGCAAGGTTGACGTTATGTCGAAGTTGAGTTCAGGTTTGAACCCAACTAATAAATTTTTTAAAAGAGAACATAAACTAAAGGTGGAGCCAAGTTCAATGGATGGTGGATGTTCCCTGTTGAATTTGGATCGCTTTTGGGTTGACTCAATTTGGGTTTGGGTTGGCCCAAAACCCATCTCGGCCTGCTGAGGTATACTACACTCGTTGCTCCTGCATGTTGAATTAATTCGCTCAGTTTTGTTCCCTTTGTTCCTATTGACAGAAGGAAATGTGGAACGTTTGATGGAATCCATGGAACATATGTGGCCCACTTTTAGTGTGTCAAATATTTCATATTGGATGGCCATATGGAGGATGGGAGATGATCACCACCTTTTGTCATTTAGATGATCTTGACTGCCATGATGGGTTGAATCCAAGTTCCAACTGATATAAACAGCTTCAAAATTCACTTGGGATCAAAATATTCCAATAATCGAATTATTCTAAATTTATGTCTCACAAAGAAGTCATTAGAGAAAAAATGACAATACTTAGCAGTGAATGATCAATCACACGCCGCTTGGTGACCCAAGAGTAATTGTCCAATCCAAAAAAAAAAAAAAGAGTTAATTTGGTGGGTTATGGCTTGTATAAATGATAAGCTCATAGCCCAAATTTTGTGATATTTTCATGTTTTCAACGCCTCTACATAACCAAATCTTCCCTTGATTTATTAAGTTTATATGATGTTTTCACTTTTAAAATAAGTACCAAAACAAAAAATGAATATCATGCGGTTCAAACAACAGAGCATTGGCAAAATTGCCCACCTGATCATGATCAGTCCAAATCATTCATCACCAAGGAAGGTTTAGAATGAGTGTGGCCGTCTGATGGTGGACTTCAGCTGCAAGTGGATTACTAGCAATGACCAAAATCAGTTCAAACCTAAAACATGATTCACGTATCAGCTATTCACATTGGATTTGCAGCTAAATATATTACGGTTTACATTTTGTTAGACTAATACAACAACATAGTGCCTGATTGGCCAGAAATGAGTTCTTGTACTGAGACATCAAAAAACAAGGCTCCCCAGCAACACTGAAGTCAACGTCACTGTCAAATTGTCATCAACCTCTGTACTAATAGGGAGTGATTCTACCACTGCTGATGCTAGAGACGTCAAGAAGAAGCCCAAAATCAGCGTCCAGCTTTCAACAACCAATCCAAACAAGGAGAAGTAATGCATAAACCTGTACAACATGTCAGTAAGGTTCAGAAGATATAAAATGGTACTTTCTGAGAGATTGGATGGAATTCCTTTCTCATGTCAAAAAGTTTTAATTATGCACGCACTTATCTGTCCACCTAAGCAATGGGTGCACTTTATATTTGACAAAAACAGTTTCAGCACTCTCTAATCTTCTTTATGAGAACCAATCAGGAGATGGACAGTTGTTTTCCACCATGTGAACAATTTGGCCTGGTAATCCTCATTAAGTTAAGGTCTTAAGAAATTAAGAAGTAGTTAGGAGTTACCCTATGGATGCTATGAAACCAGCAGATGCCATTGCAATGCTTCCTGCAAAGGACTTGTTGTTGTTATAAGGAAGCTTTTTGCTACCAAATCGCCTTCCAACTATGTCAGCAAAGCCTGGCAATGAAACAAATACATGGATGTTGAGGGAACAAAGAATATATGATATGCCACCACATGAAAGATCTAAGAAAATAGCCATCTCATTCTAGACGCTGGAGAAAGCAGAATGTGGATGTCTGTTTCTTTTCAGTGCCAGAATATATGATATGCCACCACATGTATGTTTTTATTATCCTGTTTATCTGCAAATTTAAAGGCTGGTCTAGACATGTCGGATTTAAGGGGCAGCCATTTACCAATAGGTACTAGGTCTTCAACTATTTTGGTAAGTTCATGGAACATATCATCTTAAATTTTACTCTTTTAAACAAGTGTTGTTGGTCCTATTATGATGAATGCATTTCATTTCATAAGAATAAAGGAAGAACAATGCAATGAAAAATAAGTCCTCTGTTTAGTTTTATATGTGAAGTTCCCCAAAGTGAACACAAAACTCAAAGTAATTGTTTGCTTTGAGAAGTTCATTATTTTCACATGGTCAAAGACATATGGGATTTATTACTATATTCTTTTTGTTTTCTGAGATAAATGGTGCAGAATCAAGTGCAAAGAACTCTAGAGAATTAGCAGTAAGAACTTTTTTTTTTTTTTTGGTAGAAAAAGTAAGAATTGATTAGTGCAGTTGAAAGTGCTTTGGAAACCATACACAATCCACTGAGCCATCAATGGCGAAGATGATGATGCCATCTTATGGAACAATCAATAGATATTTGGCATAAGAATTACCTTCATCCAAAAATCAAAATCAATCATATAAATACTAAATTTGGGGCAAGTCGCATAAATTGAAGATAGTAGGCGCATGATTTTCAGGGACACTATATCAGGTTCAGCAAGTTGAATGGCATTGACAATGAGTACACTTGGAAAATATGTTTTTAAGAATTTTATTGGAATTTCTGTGCAAACCAAGATTTATTGTAACTTCAACACTTTGTTGATTTCTATGGTCAGTCACATTAAAAGGCTATGGCTTCTAGTAATGTTTCAATCCTCTTTTAGACAAGTCTTAGGTCAATTATCTTCACCATACGTAAGGAATGTACTTTTGTTAAGTTTCTATGTTTCTATAATGCATGCATATGCAGCATGTGTGAATGTGTGAAAAAAAGTGGTTAAGCTTCATCTGATAGCTTGTGATGGTTTGCATGTGCAGTGGTTAGATGACAGGGCATGAGAGCATGCAGTACTTAAATATAATGAAAAGTTTCTATGTTTCTATAACAGATGCATATACAACAAATGTGAATGTGTGAACATGTTAGCAGAAAAAATAATAAAAAATTTGTGTGAACATTTGGATTAGCTTAGCTCATGATGTGTGAATGATTTGCAGGAGTAATGTGTATATGACACGGCATGTAAGCATTTGGTACTACAAAGTAGTGTGTTTCTAAGGGGGGTGTTTGGAAGTGGTGAAGACCCCATGGGAGAAAGGGCTTTCTCTGCTGATTCAGGTTTCACCCAATTGTCGTCACAGCCTCACATATCAGAGGGGAAGTGTAAATTCTTGAAGGGGCTTCTCCTCCAGTGGATAAATGATTTCTCACTAAAACTTTCGGCCAGAAAAACTCTCACTTACAAAAACCAATCTTCTTGTTGAAGAGTGGCATTTCTCCTTCCAAATTTGTATCCAGTAATAACAGGAGATCTGCACCCCCACTGTGTATCCCACCTCTTCTATTTCTACCTTATATTTCTTGTCCTCTATTGTTCTCCTCACTTCCCCACTCTGTAAATTAAATACTTCTCTCTTTAACCACATTTAAATGTCCTGTAATTTTAAATGCCTGTATTTATTATGGTACACCTAGTCAATTAACCAGTGTGTTTGATTGATCATTATTTTTCTTTAGTTCATATGCATTGGGAATATAGAAAAACCTACAGGCAGTTTCATCCTCTGATAACTTGAGGTTTGGTAAGTCTTTTTTTTAATAGAGAAAGAGGTTTTAAAAACACACCGTCTAGTTCAGCCATTTAACCACTCAAGGATCGATTGATTTTCATTCTTTAGTACATACACCAATGTAATCTAATTAATGTAAGCTAATAGGATTTATCTTTGCATAGATAAAAAAGTTTTCATAGAAATAAAGCCATGTGTTCAGACTCTATATGCAAAATATCTAAATGAAGAGTGGTGAAATATCTACATATGACTGAAAAAGCATCTCAAATTGGAAGATTCTACTCTATTGACGAGTAGCCTTCTAGATGGTTAAGAGAAAATAAAATGGTCAGAATTGAATAACATATGTGTACAAGAGGAAGGTAGGATTGCTTGAATGAACAGGGTTTTGTGGAATCCCTGATCCACATGGAAATGATCAGATTCAGTCTAAATCAACAAAATCAGGCCCTGCTTATATGGAGCAGGGCACCTTTGGACACTAATCAACCGAAGGCACAAGACAACAAAATTCCTTATTAACAGTGTGAACAGGCATTCACTTCTGCTGCTGATATTAGGAAATCTGGCAGACCTTTATAATGGCAGTCCATGAACCAAGCCTGGTTGGTTCCTTCAGTCAGCCAAGTTGTTCTTTGGTGACTCAACTGTGTCTCCAAGCAAAAGGCATTGGAGCATGCGCAACTAGGCTTTCACCGGGCCCAATCTATAGATAAATTACAAAGATCAAATAGCAAAATTACCATCACCAGCACACAAGTTGCAAGTAGCAGCTATTGCGATTGGGGATGTTCGCCAGAAAATTGCAGTAGTCAATGTTAAAGTGCAAGCATAGTATAATGGCCCCCTCAGAAGTTCCCTAAGCATCAACAATTAAACAAATCTTAAAGAACAGACACAGAGTGAAATACAGGTAAAAGTTTTGGCTTCTAGTTATGATAATGTAAAGCAAAACTTTGGTGTGAGACGTGAACCCCAATGAACGGACACACACAAATCCACTCAAGAGTTATGGCTTCTAGTTATGATCGTGTAAAGCAAAATTTTGGTGTGAGATGTGAGCCCCACATCTATGCCGTTTGATGTGACCACATTACTATAGCGCACACACGTGTTTTTGAAGGCTTGGACCCTGCGGAATTCTAGTAAGGTTTTGAAATGGGAAGGTTGTTGGCATGGGGGTTTATATTGGAAACCAAGACTTATGGATTAGGAGTCTGCAAGGAATTATAGACATGGCCAGTCCTCCTCTATCATTAAACTCGCTTAGAGGGAAGATATTAATTCGTAAGACTGCGAGGCACAGAGAAGAATATCCAGATTAAGAATGGCTCAGGCAATAGATCAACGCATCCATTGTAAAAGAGCTACAATAAGATCATATTCTTCATGGCTCCAAGTATGGTTTATAGTTTAAATTATTCTGTGATTGTTTTCTGATCCTAGATAAATCCTTTCTAGCATGTATTAATAGAAACATTTGGAGCTAATAATTCCTCAAGGTTGACTGGTTGGCCATTAGCACTTGCGAATTGCAAACATTGATAGGACAACAGAGACTTCATTATACTGAAGTGATCTTCATGATCTGAAATAAAATTTGACACCAGAAGCGGTAAAGATCACTTCAACCCAGTGCTATAATTCTTTACGTCTCACACGGCGTGGAATATCAGTCTGATCCAAGTGATACTCAGGCCATTAACTGTACACCTTTATTTATCATTTGTGCGTGTTGGGGTTTTTGGAGAGGGTGAGGGAAAGTGAGAGGGGGAAGGGTTCCTTCCTTTGATACGATAGTTTATACTGATGTAAACTTGGTCTGCACAGTGGAAAGTTTTCAGGCTGATATCAGTATCACACGTTGTGAAACTGTCACCTGCCTCATGATTGATAAATAAAGATTACCATGGGTTGTGACCATGTTCAAGAGGATAAAGATTAAGACAAGACTCAGTTACATGGAGCCTGACTGAAATAAGTTAAATAATAGTTCTGACCTGTAGTTTCCATATCTACTCATGGACTTGACGACTGCATCATTTCTTTGTATTCCAAGTCCCAAGATAAGCATTCGTAAAATGTTAATACCTGGAGTTACAGCTGCAAGGAATGGTGGCCAAACACCTCCACTGCAATTACAGCGGATGACTAAATCATCAGACAAGTAACTGGGATAAATGCAGGGGAATTCTTAGTACAGTGATGAGGTTACCTGAACATAGGCCAAAAGAGCATGAGGACCAATCCAATGCTTATATGCACTAGCTTCCTGTTTAGCTTCTGAAATAAATAAATAAATAATCAAGCAGATAAATATAGGTAATTCTGTGAAGATGGTGATGTGTCCAGAAATCCAGGATGGGGCACATATACTGATGGAAGGCCAGCCTTACTCTTTGAATCTTATAGAAAAGAATCCAATTAGGATTCACTTCTTATCGTGCATATACTAATAGCTTGACTAGGAAATATTTTTGTAACGACTACTTTCCTTTTCTGATCAGAACCTTTTGAAAGAAGTGAGGATGAGTTGAGGCAACCTTTTGAAAGGAGCGAGGGTGAGTTGAGGCATGGGTTTATCTATGAGAGGCTCAAAATCAAATAAGGAAATGAGTCATCGCAGACTATTCCTCTGTAAGCCTCAAAGCATATCAATAATTGGAAACAAAACATAATTAGACTATTTTTAAAAACATCCTATACATAGATTATCAATGTTAGCTAGCTATGATGGAAGTGACCCTCTCTCTCTCTCTCTCTCTCTCTCTCTCCAATACATAGATTTACCACTGCCTAAGTTCACTCCATTTTCAATATAAATCTTTCATTTGTTAAATAGTTTTAATAATATATCTCTATCCTTAAAAATATATCCCTCTCCTTAAAGTGCATTTGTTCTACAAGAGGAATCCGCGTTGGAGAGGAAAATTGGCCTGATTTTCTATGGATCTAAATCAGTTTAGTAAGACACATTAGAATGCAATACATAGAGTTTTCCCGTGTTCCCACTTCCCTCCCGTCCCTTCTCCTTCAACAAAGCTGAGTTAACTGTAACAGACAGTTGTTATGTTTTTTCCTTCAAACTAATTTTAGCTAAACAAGAGTTCATGTAATCTAAAACAAGGGGACTGTTTGGAGGAAGAGAAAGTCAAGCCTGACTAGGCAATGCATCCTAAAATATTAACCAGTTAGAAACCATTGACTTCAACTTCTCAACAGGGTCAACGTACAACTTGGCAATCTGCCAGTCCTTATTCCATTCATTTCTCTGTATAATTAGATCACGAGCTCTGCAACTCCATATTCTGACACCTCTACTTAACATTCGTGGAACCAGAAAATCTTACTTGGAGCCCCTGCTTCGCCATCTTCATTTGCCATAGAAATTTAAAACTGTACCAACAGTATGCTCAAAATACAAGTACAGATGAGAGAGAGAGAGAGAGAGAGAGAGAGAGAGAGAGAGAGAGACCTGTTCGAAGATGCCTCGCTTTGCGGTTTCTTCCCAGAAGCGAAGGAGCGACATAACAACAGTCAATGAAAGGACCGCCACGCCAACGTCATAGAGAAAAGGCATCTCCTCCTCCAACGCCATCATCGATTATGGTAGTTACAGTAAAATCAGAACATATAGGTGATGATAGAAACGGAGAGTAGCAAAGCGACTTGAATGGATTTAGATTAGCCCAAGATTTTAAAGACGAGGTGTGTGGTTGTGTCATTATGCGTGCGTGTTTTTTGTCCTTTTAAATGGAGAGCGACCACATGGACGTGTGGATTCCTGTAATTGTGACACTTCACCTCCCCGTCCTTTATTCTCGTTCATTCATTGGCTCCGTTTCCTTTTTATATGGCAGGCGAAAGCCTCACAATTACACGAATCCACATGCGCGCGCACATATATATATATAAATATATATATCTATCTACCGCATAAAACAATATTTATGTGTACTATTTATGTACATATCCTCCTCATTATTTTAGTAAAAGACACTTTTTTTTAAAAGTACTAATAAATAAAATAATATAATTTCACACCATATTGCACCTTTTTGACTTTAATAGGTAAAAAAAAGGAAATGTCACGTATGCATACCAAGACTCCTTATATATAAATATAAAACCTTTGTCTAGCATTCATTGCTTATGATGATGTGAGTACCGTGTGTTAAAATGCTAGTAGAGCTGAAATTTTATCCATCCATTAATGAGTTTGTTTAGGATGATAATTTGACCTTTCATCTTCGTAAAAAGGTTGGTGGCGATGGAGAGAAGACCTTTCAATCGTCTGGTCCCTTCCCCAACTAGAGGCCCCACTAAAAAGGCAGTGCTCACTGTAAGGTTATAGATTGATAGGTAAATAGATAGACGTGTGATGCTCGTGGACTCTCTAGAACACAACGAGACAAACGACTTTCGCGGGGATGGCATCTTTCACTTGAATAGTTGAATTACATGCTTTCACGTGATGAGGCTGGATGAATGGATTTATACTGATAAAAAGACAGACAGGTTGAAGGGACTCATTCCAGTACAACTACTTCCCCAGCGAAAGGAAGACTTCCCTTTTTTTTTTTTTAAATTCAAGAGTCAGAACTCAGTTTGGATTTTATCAAACAAAGGGGTTTCAACTGTTCAGTTGATGAATATTGCCTCAGAATGAAAAATCAGGCTTGCAGGTCGGAATACTAAGGTGTGGAGCAGTATTTTTGAGCCAACACCTGACATCTTGCAAGCTATATCACAATTTGGGCTTATTTGTTCGCCATGGAACAAAGTAAAGGATGGTTGAAATGATTTCGACCTTTGGATTTTTTAAACCAAAAAAGAGTTTTGCAATCTCCCCCAATCACTTTTTTTGAAAAAAATCGAACCAGTAGATCCTATTAAGGGTACCGTACGGCCAAAAGATTCAAATGCCCTCAAACAACGTAAAATAATTTTTTCCTTGACATTTGTTACTGCCTTCATGGTGCGTAAATATAAAATCAATAAAAAATGGTAATATAATTATATAAAGGAGACGTAGGTTTGCTTGATAAACTAAAACTGTGCTTTTGTGCGGTAAAATAATTAACAGTGAGAGAGGTTAATCATTGTTAAAGTAATCACTTTATTTGGTATTTTATTATGATGTGCACCTGCGAAAATGCAAAACCTTCAATTGACAATTAACCCATACACAAAAAGAAAACATAAAGAATTTACATAATTTACCCAAATAGGGCTATATTCACGGGCATTGAGTTGATATCATCTTCACTATAACAAGTAAAGGAATATATAGACTCTCGCGCTCTCATCGTCTCTCTTATCGTCCTACATGGTGTTCCCATACCACGCGCAAGAGAAAGCACTCTCTTCCGCAAAAATCTAGAGTTATAAATTACATAATATATTTAATTCCCACTTTCTTAACCCAAGAAGGCCCTTGTGCATTTACTAAATTAACTTGATCTTAATCCAGTCATTGGCTAACCCAAATGACTCATCCGGTTGTTGGAAATCGTGTGGCCCGCATGCCACTGGTCCCACGTTAGATCAAGCGGGCATATGCAAACAGAGATTACAATCCCACTTTAGTGTAAGACTTGATATGGGCCCCATAATAAGACTCCCAATAGGTTAAGTAGATGTGAGCTTTTGGTAGAAAATGTTTCCAGTAAGTGTGACTCTTTGGGACTTGTCTATGTAAAGATAAGAGAGCCCTATGGTTTGGATTATTACTATTCTCTCCATTCTCGTAGGAAAGACAAGAGGCAAAGAGATCCACGGAACTTCCCATCACCGGAATACAAATAGATCTCCGGCCGCGTAATGGAATCTCCTCATCCGGATCCATCAGTTGGTATCAAAGCCTGGCGCGGTGCATTCTATTGGTTCAGATTTTGGAGAGGCAATGGAAATATCGACAGATCAAAAATTTTACTGAAGCCTTATATCTCGTTTTCGTTTCTGCTGTGAACGGCGAAGAAGGTTTCTGTTCTGAAATGTGACAAAGGAAGAAGACTACTTCCTGTCATCTTTTTATAGTTGTGCATGAGGATCAAGACACCATAAAGGCTTTGTATATTTTATCTTAATTTATACAAAGATATAGCAAAGGTCTTTGCCACTCTCGTCCTTTGTTTTTTACTACAAACAAAAGGCATCAAGGGCTTTTTTTGACCAACACCAGAAGGCTCCTCTTGTCTTCATCGGGCGATGTGCAAACCAAAGTAAAGACACCCCTGTTTGTTTTTCATCTTCATCTTTTCTGCAATAAGTGGGTCAGGCGGACCCAACCCGACCCAGATCAGATCCAGCCAACTTAAGTGATGACGTAGATATTGTGTGGCTAACGCAGGCAGGGGCGCAGATCACCGTCAAATCTTCCAACTGCGATATCTTGGCTATTCAGAGTTAGATTGACAATTCAATTGCGCCTACAGAATCCTTGCGAGCAATCTACATATTGGCAGCAAAAGAAAGATGATCCAGTAGTTAAAAAAAAAGGGTGTTTGTTTTCTCCTTATACGGTCAGTGGTATCTGAACCATCTTTTAATTAAAAATAAAAATCATGTCTTCCAAATCAGCCTTGCATGATCTTGCAAAGGCTGATATTTTTAATAGCAAGAACTTAGTCGAGTGGAAGCATCGGATGGACGCATTGCTGCATTTTGATAGATTAACTCACGTGATTGAATCTGATCCAGTCTTTAAGCCTACTGATGATGTCCATAAGGAGGATCATGAATTATAAGAACAATGGGCCTTTGATAACAAGTCATCGAGGCATCTATTGATCGGATTCATATTGAGTGAGTTGGTGAAATAGTTTGAGCATTTCACCACAGCAAAAGAAATCTGGGACTATGCTATAGGCAAGTATGATGAAACCTCCAAATCTCATCTGATGAAGGCATTTCGAGTATATGTCAATTATAAGATGCCAGAGGAGTCATCTATAAGGGATCACATTGACAAAATGTCGGTCCGACATAGTAATCTTGCAGCCTTGGGAAGGGAAATGGATGAAGATTTTCAGATGATGTACTTGTTGATGAGTCTTCCACCTTCATGGGGGAATGTGTCTCAAACCCTTAGCCTTTAAAAGGATGTAACCCTTAGTGAGTGTCACAACCCAAGCCCAGGAGTCCGGGGGTTAGCAAAAGCCAAACCAATGACACACGTACTTCCGCGCCTATACACGTAGACCTGGTCTAAATGCACATGCACAAGGGAAGTTCACACGTGCCAAATATGTACGCGGAAGCTGTAGATATCAAAACAACAAACTATACAATACAAGAAGAGAAATACAAAAAGAAACTGACATATATATCTGAATGTTGTGTTACAGTGAGGTTGAAGCTAACTTACTTGCTGAAGGACAAAGGCATGCTGCTCATGGTATAACAGTTACAAATTCTGCTATAATTGCTAAAACTAAGAGTTATAGTGGTGTGTTAACCGCCAATGTGAAAAATAAAAAGAAATTTAAAGGCAATCCAAAGTGAAAAGGGCCTAAAAATGGTGTTTGTTTTAACTGTGGGAAGTCTGGACACTTTAGTTCTTAATTTAGAAAGAAAAAGGGTGAGAATAACCAGCAAGGTAAAGTGACCAAAGAACACGGAGATTATATTGAGATGGTCATTGAGTCCATGATGGTGGACACCAATGACAAGAATTGGTGGATTGATTCTGGAGCCACATGACACATATCAAGGACTAAGGCTGGATTTATCGAATTCAACGAGATGAAATCCGGAGAACAAAGTATATACATGGGAAATGAAACATTCTGTGATGTGTTGGGGATAGGGAAAGTCAAAATTCTCTTACTAACTGGCAAATCCCTTTATCTCTCCGATGTCTTCTTTGTTCCCGCGATGAGGAAGAGCATCATCTTTGTAAGCTAGTTGGCAATGAATGGATTCGAAATTAGATTCAAAGACAATGGGGTTACTATTGGAATGCGCGGTAAAGTTTTAGTCCATGGTTTTCTTTCTGAAAAATTGTATCTGGATATTCTTCATAATGAAATAAAGTCCATTTCTGATTATTCTGTGTGTGTGTGTGAATGTATGCATAAATGGTTTGGCAATGTTATGGCATTTGAGATTGGGCCATATTAATAAAAACAGAATCGGTAGAATGGTTAAAGATGGACTTTTACCAAACCTACGTAAAATTGAGTACCCTATATGTGAACCATGCATAAGTGGAAAGATGGTCAAGAAACCATTTCCAAAAGGAACTAGAAGTTTTGAAATATTGACCATAATTCATTCAGACATATGTGGACTATTGAATGAACACAATAGAACTGGAGAGGACTATTTCATTACATTCATTGATGATTACAGCAAATATGAGTATGTATACCTAATTAACCATAAACATGAGGCCTTAAAAATGTTTCAAACATATGCTGCTGAAGTCCAAAATCAAAAGGAAAGAAAATAAAGAGGATTAGATCTGATAAAGGAGGTGAATATACTTTCAAATTGTTTAAAGAATATTATGCACGTGAGGGAATCATTTATGAATATTCAATTCCATATGCCCCACAACAAAATGGCATGGCTGAGAGGAGGAATAGGACATTAATGGATATGGTTAGGTCAATGATCAGCCATGCGAGTCTTCCGTTGTATTTGTGGGGAAAAGCATTAAACACTGTACAATATATTTTAAATAGAGTACCCTCTAAGAGTGTGCCCAAGACCCCATATGAGTTATGGATTGGTACCAAACCAAAATTAGAACATGTGAGAGTTTTGGGGCTGCCCTGTGCACGTCCTTCTACCACCACAAGAAAGGCGTAAACTGCAAGAAAAAACAAAGAAACATTGTTCTTTCGTTGGCTACCTGTCACATTCTAAAGGATATCATGGGTATGATCACGATAATAGGATAATCATGGAATGCTGAGATGTGTTTTTCCTTGAGGATCCGACGGTCAGTCCTAGAGTAAAACCACAGAGTGTGGAATTGTATAAAATCTATATGGGCAAAGGGGTTCAAGCAAGTGGGGGTTCCGATAAAGAGGACTTTGGACCTAGAATTCCTGGCCATGGCCCACTTGAGGTGATTGAACAACCCGATGAGCCAATTGGCAGGCCGATTCGAGCGAGGAAACAACCGGCATATCTAGATGATTATTGCAGTTTATTGGAAACTATGTAAGATTTGGATCCAACCTCCTACTCTCAAGCGGTCAAAGCGCAGGATGTGCAGTGTTGGCTAGAGGCTATGATGGAGGATATGGAATCAATTGAAAAGAACAAAGTATGACAATTGGTAGATCTACCTAAAGATCGGAAAGCCATTGGATGTAAATGGGTTCTTAGAAAGAAATTTAAAAAGGATGGATCCTTGGATAAATATAAGGCACGGTTAGTAGCTAAAGGATTCACACAAGTGAAAGGAATAGATTACGAGGAGACATTTTCTCCGGTCCTAAAATTCCAATCCATACGAACTTTAATAGCAGTGATAGCATGTCGTAACCTTGAGTAGCCCTAGATGGATGTGAAAACAGTATTCTTGAATGGCGAATTAGAAGAAGAAATTTATATAAAACAACTCGAGGGTTTTGTAGTGCAAGGTCATGAGGACAAAGTGTACAAACTTAATAAGGCATTATGTGGATTAAAATAGGCCTCAAGACAATGATATAGAAAATTTCATCAAGCCATATGAGAAATTGGATTTGTCCCCAATATTGTAAACACATGTTTCTATATTAAATGCAATGGGAGTTGTTATTTATATTTGTCACTATATGTGGATGACATTTTGATCACTAGTAATAAATTGGAAGCTATAAATGAAATTAAACAATGGTTAAAATCAAGATTCGAGATGAAAGACATGGGTGAGGCAGAGTATGTTCTTGGCATTGAAATAACCCGTGATCATCCGAATATAATATTGACTTTATCACAGAGATCCTATTTGGAAACTATGTTGAAAAAGGTTGATATGGCTAATTGTAAACTAATTGATACTCCCATCTGCAGCAGCACAAAATTGTCAAGCGATGAAAGACCCACAAATGAGCAGGATATGAAAATGATGAGATTAAAACCTTATACTCAAATTGTGGGCAGCATCATGCATGCGATGTTGTATACGAGACCAGACCTTGCATTCGCCGTGGGTCTCGTAAACAGATTCCTAAGTAACCCAGGATTACAGCATTGGTATGCAGTTAAGAGGATTATGAGGTACATCAAAGGAACAGTGAATCTTCGCCTATGTTACCAAAGTAAAATCCTGGAATTGCGCGGCTACTCAGATGCAGATTGGGCCGGTAATTTAGGCCAGAGAAAGTCAATAACCGACTATGTGTTTACCTTCAGAGGAGGTGCAATTTCTTGGGGTAGAAAGAAATAGACCTCCACGGCTATATCAATAGATGAAGCAGAATATATTGCTTGCAGTATAGCAGTCCAGGAAGCTCTTTGGTTAAAATACTTCCTGTGTAATTTGGAGGTAATAAATGAGAAGGAGCATGTCCCAATGTGTATAGACAGTACATCGGCCATCTCTATGGTGAATGAACAAAAGATTAACAGCCGGTCAAAATATGTTGAAATAAAATATCATTTTATTAGAGAGAACGCTGAAAAGAATGATATAGAAATTTTCTATGTGCCTTGTGAAGAATTAATGGCTAATGCTCTCATCAAGGCTTTGTCTGCAGAGGTTTTTGCAAGGCATGTGATGCGTATGGAACTGAGAAATGTTTGATGTACATAGCAGTTGTGCCAAGTGGGAGATTATAGGAAATCGTTTGGCCTGCATGCCACTGGTCCCACGTCAGATCAAGCAGAGCAGATGCCCATAGAGATTGCAATCGCACTTTAGTGCAAGACTTGATTTGGGCCCCATAATAAGACTTCCAATAGGATCAGTGGATGTGGGCTTTTGGTGGAAGATATCTCTAGTAAGTGTGACTCTTTGGGATTTGTCTATATAAGGATAAGGGAGCCCTAGGGTTTGGTTTATTATTATTCTCTCCATTCCCGTAGGAAAGACAATAGGTGAAGAGATCCAGGGAGCTTTCTATCACCCGAACACAGATAGATCTCTGGCCGTGTGATGGAGTCTCCTGATCTGAATCCATCACTGGTTAATCCGGAATACAAGAGACAAACCTAAACAATCTCCACATTGGCTTGAATTCTACAACTTGAGTCATAAGGAGATAAAATCAGTAATGTCTGTACATATCATGCTAAATGGTATGTCACTGCACCAATGGCATAGTCTTTTTTCTTCAACACTTTGATATGTTGAATCAATATATGACTTTTGAGCAAAATTCACAAAATATAAACCCAACAATCTCCACTTTGGTTTTAAATCCCGCAAGTCAAGTCAACATGAGATAAAACTGAAAATATCTTCACGTACCCTGCTGAATGTTACGTTGCTGCACGGATAGCGCATTTTTCTTTCTTCAACTCTTTGATATGTTCAATCAAAATATAAACTTTAACCAAAGTTCACAAGACATAAAACACAACATATTAAGTAAGATTTATTTAACATGATAACGTAAAATAAAAATTTTTAGGTAGCTTGAACTTTACTTTCTCACATGTCATGATCATTCACAAGTTAATAATGCAAAAAAATAATAATAATAAAATAAAATTGATCATTAAGATTACTTGTTGTGATAAAAAAGTAAAGTAATTTAAGAGAGGTGGGAGAGAAAGGAGGGAAATGAGAGGAGTGCGCTATAAAATTAACAAACAAAAGTTTTTTGGCGTGCAAAAATTTAACACAAAAAATTATCGTTGAGCCTATACAAGTAAGAAGAGGAAGCTCACATGCTGGGAAGGGGAGCCCACACAAGTGAAAAAAAGAAGACTAAAGGTAGAAAGATTGAGTGACATGCCGGGGATCCCTAGGCAGCTATGTGATATGCTGTGTTGCCAACTAACTTTGCAACCCCTTTGTCAATTAACAACTATTAAAATGATCATTTTATATGTATTGGAAAATTAATTTTAGAGAAATAGAGAAGTAAAAGCAATGTTTGAACTTTGCCTTTTCACTTGTGGTGACCAGTTAAATACAGGTAAAGTTAAAAACACTATGACAATGGGCAATTTTTCCATGATTTTCACTTTACCTTTATTTGTTTTAGAACAGGTCCTTACCTGTGCTAAGAAGTGATGGTTCTAACATGGTTATTTAGCTTCAAATGAAGGAAATATCATCTTTCCAGCATGTGTAGTATTTTATTTGTGCGTGTGCAAGGTCTCTCCTGGGAACCGCCCCCTTCCCTAGGTGCCTCTTTAACTCTTGATATTATTATTTTTGTTGTTGTTAATGTGCCTTTTCTACAGTTTCACTTTCTCCTGTCACAGTACGGACGTACGCCGACTCACATGACAGGCTGGAGGGTAATCCTAGATTTTGAAAGCATGATTGCCAATCCATTAAGGCGGTGCGCAAGCGTCCTACACAGATGGTCAAATCAGAGTGGTGCCACTAACTACAGGAACACGGCAAGGCCCACTTGACCATGGTAACATGGAGCCTAATTCAATACATAAAACTCGTTGCAGTTGCTCATCTATCCAATGGTAGCGATCAAAATAGGCCACCCAACAACAACAACCATGGTTAGCAAGTGGGAACCCGGTTCCAACTAGTATCATGGGATCACGTATTTATTTTTTATTTTTTATGGGCAAAGAGAAGATTTTATTAAACATAGAAAAAACTAAATAAGATGGCAAAGACAAAACCCCTAACGAGGATAGAAAGATAATGTCTTAATTCGACACTCGCCCACACTCAAACTATGTGACTTTTTAGCAAAGTTGTGGACGACCATATTACATTTCCTAGAAATATGATAAAAGTCTACAAATTCAAAAGAATCACTACAGGCCAAAATATCTAATACTATAAACTTTATAGGCCAATCATGTTCCCCCTTCAAAGCCTGCACTACTTGTAAATAGTCACACAAAACTTGGACTTTGGTTAAGCCACAACTCTGAACAAGCTTTAAAGCTGAGAAAATAGCTCTCGCTTTTGCTTCTTTAGTGGAAGAGGCGCATGGTCCACCAATAAATCTTACAAATACCAAGCAATTATCATTCAAAAGAGTAAGACCATATTCAGCATTGCCATCCCCTTTTCTGAATGTAGCATCACAATATAGAAAAGCCACAATAGTTACAGGCAAACCCCAAGATGAACTTAGGATGAGCCTATTGTGTTTTACATATGTATGATTTATACCATCCATCATGGAGATAACTTGCTTTATAATAGGAAATGGATGGTAACCAATACCTTTGAACATAAACTCATTTCTAGCTTTTCATATTGCCCTGCCAAAGGGTCAAAACTTAGGCCACTATATGATGATTATGAGAAGGAAGATACGACAAAAAAAGGTTTTCCACTATTCCAAGACCTCATCTGATGAAATAGAGCAAACAAGAAACCCTAAATTAGAATCAAACCAGACTGCTCTAGCATGTTCACATTGAAATAGAGCATGCATAATACTTTCCTCTTCCTTACTACAAATAGGATATATTGCATCATTAGTAATAGATTTGGAAAAAAGGATTTTACGTTCATGAATGCCATTTCTAAAATATTTTCATCCAAATAGTAATACTCTTTGGGGGAGAGGAATGTTCCATAAATCCCTCCATTTAAACAAAGGAGGGGCATTAGAATTCATGTTCTTTGCGAGGATCTCAAAAGCAAATTTAGTTGAAAACTGCCCATTTTTATTAAAAGTCTACACTCTTCTATCTTCTCTAGTATTCTTAAGAATGTAAACCTTAAGGATAGAATTGACATTAATATTGTTACTAAAATTATTTCTAACAATTTCTTCGAACCAATTTTTACCTTAGTCCCAAAGGTCACAAATCTTAAGGTCAGGATTAGATATTGTTGAGAAAGGTTTCCTAAGGCCCTTTTCGGAAGGGATCTAATTATCATTCCAAATTAAAATTTTCTCCCCCTTCCCAAGGATCCATTCTACATTCTT
Organism: Sextonia rubra; assembly: GCA_037013555.1. Classification (NCBI taxonomy): domain Eukaryota; kingdom Viridiplantae; phylum Streptophyta; class Magnoliopsida; order Laurales; family Lauraceae; genus Sextonia; species Sextonia rubra. The sequence goes on along the minus strand of JASUAD010000013.1, from coordinate 48,828,886 downwards.
ATTATGGAAATCAGTAGCCTCTACAAAGCCCTTTTCAAAACCAAGAATTTCCTTTCCAAAATTTAGCTTCCCACAAGGTTTTCTTAGAACAATATTTTGCTTTGAGAATTCTTGAGCTTAGAAGATCTCCATTAGTTAGGTATCACCATAAAGTTTTAGCTAACAAGGCCAGATTATTATGCCTAGAGTCCCGAATACCAAGACCATCTTCAATTGGTCTACAAATATCAGCCTGTTTGATAGTATGTAGCAATTTCTTATTAGGAGAATCCACCGACCAAAATTGTTTCATTATTTTATCAATGGCCTCAGTTGTTTTAGACGGTAGTTGAAGGACCGACATATTATAAACTGGAAGGGCAGAAGCCACAGTTTTAATTAAAGTATTCCTCCTAGCTTGGGATAACATAGATCCTTGCCAAGACATGATATTGCATTTAATTTTTGAGATAAGATACTCAAAACATTTTGACTTATTTTTACTAGTTATAATTGGATTCCGAAGATACCTTTCATTTTCATTCATCAATCTAATACTTAATATTTTAGTTAAGTGTTTACTTTTATATTGACTTACTCCTTTACTGAAATAAGCACCTGATTTGGTGAAATCAACTTGTTGCCCAGATAGATCACAATAAGCTTTAACAGTCTCTTTAATTTGTCTAACCTCACAACTTTTTGCTTTAGAAAAAAGGAAACTATCATCGGCAAAAAATAAGTGTAAAATAGTGGGAGCTTCCTTGGCAACCTTGGCTCCTTGTATAAAGCCCTCCATTTCTACTTTAGTTAACATCCGAGATCTCTGTATTTAGAATAAATAGATACAGAGATAAAGGGTCCCCTTGTTTAAGACCTCTACTTAGCCACACATTTCCAAAAGGGGATCCATTCAACAATATTGAAAATGTCACTGAGGAAATGCATTCCTTAATGATTTGAACAAAATCTTTGTAGAACCCAAAGGCATCAAGGACTAGCTCAAAGAAATCCCACTCTAATCTATTATAAGCTTTAGCCATGTCTAGTTTTAGGCCCATCATTTTATTCCTTTTTTTAAATCTTAAAAGAGTGAAGAATTTCATAGGCAACAATATAATTATTAGTGACAGATCTCCCTTTAACAATGCACTTTGGAATAGGCCCACTACCTTCTCCATCACTAAATGAAGTTTGTTAGTAACCACTTTAGCAATAATTTTATAAATAACATTGCATAGGCTAATGGGCCCGAAATCGCCAACGCTATGGGGGTTGGCCCTTTTTGGGAATATATACCACAAAGGTTTTATTAATTTTTTTAAAGAATATCTACTTGTAAAAAAATCCTAGAGAAGGGAGATGATATTGGCTCTAATAGATTCCCACATATGTTGATAAAATTTGGATGGAAAACCATCAGGTCCAGGAGATTTCAAAGGGCCAATTTGAAAAATAGCCTCCTTAATATCAAAGTCAAATGGTATATATAGAGATAAGGATAAAGTTTTCTTCTGAGGTTATAATTGGGGTTATCAGGTTTTCAATCTCGTTAAGGACTTTACTGCTAGATGTGATCATGATTGTATGAATCGAATTACACAAAGTTTATCCTATTTCCGACCTTGTCATCAATCCACATCCCTGCCTACATTCTAAATTTTCTCAATTCTATTTGATTTTCTCATGGTTATAATACTTAAATGAAAATATCTCTTATATCACCCTCCTTAAGCGAAAGTTCTCTAGATTTTTGTCTCCACATATCTTATTGCTTATTAAGAAAAATTTCCCTTTCAATGCTAATCTCGTTCGTTTCTTTAATCCTAATAGTCTCAATCTCATTTCTAATTCTTTTAATATTGTCCTCCACCTTGCATGAGCTAATCTTATTCAACTTATTTAGGTCTACCTATAAGGGAAAGAGTATTACTTATATTATCTTTAGTAATTCTTTTATTTTTATTCCACTTACTAATGATGAGTACTTACTCATAACTTTGGTCTCTCAACCATATATTATGAAATCGAAAGGGGCGGGGGAGTCTAGCAGTTGCGGTTGTCCCATTAAAAAGAATTGGGGAGTGATCAAACCCTTCCACGGTTAAAACTGAGAAGATTGCTTTTGAAAATAACATTCGCTATTCAATATTTCCAAAGGCTTTGTCTAGCCTTTCCTTTACATGAGCTAATCCCTTCCTTTTGTTTGACCATGTAAAGGTTGGGCCAGTTGATTCCAAATCCATTATTTTCATTTTTTTCCATAAAATTAAGTCTGAGTTCAGCCTGAGAGAGATTAAATCTCTTAGCACCTCATTTTTAGTTTTTGCCAAAAATCTCATTAAAGTCACCAACTATCATCCAAGGTCCCTCATTCTTATGTCCAATGTCATACAAGAAGCTCCAGCATTTAGGCTTTTCATTAAAGTATGGAGGGCCTTGATAAATGTCGCAGACCATCTTCTGGGGCAATCATCTATGATACAATGCATTAAACATTTATCTTTAATAGTCACAGTCAAATTTAGAGACTCTTGCCACATTAAAGAGAGTCCCCCAGCAGATCCTCTTGCAAGCACCACTTTTTGGTTCACAAAATTCAATTTCCTGGCAAACCTTTTAATCTCATTCTCATTTGATTTTGATTCAGATAACAACATAAAATCAGGCTGATAGACCTTGACATTTGCCTTAATTCTCGGACTGTAGGTGCTGATTTGATGCCCCTACAGTTCCAGACAATTCCTTTGATGGAAGCATATTTCTTTTCTCTCTAATTATGTAGCCAGAATGAATTTTGAGACCTATTGAAATGTATGCTTGGTCCATCCCTATTATAAGAATTAGCATAATTTCTACTAGTTAAAGAAGGTAGAGAAATGGGAAGATTTACTTGATTTTCAGTTGCTTTTTGAAGCTTACTTCAATGCGAACCTGTGTGTTGTCTTCCCTAAAAGTTCTTGGTGCCTGATTGTCGCCTTTGTCATGTATGAGGCGTCTTGCATTATGCCCTTCCTTAGCATTGGTATTTCTATGTGCCCTTTTATGGTTGGGCTCATTATCTTGAATGCTCATTTGCTGGACCATGTTACAAGATGAATTGTTGGGAGGTACCATAAAACTCGTCCACCTCCATAGTGGTTTCACTGGGTCCTATTTCAGGTGACTTACCTTGGTCATTAAAGTCTTGCGTAATATTTTAACCAGCACAGCGAGTTAGTATTTTCATTGTCTGTGCATCAGCCGACTTGTGCACTGGCGGCATTGGTTCCTCTTTCTCAATGAAGTGGGGCACTCTTTCAATCTCCCACGTGGTTTCTTGGCCACTCATCATTCTGCCAGACTCCCCATCAACTTTTAGGGACTGGCCGATTATGTGATCGCACCGCGGGACCATAGGCAGGTGCAAGTTTTCAAAACCTCCAGGCCACCAGAAAAATGTTGACCAGTATCCTCTGATCTACCTACAATGCATGGGTTGATATGTATGTTCCTCGGGAAGCACCTTGATTGGAAGTACAACTCATCCCCAATAGAACCTATGATCTCCATCTATGATGGCAAAGACTCCTCTCCATCTAATTGGCCATTGAAACTCTTGCTTCATATGTAGCTCCTCGAGAAGCCTGAGTACAGTCATTAATGATCCTTTCCCTTCTATCACCATCACTATTGGGAACCAAGCTGACCGTTGGAGTGCCAGGGTTGTCCATCCTCGACTGAGTTAACTCCTCCGAGTGCAGGTGAGTGGGCTCATTCATCTCTCTTCCATGCGTCCAACCATCCATGGAAAGCCCCCACTCCCTAGCCATCTCCCTTCTGAACCTGCCACATCCCATCCACAAACCAAATGGGTAGTGCTCCTCTCCTTCCTTCATACCTGGGAACCTCAATAATGCCCAGCTTTGTCAGGCTGGAGGAATTTTAGAGAGAGGATATGGCCAAGGACATTCATCTTCCCCATGGGTTATGAGTCCACAGAAACTACAAATGTAGTTTAGTTTTTCGGATTTTATGAAAATCCACCTGTTATCCTTAATTAGTTTGACTGCTGGAGTGGAGCACTGTGAGATCCATAATAACACGAACTTGAGCAATATCCTCGTATGGGACTCCGTCATCATCTTCGAACCTAATCTCTTGCACCTCCCCCATTTTCCTACAAATATCATTGACAAGATCTTCTCTAAAGTACAACAGAGGTAGATTATGTCATCTTCTTCGTGATAAGCTTGTCTTACATTTATTTTTCTGAGCTGCATTATCACCCCATTAAAAATCCAAGGACCCTTTTTCCATACCCAATCAACCTCCTCCTGCGATTGAAAAGTAAAGGAGAATCACCCATCCGCGAGAGTTGATATGTTAGGGACTACAATGCTGGGAAAACTAGTCTAGGATATGCAAGTAATCACGGTACACAAAAATCACATAATCTCAAGTAACCATGAAAAAGATGACACACAAGCAATTACGTGTTCGGCAACCTTGCCTACGTCCACGAAGAAAAGCACTTCACCTCCTTAGGGTTTAGGGTTACACAACATATTAATATATAGATCCCGTTTTCTTGGCCACCAAGAAAACCCATACATAATGTCTAAAATACCCTTAACCCTGAACTCTGATTCTGGCTAACCCAGACGACCGATCCGGCTTAACCGGAATACAAGACAAAACCCAACAATCTCCACATTGGCTTGAATTCTGCAAATCTTCAGAGCCACTTTGAGATACCTGGTAATATCTTTATCTTCCCGTACCTTGCTTAAAGATATGCCTTTGCGCCCGCTACAATCGAGCGCGGTTCCGGCACCCCCTTAGCTAGGGGCGCACCCACATTCTTATCAATGTGGTGTGACGATTAAGTCCAAGTGTGGCTTAAACTTCTCCTTCATGGACTTTCTAAACACCATCTTAGGTTTCCGAAGTGATCCAGTCCATCTGTTGCCTTCCTTGCTAGCATCTTTGCAACACGATGACTTCTCACCTTCATCTGATAAAGCAAAAGTAACCCTCCTTTCGACTGCACTTTTCTTTGGGCCCGTAGTATTGAGGATCTGACACACTTTGCCTTTAACCTGGTGTTCCTGCAGTTTCGGTTCTCTGTTAATGGCTTTTTTGGAAATGTCTGTTGTACTATCTTCCAATTTTCCACCTAACTCCACTTTAATTGACTTTTCTTTTTTCTTTTACAGCCGCTCCACCTGTAACTGTACCTCCTGCTAACCTGTGGAGATCGTTGACCAAGTCACTCTTCATGACGACCATTGCTCCGTTAACCACCTTCATAACTCCACCTGGTACAATACACTTGTAGCCCTTGGAGTCTAAAGCTCCCAAAGAAATAAAATTTCTTCGTAAATCCGGAACATTCAACACATTCGTCAAGGTCCGTATCATCCCATCAAACATCTTGACTTTCACCTTTCCAGCTCCAATGCACTTGGATTCCGCGTTGTTTGCAATGAAAACAATTTACCCTCACAAGATGTATAGGTGTAAAACAGATCTTTACTATAGCACATATGACAGTTACAACCAGAATCTAAAATCCAGGAACCTTCAATAATCGACATACAACCTCGTAATCATTTGAACTTTCTGTCACACTCGTACTATTTGAATCAGATTCTGCTTCCTTCTCCAAGTCTTTTTTCCGCTTTGGACAATCTTTCTTAATATGGCTTTCTTTATCACAGTAATAGCAAGTGATGACCTTGCCTTTGCCCTTCGACTTCGAGCGAGTCTGATCTCTTGATCCTTTATTCCTTGATCTAGATCTCCTACTTCTCCGGTTTGAACCTGATGCTACATTAATACTTTCTTCGCTGGATTTTTTACTGTCACCTTTCATGATCTCATTTGAGAGAAGAGCTGCAGTAACATCATTCATGCTCAAAGCATCTTTCCCGTACATCAGTGTTGTCACCAAGAGCTCGTACGATTGTGGCAGTGAAGACAAAAACAACAGTGCTTTATCTTCTTCCTCGAGCTTGACCTCAATGCTCAATAGTTGTACTAGAAGCTTATTTAATTCATTGAGATGCTTCGACAACCGTGATCCTTCCGCCATCTTCAGAGAATACAACTGTTTTTTCAAAAACAGTTTATTTGTTAATGACTTAGACATGTATAGGCTCTCTAACTCTTTCCATAATTCTAAAGAAGTGTTGATCCCCATGACGTTATAGAGAACATCATCGTGGAGGATAAGACGAATTGCACTCACAGCCCTTTCATCTAAATCTTCCCAATCATCATCGGACATCTTTGCAGGCTTCTTCGACTTACCATCTAAAGCCTTCTTCAAATCTTTCTGAATCAAGACATCTTTCATCCTCCGTTGCCAAAGACTAAAATTGTTCAACCCAGTGAACATCTCAATCTTATACTCATTGCTTGAAGTCATTGTGTATCCCAATTTGTGTCTCCTGAATTGCCCCCTATTTTTTGCCTATCAAACAGTCAACTTCCTCTGTCTGCCTCGTAGATCTCGTCACCACGAGCACATTGGAAGAAACGGATTTAAAATCCAACTCCGGATGGCTTAGATATCATAGAAATAATTTTCTGCACTCTGATTAGTAAACCATCCCTGTTGACTGTCAAACTGCCAATCTTTTTCCACAGACGCGTAGATCTCCTCGAAACGAGCTCATAAAACAAAACAGGGCGCGAATCTGAGTCTAGATGACCCCGAAATTCGCAAAATAATTCTGGCCGTCGATCCGATCAAATTTGTCCTTTGATTGTCCTTCTGCTGACGTCAGCGATGCACTGGCGGGCTGTCCTGCTTTGTTGAACCGGGTTCAGATCCGACTTGACCCAGAACCAACCAACTTGGGAATTCACTGCGCCTGTATGACGGGTTGGACAAACTGACCCGACCCGATAACAGAACCGACCTGTTGCTGCTTCTGGGCTTCTTCCACGATGGGTTTAGGTCAACTGACCTGATCCGAGACCCGTACCCTGGGTCGTTTTCAATAGCGCTGCGCCTGCAATGTCCTCTGCAACCGAGTTGTAGGCAGGGAGCACTGTGCTTCGGCTCCGGCTTCTTTGGTCCGGCGACCAGCAGCGATGCGGCGACAGCGACGGTGGCGGGCAGCAAACGGACTGCGGCTGCCAACGACCGGTGAGTGCAGCCCACCTTTTTTTTTTTTTTTTTCAAACCGCGGAGGCCGGCAACTATTAGCGGCAGTGCAAGCGGAGATGCAGCAGGCCCCCCCTTCACCTAGTAGTTTCCGGCGCCGGACTGCCCGAACCGGTCTTCTTCCTCAGAACCGGTCCGGCCGATCTCCCCTTTTCCGATGAAGATCTTCAGCAATAGAACCCTCTCTTCTTCTTCTCCGGTGGACTGCAAAATCGATCTCTGTTACAGTAAACAGAGATGCGATTTCTCCTGTGGCCCAACAGAGATCAATCAATTGATCTCTTCTTCCCGATGATCTTCCGCGCACAAATAACCTCGCTTTGATACCACTTGTTAGAAAAACTAGCCCAGAATCTGCGAGTAATCACGGCACACACAAATCACACAATCTCAAGCAACCATGAAGAAGATGACATACAAGCAATTATGTGGTTCGGCAACCTTGCCTACATCCACGGAGAAAAGCACTTTACCTCCTTAGGATTTGGGATCACATAACACATTAATAAGACAAAACCCAACATACAAACCCATTCCAGTTTGATTTAATAGCCTTCTGGAAATCAGCCAAGTTAAGCTTACTGGGAGGCCCACCTTTTTGACAGATCCATCAGTGAGAACCTCGATCAGGTTTCTGCCTTTCCATGAGACCTCACGGTCAACATTTTCAATCATCTGCCTTACCCTTTGTTGGAGAGGGCTGTTATGCCACAGCACATTCCTCTGAACTCTGGGCAGTGGAGAGAGACAAGTTCTCATACCTGACGAACCTGAGGGGCCTTGCCTTCCCCTGTTTGAAGCTTCGGGCATGTCAGCTAATCTTGCATGACTTGAATCCATCCTATTTTTAGCATAGGAAGAAGAGAACAACAACTTCTTAACTCCAAGGAATATAGACCCAGGGCCAGAGGAAGCGAAAGTTGCTGACCAGCGGCCTGAAAATAACCGACTAATGCCGGGAATATGACCGACGTACGCCGGAAGTTGAGAGAGTAGAGTTTTCAGAACCCAGTTGGGATCAAGCATTGGGTACCCTGCAACGGCAGGTGTTATATTTCTAGGGATGGTGTGTTTTTTCACCACAGGAGCCAATATTATCTCTCATGGATGGAGTCCCTATTCTCCTGCTGACCCTTTTAAGTTGACCCCCTTAAAGTTGATATTGGTCTCGAAATAATAAGTTTTTAAATGATTTACTAGATTAAATCCTAGTTTTAACATATAAACCTGACAAAAGATTAAATAGTTTCCATCTAACTATCAATCTCAGCCACCCAATTTTTTTAGTGTCGCGTATCCATTCTAGGAGCCACAAATTATAGATTGGATTTCATTGGAACTCAACGCAGATGGCGGGCGTCTCCAGTAGCTTGCATTTTGGGCTGAGCCCATTTTTAAAATCATAAAACTGACTATGGAAATTGGATATATACTGATACCAGAGCATAAAACCATATTGGAAGGCCCTCCAGCATCATGAATTGGACATAACTATATAGTTGCTATTATTGGGAAGTATGTTAATGGGCCAAGTCGTATCCAAGTCCAAACTGTTCGTGATCCAGCCATAAAGTAAGGCCCCAGAAAGGTCCTTCTAGATTCCATCAAGCCCAAGCTACGCCCTTAAAAAAATATGTTAACCCTAGAATTAGAGCATAGGGCCGATGGTTGTAACTTATGGTTGTGTTTAGAAGTTAGATAAATATTTGGTTGAAATGGATAGCTAATACAATCCAAGGTCATCCAATGGTATTATTGTATAGGATAGGACTCCATTTATCCCATAAATGAATCCAATTTGATTTTTGATTTGCATCCGGGTTAATGGGGTACAAGGGAAAAAATAATCTAAAATATATATTTTCGGACCCACTCAAATTCAACCCAAATTATTCCACCTCCCTGGCGAGATTATTTAAGCTAGAATACTAGATATTAAGTAACTGTAGCTTTGAAACTTGAATAATATAATACTGGATACTAAAAATGCAAACAAATAAGGGATAACTGGGACTAAAATGCAAAAAGTTGCTTATCCCCGCCACTTATTCCCCCTTATCCAGCTTCTAAACACATCCTGTAAGTATTAACTAGAAATGGACTTGGTTGGGTTGCGCATGGAGTGAGTGGGTTTGATGTAGAAGTTCAACTCCAATCCTTGAACAAAATGGGCTTTCTTTGTTGTTTGGCCTTGGTCCACTAGCCTCAAAACCTGCCCAAGTGGGGCCTCAAGTGGGCCAAGCTTAAAGTTCAGATGGGTTAGCCTGGCTCATTGCCAACCCGACATGGGTTGCTCCTACGAAGAAGATGATATGGCCGCGTGCGTAAGAGAAGAATATTCAAGATGGAACCAGGCCCTCATTTTGAAATTAGGAACTTTCTTGTGGAGCCCAATCTGATTCATGCCAATCATGGAGCTACAATGGATTAGGGTAAAATAAAAATGGTCCCAATCAAATCTTCCCTTAATTTATTGGCATTGAAGTTTTAACCCTTAGATAAATTACATTTATTATGATTTTAAGTCTACAACCTATATTGATCAGGTAAAAACGTGGTGAGTGCCATGATCAAGTGAGGGTTTAAATGTCAGTTGAGCCCAAAAGCAAGGCGCTTAAGAAAGTTTTATGCTCACGCAGCAAGGTGCTCAGGGAATTGTGAGTGCCATGATGAAGTGAGGGTTTAGATTTCAGTTGAGCCCAAAAGCAAGGCGCTTAAGTAAGTTTTGTGTTCATGCAGCAAGGTGCTAAGGGAATTGTATGGTTGTGTACTGGCAATTTTAGAAATTACGACTTTTCATCCCACTATCAATTTTTTTCATATTTTATGTATACGGTTTAAAGTGTAGATTGTTTTATTGTTCTTGAAGCATCCCATGTAAAGTTATTTATATGTGAAAAGTAGGGTTGCAAGGTAGCTGGGTCCTTACTCCTTTTGAGCTCTTGAGCAGTTTAGCTGCTACAGGTCGTATGTTTTTATCAATGTGTTAGATTTTGTATTGCTATGAATAGTTAAAAAACTCTTTTCTAGAAAAATGTTATGACATATAAATTTGGCCATTCAAGAATAATATCAAACATTATAAGTTTACTCAACTTATGCAAGCTTACAAGTGTAGGGGGTGGTCAAGCAGTTTTTGTGGAAAGCTTGTCATAACATTTTGCCAACAAAGGAAAATTTATTTAAGTGCAAAATAGTTCAGGACCCATATTGTCCAATTTGTTAAACTGAGATAGAGAATATCTGCCACATATTATGGAGTTGTCCTTCCCCTAGAGATGTGCTGGTCGAATGTGGAAGAAAATTTTAAAAACTTACGAGTGATGTAGATGACTTTATATCTCTCCTTGAGTCTATTATGTCAAGATTGGAAGAAAATGGATTTATTTTGGTGGCAATAGTTATAAGGAGAATTTGGCTGCGAAGAAATGTTTTCGTCTTGGGAAGGGAGCTCCTTCATCTTTCGAAAGTTATCTGTTGGGCCAAGGAAGTTGTGAAAGAATTTAAGAAAGTAAAATTGGAAAGCAGTAATGAGGTGAGACTTGTGTGAGATGCTCCAACATTGGGATGACAGCATCCACCTAATGGAGTTTTAAAGATAAATTGGGATGCTGCAATCAATAAACATAATAACCAAATGGGTGTGGGTATATTTGTCCACTATCACAATGGAGGAGTTGTGACATGTAAGTGTTCTATAAAACATTTTATATTTGATCCCTTAATATTAGAGGCGGTTGTAGGATGGATGGCAACTAAATTCACTTTTTTCTTGAGTATACAAAATATAATTTTGGAGGGTAACTCTATGGAGGTTGTCCAAGCTCCAAATAATGAAGAAAGGTGTTGGACTTAGTATGGAGAGTTGGTGGAGGATGCGAAAATAATGTTAGATAAAATGACCTCTTGGCAAGTGAGACATGTTAAGCGAGAAGTAAATCAGGGGGCTCATAATCTAGCAAAGGCAGCGGTTATACAGTCTTTGGTGCAAATTTGGGTGTGTTGTTTTCAATCTTTTGTTTGAAATTTAATTATGTCTGAGATTGTAGTTGTTGATGGTATTCAATGAAATCTCTATATTTTACTTTCAACAAATAAAAAATAAAAATAAAGCCTTGATCCAAGCTCTATAACAATAGTTTTACCCTCTGTATTACAAAATTATGTGAGAGAGGATTCCTGCATTCTTATTCTTCTCACAGAAAATTGAAATCCTCTCTATTGAGGAAGAATATGATCAATACATTTTTTTTCCTTCTTGGCAATGAAAATATATCGCACCAATCAATAGAATAGTAGACAACTTAGAAAACAGAGTTTTTTTGCATATACCCTACTAAGATTTCTGATATTTGTAAATAGGCCCCCGTGGTTTTAACATTTGTAAATAGGCCATTACTTTGGCATTTTCATATCTTTCATATCCACAATTAAGTGGATTTGAAAACAAAGAGAAGAGATCATTAGATTTTTGTTGATTTTGACAATTTTGTTCATATCTTTATTTATTACTAAGAAAATCCTACAATTTTGTTAATATCTTTATTTATTATTAAGAAAATCCTTCTCATTCTTATGATTTTTTTAATCGTTTTCACTGTAACTTTCTTTTTTTCAACTAAACCCATAAAGTTCTTCACAGTAGGTGGTTGACGACATCCATTCTTATAACATTATGATAGAAAATTAATTTTTCTCTTTTTTCATATTGTTAGTCTTTCTAGAATCATAAGGCCACTTTGGAATCAAATTTCTTTCTAGACAATTCTAGTGAAAAGGGAGATAACAAATTGGTTTAGATGTTATTCTCACGGGGCCTCTCTCTCTCTACATAATGGTTCTAAGGGCGAGAAAGTCGTGCATTGTAGATTTTAAGAATTCATGTTGGCCATCTCTCTGCATAATGGTAATGGTTCTCGTAAATTTATGTCTTTGCAATTTATTTTTATATTGGTTGTCTCCAGTTTCAAACATTTTGAAAAAGGTGTTTTAAGGAGCCTTTTTTTTCTTTTTAAAAGGAAAAAAATATGTTATTAGGGGAGACAATGATCTGGAAAAAAAAGTTTTAAGGAGAACAACTCTTGATCTACCATGCAATTAGATTAATATATGATTTTTTAACAGATACATTAGATTAAATGAAACATCTCAATCAGTTGTTTTGTTAAAATGATCTTAAACATAATTAATTTAAAACATGGTTTGGCTCGTGCTATTAATAGGGAATAGATTATAGACATCAATCAAAATTATGAAAAACAAAAGAGCAGCAAGTGACACATTTACGGCATTGTGGCAATTTAATCTATTTATTATTCAACCCATTGTGGCCTATTAATAAATATTAAAAACCTTCATAGGGGTGCATACAAAAATGATTATAAAGGCAAAAGTGTCATTTTGATTAAAAAAATGAGCAAAATCCTCACGTTTGTTGCTCATTACCATCAAATCTATATATTTTGGGATATTAGAGGTATTAAAATTGTAAGGACCCGATCCCAAGATTTTTTTTATTATTTTATTTATAATTATATATTATTATTATTATATTTATTATTTAATTTTGATCTTAAAATTAGACCATGCTTGGACCCCACCCATTCATTGAATTAAAATTGTCATCTTTGTGATATCATCTTGTTTTGGGTGGGACCCAACATTGAATGATGGGGATTTAGATTTTAAAATGTTAAACTTTGTTAGGGGAATCATGCTTCAGTCAAATTGGAATCCCATGAAAACAACCCACGTATCCCACTAGATTTCTCTCTCTCTTCATGCAAAGAATGTGTCTTACACCATCTCCTCCACCCACCTCAACTGAACTACAAGGGAAAGCCACGTTGAGCATATCTCCTTCCCACTAAAACAAAGGAAAAACTTCCTCTGTCCTCCTTATATGAAGAGATCTTACCTGTACGAACCTTTTCTTTACAACACTTCCTAAGTACCAATCTCTCTCTATCATACCAGTCTTTACTACCTTTCAAGCTCTCTCTCTTACAGATTTTCTTCTCCACACAAGGTCTCCTTCCCCATCAAGGTAATTCACACATCTCCTTTCTCTGATAATTTCTAGCCTACTATAATTATCTTTGTTTTATTCCTTCCCTTTTTCTTTTACTTCTTTTAGGAATATTGATTTAGTATTATCTATATACTTTGCTTTTGCATACCCATATCATCACCTTTGCAGAATTGATTTTCCACCTTCTCTCAACACCTACACCAACCCATGTTTATAATATGGACATAGGCCTTATTCTCTTAAACAAACAGAACACTAGTTTCTTTGTTAGCTCTATCACCTACCTCTATTTCTTTTATTTGTTTTCACCCATGTTTATGGTGTTCCATGTTTTCCTTCACATCATATTTTACTGCATTCTTCTTCATCTCTCAGTCATCATCTCCATCATATACCACTGTAACAATATTCTTTTCTTTGGCTTCTTCTGACTTTTTCATATTCATTTATGTTATGCGTTCTTCTTTTATATTTATTTTGTAGTTTCATTTTGTCTGTTAATTTCTTTGATGCTCTATTTTAATTATACATCATGTATAATCATCGAGATGAAGAACCCATCTTCACTACTGTAAGCCTCCAAATGCGCATTTCACCCATCATAAAAATCCAAACATTACACACATTTGCCATTCTACCAACTTGCAGAATTTTAAATTCAAGGCCAACACTTCACTTGGGGTTGAACTCAAGCATCTGCACTGCATCTCTCCATTATCACATCCTCATCTTCCTCATAGAAACTATATGCAGAAGCTAGTGGGAAGCCAACTTAGAACTTAAGTGTTTGTGGCTGCTGCAACTCAAGACTTTAAAACTAGGCTGTTTTACTTTAAGAACCAGTACCCAACTATACTATCCCTCTTAACAAACAAGTCATTCTCAATCTCTGCAACTCTAAAAGTTCTTCCTTTTCTATAGTTTTTCTTCTTCTTTCTATTTCTATTACACTCATACTTCTCCACTTTATTTATTTATTTCTTTTTAACTATTTTCAAGTCTCCATCTCCACCTTTGTATTCTACTATGTTCCTCTAACCAAACAACCCATCATTCTCCACCTTTCATTCTAGTAAGCCAGACACAACTTCATTAATTGTTACAATTTACCATGGAAACAATCCGCCCATTCATCACCAGTGGACCCATCTAATCTAAGTCTAGACCCAACTAGTTCTCATTCACCTCCAATCTTCATCACAAGTAAATCACCAAAATCATTTATAATATATAAATTCAACCATTCAACTCAGTGCCATGCAACTGAGAACATATATGTATCACATCACCAATAGTTGGTCCCACTTGAGTCCAATATCCAAACTTTCTATTAGACCTCTTGACCCACCAACCTTGACCCGCGTAAGATACCAATATAACTCTATGTCACTGTGGCCCACCATCCTAGCCTACTTGGTCTATATGTTTCATTCATGCACGGGCCCAAGTTCATGATCCAGTAGTCTGAGCCCACTCACTATCCATTTGCACAAACTATTGGCCATGGTCCACCTTAAATATATACATGTGTAACTTCTACTATATATGGCCCACTTGCACTATTTAATATTTTGGGCTCAAACCACGTGTCTCAACCCATCAAACCCAACCTTTACCCAAACCAAACCCATTAATTGCACATGAACCTGGATCCTAATTATTAGTTACCTATCATGACCAGGGAACTACATCAAGATTCCAGAACATCCAGGTCAGGGCAAGTTTAATCAAGTGATCATCGTGAATCCAGGCAAGTAACCTTACTATGGTTCTCTAGTATTAGAGTTTTCTAATTTGCCTTCCAAAATATTAAATTGTTCTGTGATCCTTGGTTTCATGCGGGGCTCAATCCTGGCATCTTAGCTTATCTAGGGCCATTGATTTTATTGATATGATTGAACCTTATGAATTAATTGGTGAACTTAACAATCATCAAAATTGTAAATATTGAACTTATTCCATGTTCATTTGATGCTACCATGAGATATAAAAATTCTTATATGATCCCTTACTAAAAATATTTATTTCATGGTTGGACTCCAAAATTGTGACATAATTCTAATTATGTTGCAAAAATGTTTCACATCATATTTTGCTAAGAAAATCTAATTTTGAGTCTTATGGTCCACCCTTGAATGCAATCCTTGACTTTTGAGGCATTATCCAACGCATGGGCAACGCAATGTGGGAATTCTCACATGCGGACTCTAGCCCTCTTTATGGGTATGACATTGGGGCCTGGGAACCCCTTTGTGCGTGATAACTAGACTGCAGCTAGTCCCTTATGGCTTCGGGCCCTTATATGTGTGATTATGGCTTCGGGCCCTCATATATGTGATTATGGCTTCGGGCCCTTATATGTGTATTGTGGCTGAGGAGATGCCTTTTCTTAAAATAGATCATGTGATCTTTATTTTATTATCAATATACATAAATTATTGCAAAATTATTCATGTTACTATTGTCTTGTTAATATTTCTTAATACCTCATTTTTTATTGGATTATCCTTGAATTAATTATTATTTGTTCATCGTACCCAGATTGCTATCATTTGATTGAATAATTGTTTGCTATAGTTCTATAGTTTGTTTACTTGTGGAGCTTTATGCTCATATGTGTTTGTTTTTTTTTCTTTTCAGACATTGAGATTGATCCCACCAATAATGAAGAACCTTAGCTTATTTGCGGGAAATGGGCGAATCTTGAGAATCGAGTCACTACTTAGTTTTTTTTTAGTGTTTATTTGGTTTTATTATGTAGTTGGACTATGACATATCTATTTGAATATTTCATTACTTTGAGAGCATTGGTATTAGGCATTTCTGTTTATCTTCTATTAATGACTTAACTATTAATGATTTAATCCAATCTAGTTGACTATGAATCCTCTCAAGTAATGATTCAATTAAATGAATGATTTATAATATGAAATGTGAGACCGTTACGCCATGAACTCTGAGGGTCCTAAGGATCTCGGAATTCGGGGCGTGACAAAAATACCAAAGCTAAGACCTCTTTATAAATATTAGAAAACTTAGTGGGGTATATGCAAAAAGCTTGTAAAAAAATGAGCAAAATCCTCACATTTGTTGCTCATTACCATCAAATCTACATGTTTTGGGATATAAGAGGTATTAAAATACCAAAGAGAGACCTTTTTACAAATATTAGAAAACTTAGTGGGTATATGTGGAAAGCTTGTAAAAGATAACAATAATTGTACTCTCCGTACCACACAATACTATCTCTCACGTAGAAACACATTCTTAGGGGTTTTCAATTAAAATAAAAATAGACTTAAGATTTGTCATCATTATAGCTAATCAGTACTCACTCTTTGTACGCCATGGCCTTGTGAGCCCCACTTGATGCCATGTATTCCCTAATCTAGCTCACTTGTCTAAAAAAGGTCATTAAATATCTAAAACAGATCCTATCATAGAGATTTTCAAGCATGCCCAAATTAGCAAAATTCAACGCATGACTCAATTATAAAACTAAATGAACACAAAAAAAAGGGAAATTTTGGCCCATATTAACATGCAGATAAAAAAAGGAAATTTTGGCCCTTATTAACATGCAGATATTCTTAAAAAAGAAGAAGAGAGAGAACCACTTGCAGATAAGGCTTGGATATCAATAGCCCAGGTGACCATTGGACTATGCACCAACACTCAAAACTGAAGTTCGAACTGAAAGCGTCCATGTGGGTGAGGGATAAAAGGTGAGAATTTTGGTTCATTATGCACTTATTTCATTTGCATACAAACAACTTGAAATAATCTTGGGCTTAGTTTGGCCTGGATGAACCTCCACGACTCTCATTTCAGTCATAATAATGCAACTTTCTTTCCACTCACTCCGCCTGCTCCAACGGATAGATATGTATTAAATCAAGCAACTAAGAACAGATACGGTCAACCATGGATATGGTCGGATTTATAGAAAAAATGGTCTCCTCAATTGTGAATGGTGGGCCCCACCAAAATCACATCTAAGAGGCTTAATAAAATCTCAATTTAATATATCCCTAGTTGCCAGGCCTCATGTAAACTTCTGCATTCATGTGTCTCTCACTACTGAGAAACCTGAAAATAGGTGGTAGAAACATGGTACAGTGAATATTGTGAGTATTTCATGAACACGAAGTTGGTAAAAAAAAATTAAAGAGGAAGTACAATTAATTAATGTTGTGGCCTAGCAAACTGAGATTTACTATCTTGGCCATACAACTCAGGCCATTTGATGGGGCCTATTTTTAAATGGGCCATGCTCTAAAATCCTCTTCCATCTCTACCCTAAGCCATTGATTATAGTTTTTAAACCAACTTAATGTCATCGAGTGAGTAAATACTTAAAAATAAGATTGTTGTTAGTTAAGAACAACCTCTTACTTCAGTAATAATAGGTGACATTTTTTACCTGTCTTGCTAAGGTTCAAACCTGGGTGGCTGGGCCGAAACCTTTTCCTCTCTAGAAGGCACATCTTACCTCGCTTGAGGTCTGTTTGCTTCCGCCTTCCGGGTGGGGGCACCAGCCCCCTATATATTTGGCAAAAATAAGTTAGAATGAGAATTATATATATTTAAAAGGACATTTTGGAGAAAGGAAAAGTACAACTGTGACCAGCTGTATACATTCCTAATTTTAACTTGTGGTTGGTTTAAAGGCACAGCATGTGTCAACTGCTGCAATTCAAATCCTGCTTTCCCCCACGTTAGAAAGGTGGAGGAGACAGGGGGAAAAGGTCATGAGCAAAGTGAGCTAAAAAGGAAGGTGATAAGTGTGGTGATAAGGAAGCCATCATTTTGATTTTGTGTTTCTATCAACGAACCATTTTATTTCCATTTTCAAGGTGTTTTTGTATTCTCATCATTCTATTTTGTTAATCTGCTCATTACTTCAATTAGGTTTTATGATTTGGAAATTTGTTTTTTGATAGGATGGACTCTAGCCAGTCTCAACCAGTAGAGATTAAAAAACAAGAGAACAGGATTGGATTGCCACCAAAGATCCCCACCATGATCAGAACAAATATCAAGCCTGAGTTGCCAGAGGCAGAAAAATCGATGGACCAGCCTTCATCATGCAAGGGGAAAGAGGTGGTGACTAAAAGTTCGATAAAAAATGAAGTTGATAATGATGATAAGAGCCTAGTCAATATGACGGATGAATCTGATGCCCGGAGGAGGGAGAAACGGTGGGCCTAAGTTTCTTGATACGTTACTTTAAAAAACATATGTAAAAAATGCTATATAGATTTGGCTAGATCTAAATGTTTGTGATTTGATTTCAGTTCTCTCTCTCTCTCACACTCTCTCTAGTTTAGAACTGTTTGCAAGGTCCTAAATGGCCCTAGTTTTGTGAGTAGAGCACCATAGTATCATAGAACACTCAACTTTTTTTTTTCTTGAACCATTCGTTTTTAATTTTGTCAAAGCTGGGGTTGTTATCATCCTCGTAGCTTTATCCTATCAATTGCTTAATTAGCTTTTCTTGTTTAACTCGGATGTAAACTATGGCCACAACACCTTTATTTCTAGCAGTGGTGCTTTCTACTACATAATATTAGTGAATGAAACATTTTGAGTCTTACCCATATAACCAATGGATGATCCATTTCAATCCATCACATATATGCAATAATAGTTGCAGAGATATGGATGTTATGTTAACAGTTCTTTCTTCCATCTTGTTTAAAGTTTATGAGCTTTGATGATGGTTAAGGTTGCATAAGATCAGAGGCAAAGAATACTGTGCACCTTTTTTTTTTTTGGCATTTCTCTTATTGCCACTTTTGACCCTTTGACTACTAATCTTTTAAATCAGGCTCTGCAGATGCGATAATTAACAGTAAGACAACCACAAAGTATATCATTCTTTCACTGTATTTTAGTTTACATCGAGCCTTTATAGCTATTTCAAGAAATGTTGTAGATATACAAAAATAAATAAATAAATAAATAAAACTTTGGGCTTGTTTCATCTTTTTCTTTCTATTATTTCAGAAATTTTTGAAAAATTATTCAAATTACAATAACTGGGAATCTTCCTTTCAAATTGTTTGTATTTTTGTATTGGCTAATTCACGGGTTGGAGAAAATTTAGGTCCATTGAGTTATATTTTATATTTAGAATGGATTGTAGTTGCGCCCCGAAAAAGCTGAATTGAAGATAACGCAAAATGAAGTATTTTTTTTAAAGATAATATGGATTAAAAATGTTATATCTTACAACCCAAGCGTCGGATATGGAAAAGCTACTACTATTAGAAAGTTTATTTCGAGTAGATATCCGTAGAGTCCAAGATTGCATAAATCGGAGTTAAAATGATAAAAATCTAGCTACGAGAAGTTTATTGATGCACGTAAGAAGTTCAAGCGCGTTCGAGCATGCGTTTGACTGCACTTGAGCGCCCAAGATAGTGGCTAGTGCTCTTAAGCTTCCATTTAACTACGCTTGAGTGTACGGATGGCAGAAGCCCATTGACTTACATGGAAATCTTTTCTTTTTGCCCCAGAATTGCTTGTTTTACTTATATTTGCTTTCTAACCCTAAGGAACAAATTATGAGTAATAAAAAGAGGGTTTCTATTTTAAATACAACACAACACATAGAGCTTTCCAAGTTTTGAATTGAGATTGCCATTGGAGATATTATCTAGAGTTTTCATGAGAGATTGGGTTGAAGGTTTCACGTTCTAAAGTTGATATTTCTACTTCATTGTAAGAGATTTGTGGTTTCTGCGTAAGAGATTTGTGGCTTCTACTTCCTTGTAAAATATTATTCTCTTTTTGAAGAGATTTATTTGTTGTGGAGATTAAGGCATTGATAGCAGGGCACCGAGGAATTGTGTGCTGTGGAGATCTTAAGAACAACTACAGCGCCTTATGTTAGGGGATTGACTGTAGGGTTGTGAGTATATCTTGTACCGTGTAAATTAGTGATTGATTTTGTCGACTTTGGACTTTGGTTTTTTTCTATTTGGGTTTCGACATTAAAAATGTGTTTTGTCCGCTTTGTGTCATTGATTTTTTTATTATTTTGCTGCATAGAAACAGTAATCAAATTACAATCTAGATTAAATCCTGGGCATTAGAATCTTTCACAAAATACTTGCAAAATTGATGATGAACTGATAACTCAATGGTTAGGCGTATCCTATCAACTGAAGTAGCTTGGAATCAATCCATATGGATTGTGTTGGTGAGGGACTTGGGATGTGTGTTTAGGTAAATGAATATTTATCAAAAAAAAATTACATGCGAAATTAGTATGTTCTTGGTGTAGGGATGTGAATAGGTCTCTGATATTCCGACCACTTGAAAGTTCTTACCCATTAAAAATCAAGTATGGAACCTTATTTAGTTTATGATAGGTAAACAAGTTTGGTTCCTGAACACATTTTTCAACCCAGGTTGGTTCCGGTTCCAAAACTGAACGTGGTTCGAAACATTGTATCAACCAATGTCAAAACCTTTGCATATCAGCTGATATTATTAGCTTTTGGATGATACTTCAGTTTGTTTCAGCACATTTTCTGCTTTGTAAAAAATACCCAGAAACTAAAGCCTTGTGATTGTGATCATCAGTTTTAATTGCTTTGTAGGTGTTTTAAATAAAACCAACATAACAAAATAAAGTAAAAATCAGTGGTGGTAAGTATGGAGACAGTGTTTGGGCCGAATTTTAAAAACATGAATTTAAAGTAAACTCCAGGGTTTCATGAATGCCAACATCTCCTGAAAGGAAACTTTTTTTTTATATGGAAATCTCTTTATTGTTTGCAGTTTATTGGCAAATAGGCTATCTGCGCAGAGATGTCGAGCGAGGAAGATTCAATATGTCAACGGACTCAAAACTAGGACAAAGGCACTGGAGGTACAAATGCAATGTCTCTTGTTATCTATTAGCCAACTTCATCAATGTGGAAAAAGATATTTAAGAGTCTGAGACAGATATTATTTATTTTTCTCTCATTAAGTACTGACTGTGTAGGATGAAATAAGCATCCTTGATCCTCAACTGCATTGTCATGACAACCAAAGGCGTATTCTGACTGCTGAGAACAATGCCATCAGGGAAAGGATGGCAGTTCTCATCCATCAAAAGGTCTACAAAGATGGTAAGCAATGTATAATCAATCACTAATCTATTTATTTCTCTCTCGTAGTTTAAAATTAAATGCAGTTTCGGACACTGGGGAACCAGGCAAATTTTCTTTTGGGAAGGGGCCTCGATGTAATTTTTTTGGAGGGGCCATTCGACAAAAAAGGGGTAATATTTATTTATTTATTTTGGGTTTTTTCCCCGGTTTTAGACTATGTATCGGTTGACTCTAAATCTTTTATATGTGACCTGATCATGTTGGTCTTGATCTAAAGTTTTGGCTCGGTTAAACCCCTTGTTAAATATAATTTGAATATGGTTAGCAATCAAATTGCGAAATTTGCAAATAACACAGTTTTGTTTTTGAGATTATGAATACCCAGCCCCGCCATTAATTTTGCAAGCCCTCTCTATTAATTTTGAAATCTCAGTTCATTAACCACCATTATTGGAAATCAGTGGACAATTTTGTTCTGATTGATAAAGCTAGAGAGACAAGAGATGATATTTTCAATTTTGTTTAGGAGGAAAGAAAAACTAACAAGCTATTTGGTAAGTACATGTAACAACCAATTTACATGTAACGACCCCAGTAGCCTACTGGCTCAATAACTTGGTAAGCCTGTCACGTGGCCCAAAATGCTTAAGCCCAAGTTATTAATAGTAACCTATGTGGTTCATTATATACTAGACTCATATTTCATTCATACGTAATGTGGGATGGTGTGTTATAATCAATTGTAACACTCCATCCCAACTATTAATAACTTAGATTTAAGCATTTTGGACCATGTGATATGCTTACCAAGTTATTGGGCCAGTGGGTTATTCAGGTTGTTATAAATGGTATCAGAGCCATTTCACCAGCCAGAAATGTGGGATCTCCAATCCCGTTGGGAAAACTCTTGAGCAAGATCAAGACAGAACCAGGGTGCGCAAGCCTGTGAGTCAAGATAAGGAAATTTGCAGGGGATAAGGGTGTAGAATGCTTCAGTCTCATATCGCCTGGTGAAATTAGATGGATTCACATGGGGACATGTGGCCTTAAGTTGGGTTGATTGTAACACCTTATCCCAACTACCAATAACTTGAGCTTAAGCATTTTGGGCCACGTGATAGGCTTACCAAGTTATTGGACTAGTGGGCTACTCGGGTTATTACACTACATATACTACTTTTACCATACGATAAGTTTGTATGTCTAACTTTTACTATATGATAAGTTTTTTTTTTAATTTCTTAATTGGATCAGATATACCGGAAAGCCCATTGAAGGGGTTTACATTAAATAGATTTATTTCAGACAAATCACTTGATTTCAGAAGATAAGACTTGCCAAAGAGGCCTTAGGATAGTGAAATAATTGCAGAAGTGGAAAGATGCAGAATCAAGTTGGCGTGATGGTAGATAGCAATTGGCCCTAGGCTTTGACACCATGTAAAAAAGTTAGGGACTTCATCTCATAAATAAGCCGTTTAATGGGTGGTTGTTTGGGAGAATTTGCCAATAAGTAGATTATGAAGACACTGAGAATAAAGTTTCAATTATTTCAACCATACTCACCTTAGCTCACTAATAACGCCTTTGAACCGTGAATAGTCCATTTAGGACAATTTTCAGTTCAATTTGAGGATTATTTGTGAACTTTTTTCATTAAGTTTACTAAGCCAAGTAACTCGCCTGAAATTGCAACCCACTCAAAAGCATTGGACCCTATGTATTACTAGTCCATACTTAACAACTCTAATTAAAGTTGGCCTCACTTTAAGATTGCACACCCATAAAACAGGAATCATATTTTAGTATTTACTTTAACCATGTTATTTATATGCAATCATTCTGATGATTGGCCAATTTCACTTTGAAGTAAGATTTGACCTAGAGTAAATGTAAAAATTAGTTATTTTGAGTGGTTTTGATCTTAGATTTAGACCCTAGCTAGTGATGCACTCATAGTGCAAATATTGATAAATTAATTAATCAAACTTGTTGAACTCAAACTCCAACCCTGACAAGTTGAAAAGCAAATCAAATGAGCTTACTTTATCAAGTTTTCTTAATAAGCTTAGTCTCAAATTATGAATTGAAAAACTCGTACGTGAATTAATCGAACTATGAATCCGGTAACCCATGTCCTTACACAGAGTAAGTTCAGAAATAAACATGTAAAAATTGTTTAAGTTGTGTCTTAAACTCTATTCATTTGGGCACATTAGCTGGTAGACCTCTCATACATATAAACAGCTAGGGATCGATCTCTTTCTGTATTGTTGATGTTGATGGAGTTAGGTGAGTGGTGGTGAGTACTTACCTTAACAAAAAATTAGGTTTATTCGTTGGTTGATTGGACTCAATTTCAGAAGAAGATTTGAAACCATGATCTCTCTCACACACAGTAGTCTTTTTTTATTGCTTTCATGATACCTTGGAATGATTTTGCAGCTGAATTCGAAGCTCTGAAAAATGAGAGGGAAATGCTACACCAACTTATTCTGCTTCAACAACAGCAGCTGCGGGAGCGGCAGCTACATCAGCCACAGTTTATGATAGGAATGAACTGGGAGCTACAGGGTCCAGCTGCAAACATGAACATCCCTTCAAACTCCATTTCCGACATGGTGCAGTACTAATCTAAGATATTTTAGCGGATGGGGTTTCTGAGAAGGGGGTTCGGGTCAACTTCTTAGAATAAAGGGGCAGTGAGTCTTATTCCTAAATGCTCACTAGACATGGACATCTTTTATCTGCTGTTAAGCAAATGGTAATAGATAGGTAGTCTGTCTGTTTTTTTTAAGTATAGTAGTCTGTTTGTTTTTTAAGTAGAAAACCTTTCTTTCTATTTGGAGTCAGTCATGGATCTTTTTTTTTTTTTTTTTTTTTTTTTTTTTTTTTCAGTCTTCTGTTAAAGACTTGGGTTACTGAGTTTCTCTTTTATGTATAGGTTGTGGATTGAATAATAGATAGCGAAGTGCACTTTCTTTGGAGAGTATAAACTTCAAATGGGAAAAAAGGCCATTTGGAAAACGCAAATAAACCTATGTTTGGTGTCACTATTTCAGGCTCTTATTATCTAAATATCTACAACGGGTAAAATTTTGGAAAAAAAAAAACCATTTGGCATGTGTTTAATTTTATGCTCTACCTAGATTATACAAATAGAGGCTTTACCTCTATTTTTCACAGCCCACTTTGTAATGTAGATGAAAAGTAGAGTTTGAAAAAAAAGAGGAGCTACAATACCTCATAGTAGACCATGCCCAGTTCATTTTTCCGTTTTTTTTTCTTGAAATCCGAAAAGGTAAATTACGACCTAAACCGTTGGAAATGTTTACAAGATTAAACTAAGCTATGACAAAAAATTTCAGCCATTGGATCATCACTAATCTTGAGATGTGTAAAAAATGTGAACCATTGGATATTATTTTTTAAATTTTGTGAGCCCCAAACATAAGATCCAAACCGCTGGAAGTATTTGGCTTGATGCCTTGTGGATCTCGAGAAATTTAGAAAAAACTTTAAACCATTGATGTAACATACTAAATTTTAGATTAGTCCACAGGTAGTCTCTTTTTTTCTTTATTATTATTATTATTATTTCTGGGATAATAAATCACGATTCAAACCGTTGCAAATATTTATAAGGTCAATTCTCACTATAAGAACAAATTTTAGCCGTTGGATCATCACTAATCTTAAGATATTTATTAAAAAATGTGAATTATTAGATATTAATTTTTGAAATTCATGGGCCCCAACACAAGATCTAAATTGTTAGATCTCTTTGGAATGATGAACATAGCTATATGGTCAAATTTCAGAGCTTGATACCTTGTAGATCCCGAAAAATTTGTTAAAAACTTTTAACTATTGATTTAAAAAGTCTATTTAAAATAGATTATTGCATTATCAAATACATGTTTTAATTCTAGCCTCTACTTTTTTTGTTCTCCTTTTTTTAATAGCTTTATTTTGAATGATCTATAAGAAAAAGAGTAGGCCTACTAAACAAGCCCTAAGGATGTTGAGCGAGTCACTGAGTCAAGCTAGACGAATGACTTAGATAGAGTACTTGCTCGCGTTAGAAATCACATGGCCGACATGCCCCTCGGCCCAACATCGAAGAAAGCATTGTCTTAAGCCAAAATTTAATCTTTCTATCAAAGTCTTAATCGTTATTGCTAGCAGAGTTTGGAATGAGATCCAACTTAATTTGGTGATTAAGCGTCCCAATTATCCTAACTTGGAATGCACAACCACCGAAAAGAGCCGGCACGGACCTATCTAGGACAAGGTGGAACCCTCTCATTGACCCAAGCCGCTGGGTTGTTTTGGGAAGGGGGGGGGGGGGGTGTGTGTTGTTTTGGTTTTGGTTTGCGGGGGTTGTATATTAAACGACTATTTTGCTCATCATCTGTTGGAAATATATTTTCAATGCAAAACCTTTAACCTTTAATCCGATCAAGTACTGGTTAGATAAGTGGCCATTAGGATGTTTGAATATAAAGCCCACATCACAGTTGGTGGTGTTAATCAACGTAAAAGGGAATACTTAATGGGCCTTGATTGACAAGAGAGTCTTTTTTTGTTTTTTTCATAGTATGATATATATATGATAAGTTTATAACCCAAGGCATCTCCTGCACACACAGCCAAGCCCAAGAACCTTTTGCATTAGGCATGAGGAACACTCAAATTCTGAACAGCCAAGAACCATGCAAATCCTCCTATGAAAATGCCTGTACATTTAACTGTTTTGTAATTAAATCTCCTGCTTTTTTAGGATTTTGCAAGCGCCCCTAGTATTATGACCAAAAACAAGGGAGTCCTGAGTTCATCTGTTGGATGATTATCTTTACCCTTTTAAATTCCAAAGCATGCGTAAAGCGATCCTATATATTCAAAAATAGCCAGGGTATTACCTATCAATCAAGACTCAAGAGGAACAATAGATTCGAAAGAAAGAAAAAAGAACCATGAAGAAGAGAAAGATGAAAGTAACTGAAAAAGAGGAGGGACAAGAACGGGATAGACAAAGACAAAAATAGAAGAGAAGAACCGCAGAGGGAAAGGAAGCTTCATTAATAAATTTTAGAATCCATTTAACAATTGAGATCTGCATGCATCCCTAAAATCAATCCTTTTAACCTGTTCCATATCCCTTACCAAAAAAAAAAAAAAAACATGTTGGATAACTTAGACAAAAAGCCTATTTCTAATCCTAGCCATTAATATAATCTTTTACTCACAATATCTAAGAAAGTAATAATACTATTAATGTAAGCTGCATTAGGTTACAAACAAACAAAAAAGAGGGGAAAGATATTAATCGTGGTTATTTTTTTTAAAGTTATTATGAAATTCATGATTATTCTTCACTATACTGATAACTGTTGTAAAATACACAAAAAAAAAAAAAAATCTGTATTGGAAGGTTATTTTCTTTCTCTCTCAAGGTGGGACCCATAAAGCAGTTCGGATGCACTTACATAAGTGGCTCTTGATGAGGAAGCAGAGGGAGAAATTCTAAGTTACTGATCATGAAGAGATTTTCTCTTGCGGGCATCTCTTGTCTAAAATTTGTTGTAGGCCTTGAATGTAGGCACCCCCTTGCATTAATTAGGATGTTGGGGTTCACGCATGTTAGTTAATACAAGCAGATGTTGCAAGAGAAAAATCCCCGCACTGCATTGATCAAATATTAATCGTATATGGTCATGTGAATTATGCAGGAAACCAGCTTTTTTTAAGCAAAAATCACAAACCTACTAAGATTAGATGAGCTAAGCAACAGTGATCTGTTCAAATTTGAAGCCCGATCAAGACAAAGGCTAACAAACCTCCAGCTGCTTGGGCAACTTTCATCAACCCAACCCGTTGGATGATTGTTCAAGTTAGCAATGACTCTAACAGCTCTTAATACATCATTCATATCAAATTTGGGCTTTTGGCAATTTAGGGGGGCCTAGCATTTTAAGGGCTCCGAGGTTATCTGATTTTTACTAATTTTGACAAACTGGGATCAGTTTCAAATCTTGAATAATCAATTACATTTTCATATGGAATTTGTGTACGGATGTTCTCAAGCCACTTACCTTTTTTAGTAAGTACTCCCATCCAGCATATATGCTATGTTAGAAAAACGAAAACCATTACGCTGCAAAAAGTTACTATTTTGTGGGCTTCGAAGTTATCCGATCTTTATTTCATTTGACCAACTCGGATGATTGTCAAGATTTTGCATTGTCAATTTGAGAGCATATACCGTCCCTGTGATCTATGGCACTCAAGTTTGTGCACATTGAATCTTTTGGATTTGGAATCGAGTTGTGAACTGACGATAGTTGAACTACGATGAAGTTGAGGTGAAAGCCACTTCACCTATATATGTGTTGGTTGGAAGGGTGGCGGTGGTGTTTGAGTTGACGTCTTTGGATGTTTCCCAAGTGACCCAAAATCAAAGCGTTGCACTTTCATTTTAGTGAGCACTTATAGCACTGGACCACCAGTGTACGCGCACATACTATTATTATAATTTGGTTAGAAACACATTAGTTATAAGAGGTAAGAAAGGGTAATCCACCATGCCTTACACAAACTGAATTCATGTGAACTTACTTAGGAGTGGGCACAGACAATGGAAACATCTTTGTGTGGACTATGGGTAGGGCCAAAAAGGCCCCTTATGATACCTTTCTAACCTCTGATTTATTGTTTTCCAAGCCTAACAAATTTTAACCCTCAGATAAAAAAAAGATTTTTTAAAAAATTTCTAGCTAAAATCATGGAGTGACTGACAGGTAGAAGAGAGTCGATCTTTCATGCTTACCAAATCGGATATGCCTAGTGTAAAGGATATGGAGAGGCCCAACTCTTTTAGTTTGGGCCCAATCTCATTGACAATATACATAATACTATGGTCTAAACTAATGAGCGGGCCATCCATATTTTTTGACAATGCAAATGCCGGACATCTTGCCGAGTTCTTCTTGACTGTCTCACAGCAAATTAACTCTCCATTTCAAATCCGAGTTTTTGGTTTGAAAATCCTCATAAAGATAAATTTAACAAAATCAATGCATTCCTCTTTTGTTCGTTACCGTAAATAAACACGCCACTAAATTTATATTAAACAACGTCCTTCTCTCCTCTCTTTGTTCTCTCCCTTTCTCTTGCTTTATTTAATCTCTCTTAAACTGATCTTAATCATTGAGATCCCGAGCACTCCTCTTCTTCTTCATGTAACCATCTTCACATACTTTCTTTTATTTTGATGCTTCTCTTTCTTTTTTGCTGTATATTCTGTTTTTCTTGTCCTCTTCTATTAGACAATAATTGTATGGTTTGAAAGCTTCCACGCGCGCACTACATGTGTAGTAGATCTATGCAAACACACCACGATTTGTTCTTAGGTAAACAAGCCCTTAATCCAACCAAATACACCCTTAATCTGTTTCATGCAATGGTGATAAGTGTGCGCAGATTATGAATTGTAATAGATAGTGCGAACCCAATGGTTGTAATTGGTGTGTTTAACGGTGAAAATGCTAATTGGCTCATCACTGCAATAGGCCTCATTTGCCTACAGACCTACAGGGCTACCCTTGTCATAATCACAATGAACCCCAAGGGGATCCCTCTCATCTATATTAAGGACCAATGGTGATCCCTATGTGTCAACCCACGCATTGGATGATGAATGCCCACCCTGTTATATTCACAATGCCCCACAAGGGGATCCCCCTCCATGTAAATTAAAGACCAATGGTGATCCTTATGCGTTTACCCACCCATTAGATGATAAAATCATACTAGGTGCTCCCTCTTAACCTGTAACCAATGTAGGACCCTCTGAAGATTATTAATCACAGAGAACCCACCAATGTAGATTCGTGAGCATTAATCAAGCATTGATAGGTGTATGTTGAGAGCAAAACGCTTGCCTAAATAGATTTTCATCTTCCTTCCTTTCTATTTATAAAATTTTTTGATATACATTTTTCCACTCCTCAAAAACATCCATTCACAATGATAGATGGAAAGGTTGGGCTGGCTTCTTTTTCTTTCTATTCATGCCCAAGCCGTTTTGACGTCCTTTCATAATGATAGATGGAAAGGTTGGGTTGGCTTCTTTTTCTTTCTATTCATGCCCAAGCTGTTTTGATTCTCCTTTTAGCTAATGAGTTGCTGAATTGGACCACGGTACTTCCTGTAGGGAATAAGAAGAGAAGAAATAATGGCCGAGATGGGGTTACCACCAAAGAGCGCAATGATGCAGATCCGGCATGTCGCCCACAACCAAAAGCGTCGCTATTCTTCGGCGTGGATGGACATAGAAGGATCCACACTGATAGGCGTGGAGACGGCCCACCTTCTATCCACAAGTGACTCCCATCCAATGGCTAGAAACAC
Organism: Sextonia rubra; assembly: GCA_037013555.1. Classification (NCBI taxonomy): domain Eukaryota; kingdom Viridiplantae; phylum Streptophyta; class Magnoliopsida; order Laurales; family Lauraceae; genus Sextonia; species Sextonia rubra. The sequence continues at coordinate 48,799,201 of JASUAD010000013.1, read as the reverse complement.
TTGTGTCGATGAACTGGAAGGTGGTCGGGTCCGTTTAGACAAGGGCAACTTAAAGACAACAGAAGATACGACTGGGCCTCCTCCATCATCGGATCATAATAATTCATCCTCGGAGGGAGAAGTGGTTACATGGAGCTCCTCAAAAGATGAAGTGGTTGAAGATGAGAAGAGCCCATGCGAAATCAACGGTGGATCTGATTCTAACATGGATCCCAAAAGGGTAAAACGGTAGGCCTCACTTCTCTCTTTGAATTTATTGAGAAAAGGCTAATTGTACATTTGTTGAGAAAATGATCACGTGGTCTAGTGATTGGGTTCGAATTCTTGGGTTGTCATAAATCCATTAGTGGAGACCTGTATTTAAAATATGAATTGCTAAAAATCACTATTTCACCATGAACTATCATTAAGTAGAATTTCACTCCAATCAATGTTACGCCAGCAATTCGATTAGTCGATAACATAAAATCATGTTTGTTTTGTTTCCTGTGATTAATCTGTCAGTGGGCGTAATTAAAGTTGGAGTAAACTTATACCCAATGATGAATCGAGGTAGGACAATGACTTTTAGCGGTTTCGATTTGATATATGGAGTTCCATTGATAGCTTTACAATGATCTGAACTTCTTCAACTTGAAATGATATTGATGAGCAATGATCCGAACTTCTATCATGTGGATTACCAAACATGTGCTCCTGGTAGGATAAGATCATTACCCACCTTTGAATGATTGTAACAAAATTTTCTGCTTTCTCACGAGTGCTGACCGCCACGTTTTTGAAATCTAAAAGTGATGCCCTCTGCCCCATTCCCACCCAATATAAATAAAAAAAAAATTGAAAGAGGTATTCATGGATTAGACATTTTATCAAAATCAACCTATCATCAGAATTTTGTTTCAACCATCCATTTAATTGGTTTTTGCTAAATATAGATGAGAACATAAACTAAGCTAAACCTTTTGGGCATGTTTGTTTGATAAAAATACATATGAATGGATTACGTATGAATTTATTGTCAAATGAGCTCTACCAAAAGATTATTAGAGAAGTGAGGGATGAAAGACACGAGTGAGGAGCAATGATATAAGGCGGAGGACTAGAAGGGACTTTGACTTTCCTAGCCAGTATGGAATTACTAGGGTGATTACATTCCCACCTTTATTTGAATCAATTTCCATTAAAGGGTGAGGTGTTTAATTTCATTTTTGGACATCCACCTTTGTTCATTTTTAACCACTTACAGGAATAATATAAAAATTATAGGTATTCAATTACATGAGACAAGCAGCCATTGAGGACATTTGCTGAACTTAATTTTGTAATGTGGATTTTCAGTTGAATCTTTGTGAATTGTTTTTTGGAAGAAGTAAGCTTTCATTAGAAATAAAGAGACAAAACAATTAAGATACACAATGGTTAAAGCACCCATGCCCTCTATAAAACCTACCAAAACAAGTTGACTCATACGTATTTTTGGTGAGTTCATGAAAAAAGTCATTAAGATTTCTAGGAATATGAGGGAAAGAAATGTTCTTAACCTCTGAATTCAAATCTTTGATGTCCAGCAAAATATGATGGATGAAGTAATCCAACAACCTATTGATCGCTCGAATCACCTCAAGGGCATCTGACAGAATATGGATCTTGCTGAGGCCTATCGAAAAAAAATAGCTCTTGCCTCATCTTCTTTTGACGAAGAGAACTTAGCTCCATCATGCGAGCCTACATTCACCTAATCACCATCAAACCAAAGAGCAAAGTCAAATCCTGTTTTTCTATCATTGGCTCTAATAGAAGCATCTAAAAACATTTAAGCAGTGTTTTTAGAGATCTTTAAGCTAAATTCTTTGGATAGGCTTGGACCTCTTTAATAATCTTTTTTAGATTTGTCCGAAGAGTCTTGTATCATTTTCCTTGCATAATTAACAATGTTAAGGGGCATAATATTTATCCCCCCAAAAAGAAGGTCATTTCTTCTTTTCCTCTAATCTTTGTGAATTGTTGAATCCATTTAAGCTGTTGATGTTGTAGGGAAAAAAAATTGAAAATTATTATATTCTAACTATTTTCATTTTCACTTTAGAATGTAACTTTTTAAACATTAAAAAAAATTGAAACAACCAGCCATACTCCTTATGCATTTTTGTATTTTTTTTACTTTCCAAATATATATTTTTACTTTTATTTGTTAATAATTATGATGTCATGACATTGTCACTTTTGAACTGAACCTTAGATTGCATCTATAACATTGATTTAAGTTTGTGGGCCTCTGCCCCTCAACTGGTGCTCTTTTACTGAAATTAGTGTTTACATCAATCCTTCAAATGCCATCAGTTCAGCAGCAGCCATCTAATTCCATCTAATTTGCTGGTAAGTACAGAGTAAATGAGCAGGGTATACAGTTCCCTATTTCCAAGGTAGGGCGACACTATTACCTTGTCGATCATATCACGGGGGCCATTTGTTTGGAGGAATTTTTTTTTAATGAAAATTTCATGTGTCGGCGGAATTTCTAATAGCAAGTGCATTTGAAATTCCCAATCTGCATTCATTCTAACAAATGCCGCAAATGCTTGAGTACAATCTGACATCTAGGAACTGAACCCATATACCGAGGGTTGATTGTGTGCTTGTTTACCTGTATATCCGAAGCAAATAAGACTTCGTAAATTATATTGGGGACAACATTTGGAGAACTCGGAATTCTTGATACAAAAGAATCCTCCACTACACAAACAGACCCGGATTATTATCACTTACAAAAGAATTTAAGAAAATCTGTATCTTGTTTTGCAGCATCTTAGCAAATAGGCTTTCTGCACAGAGATCTCGGCTCAAGAAGACGCGATACGTTACTGAACTAGAAAGAAGTGTGAGTGAACTAGAGGTACAAAAGCATAATCGCTGGACTTATTTGATCAAGAAACTACATTTTCTTTATATCATTATTTTAGAAAGAAACTACATTTTTTCTATAGATCATTTCATTTTTAATCTTTTTTACCAGGAATGAATTTGACCTGTAAATGGCAATCCAAACACCACTAACTTCTTTTATTACTAGAAAATTAGATACATTTCTACGGAAATACTAACCGAAATCTACATTGTATGTTTGTATCTTCGCACCATTTTGAAGGCAGAAATAAGGTTGCTCTCACCTCAAGTTGCTTATTATGAAAACCAAAGACGATTGTTGAATTCAGAGAACAGTGTAATCAAGCAAAGAATAGCAGCTCTCATGCATGAACAGGTGCTCAAAGATGGTAAGAAAACTAACAAAAAGTGTATCCTGGACCTGGTCTAACGCAAACCCAACTGACCCAACCCTACCAAGACCCTAATTTGGCTTGGGCATTTTCAGTTTCTGGTTGGGCTTGGCCTTGAAAATCAAGAACATATTTAAATGAGTTGGGGTAAGGATAAGCTCAACCAAGAACATCTCTCTCTCTCTCTCTCTCTCTCTCTCTCTCTCTCTCTCTCTCTCTCTCTCTCTCTCTCTCTCTCTATATTTTTATGAGTACTTGTGGAATTTTGCAGCTCAATTTGATGCGTTGCGGCTAGATGGAGAAAGGCTCAGCCACCTCTCAAATATTCAAGAGCATGAGCAACAGCCACAATGTATGATGATGGGCTTCGAATTTGATGATATCCAGAACATGGATATGAAGATAATAGACCCTTTGGACTTCATCTATGACTAGTTCCACATAACCAGGTTGTACAACGTTGGTTTGAAACTAACAATAATAAAAAAAAAAAAAAGGAAAACTTTGGTTTGGAGCTTTCCGGTTTACTTGGGAGAGCTGAGAAAAATTAAATGGATGAGTTTACTTTGGGTTTGAATTAGAATTGATTTATTATAAGTACATCAATTCGTCTTTCGTCGCTTTTCTAATTTGAAGAAAATACTTTTGTTTTAATCTTGTTCTTGGCTACGATCAATTACATGTAACTAGAGACATAGGTAACTCGGCCTTCTTTTTTTGTTCAAAATTACAGTGGAGGGTAGGTAGTTTATTCCGAATGATCCAAATTGGGCAGTGAAGAACTCTATGAAGCTAAAGTATATGTGGTTGAGATGTTCAAGCCAAGATGGATTAGTGGAGCAATGATACAACTAGGAATAAGTACATCAGTGGAAATTTATAGGTAGCATTACCGGAAGAGAGAAAGTCTACATGTACAATGATCATAATCACTTAATCAGCCCCTTTACCATTGAATAGCTATTAGTTTAAGGTACACAAAGACAGAGACTAACGATTAATGAGGCGGGAGAACATTGTCATCAGTGGGTCTTCCATTGATGAAGGCTGATTAGACGCAACAATTTAATTGGGAAATTAAACTCCCAATATTTCCTTGGCCAATTACCCAGGCTCATCTTTGATCCGTTGCATCTCTCCAACTCATCATCTTCCCAGGGGTCATGCTCAGGTTAGGGTTCCCTTTAGCCGTGTACAGTTTGGATTGGATTGGGTTGAGCAAAAACCAACCACTGCCCCGCACTAGTTGGACCCCACTCCAAAATTTTAATATATGCCCATAATGTCAGAAACCTAATGAGGTTTTATGTGGGTACCAGGACCTGTTCAAAGCTGTATCAAGCCTTCAGATATCTGCAATCCATTATTATTGACTAACTGTTGTTAGATAATGTCGTTTGGATCCTAATCTTTGGACTGTTGTTTGGATCCTAATCTTTGGACTGTTGCTATTGGAGGTACGTAATTGTAACGGCAACAAGAAAGCTTTGACCAGCTCACCCTTAGGTCTGAGCTTCCTTCTATTAGCAAAAGGAAATTTCCTTGGTTTGCCGCAATTTCAACTTGACTCAGTTCATACAACAATCTGTCCAGTCCCAGAAATTAACTAGTCTGAATAATTGCCGATGAAACATACTGGCACTATGGATGATCAATCACTAGATTCACTACCGTCTATCCGGGTATATAAGTAAAAATGACCCAAAGTAGAAAATGCCCATCCAAATTAAAATAGAAGCCATTTGTCCACATCCTGAAGGGTAAAGAATATCAATTTTTTCTCATGTACAATCAATCTGTTAAATCACAGGCCATCCACAATAAGGTCTACAAGATGAATGGTTTGATTGTACAACTGTATGGCCACATGGAAAGGGAAGCGCCAGCACTTGCACAAAGCAGCTATTTTATGACATGCTATCAGCAACATCGGTCACCAAATGAAGGTCCAGATTCAAAAGTCACAGCCACATGGATTAGAGTTGGAATAAACCTAATAGGATCCACCACAACAAACCAGGACAATGATATCTATATATCTATATATATATATATATATTAAATCAAGGTTCTTTACATTGCCTCCCATCCCTCCACGTGGCAGCAACCCAAAAGCCCTTCCGTCCCTTTTCCACCAGCCATTTTACATCCTAGTAACTAGTGCACAAACACAAACGGTCAAAATATGCTCCATCAATTCTAATGGCATGATCCATGGAAACTAATTTAAGAAAAAATAAAGAAAGAAAGAAGAGTCAAATAAGCTTTAATTAGCAAATGAAGAAAGGGCTGATAGGGAAGATTAAAAATAGTAGGTTGCATGGAAACAGTTCAATACACCATGGTCTCCGGCTTCCTCCCTTCAGCTTCATTGATAGAAGCTCTGGTTCGTATATCAAAAGATGTATCATCCATGAATAGGCTCCTCTTCTTACAAGTACAAAACAGTGCATCGATTATACAGAAAATCAAGCTCTTATCGTCTCTCTTTGAAGATATTCAAGAGGCTAATAGCCCCTTACCTCCCTCATCAATCCTGTGTTTCACCGAGCTCTTATCTGTTGCCCAAAAGACGAAGGCTTTTATAGAAGAATGCAAGGCTGGCACTGCTCTGTGGAACCTCCTTCAAACGGAGTTCATTTCGCAACAGTTTCACAGGTTAGAGAAAGAGATCGAAAGCTCCCTCGACATTCTTCCCTTGAGCCTATTAAACGTGTCAGCAGATGTTCAGGAGCAAGTGCAGCTTCTTCACAAGCAAGCAAAGAGGTCTCAACTGTTTGTAGACCCTTTTGATCGTCGGCGAAGAGAAGAGCTCCTCCAGGTGATGTCAATAAATAACAATAACAATAGCAGCAACAAACACCATCTCATAGATTGCAAGAAAATAGAAGAGATCATGTGGAGCCTTGGATTGAGAAACCCATTAGATTATCAAGAAGAAATCCGGCGATTGGAACTGGAGGTTTCAAAGCAAGCAGGAACAGGTGGCCTCGTCGTTGTCTACAACATTAACAATCTCATCTCCCTTGTAGCTTATTTGAAATCCGTGACTTTTGCCAATGGTGATGAAAATATCACAGGAAACGTGGAACAGAAGTCATTGCCCTCTCAAAAGATCCACGACCGCTCCCTGTCAACCCATCTGTTGTCTCTCAATATTCCCGATGAGTTCCGATGCCCAATTTCACTAAACCTGATGAGAGATCCTGTGATTGTAGCATCCGGTCACACCTATGATAGGGATTCAATCACGCAGTGGATCAATTCAGGGCACCACACTTGCCCAAAGAGCAGGCAGAAGCTAATTCACATGGCCGTCATACCCAATTATGCACTCAAGAGTTTGATTTATCAATGGTGCCAAGACAACAATGTTCCATTATGCAAACCTTCATTGCCTTATCCCTCAGGCTCTGAGAGTTGTAAGAGAAAGTTATCCACTGCAAAAGCGATTGAACATATCAGTCTTACGAAATCAGCAGTTGAAGCTGTCAAGATGACGGCAGATTTCCTAGTAGGAAAACTGGCGACAGGTTCACCTGAGATCCAAAGACAGGCAGCTTTTGAGCTCCGCTTGCTTGCAAAGTCCGGAATGAATAATCGCCGTATCATCGCCGAGGCGGGTGCAATCCCATTTCTGGTCACACTACTGAGCTCTCATGATCCTAAGACCCAAGAGAATGCTGTCACTGCCTTGCTCAACCTCTCCATCTTCAACAATAACAAGGGACTCATCATGGAGGCTGGTGCAATCAACAGCATCATAGAGGTCTTGGAGATGGGGAGAAGCATGGAGGCGAGAGAGAATGCCGCAGCAACAATCTTCAGCTTGTCAATGGCAGATGAGTACAAGGTGACAATAGGGACTCAGCCTCGAGCAATCCCGGGATTAGTCAGGCTTCTCAGAGAGGGCACCACACTGGGGAAGAGGGACGCTGCAACAGCACTCTTCAACCTTGCAGTCTACAGTGCAAATAAAGCGAGTGTTGTAGCAGCTGGAGCAATCCCTTTGCTCATTGACCTCCTGATGGATGACAAGGCTGGGATCACGGATGAAGCATTGGCATTACTGGCACTTCTATCTGGGTCTTCTGATGGCTTGAACGAGATTCGAGAGAATAACGTGGCATTTGGTCATCTTCTTGAACTGTTGAGGTTTGGTTCTCCCAATGGGAAAGCGAATTCTGCAGTTGTTCTTTTGGGAATGTGCAGGAATGGAGAAGAGATTGCTAGACGTTTACTGATAAACCCACATGCAATTCCTTCTCTCCAGAGCTTGGCATCTGATGGTTCTCCCAACGCTAGAAGGCAGGCAGATGCCCTTCTAAGGTTACTCAACAGATATTGCTCTCCATATTTCCACCCAGTGGAATGACAACACACCCTCTCGAACCAAAAAACAAAAAAAAAAAAAAAAAAAGGAAAAAGAAAAAGAAAAACCACATGTATACAACATATTTCCCCTCTTCAATACACATAGAAATGGTTTTGATATGCTATTTCCATTGATATTCATGTCCAGAATTATTTTTGAGCTGTATACCAAATCACAGGAATCGATGAAAGATACCTAGAATGTGAAAGAGATAAATAAAGGAGGATTGTGTTTAAACCAACCACCCCCAATATCTCATTCTATATTAAAAGAGGAGGGAATTTTCTCTTGTAGACGTTCCCACATACGGACGTCTGCGTTGTCATGGTCCTTGCAGTGAAATCAGGGGGGTCCAGGTTGTTTGATGGGGACCCTGCCTCTTCAACATTGCGGACATCCTGTAGGAGAACGTTTCACTTAAAAGAGATAAGATGCACTGTAAAACAACACAAATGACCTTCCTAGGCCCTGTGAAAAGAAAATAAAAGTAAATAGTATACGTTTACATAAGGCCCTGTGGCTGGGCCATTGTGGGTACGTCCTGCTTATCTTTACACCACACCTCAAATTGAGGCTGCAGACATGGCATCAATTTGTCAAGTTAATTATGCCATGCCTGGGTCATTGCCTTGGTAGAAATACATATATACATATGTACATATGGCACAACATTCTGCCAAATGGGACCTATCACGAATGAGAGGTAAAAATCAAAGCCCCAAGTGTCAGTCACTTGGATGCATTCTAATCATAGGAGAATCACTATGGATATGATTTTAGAAAAAAATCATCTCAATTAGATAATCACAACCTTCGATTTAGGGGCCTTAAAGTTTAACAATTTCTTAAATTAAATCTTCAAGGAATTTGATCCAGCAGTGAGTACAATTCAGATTAGTGTGCATGTCAATTTAGAGAGGGGGGGGGGGGGGGGGGGGGGGGGTGGGGTGGGTAGTGATTTTGATGAGGTTGGATTTATCATTTGGGTGTCCCATGTGATAGTAATAAGGTTACCTCTCATGCAATCCTTGAGAGATACCTCTTAGCAGAATAGAGCCCATATATATGATCTTTCACAAAACTTGTCCACAATGCACCTTTTCATCACACTATCGTCCATGATCAACATGCATTCAAGTGGCTCTCACAAGGGTATTAGCATTTTACTTCTCACACAATCCGTGAGAGCTGAGAGGTGCATCTTAGAAGAGCTTGACCATGTTTTCATGAAATTCAATCCAACGGTTAATATAATCCAATATTAGTTTCAAATTAGAGCAAGTACAAATTCATGGTTAGTTAGTGAGTGTGAGAGGGTTAGATTAATCACTTGGGGAAGGAGGTTCCCACATGGTGGTAAAAAAGTTACCTATCTCGTAGTTCCCAAGAGGTACCTCTTCGTAGGACATAACTCGTAACAAGAAGTTTGGTATAAAAAATCTAGCAAGCATAAGAAACATAAGGAGATGCCACAAAAGGCAAAACCATTCACAGACACATGCACGGACACAAAGAAGAGAATTACAAAACAACACCTGGGCTAAAATATGAAGTCAAAGATGAGGATCTCAGAACAACAACCAACGCCAGTCGCCCAATACCCTCCCTCGCAAGAGAATTAGCCTCCGCAATGGTTCTATGTTCGACATGAACAAATGTAACCTTGAGCTTTGAAGCCAACTGTAGAACCTCAACAGCTACATCAGCCATAAGCCAAGGCCACTTTGAAGGACCTGATGGCGAACAGTCTCCCTCCACAATGATATTGCAAAGCCTGAGCCCTGTAGATTCCCAAAGGTCCATCTTGGAGAAAGAATTGCACCTCCTTCACAGATCTATGGCCAAGACTCTTAATACAATTGTGTTACCGTTCAAAAAAATAAAAAACTATGACCAATTAGATGCAAGAAAGACAAGATAAAAGCAGCCAAACTTCCACGATAATGCCTCTAATACCAGAAAGACCCAGATTGCCAAGCACACTCCCATCGAAGTCAAGCTTGAAATGAGCCATAGGAGCAAACCACATCGATACAACGTGGGGCAGCAAAGTGGATGAGAAGGCCACTTTTATCCAACTATTCAACATGATATCCATAGGGAAGCCTCTGACCAAAGGAAGAACAGACACCCATGAGGCAGCATAATACTTAACTTTGCTCCGCAAGGAATTCATCGCAAAGCTAATTACGACAAAACACATCTTATTCCTCTCCTCCCAAATCACCCGTATAGTCGCTAGAACATAAACTTCCCACATAACCCTACTCCTTGGCAACCCCACCCCCATCATCCACGCTGGAAACATACTACCAACAACCACGGAAATTTGCCAACACCCAGCTACAATCAAACCAACCAAGGACAGAGTCCCAAACAGCTCAGGCACAACTAAAACAAAACCAAAAGATGACCCACTGATTCTTCTGGGTGAAGGCACATAAGGCACCCATTTATAACAATCCTCCTGCATTTTCAAAGATTATCCGGCAATGAACTTAGAAGGAAGAATAGGAAATGCAACCATCTTTATCAATTTAGTCTTATTCCATCAATGAGATCAATCTGAGTTGAAAAGTGGAAACATAACATCCAAGTAAATATAATTTTGCCGGTCCACTTGTAGCCCAAGTCGTGCGGCATCTCCCTATCCACAGATACAAGTACAACCAGGGAGGGATCGGATCCTGGGTCCATTGGATAAAGTGAGTGTGTGGGTCTGTGACTATGTGACAGAGAGGAAAAATAAAAATAACTTCAGAATTGTAGAGCCACACCCAAATGCATATCAGTTATCAAACTACAATTAAAGTACGATCTGGGTCACATCCAAACACAACCTACAAAGCTTTGAAATCATTAGCTTACCCCAGTAATTAACCGATTCAATTGTGCAACTTTTCCATCTCTTTAGCATCCTAACCGGCTTCCTCAAGCCCCCAGAGAACTCATTCGCATAAATATGACGACAGCGATTTCTGGAAAGGCTCCGAGTGACGAAACAACGCATTTGGGCAGACGCATTTTGGACTAACAAACAACAAGATTGGAAAAGAAGAAGAACAACCCTAGAGGCTTTGATTGCGCATAATAGAGAGAGAGCGCGCGCGCGCGCGCTTTGTTGGGGTTGGGGGTGGAGGGGTGGTGTGGGTGTTATAAGAGGGGGATTTTTCCTTTCAAATCCCGAGGGAAGCAGGTATATGCGAACCCATTTCCATTTGAATCCGTTTATTATTTGGGTCATCGGACGTTTTCACGTAAAAGACGATGGAGATTGAAAATTCTGCACTACATTGGTTTTTTTAGCATAAAAACTCTAGTACTCGTAGCATTACAGTTATTGTTGAATTGTCCTATTGTTGTTAATGTAATCCTGACCATGGTAATAATTTCTATTTTCACATGAACACCTCTTTTAACAAATACTTATGCATGCTAATTTTATGAAAGTGAAAACCCTCTTTTTTTTTGTATTTTCAATTTTTAATTTTCTTTAGTGACATTTTGCAAGTTTAATCTCTCTTTTATTTTGAGAAAATCTATTTTCACTTAAAACTAACAAGGTCAAACATTTTAGGTGCTTTAGAATTTTTAAATATAATATTACTAGCAATAAAAGCCCATGCTAAGCCCGAGTCAAGAAATAAATAATTCCTTTATAATTTATATTTAGGTATATAAAGGTGAAGAAAAGAAATCTAGAACAAACCAAAAATTGTACAAATGTGAAATATTTAGTTAAATTACATAATGTGCAATTTAAATTTTAAATTATAACTTTTCATGTATTATAATTTTTATGTAATTTTTAGAGGAAATAAAGAGAGAAAAGACTATCACCCAATTAACATTTGCCACTTTCAATTCTTCTTCATTAGTAAAAATTTGTATCATATATTTTTTTTACAATATTCCAACTTCTATGAATGTTTTCAATACAGTCACGAGTCATGATATTTCAAAACAAATTTAAAAGCTAAGTTGCATGGATCATTTTAGAAAGACTAAAGAATTGGACAATTTCAAAGAAAAGAAAAGGAATTGAGGAATAGTGAGACTAAACCTAAGCATGCCTTCTTGTTGCATACTATAACTCTTTTTCTCTTACCTGCTTATGCATTATCACTCATACCCGTAGAAAAGAATAAGATTATATCCCTACATTGAATCACTCATCCAAACAAAGAAATGGTGGAAAGTGAAAACAATAGTATTGGAAGAAGGAGAAGAAAAGAGGATAAATGATAGCAGTTTTCATTTCAATATGTATAATCCCTCTCTAGTTCCTTTTTTTTTTTTTTTTGTTCATCTTTGCCACCTCGTCCTTTTTTAGAATCCCCTACTGTTTCACTGCCCTGAGATAAAAAAATAGTAATAGTATTGGAAGAAGAATAAGAGAGGATAGATGATAGCAGTTTCCATATCAATATATGCAATTCCTCTCTGGTTCCTTTTTTTTTTTCTTTTGTTCTTCTTGTTACCTCACCCGCTTTTAGAATCCCTTATTGTTTCACTATCCAAAGATAAAAAACAGTGAGAGAAATAATTGTTTTAGCGCCTCTACTTCAATTTATTTCAATTTTGGTCAATTAGTTATATTCATAACAAAACGATGTGCCACTTGATATGAAGAGGAATGTTTTAGTTTCCTTTTTTGGTAAATTTGATTTAAATTTCTTATAATTTCTTAGACTAAGGAGGCTTTTTAGGCATTAAGGGATTAAGGGGAAACTGTGAATTAAAATAAAGATCATCATCAGATTAAGGAGTTTAACATGAATTAATTGCTTGTAATTAGCTATGGAGAGACTTTAAGGATTTAGAAGTGAATCCCATTGGATATGTTCTGGAGGGAATATCGAATGGGATAGCTTTGAATATCAATTATTCAAATTTTATTTGGTGTAAATATCATGTGGGATGAAAATAATCTTGGTATAAAAATGACATAGCCTGGGCTTGAATGTTTTAGGATTATGACTTGGCAAAAATAATAGATTTAATGAAATCAATGACATAGCTGTGCTGATAAGTCATGAGCTGGATGGGCCCAATGTTACTCCATCATTAAAAACTTAGTTAGGTAGACTCACGTTTCTTCTATTAAATTTGGCTCATTAATTCGTTATTTTTCTGGATAAGTGCACGATGAAAAAGTAAAGGAAGTGATTACATGCTCAAGACGTAGTCAATCAAGTGTGGTGATCTTACTGAAATAATAATATCTAAATGTCCATCACTACAACATGTGTTGATATGAAATCAACTGAGGCGCGTGATTGAAAGCCGTGAGTTGATCAATACTCAATGAATCGCACAAGAATAGATGACAGGTTTTAGGGAAAGAGAGATTGTAGGAAAGTACTTGATGGAGTGATTTTAGACTGTACAATAACAATCCTTTATGGTAAGATCAATATATAACCCGTGTAATTAATTTGAAGTTTGAATTTATAGGGAAAAGATTTTAGAGAGCTGACATGGATGAATGAGGGATTTTAGGATAGTGTGCCATGTGTCATTTTTTCAGATGCTGACGTAGCGTTTTATATCTCATATGTTTTATTATTGTTCAACATAAGTAATGATATTCATAGCAACAATGGGTAGATCTTTATTTGCACATAATTTAAAATCTACAATGATACTTTATAAAAAAACTATTTTAATTTAATTTACTCGATGCAAAAAATTAATAAATGAAGTCATTTGGTAATCATTCTTCAAAGTCATTTAATGAAGATCAAATACACAAAGTTGAGAATAAAAAGTAAATTTAACAAATATTATTCTATTTAGTCAGTTTTCCAACATTAGATGCTGAAGCCTTGTGTGCTTATTTTTCATTTAACTCTTTGCAGCACTTTCTCCTTTGTTTGGAGGGTTGTTGTTATCTTTTTCCTGCAGCACTGTAGACAAAATATAACATTAGTTAGTTAATTGAAACATCAATTTTAAACATTTATATGATAAGAATTAAATAAAAATACTTACAATGTTCTCTATGAGATAGTAAGAAGTCCGCCTCATGATTGAAGTTTATTTTTTCAAATTTTGTTATTGGAACTCCACTTTCGAAAGTAGATTTGTTCATGTTTGATCCTATCTTTAGATGGAAACAAATATTCTTGCCATAATCCTTTATCAATTTCAGGTGTAAAATGGTCATACTAATCATCCTGCAAAATATGTTAAAAACTATTTATCTAAAATAATGAGATATATAATTTGAACTTAGTTATTATAATGCATTTAATAGGAAAATTTGAAAAGAATAAAAAGGAAACCATACAACTACACGGATGAAAAAAAAAGGCTCCCTGAACCAATATGTGACTCCACGAATGAAAACATGTATAGATATCCAATCCAATAGATAGGTGGACCCCACATGTACAATTCCACTATTAGGTCGGCTTTAGTGGTACATTAGAAGTCTGTCCACTTTTCACACGTTGATCTCTTTATAAATGGGTTGTTCTAGTTTTATTCTAGGCATACTTGATGTATGGCTCGGATCTCACATGTGAATGCATAGGTTTGTATTTAGACACATATCGGCTTCACAAATATAAGAAAAACTTTCATAGCCCATTTGTTAGCTCCATATTAAATTCCTATAATTCTAAGCATAACTACAAATCTTTAAAAAAAAAAAATAACTACGAGGCATTAATATGAGGAGGATGTTACATGTGCTAGTAGAAAAAGAGTTTCCATGGAGAAAACTTTTTTGGTAAGAAACAATGTTAGTTTTAAGATTCATTAAAATATTCTGATAACTTAAAAATCTTTAAATTAGAAAAAAAATCATTTAAAAAATTTATGAGTGTGAATGGATGCATGATCACTTGTTTATTATAATGGACAAAAATATGGAAATAAAAAGAAGAAAAAAAAAACCAAGTTAGGAAGTGGATAGGCATGTGAAAAAAAAAATAATTCAAAGTCTTAAAAAAAACAAAATAATAACTACAAGGCACTGAAAAAAGAACTGTTTGTAGAGGGAGGGTTTCTAAAGGATAATGGTAATAAGAGGAGCCCATATTACAATTGCTAGTAGAAAAAGGGTTCCAATGGAGAAAAAGCTATTTTTAGTAAGAAACAATGTTAGTTCTAAGAATTTATTAAAATATTTTGATAACTTAAAAATATTTAAATTAGAAAAAAATTCATTCTAAAAACTTATGAGTGTGAATGGATGCATGATCACTTGTTTATTATAAAGGACAAAAATATGGAAATAAAAAGAAGAAAAATACCAAGTTAGGAAGTGGATCGACACGTGGATTGAGAGGTAGGTCAATTTGGATAAACTTTTTCCTAGTCTTAAATTAGGAAACAAAAATCATTTTAAAAAATTATGAGTGTGAATGGATGCATGATCACTTGTTTATAATAACAAAAATATGAAAATAAAAAGAAGAAAAAAAAATACGTCAGAAAGTGGATCGGCACGTGGAAAAAAGAATTCCAAATCTTAAAAAAACTATATAAAAAAACCCATAGATTTCAATTCAAATAAAATAACAATAATAAGAAGAAGAAAGAAAAAATAGAATCATACCATCAGAAATATCAAGCATCGAGAAGAAAATCGTTGAGGTAGTTGCAGAGTGAAAAATTATGCACATATCAACAGAAGAGGTTAATAGACAAGTTGAGTACCATGGATTTCAATTTAAATAAAATAATAATAATAATAAGAAAGAAAAAAAATTGAATCAGACCATCAAAAATATCAAGCATCAATGAGAGAATCACCAACGTAGTGGCAGAGTGAAGTATTATGCACATATCAACATAAGTTGTGAGAATGGAAGGAGACAAGTATAAGAAATGGAGGAGGGACTATTCATTTTTTTTTTAAAGGATAAATCGGCAAGATATAATTGCAAATTAGATAAGCCCAATCAGGTCCAAAAATAGTAAATAAACTTGATTAGATAATCATCAATCAAACCTTGCCAAAGAAAGGCAACAAATTTCTGCAAATTAGATGAGCCCAATCTGGTCAAGAAAATAGTATACAGCGTGGGATTGGTTAACCATCAATCAACGCTAGGCAAATAAAGAAGTTTTTTTGTTTTTTGATTTTTTTAATTTGCTGCAATGAATTTCTGAGTCAATCACAATAAGGATGTAGGGACCAAAGTCCTTGTTGATGCCAATCAGCAATAACTAATAAGGCATTTCTTTCGTTTAGCAATAACAAATTCCAACGTCAATTAGCATTAACAAAAACCAATAACAAAATAACATTCCTTAAATTAGAAGTGTTGACGTCAATCAACATAAATTGAGAATCTTTAAAATTTGAATGCCAACGTCAATCAGCATCAACAAAAACTAAAAACAAAATAACATTCCTTAAATTGGAAGTGTTGACGTCAATCAGCATAAATTAAGAATCTTTAAATTTTGAATGAGATTATTAAGGATAAAGGGAGAATCTTGGGGAGGAATGAATGATTTTATTGAGAGGAAGATTGGATCTATGGCCCACATAAAAGGCAAATCTATGTATGATTCTTTAAAATATTTTCTTGAAGGTTTGCTTTAATATATATAACTAGTGTTGCAGGGCCTGCGCCCAACGCGGGCTTTGTTTGGGTGCTGGCCTTGTCTAATAATTGCATTATTTGTAGCTAAAAATATTTATAAATATATAAATAAATTGTACATTAATATTAACAGAAAACTCATTACACAAATATAATTTTAGATATTTTAGTGCACTCTCGAAAAAATAAATATCATATTAGAAACTAAATAAAAAATAATATACCCATGGAGTTTTATTAGAATAAGAATAGAAAAAAGTTAGATAATTTTTTATTTAATCCATAAACCCAATAAAAAGAAAAAACTATATAGAAATGAATTAGATGAAATAATCCAATGTACAAAAACTCATAAGGTCAACCAACCCTCTCACTATGAATAATTTTTAAAGATGAGTGTTTTTAGACCTAGAAGAATAATTGCATCAATGGCCATTTGCTTATGAGCTATAAAGAGGATTACGTTGGCACATGGGGTAGGCCTTCTACAAAATGGAAACTTTTGATTATCAGTCATAATATTCAGGATCATTACAAAAAAAATATTTTTTTTATATATTACCGGGCCTTGCACATATCTCAAACTCAAACTATATATTTGTCAAGTAGATGGACCTAGCCCGCATGCTTTATACTTTGTCTCTGATATAGGGTTTTACATAGGCCATTTCAAGTCTAGATCCTAAACTAATTAGGCTCTGCTCGGCATTACACTATCAATGGCTAAGTCGTGTTAGGCGAGGGAGCATCAAAGCTTAGGTCAATATCTAAAATAGAACTATTTAAATCAATTCTAAAAAGTAAAAATAGGTTTTTCTCTTACAAAGGCCTATCTCATTATATATATAACGTTGCAGCGCTCGCAGTCAACGCAAAGGCCTATGCTAACTCATCTTAGTTCTCACAGTAGTGGAATAAATTAAGACATCATTATAAAAGATTCAAGTCATTTGTTAAATATAGATTACTTGGTATAAGAAAAAAGAAAAATAATCCACTATCTTTGCAACAAAATGGTCACCCAAGTCGAATGGAAAGAATTCAAAATAAGACGTAGTTGGGAGCATGACGTCCGTACCTCATTAAATTTGGTGGATTCACATAGTCCAAGTTAGATTATCACCTGTATAATATTTAAATTTGCTATATGAAAGCAAAAAAGAACTCAGCACACTCTACCTCATTAAATTTGGTGGATTCACATAGTCCAAGTTAGATTATCACCTGTATAATATTTAAATTTGCTATATGAAAGCAAAAAAGAACTCAGCACACTCACAAAAAAAAAAGCCTAAACGACCCCCACCCTATTCTCTCCCCACTCACCTTCCCCACCTCCCTCTCCTCCCCTTCCCCACCTCGCACTCCAATGATGTTCGCAGCTCCAATGGAGGGAGTCGCCGAATCCCACTCCCCTCCTTCTCCCACCCCTCCCTCTTCCTTTCTCTTCTCTCCTCCCTCTTTGCTTCTCCATTACTCTCCTTATTCCATTTTCAACCTATTCGGCTCTACAAGGCCGAACATTACACTTTTGTTCAGCCTTGCAAGGCCGAACAAAAAAAATAATGGTCTGTTAGTCTTGGCCGAACGGGCTGGGGGGGGGGGGGGGGTGGTGGGGCTGTGGAATGGGAATGGGAATGGGGGGAGATTGGATCTCTCTATTGCAGGGAGACCTCGATCTCCCAGCAATAGGGAGGTCGAGTACAGGGGGAAAAGGGGGAGAGAGAGAGAGAGAGAGAGAGAGAGAGAGAGAGAGAGGAAGAGGAAGAGACAGGGACAGGGAGAAAAAGGAAGATGGAGGAAGAGGAAGAGGGGGAGGGAGGGAGATTCGGCCTCTGCTGGAGCTGCCAATCGTGGCAGGGAGGGGGAGGTGGGGAAGGGGAGGAGAGAGGAGGAGAAGGTGAGTGGGGAGAGAAGAGGGCGAAGGTCGTTTGAGCAATTATTATTATTATATTATTATTATTATTATTATTATTATGAGTGTATTGAGTTCCTTTTTCTTTCATATAGCAAATCTCTATTTAAAAGATGGAATTTGTGAAATAGAGAAAGGCACTGAGAAGGGATTCGAGAGAGAGAGGCACTGAAATAACTACCGTGCAATCTTCCTTCTAAAAAGGGCGAATTATATTTATGATTTGTTTTTAATTAGCAAGCTTTAATAGATAAGAAAGATTTGTTAAATGTAGTGGGACCATGTTAAATAACCATGAATAAGAGTACTACTAAAAAAACTCAGATCCAACCTAGTGGACATTCCATATTCCAACTTCTAAGGTTCAGTGAGTATCCATTGCATATATATTTTAGATTTCCTTTTTATGCTATCTTAATTGGACTATAGGACTATTGAGAAGGAGTCTCAATTCCTTTTTCACCAAGTTGAATTTTTGTGGCCCACTTTGATGGAGTCTCTCCATCCATCTCAGAAAATGGATCAGTTTGAATATTTTTTGAAATCTTTTAAAAAAGCATTAATCTCTCATGGAGTCTCTCTTGGTGACAATCTTGGCGTGCTATACCTTGAACATTAAAGACATTATTCTTAATTTTATCATTCTTCTATGTCACTAATAGTTCTGTTTAATCTCCAACAAAATTTTAATGATACAAATCTCAAATGAAACGTAAAAGGGAAGCATGACATGGGCACCATACAAATCCCAAGTAGATTTGTGGTCAAATACGTGAGAATTTGAGAAAAAGGTTTCCTCAAGATCTAACTCATACTCATGGTTGAATCCCTTCGCTTCCAACCAAGCTGAGTAAAGATTTGTGGTCCCACCAGACTGACTCTCCTAGTTGTCGACCCACATGCATCCTACTGTCTTCACACCATCTGGACATAGAACATCTCCCATGTCTGATCCTCAATCAAAGCTGCAATATGATTGCCCCTCCGTCTCGCCACTCCTTTACGTCTTGTTCGACCAATTCTGCATCTGTGTGAGTCTCTGAAATGTTACAAGGAATGACTTCCGTGACAATTTCATCAACTATCCCTTGTAGATCTGATCCAATCCCAGACCAATCACCAACTTGACCCTATAAAAACTGTGCCCCCAGTTGGATTCATCAAACATAATTTAAAACAAAAAGTAAAGAAAAAAATCTTGACAAATGTAAGATACGTGGATTTGTTACACATGGAAAATTCAATGTGCCCATTACTCTCTACTTGCCTAACTACAAGATGCACTCTTATCTTTCTGGTCCTACAGTAATTAGCCCCATATGCAACCGTGTGTATCTTATGGAAATGATGTGGGAAAGCATTCATGGAAACCCAAACCAAAATTACTAAATGGGACTTTTATATAAAATACCCAAATTAAAAACTAAACGTTCATAGTTGGGCTCAAATTCAATTCTCGAATCCCAAGACTGAATCAATACTCAAATACTTAATCTACTAAAATAGTATTCTAACAAAGATCATTTCTTTTGGACTTAGCTATCTTTGGGCCCAATATAATTGATAGAAACCATTCGGATTGATCTTACAATGAAATATATTTTTTCTGTACATTAAATTGATAGAAAATGTTGGATTTATATTATGTGGGTCCCATTAAATTTATAATTGTGGAAATAGATGGTAATGATCACTGGATTGTGTCAATCTTAATGCATCTTGAATCCATTCTAAATCGTCCAATCTTGGTACAATGAGATCAGCACCTGATTCCCACCCTGAATATCCGGGTTGAAATATCATACTTTATGGTAGATAATGAAGTTGAAGTTGAAGTTGCAGGTTCTGCTAAACTATTTGCACTTAGGTTACTCCTGACAAAATAGCAAGGCCCAGTCGGTGAAAATGGCGAAACTTCAAAGAAAAACGCTAAAAGTATAATGATTACTAAAACTTACATTAAAAAGATTGTACCAAAAAAAAAAACTCTGTATTTGCTCCCTAATGTAGCATAAGATCATTTCTTGCATAAGGATTTTAAAAGAATGGAAAAAAGTAGGCAATTGGATAATGAACATACCCAGTTGTTGCATAGAGGCAGTTATCATAGCCTACAACCAAATGAATCCATAAGTCCCTAAACCACTGAAGATTACAAAGCAAACACATACAGTAACAATTCGATTACAAAGAATCAAAGATGGATGCAATGCATACTACATCAGTGGGCTCCACCCTTCCTTGCATATGTTGAAGAGGGATGAGAGAGAGAAATTAGGGAAGAAGAGATTTTATAGAAAATAAAGGAAAAATTTTAAGAAAATTAAGAGATTTTAGAGATTTGTTATGAAAAGAGTTTAGTTAATATAGATGAAATCCTTATATTGCGCCACGTGTTGTCCTCTCGCGAAGAGGGCGCACCACGTGTCGCCCTTCCGCGAAAGAGGGGATTGCTTTAATATATATAATGTCATTGGAATGCTGATGTGGCGTTCTAGAAAAAAAGAAAAATAAGGAGAGCTGATGTGATATACTTCACGGGCCTCTCTCATTGTAGCTTTAATATATCTATTTCATTAAGCTTTATGACCTCTTACATCATGTTTAAAAAGCAACCAAAAGGTTAAATTTTGAAATGGGCATGAATGTTTAAAATAATTAAAGCTTTTTCTTAATTTTTTTCCCACGGCTTTTCCTGTATAATTTCTTTGTATGGCAAGTTTATCGAATAAGTCCGCTAGTATGTGATAAATTTTCCCATGATAAACCTTCTACAGTGAATTAGCTCTTTCTTAAAAAAATTAGAGTCAGCAAATACACCCTAGTAACCATAGAATTAAAACTCTTTGCGTGAATTACGGACACATGTATGGTATTCAGAATCATCAGACCATGCCCAAATGATTTAGGGTGTGCCTATGTTTATATGTTGTATATGATTATCTGATCATGATGATATTATATAAGACCCTTAATTTACCTTAATAGCACTCAAATCCACTTGAATCTAATAATTGACATTCATCTATGTGGGACCCTTGTTCGGTATGTTTGAGTTGTGTTTCAAACGATGTAATAATAATTTTTTGCCACAGAGGTTCTTAGCAGTTCTGCGTATCGTTGTTTGCGTATGCTATGAGAGCGCGGCGGAACAAATGCTACGCTGCTGCCTTCGGTCAAGCATTTGTTCGAACAGGTGGGCGGCATCCACAGAGCCGTACCTTGCCTGGCCTCGGCCTAATCCACTCCTCCATATTTCCAAGCATATTTCTTCAGCATCTTCCCGCCCAAAAAATCCCCAACTCCCGCCACTTTCAGATTTGAAATCTCTCTGCATCGAGGGCTGGCTAAAGGAAGCCATCTTGGAGATGGGCATTCAAGGATTGCACATGGATTTTGACGGCTACGATTCTCTCCTAGCAGAGTGCATTAACCAAAATGCCGTTAGGGAGGGACAGAGAGTACACGCCCACATGATAAAGACCCGGTATCTCCCACCTGTGTTTCTGAACACGAGACTTGTAATCATGTATTTGAAATTCGGGTTTTTGGGAGATGCGCGGCGGGTGTTCGATAGAATGTCTGAACGGAATGTTGTGTCTTGGACGGCTGTGATTACGGGTTATGCTCAAAGGGGGCGACGATACGAGGCTTTGGGCCTTTTCTTTCGGATGCTGGAAACAGGTGGAGTTGGAGTTCATGATCCCACAGTTATTATTATTATTATTATTATTATTAGGGTGTGTTCATGGGCCGCATTAGATTGGGCTGAGCCACTGGGGCTCGAAAGTTAAGTTTGAGCCAGACCACAAGTCGGGCAATCAGTTGGGCCTAGTCCATAAGCTCAATAGTACATCCAATTATTTAGGAATATTATTAAGTAGTTTGCTTTTATTAGAATTAATATTATTGAGTTTCCTTTTATGTTTAGGATTATTCTAGTATTAGGAGTTTACTTAATTGGATTGTTCAGTGAGTTAGTTTTCTTTATTGTTTAGGAGAGTCTTGGTATCTAAATAATCTTATCCCATATAAGGATGATTATGCTTCATTGTAAAGATAGATTCTGATTATTAATAGCAGTTGAGTTATGAGAGTATTCTCTTCTTGTGAGGATGCCCTAGGGGCTGAATCTATCTGTGGATTCGATCAATCCTTTAGGAGATTAGTTTATTTTTTCACGCTTGGATTGTGGCTGTGCCAATTGGGATCAGGGATGAAGAACAATTACTGGGAGGACAACTGTCCCTTTCGGATTCTAACCCCTACCCATATTCCATCATCATCATCATCTCCACCTAACTTCATCTTCCGCAATATCCCCACCACCGAGCAACCCATCCCATCCCCAATCCCTTTTGAAACCATAGTCACCTTCCCCAAACTTCCAACACCCTATAACAGCCAAAACCACACCATTAGACACTACTTGAAACCAAACCCCACTTCCCTACGACCCCTTGTCATTAACTAGCCTTCTAAAACCCAATCCAACACCTTGTCACCACTAACACTAACACACACCCACACACTAGTCCCAACCCTATATCTAGCCACCGTACATCGCATTCCAACCCCAAACTGCCACTTCGGTCCCTTTCTACCCTAATTGAACCCATTCCCAATCCATTCCTGACCCTACCTACCCACGACCTCCTAAAAGCCCTAAACCTATCATCCCAGGCCTAATCACCAACATAGGGCATTCATCTCCTTCGCCGACATCACCATCCAACCACCATCACAATACTGCGACCCCATAACCCATTCCCGACCCTAAAAAACCAACTACTTCTTCCCAAACCCCATCATCCAAGTTGGACCCCATCCCCAACTTGTCCTAGACCATCCCCAACCCTCCATTCAACCCTCAACGACACCCCGATCTAGACTACAACCCTCTTCGGCCCTTTCTGTGACATCCTGGAGTCCCACATCGACTATAGAGAGGAAAGTGAATGGGTTTATATAGAGAGCTTGCACCCTTACCTTGCATGAGGCCTTTTGGTGGGTTGAGGCCCACCAGAAACAAAAACCGTGAGGCCCATGGGCCAAAGCGGACAATATCATGCATGTGTGAAGGGTGGGGCGTGACACTTTCCATCTTCTTGCCGAGGCCCAGCAATAAGAAAAGAAAAAAGAGAGAGAGAAAGAGAGAGAGAGAGAGAGAGACTACAACCCTCTTCGGCCCTTTCCATCTTCTTGCCGAGGCCTAGCAATAAGAAAAGAGAGAGAGAGAGAGAGAGAGAGAGAGAGAGAGAGAGAGAGAGAGAGAGAGAAGAAGAAGAAGAAGAAGAAGAAGAAGCGGATGAAAAATAAGATTGACAGAAGAGGAAGTAGAAAGGTTGGAGAAAAGACCGTGTACTAGATTCGAATTGCCAGAGCCTCACCAGATTAGCAACGCACTCGCCCTCTCCTCATCATTTCGCAATTGCCAGTGTCATCTTCAAGGTGCCACGCTCGCCCTTCATCTCCGAGCACTTCTCGTTGTCGAAAGCAAGTCACCAACCCCTCCCCCTCCCCCTCCCCCAAAAGCTTGTTGTCATCAGTTGCAAGACCCTCCACCTCTTCCTCTCTCATCTCGATCTAACCAGATAAGCCCACTTCTTACTCCTTTTCTTCTTTTCAAATAGCAGTAGTCGAAGAAGGGGAAAGACATCCCCACACGTGCTAGTCTGGAGCCAAATTTGACCTAGTTTCCTACTGGGCCCAAGTTAGACTCTAACCCGACTTGAGTTTAGTTTGAATTAAGTCCAGTTGGACTCCAAGTTTGACCCGAGTCTAACCTGAGCCCATACCCAGTTGGGCACTAGTTCGAGTTTGACCCAACCCCAACTCCAATCCAACAGCGTGCGCGTGTGCACACACATACAAAGGTGGACCCAACCTAGTAGGTCGTCCAATTTTTTCATTGTCATTGCGTCCAATTCAACATGAGACACATTGAAAGTATTATGTATCAGTCCCCGTATGGAAATTAGTATGTTGAAAAAGAGTCTTGCTTTGAGCAGCACATTAACTTAACGCTCATTTGATTGTTGATGTATATACCTATCGATATCTAGAGTTAGAAAGTCTGTGTGGCTTATGGGAGAGTGATAGAAATGATGGAGACCATTATATTAGAGGTCTAAGGCCGAAAATACGAGCAAAAGTGGAATTTTGTGACACTCTTTACAAGGCGTACTTAGAAGTTATTCATGTTGAGCGTATGCTTAGACAATCTCGTATGCGACAATGTGCATCTCAACAACGACCACGGGCTCATGATGTGGAGAGACTTTTGCAGGAGAAGATAATCCCACGATTGTCATTCACAAACTTCTCAATTTTAATGGGAAGGAAGAAGAAAAATGGAGATAGTCTAAAAAGTTCCATACGCGGGTCCTGGTCAAAGACAGGGTCACCAATATGATCATTGACAATTGCAGTGCATTCAATTTTGTTGCGCAAGAGGTCATTGATAAGCTTCAGTTGCCCATTGAGCCCCTTCGCAAGCCCTACTAAGTTACATGGTCTAATGGCTATGTCATGCTAGTCATTTATAGATGCTTGATATCATTCAAGATTGGCAATTATACTGCCAAAATTTGATGTGATGTGATCGATATAAATATTGCTCATATTATTTTTGGAAAACCATGCCTTTTTTTATCGGAAAGTGCACAATGATAAAAAGATGAACACTTATACAATTGTGTGGGAAGGGAAATGGATTACGCTTGTTCCATTGCCATCAACGGCCATGTCTTCATTTACATTATCACCTTTAGTTGAAGAATTATGGCAAGAGCAAACAGAAGAAATAAAAGAAATGATTGCACTAAAAGCGCAGACAGAGGACATCAAGGATGACATTGATAAGCAAATTAATGGCAACACTATTTTCGTGGGTACACTATTGATTGAGGTAATGTTAACCATGAACCTCAAAGTGTTAAGAAAGAACAAGGACAAGCACACATTGAAGGCTTTGCTCAGGTTAGCAATGACATTGAACATCAAGGAGATCTAATTGTAACTTCACTTCTAGTAACTCACATTGAGTCATTAGAAATCAAAATCAATTGTTCTAGTTGTTTCAAAAACAGATCAAGTTGTTGAAGTTCTCCACATTAGACATGGATGATATACAGCCAACAATTGTGGCATCTACAAGTTAGATCATTCATCTGGGCTAAATTCGTTCATCAGAAGTAGCGACACGTCCAATGCCTTTTTCCATGGAGTAAACGACTATATTAAATTTTCAATCCATGTCATGAAAATATGGATCTGAAGAAAAGACAAAAGTTTATGCGACTGTTTTTCGACCTAGGAGGAAGTTTCCCTCACCTTACGGTTGAGCTCCTCCCTGCATTTCTCAAGTTGGCAAACTCACCGGAGTTGAGTTGTTTCAAGCCGGAAAGAGTTAATGCGGCCAAACCATTAGTCGGCCAACCTATTGGGCCTAGTCCATAAGTCCAATAGGACATCCAATTATATAGGAATATTATTAAGTAGTTTGCTTTTATTAGAATTAATATTATTGAGTTTCCTTTTATATTTAGGATTATTCCAATATTAGGAGTTTACTTAATTTGGATTGTTTAGTGATTTAGTTTCTTTCATTGTTTAGGAGAGTCTTAGTGTCTAAGTAATTTTATCCTATATAAGGATGATTATGCTTCATTGTAAAGATAGATTCTGATTATCAATAATATTTGAGTGATGAGAGTTTTTTCTTGGTTATGGAGTTTTCTCCTCTTGTGAGGATGCCCTAGGGGTTCAAGCTAACTATGGATTCGATTAATCGTTTGGGAGATTGGTCTATTTTATTGATCGTGGATCTTGTCAAAAATGAATATTTAAGCTGAATTTAGGGATGTGATCATGCGACAAACACTTCTTCACTTGCTTGCATCATTTAAAAAACAATTGTAGTATACTGTTCTTCCGTCTTGCATTCTAAAATCATGATTTAATGACAATGTTGCTGTCATGTAAAAATCTTTGGTGCCCTTTGCTCTCACACAGTCATAGTTAAAAACCTAGATTCAACAAGATCTAGGGTGTATCAACCTGTTGAGGGAAAAATAAAAAGAAAGAAAAGAAGGAAAAATAGGAAAGTGAGAGAGGGAAGTGGAATTGAACGAAGACCAAAGAGAATGATCTCTCCAACAAGGTTGGGTGACCACTCCTATATAGTTATTCACTAATTCTTGAAATTATAAACAAGTACCCAAATATTATTAAATTTACATCCAGGCTCCTGACTTGTTCCAAAATAACATATTAGTCCTACTCTGACTTATAACACCCACCCTCAAGCTAGTGCATAGATATTGACTAGGCCCAACTTGGAAAAAACATGATGTAACTGAGCCTTGTTGACTGCTTTAGTAAGAAAGTCAACTAACTGATCCTCAGTACGAACTTATATCAGCAGTACATCTTCTTTTTCAATTTTTTCCCTGATGAAGTGACAATCAATTTCCACATGCTTTGTCTGTTCATGCCATAGAGAACTGGATTTTCAGCAAGTTTGATTGCTGAAGTACTATCACAAAACACATTCATCGGACCACTTTGTTTGAAGCCTAACTCTTCCAACAATGTTCTCAACCATAGTAGTTCACAACACCCATAAGCCACAGCCTTATACTCAGCTTCTGCACTAGACTTGGCTGTAACAACTTGTTTTTTACATTTCCAAGAGACAAGATTTCCTCTAACCATTGTACAGTATCCTGTGGTGGACTTTCTATCTGTTAGTGATTCGGCCCAATTAGCATCAGTGAATGCAATGGCATTTGCATGCCCATGTGATCTGTAAAGAATTCCTTGAACTGGGGACCCTTTCAGATACTAGAGAATTCTATGCAATGTAACTGAATGATCTGTTTTGGGAGCATGCATAAATTGACTGACCAAACTAACAGCATATGAAATATCAGGCCGTGTGATGGTAAGATAAATCAGTTTTCCAACCAGCCGTTGATACATCTTCTTATCTTAAAGCAACTCTCCACTTCCTAAGTGTAGACCATGATTTTGTTCAATTGGTGTAGCAGCTGGCTTTGCACCTAACTTCCTTATCTCTTTAAGAAGGTCAAGAACATACTTCCTTTGAGATATAACAATTTCATTCTTAGACCTAGCGACTTCAATCCGGAGGAAATATTTTAACATTACTAGATCTTTAATCTCAAATTCCATGCTTAGAATAGCTTTTAGTTTGGAAATTTCATCGGCAGCATTTCCTGTGACAACTATATCGTCAATATATACCACAAGTATGACCACCTTCATATTTTTCCTTTTCACAAAGGCAGTGTGATCGGAAAAACATCTGCGAAACCCATAATTCAACACAGCTCTGCTAAATCTCTCAAATCATGCCCGAGGTGATTGCTTGAGTCCATATATAGACTTTTTAATGAAACAAACTTTGTCTTCTTGTCCCTTAACAACAAAACCAGGAGGAGAATCCATGTAGACTTCCTCCTTCAAACCCCCATGTAGAAAAGCATTTTTTACATTTAGTTGGTATAATGGTCAATCACAATTTGTGTTCGGCTGGGGTTGAATCAATCCAAGGCCATTGAAACAATTGGATCTGGACCACTAGATCTCTTCTTATGCTAGTCTCCTTCTTAGTGCGAAGCTTTGATACCAAGTTAAAAACCTAGATTCAACAAGATCTAGGGTTTTGTATCAACCTGTTGAGGGAAAAATAAAAAGAAAGAAAACAAGGAAAAATAGGAAAGAGAGAGAGAGAGAGAGAGAGAGAGAGAGAGAGAGAGGGAAGAGGAATTGAACAAAGAGCAAAGAGAATGATCTCTCCAACAAGGTTGGGTGACCACTCCTATATAGTTATTCACTAATTCTTGAAATTACAAACAAGTACCCATATATTATTAAATTTATATCCAGGCCCCTGACTTGTTCTAGAATAGCATGTTAGTCCTACTCTGACTTATAACAGTCATAACATGTGTAAGCGCCTTGGGCCAATTGATAGAAAGATCTCGTCTTGCCTTTCTTACCTTCTGATTATAAGATGATCCTAGGAATGTCAAAAGGGTGGCAAGAACTTTCTGCTAGTCTTTATACGTGCATTTGGGGTCTGTGGTTTGAGATCAAGTCATTCATTTTGCTGGCTTGAGCCAGGTCATTGATCTTGTGGACTTTGCTTTGGATATAGTACACCAAAAGCTATCCTGTTTGAAGTTGCTGGGCTCTAAGCGATTGATAATGGAGAAAAAAGAGAGCAACAGCCTTGAGAAAAGAAGGGGCCAAAGATTGGTGGATGGCTAGGGTATCCAAACATGCTGTATGCCTGTACACCTCAGTGCAGCTTGCAACTTCCAAATTTCTCATTACTCTTTATTTGAATGGATTCTCCATTCATCATTTTATGCCTATAAGCCATTGTGTTTTTTATTTTCAATAAAAACATATCATGTTTCTTAATGAATCTTATTTTAAATATCCTGTCAGGTATTCTCCCAAATGAGTTCACATTTGCATCCACACTTTCTGCTTGCACTGGGCCTGGTGGGCTTGAACATGGCATCCAAGTTCACTCTTTGGTGTTAAAAAGCAATTTTGAGTCCCATTTATGTGTTGGCAGTTCACTTGTAGATATGTATGCAAAAGCAGGTCAGATCCAGGAAGCTAGGAGAGTTTTTGATAAGTTGCCTGAAAGAAATGTTGTTTTGTGCACTGCAATCATCACGGGCTATGCTCAGCTGGGTCTTGATGAGAAAGCGCTAGAACTGTTTTGCCAGTTGCAAAAGGAAGGAATGGAATCAAATCATGTTACTTATGTTAGTGTTTTAACCGCATTGTCTGGTCTTGCTGCTTTGGATTATGGCCAACAAGTGCACACTCAGATAATCAGATCTGAAGTGCAATCAAATGTTGTTTTGCAGAATTCGCTAATTGATATGTACTCAAAATGTGGAAGCCTCACTTATTCTAGAAGAATTTTCGACAGCATGCCTGAAAGAACTGTTATCACTTGGAATGCAATGCTTGTAGGATATAGTAAGCATGGTTTGGGGCAACAGGTTCTTGAGCTTTTTAAATTGATGCTGGAAGAAGATGTTAAGCCAGATAGCATCACTTTAATGGCTGTTTTATCTGGTTGTAGCCATGGAGGACTGGTGCATGAAGGTTTGGATATTTTTTACTGGATGGTTCGAGGACAATATGTTGAAGCTGAGATTGAGCATTATGGGTGTATCGTTGATCTCCTTGGGCGTGCTGGGCTAGTAGACAAGGCTCTCATCTTCATCAAACAGATGCCATTTGAACCAACTGCAGGTATTTGGGATACATTGTTGGGTGCATGTCATTCTCATTCCAATGTTCCTGTTGGGGAATATGCTGCTCGGCAGCTTTTTAATATTGACCCACGAAATGCCGGGAACTATGTTATTCTTTCTAATATTTTTGCTGCAGCAGGAAGATGGGAAGATGTGATCAATGTGCGACAGCTGATGAAGGAGAAGACTGTGATGAAGCAACCAGGACAAAGCTGGATTAAGTTGGATAGAAAATTGCATGCATTTCATGTAAATGACCAGTTTCATTTGAATAAGGGTGGAAAGATTTGTGAATACAATGGAATTATTGGCTCAGGTCAAGGAGGCTGATCACCATTTGGCCAGCTTTATGAGCTGTTTTCTTGATGTTGACAAGAAAGAGAGATGACTATTCAGTCATGATTTGTAATGGCTATGGCATTTCGATTGATGGATGCTCCTCTTAATGCCTATTCCTGTTGTAAAGACCTTCTGAAGTTTTGTTGATCACCAGAGTTTCAGAAGGTTTATATTTATGATGTTTTTTGGGAAGAGAAACCTTGAAGGATAGGAGCCATTGCCACCATTTTGTTGAGCATGCTCAAGCAGGAATAACTGGTCAGCTCTGAAGTTTCTCCATTATCTGGGATTGCAAATTAAATCAAAGTTTGACTTTCCATAAGTCATAGACTACCATGAGGAACTTGCCAGATTGCCTTCGGGTGAGTTTGGCTGCACCACAAATGGGAAATGTAATTCCTTTGGGAGCTTGGGTCAGGCCGGATGTGGAGACTGCATTCCATAGCATACTGGTTTTCTATCTTTTCCACCCAAAAGTTAGCATCCTAAATGATTTGGGTCTGAACCGAGTGGTTTTGGATGTTATTTTGACCATGAAAAGAATCCTACCAGACAAGTCCTTAGGACATCCAAGGGGTCCTTACTAGTGAATTGCAGAAAATACTTAATTCTCTATAAGTGATTATGGAGTATGGCACACAATGAACTTCAGCTGAATAATGTAGAGGGTCAAGTGAAATTTATCTTTAAGAGAAAAAATGTGCTATAGTGTTAAATTACTGAATAGCCTATCATCAAGAATGAGCACAGAGACATTATCAGATAGGTTTTTGAGTTTAAGCTTGCCTTAATGCCAAATACTTTCAGGTGAATCAATGGTTTTGATCTGTAGATTGGATTGAAGGTGAAACATTCTTATGATTATTGCAGTGAACCTAAAGCTTGTTGAGTTGGTAATGGAAGTTAGATTTGGTCTTCTGGAACCATGATGCTGGTTGTTTTATTTTTTATATTTTGGGTTGAAGCCAAGAAGCTGGTTGAAGGTGCAAGGTTGGCATATTTTTCAGTTGCAAAGACATCGACTGCCATTGGGCTTGCCAGTCCAAGATCTGTTTCTCAAAAACTTACCGAAGGTGATGCCTACCTTTCACCACATGACACAAAAAACGGAATGGTGATGCGCTTACTTTTTCATCAGAAACTGATTACATTGAAAAGAAAAGTAGATGAAGTTCTACAACATGATCTTGGAAGTTGCAATAAGTAATGAAACGTCAAACTGGAAACAAAATTTTTTATTTTTCAAAGATATAATATATGATTCACTGTTGTGACATTGAAGTTTATCTCATCAGTTGACATTCCATTATTGCAAAATTCTGCACAGGCCACACTTTTTTGTAGGGCCCACCACATGTATAAAGTATAGAACATATATTGGAACCTAATGGAAATTATAGCGCACCCTGTTTTAGGTGTGTCAGTTTGATTATATTTGAATATCATGAAATCGTTATTTTATGTTTTGAAGCAAAGTTGTTGTCTGATTATACTTTTGATCGCATTAGTGATGCTATCTTGGTATGTGCAAAGTTGATCTCAAGTCACCTCAGATCAAATTCTCTAGACGTTCAGCTGTGAGCCAAGGCTTACCAACTGCTTAAAGAATGGGTGCCAGCCTCTACTGTGGGGTGTAAGCCTCAAGAGAACATATTAATAAAAGTAGAAAATAGAAGCAGTTTAGCTGTTTTTTACCCTTTTTCTATTGAGTTAATTAGTGTTGAATTAAGTCAAATCCAATCACAACAATATATATTTATTTTTTAAGTTCTTAAACTTACAAATTGTTCCTCACCATCCCTTATAGACCAAGATGTTTAACAGGGCATATAGACCCCTTGATATGGAATGTGCCCCTCGATACTGAGGGGGACTGAAGGTGCACATTTCATTTGGCTTGTACGGCTCAGATATGCCTAATATAGTAAGATGTATACCCTAAATGCAACCTATGCATTTGGGTTTGGTGCATTTTTCATAAGACCTACCTCAAGGTGAGCCTGAAGGCATAAGCACCAAATGCTTCTAATTATTTCTTTGGATTTATTTCCACTCTATTGAATTGTACTCATTCCCTTGAACTTATATGAAATATCTTTTTAAGCAGGATTAGAATGGGATTCCCAGCCCTCATGTATTTGGAAAGAGTGTTACTTCCCAGGTTAGGCATTACTTGTCCCAATCCATTTCAAAGTCAAAGAGTAGCTTTTTTCCCCTTTTCTTTTGGAATTTCATCATAGGCATTGATGAATGTAAGATTCTACTGTTCGCAACTGCATGTCTCGATACACATGGTATATTAATAAACATTATAGCAACACCTCTGGATATCGTTGTCATCATCATCATCAAAGCCTTATCCCAATCATGTTGGAGTTGGCTACATAACAGCAACACCTCTGGGATACTGTAAGAAAATTTAGAACTTGCAGTTATCTGCCTTTATCTATATATTTGCACAAATTTATATATGCTAAAATCACTGGGATATGATGAGTGGATGATAGCAAGCTTATGTTCATCTCTTTCCCTCCTGCTAAACCTCATTGAATTGCATCTCATTGCACCCCTATGAAATTCATGCCAATCATTTTGCTTGGGTGGTGGGGTTGGGGTGGGCTGAGTATGGAACAGAACAGTGTATGCATGACCAAGTGTGTAAAAAGAATGGGTCATTTTAATCCCCGTTTTTGAAGGCCCCAAAGTTGGATAATCTTTAGTTATAAAGTGCCTGTTCCTGTGGTTTTGAGTGATCAATCCAAGGAGGAGTATACCTTGATGATTATGGACCTTAAACTGTCATAGATTAAAATTATTTTCCTGTCAAATGTCTCCACCTCAAATTTGCATTCATGCCCTTACAAATGTTGTGTAAAGAAAACCGATAGACTGCACATTTTTGCATACTCCAATTTGGCACTGCACATATCCAGACCCCTTGATTATGTTGCATCATATCTTGTTTAGATCAGGATGATCCCTAATGAACGAATCATCCAAAGGAGCACACAGGAGAATACATTTTCATGTCTCATAGCCATAGATTATCGTGGCCCAGCTGGTTCAACCAGTTGACCTACAGTTGTGTGTTGAAGACTGTATTGGGCAAAGCCCTTCATTCTTCTGTCTGGGATTGTATAAAAGCTGTGGGTTTCTTGTTGATTGCAGATTTCATCGGAAGGTAGAGAAGTCACGTTTTGATCATTTTCACACTTTGCAGATCTGATTCAAAGAGATTCACACAGGAGACCCCGATTATCAGGTTTTTGAAGGGTCTGACCCAAAACAAATCTGGGTATGGGCCTTCTTTTTGTTATCCTAGTCAAAATCAGGTTTGTGTTCAGGTCTAAATTGGATCCATGGCTTAATTTTCATTAGCGGAGTGACATGTATAAAGTTCGATTGTATGATAAAACATATTTACCAATAAATAAAATAATCATATATTACAATGATATAAATATGAAACTCCATATAGTTGGATTTGTTACAATATTTCAATTATATATCATTCGATATAATATGATCCTTAGTTATATCTTTGGAGAGGAAAATGCCCCGCCACTTAGCTATCATTGGAATATTGGATATGGTTAGAAGTTCAAACTGCTGTTTTGGTTAATATCTTTCCTGGGAATTCAGTTGATAAAAGACACTAGATAACCATACTCTATGAGACTGACGTCTGTCCATTAGTTTAGTTTCTTCAAGTTCAATGGGGAATTGTTGCCATGATTTTTTTTTTTAATTGTTGCCATGATTTTTTTAGTTGAAAAGGGTTGCAATTCCATTGACCGTAGTGGGTCAGGAACAAAACTTTGTCTACAGAATTAAGAAAGGAAATTTCATAATATTTAGAAGATTCTAACCATTTGTTATTAATGGGGAAAATAGCTGGTCTTAAATTTTGGTGTCGGTTTTGATGTCTTTTAGGACTGGGATGAGTTAGTGCGCTCGCGCCAGATCTGTATGGCTACGCTGATCTTAAAAAGTCCTAGAGAAAAAAAATAAAACAATCAAACAATTAAAAAAATATTAGAAGACTATTAAAAATGTGAAAATTGAATTTATTTAATATGTATCCAATACAAATTTAGCAATGTTTACTGCTGTTGGGCTGAGTAGCTAACGGTATAACATACTACTGCTACTTTTTATGGATGAATGATATGAATAGCGGTTATTTGAGGTTAACAAAATTTACTAACACAAGTTTCTTTTAGCATGCCCACCTAGATGCATAAAAGACTAAGGAAGCAGACTGATTCAAATGCTTGGATATGGATTAAAAAATATATAGTATCAAGCCATTCAAATGATCCTAACCTTTTTGGGTTTTGATCCTCATATTTTACTGGGTAAAATTTTATTTTTTAACTTAATAGACAAGTCATTTGAGTTTTTTTCAAGGATAAATTAGTCAAAAACAAAAGCATGGAGGGTCTCATTAAGATGTGAATTATGAAATATATGATATCGAGTCATTCAAATAATCCTAGTCTTTGGTTTTTTGTTCTCAAAGTTTAAGGAGAAAAATTATTTTTTAATTCAAGGAATAAGTTATTTAGGTTTTTCAAGGATAAGTTGGTCAAAAAGAAAAAAGAAAATGGAGGGTCCAATTATTTTTTATCTAATTTAAATATTAGTTGAAGAAGTTTTTAATAAAACACAAAAAATATAAGCGCCTTTATGAAACTATGTGAAACACATGGTCCTACTTATAAAAGTCCCTTTAAATTAAAAGCCAACTACAAACTCATTCAAGGAAAAACTATGTTCACACACCCTTAAGAGTAAGTTACAACACTCTTGCAGCATTAATTTGCACTTTCTAATAGAAATTTACAATTTAGTATTTGGAATTGGCTTTTACTAGTGTCAATGTCTGACCTAACTCAATCCTAGACATGTCGACCCAGTCCTAAACAAAATTTTAGACTATTATCTTAGGGCATGTTTGTGCAGATTCCTTTTCACGGAAAGGGAACATCATTTTCTCTTTTAAGTACATGTTTTGTCCCATGCAACCTAAGTTGCTAGCAAATTGCTTAAAAATAGGCATCTTTTCCGGTTTGGTATAGAAATAAGAGTCCGACCACTTCCCATAAAAAATGCATTTGATAAATAGGGATACGGCTTTCCACCCTACGGATATACACAAATGTACCCTTAAGAGATTTTAGCCAATGTTAATGATTTCCTTATCTCGTTATCTTGAAAAAGCTATAAATGAATGTCAAAGTTGTTGGCTGGAGTACATTTTATCATACATCAAGACAAATGGATAGATTGGTAGAAGACAAAGTAATATTTTCCTCATAATGGTAAGTTGGCAAGTTACATGTGTTTGTGTTTGTGCTTTGTGATAGATTTTCCGTGTAAAAAAATGAAGTTGATTTTTCTAGATAGAAAAATCTTGATTTCCCAAGAGAGAGGTAAGAAGAAAAAATTGCTCTATTCTGAAAATAAAAATCCACAGAGCAAATAACTATCTCACTGCACAAACAAGTATGTAGATCCTTGTACACCTAGGCAATGTGCACTCAAGAGGGAAGAACTTACAAGTTGTAAAGAGAAACAAAGTTCTTAATTTACATTAGGGCTTCTATAATTTTTTAAGGGGCCCCCAGTCTTGTGATTACCTACAAAGCAACCCCCAAAGTATTCTTTTAATGGTAACTTTTCCTCTTTAGAATGAAAAATAACAGCATGTACTATATACAAAATAAATATTAAGAGCATGTTTCTTTATTGAAATTTAGAAAATTTTTATCCGGGGAATTTTTGAACTCTCAAATACATTGAATTTCTAAATCCTCAATAGTACTTGAGCATCCAAAATTCTATTACAAAAGAGGTTGAAATGATCCAAGAATTCCCAACACATCAAAATTCCACTAAAAGTGCCCGAAAGTTTAGATACCCGAACAAGCGTAGGTGCAATATATACAAACTTTAGATTGAAAAAGACTGATAATGATGATGACGGACACCAAACTTGACCTGCACTTGGGTATTGAATTTACAATTGTGGTAAGATACTAATTTTTTATTTATTTTTCATTATCATGGCTGCTGCTGCTGCTGTTGTTATTATTATTATGGGTTTGCTCTAGTGGGATTTAGGTTTGGGTTTGCTCCCATGCAAGTTCGATTGGGCTTGAGTTGGGCCAATATGTGACACTACCCACTCTAAGTTGGACCCATATAAAGAGAATCTTGAGGACGGGAACCAAGCTGTTGGATCCATGGGCTGGTCAGGGCCAGAATATCAGGTCCGTTACTAAATGGGGCAAGAGTAAGACATTTTTCCTAAAAAAAGGCCCATGGCCACCCCCTTGGCCAGGTTACAAGGAATACTTGTACCCTTCGTCCGCCATGAGTACACATAAGCGTGCCATAGAAGAATTGGAACCTTTCAAAGTAACAAATCCTAAGTTGTGCTCTTTGGGCATTGGTTTAAGGCAACTTATGTGACATTTTAAACACTAAGTTCAGCTCTACTTATCCTACTTCAACTTCCGAGTAGTGTGGGAAGTGGAAGTTCAAAAGAAAACGGAATGTGGAATTTTCTTCGTCATAGAGGTTTGAAAATTGTAGCTGAGGTACAGTTGCCGACTGCGTGCTTCTCAATAAAAATTTTTGAAAAGTAGCTGGGTGAAACGCAGTCCAACGTCAAGAAGAGAAGAAATGGGGACATTAGGGATATTACTTTTCACACGTTGAAAAAGTCTGCAGATTATGTTGAAAAAGGAGGTTTCACAAGGGACCGAATCTCAACTCTAGTTTTCTTTGTAGCAATGGGAGGAAATGGATTTTAGAATGGGCATTTCTGTCTTATTATGGCCCGCATTAACTTTTTTTTTTCTTTTATTAAAGGGTATAACCTTCAAAATAGATTAGGGCAGGTTTATCTTTTGGAGAGCAGTTTTATCTTTTACTTCTATTTTCCTACTCTCTAATTTCTTCCTTTCTTTCAAGATATATATGAAAAACACATATAAGTACATTTCTTCCCTGAACTCATGTAATTTCTAATTTTTTTTCATTTTGTGTGCCAAAGCCTAGGGGAGTGCAACCCATGAGAGCCCACACAAGAGAGAAGGATAGCGTAATAAGTGAAAAGCGTGGCATGCCTGATGATCAATCCTTGGGCTGCTGGGTGACATCAGGGATCTTCCGGAACCATTATTAAATGTGATTGGGTATGGAGAGCTATACAATTCATCTTTTTTTTTTTTTATAATTTTGGGGGTAAAATCTAATAATTAGTTTATGAAAAAAATTGAATTGAGTATATTATCCAAAACTTTTAATATTATATTAGCATGTTATTTTTTATTTTTTGAAATTCATTCCCTTTTTTTACTAAATTATTGTAATGATTCGAGCCCCACTACCCACACGATATTATCTACTTTAGTTCATGGAATTTCAACCGAATCTTGCACTTATATATCACCAGAATCGGGATTTGAATAAAGTCTCACGGTGCTAATTGAATCATTCTACCATTTCCCCCTATTGATTCTCCTATAGGAAATAGGGCTGTTCTTGATTTTGATACCATTTGTAACGACTTAAGTCCACTATTCATATGATATTGTTTGTATTAGCTCATAGGATTTCAACTTAATCTCACAATTTTAAAAGGCCTCACGTATCGTTAAGGTCAAGGCCACACTTATATTCTTAGGATCAAGACTAAAATATTTTCTATGTGAGACAAAGCATTCCACATTTGCCCCGGTAAATTCTCCTATCTTAACTCATATGAGTGCTTGACTTAATCTTGCCTCAAGGAATTGTCTAAGCGGGTTGAGATCTTATAATTATTTTAATAATATCTTAGATTGCCCCAGCTCAAAAAATCTTAGCTCTACCGCTGGCCATGGCCACCCCTGCCCTATTGTTGATTATGGAGATGGTGGCGTTAATCACTTATTCAAAAATCTTCTTTTGAAATGCTTTATTGAAAGGAGATGGGGAATCAATAGAAAGAAGTCTCCAAAATTGAAGTTAAATGACACAACTATCTGCCAAGCGCCGACACCATTGCTTCGTTAAAACCTTCTTCTATTTCTTCAATAAAAAAACATCATGTAAAATGATATTTAATGTACTTATCCATAAAAAAAGGAAATTGCGATTCACAAAATGAACGTTTAAGATAAAAATATCCTCACTTATAAATTCCTATCAGATATGCCAATTGTAAACAATTATATTTAAAAAAGACTACTAATCATAGAAAAACTTCAGTACACACGCAGACAAGTAGACACACACATATAAAGCCAAATTTTTTGTCCTAAACATATACCATGGCAAATTTATATCCGGCATTTCGGGATTTTATGTTTTTATGAACATAGTTTTATTTATTATATATTTTTTGCATTTTATCAAATATAGCAATAATTTCATGCAAAAGCCTCCACACGACAAGAATTTATCCACACACATGTGAAGAAAGCCAACGCATGAAAAAAGAGGCAGCTTACTTGAATTACGCCCAACTTAGTTGGCTGAGAGATGGAGTGTCCCTCACCCTGAGGGCCTGTTTGGATAAATGAGGAATGGAGTGAAGTAATGTAGGCTTCACATGAAGAGTGAAGTGGAGGAAAAGTGAGTTGAAGTTAAGGTAAATCACTTCACCTCACTCTATTTGGATGTTTAGTGTTAAGTGAAATCTGCACTTAGCAACTTATGAAGTTATAAGTAAAATAAAAATGGGTAGAAATCATTGTTTGGTGGAACAAAGGGTTGTTGTTAAAGATGTAATTGTTCCTTGCATTGGATAATGGAGTTTGAAACAAAGTTTGCATTTGTATATACATATAAATATTTTATCAAGGATTCCATTGTGGGTCGTCGCTTGAAAGAGATCTAAGTCTAACTTCTGAGATCACATGGTGGACCCATCTTTGATGGGCCATGGATGAGGTCAGTTGGACAACAAGAGTCATCCGATTGGTCTACACCATCATATAACAGGTAGACCCTGACCCACATTCCACGGTGTGTGAAGTGCCTTAGTTGAACTCCCGGCAACTTCTTGGGACCCACATAACTACTATTACAAAAATTACATTAGAAGAAAAGAGAAAATCTTAGCCGTTGAATCAACCCTTGATTAGCTCTAAGTGATCATGGCCATGAAGACGCCTTACTCTGTTGCAAAGCTGCCCATCAGCTGCAACTCCTACTTAGAAGCAGATGAAACAAAGGAAGAAGGCAGAGCTTGTATTTGAACAGCAAAAAGTCCAAGAGGGCCCGACCAAAGAGATTGAAAAGTGGGGTCGCTTGAGCCGAAAAGGACCACACCTGGCTTGATGGCCAACCAATGGCTCAATAAGGCGGGGTCAACTAGACTGTCTGCGTTGCCATGATGGGGTTGGTGGGCCCCACACTAAATGGGTCGAATGGGAGCTAGACCATAAGACATAGAAGCCTTTTCAAGTGTTGTTGTAGTCATTTTTGGAGACTGCAGAGGAGAGGAAAGGAGTAGAAATCGGCATCTATTCGAATCGATTAGAGTATTTTGGGTTCAAGTTGGGCTGGCAACGCCAGTTCACTAGTCGTGCAAAAAGGACCAAAACAGGATAGAGTTGGATTTTTGGACAGTTAACGCCCCTTTTACACTACTTCAATTTTTTTTTTTTTATCCAAACAGGCCTTAAGAGGGTGTTTGGATGCAGGATGAGGGAGGAATAAGTGGAGAAATAAGTTACTTTTTGTATCCTATCTCACTTATTCTTTATTTGTTTGCACTTTTAGTGCATGGAATACTGTTATCCTAGTCCTGATGCAATAGTGGATTAATACATAGTATGTGGGTTTAAGTTATCTCACTTCCTTAAGGGATGCCCTAATTTTTTAATTTTTGTCCTTATTTCACCTTAGTTGACTTTGAGTAGAAGGTGAAATTATATTTTTTAGATATTTTTATCCCTTACCTCCCATTTATCTGGACACATTCAAATAAGAGATTGGATTTGTGTTTGGGATAAATGAAATTCCATCTCATATAATAATATCATTGGATGAGCTTGAATGGTATTAACTATTCAATCCCACAAAAAATTTATTTAGCTTTTAAATACACCCTAAGAGTATTATAAAGTAGCCCTCCGAATGAAAGTGGTACTAACAGTGGATCGAAGTAATCCTCATTACTTGAAGATCTGAGAATCCGAAGGTGATCCGGGAGTGCCGTTTCAATTTGTGTGACGTTCTTGCGTTACTATTCAAAGGTTACACACGCAATGTCTAGATTTTGATTGGTAGTAGGCTTAGCAATGTAATGATTACAAGTTTGTAGCAATGAAATCTATCACACATGACCATCGTACAGTCAAAGGAAGGATGTCAACGAACCCCCAATTAATCTCTGCGCGAGACCCCACCCAAAAGTTTTGTCTGTTGAAGTTTTTCTTTTAAAATAAATTGATAATCGAGTCCCGGCACACAGGTTGAATCCAGTTAATAGTAGGAGTCCAAGTCCAGTCACATTCATACTTAGATATTATTTATTTATTATTTTGTTGAGTTGGGGTCAGTCGGACTGTTAAGTGGGGCAACTTGCCAGTGTGAAACTAATATGACCTTAATTGGATTTTCAACTGGGAATTTATTTTACTCTTCAACTATGACTAGAATACTTTATATTAATATTTGATATCAATGGGCCTATCAATGTAATGGGCCGTTCCACTCGGGTATTTTATGTTTAACCATATTTAGATATTATTTTTAGAATTTTATGATACTTATCGAAGGATTTATTTCAAAATAGAACAGAATGGAAAAACAGAATTTATGTAGTCGACCCCAATATAGTTAGAATAAGGCTTTGATGATGATGATGATAATGATGATTTCAAAATTTTATAATAACAACATTATAATATAAGAATGACCTCTTTCCCCAGTAGTAAGAGATGTCAGTTTTACTTGGGTGCTCAAAGGTTCGAACCTTGGGTATGCCACCTCTTCCTTTGTATGTACCTTCTTTTTATGTGATTGACCTTTCTTTCTCTACGTGTGGGCTATCTCTTGGATCCTAACTCCTCTGGCTTGATTAAAAAAAATTATTATAACACGATACAAAATGTTTTGGCAATTGGTAGAGTGAACTTAATCCGAATCCATTAATTGAGTAAGAATGTCAACACTTTTTGCTGCAGTGCAGAGTATTTAGATAAACAGGAAGGACCAGTCCCCAAAATTATAAGATGAGGCTCCAAGGCAGATTACGAGCTAACATCAAGATAAGCTAAAAACGCAACCATATATAAATTACATTGGAGTCGGAACTTACAAAAATGTTAGAATTTCAACTTGAATCCAACTTAAGAATTAAAATGGTTCGGACAAAACTATACTACATTTGATTAGGTTGGGTCTATGATAGAATGGGCTCAACCTAATTAAGTTCATTTATTCATAAAATACGAACGGTCAATCTAAATCCGAAATTATTGGTCGAGTTAGTTCATGTTGCCGGGTCCAACCAGCATACCCAACAGGCCATTGTGGGATGATCACGTGATGTGGACCCTTCTGCGGTTTCATCAAATGAATCTTGTCACAATTTGGTGAAACAAATTAGATTCATAATCACCAAAAGATGACTTTAAATAACAAGGTCAAGTATAATTATCTCCCATGAACATGGGAAGTAATGATAACAAGAAAAAGATGACTATAGCTTTTCTCCCCGAGGAAGAAAATCCTATCTACCTTTCTTCCATCCCCTCTTTTTCAATTCTCAATCCAATAATCAGTAATCGTCCCTTCATATGCCTCGATTATGCCCTAATGGTGTCACGAAAATGCCACATTTAAAACACATTGTTTGAAAGATGTAAACCTTAATAATTGCAAGAACTTGACACACTACCTAAAATTGAGATATTTTTCTATCATCTCTATGTTCTATAAAACTACTTTTTTTATTAAAATTTAAAATATATTCTTAATTCTTTTTCTCATTTCTTAATTTTTTTTATCTTTCACACATAATATTAAATTGTTCTCTTATGAGTATACTACATATTGCTAATATGCATTTTAGCTTGTGGAGCCCACTTAAATACATTTTGATCAATGAAAGGAGTGTAGGTGGAAAAGGCCCACTTATGGACAAAGGAAAGCCCTTGATTTAGTAAGCTTAGAGTTTAATGATATGTTAATTATAAATTTTTTAGATTCAATCCAACGATGGCTGAAGATTAAATGAATGTGAAAATGGTCATGACGCTATATCAGAGGACAAAGAGAACATCAAAGGGGCTTTATTGATCAGAGATAGGCTCAAATGATCCCATAAAGCCAAACTAAATGTAATCCGCTTGCAGGGGAACACGCTCCTATCACCAAGTACCATATGTAAGGTGCACCATCCATTAATTGTTAGGTTTTGTCTTGAATTCTGGTTTAGCTGAATTGGTCTTCTGGTTTAGCCAAAAACGAAGTTTAGGGTTAGGGGTATTTTAATCATTATGTATAAGTTTTCTTGGTGGTCAAGAAAACGGTAATTATATATATTGATGTATTGTAATCCTAGATCCTAAGGGATTGAAATGAGATTATGATAGATGAGTTCTTTCCATCGTGGACGAAGGTAAGGTTGCCGAACAATATAAAATTGCTGTGTTCATGTGTGTGATTGCTCAATAGTGTTATTTTACTTGTTCATCATGATTGATCCATTGACTGTGGCTAATTTTTACTATGCCACTTTTCTCAACAAGTGGTGTCAGAGCGAGGTAGAGATCACTTGGGTTTCGCGATCAACGGATGGAGTCTCAAAATCGGAGTGGAAGAAGAGGATTGGCGGATCATTAGTCGGATCCATCTTCCCGGCAAATTTGAGACAAAACGGTCAAAGAAGAGGGTTTCCTTGGAGTTGTGTTGTGCGCGATATATGGATGGGATTGCATGCAAGAATCTCGAAGTGGGTTCTCTCAGTGAAGGAGATGGGAGTTGATCTCTGGAAGCGCCAAACTGATTGGATCGAAGTTGGTTCGGTTTGCTAGTCTGGAGAGATCTCATATATGTAGTCTCTTGTTGAGCCAACACGTTGCAGAGAAGAAAGGTTTTCTAATTTATTGGGCTGGCCAAAAAAGCGGGAACTATATATATTGATATATTGTAACCCAAGATACCAAGTGATTGAGATGGGATCATGATAGATGAGTTCTCTCCTTCGTGGACGTAGGCAAGGTTTTCGAACTACGTAAAATTACTGTATTCATGTGTGTGATTGTTTGATGATGAGATTGTAGGTGTTCATTATGGTTGATCCGTTGATCGTGGGTAATTTTTCTACACCATTTTTCCCAATATTAATGATATTATGTATAATTCTGCAAACAAGATTCCGACTCTCACATTAGTCTAAAACTCACAAGTAACATGAACCCTTAAAGGCCCGTTTGTTAATTTAACTGGTGGAGTGAAGTGAGGTGAATGACAATTTTAAAAGATAAAAAAATAAGAGGGGTTAAATTAATTCAATGATTAAATTTTATTTTTTAGTGAAAAAAGAATGTAACTTTTTGACTTTTTGTGTTAAAAGTAGATATTTTTTGTTAGTTAGTGGGATGAAAATGTAACTTTTTTACTTTTTTGTGTAAAAAGGTAAAAGAATTTTTTTGAAATGTGGTTTTTTTATTTGACTTTTTTGAGTTGTTGTGTGGTGAAATGAAAGATGACTTTAATTTTACAATGAGAGGAAATTAACAAACGGGCCCTAAATGCTTTTGATAAATAAAATACAGAAAGTTTCTAAACACAGTAGCTTGATAGTAATGTCCTTAGCTATCACCCTATCTATACCCATAATCCCATGATGCACTTCCTATCCGCCGCTGTGCTGCCGGATTAGATTTGACTACAATTATAGTAAGATTGACCTTGATTTTAAATAAGCTATTATAGCCCATAGGAAATTCCTAGCTTCTAGAGCCTTGGAGATCCTAGAAGTGGGATAGTGGATTCGATGCTTGGCACCATTGATCTTATGGGCCTAGCATGGGCCCCAGAATCCTTATCAAGGTTACCTATGTGATCAACATCTAAAATGGGACCTATGAGCGGAAGCTCAAGATTCGAGGATCATGTTATTCTTTCCTTAATTTCATAGTGCCTGTCACGTAAGTAAATAAATAAACTAAGACATCTTAACAATCTATTAATTAATAAGTAACGACCAACAACTTTGGGATCTTTTGTAAAAGCAAGGTCTCGATTGCTAAAGTTAATTTAATAATATCTTTTGTAAAAGGAAAGAGGAGATGAAATAAGAAGAGAGCAAGAGAACCGAACATTTGAACCCAAGCAAGGTTCCTCGAGCCCTCAAAAGAAAGAAGAGGTTTAGTTGGTCCCCCTCTCAGATCGAGATTGAAAGATAGATGCATTTGTCTTTTAATGTATCTTTAGTCCAAAGAAGGTTCTTTTAACCATATTCTACTTCATTGACTACGGCCATCAATTCACACCTTGATTACTACAGAAATGGTTCATCAACTAAAGTTAGCAATTTCCATTGCAATTGCACACATGCTTTTACATTCGTGTATTACAAAGAAAATGTCTTCCTCGTGCAAACTTCAATACAAAGATCCTTTCTTACGCGGTTAGTCGATGGTTTAGGGCTGTACAGGGGCTGGGTTCGAAGTCCGAATTCGGCTCACAGTTGGATCTGATGCAACCACACCTATCCTTGTGCCATGTGGGGTTCTTTTGGGTCCATGGGTCATCATTGTGAGAAAAATAGTGTGGCCTGACTGCCATGGGCACATGTCAAATCATGCTCGGCGGTGTCTACAGATGAACTTTGATAAATCTTAATTTGATAAAGTCAATTAGGAATCAAATTCTTATTTGTAGAGTTTGGATCAAGATCAGACTCCTTGTTTGACAGCATTCTCACACTGATTAGCATAACGTGGGGTTTTTTGGAGGGTAAAGCCCATGGTAGTGGTGACTTTTAGGAATTGCTCTATATAAGGTAAGTAGGAACCGTTGGTTGATTATACAGAACATCTGAAA
Source organism: Sextonia rubra (assembly GCA_037013555.1). NCBI lineage: Eukaryota > Viridiplantae > Streptophyta > Magnoliopsida > Laurales > Lauraceae > Sextonia > Sextonia rubra. The sequence continues at coordinate 48,754,361 of JASUAD010000013.1, read as the reverse complement.
TCATTCTCGAGAGTTCAGTTTGGATGCACATATAAGACCAGCAACTTCTTCCAATCTTATCTAAAATATTATTATATATGCGACACTATGATTATATATTCTTCTCATATTTGGGTCTGAGTAAGGTCTGTCATTAAAATAGTCTGGTCTAGCAGGTCGTTTGGCCTGGGGCTTGAACACATTGTATTTGGGTTTGGTTCAACTGGGTCTGTTTTTTCACATGACCCATTTCAACCCAATTGTGTGGCAAGTTTTAAAACTCGTTGTCCTACTCAGGCGGGTTAACTCGATCCAGTAAGTCACGGAATCAGGTGAATCAAATGCTTTTAAGTGCTCGCGCCTAAACTTGATCATGTTGCTTGGCTCTCGTTGACATTAGGAGTTAAGTCATCGAGGTTTACTACACTCTGGCTCAACCCCGGTTTTTCCCCTAGACCCAAAGCTGAAGTGGCTCAAAATAAGGTATTTATAGCTTCTGTTAGGATAAAAAAGAAGCATGAGAAAATCACTCTTTTTGGTGTAACTAATTTGTGGTTAAGTACCTATCTTGCCTCTCTTTTTTGATCCTTAATATAAATAAAATCGATTGATACTTTATGGGTTATAAAACATCTATGGTCCATTTAATTTCAACATGAAACCGGAGCTATGAAAGTGGGTAGAATTAATTATCTACTATTGGAGGGACACATACACAAACAATAGTAACTACAATTAGAGTTTAAGCATATACCTACTTTAAATAGGGAGAATCTTCATCCAAGAGCAAACTACATAGACAGTCCAACTCTATTATGCCCACCTTTGGTCAGTACAACTTTTTTTCACATTCTTAATCTCCCATGATCTGGCACCATGTTCAGTTTATGTTTATCAAACTTTTACTCATTGAATCGAATTGAATTTCAAATGAATATATGATTAAAAAACCATTAAAGTTTAAAATTACTTAATCAAGAGTTAGCATTATTTGATGGGTTAATTTTTTGCATGATCCATATTCATATTAGGCATTCCATTTATCTTGACCCACAATAATAATAATAATAATAATAATGCTGCATCAAAGTGGAGATTGTAAGCTGAACTGCAAAGCACACCATGCGATTTGCTCTTAGGTGAAAATTTTCCCTTTAACACAATGTATAGCAAGTTAACAACCTGGCAATTGCCAACACATGATTTGAGGTGACCGGTCTACACAAGAATGAACTAGTAGATGGGCCTCACATCCTCACAACAGGAAGTTGGCTGTCCGTGGGTGATTAAGTATTTTATTCAAATGAAGATTATATTACAAGGGCTCTCATAGTCACTACCAAAATACACAGTGCCACAGACAAGGGGAAGAAGAAGAAGACAAAAAGAAGAGCAAAGGAGATCGGCCGATATTGTCCCACTTCTATACTCGTCATTAAATAAACATCAAACGGGTGGATGACAAAGAGAGTAAGAAAGCCCAAAAATTTGACTTAGGAATTAGATTGTCATTTGAAAATAATGGAGGAATCTTCAAGTCAGGTGTTCCTCTTGTTTCTTATCTTCTTAATATTAGATTGATTTGGACATAAAAGAGAAGGAAGCATTGAACCCTAAAATGTGTGGTTTGGATTCTTCTCAAAACAAAGACCACTTCTTCCCACGTGAACACCAAAACAAAGGCAGGAAGAGAATTGCGAGTGAATCCTTGTTTGAGAAAGGGCACCGACCCACAGACGTTGATCAGTTTGGGTTTTGTTTGTTTTACAAGCAACAAACTAGTTTACTCCATTTCTCACATGCTAGGGTTGACCTACCAACTCATTTATCCAATTCATAAAGACACCTAAGAACTGTGTTCCCTTCTTTTTTACCCCTTCCCCTCTTTCTTTCTTTCTTTCTTCTTCTTCTTCTTCTTCTTTATTTTACTTACTTCTAATGAACCAAAGTCTCTGATTTTTTTAAACTTCTGAAGCAAAGTTTTGTGGATTACTTAATTACGATCTCTGTCAAAAAATATGCACACCATAACAAGTAACTCTTAGACCACTCTGGGACATTGAATAGACAACTATTAAGGGGATTCTCATTATCTCAAGTTCAGTGAGTAAAATGAGAGCAAATGGAGATGATTAAGGCTGTCCTATAAATGATTTTTTAGCTAAAGTCCGTCTACAGAGGCCCCAAAGGCCTCCAAAAGCCCGAAGGCTAAGAATACAAGCTTATGAAGAGAACATGTAACCAGGAAAGTTAACATGTAACCATTTTTCTTGGCATCTCTTTCTCTCTCTCTCAAACATAAGCACACAAAAATTTAACTGTTGAAGTAATAGTTGGTCATGGAAATATAGCAAGTGAAAACGCTTGAACCCATTTCATTAGGAAAACATATCATGTCCACAAGGACTCTCTCTTAAGAGGCTCTTGAATTACATTGCTAGAAGAGGCATAGTTGATGAACTGTGGATGGTTATTGATGTTGTTAGGATGGAGCATCGATTTCTCATCTGGGTCCATTGGGTTAGTAGGTAAGGCTGGCTGATCCTGTTGCATTTGAATGCATAAGATCTCTGCTTGGGCCACCGCAAGCTGCATCTGCAACTGGGACACTTGGTTTTGCAGGAACGAGATTGCCCCGACACAGCCATAAACTGGGTCCCGCACCCTCGCATTTGCCTCATAGACTAGGCTGCTCACAGCATCTGCTCTTTGATGAACAGGAAGCTCCTATAGAAGGGAAAATTAAGTCAATGACCCAATAAGTCTATAATAGCACCTTAATATATGGAAGAAAAATGTATGTTGTGTTTATATTCTATTCGGTAGACCTATCAGGTGAAGGCCGCAAGCCAACTTGCATGAATGTAACCAACCTATGTTTTACAAGGTGGGCTTATTAGGACAATTGGACACCCACCATATGATCCCTGAAATTGTTCAAAATTGTGTATGACGTAAGCTTATAGTTAGTGCCACAAACGCTCCTTCATGGGCACAAACCATTCACACTGGCACATTCAATGACTTACACAAGAAAAAGATATGGACACAAGCATATCTATGTCATGAACATAGTACACAAATGCATGGACATATATTTAGGAAAAAAGTACTATGCATTTATCTCTCATCACAAGATAAAAAATAATTTTTTTAGACCTAACAAGGTAAAAAAGATATCATGATGTATAATTATTTTTTTCATTTGTACATCAATATTTGTAAAAAATAAAAGCGTCCATCACTATATTATGAGGGACATATACATAGTAATTTTATAGATATGTATATAAGAGAGAGAGAGAGAGAGACCTGTAGCATTTTGCTAACATTGCTTGCACCAAAGACTTTGTGAACAATGGCAAACTTTTGTGGGTCATCAGGAGGGAAGTAAGGGGCAAAGATGCAGTCCTTTGCGCAACGTCGGCGCAGCAGTTTGCAGGAAGCACAGGGCGAGTTTCCTCCCATTGAGTCCTTGAGGGGAGGGGGATAGAGTTTTGTTTGGAAAGGGGCTGAAGAAAAGGAGATCAGTTTAGGAGAGGAAGAAGGGTTTAAAAGACTACAGGTGAAGATTTGTTGAAGGGGAGGAGAGGTTGTGCTTATTTATACAGCAAACTTGGGCGGAGGTGGATGGCTGAATAGTGTCAAGTGAAATGAGAAAAGGACTATATTGCCCTCACAATTTTCATAAATGATTGATGTTTTGTGTCCATGTCTTGCTCAACACATATGAAACAAGTATCTCCCACGTGTTGGACTTGGACATATCACGGAATTTATGTTAAAGTGTTATTTCTTGATCGGTGAGATTGAGAGTGGAACGTTGATGGATACTAGGCCTTATCATTGTTTCTTGTCTGAGTCGATGACACTCGTGGTCTAAGAAGTAGAGTCGCTGTGTAGAGTGCTGGAGGCCTGTTACTTGGTTGAGTGCTATATTTAGCTCGATTGACTCATTTCAGGGGCTTGACCATTAAATGAGAAAATTTCTTCATTTAGGCTCCCTAAAAAATAAGGTCCCCAAAAAAAATTTTTACTTTTTTTAATAAAAAAATAAGGCCTCATAAAAATAATTAAAGCAACTTAAATCTTTTCAAATTAAAAAAAAAGCTAATTGTTATCATTTTATTTAAAAAGAAAAAGGCCTTATAAAAGTAATTGAAACAACTACCATCTTTTTACATTTTAAAACAAGTGATATCTTTTCATATTTCAAAAAAGGCATTAAAGCTCATTTTCATCATTGAGAAAATATTGCCATTAAAAGCAAAAAAAAAAAAAAATCCTAAAATCACAACAAGTAAGAAATCATTTTCTTTTATGAAAATCATTTAATTTGTACATTTTTCTCCCTACATTTGTACTATTTGAAATTTATAGAAGACAACTTCAAGTATAATCTTTTTTTTTACTGAAGAAGAAGAAGCTACATCAATTCAAAAGCAATCCACATCTATAATATTTGTAGCCAACACTGATAGATCACTAAATTAAGTTTTATGGTTCTATACTTTTAATTTTTTTTAATTCCAAGGTTATATCATATGTTTATTATATTTAGTATTTGTTTTATTCGTAAATATTATTAGTTATAGTTTATAAATATTAAATATGTGAATTAGAAAAATATTGACAATACCTGTAATTGTTGGTTCTACAAAAAGAAGTTTTTCAAAATTAAAATTGATAAAATCCTAATTTAGATAAACAATGTTATAATAAAGATTAAGTTGATTAGATATACTATCAATTGGAAACGATATATTAGCAAAACTTGAATATAAAACTTAATTAGTAATATTACATTACGAAACATAAAAAATTAAATTTTACATAAAATATTTATAATTATATTTAAAAAAATACTTCATTAAGAATTATTGCTTTAGGCTTCAAATTGCCTCGAGTCGGCCGTCGCTAATTTGACTTTGTCAGTCTTGCGACTCTTTCCTAGTCATGCTCGCCTTTGTTGGGCTTTTGTTTTGTTTTTTTTTTTTTTTTTTGTTTTTTCGCCTACTCATGCCTAGTCATGCTCACCTTTGTAGGGGTTTTGTTTTTTTTAATGCCTTTTAACGTTCCCTAGTTCTAGATTATCTCAGTGATAGTGGGCCGGAGCGATACTTCTAGCGTAAGGACGAGATTGATCACAGTTGATACGACCTTGAAACTAGGATGCCAAGTATAAATGTTTGGAAATTTTGCTTCTGTTTTTTATGATCTATAAAAAGAAATGCTAAGGCCTTAAGTTAAAATACCCTTGGTGGAGATATATTTACCTTGGATTGAACCATGCCTTGGAACAGGGGTGGGCCTAGAAAATTTTCCTTGGTGGGGTTTTCATAAGTGATTTTTAATTACATCGTCAGTCATATATGTGGTTTTTCTTTTCTTTACTTTTATTATTATTATTATTATTATTGTTAGTATTTGCTCTTTTAAATCTCAATTAATACAACCACTCCTACTAACAAATCGTACAACCAACAAGCAACAATTGGGAATCGATCACTGGTAATCCCTTTTAAAAATGAAGATGCCTAACTACTAATCCATCAGTGGGCTAGCAATCATATATATAGGATAGAACCCAAAAGTTTGTTATAATAAAAAAAAACTGGTCCTACATATATAAGCGTGTTCATGGGTGGGGTGGGTTGAGGCACATTCAAACCCGGACTGACTCTAAAAACGTAGGCTCGTATTCTATCTAAGCCCACCCATTTAGTCAATTGGGTTGAATTGGGTTTTTTATTGGTTGCTTGAGCTTTCTGGTAATTGTTTGGATAAATTAAATTACAGGCACTCATCCAGTCTGGCCCAGGATTTGGATAGTCTATCACTTAATCCAAGCCTGGCACAAATTTTAAATGGGCCTTAATTACATATCCAGGTTTGAGGCTGATAGTGCTATTGTTGGATTGCTAAGCCCTGATTACATGTTTGGGTTTGGGGCCGATAGTGTTGGTGTTAGATTCTAGGTATATGGATTATTGATAATAGCTGAATATCTGCCTAGGATAAGACACCTTCCTTCCCTAATTGGAATCTTCAGCAATCATGCACTTGATTGGTGGAGAAAGTGGGCTGCTGATAAGTGAATCCAAATCTAGATTCACCTCCATTTTAAAAATACATGCACAGGGCAAAGCCTAACTGGCGAGGAGGACTATGCCCAATCCTCCCCACAGGCGACCCAACAGGCAGGCATGATCTACATGGGTTGCCTACCAGGTTCAACATGGGTGGGAGTGTCAGGCCCGGCCCGCAATGCACGAACGACATGGCTGGCCAACGTGCTCACATGGTTACTTATAAGCGGATATGGATTACTTTTAATAGCTGCATATCTACCTAGGATCAGATGGTTTCTCTAATTGGAATCTTCAGCAATCATGCACTTGATTGGCAAAGAAAGTGGGCTGCTAATAAGTGGATCCGAATTTAGATTCACCTTCGCTTCAAAAATACGTGCACGGGGCAAAGCCTAAGCGGCGAGGAGGACTATGCCCAGTCCACCCCACAGGTGACCCAACATGTAGGCATGATCTGCATGGGTGGCCTACCAGGTCTGACACAGGTGGGCATGCCAGGCCCTGTCTGCAACACACGAATGAGACGGCTGGCCATCGTGCGCATGTGATTACCACGACAATACCCACTTGGAAGACAAACAATATAAGTAAAAGAGAAAGCAATAATAAACCACCCATAAATAGTTGAGAATAACCGTTGTGGGATAAAGAGAAATAAAGAGAAGTAAAGGAGGAGGAAACTAGTAAATTTAAAGTGGGGATCTTTGTGCTTTAATACACACTCAAATCTAACAACTGGCCCATGAGCACTCCCATGAGCACTCCTACTTTTGTGCATGCATGGTTTTGAGTAGGTTGAGTTCATCTTTTTAGCTAAAAAAAGCATAGAAGTAGCTCATTAAAAACTATTTTAAAGAAATGACCACTTTCAGCTCTTAAAAACCCTCTACCAAACACACCCTAATATTAATTGGATTAGCGTTGAAACTTGGCCATCACCCACACTAAGCTGCAAAGGGTGAACGGGGTGTGTAAGGGTTGAATTTACCATAGGTGGGCCTCATAAGACAATGTGCAACTCCCCCATATCGTAATCCAGAATTATGTGAGATTAAGGGTTAATTAGAACTTTTTCATATTTAAAACAACATGTGGCTCGTAATCAATCCTACACTGGATTTTAGCCCGTGGTGAGTTCATGAAGCTGAACATATATTAGTATTTGTGGAAGCAATACCTAACAATTGGTATAAAGGCACAATATAGAGTATGCACATCAAAATATACCAGATTAAAGTTTAAGTCGCAAGTTTAACAAAATATATTAGTTACAAGCCCACTAAAACTCGGGCCCCAAAAAGAATCAACCCAAAGAAACTCAAAATGAAGTTAGTCCTTATGAGTGTCACTCATGTGAAAGGCTAGACCTGTCCAAATCCATCATCTGCACCGCACTCGGGCTCATCAGGTGGCTCAAGCATTTGAAGCGTTTCACTCTGTGCCTCCTTCTCGGGGTTAAAGGGATCGGTACCGACGCACCAATACAATATCATCAGATTACAACGAGTCGGCAAGAAGATAGACATAATCCATAATAAACATGCAGTATGAAAGTGAGCAAAGACGATGAGATCATGTGAATTATGTGAAGAGAAATAGTAACAGTAAGAAAGAAGGGAATCCTAAACCATTATATACGAATGAGCACATAAGCTTAAGCAATAAGGCAGTCGGCCCATCAAATCATCAGGAGGAGCTCCGTCAAGACCAGGTGGTCAATCTTGTTAAATCTTTGGGAAGAGCCCGATCAAATCATCGGATGCCAAGAAATCCGGTCAAGGCGGTGATCAACCATTCAAAATCGATCTACAGCATTATTGAGAGACCTCAAGATACATAATATAATGTAAAGCAACTTAGAGGTGCTCAGACACCAAATTCTAAGTCAAAGTGAAGGTCTGACTTTCTGTATAGATATGCTGGATCAATAAAAGGAGAGACTACTCTTTGAACTATGACTCGAATACAAACAACATGAGTAGCCCTTTGGTAACCACGTTCAATCTTGCTAAGCCACTACATAGTCCACATTCAATGTCAGGCTGTAATCTAAGGACATGTACGTCGAGTGTGCATTACGAATACAATACATAGATGTACCTAACAACCAAAGAGTATAAACCAACCATCCCCTGGTTATCCGTCACTGTTCGTGTACATGACAATTCTTACTTAACCACGGTTGAAGGGAGTTTGGGGTCAAAGAGGTCAAAATACACAAGATGCATAGACCTAACTCTCATTTCAATCAAGTACAAGGTTAATGTAACACTCCGATTCCAATTAAGCATGTTTAGCAACTATTAAGTAAGCTATTAGTTAATTAACATAGAATTAGCCTAAATAATAATGTTTAATGTTTTATTAGGCTAAACTTTGTTAATTTTTTGATGTTATTGAGGATAGTAAGTCATATTTAGGCTATAGATAGGCAGTTGGGTTGAATTTAAACTTAACTAGTTAGATGAAAACCATTTTCGTAATTTTTTATTTCATAGTTTTATATCATACATGCATCTTATTGATATCAACGCATCGTCTCGTTGAGCTTGTCAACCTTCGTACTTAACTTGAACACATTCGGCTTCATTTGAATTTATTAAACCCTTATTTGACTTAAAAAGAAAATACCTTAAGACATATGGATTTTCTTATAAACCCCAGAGAGCTAAGATTTAAAGGGAGCTAAACCCATTACATTCGATCTTTTCTCTTCTTTCTGTTACTCTCCCTGCTTCAATACTTTTCTTCCTTTATCTCTTCATCACCATTTCTGTTGACAACCAAAAGTCTTATAGCTTGCATGTGTGATATGGAGTTTCATCTCCCATTCCTGTAACACTCCGATCCCCTTTGAGCCGGATTAGTGGCTCATTAGTGTGTGTTTTGTTTTTGTTTATTTCTTTTGGACTTGTTTTGGGTCATGGATAGGTAGTTGAGCAACCTTTGACCTGGAATAGGTAGTTCTAAGCCCTTTTTCGTAATTTTGCTTTGGCTTTGCTCATCTCATCTTTGCATCATCTTGGTGTCAGCACGCGTATTTCGTTGAGCTCGTTATTTTCCGTAACTGAGTCAGATCCGTTTGGAGTCAATTGGAGAAGTTGGGCCTTCGTGTGACTTAATCTGTAAATTGCTTAAACCCATTGGACCTTGTTTTAAAACTACAAATCTATATATATAAGTCAGCTTCCAGATGTCTTGCCCATTTGTCTTCATCGACTGCATGCAATCTCCAGAGAAGCCACGTTCTCTCTCCCTCTTCACTTCGGTTTCTTCTCTCTCTCTCTCTCTTCTTTCCTTCTCTTGATTGATTGAGGATTTGGATCCTCTGTTTGGTTTGGGCTCTTCTCCATTCTCTCATCTCTGTCCTTGCCTTAGGTAAGTGGGTTCTTTCCCAACTCTTCTCTCTTCTTCTCCAATTGCACCTCCCATTCTATGATTGCTTTGTCTTCATCTCATGCATGGTGTATCTCTTTGATTTGCTTTGATTTGTTTTGGTTTTAGTTGCTTTGGAGCTTGATTCAGTGGATTTCCAGATTTGAGGCAAGTATAAGTACAGGCTTTGATAACACATATGGGTGTTTGTTTGATGGCTTTGATTCACTCTTATTCTTTGTTTAGCATGTGTTACAGCCATTTTCTAAACTATGAGAATCAGTTGAGCTTGTTTTATTCAGTTTCTGTACCAAAATTTCGTTCTGTAAGCTTCCCGAATTCGCGTCTGTACTGTACGGCTAAGCCGTAACCCTGTACGGCTTAGATTCCAGAGAGTGACAAATTCGAGTTTGTTCTACGGCTAGGCTACGGCTAAGCCGTAATTTGTCCTACGGCTGAGCCGTAAGCTAACCGTGAACCAAACCGTATCTAAGCCGTGGATTTAATCTCTGATCAGTCGAAACTTTTTTTGATATCAGTGTTCTTACGGTGAGGCTACGGCTAAGCCGTGATGGTTTACGGCTAAGCCGTGGACTCCACCGTAGCTCAGCCGTGAGATGTATCAGATCAGAGGTGGAAAAGCTGACAGTTTAGCCGTGTTCTGAAGGGAACCACGGCTAAGCCGTAGTGCATATTGCGGCTACGCCGTAGGATGCCACGGCTAAGCCGTAGGTCACCCATGGCTAAACCGTAAGACCTGTAAAATATCAGTTAAACTTAGGCTAATGGTGTGACCTTGTAGGGCTCAAATACAGGTTAACCATACCCGTAAACCGGCCCAAATGGATTCTTTGGAGCGCATGAATAGTCTGTTAGGCTGTGACTTATTCATGTGAGTGTTGCTCATTGTTAAGCACCTCCCCATGGGTGTTGGTTTAAGGGACTTCGATGCACATAAGGATTATATTGCAACACTAGGATGGCAACGGTGCATCGAATAACTTAAAACTACATCAACATGCACGGTTAGTGATAGTGATGCAACTAGATCAGACTTGGCTTGTAATGAACCTTGATTCCGTATTAATCTGAGATGCATTGCATATTGTTTATGGTTTTGCCCTCTGTTCTGTTAATCTATGTTATGCATTCCTCAGTCATTTTGCTTTCGTTCTGTATATCTGTATTATTCTTCGCTCTGTACTCTGTTTTGATCTATGCTATGCTTTGTATATTCTCTGGCTTTGTATATCTCTGATTTTTGGGTATTCCCTGGTGGCTCTGCCCAGAGGTTAATACGTGAGGATAAGATCCGGTCTTTGTCATCGGTGAGTCCAAAGCGGATAATCTCCCCTTTCTATGGATTTGATTTGATTGGTATTAGTCTGGCTCTACTCAGCCTCAGCCCTAGGATACCCGACGGGGTTACCTCTGGCGTAGATCTCTGTATCTCTGTTTTAACTGCAGTGTTGCTTTGTCTTGGGACCCCGGAACCCAGGAAACCGAGACCCGCTTGTACCTTTGGCCTGGACAGCGGTGTTCTCTGCTCTGCTCTGCTCTGCTCTCTTTTGGAGAGAACATGGTTAACGTAGTAGCCAACTAGTTCAGTATTCTATGTTTTGATTCACATATCATGTTTTACTTCTATGCACGATTTGCTTAGTTTCCTAATATGGAACTCTGTATTTAATCTTCGGTCACTATTATATCCTCTTTGATACTATGCGTGTTTCACCCCTGTTACTTATAATTGCTGGATCGTTGTATTCATTCGTGTTGTCTGTGGTGTTGCAGGCACAGATACCTTGCCCAGCTCCCCGGCGGTCGAGGAGGCTGCAGGGGCGAGTGTAGAGGCACCCTCCGGTCTGGCAGAGTGGGCCTGATCACTTCTGCCAAGTGCGTGCATGCATACCAGTGGCTTTTATTTTGCGTTTTGGTTTTGAGAACTTGTATTGGACCTTGGACTTTGGACTTGTATTCTGTATATTTTGTGTATATTGATTTTGGTGTGTATTCGGTTTTATCTCAGTGTATTTGTCTTTGTCTTTTCCGTTTCGTATTTACTTTGGCTTCCGCTATTTTATTTTCCTTTGTTGCTTGCTTTGATATGTACAGCTTCCGCGTACGCTTAGTTCGCACGTGTTAGATCCCTTGTGTGCGTGCATCTGGACTGGGTTTGGGTGCACGTGCACGGGAGTACGTGTGTCACCGGTTTAGCTTTTCGCTAACCCCCGAATTCTGGGCTCGGGTCGTGACATACGTATTGTATGGTATCAGAGCATGCTAGTTATAAGCATGTAGGCATCTAAGATCGTGGTGAGACAACGCTATCAACTATTTGACTCGAAGTCTCATATGTTGATTTGGGGTTTGACTAACTCAGGGTATATTATATTTGTGTGTTGTGTTTCTTTTCCTTTCGCAGGATGGCATCAGGATCAGGATCTAGGGATGAGAATCAACAGGGCCACAATGGTGATAGTGGATCGGTACCCCCACACATCAGTAGTGAGGAGCGGATGATGATGATGATGCAGTCTATGCAGTCATTACAGGCACAGATGGCATCCATGGTAGATAGGCAGAGTCAGGCTGCCGCAGTAGCATCACCCCGTATAGATCAGCAGGTGATTTTCCAGCCTAAGGAGTCAGACCCTAATGCTCTTTTCGACAAGTTCCGTAAGCGAGGGGCGACCGAGTTTCATGGGATAGAAGATGCATTGCAGGCTGAGCAATGGTTGGAGCAGACTGAAGAGCTTTTTGATACGATTGTGTGCAGTAACAAGCAGAAGGTAGTTCTCACAGCCTCTATGCTTCGGAGTGTAGCCAAGACATGGTGGAGGAGTGTTAAGACCTCATTCCAGACTATGCCCAGTGCCACAGTTTGGGAGACCTTCAAGCAGCAATTCCGTCGTAAGTTCATGCCTCTCCATATTCAGCGAGCCAAGGAAGTGGAATTCTTCAACCTTCAGCAGAGACAGATGCCAGTTGCAGATTATGTACACAAGTTTACAGAGTTGTCCCACTTCGCAGAGGATATGGTGAACACGGAGCATAAGAAGGTGACTCGCTTCGTCAACGGCCTAAATCCGAGACACAAACGCCACGTGGTTGCTTGTATGTGGCCGGCTACATTGGATGACGCTATTGACAGGGCTTATGATGCAGAGGCCATCTTTGAGGAGGAGCGAACAGAGGCTAAGAGGGCAGCAAGTTTCAGTGGTAGAAGTCAGTTCCAGAAGAAGTTCAAGGGTAAGCAGGGCAGTTCGAGCAGTCCTCAGATAGTTTGCAGTCACTGTGGGAAGGATCACCCCACCGACAGATGTTGGAGGAAGAGTGGGGCTTGTTTCGGGTGTGGCTCTACGGACCACAGGCGGGCCCAATGCCCGAAGTTTCAGTCCTCTCCACAGACGAGACAGACAGGACCTACAGCACAGGGCAGATCTCAGCCAGCTCGCCCAGGTCAGAAGCCGAATCGCCAGACAGCCCGAGCCTATGCTGCTACGCATGAGGGCGCGGAGGAGGCCACGGTAGTGGAAGGTAAAATTTTAATTTCCGATGCAGAAGCTTTAGCTTTATTTGACTCCGGGTCTACGCGTTCGTACGTAGCACCCCATTTTGCTGTGCAGCTTCGACAGCGACCCACACCACTTCCATACTTGTTGTTGGTATCCACTCCGGTTGGTAAACGGGTGGAGTGCAGTGTTTTCTACCCTCAGTGTGATGTGCGGATAGCTGGTCATCAGCTCCCAGTAGACCTCGTGTTGCTCACGACACTGGATTTTGATGTGATCCTTGGTATGGACTGGCTTGCGAGATATCATGCGTGTATCAATTGCTACAGCAAGGCTATCTACTTTGATTTGGGCAGCGGATTCCGATTTGAGGGCAGCCAGACGAAGTGCCCAAGACGTGTGATCTCTGCTTGTAAGGCAGACAGGATGCTTCGTAGGGGATGTGAGGGATTTCTTGCATTCATTTCAGAGAAGAAAGATCAGCGACAGCTCAGCGAGATTCCAGTAGTCAGCGAGTTCCCGGATGTTTTTCCGGAAGATGTGCCAGAGTTGCCACCAGTTCGGGAGGTAGAATTTGCTATTGACGTGGTACCAGGTACAGCACCTATCAGTAGAGCTCCATATCGTATGGCACCTGCAGAGTTGTTGGAATTGAAGAAACAGTTGCAAGATTTGTTGGATAAGGGGTTCATACGCCCCAGTGTTTCACCTTGGGGAGCTCCTGTTTTGTTCGTCAAGAAGAAGGATGGCAGTTTCCGGATGTGCATTGATTATAGGCAGTTGAACAAAGTGACTATCAAGAACAAGTATCCATTGCCTAGGATTGATGAGTTGTTCGATCAGCTTCAGGGTGCAGCTCACTTCTCTAAGATTGACTTGAGGTCAGGATATCACCAGCTCAGGGTGAAGGATGAAGATGTTCCTAAGACAGCTTTCAGGACTCGGTATGGACACTACGAGTTCCTTGTCATGCCATTTGGTTTGACGAACGCACCCGCAGCTTTTATGGCGTTGATGAACAGGGTGTTTACTTCCTTCTTGGACCAGTTCGTTGTGGTTTTTATAGATGACATATTGGTCTATTCGAAGACTGCTGAGGAACATACAGACCATCTGAGGAAGGCATTGCAGCTGCTTCGAGATCACAAGTTGTATGCAAAGTTGGCTAAGTGTGATTTCTGGTTAGAGCAAGTTGCATTTCTGGGTCATAAGATTTCTAGAGATGGATTGATGGTGGATCCGGCTAAGATTGAGGCAGTAGTCCATTGGCCCCGTCCTAGATCAGTGACAGAGATTCGGAGTTTTCTGGGATTAGCAGGATATTACCGCAGGTTTGTGCAGGATTTCTCGAAGATTTCAGCCCCGCTGACTCAGTTGACTCGGAAGAAGGTCCCGTATGAGTGGACAGAGAAATGTGAGCGTAGTTTTCAGTTGCTGAAGGAAAAGCTCACTACGGCGCCAGTGTTGACTCTCCCGGATGGTAGTGAGGGATTCGTGATTTATTCCGATGCCTCTAGAGTTGGACTAGGCTGTGTACTGATGCAGAATCAGAAGGTGATTGCCTATGGATCCAGACAGTTGAAAGAACATGAGAAGAACTATGCCACACATGACTTGGAGTTAGCAGCCATTGTATTTGCATTGAAGTTGTGGCGACATTACCTGTACGGTGTGAAGTTTGAGGTCCATTCCGATCATCACAGTTTGCAGTACCTGTTTGATCAGCATGACTTGAATATGAGGCAGCGAAGGTGGTTGGAGTTCATCAAAGATTACGACTTTCCGATCAAGTACCACCCAGGCAAAGGCAATGTAGTTGCAGATGCACTTAGCAGGAGGACAGACAGTCTTCAGGTGTTGGCAGGATTTTATATGCTTGTGCGTGATCAGCCTGTTGAGGTTCAGATGGTAGGTGGATTGGTGACATTAGCTACTACTGTCGTGTTTCAGCCTGAGGTGATTCAGCAGATCAAGGATCGCCAGTTTGAGGACCCCCTCCTGGTGAAGTTCAGAGATCGGATTGCAGATCGACCGGATTTCAGCTTGGTGGATGGAGTTTTGTACTTCAGGAACAGATTGTGTGTTCCCGCTGTGGATGAGTTGAAAGATAAGTTGATGACAGATGCGCACGATGCCCGATATGCGATGCATCCCGGGAGTACGAAGATGTACCGGAACTTGAAAGATAGATTTTGGTGGAACAATATGAAGCGGGAGATCGCAGGGTTCGTAGCTCGATGTTTGACCTGTCAGAGGGTAAAA
The DNA here is from genome assembly GCA_037013555.1 of Sextonia rubra. Lineage (NCBI taxonomy): Eukaryota > Viridiplantae > Streptophyta > Magnoliopsida > Laurales > Lauraceae > Sextonia > Sextonia rubra. The sequence continues at coordinate 48,739,138 of JASUAD010000013.1, read as the reverse complement.
GCTGATCATCAGCGACCTCCAGGATCATTGCATCCATTACACACTCCGCAGTGGAAGTGGGAGCACATTACTATGGATTTCGTCTCCGGTTTTCCGCCGACCAGTAGGAAGAATAATGCGATCTGGGTAATAGTGGACAGATTGACCAAGTCAGCACATTTCCTTCCGTTCAAGAAAGGGATGACATTCACGGAGATGGCCAGGAAGTTTGTTGACGAGATAGTCAGATTGCATGGCACCCCAGTATCGATTGTGTCAGATCGAGACAGTCGTTTTGTATCTTCATTCTGGAGAGCATTTCAGGAAGCTATGGGCACGAAGCTGAGTTTTAGTACGGCATACCACCCCCAGACCGATGGACAGTCGGAGCGTACCATTCAGACATTAGAGGATATGCTCAGAGCTAGTGTGCTGAACTTTGAGAAAGAATGGGATATGCATTTGGCATTGTGTGAGTTTGCTTACAACAACAGCTTTCATGAGAGCATTGGTATGGCACCATATGAGGCACTTTACGGACGTAAGTGCAGGACTCCAGTGTGCTGGGAGGAAGTTGGAACTAGAAGTTTCCATGGACCGACAATCATTGCTGAGACGACAGAGAAGGTGCAGAAAGTGATAGAGAATCTGAAGATTGCTCGGTCCAGGCAGAAGAGCTATGCTGATACTCGGAGGAGACCTTTGGCATTCCAAGTCGGAGACTGGGTATTTCTTAAAGTTTCTCCGATGAAGGGCACAGTTCGATTTGGTCAGAAGGGCAAGTTAGCTCCGAGATATGTAGGACCGTTCGAAGTCAAGAGCCGAGTTGGAGATTTAGCCTATCGGTTGACACTTCCAGTTGAGTTCTCCGGTGTTCACGATGTGTTCCATGTGTCGATGCTCCGTAAGTATGTGCCAGATCCGAGCCATGTGATTCGCTATGATGACATTCAGATTCAGCCTAACGCGACTTACGTTGAGCGTCCGCTTCGCATCGTTGGGACACGAGAACAGATTCTTCGTACCAGGACTATCAGATGGGTGAAGGTGTTGTGGGAACATCATGGTCCAGGTGAGGCTACTTGGGAGCTAGAGGAGCAGCTAGCGCGCCAGTACCCCCAGCTCTTTGCGCAGGTAGGTAGTCATTCCGAGGACGGAATGATTCCTAGTGGGGGAGGATGTAACACTCCGATCCCCTTTGAGCCGGATTAGTGGCTCATTAGTGTGTGTTTTGTTTTTGTTTATTTCTTTTGGACTTGTTTTGGGTCATGGATAGGTAGTTGAGCAACCTTTGACCTGGAATAGGTAGTTCTAAGCCCTTTTTCGTAATTTTGCTTTGGCTTTGCTCATCTCATCTTTGCATCATCTTGGTGTCAGCACGCGTATTTCGTTGAGCTCGTTATTTTCCGTAACTGAGTCAGATCCGTTTGGAGTCAATTGGAGAAGTTGGGCCTTCGTGTGACTTAATCTGTAAATTGCTTAAACCCATTGGACCTTGTTTTAAAACTACAAATCTATATATATAAGTCAGCTTCCAGATGTCTTGCCCATTTGTCTTCATCGACTGCATGCAATCTCCAGAGAAGCCACGTTCTCTCTCCCTCTTCACTTCGGTTTCTTCTCTCTCTCTCTCTCTTCTTTCCTTCTCTTGATTGATTGAGGATTTGGATCCTCTGTTTGGTTTGGGCTCTTCTCCATTCTCTCATCTCTGTCCTTGCCTTAGGTAAGTGGGTTCTTTCCCAACTCTTCTCTCTTCTTCTCCAATTGCACCTCCCATTCTATGATTGCTTTGTCTTCATCTCATGCATGGTGTATCTCTTTGATTTGCTTTGATTTGTTTTGGTTTTAGTTGCTTTGGAGCTTGATTCAGTGGATTTCCAGATTTGAGGCAAGTATAAGTACAGGCTTTGATAACACATATGGGTGTTTGTTTGATGGCTTTGATTCACTCTTATTCTTTGTTTAGCATGTGTTACAGCCATTTTCTAAACTATGAGAATCAGTTGAGCTTGTTTTATTCAGTTTCTGTACCAAAATTTCGTTCTGTAAGCTTCCCGAATTCGCGTCTGTACTGTACGGCTAAGCCGTAACCCTGTACGGCTTAGATTCCAGAGAGTGACAAATTCGAGTTTGTTCTACGGCTAGGCTACGGCTAAGCCGTAATTTGTCCTACGGCTGAGCCGTAAGCTAACCGTGAACCAAACCGTATCTAAGCCGTGGATTTAATCTCTGATCAGTCGAAACTTTTTTTGATATCAGTGTTCTTACGGTGAGGCTACGGCTAAGCCGTGATGGTTTACGGCTAAGCCGTGGACTCCACCGTAGCTCAGCCGTGAGATGTATCAGATCAGAGGTGGAAAAGCTGACAGTTTAGCCGTGTTCTGAAGGGAACCACGGCTAAGCCGTAGTGCATATTGCGGCTACGCCGTAGGATGCCACGGCTAAGCCGTAGGTCACCCATGGCTAAACCGTAAGACCTGTAAAATATCAGTTAAACTTAGGCTAATGGTGTGACCTTGTAGGGCTCAAATACAGGTTAACCATACCCGTAAACCGGCCCAAATGGATTCTTTGGAGCGCATGAATAGTCTGTTAGGCTGTGACTTATTCATGTGAGTGTTGCTCATTGTTAAGCACCTCCCCATGGGTGTTGGTTTAAGGGACTTCGATGCACATAAGGATTATATTGCAACACTAGGATGGCAACGGTGCATCGAATAACTTAAAACTACATCAACATGCACGGTTAGTGATAGTGATGCAACTAGATCAGACTTGGCTTGTAATGAACCTTGATTCCGTATTAATCTGAGATGCATTGCATATTGTTTATGGTTTTGCCCTCTGTTCTGTTAATCTATGTTATGCATTCCTCAGTCATTTTGCTTTCGTTCTGTATATCTGTATTATTCTTCGCTCTGTACTCTGTTTTGATCTATGCTATGCTTTGTATATTCTCTGGCTTTGTATATCTCTGATTTTTGGGTATTCCCTGGTGGCTCTGCCCAGAGGTTAATACGTGAGGATAAGATCCGGTCTTTGTCATCGGTGAGTCCAAAGCGGATAATCTCCCCTTTCTATGGATTTGATTTGATTGGTATTAGTCTGGCTCTACTCAGCCTCAGCCCTAGGATACCCGACGGGGTTACCTCTGGCGTAGATCTCTGTATCTCTGTTTTAACTGCAGTGTTGCTTTGTCTTGGGACCCCGGAACCCAGGAAACCGAGACCCGCTTGTACCTTTGGCCTGGACAGCGGTGTTCTCTGCTCTGCTCTGCTCTGCTCTCTTTTGGAGAGAACATGGTTAACGTAGTAGCCAACTAGTTCAGTATTCTATGTTTTGATTCACATATCATGTTTTACTTCTATGCACGATTTGCTTAGTTTCCTAATATGGAACTCTGTATTTAATCTTCGGTCACTATTATATCCTCTTTGATACTATGCGTGTTTCACCCCTGTTACTTATAATTGCTGGATCGTTGTATTCATTCGTGTTGTCTGTGGTGTTGCAGGCACAGATACCTTGCCCAGCTCCCCGGCGGTCGAGGAGGCTGCAGGGGCGAGTGTAGAGGCACCCTCCGGTCTGGCAGAGTGGGCCTGATCACTTCTGCCAAGTGCGTGCATGCATACCAGTGGCTTTTATTTTGCGTTTTGGTTTTGAGAACTTGTATTGGACCTTGGACTTTGGACTTGTATTCTGTATATTTTGTGTATATTGATTTTGGTGTGTATTCGGTTTTATCTCAGTGTATTTGTCTTTGTCTTTTCCGTTTCGTATTTACTTTGGCTTCCGCTATTTTATTTTCCTTTGTTGCTTGCTTTGATATGTACAGCTTCCGCGTACGCTTAGTTCGCACGTGTTAGATCCCTTGTGTGCGTGCATCTGGACTGGGTTTGGGTGCACGTGCACGGGAGTACGTGTGTCACCGGTTTAGCTTTTCGCTAACCCCCGAATTCTGGGCTCGGGTCGTGACAATTCCCACTATCTTCTAGCTCTCCTCACTCTGTGAAGTGAAGGACTTAAGTACATTTTCTTTTTAATCAATCTCTAAGGTAAGATCTCCTTCCATTACAGCTCTCCTGGTGTAAGACTAGAGTCAAGGAGACTCCTTGGTCAAGTATGCACTCATCTCCTTCCTCAATTCTTACATGTATGGCATTTAGGTTTAAGAATTGGGTATTTCTTCCCAAGTTGAGCCAAGAGAAGCAGAAGTGAGTTGAAGTTTAAGTCAAGATAAGTATAAACTAATTTTGGACGAATGCATATTGGTATTATATGATTCATGTAATTCTAATTCATCTCTACTGTGAATTTAAGCCATGTATGTTAGTTGTTCAAAACTCTACTGCATTATGAGATCTTATTGATGAATGTTGAAATGTGAGTTAAAATGAGAAATTGATAATGAAAAATGGATGAGAATAATAGAAACTATAGTGGCATGGAGCGACAAAAATTTTGTACTAAACTTCAATACAGAAACAGCTTCAGCAAACTTGAAGCTTACGGCTAAGCTGTAAACATATTATGGCTTAAAATCCCAAGAGCCTAAAAAATGTAGTTTTCTATACGGCTAAGCTGTGAAATGTGTTACGGCTAAGCCATGGCCCAATTGTGACTCAGCCATAGGCTATTTTACGACTATACCATGGGTGCGGATGAACAGTAATGAAATTATGGCTCAGCTATAATGTAATTTACGGCTAAGCCGTAGGCAACCCACGGTTAAGCTGTAAGCCATACACGACTAAGCTAAAAGAACCTTGAAACTCTAGGTTTAATTATGGATACTTTAAAAACTTTATAGGACCTTAGTTCTTGGATCCCTTTACCCTACTCATTAGCCCAATGGAATAATTAAGCACCATGAAGGATCTTGAGGGCTGAGACTCATTTACGGGGTATTGTTCATTTGTTAAGCACCTCCCATGGGTGTTGGTTTAAGGAACTTCAATATACATTCATTACGCAATGTAATATTAAAAGGAGACAACCGTGTATAGGATAATTTACAATTACATCGTTATGTACGGTTAGAAACAATGGATGACTAGATTAGAGTTGACTTGTAAATTACTTTGATTTTGCTCGACTAACTTACATAGCATATTGAATTTTTATGGTTGCCTTCCATCATTGAAATGTTTATTTTTTTCACTGGAATGATTATGAGATGATCACGATATGAATTGTGTTAGTTAATGTTCCTTGGTATACAGATTTCTAATTATGTGTATTGAATTGAAAAAGAATGAAATGAATGTTTAATGTTCTGTTTGCAATGAAATGAGTTTCACAAATTACTCAATCTCAATTATATGAGCCGAACTAGTCTGACTCTGCTCAGCTTTAGCTTTATAATGCCTGGTGGGGTTGACTTTGGTGTAGTATATGGAAACGGTGCCACTGCAGTGTGCCTTTGGAGCTTCTGGACTCTATGTATGTAGGGACGTGATCGTTCATTTGGCAAGGGCGTTGGTGTTCCCAATACAAAGATCCCTAGTGGGAGAATATAGCAAATATAGTAGCCAATTAGCGAAGTATTTCATCTCGTTGATTCTTATATCATGTTTTATTTTATGCACAACATGCGTAATGTACAAACTTGACTTCCTTTGATTAAATTGTCATTGATTCTTTTATATACAATGCGTATTACCCTAATCATGCTTTTACTTTGAAAAATGATTTTATTCACTTTTTGTCTAATGGTGTTATAGGCTCAAATCACAGTTCTGATCTTATGAAGATCGAGGAAACATCGGAGACATCCACGAGGTCCCTTCAAGCCTCGACGAGTGGACAGCAGAAAAACTCTGATTGATCCCCTCCAAGAAGAGCGAAACGATCATATTTGAGCCATTAGCTTGGGGTTTAAGATTTTCTGACTTTGCTTTAGTATCATTTTGTATGCATAGATCATGATTCCTAGTTTTCGAGACTTGTATATCATTTTGTTAATGTCTATAAACTTTATCCTGGTTTTGCATGAGTCATGTTATAAACTGTGTATAAACTTTTATCCAAATGTGTCATGTAGTTTTCTCTTACGCATTGTTTCATGAATTGATATCTTAGGAATAGTGTTACCTTTGAGAAAAGCAAAATTTTATTTGTGATATTGACAAGCTTTTGCGTATTGAATGCTTGGACAAATATCCATTTAAAGCACCTCACATGTGTAAATTTGTGAATATTCCTTGTGTAATTTCACTTTCACCCCAATTTGATGTGAATTACACGGGAATATGCATGTCACGCCTTGGGATTAACTCTAAACCCGTGATTCGTGGGCTCGAGTCGTGATAGTTGATTATTCCTTGTACACCAATGGGGTGATCCGCAAAAAGTACGTACGCCCAAATATGCTTTTTACGTGTGCTTCAAGGTGAGTTTATTGAAGTCTAGGTCAAATGAGATCCTATAATTGAAACAAGGCTATAACACACATGGAGTATGGATATGGATCCTAAAGAACCCATTAAGCGTCACTACATTAGCCCAATGACCAAAAACAATTTCCGAGACAAAACCATAATTCGATTGATTGGGTAAGGACCTAATCGATCAGACCATAGTTTTGTTCTTGATTAGTGTAACACTCCGACCCCCTTTGAGCCGGATTAGTGGCTCATTAGTGTGTTTTTCCGTTGTTTTATTCTTTCGGACTTGGTTTTGGGTCTTGGATAGGTAGTTGAGTAACCTTTGACCTAAGATAGGTAGTTCTAAGCCCTTTTTCGTAATTTTGCTTTTGCTTTGAGTGCATCATATTTGCATCATCTTGGTGTGAGCACGTGTATTTTGTTGAGCTTGTCAAATTCCATAACTGTGTCAGACCCATTTGGAGTCAATTGGAGAAGCTGGACCCCGTGTGACTTGATTTGTAAATAACCAACTTCCTTGGGACTGTGTTTTAAACTTCCAGAAACTATATAATGAGTCAGCTCCCAGATGTCCAACTCCCTGCTCATTTGGCTTCAACGTGCATGCAAGAAAAACACCAGAGGAAGTCCACGTTCTCATTTCTTCTCTTCGTTCTCTTTCTTTTCCTCTCCTGTTTGGTGTGGGAGTTGTTGTTGATTGGGTTCTTTTCTTCCCTCATCTCTGTCTGTGGCTTGGTAAGTGGGTTCTCTGCAACTCTTCCTTCTTCTTCTCCAATTGTAACTCTCCTTCTCTGTTGCTGTGTCCTCATCTCATACATGTGTTGTTTCTTTGATTTGCTTTGATTTTAGTTGATTTGGAGCTTGATTCGGTGGTTTGACAGAGTTTTGAGGCATTGAGGCAAGTATAAGTACAGGCTTTGATAACACATATGGGTATTTGTTTGATTGCTGTAATTCTTTTGTTCTCATAGGCTTAGCATGAATTTACAGCCGAATCTATTGTTTTGGATTCATCGGAGCTTGTTTTGCTCAAATTGTGCATGATTTTCCAAGTTCTGTAACTATCCCGATTCGTTTCTGTATTGTACGGCTAAGCCGTAACCTTGTACGGCTCACATTCCAGAGACCTGAAACTTGAAAATTGTTCTACGGCTAGGCTACGGCTGAACCGTAATTTGTTCTACGGCTGAGCCGTAAGCTAGCCGTGACCCAACCATGACCCAGCCGTGAATTTAATCTCTGATCAGTCGAAACTTCCCGATACAGTACTCCTACGGTGTGGCTACGGCTAAGCCGTGGATTGGTCTACGGCTAAGCCGTATACTGAACCGTAGCTCAGCCGTAAGAGGTATCAGATCAGAGGTGAAAGATGACTAGTTTAGCTGTGTTTTGAAGGGAACCACGGTTCAGCCGTAGTGCATGTTACGGTTAGCGCGTAAGATGCATACAGCTAAGCCGTAGGTCACCCATGGCTAAACCGTAAGACTTGGAATCTTAGAAATTAAACTTAGGATAAAGGTTTGACTTTGTAGGGCTTATATACAAGGAACCATACACGTATACCGACCCAATGGATTCGTTGGATCGCATGAATAGTTTGTTAGGCTGTGACTTATTCATGTGAGCATTGATTTACTGTTAAGCACCTTCCCATGGGTGTTGGTTTAAGGGACTTCGGTGCACGTGAAGATTACATTGCAACACTAGGATGGCAACGGTGCATCGAATAACTTAAAACTACATCAACATGCACGGTTAGTGACAGTGAACAACTAGATTAGGGTTGGCTTGTAATTGACCTTGGTTCCTTCTTAATCTAAGATGCATTGCATATTGCTTACAGTTTTGCCCTCTGTTCTGTTAATTTATGTTTACGCATTTCGCGATTCTTTTGTCTTCGTCTTATACATCTGTTTAGCCTTCGTTCTGTATTATGTTCTATGCTTGGTGCTTTGCCTCAGTCTCTGCTATGCTCTGTATATTTCTGGCTTTGTATATCTCTGATTTATTGGGTATTCCCTGGTGGCTCTGCCCAGAGATTAATATGTGAGGACAAGATCCGGTCTTTGCCATCGGTGAGTCCAAAGCAGATAATCTCCCTTCTTTTGGGATTTGATTTGATTGGTATTAGTCTGGCTCTACTCAGCCTCAGCCCTAGGATGCCCGACGGGGTTACCTTTGGCTTAGATCTCTGTATCTCTGTATCACTGCAGTGTCGCTTTGTCTTGGGACCCCGGAACCCAGGAAACCGAGACCCACTTGTACCATGGCCCGGTCAGTGGTGTTCTCCTCTACTCTGCTCCGCTCTGCTCTCTATTGGAGAGAATATGGTTAACGTAGTAGCCACTTAGTTCAGTATTTCTATGTTTTGATTCACACATCATGCTTTACTTCTATGCACGATTTGCTTAGCATACTAAGATGGAACTCTGTATTTAAGCTTCTGTCATTATTCTATTTGATACTATGAGTGTTTCATCCCTGTTACTTGTATTTGCTGGATCGTTGTATTCATTGTGTTGTCTGTGGTGTTGCAGGCACAGATCCCTTACCCAGCTCCCCGGCGGTCGAGGAGGCTGCAGGGCCGAGTTTAGAGGCACCCTCCGGTTTGGCAGAGTGGACCTGATCACCTTTGCCGAGTGCGTACAGGCATATCATCAGTAGCCTAGTTGTTTGGTTTTGAGATTTTGTATTTTGGTACTTTGGACTTTGTACTCTATATCATTTTGCATATTTGTACATCTTGATTTTGTCGTGTACCCAAACTTGTATCTGGTTTTCGTGTATTGTATTTAGTTTGGACTTTTCCGTTCCGCATTTGTTTTGGCTTCCGCTTTTCCTTTGTTGCTTGCTATGATATGTACAGCTTCCGCGTACGCTTAGTTCGCACGTGTTAGATCCCTTGTGTGTGTGCATCTGGACTGGGTTTGGATGCACGTGCACGGGAGTACGTGTGTCACTGGTTTAGCTTTTCGCTAACCCCCGGCTTCTGGGCTCGGGTCATGACAATTAGTTTCAGCTGTGATTGATTGGGCAGTAGTCTGATCAATTAGGATTGGAACTAATCCAACTAGAGTCCCCTATTTCTTCCATTTTTGGGAGGTCCACTCCTTATATTAAGACCTCATTTCACCAACAGTACAATAAGGCCTTGTCCTCTCTAAAACATATACAAAACCACCTCAAATCTCTCCATTCATACATCCAATCAAATCACACCTAATCCTAACCATTTCATCCAAATTCCATTTACAATGGGCAAAACATTTAACTGAGAGCAAATTAGCTAGAGTCAATGAAGAACATGCATATCATTATTAACAATGCATATCAACTTGCCTTAGATGAAAAAGAGTAAAAAAAATTGGGTGATGCCCTAGCCGTCACGATGCCTAACGGAGATCAAACGAAGTAAGGACTCAACTCGGAGCAAAACCACTCTACAAAGACAAAGGCTTAATGAGCACTTTAAACACTAACTAAGCTCAAAAACAACAAAGACCTAGAAATGGGAATGTTAAAAGCTTACCTAAGGTTTGGTGGTTTGAAAAAGGAGATAAAAATGGTATCCTCGAGTTGAGAGAAGCTTGGGGAAAAAGATGAGAGCGATAGTCCACCAATTTAATGGCTCGAAACCCAGTAATGGCAAGGAAGGTGAGTGAGGAAGTAGAGAAAAGAGAAAGAAGAGAATGGGATGGGGCTTGGCTCCTTTTTAAGAAATGGAGTTTTGAGAAATTACAAATATTGGTTTAGTTTTAGTATGTTGGGCATGCAGAAGGTGAAATGGATTTCGTTTGGTTCGAGGTATAAGGGTTAGGGTCTTAGAATTAGGAGTACCCAATGAACCTGAAACCTCACAAGATGGTAAATTATGGAAAATGGCCTCTATATTTTCTAAAATTACAAACTTCCCCACTGCTACGCTCGAACAGGCTTGAAACCCAACAAAACTTTGCATACACGATGCTAATGCTAATTCTAACTTGGCTAGACTCTAACGGTGCTTAATAAGCTAAAATAGAATTTAATTAGGCTAATACTCATATTTAGGTTCTAGAACGTTAAACTATGTAAACAATATGATGGAATTTTTTTCAGTCCAGGACTACAAAAAACAAAGGGAAAGAATCCTGTGTCCTCATTTAAATCTCTATCAATAAGTCTTCACAACCACCAGCCACAAGCGCCACAAATGATGTTAACTAGTGGACCACACATTCCAGCCAGTCCAAGTATAGATAGCTAGATACACCATTCATGAATCAACAGTGCAGAGATTTAGAGGAGGAGTAGAAGATCACAAACAGGCATCAGAATATTCTATCTTGATACAATGGGTTAGAATGGTCATTTAGATAAGTAGTAGTTAGTTATTAAAAACAAAGACCGATCGCGCAAAACCGAGGGTGAGGAAGACAAGAAAAATGAAATCCGTGGTGGGTTGACTCTGACTGCCGCCGAGAGGCGCTGAGGGAGCGGTGGTAGACAGACGTGTTGCCAATTCCATGCAATGAGTTTTGGCTTCCACGTTCCTCATTTTGACTCTTCTTTTTACTCCTACATTCATCCAATTTTTCTATCTATCTAGAGTAGGGAGAGGAAGTAGTAATTAGGGCTCGACGACAAGGTTGGAAACGATGCAAACCCTAACCATAGGGAGGCGAATGGAGGACACTAAAAGTGAATGTTTGTTTCAACTACTCTCTCTCTCTCTCTCTCTCTCTCTCTCTCTCTATTAAGGGGCATGTATGACATTCTTTATAAAAACAAGGGTCCTGTTTATAATTTATGTCTGCCTCGTCACCATTGCTAATTAGATAATGAAGATAAGTTCTGTATACAATGGCATGTAATATTTAGACGAAGGTAAGAAGAGTTTTAGTGGGGCTCGGGGGGTGAGTGTTTGTATAGATGAATGTTTAACAAGTTGCCGCGCGGGGGGTGGGTGGGGGTGGTGTGGGTTTGTTTTGGTGGTGGGTGGTTTTGTATAGATGAATGTTTAGATTGCTTATGTGGGTAAAGTTTCACCCACCTTATTACATTTACATTAAGGGACTGTTACGTACCTATAGTTTTATAAGTGGATAAAAAAAATAAAAAACCCATGGTGATTATCCAAAAATGTCCATTAAATAATCTCTTTTAACGAAAATTGAATAAGCAAAGCTTAGAAATTATTACTCAGCCACTTTCCTAAATAAGTCAAATCCTAAAAAAGTCAATATCCCATTTAGTTCGCTAGATTAAACCCTTCACCCCTTACCTATTCAATATCCCATTTTATTTGCTCGATTAAACCTCCACCGCTGACCTATTTAATATCATTTAATTCGCTCATTTGACCATGAGTTACTATGAGTTATTAGGAAATCGGAAATGTAATCTCTTTGGAACATGATTAGCAATAGTGTCAATTTAAACAAACTCTAACTCACCTATGAGTTAAATATAAGCTCTTTTAACATGGCTCTTCCAAACAACCTCGAATGTACCTATAAGCTCCCTCACACGCCTGCCGTGCACATGCGCACATGTGTACACATACAGATGCACACATAACATATACATATTTCCTAACAGTTGAGTAAGAAATAAATAAAGAATTTGAAACTTAGATTCGTCTCTATCAAACAGTATTCTAACCCCAAGACAATGTCATAACGTTGAGTTTTAATCATATGCCTACCAAACCTAAAGAAACTGCCTCTCCATTTCCTTGTTTTCATATGCTGTCAGTCACAGTACACCAGATACAAACTAGGATTCCCCACGTCGAGTGACTTTAACTCAAGCTCATGTTACTTCAATTGACATCCGAACACCTAATCTCACATACCAATTTAATGCCATTTTAAATGGAAGGGGAGGAATCATAAACAAATCTTGAAACCAGTGTCACCAATCTAATGATTTTCAAAATACCGAGGATGATATCAGAAGAAAAACTCAAACAAATAGAAATTGTTTTTGAAACAAAACCAAAATTTTAGTTAAAAAAAACAGTTATTTATATTCTTTTCACTCTGGTAAATAGTCATGTACCCACATTTCTCACAACCCTGACCTACACATTCAAAATTGACCCCTACGTATACACCTAGATTCCTCATCAACACAATTGTGGATTGATGTTAGTTGTTATCGTGGAGAGAAATGTGAAAGGAATTTTGTATGTTAGTTAAATTCATAGATTAGACAAAACTCAAGTTTTACTTAAAGTTGTATTTATATATTTTTTTTAGAGTAAGAGTTTGAATAGGTTGCAAAGTCGCAGAAGAACTGAAACGAAGAAAATCCAAAAAATTTTAAGAGGGCTACCTAATCGATCGAGCTAAGATCTAATCGATCAGATAAAAGGTAGTACCCTAATTCGATCGATCGGACCATTACCTGATCAATGGACCTGCTAGGAAAACTCCATCGACTTGCAAATTTCTATTTCGATTTTAGTGGGTCTTTCTTGTTTGGTGTCAATTCCTTTCTTAGTTAGAATATACTTATAAGGTATAAATTTGGGGCTATAAAAAAGGATTTTCTCTCAACCCTAAAACATGGGATACAGATCTTATTGCTCTAAGTAAAGATTACTTATTGGATATCATTTTCTCTAGAGTTTTTTCTTGAAAAGTTGAAGAGATGAAACTTTGCTCTACAGATCCATGTCTTCTACATCTTTTTATAGAACAACATCTTCTAAGTATAGAAAATTGTTCTCAGGAGTCAAGTATAATATCTAAAAGGCGCTTAGGTGCTTGGATCTATAACAGAGGATGGCAAGAAGTCGTTACAGCGAAGTGCTGTGCAATGAGAATTACAAGTCCTTAGATTACAAGAGAACTGGATAAGAGTTTGAGAATATTTTTTATAACTGTGGTATGATTCATTGTACTTGATTATTGGTCCAATTGAGAGTCGTGGTTTTTTCTTGGTTTGCGTTTCCATATAAAAATCATATTTTCTTGTTGTGTGTGTTTTTGTTTAATTTATTTCTGCTGCGCAATTGATTATTTGCATAATATAGTTGAAATTGATTGCGTTGATCTATTTTAGAAACCTCACAAAACCTTTAAGTGGTATCAGAAAGGGTTATACTAATTTGATGTGTTTGATACTAAAGATATCTAGAATGACACTCAATCTAGAAGGCACATCCACTTTCAAACTTCCATTGTTTGATGGTTCAAATTATGCTTATTGGAAGCAAATGATAATTGGTTTCTTTGAGTCCATTAATGATGATGTGTAGGATATTGTTAAAGATGGTTATTTGAAACCCATAATTACTACTAATAGGCCAACAGTTGCTATGCCTAAAGCCTAATAGACTAAAGATGAGAAGTATGCCTCCAACTGCAATAGTAAGGCCATGAATGGTATTTATAATAGAGTGTTTGTTGATGAGTTTCGTCGGATTTCTACAAACAAAACTACAAAAGAAGTATATGATGTTTTGTAAACTAAATATGAAGGTATTGATACTGTTAAGCAAGCCAAACTGCAAAGGTTAAACGAATCATTTGAAACTGTTGTAATGGAAGAATATGAGATCTTCAATCAATTTTATGCTAGGCTAAATGACATTGTCAATTCTATTTTCAATTTGGGTGAAAAAATCACTAAAAGTAAAATTGTTAAGAAGATTCTGAAGTCTTTTACTTCAGAATTCAATTCAAAGGTAGATGCTATTAAGGAGAATACGAATTTAGAAACTCTCATTGTAAATTAGTTAGTTGGAAATCTTCAGACTTTCGAAAAAAAAACAATTTAAAGAAGTGAAAATCAGTGAAGAATAACAATTTGGCTTTAAGAGCTTTCAGAGAAACAGTAAATAAATCTGAAATGCAAATTGAGGCTGATTCAAATTCTGACAATGATATAATTGAGTTAATGAATCAATTTCAAAAACTCATGAAGGCAAGAAAGCTAAGTGGAAAGGCTCGAAGTTTGAGAAAAATACGACTTTGATAAGGATCAAGTGTTTTGATTGTTAAGATTATGGTTATTTTGCCAATGACAATCCTAATAGGAAAAGAAATCACTAGCATAAAGCCCTGAAACTTTAGATGATGATTCTTTAGAAAAAGAGAAAGATCTTAAGCCTGATCCTTCAGGTATTGTGAATGGCAAGTGTATAGTTTTTATGTCTAGATCTACTCTGTCTGATTTTAGTTTTGCTGAAGAGAATGCTTATAATGGAGTCTCAGATGAACAAAAAAATTGAGAAGTAGAATACAGAATTTTGCTAGAAAATCTATACAGAAAAGCAGGTTATTCAAAAAAGATACTCTGAAGCGAAAAGAAGAAATTTTGTCTCTTAAGAAAAAGTTAAATGATGCAAAATCAAATGTTCATCTCTTAAAAGAACAAAAAAACTGTATGGGTAATAAGTTGCCTATTGAGGGGTTACAAATGTAGTTCACTGAAAGATGATTTTATGAAGTTTAAGCAAGAGTTTAAATCCTTGAAGACTATTAAGGCTAAAAAGGAATACTTGGCTAGCAAACTGAAAATTGCATTGTCTAAGTTGGATTCTATAAAAGATTCTCTGAACAAAATGAATATTGATTCAAAATATCTTGAAGACATATTTAGCGTATAAAAGATGTCTAATGACAAACACAGTCTTTGTTTCCATGGTGGTGCATCTACTTTGAAGATGAAATGTAAAACTACTTTTGTTAAAAGTTTTTCTTCTATAACACCTACTACTTTACATGCTGCACATGTTCATAATACGAGGAGTAGTCGAAAAAAGGAGAATGTGTCACATCCAGCACGCACATCCATTTATCATCACCGTAGACTTAAAGGACACATTCGTTCACATTGTAATAAGTTATATGTTTTGCCAAAGTATAAGCAATGGTGTAAACGATTATTTGAGCTAAAGGTTAAGACAAGATCTATTTGGGTTAGAAAGTTTGATTTGCCTATAGAAGTTGCTCTCACTGTACTAAAAGATCAAACTATATAACTGTGGATGGCTACATTTAAAAAAATCCTGATTAAGAAGATTAAGCTCCCATCCTCAGTGTTGCTACGTAAATACAATCAAGGGGGAGTTGTAATTAAGGAAGAGCTATTGTTGGATCTAAGTTGATAAATTTGCAACATGATTGATCACTAACATTGTTAATTACGGATAAAGTGAGAGAATACAACATTCAGGGAGAGACATTCCTTGTCATGAAGCTGAAAGTTCAGATGTTCATAAACAAACAGAGACAATACAAATTTACAAGTGTGTTGATGACAAATTTTTATTTTTGCTGAAAATTCAATGTGTTTTGGGTTTTATTTCGGATAAATCAAATTGTATGTTCTAGGGCATTTTGTCCATGAATTACCAAAGGGAGAGATTGAAACGAAGAAAATCTGGAAAAGTCGAAAATGTCTGCTCGATCGATCAAGCATAGATCTGATCGATCAAATAAAAGGTAGTGCCTAATTTAATCGATCGGGCCACTGTCCGATCGATCGGACCTGCATAGAAAATTCTACCGGTTTGCAAATTTCTATTTCAATTTTAGTGGGTTTTTCCTATTTGGTGTCAATTCCTTTCCTGGTTAGAATACATTTATGAAGCACGAACTTGAGGCTACAAAAGGGGTTATCTCCCAACTATAAGGAATGGAACATAAATTTTATTGTTCTAAGTAGATATTACTTATTGGACATCATATTCTTTATAGTTTTTCCTTGTAAGTTGAAGGCTAAAGCTTTGCTCTAAAGATCTTTGTCTTTAGCAACTCTTTGTAGAAGATCTCTTCTAAGCGTGGAAGATTGTTCTGAGAAATCAAGTACAACATGTATAAGGCGTATAAGTACTTGGATCTGTAATAAATGACGGCAGGGAGTCTTTGCAGCGGGGTACTGTGTAATGAAAATCACAAGTCTTTAAGTTGTGTGAGAATTAAATAAGGGCTGTCAGTATATTTCTTGTAACTATGATATGAATTATTGTGCTTAATTATTAGTTCAATTGGGACTCATGGTTTTTTTTTCGGTTTGAGTTTCTATGTAAAAATCGTGTCTTCTTGTGATGTGTGCTTTTATTTGATTTATTTCTGCTGCACAGTTAATTATTTGCATACATATTGTTGAAATTGATTGTGTTGATCCATTCTAAAGACTCCCCAAAACCTTTAAAATGCCTAGCCATTATTAAGCTATCACTAGATTAACTCTTGCATGTATTTTCAATTTGTTAAAAATTAAGTTATTTTTAACGGGTTTTCAGTTAATAGGAATTTCCCATGCCTCTCTTATAGGATATAAACAAAGGAAAAGATGCATGATAAGTCTGTGGCGGTGGCTATTAACAACAATCCCTTGACGAAGCAAGTGAACACAACTAATTAATGAGAACTGACATGAAACTAAGGTCTAAGCAATATTAAAAGCCGACCCATTTCTAGAGAGAGGGAAATGAAAATGTTTGTTGTTGTACCGAAGTCGTATTCCTACTCCCTTGCAATAAATGCCCATCACATGTTTCTAATCTGCTCTTCTCTTCCAAGAAAAACAGCACTCATTTCCTAGTTGTCACGGGCATTACCATGTTGTGTTTGTTTCAAGCTTCCAATAAAAAAAAAAAGAAAAAGGATTGGTCTTGATGTTGAAATCCACTCCTGTTTACCTTCTAAAACGCGTACATCCAGCCCTCAGCACAAGAAGAGGTGAATAAAAAAAAAAACAGACATCTTCCCTATCTTAGAAATAAAAACATGAGTACTCCAATGCTCATTCAATGCTTGGTGTTGTTGGAAGATTCGATTCCGTTGCATGGTTTTCTCCTAGGACGGTGAATTAAAAGAGGTGGGTGTCTGTCAATCTGCTTGCTCATGGATGAAGTAAACTTGAAGGGCCTTCTTCTCATGTAATAATAGGATGAGTGAATATGTGGCTTGAGTACATTTATCTTTGTAGTGAAATGGGTCCTTTTCTGATATGGGTTTTGTTGTCATCCAAATTCCGAATAACTTGATAGCTGGCTATTGTTTAGTAAATGACGATTTTTTTTTATTAAGGGGTTTTTGACATATATTTTTCTTAAATTCATTTTTTTCAATTTCATAATCGAAATTCAAATAATGTAACAAGAGTCGCTCGACTCTGATAAATATTTTTAAAAAGTTTTTGCGCTATCTCCTATAGTCCCATGCATGATATCATAAGATTTTTTTGTTTCTTTATTATTGGGTTTATGTCTTGTATTCCGGTTTAACCGGATGAGTCACTGGGTTAGCCAGGGACTGGTTTAAGGTCAAGGGTATTTTGATAATTGTACCAGGGCTTTCTTGGTGGCCAAGAAAGCGGAGATTATATATTGTATAGTCTGTAAGCCTAGACCTTGCGGCGGCAGTTGCCCGTGGTGCTCCCACACCACGTAGGAGAGATGATGTGAGAGTGTGGGAATCTCTTGTATGCTTTACTTGTCTTAGTGAAGATGTTCGTCCTCCTGTGCCCGTGGATGTAGCCCTATTTGGGTGAACCACGTAAATCTCGTGTTTCTTCTTGTGGTTGGTTGATTGTTAATCTTGTGGTGGTTGCTTCGTGTTTGATCTTATAATTGATGGATGCGCACAACGGGTGATTATCAGAAAATCACAACAATTGGTATCAAAGCCACAACAATTGGTATCAGAGCCGAGGTTGGTGTTCCTCGGGTTTTCTGAGTGAGGTGGAGAGCGCTCAGTGGTTTGGTGGTTGTTGTGCATGGAAGATTAACGGATCGGATCTTCTTTGAGAATCCGGAGTTCTGCGATTCTCGTTGTAAAAAAATCAGAGATCACGGGTGATCTTTAGTTGAGCCACGGATTAGAGTTTCCAATCGGAGAAGAAAACGACGAGATTGGGTTCTCCGGTCTCGTTGGATCGGAGAAAAAAAAAGATTCACATGTTTTGTCAGATCTCGAAATAATTGCTGCGGTTGTTGTCTGATCACAGATCGAATAGGAAACGACTGAATTTCTGCTTGTGCCACTGGAAGAAGAAGAAACAGAGAAAGGGTTCTCTGTATTTCTCGGTTCTCTGCTTGGCCCTTGGATCAAATTCTCCGAAGTCAAGCCAGACTTGCTTGGACAAGTTGCTGCGGCAATAGAAGAGATCAGATTTGATTCTGATCCTCGGTGGGCCATCTATTTGATCGCTGTGCAGAGAATTTCTCGATCCTGATCATTGTAGCGAAGAAGAGAAAAAACGGAAGAAAAAAAAAAGAAAAAAAAACTGCTGTTCGAACTCACCGGGATTTTTGCCGGGATTCTTGCCGTCTCCGTCGCCTTCGCCGGAATTCTCGATGAAGAAGAGGAAGAGCAGAGGTCGCTGCTGCTCTTACCGCTGCCGGAGAAGACAACCGCTTGCAGCCGCTGCCTCTGCATCGACGCTGCCGCCCCGCTGTGGCCGCGCCTCGCCGGTCGTCATCGCGTGCAGGTCGTCGCCGTGCGCCGCAGCTGGTCGCCGGACCAGTCTGCCGGAGCCGATGCAGACCGCGGCTTGAAACTTCAGTCTCCAACCGGTTGTAGAACACAGTTGCAGAGCGCCTGTTGAAGACGATCTCCAGCGTGTTGGGTCCCGGTCAGGTCGTTCCAACCTGACCCGTTATGCATTAAAAGCCCAGGCAGCACAGCAGGTTCCGGGCCGGGTCCGGTCAAGTGAGACCCGACCCGATTACAGCGCAGCCCAGGCACCAAAGCAAGTTCGGTTCTGGGTCAGGTCAGGCCCGACCAGACCCGACCCGTTAGCAGACGGTCCACCCAGCAGGTTCAGGCCGGGTCAATTCAGGTTCGACCCGACCCAGTTGCAGCAAAGCCCAGCGCAAGTGCAGATCAGTTCCGGGTCAATGAACCCGACCCGGGTCAGCTCCAGAAGCCCAGTAGACAGTGCAGTGACGTCAGCAGTGATGTCAGCATTGGTCAAAGGCCAGATTTGACCAGTTTCAACGGCTGAAATTGTTTTTGCGATATCCTGATCGTCCGATGTCCGATCGGAGATCCGTTTGCGCCTATGGACTCGTTTCGAGCAGATCTACGTAGTGGAAGAGGTTGATTGGCTGTTTAACAGTCAAAGAGGAGGTTTGACCGATTGGAGAGTAGAAACTTGTTTCTGCGATATCGAAGCCATCCTGAGTCGGATTTCAGATCCGTTTCTTCCAGCGTGCTCGTGTTGACGAGATCTATAGTTTAATGCAGAAATTTGGAGGAGATCTGAACAGATGTGGATTCAGGCTTGAATCGGGTCTACTCGACCTGGTTGTTGTTGCAAACCCAATAATAGGAGTCGCCGGCCTAGTTGTAAAGGGTTTGCTGATTCAAACGAAGTTATTCGTTTGGGATTCACATGATCGCATGTGATGTTATTCATCTTGCCAGAGCCAAGCCAGAAAAGCAGCAAGGAGGAGCTGATGTGTCTACAGTTGTCAAACATTTGTTTGATTGATCGGAGGCCCGGTCAAATGGAGTTTTTTGACCGCTCAGAGGCAGAGGTTTCTGTAATTGTGAAGTCATCTGGACTTGTATTCCCGATCTATTTTGCTTGCATGCTTGTGGTGATTGGATCTTCACAGTGATGTTGAAGATGGGGCAGGATGGTGAGTGATTCAGATATCACTCAGATTTGTCAATGGTTTCGAGCTTTTAGCTCGAGGTGGAGTTTGATGAGATGAACTTTGTTCAAAGTTCATGTGCTGGTTCAACATGTCAAAGTGTTAAAGAAGACTGTATTGTTGGTGCAGTGACGTACCATTCAGCAAGGTACGTGAAGACATTGCTGGTTTTATCTCCTAGTAGCTCGAGTTGTACGGAGTTGTACGGAATTCAAGCCAAGGTGGAGATTGTTGTGTTTATGTCTTGTATTCCAGTTTAACCGGATGAGTCACTGGGTTAGCCAGAGACTGGTTTAAGGTCAAGGGTATTTTGGTAATTGTACCGGGGCTTTCTTGGTGGCCAAGAAAGCGGAGATTATATATTGTATAGTTTGTAACCCTAGACCTTGCGGCAGCAGTTGCCCGTGGTGCTCCGACACCACGTAAGAGAGATGATATGAGAGTGTGGGAATCTCTTGTATGCTTTACTTGTCTTAGTGAAGATGTTCGTCCTCCTGTGCCCGTGGATGTAGCCCTATTTGGGTGAACTACGTAAATCTCGTGTTTCTTCTTGTGGTTGGTTGATTGTTAATCTTGTAGTGGTTGCTTCGTATTTGATCTTATAATTGATGGATGCGCACAACGGGTGATTATCAGAAAATCACAACAATTGGTATCAAAGCCACAACATTTATCGTACACTTCTTGCAACTAGTAAGGGATTTCTTTTTTTACTGAACATGAAAAATGACATTTTGAGAAAAGTAAATAAACATCTGCCACCATTTCTTGCGTTCCATCATTAAAAAAAAATGTTCTCAATATATTAAATAAAAACTATTACATCATGTGAAGTCCCAAAATATCATGAGATTTATTAGTTTCTGTGATGTACGCTGCTCCCATGATATCATGGGATCTGAGGAAAAAAGTTTTAAAAATGTTGACTAGGGGAAAATGACTTCTGTGACATTCATTATATGAATTTCAATCATTGAATTGGAAAAATTAGGTTTAAGGAGGACTAATATGTCAAAACCACTTTATTAAGAAATAAAAACCTTTCTTTTCAGCAAAAATAGCTTTTTATTTTTAATGAATTTGTTATATTTCATTATAAATCAAAATTGCCAGTGCAACAATGTAATCTCATCATTATTGAAAGGATCACTGAACACGAGACTAATGGGAAATACAAGAAGTTTTTGTGGACTAGCTCTCGTTCTAACTTCCACCCTGTGCAAGGTAACCCAGCCATCAAATCAAAATACCATCCACTACTTTCATGTTGATTGGCCACTCTAGTTTTCCTGAAGCAAACAAATGGAAATAGTTGCAAAGATATTCTAAACAGTCCAGAGATATCAGAGTTGATGGCAATCACTAACTTAAGCCTGAACAAATTATGTCATAGCAACATTTTGAGAAAGTGACATTCTCTCCCGGCCAGCTCAAGATAGTATAGTGGTAATGCATTTCCCTCTCCACAAAAATAATAAGTATTTACCTAACCTAAAAAGAAAATATTTTTTTATAAATAACTAATTTATCAAGTTCTCCTTCTATGGTGAAGCCTCTGGACCACAACATAATATCAGGTATGTTCCATGTAACGTGGCATCAAGTAATCATAAAAGTTGGCCACTAGAGAACTCCACATGAAAGCACTTGTGGTCAAAAGAGCTATACCCAAGGATTATCAAAGATGTTACAATGTAAAATATCTGAGGTTATATGAGTTGGAGAGAGATGGAACGCTGGCTTCCCATTTTTGAGTGATCATTTTTTAGTTTTCTTTGATTTATTTTTCATCAAAAAAGTGTTATTTGTTGATCTTTTTTGGATATTGATCTTTGTACATTCTTTTTTACCTAAGGTAGAAATACGAAGACATAGAATTCTTAAGAACTCAATCACGCCAAAGAAACATCTGGTAAATATGACTTCAATTCTTCACCAAAAGAGGTATATTTACTTTGCCATCTAGTGTTGCTGCATCTTCGAGAAATTCAAATTTGAAAGAAAATTTCAAAGGTCCCAGTCATCAGGTAGCCCAAAAAGGGAAAAAAAAAAACCATATGCTTTCCTTTTCTTCTAATAAAATATCATATTCAGAATTAAAATGGAATCTAAATAAATAACTTAAATCTAAAAAAAACTGCAAAAGGAAAAAATTATGGAACCCAAATATCATCTCCTCTTTAACCATACAACGAGGTGCCTTTTTTCCCCTCCTGCCTGTTTTTCTGCCCGGATTTGAGAGACAAAAAGTTCAGTTTTTATTTAATAGCCTCAAGGTTTTGAATTGAGATTATACAAGGAAATCCCTCACGGTGATGTGGAGAGACCTATCGATTACCATAGGATTTTTAATAAGAGAATCTAAACTCCAAGATTTTTGGGGGTCAGAGTTATTATGAGTGGATAGTTTGACAACATAAATGTGAAAATGAAATGATGTCCAAGGAACTAATTATAATGATAGTAGGCTAAGATTTTTTAATTGAGATCCTATGAGGCTAAGATTTTTTACTGGGGCCTAAACCTTTTTGTTTCGAGAATTACTGGCTAGAAAACAAAGTTTTTTTGAAGTTGGCTCGTTCTTGGTGGAGCCAATTGGTTGTGGAAGGATATGTTGGTTTCAAGATGTGCAAGAAATTAAACTTCGTGCGCTGAAGACCTTTATTAAAAAAGTGGAACAGAGAGTGTTTTGGCCACATTGAGGAATCTAAAGACGCTTTATCTAGAGTGGTGGATATCATTGACAAGATAGAGGAGAGTCGGGATTTAAGGCCAAAGGAAGTGGTCGCACGACAAGATGCAGTTAGGAGGCTTTGGGACTTAAATCGTATAAAGAAAATTTCTTAAATGGAGAAATCTATAGTATCTTAGCTCAAGAAAGGTGATAAAAATACCAAATTTTTTCATCAAATGGCTTCAATAAGGTGTAAAGTTAACTTTCTGAAGAGAATTAGGAGTGGTGGGAGACTTTTTGTAAAGCCAGTGGAGATCAAGAATGAGGTGGCTTATTTCTACAAAGACCTTTATAAGGCCAAAATGTTGTCAGACCAAGGCTTGATGGTGTCTCTTTTCCCTTGATTTTAGAAAATGTGAAATTTTGGCTAGAAAGAGGGTTTGAGGAAGAGGATGTCTCAAGAGCATTGGAGGAATGCGATGGGGATAATGCCCCAAGTCCAGATGGTTTCAACTTCAATTTCATCAAAGCTAGCTGGGGTTTTCTTAAAAAGGATTTTGGGAAATTTCTTTTTGAATTCCATAGAAGAGGCAAAATAACAAGGAGATGGATGCAACCTTTCTGACTCTTATCCCTAAGGTACCCAATCTAGTGGACCTACAAGATTACAGACCTATTAGTTTTGTTAGGTGCTTGTATAAGTTACTCGCAAAGATTTTGGCGAATTGGCTGAAAAGTGTTCTCTCTCTTATTATCAATCCTTATCAAGGAGCGTTAGTGGCTAAAAGGTAGATTCTTGATGGAGTCTTAGTTGCAAATGAGCTTATTGATTCATGAAAGTAGTCTAAGGAGGAGGGGGTGTTTTTAAAATTGACTTGGAGAAAGCTTATGATCATGTTAATTGAGACTTTGTTGATTACATTGTGCTTAGATTTGGGTTTATGAGACATGGCGTGTTGGATGCCAGAGTGCATTACAACTACATCTTTCTCCATGTTGGTTAATGGTTCTCCTACTACGTTATTAAATGCATCGAGAGGGATTTGTCAAGGGGATCTCCTCTCTCCTTTTTCTATTTACAATCGTTGAGGAGGCCTTGAGCATGCTTCTTGTACGAGTTAGAGAGATGGGTGTGATTAACGGTTTTGAAGTCATTCGGAATGGAGAGAAAATATCCCATTTACAATTTGCAGATGACATCATTCTTTTTTGCTAAATTAAAAGGGAAAATTTTGGCTTTAAAAAGAATCTTGCAATGTTTTTTATTGGTCTCAGGGTTAAATGTTAACATTTGCAAAATATGTTAGTGGGGATTGGTTGTTCTAATGAAATTATTCATTCTTTGGCGGCCTCGATTGGATGCAAATTTGGGCAGGTTCCTTTTATGTATCTTGGTCTTTCAATTGGTCTAAAACCAAGATCTAAGCCTCTTTGGGACCTGGTTATTGACAAGTTTGAGAAGAAATTATCTTCATGAAAAAAATATTATCTATCTATGGGTAGTAGGATCACTTTGATTAAATCTTGTTTATCTAATCTACCTGCTTATTATATGTTTCTTTTCAAGATGCCAAAAGCAGTGGTGGAAAGCGTGGACCGTATGTGTAGAAACTTTTTATGGGAGGGACAAGGTAACAAGAAGAAGATTCATTTGTTGAAGTGATCTGAGGTGATTAAACCAAAATGAAGTGGGGGCTTAGATTTTAGTAGTTTGGCAAAGAAGAATGGGGCTTTATTTGGCAAAGAAGAATGACAAATAGTGGTAGAGGTTTGGGGAGGAAAGGGGAGGTAGAGGTTTGGGGAGGAAAGGGGAGCTCTCTGGAGGAGAGCTATAGCTGCAAAGTATGAGGAGGATAGTTGGGGGTGATGGCCTACTCCGGGCCCAAGATATCTTAAGTTGCCTTAATGGGGTGCTATTGTTTCAGTTGTAGATAAGTCTATGGAGTAAGGGAAAGTCTTAGCTTAATGAGTCGGTTTTGTGGTGGGAAATGGGAGGGATGTTAGATTTTGGTTGGATGATTGGGTTGGGATCGGACCTTTATGTGACTTGTTTCCAAGGGTCTTTATGGTGGTGTCCAATAAGGCATTTGCAGTTTGCGAGTGGTTTAGGTGGAGGGATATACCTTGTGGAATGTGTCCTTCAGGAGGAATCTGTGTCAGTCTGAGGAGATCTAATATGTAGAGTTTTTAAGCCTTCTTTCTAACATTTTCTTTTACAAGGACTCTAATGATTCTTGGATTTGGAAACCCTCCATTTCCGGAGAATTTTCAACAAAAGATTTTTACTTGGCTCTAGAAGGTGGTCAAACCTCTAGAGTCTCTTCTTCTCTTGCTTGGTTGGGCTTAGCTCCTCCTCGGGTGGAGGCTTTTTACTGGCTAGCTATAGAGGAAAAGATCTCCACAGCGAACAATTTGAGAAAGTGAATATGTGTATGTCAATGGACCATCTTTTCTTTGTGAGGTAGCAATATGTATCTAGAATCATTTCATTAGTAGATATGGTGTCGCTTGATGCAATCCAAAGAAGGTTTCGGATGTGGCAGAGTCATGGAGGGGAGATTATTTCTTTGAATGCAGCCATACTTTTCGGAGGCTATTATTGGTTGCTATTCAATGGTTCATCTAGAGGGGAAAAAAATGACAAAATCTTCAAAGGTGCTTTCTCTCCTATATCAGAGTTAATTTCTACAATTACCATTAGGATTACAAAGTAGTAGTTTGGTTAAAAAGAAATTCTCTAATCTCACTTTTAATGATATTATTATTAATTGGGAAGCTTGCATGGGATGTGGCCAAATAAAAGAGAAAAAGTCAATTCTTTGGACCTCTCCCCCTTTTGGTATGCTCAAGTTCAACGTTGATGGTACAACAAAAGGTAAGCCAGGCCCAGCTGGAGTAGGAGGTGTTTTTCGCAATAGTAATGGGGCAATTTTTTTTAATGTTTTCTAAGTATATTTGAGTATATGATTCCAATGAAGCAGAGTTTCAAGCTATTCTAGAAGCTCTCCGGTGCTTTACAAGGCACTTCAAAAGTGCTCTTATCATGAAAAATAACTCTTCTAATACAATTGCATGCGTGTTTAATCGGATGATCAATCCATTGAAATTTCATTCCCCCTTTAATGAAATTCGGGTGTTGTTGACCTCAATTTCCATTATTTTCCGTCACGAGCTTAGATCGGCCAACTCTATAACCAATGCTTTGGCTAAACAAGGAGTTGAAAGGGTGTATCCTTGGGAGAATTTTATTATGTAAGGTAGATGGAGTGGGATGGGATTCATTAGTCTTGTTCCTCACTGAAGGTTTTTGGGGGGAGAGATTCTCTAGAATGGATTAATGCCAATCTTAATAATATGTGTGCAAACAATCAACCACGCAGTGAAAATAAATCAAACCACAAGCACACACCACAAGAAGACACAGATTTTATGTGGAAAACCCAACCTGGGAAAAAATCACGGCCAATAATCAAGCACTATGAATCATACTACAGTTACAAGAGAATACTCACAACCCTTATCCAGTTGCTCCTCAACCTAAGGACCTTGTGACTCCCTTGCACAGCTCCCTGCTGCAACAACCCCTTGCGGTTCTTTATGACAGATCCAATCACCTAGACGCATTCTAGATGTAGCACTTGACTTCCCACAGCAATCTTCTACACTCAGATAAAGATCTCTAGAGTAAAACTTCAGCCTTTTAACTCTCAAAAGAACTCTAAAGGAGAAGATCTCTAAAATATATTCTCCATTCAGAACAATGAGATCTCTATCTTAGGACTGAGAGAGAACCCTCTTTTATAGCCTCTTATTCGTGCCTCACAAGTATAATACGATCAAAAAAGGAGTTGGAATCAAACAGGTAAGTTTCCTTTCAATTCGGACTGAAAAATCACAAGTCGGCGCACTTTCTGCACTTGCCCGACCGGTCTGATAAATTGCCCAACCAGTCGGATTAAGGTTCTGCCCGGGTGGAAATTTCAACATTTTCCTGCAGATTTCCGGTGGCCATAACTTTCTCATTTCAGCTCCGATTGAGGCGATCTTGGGCTCTACGGAATCGTCTCGAAATGAGTTTTGCAACGGTAGGTCACATGCCCATATCCGAAGCTCGGTTTGTGAGATATGACCTTTGTAATCCATGTTGTTTGTAGAAAACCACTTCAATTTGTCGCTTTTTCTTCTGTTTCTTCACTTCAGTGCATCCGGAGACTCAAACCATTGTCCATACTCAAAAATATATAAAATAAAATACTAATGGACTCAAGTTTTGTCCAACCCATGAATTTGTCAACACAAAAATACTTACAATCTCCCCCTTTGGCAATTCATGGACAAAACTTCATATACATTCAATCTACCAAAAAATAAAACCAAAAGTACATTGAATATTGAGTAAATTGAAAATAAAATTTTACCATCAGCTCTTTGTCAGGTACAAAAGAAATCATCTTCAGCTCCATCTGTCTTCAGAATGCACAAAAATTCCATTCTCCCCCTGAATACAATATCTCCCCCTTTTTGTCCATAATTGACAAAACTAATGACCATCATACAGCAAAGTTGTCAACTTGGATCCAATATTAACTCCCCCTCAATTACAGCTCCTCCTTAATTGTATCTTCGTAGCAGCACTAGGGATGAGGGCTTGATCTTCTCGATCAGGGTTTTTTGCATGTAGTCACCCACACTTGTATAGTTTGATTGTTCAGCACAGTGTGAGCAACTTCTTTGGATAGATCAGATTCAGATTTGATCATCTTCTTGCCGGATTTCTTATCCATCAACATCTTATCCATCAGCATAACTGGCTTTATCATATATGTGCCTTCTTGATTGAACACCATTTTAGATCTCTCTTAGGATCAAACACAACAAATTAGTGTAACCCGCTCTGATACTACTTGAAGGTTTTTGGGGGGAGAGATTCTCTAGAATGGATTAATGCCAATCTTAATAATATGTGTGCAAATAATCAACCACGCAGTGGAAATAAATCAAACCATAAGCACACACTTCAAGAAGACACAAATTTTACGTGGAAAACCCAACCTAGAAAAAAACCACAGCCAAGAATCAAGCACTATGAATTATACTACAGTTACAAGAGAATACTCACAACCCTTATCCAGTTGCTTCTCAACTTAAGAACCTTGTGATTCCCTTGCACAGCTCCCTGCTGCAACGACCCCCTACCGATTTCTGTGACAGATCCAATCACCTAGATGCATTCTAGATGTAGTACTTGACTTCCCGCAGCAATCTTCTACACTCAGAGAAGTAAAAGACAAATATCTCTAGAGTAGAACTTCAGCCCTTTTAACTCTCAAAAGAACTCTAGAGGAGAAGATCTCTAAAATATATTCTCCATTCAGAACAATGAGATCTCTGTCTTAGGATTGAGAGAGAACCCTCTTTTATAGTCTCTTATTCGTGCCTCACAAGTATAATACGATCAGGAAAGGAGTTGGCATCAAACAAGTAAGTTTCCTTTCAATTCGGACTGAAAAATCACAAGTCGGCGCACTTTCTGTACTTGCCTGACCGGTTTGATAAATTGTCCGACCGGTCGGATTAAGGTTTTGCCCAGGTAGAAATTTCAGCATTTTCTTGCAGACTTCCGGTGGCCATAACTTTCTCGTTTCAGCTCCGATTAAGACGATCTTGGGGTCTACAGAATCCTCTCGAAACGAGCTTTCTAACAGTAGGTAGCATGCCCATATCTGACGCTCGGTTTATGAGATATGACCTTTTTAATCCATATTGTCCGTAGAAAACCACTTCAATTTGTCGCTTTTTCTTCTGTTTCTTCACTTTAATGCATCCGGCGACTCAAACCATTGTCTATACTAAAAAATATATAAAATACAACACTAATGGACTCAAGTTTTGTCCAACCCATGAATTTACCAACACAAAAATACTTACACTCACTTTTTACTCCTCTTTTGTAATATCCTTTTTCTCTAATAAAAGTCTTTGTTACCGTCTCAAAAAATATATATATTTAGAAACTTAGTTTTGAGTTTTCAAATGCAAAGGATATAAGTTTAAGAGAATCAAATCGGTAGGATTCATTAATGTGCAAAATCATTTGGCAATTTCCATGTAAAATGAGAAATAAATTTGCATATGTGAATATTAATTGGCAAGTTCGGTTCATCCAATTTGTGGCACATGTAATTAGAGAATTTGGGAAACATGGCGATTCTTATCTTCCCTATGCGATGCCTCCCTCCCATATGTCGTTTCTTCCTTTTCTTTTTCTTTAGCTTTGATGGACTTGAACTCCCACACTTCTACACCCATGACAATAACCTCGGTCAGGTCTCAATTAAATTCCTTTGGAGTTATCTCCAAATACTTCATTATTCCAGAGTATTATAATGCCAATGGGTGGAAAGAGATGGGGTTGGTGGTTTTTTCTTTTTCTTTTTGCGTATGTATTTGGCATTCGATTGGGGGAGAGAAAAAGACACTTTACTTTCTTCTATTTTCTCCTACTTATAAAAAAAAACAAGGAAAATATCGATCCCCTCTCTCTTAGAAAAAAATGTTCCATTTTACTGTAGGTTGACAATTAGGGGTGCTCATGGGCCACGCCAGGACAAGCCCAGCCATTTCCAGTCCGCATTGGGCTCTATATAGGCCCATGGGCTGCATCTGGATCTAATTTTCTTCCCATGCTGTTTCATAATCCAGGCTTGGACTTATACATGCTTAAAGGAAAAAGTTGGCCCAACGCATTTCACACAAAGTTTTGTATATATTTTTTAAGTGGGCTGGCTGATTGCACGCCCATGGGAGCAGATCCTCGTTATTAGGACGAAGAAATAATGGGACGAACTTGAACAAGCTTTGGCCTGGGCCAGACCACTAAAACCCCTTGTTTTTATCGAATTAAAGGAGACGCCTACTATTTTTTCTCACATGAATGCCAAACAGGGAGTTTTTTCCATGATTTCTTTTTATGAACAAATATCATGAGCTGGCATCTAAAACATATCACGGGATAACCCATTACAGTGCTAATGAATTGATTCAATGAATTATTCTTTGGTGTAGCTTGGGCTTTAGCACAAAGTGGGCCAATCACGTAGGAAGATTCATTGATTGCCTAAATCTGCAAAATTGGACATGTCTTTTGGCCTTTTCAGTAGTTCATTCTACTAGAATGTCACGAGCTTGACCAACATTAATTGCGAATTGAACCGCAACCATTTCACCTTGTCACTCATAATAAACATACCATTGATCTCCATATTCAAAGGTGTATATATATATATATATATATGACTAATGGAGGGTGTTCGGGGCCTTTTGGGCTGAATTAATCCCTTCAGACCTAGGGTAGCCATGTAAATTCCTTGTAGCCCCAGTGTGATAGCTCAATTTGATCTTGCAATCTCTGGGAGTAAATGGTGGTCTTAAGCCAACTGAAGTACCCCTTGGGGTTCAAAGGTCCATATCAATGTGAGGAAATACAACATGTGTGCACATGGATTTACCATCGTGGGTAGCTTAAAATGTTGGTTTGAATCGGCATATTTTGAGGTCATTTGTCTATTCCTATGCATTCAATATGAAAATAAGATTTACATTACATATCATCATCAATAAAGTCTTGTCCAACTCCCAACCATGTTGGTGTCTACTATATAAATTTTATGTCTCTACTACCATCTATCCTCAGCCAAGTCCTCACATAAGGTTTGTTTTGTTTTTTTGATAGGAAAGTCCTTACATAAGTGAAACTTCAAATTTATACATACACACACATGAATTTTTTTTAAAAAGGTCTAAAATTTTTCGCTCATTTTCAAAATAGTACATAAAGATTTGAATATTTAAAAAAAAAGCATAAAAGTTTTCTACAATTCTTTCTATCAAGTCCAATCTATAAAAAAATTTTGAGAAATAATAAAAATACCCTTATGTCATTTTTCAAAAGTTTTTTTTTTGAATAAATCATTTAAGAGAAATGATCAAGTCCAACTTAAATGACCAAATGGGGCCCACTTCGACTACCTTTTATGCATGGATGGTTAAAAAAGGGGATGACTCCAAATGACTAAAAAGCTAGCTTAATTAAACGGTTATAATCATCATAATAGGGGGGTGGCAAATGGGTTGGGTGGGGCTAATTTGGATTGGGTTGGCAGTGGGTTTGGGTTTTGGACTCTCAACCTATACTTGAGTTAGGATTCTTTAGACCGCACCCACATATGGGTCGATCGGGTTGGCCCCCCTGAACTCTCATTATGTTGGGAGTAAGTTCAAGTCAACCCAAATTGACCACTTCATTTGAATACCACGGTTTTCTCTTCCAATTTATTCTCTTTTTCTTTTCAAAGTGGATTTATGGATTGTATTATTATAAAGAAATAAGAGATCAAGAAAAACTACATAATAGATGCACAAAACACAATCTATTATATTGTATTCTTACACTCAACCCAAAGTTAAAGATTTAAATTGTCTTGTCTTGCTTTTTCTTTTTTCTTTCTCTCTTGTCTTTTTTCCTTTCTCTTTCTTATTTCTTTTGTCTTTCCGACTCATTACACACTACTTTCTCAAATCACACCATAGCCAACAATGCTCTCTCTTAACAAAAAATGGTTTAGGAGACTCATAGGCAACAATTGTAATGGAGAATAGATTGATCGAGAATTGCAAATCGATTAGTAAACAAAACCAAGGTGATCATGATCCCTCATTTGTAAAGAGAAAAAATAGAAAGCAACTTACAATGAAAAGTAGGTTCTCAAAAGACATATGCTATTTTGACTTCAACTTAAAAAATCTATCAAATGGATTAAATCAAGTTAAATCGGCCAACCCTAACCCTTGTTTTCATGTGGGCCAAAAACACTTGACTAGTGGCCAACCCACATATATCACGGGTTGGGTTTAACAGGCCAAAAGTGGGTCAGGCCAGCAGGTCAAGTCACATTTTGTCGGCTATCCATCAAAATCAAAATGGCTAGTTTTGAGGAGGATGGAGGTTATGAAAAGACAAAAATATGTCATAATAGAAGTATATTTTTACCATTTCTCAAAAAACTTATCAAATGGATTTGATTAAAAGAATTGTGGAAAACGTTTTAACTATTTTGAAATACTCAAGTCTCTATGTAGTGGATGTCACTGATTCCATTTTTTTTTTTTCATACTGATGATAGAATGAATTGGACCATTGGATCCACTGTCAATTCTTTATTTTTTTTATAGATAAAATTGTTAATTTGTGAACCTTAGATCAAAGGGTTAAGATGATCTGATGGGGCTGAGAATTTTTCATGGAGACATATATTTTATACAAGAAAAGTTGGGCCTGGGCTTGACACTATTTTCAGGCAATGTGCTGTATTTGGCGGCCTACATTTTAGGTCCCATAAATAAATGGGTTTGTCTTTGACAAGATCCAAGCTAGAATGAATGGGCCCATGATCACCTATAGAATAATTCTCAGAAATAAAGATAAAATAAATAAAGAAACACAAATTGTCCATTTGGACTTTATGGAAGAAATAGACATGTTCCCTCCCCAAATTGAAACTTTTCCTTTCATCATTTATTTACTTATTATTATTATCTATTTTCTCCACTAATCAAAATCTTCCATAGCACAACAATTGAAACTTAATGTGATAAACTGGACTATAATTAAGAAAAGAACAAGAGGATGAAGTTTGTGGTCTAGCATGCCCAGACCTGGGTCGGACCTTGGACTGACCTAATTCAAATCTCATTATTGAACAGGCCTCTAAGTTTGGCCCGGTCCCTTCATCTTTGTGAAAACTTCTGCTTCTCGTTAAACATATAGGTCAGACAGGTTAAGCCTAAGCTAGGATTTCAACCAGAATTAGTTTAGCTGCATAGTGATAAAATCAGGCACATGCCCTTCCTGGGCTCTATAATGTAACATGCGGTCGTGGACCTGGACCCTACTCAACCCACTTGTGACATCATCTAATTTTTACTCTAATTTCTAGGTACTTAATCAAGCATTATAAAATTTCTAAAGTGCCTGATTCATGGCATGCCAATTATTAGTAAATAGACCTTTCACACCCCTTAACAAATTGGACCCATCTAAATGGGACCCCACATGGAACTCCTTGAAAGGCCCTGCTTAGCAAATTACTGTCCTCTCTCAAGCATTTAAATGATATGCACATATGCACGTGAATATTGTCCAATATATTTGAGGGGTTTTGATATTAACCCTATGGACCGATGGTTGTACGGGTCCATGAAGTCGACCAAAGAGTCACCGGCTCGGTCCTCCGGAAAACTAGACGCATGGTTTTCCCTTCTTTTAGTACTCTGTTTCCCTCCACTAGGGTTTTGCAAGAGAGAGAGCGAAGGGCCAGGCTCCTACAAAGCCCAGTTTCCAATCCAATCCACCTCCATCGTCCTCCAACCATGGTAAGCAAATTTACTCATATTCCATTTCTACTCTCTTGATTCTCATTTGATTTCTACCGTCCATCTTCATTTCCACTGATCCTCTCAATTCTCAAGCCCCTCATCTGTTGGGACTTACATCATCATAATAATTTCATTCGACCATGTGCTTTGGATTCCATCTGTATTATTTACTCATCTGTAATCTTAGTTATGCAATTGTTGGGTTTCATAGGTAATTTATTTTATCCGATTAATGAACAGCTCGTGATGTCGTCCATCCCAATCAACGGTCTCGATCACCAGATTGACATCCAACCCAATTGCAGTTCTTGAGTCTCCATCAATATCAGAAAGTGTGAATCTATCCCAGCTACTCAGTTTTAGATCAGATGATATTGTCTACCCTTCTAGGCAGAACCACTGGAAGACGCAGTCTCTGTATTGTTAGATTCATGAATATTGAATACCCACATACTGTAGAAAATCACTTGTATATATCATGATCTAGGATGGTACCATTGAGACTAGCTCGCTTCCCACATCGGTTTTCCTATTTAGCACCATCAAATTTGAGTTTTAGAAACACCAGGTTGGGACAGCCGAGCAGGCCCCAATTTATCCCTTGGGTGATAGCTGTGGAAACCTTCTTAGGAACCAAACTGCGGCTTGACTGCACATGCGACTAATATGTGAGTTTTTGCACTTCAGAATGCACCCAGTGAGATGAGTATAGAAAAGAATCATTTCAAATCACTAGGAAGACCAAAGAGTAATTAAAATCAACCTTACATTTGAATTAACAAATCTAAGTCAGTTTTGGGCTGCTTAGAGTACTTCACTTCTTGGCTTTGGTCTGGAATGTTTTGGAAGCTAGTAGAAAGTTGGAAAGTTGGGTATTTTAACCAATGTTGAGCCATTTTGGTCCATTTGGTTGGAAAGGAGCAACAATATATTCTCTAACAAGTCACCTACTGTAATTGAAATTGCTATTAAGGCTCGAAAAGCAATATCTTGTGTGAAATTTTTTAAAAAGTTATATCTTGTGTGAAATTTTTTAAAATAACTTTTAAGTGTTTTCTTTGTCGTAACTTTGAAGAAGCTGGAGGGAAAGCTGTTGAACTATTTGTTAGATTTTTATTGATGTGACTTTGGTTTTTACCCTTGTTGGGCTGATCCCTTTTTTTTTTAACATTCTTATTTGTCACTATGATTTGTCAGTCCTTATCCTTCCCTTGGAACCTATTTCATTCTTGCTTGCTTCTTCAAGTGTTAAAGCATTTTTGTTGGATTACTACAACAAACAAATCCTTACTGTAGTTCATTTCAACAGATTTAAAATTTACTTCCTAACGTATATTTCTTTTTTTGGAAACATAGACCATTTATTCTTGCATACAAATTTGTGTGTACATCCTCGTCATATTTTTCTAAATTTTTTTTATGGAATGGGTCATGCCTTCTTTTCAATCTATCATGGAAGGACAATTATAGGGCCCCTTTGTGGCTAAAGGCTAGATTGTTTTAAGAAAATGTTGCCTTTGACCATCTATTATGGATATGGAACATAAAGGAATTGAAAATTTTTTAGTGGTAAAGTGGTAGAGCTTTCCATTGTCTTTGAAGCATGAAAAATGGACTAAAGCTAAAAAAAAAAAACGAAAACTGGGCTGAAGTTGGATAGAAAGTTTTTAATCATAATTAGAGTTGGGCCAAATTGTTGGCATGGTCAGATGACCATAGCCATCTGTTACTGTTGTTACACATATAAAACTCTTCAATTTTTAATAGATGATTATGATCACTGATATTTGGCCCCTATTTCAATCATACCCTAGCTGGTGATTGACATGCATTGAGGTGGGCCTTCTAGTTGACTTTTTATGATCAAATCATGGCCAAATTCTGTGCTCTCTCTTCCTCTCTCTCTCTCTCTCTCTCTCTGTGCGCGCGCGTGCGCATATGATATTTTTCCTCTGAATGAGTCCTTGTAAGCATCACCCATGGTGAACCGTGTTGGGGGGGGGGGTGTGCGCACCTCTTTGATCCTTCCCCTTCCCCTCCCCCGTGAATTGCCACCAAACTCAGTTTGATATCCAATTCCAAACTTGTCCATTGTCGATTTCTTTTTTCCCCTAGTTGGCATGGGTTTCAGGGAGAACCTGGGGGCTGGGCCGCTCCTCTTGGTAGGCCCACTGGTTTCTCAACCAAGAAGGCAAATGAGTATTCTCTCTCAAGAGAACCACACCACACACACACAAACACAAACACATACACACACACAAAGTTAAGGACGTACCCATATTATTGGTAAAAGCTTGGCTTAGAACAATTGTTTTTCTTTTAATTTGTTCCACCATTGATTTTTGAATTTTGTTTTTCCTTTGCAGTTGAGAAGGAAACTGCGGATTCTATTAGGAAAACCTGACCGGTCTAACAATTCTAAGCTTCTCACTTCTTTTGAGGAAGCTTCAATTATGGAAGCCCAATGAACAAAGGAGAAAATGGCAGAGGATGAGGCTTTGTATTGGCACTATAGACTAATTCAC
Organism: Sextonia rubra; assembly: GCA_037013555.1. Taxonomy (NCBI): domain Eukaryota; kingdom Viridiplantae; phylum Streptophyta; class Magnoliopsida; order Laurales; family Lauraceae; genus Sextonia; species Sextonia rubra. The sequence goes on along the minus strand of JASUAD010000013.1, from coordinate 48,703,537 downwards.
TACTCAACTTGTTTGACAACAAATACAAAATGCCAGCTTGTTATGGAATATTATTGTTGCTTACCAATATCCCACCGGGATGCTGCATACAAGCACAAGGAACCCCAAAATCAGGCTACAGAACGTAACATTAAAAATCCTTAGTGACTGAAATCCTAAGCCATGCATTGCCCCTTCTTCTCATCTACCTCTTTCCGCTGTTCCATCTATACCCGTTTGATCCACTCTCTCCAAGGACTCCCTTAACAGCAGAGGGATCTGATTGGTAGGAACTGTGATGTTTTTGTTAGATTTGCGGAAGAGGAGGTTTTCGTGAAAAAGGTGGACTTCTTTTGCAGATTGGGTATGGAAAAGGAGGATATTGGTTTATTAATTCTCCGACATCCCAATATTTTGAGTTTCAATTTAGAGGGTCCCGTAATTAATATATGTAAATATTTGAAACACATTGGGTTGGATAATGAGAAATTGAATGTGATCACTGTTAGGGTGGAAAATTTGCCCAAGACGATGAAAGCTTTTAGATCTTCCCGACTGGTTTGCTGATGGGATTTTGAATGGGAACCATCATCTTGTATCTGATTTTGTTAATAGCAGTTCAGAACAGGAATTGAAGGACGACTTTATAGAAGACATAAAGCGTGTTGAATTTTTTCAATGAAGCACCATCACACATTTGGAAAGCTAGATTTCTTGCTAGCAATTGGTTTTGGAAACAATTTGAACACTGTGGAGATCTTGCGCCACTTACATGGAACAAGGTGTCAGTTACAGGAACGTTTTGATTGCCTCATTCTTATTGGGATCAAGCACTCTAGCCTCTGCAAGATGATAACATCCCCAAAACATCCTCAACCAGAACACAGATATGTTGTTAAACAAGGTGAACTTGCCCTGCAATGATTTGCATTGCTCTTTAGAGCATCTTGTTGCATTCCCTTTATATCTATATTATGATTTAGAAAAAAGGATCAAACCCAGATACAAAATCCTTACTTGGCTTAGGATAAAGGGCTTTTACTCTTCGCTTCCTACTGTTATTGTGTGCTCAGAGAAAAAATTTAGAGCTTGCCTTCTTGCCTTTCATCCGGCCACTCCAAAGCAATGGTTGGAGCATTTCTCGGCGAAGGATTATAGCGATAGTCACTGTTAAACTTAATTTTATCTGTTGGAATAATTATCAACATCATTCTTCTGGCACATTGTGCCTACGGCCAGGAACTGCAACGATCATTCTTACGAAAGCCAGCCTTGGGTTGTGATGGCAGTATGCTTGCATTAGTGCTCCATTCTCTCTTTTCATTTTTGTAGATTAGCACAAAGCTCAGTAACATGCGTTCAGAAAACTAGGAGAGAAAATCGTTTGATACCTCATTAAAGGTGTAGCATTTGTGATTTTTTTTTTTTTTTTTGACATTTGTAATATTATATGTACTTTATATTTGTAAAAATATCATTACCTGTTCGTCTTGTCTCTGGGTCTCGTGGGTCTCATTTCTCATGCCATCAGTTCTATTGCTTCCGGACAGCAAAAGATCTTCTGCATCTTTATCAGAATAAAAAAGATATAAATTTGGGTATTGTGATTGCAATTCTGTTATAATCTCTAGTGATTTTGGGCAATATGGTTTATTTTTAAGATCTCAATTCTAAGTTTTGAAATTTATTATTAGTATTATTTTTTCGATGACTTAAGGTATCCCTCACCAGCATAGCCTTGGGACCTTTAGGCTCCAGCTCAGGGGTTACCCGATTTTAACGAGCAAACTATTTCCTAGCCTTTTGTTATCTTTTGATAATTGTTTATAGCTAGCATTTTGTTTGGGAAAAAATTCAGTTGTAGTTGGTCTTTTTTTCCTTATTCATTATGGGGGCCCTTGTACAGCTATTGCATGAGTTAAGTGCGACCCAATTATGTCTCGCTCAAGAACATTTCACTATTTTTTATTGTAGTTTGCGTGCAAGTAGTAAGGGTTATATGCATGTGAATCTAGTTTCATTCTTAATCTATCAAGCAGATTAGTTTCATTCTTGATATTCTTTCGTGTGGAATTCTGAAGCATTATGATATTAGCGTTCCAATTTCCAAAATTCTATTTGACAAAAATTCTCCAAATTGCAAGTAAACAGTCCTTGAGAGAGGATATTTGTAAACTTCGTTGTTGAATGGTCTACCAAATGGAATTATGGTTTACCAAATGGAATTCATAATAATTCTATAATTTCGTGCAATCCAATTTAAAGGAAGAGATTTACCAAATTCTTTTATCTATACATGCATAATTTTAGAAGCTTAGATTTATTTTTCTCTAAAGCTTGTAACATTAACAATTACATTTGGAGAGCTGCTATTTGAACACAAAAAAATCTCTCTCTTAACACAGCATTTTAATAAAAATTTTAAATTCAATATTACCATGTATCTAATGACCAAAATGCCGTTTTTCCTTCAAAATGCAATGATTTCTTCCTCTTCACATACAACCTGTCTTTGTCCTTTCTTCACTCAACTCTTCTTCCTCCATCACTCACTCATCTTCCTCACTTTTTCACTCAACTCAATCATCTCTTCCTCCTAATATTTCTTCACTCATCTTTTCTTATTTTCTTCTTTGGAATTATGCAACTAATCTCTTTCCTTACACTCATCTTCTTCTTTCCTTTCTTGGCATCTTCTCTTCTCCATCCTCTTTCTCCCTTCATTCTCAAACACAATTTTTCTAGTGCTCTCTAACTAAATAGTGCAATAGAGAAGGAGATGAACACTCATTCCCCATTTCTGTTTTTTTTTTTAACTTTTCTTTTTTTTAGAATTATGTAGAGTTCGGCCTCGTAGAGCCGAACACTATACATGGTGTTCGGCCGCGGAGGCCAAATAATGTACATAGTATTCGGCCTCCCATGGCTGAACACTGTGTTCGGCCCCACACATGATTTTGAAAAAAAACAAAAATGGCAAAAAAATTAAAAAAATCACTATAAAAAAATGAAATCATTATAAACAATATGAATCCTCTTTAACAATGTTTGATGCAAATCCATAGGTGTAAAGAGGAAGAGAGAGTTGAATATAAGGAGAAAAGAGGGAATGGGTGTTGGGAGAAAGGAGGGGATGAGTAGTTTATAGATATTGGGTGTGTTCAAAAAGAAAAAATATAAATTTTTTAATTTTGACTTATGTGTAGAGAGAATCTGTGTGAAGAGGGATCTATTTGTTTTTATCCAGCATTTTCCATATATTTATTGGCAACAAATAACTTTACATAAATTCATTTTTCTTAATATAAGGCCCTTTTCATTGAATCGAAATTGATCATAATGACAATCAACACATATACTTATAATGGGTTAGAATTGATCTAATCAATGTACGACATACCATTGGATTAATAAATGTTTCAAAATACGTTATTAGACTTCATATTCATCAGAGAATTATTGAGAGAGAGGCCATTTGGACTTAGAATTAAATAATGGTATTTTTGTAACTAATAATAAACTCATTTTTGTTTAATGGATATAAGGGCAAAGTTTTCATTTTTATAAAAATTCAAGACATACTAACCCATTCTTGTAGGAATACTAATTTGGGAGACATGGCGGTATTAAAATGTAAAAATAGGGGCTCTTTACAAATTAAGAAACCACATGGGCTTATTTACAAATCTTAAAAACTTTACGAGGCATATGCAAAAAGCTCTTCTTCTTTTTCCCTTCACTCTGTATTTCCATATTTTCTTCAAATTCTTTCCTATTTACGACTATTCCATATTTTCTTCAAATTCTTTCCTATTTATGATTATGGAAGGAAGGTGATCTCTCCTTGCAAAGGCCTTTCCTTTGTCTTACTTGAAAAAGGCCTTTTCTTCTTTGGAAAGAGGAACAGTTACTTTAGGTAGTCATTTGAGACTCCAACAAAGCTTTATAAGATTTGATTTTTGTCTAATCTTCTTTACGTTCTTTCTTAGTGCAAAACTAATTGGGGGGACCACTTGTTAAACTGGCCCTAGTCCTCAACATGTGTGTGTAAATGATCTAATGCATTACTCTTGGGAGGGCCCACCTAATTACCTATTGGAATGGAACACACACAACCACACTTCCTTGAATATCATCGACTCTATTGTTTTATACTGATCCAAATGAATTAGACCATTGAATCGATGAACAATTTTTCTTTTTTAATATAAAATCATTAAATTGTGGGCTTGGAACTAGGGTTTAGGACTTTTTGATGGATCTGAAAAAATTTATGCAATACATCCATGCATATATATATACATATTTCCCTCTCTCTCTCTCTCTCTCTCTCTCTCTATATATATACGCCCACTTTAAAAATACTCCTTTTTTTGCCCCTCTTTTTTTGGTCATAAGGCCCAGTCAATCTAGTCTTTTCACACATACTACCCCCCATGTAGAGGCTTTCAATTGGCATTCAATTTTTTTCTCTCCACACTCATCATTGAAAAAAAAAAAGAAAAGAAAAGAAAAGAAAACCCATAAAATTACCCAAATGCCCCCACCCTTTTTCTACCTCCCCCTCCCTATCCTCCCCTTCCCCACGGCCGCCTCCTTCCTCTTTGTTCCACCACTCCCTCTCCATCCCGCTCTCTCCACCCGACTAGGAGAGAAAAAGAGAGAGAGGGAGAGAGAGGGGGGGGGCAGAGAGGTAGGGAGGGGTGGACAAGGGAGAAAACAGAGAGAGGGAGAGGGAGAGAGAAAAGAGAGGGCATCCGCGGAGGGGTGGGGAGGGGGTGGGGGAAAGAAAGAACAGAGAAGGAGAGGAAAGAATAGAGAATGGAAGGGAGGGAGAAGAAAGAGAGAGAGAGAGAGAGAGAGAAAGGCGGAGGGGGCACGACAAGGGAAGAAATAAAGAGGGAGGGAGGGGAAAGGAGAGAGGGGGCGAAGTTGGAGGTGGTGAAGGAGAGCAAAGAGGAGGGGGTGGGGATGGAGAAGAGGGAGTAATTTGGGCATTTAAAAAAATTAAAAGGGTTAAGTGCCATTAGCAAAAATCTGAGTGTCAATAACAACACTCCCCATGTATGGTCACAAGACCAAATTTGACATTCAGCTAACTTTTCCTCACTATTGGATTGAAATCATAATAAAATAATACAACTAAACCATTAAATTCTAGGGTAATGGATCAAAAGATTATGATGATCTTACTTTATATAAACCTTATTATCCAATGAACTTTCATGATCATCATGCATCTTAGTGGGCCCACTTAGAATGGACATTCTCTCCTAAAAAATGCATAGGCATTGTGTAGCCATCCCCATCTATATCTATATCTATAAATATGTAGAGGAATGTTCATGTGCATCCATGGTGAGGGACACTTATATATATATATATATATATATCTATGCGCTAGAAAACTCCCATGGCATTTTCTTACAAAAAACACCCCCTTTCTAATAGGCTAATATGTTCATTTTGATCTATTATTTAGCAAAAATACCCCTTTTTCAACCCCCCCAGCCCCATCCCCAAATGGGACCCACAATTGTGTCCCATAAAAAATTCTCATGGTAGGTGCATAAGAAAAGTTCTTACAGGATCAAGAGCCAACGCTACAAAACTCCCTAAGCATTTTTTGGTAAAAGCCTATGAGATTTTAACACATGTCATCTAATCTTCTTAAAATTAGCAATCTTCTTTTGTTTTACACTTGTGAGGTGACAAGTTTTCATTGAACATATCAAAAGGGACAAAAACTCTCCTTTCTTAAATGGGGAGTTTTTGAGCATTCATCCTTTTCATATGCTTATTGGACTTTTGCATATTAATTTATCCAAATATGGAAGTGTCCCTCACCCTATGGCAATAGTTGGATGTATACTGATATTCTCATCTATAAATATATATAGGAAAAACCTCTGCCGAGCATTGGTGCTCACAATAAGGTGAGCACCATTTTCCAAAACACCTAATGGGGCCTAACTTATGATCCATCCAAATTAACCATAAAACAACAACCCCCCACTCATGATAAACACCGACCTCAAGTTTAGCTGTAATGCCCCACTCTTCACACATGCATGATATTGTCCGCTTTGGCCCATAGGCCTCATGTTTTTGTTTCTGGTGGGCCTCAACCCACCAAAAGGCCCCATGCAAGGTAAGGGTGCAAGCTCTATATATAAATCCATTCACTTTCCTCTCTATAGTCGATGTGGGACTCCAGGATGTCACAATGCACTCCCCTTAGGGCTACACGTCCCTGTGCAGTAGCTTGCCAGTCTATATAGCCTGTCAGCCATCTTGGCCCACCCACATGGAAACCCGCACACTTGCACCAGATCACGTAGGGGCCCACACTCGAACTAGTCGAGAGTCGGCTCTGATACCATTTGTAACGCTCCACCCCCACACATGCATGATATTGTCTGCTTTGGCCCATGGGCCTCACGATTTTGTTTCTGATGGGCATCTACCCACTAAAATGCCTCATGCAAGGTAAGGATGCAAGCTCTCTATATAAACTCATTTGCTTTTCTCTCTATAGTCGATGTGGGACTCCAGGATGTCACAATTAACGGATAATATTATGCATGTGTGAAATGTGGGGCGTTACAAATGGTATCAGAGCCTATAACCAATCGGAAATGTGGGACCCCCAATCCCGCTGTGAAAGCCATTGAGGCAAGCTCAGGACAATGCCAGGGTGCGCGAGCCTGTAAGTTAAGATAAGGGAATCCGCAGAGGATACAAGTACCACATCGCCTGGTGATGTTAGATGGATCCATACGAGGACGTGTGGCATTAAGGGGAGTAGATTGTAATACCCCATCTCACATCACTTATGAGTAAAAATATGAGTCTCCTATATAATGAACTAAGAAGGTTACTACTAGTAACTTGGGCTTAAGCATTTTGGGCCACGTGACAAGCCTACCGAGTTATTGTGCCAGTAGGTTACTTAGGTCGTTACAAATGGTATCAGAGCCGACTCTCGACTAGTTCGAGTGTAAGCCCCTGCCGTGTTCTGGTGCGAGTGGGCGGGTTTCCATGTGAGCGGGCCAAGAGGGTTGACATATTATATGGACTGGCGACTACTGCACATGGACGTATAGCCCTAAGGGGGGTGGATTGTGACATCCTAGAATCCCACATCGACTATAGAGAGGAAAGTGAATGGGTTTATATATAGAGCTTGCACCCTTACCTTGCATGAGCCCTTTTGGAGGGTTAAAGCCCACTAGAAACAAAACCGTGAGGCTCATAGGTCAAAGCGGACAATATCATGCATGCATGAAGGGTGGGGCATTACAAATTGTGACATCCTGGAGTCCCACATCGACTATAAAGAGGAAAGTGAATTGGTTTATATATAAAGCTTACATCTTTACCTTGCATGAGCCCTTTTGGTGGGTTGGGCCCACCAGAAACAAAACCGTGAGGCCCATGGGCCAAAGCGAACAATATCATGCATGTATGAAGGGTGGAGCGTTACAAATGGTATCAGAGCCAACTCTCGATTAGTTCGAGTGTGGGCCCCTGCCGTGATCTGGTGCAAGTGGGCGGGTTTCCATGTGGGCGAGCCAAGAGGGCTGACAGGCTACATGGACTGGCAAGCTACTGCACAGGGACGTGCAGCCCTAAGGGGGATGGATTGTGACATCCTAGAGTCCCACATCGACTATAGAGGGGAAAGTGATTATGATTATATAGAGCTTGCACCCTTACTATGCATGAGGCATTTTGGTGGGTTAAGCCCCACCAGAAGCAAAACCGTGAAGCCCATGGGCCAAAGCGGACAATATCATGCATGTGTGAAGGGTGGGGCGTGACAATAGCGTCCGTCCAATTTGACTGGACCATTAGATCGGCTTTCATTCGTTTTGGATAGTGAACACTTGTCAACCATCGATCAAGTGATTAGGATGATAATTTGAGCTTTTGTCACCATATATACATAGGTGAAGGGGACATCTTTCGATCCCCCCCCCCCCCCCCCCCCCCCCCCCCCCCCCCCCCCCCCGCGTCCAGCACCATGTAAGGCCCTTAGTGGGCGCTACTAGAAAGTGGTGCTGGTGCTTAGCAAAGGAGCTCCCACATAATATATATATATATATATGTACACATACGACAATATTCAAGTGAGAATAGTTCTCATAGATTTTTTTGTGAGAAGTTTAAGTGGGGCCTATATATCATTCAACACAAATCTTGCAATACACACGAACCCCCTGATAGTCACACCTCCCTTCCTCCCGAAGTTTTGATCAAATTTGAATTTACTAAACGGTTGGATTGACAGTGCATCAATCCAAATGAACTGGATTTGTAAGCCACATAAGAAGGGGTCAGGAACATGTAATTGCATGATAAACTTGATATCTAGAGTGATCTCGCATGAATCTTTCCATCCCTGCGGTGCCATTCGAAAATGGGACCCAGGTGAGAAAAATTCTCACCTGAATATCCCCGATATGTATATATTATGAAAAATATATATATATGTATGAAAAATATTACTATGCATCCATCCTCATTATAAGCTTAAGAGCCTTTCTACAGCAACTTAGATGATACAATGATGTGGGCATATATTTTACAAAACAGGCTGGGCCTGAGCCTATAATAGTCAGGCCATGTGCTGTATTTGGCCTAAATTTTAGGTCCCATAAATAAATGGGTTTGGCTTGGACAATATCCAAGCTAGACTAAATGGGCCCATGGACATCTATAAAAGAATTCTCAGCAAATAGGTAAGTAAACCCAACTTATCCCTCTGGCTTGGACTTTGCAGAAGAAATAGACGTGCTCAATGTGGGCAAGGATCTAAACAGCCGCACTGGCTGGGCAAATTAGCAGCACTGCAACATAGCAATTTCCATGCTTTTCACTCATACAGATAACTCCTCATAAAGAAGAAAGACGTGTTGACTGTGAGCTGAATCTATAATAGTGTCCAGAACCAGAGTCAAAGTACAGAAAGCCAAAATGGACCTATTGCTCTTTCTGGACGATACGATGTAGCTTTTGTCCCAGACCATACCGAGCCGGCTTGTAACATGATCCACAACTTTTGCCCTAATCTGCAGCCCATTCTTCACAGGTGCCCACCTCCTATGCTAGGTGCACTTATGAACCATTCTAATCCCTTCACACTTATTGAGGAATGGGCTCCACTCAAAGGGGAATATTGAAAAGTAATTATGCAACTTCTATCAACAGATTGAAGTTTTGGTATGAATGGTTAAGTAAAGAAATTTAAGATGACACAGAGCTAACCAGTTCTAAATTCAAATCCCAAGAAGAACGACTCAATGCTAAACCAAAATGTGTGGTTTCCAAAAGTACGTGGATCAATTTCCACCTAAGGGGAGTATTGAGGAGTAGGCTCTACTTGAGGGAAAGTATTGAATAGTAATTATACTACCTATATTAATATCTTGAGGTTTTGATATTAACGGTTATCTAAAGAAATTCTAGAGCACTCACTATTAGATAAATTGGTACCAATTCTAATTTGACCTTAGATTATGAGAAAGAGAGGCATTAAAAAATCATTAAATAGATTTCTAGGCTCTTAAGCGATCAATCTGATTGTCCAATTTGCCTATTTTGTATAGGCTTATTATTAATTAATAGACTTTTCCAACCCCTAATGCGGTCGGCCCACAGACTGTCACATAGTGAACTACTTGATGTTATTTTGCTTGCATGCATTTTCATATAAGCAACACCATTAATTTCATAGACTTCCGTTTTTAGCTCATGCAACAGTAACATGGGTTGAAATACCCTCCAACAAAATTAAGTGGTTGAGAGTGCCCATATTTATTGTTATTATTAGTATTGTTATTATTATTAATTTATTTATTTATTTATATGGATTAGACGTGCTACTAGCCATCTTGTGAAGCTGCTTCTACTTGTGCCTAGAGTTACGATTGCACCAACAATCGATCAGATAAGAGTGCCAGATTTAAAATTCTTATTGGTCACTCTTTTCCAACTGCAAGACGAGAAACATTACTCATAATACTAATAAAAAAAATGACTTACAAATGAAAAAGGGCAAAAGACTCTTTGGGCTCGTTTGTACAGCCCTACTTTCTGAAAAAAAAAACCAGTCTCGACAAGGGCCGAAGCATCCGGCACCTTGTGAGGTCGTTTGGTGTAACCTCTGTTCCGAACAAAAAGCATCTAATTTTTATGTGTTTCTTTAGGAGAGGGGATCCGGACTTCTCTTGTGGGACGGTAAGAAAGTTAGATATGTGGTAATGGCACCGAACATGCCCTTAGCCTAAACTTAAAAAGAAAAAAAAAAAAAAAAAGCAAGCAAACAAACAAACATTCATTGAAAGTGTAGAAAGAAAGGTACTAGAAAATGTTAGATGACCCTCTATCACACTAGGCAAGGCCTTTCAGTTCACCCCACTTTATTTTTATTATTTTTACCCCCCATGCCTTAACAGAAAATTAGAGACCCTGTCATCCATCATCTTATAAAGGGCGCAACTGTGAAAGTCGCAACAAACTTGATTGGAGGCTTTCTCTAATTTATTGCAGTCATAGGATTATCGTGCATGTGTTGAAAAAATGGGTTTTGGGTCAACTTTGGACCACAAAAGGTGTAGGTCTCACATGTCTCTTGAGGCGGCCCATGTGCTAATATGTTCTCCTCCATGAGGAGATTAAACTCAAACCATTATTCATTGAAAATTATTAAAATATGAATGAAAAATTGATTTTCAAAGTGACCACTTAAAGTTCCTTATATATGGTAACAAAGAAGAGAATGAGGGAATCCTACATTGCTTGTAAACTGAAGTATGTATGTTTATATGCACAAACGTTCGTATACCGTAAGCACCACAGTAGTGACGAATTTTATATGGTTTATTCTGTATTTGAAACAGTTGCTGTAATCACAAAATGACCGTTTTGGTTCATCGGGCTCCTGTTGTGCCTCACATTGTATTGACGAAGGGAGCCTACACAATCCTAGATTAGCTTCAAAAGAATCATTGGCAAAGGTAAGAAATTGTTAGGCCTATGGTATTCCTCCCACTAGGCGGTTCTGTGAGAGATTTAAGATAAAGAGAAATAAAAGAGCTGTCAACTCTATAGAGATCTTTGATTCAAGCTGCCGTAAATTTCCAAGCGATGATGGAATTGGACCAGTGAACCTGTTGTAGGGCATATTGAGCACTACAAGAGCTTTGAGATTCCCAATTTCTTCAGGAATGTTGCCATAAAATCTATTGTTAGAGGGGTCTACAGATGTCAAAGTGGTTGCGTTTTTCAAAAACTGCATTCTGACCCTTTGAATGTGACGATTACACTCCCCAGATATTAGCGGGGATTTAGACCCCAGTATCCGAATCTCAGAGACTGGGGTTCAACCTTTTCATCCATCATTGCCTTCAAATTTTGAAAGTACTTTGAAGATAAATTTCCAGTAAAACCATTAAAAGAGAGATCAATGATTTGCAACCGGGAGAAACCACTTTGGTCTCCGGGTTGTTGAATGGGACCGTAGAATTTGTTGGCTCGCAATATGAGAACCCACAACACCTTTAGAGACCCCAACCAAGATGGTAAGGAATCATTTATCTGATTGTTTCCTATGTTTAGAACCTCTAATTTCTTACAATTAGCCAATGATTTCGGCAATGAGCCCTCTAAAAGATTTCCATTGAGGTTGAGTGTCCCAAGAGTACATCCACGTCCAAACTCTGAGGAATGACACCATGGAAATTGTTCTTCCCAAGATTGAGTACCAAAAGATTGTTCAACTGAACCAAACAATGAGGAATCGAACCGTTGGATCTAATGTTGGACAGATCAAAGACTATCAAATTGGTAGCCATTACAAATGGATGAAGGAATTTCTCCACTGAAATTATTTTCGGAGAGCGAGAAGAAAATGGTGTAATTAAGGTATAGAGAGATGTTAGTTGGAATGATGTGTGTGAAGTCGTTGGGTGAGAAATCTAGAATGAGAATGAAGGATGGTGGAATTGGCATTGGCCCTTGAAGCCTGTTGGAATGAAGGTGGAGAACACTCAACTTGCTCAAGGAAAGATCCACACTATGTAGCTCGAGGCTATATAACATGTGAGAAAGGTTTAGACAGTTTAAAGACCCTTTTACGATCCTTCATATCCATCTGTGTATTTCACCATCAATTTTGTTGTTGGAAAGGTCTAGAGTTTGACAGTTTCGATTGGTTTCTAAGAAAGTAAGGAAATTTCGTCAGCTTGCAAGAAGACAGTTCAGGTTAGTAATTTGAGGAAAGGAGGTGTTGGTACCTCTACCTCCAGCATTAATTAACAGTCGTTATTGGAGAGATCGAGACTTAAGGGGCTCTTGAAATACTGGAACTTGGATAAAACTACGGTGCCACTGAAGTTGTTGGGAGAAAGCGTAAACACTTTTAACCCTACGAGCTGAATGACCCATTTTGGAATCGGTCCTTGCAGCTTGTTGCTGCTCAAATCGAGTGCATTCAATGTTGAAGGAGTGTTATCCAAATTCATGAAGTTGTTGGGAGAAAGCGTAAACACTTTTAACCCTACGAGCTGAATGACCCATTTTGGAATCGGTCCTTGCAGCTTGTTGCTGCTCAAATCGAGTGCATTCAATGTTGAAGGAGTGTTATCCAAATTCATTAAGTGGTGCGTCAAAATGGTTCTTGCTGAGATCCAAGTACTGCAGGGATGGGAGCCTAAACAATTAGGATGGGATCTTTCCATTGAGTGAATTGTTTTGCAAATCCAACTTTGTAAGACTCAAAAGGCCCTCTGCTCGAAAAGATGAATCTATTGCACCTGAGATATTGTTTTTTGAAAGGACTATTTCTACCACATTCTTCAATGAACCCAGGGATGGAATACTACCATTGAAACTGTTCGAGGAAAGGTCCAAGCGTACAAGTTGTGCACGTCACAATTTACCTTTTTTAAGGCCGCACGTCCTTGTGCAGTAGTTTACCAATTTCTGTTGCCTACCAACCCTCTTGGCCCATCCACAAAAGTACCTGTCCACTTGCACCTAACCATGGCAGGGACCCACACCTAAACCAGTGAAGAGTCAACTCTGGTACCATTTGTAACGCTCCATCGTGTATGCATAATATTATTCGCTTTGGCCCACGGGCCTCACGATTTTGCTTCTAGTGGGCCTCAACCCGATAACAGGCCTCAAGCAAGATAAGGGTGCAAGCTCTACATATAAACTCATTCACTTTCCTCTCTATAGTTAATGTGAGACTCGAGGACATCACATAAGTTGTTCGACGAAATGTCCAAGTGAAGAATTTGAGAAATGCTACCCTATGACGATGGGATCCACCTTGAGAATTTGTAATCCTTGAGCTCCAATCTTTACAGGTAATTGAGATTCCCAAAAGAATTTGGCAATTCCCTAAAAAAATTTGTGCTTGATACTGACAAGATTCGCAACCTGTTGTCCTGAGGAAATTCAGGTGGCAAAGAACCTATGAGTTGCGGATTGCCCGACAAGTCTAGAGTCTCTAAGTTTTGCAGTTTAAATATCTTCATAGGAAACTCTCCAATTAAATTGCACGAACTAAAATGGAGGGACGTGAGATTGGCCAAACATGCCAACGATTACGACACAAGGGAAGAGATGTGCACACCATCCAAATAGAGCTCCCTCAGCCCAAAACAGTTCCTAACCATATACCCAAAATGAGGACCAAGACAACAGAAAGTTGTAAGGAGAGAAGAGGTGAGATCCAACAACTCCAGACTCTTGATGCGAAAAATCTCGATAGGGACAAGGCCTATGAAACCTGAATTGGAGAGATTGATGTGGGTCAAATTCGAGAGAGCACTGATAGAAATTGGGATGGAAGACTTGAAGCGATTGTAAGAGAGATTGAGATTTATGAGACTTGACAAAGAAATTAAGGAGGTGGGGTTGATTGGAGCTCTAATCCCATAGTTGCTGAGGTCTAGGCCCATCACGCGACTAGTGGACCTGTCGCACGTAGCGCCCTGCCAAAGGAAGCAATCCATATTAGGTGTCCAAGAAGGCGGATGGGTAAAGCCACAAAGGGTGAGCAAAAAGGACTTCTAGTTGTGGAGGTATTGGGCCAGTGTTGGTTTTGAAAAAAGGAGTGAGAAAAGGGTGAGGAACTGAAAAACAATGAGTGGAAGTTTCATTGGGGGAGATTTGGTATAGTGGGTGTAAGAATTTTTGTGTTGGCTAATTTTATGGGCTGGATAAAACTTGAGTCCATTGATGTTATATGTTATATATCTTTCAGTATGGACAATAGTTTAAGTCGTCGAATGCATTGAAGTAAATAAATTAAAGAAAAAACAACAAATTGAAGTATTTTTCTATGGATAATATGGTTTTAAAGGTCATATCTCACAAATTAATTATTGTATTTAGCCAAGCTACCTACCATTCAAAAGCTTGTTTCAAGTATATATCCATAAAGCTCAATATTGCATTAATTGGAATTAAAACGAGAAAGTTAAGGCATCAGAAAGTTTGAAAAAAAATGTATTAAATTTTCATCCAACCCGTTGGGCGGGTATCCTACCGATCAAACCTGACGCAGTAATTTAATCCGACCGATCGGACAGGTGCAGAAAAATCTACCGACTTGCGATTTTTCTGTCCGATTTGAAGGGAAACTTACCTATTGCTTATCAACTCCTTTCCTGATTAAAATATACTTATAAGACACGAATTTAACAATACAAAAAGGGATTCTCTTTCAACCCTAATGATGAAACACAGATCTCATTGTTTTACGTAGAGATTGCTTATTGGAGATCATCTTCTCTAGAGTTTTTCATTGGAGAGTTGAAGGGTTAAAGTTCTATTCTAAAGATCTTTGTCTTCTATTTCTCCAAGCGTAGAAGATTGTTGTGAGGAGTCAAATACAACATCTAAAAAATGTATAGGTACTTCGGTTTGTACAAAGAACAACATCGGATTGTTGCAACAGGGGTGCCGAGTAAAGGAACCATAAATTACTTAAGTTGTGCAATAACTGGATAAGGGTTGTGAGTATCTCTTGTATATGTGGTATAATTTATCGTGTTTGATTTTTTATTGTAGTTTTTTTCCGGTTTGGATTTCTAATAAAAATTGTGTCTTTTTGTATTAGAATGCTTTTGTTTGATTTATCTCCACTATGTAATTGATTATTTGCACGCATAGTATTAAGATTAATTATATTAATTCATTCTAGAGAATTTACTCAAAAAACCTTCAGTGGGCAATTATGAGAAGTAAACAGAATGTGGAATGGGCTTGACTTGAAAAGGAAGAGTGCAGCAATCGGGAGACATAGAGGTGGGGCATGTCCCAGCGTATTGGACACGGCGTAGATTTGTAGAATTTTGAGGCTCGCTCATAGACGTATGGCAGATGGGAAAGACTTGACTGACATAAATATATGTCTTTGTCTTGGAGTCTGGATCCTGTAACGCTTATCAAGTCAAACATACAGTTGGCAGAAATTATTGGAGATGCCCCGGGGACACCTCCATTTAAGTTTAAATTAAAATTGCTCAAAATAAATACTGTAAATTGTAAGAGGGCCACAGATTAAATTAACCCATCCATTTTAGAAACAAGTTATGACCATCGAGATTATGTATTTATGTTAGCTTAAACCTATCAATTGCGTCAACGGGAGGTTTCCACTAACATGATAGCACTCGGTAATTTTCTCTTTCTTTTGTCCTCTCTGATGTGTGAGGAGGACCACAACATTCATGAATCCCATAGACAAAAGCACGCTGCTTCCATGAATTTGATAGATTTTGAGGAAAGGGGCTCAAAGTAGAATTGTCGTCGAGCGAGAGAATGACATTTTCTCAGTTTCTGCACACATGGTGCACGAAATGTGACGAGGTGAAGTTAAATCACATATAATATAATGAGTTTTTATTTTTAGTGTTTTTCAGAAAAAAATATTGTTTACATTTTTGTATTAAAATAAATATATTTTTAGTAATTTCTAGGACGAAAAAAATTTTTTTTTAATTTTTTATTATAAAAAAGTAGATAAACTTTTTAAAATATAATATTTTGATTTCACTCTTTTTAATTTAAGAAAAATTACATCCATGCTCCTGCATTTTGACCTAATTAGATGTATACTCTTTTCGATTATAAAATGACATTGCACTTGCTTACTTTTCATACATATATTACAAATACACTTTCTGTCGTGAGTATCATCACTGACAACCTAAAAAAGTGTTATGTGAGCGAATATTTCATAGGTAATATCCAATGTAACCCTATTCAATTTTTTTGTTTTTTTTAATCTTCCTATAGAATTGCAATCTTATAAATATTTTGATTATTATATATTTCAGTGGAGCACACATTTTATTTAAAGCATTACAATAGTAGAAATTCTATTAAAGTATTTGTAAAGATTTGAACTCAGAATTTATCATTTTTAATAATCTTTTAATATATACGATTAATTAATGAAGGGTGCATATGGTTCGTTGCAATTTTGGAATTTCAATTTTGTATCATTGAAGTCTGCTAATTTTTAGATATGTTTTTGAATAATTTGAAAGTTACAAATCATGATGAGTCTTTTTCGGTGAAGCCACAGAAGAGCAAGAAAAATTCCAAAAAAAAAAAAAAACACTCTTTCTCGCACTCACAGTCCTCTCCCGCTGTCATGTTCATGTTCACCAATTCAAATGGGTTTGCAGAAACAGCTTTACCCCACTGCAACGAAACGCAAACACTCCTCAATCACCACCCTCTTGCCTTCCCTCCAGCAAAACCCGCCAACCTCCCAAACATCCGCAACCACTTTGAGCCCACTATTAGAAAATATGACCGGCACTTCGATTCTAATTTGTTTTTTCTTCTCTGATCCTTTTCCCGAGCACGATCTTGAAACATTGACTCCTGCAGCTCAATAACTCCATCTTGCCCTGCAAGCCAAGACCAAAAAAAAAAAAAGATCATAAAAAAATTCAAGACTTTTTTTGTTAGATCGGAAAGGTATGGGGAGAATCTTGAAGAACACGAACCAGGAGAATCTATCAAACAGCCGCCTCCCTCTTGACAATCCGTTTAGTGCAGTCATAGGATTGCCGTGCATGTCCCACCAGAAAACTGCCATAGCCGAGATCTTGTCCACATGTTTGTAATACCACCTTCTACCTCTTGGCCAAAATATAATTGGACCCATAACAATCCAATTGCCAGTGCCAAATCCCAATCCTATGCAGATGAATATCCAATCAAAATCCTTGCGTGATGGCAAATTTGCACGTCTCGACTCCCCTGCTGCCCTACATTGTATTAACAAAGGGGGCCCACACAATCCAGGATTGTCTTGAAAGGAATTGTCCGAGAAGGTAAGGAACTGCCGGGCCAGTGGGATTATCCCCACTAAGCTGTTCTCTGAGAGGTTTAAGGCCGAGAGGAATGTTAGAGATGTTAGCTCTACAGGTATCCCTCCTGAGAGTCGGTTCATTGATAAATCTAATGATTCAAGTTGTGTTAGGTTTCCAAACGATGATGGTATTGAACCAATGAACTCATTGTGAGACATGTTGAGCACGTGAAGAGATTTGAGGTTTCCAATATCTTGAGGAATGCTTCCTTGGAATTTATTGTGTGAGAGGTCTAAAGATGTCAAGAAGCTTAGCAAATTCAAAAACTTGTATTCTAACCCTTTGATTGTAACTATCACGCTTTCCTGATAGTAGTACGGATTTAGATCCAAGAATTCAAATCTAAAACTCCGGCGTTCAACATCACCATCTATCATTGCCTTCAAATTTCGAAAGAACTCTGAGGGCAAAATTCCTGTAAAACCATTAAAAGAGATATCAATGATTTGCAGCTGTGAGTAAGCATTCCGGTCTTCTGGTTGTTGAATGGGTCCGGAGAACTTGTTGGATCGAAGTATGAGAACCCGCAATTGCTGTAAAGATGCCAACCAAGATGGGAAGGAATCATTTATCTTATTGTTCCCTATGTTTAGAACTTCTAGCTGCGTACAATGAGCCAATGATTCCGGCAATGAGCCCTCTAAAAGATTTCCATTAAGGTCGAGTGACTTTAGGCTACATCCATGTCCGAAACTCTGAGGAATGACACCATGGAAATTGTTCTTCCCAAGATTCAGTACCAAAAGATTGTGCAACTGAACCAAACAATCAGGAATCGAACCGTTGAATCTATTGTCGGACAGATCAAAGAATATCAATTTGGTTGCATTACAAATGGATGAAGGAATTTCTCCACTGAAATTATTTTCGGAGAGCAAGAAGAAAATAATGTTCTCAAGAGAGATGTTAGTTGGAATAACAGATGTGAAGTTGTTGCGCGAGTAATCTAGAATGACAATGGAGGGTGGTGGAATTGGCATTGGCCCTTGAAGGCTGTTGGAATGAAGGTCGAGAACAGTCAACTTGCTCAAGGAAAGATCAACAGCGGATAGTTTGAGGCTATGTAACATGTTGTGAGAAAGGTTTAGATATTTCAAAGACCCATTTCCGATCCTCCATAACCACTCGGGTGTTTCATCATCGATTTTGTTGTTGGAAAGATCTAGAGTTGACAATTTCGATTGGTTTCTAAGAAAGTCAGGAAATTTCGTCAGGTTGCAAGAAGACAATTTCAGCTTAGTAATTTGAGGAAAGGAGGTGTTGGTACCTCTACCTCCAGCATCAATTGACAAGTGGTTATTGGAGAGATCAAGACTTGAGAGGTTCTTCAAACGCTGGAAATTGGAAAATTTTACGGTGCCACTGAAGTTGTTGGAAGAAAGCACGAGCACTTTCAGCCTTAGGAGCTGAAAGACTGATTTTGGAATCGGTCCTTGCAGCTTGTTGTTACTCAAATCGAGTGAATTCAATGGTGAAGAAGTGTTACCAAACTCATCAAGGAGTGAGTTAAAATGGTTTTTGCTGAGATCCAAGTGCTGCAGTGATGGGAGCCTAAGCAATGCCGAAGGGATGTTTCCGCTGAGTGAATTGTTTTGCAAATCCAAGTCTGTAAGACTCAAAAGGCCCTCTTCTCCAAAAGATGAATCTATTCCACCTGAGAATTTGTTATTTGAGAGGACTATTTCTGCAACATTCTTCAAGGAACCCATGGACGGAATCCTACCACTGAACCTGTTCGAGGAAAGGTCCAAGCGTACAAGTTGTGTAAGATTCTCGAGTGATGGAATCTCACCACGGAAGCTGTTCGACGAAATGTCCAAGTGAAGGAGTTGGGAAATTCCGCCCAACGACGATGGTATCCGCCCGGAGAATTTGCAACCTTTGAGGTCCAATATTTGCAGGTGCGTGAGACTCCCAAAAGAAGACGGCAATTCCCCAGAAAAATTCGCTCCTGAAAGTGACATAATTCGCAACCTGCTGTCCAGAGGAAATTGGGGCGGTAAAGAACCAGTGAGGTGCGGATTGCTCGACAGGTCCAGAGTCTCCAAATTTTGCAGTTGAAATGTCTTCATAGGAAATTCTCCAATTAACCCGCACGAACTAAGATGGAGGGACGTGAGATTGGCCAAACCCGCCAACGATTCTGGCGCAGAGGTAGAGATGTTCACACCATCCAAATAGAGCTCCCTCAGCCAAGAAAGGTTCCCCACCACATACCCAAAATCAGGACCCTGAAAACGAAGACAAGGGAAACTTGTGAGGACAGAAGAGGTGAGATCCAGCGACTCCAGACTCTTGATGCGAGAAATCTCGACAGGGACAGGGCCTGTGAAGCCAGAATTGGAGAGATTGAGGTGGGTCAGGTTCGAGAGAGCACCGATAGAAACTGGGATGGAAGAGTTGAAGCGATTGTAAGAGAGATTCAGATTTCTGAGACTTGACAAAGAGAGCAAGGAGGTGGAGTTGATTGGGGCACTAGTGCTGATAGAACAGTTGGTGAGGTCTAGGCCAGTCACATGTCCAGATCCATCACAGGTGACGCCCCACCAAGAACAGCAGTCGGTGTTGGGTGTCCAAGAAGGCGGGTGGGCAGAGCCGAAAAGGGTGAGCAAAGAGGATTTCTGGTCGGCCAGGCATTGGGCAGTTGTCAGTTTTGAACCAAGGAGCAAGAAAAGGGTGAGGAACTGAAAAACAACGAGTGGAAGATTCATGGGGGCAGATTTGGTATAGATGGCAATTATGAGAAGTAAACAGAGAGTGGAGTGGGGCTGACTTGAGAGGAAAGAGTGCAGCCATTGCAAGATATAGAGGAAGGGCATGTCCCAGCGTATTGGACACGGCGTAGATTTGTTGAAATTTGAGGCTCGCTCATAGGCGTATGGCAGACGGAAGAGACTTGACTGACATAAATGTATGTCTTTGTTTGGAGTCTAGATCCTCTCACACTTATTAGGTCAAACATACGGTTGGGAGAAGTTATTAGAGATGCTCTAAGATCCTTGGCCTTCCATATCAGATTTAGTGCATGTTTAGCATCACTAATTTTAGCTTTTATTTGTCTAAATATTTAAACAAAATAAAGTTTATAAAAATTAGAGTGTTTGGCATGTGCTTTTGTGCTCTATTTAATTTAGACATGTAGAGGCTTTACCTCTATTTCTCACAGCCCTCCTCATAATGCATTTCCAAATTAGAGGAAGAAAATAAGAGGCGCTGCTAAAGTGCTATCAAAGGATCACACCCAATTCGGTTTTTTTAATTTTTCTCGAAATCTGAGAGGATAAATCTAGATCCAAACCGTTGGAAATGTTCACAGAATCAAACACGGCCATCCATCCAAATTTCAGCCGTTGGATAATCATGGATCTCGAGATATGCATCAGAAAGCGTGAGCCATTGGATTTTAGTTTTTGAATTTTGTGGGGCCCAAACACAAGATCCAAACCATTGAAAATGTTGGAAAGACTAAAAACGGCTATCGGGTCAACTTTCAATGATTGATTCCTTATGGATCTCGAGAAATTTATGAAAAACTCTCAACCATTGATTTAATATGCTCAATTTTAAACTAGTCCATAGGTAGTCCCTTTTTTTATTTTTTATTATTATTTTTGGGACAATAAATAACAGTCCAAACCATTGAAAATGTGTAGAAAGTCAATGACCAATGTGAGACCAAATTTCAGCCGTTGGATCATCACCAAACTTGAGATATTTTTGTAAAAACGTGAATTATTAAATATGTTTTTAAAAAAATTAGGAGCCTCAAACACAAGATCCAAACCGTTAGATCTTCTTGGGAAGCCGAACATAGTTATGAAGCAAATTTTCAAGGCTTGATACCTAGTAGATCTCAGTATATTTGTGAAAAACTTTCAACTATTGATTTAAAATGATCTATTTAAAATAGATGCTTTCATTGCTAAACACATATTTTAATTCTAGCCTCTTTTTTTTATAGCGCTTTTTTTAATGACTCTATTTTAAATGGTCTATAAAAATAAGACTAGACCTACCAAACAAGCCCTTAGCCAAAAAGTCCTTCCCCTGGGAGTTGTACTAGATGCAATTTACGCCAAACATTGTTAAAGGGTGGAGTTACTACCATATAAATATATTCCATGCAGTGGTCTATAAAGTAATCAGGTTATATTTTTTCAGAACTAATTTACCTTTTTTGAAATTACTTTTATCCTTGTGATCCAAACTTTTAAAAATTCATAAGTTTTGTTTATGATATTTATCGTTGAAAAAATTATATATTTACCCATTTTGCTTATGCAATTTCATTAAAAAAAAAAGCTCTATAAAACTCATATAAATTCTATGCAAAACTCATATAAATTCTCTATAAACTCAGAAAAATTTTCTGCAAACTTATATAATTTTGTGAAAAAGAATTCTCTACAAAACTCATATAAATTCTCTGCAGAACTCATATAAATTCTTTGTAAACTGAAAACAATTCTTTGCAAACTCATATAAATTCTTATCAAATTTAAATAAATTCTAAAAGAAATTCATATAAATTTAGTCAAGCTCATTTAAATTCGGTCAAAACTTAGATAAATTCGTTGCAACTGCATAGCCTTGGGTTGTAATGTGTGATTGAGGTGGACTGTCCACCTTGGCAAAGCATTGCTTCATCTTGGCCCTCATCATCATCTAATCTAGGGTTTTTGTTGTTTCTCGTATCAGAAGAGATTTCAATCAGTTTTGCAAAGATAGCCGTGAAGACATCCAAGACCAATAAGAAGATCAGCTACGATCATAAACTATGCTAGCTACTCAATCAGTATGTCTAGGTCCTGATCGTTGCTGGCGACAATGCCGGATCGAACTAGTTGCAAAACATTAGGAAGGGTCAACGTGGGGATTCCGTGGTGTTGATGGGAAAGAAGTAGAACACCACGATGAAGAGATTAATCAACCTACACACCAAGAAGACTCGGAACAACAAGGCCTACCTCAATATCATTGCTCTCCTTTGATAATTTTTCCTCTTTGCTATCCATTGTGTTGTTTGGTGTCAATTTTGTTTATTTCTTTCAGTTCCACTGTTGCCTCATCGCCATCTGCACTTGCTGCTCATTGGCATCACCGTGCTTACGGCAGGTACAAGGGAAGAACAGAGGGTGGGGGTGTGCTCTTGGGTTTCTATTAGATCTGCAAATGGAAATTGAAAAGGAATGGAGAGAAAAGTCATGGTCAAATTTGCTAGCAGGGCATTTTAAACCTTTTAGGTGCTTAAATTTAAAAAAGAATCTTTGCCTCTGTAATAAAAGACTGTGGACTACTTGCAATGATATAAAATGTCGAGGGACCTAGTGCCAAATGCCGCTTTAAATTAAAACTACTCAAAATAAATATTGTAAATTGTAGGAGGGCCACAGATTAAATTAACCCATCCATTTTAGAAACAAGTTATGAGCATCGACATTATGTATTTATATTAGCTTAGACCTATGAATTGGGTCAACGGGATTCCATAAACATGACAGCAACTGGTAGTTTTGTCTTCCTATACTGTTTGTCCTCATCCATACGCGAGGAGGACCACAAACTTATGAATCCCGTTGACAAAATCATGCTGCTTCCATGAATTTGATAGGCACTGTGAAATGGAGCCCAAAGTAGAAATGCCATAGAGTGAGACAATGCTAACTTTTCTTGGTTTGTGCATATGGTGCAAGAAATGTGGTGAGGAGAAGTCAAATTATAATAGAATGAGTTTTTATTCTTAGTAGCATGAAAAGGAATATTTTTTACTTTTTGTATTAGAAATTTATTTTTTATTTTGTAGAATGAAAAATTTGTTTTTTAATTTGTTAGTGTAAAAAAATAGATAAAAATTTTACAATATGGTATTTTGATTTAACTCCTTTTAAATTAGAAAAAATTACATCCACACCCTCTGTGTTTTGACCTAATTACCCTTTTATTTTCTGAAATTACATTGCACTTATTTACTCTTCATATGTGTGTTACATCTGCACTCCCTGTCGTCACTGGCAACCCAAAAAAAAAAAAAATGATGTCTGTGAATATTCCATAGTTAATACCCAAATTACCCTATTGAAATTTTTTGTTTTGTTTAATCTTCTTCCTTCAATCCACCCCCTACAATTGCAGTCTTATAAATATTTTGATTATTATATATTTCAGTGGAGCGCACATTTCATTTAAAGCATTATAATAGTAGAAATTATGTTAAAGTAGGTATAAAGATTTGAACTCAGAATTTATTATTTTTAACAATCTTTTAAGATCTACGATTAATTAATGGAGGGTGCATATATGCTTCGTTGCAATTTTGGAAATTCAATTTTGTATCATTCAAGCCTGCTAATGTTTAAATATGTTTTCGAATAATTTGAAAGTTACAAATCATGATGAGTCCTTTCGGTGAAGTCACAGAAGAGTAAGAAAAATTCCAAAAAAAAAAAAAACAAACAAACAAACACTCTTTCTCTCACTCACAGTCTTATCCCACTGTCATGTTCATGTTCACCAAATCAAATGGGTTTGCAGAAAAAACTTTATCCCACTGCAACAGAGCCCAAACACTCCTCAATCACCACCCTCTTGTCTTCCCTCCAACAGAACCCACCAACCTCCCAAACATAGGCACCCACTTTGAGCCCACTATTAGTAAATATAAACGGCACTCTGATTCTAATTTGTTTTTTCTTTTTTCTGGTCCTTTCTACTAGCACAATCTCAAAACATTAACTCCTGCAACTTAATAGCTCCATCTTCCTTTGCAGGACAAGACCCAAAAAAATAATAATAATAATTAAAAAAATCCAAGACTTTTTTGTTAGATCGGAAAGGTAGGGGGAGAATCTTGAAGAACACGAGCTAGGAGAGTCTCTCAAACTGCTGCCTCCCTCTTAACAATCCGTTCGTAGCCGCAGCCATGGTCCATGCTCTCGCTTCATGGTTTTCAATTAGAAAATGGGATCCACTTTAACTTAAGCAAGGTAAACTTAATATAAAAAATAAATTAGAAAATGACATTTTATTAGGGTTGAAAGCGTAAAATGAATTTTTCCGTCGTCTCCCTCAGCAGATAATGTCTGATAAGGAGTGTCAGTATAAATTTATAAAACCAAGGGAGTGTCCTTGTAATATCACTAAACTACAATGAGTGTTGATGTAATTATTCTTTTAATTTATTGTGTGTCCAAATGACAGCTCACTTCACCTTAATAGTGAAGTGCATTTACCAAACACACCCAAACACTCTAATTGACCTAGACAAATCAGTCTTGTCCTAAATTAGTTATAGAAAAGACATGGGCGGGTTCAGAGGGGTTGGGCCCTATGAACCGAATTCATCAGTACTGAAAATTGGCTCTCCTGGGGGATCCAAACGGGATGGATTAGAGAATCAGCCGATTAGGGTCTTAGTCACTGAAGCATGATCACGAGAGGTAGGCCAAGCTACTGTGAGGCCTGGCCAGACTTGGTGCATGGCCTTATGGCCACAAGCGTTCATTACATAGGATAGTATCAAACGCCTAGAAATTGATAACAAAACAATGGTCGAAATTCATGCCCAGAAACGAGCTAATTTATAAATTAGAGCTTTTGCCTTTTAAAGAAATTTAAAGGTAGCTTTTTTATTTAAAGCTTTTTAGCTGAAGCAATGGAGGTCGAGAATGCAAAAATTACGAGTGTTCGTACAAAAATAATCACATAAAATTTTCAAAATGGGGTAAATGTTGGGCTCTACATTGTGATTTTTAAAAGGTAGGCCTCAATTACCTTGTAAAATAAGATCTTTAAAATATTTCACAGAACACACTAATTATAATTTAGAATTTAAAAATTAAATATCTAATTTTAATTTTAATTTAATTAGCTCTTATTAATTGGATTAGAGTTTAAAGACATCCCCTTATATTGTATGCATATATTATTTAAGGGGAAATATTCCTGTACATATGTCTCTCACCATTTTTTTCGTGAGAACTCTATGTGGGACCTATTGTATGGTCCATCCAAATGAACCACACACACGCCCCCTTGAATTGAACTTGTTTACCAATTTTTTGTCAAATCCGAATTTATTTCACCGTTGGATCAGTTATGCACCAATTCGAATGGAATAAATTTGTGGGTCATGGATGAAGAGGTTAGAGATATGTGATGTGGGCCAAACTTGGTATCTCCAGTGGTCTCGCATAGATCTTTCCATCCCCCCGGTCTCATCTCTTAGTGAGGTCCACCATGAGCTCCTCAGAGGGGTATGCACAGTCCCTTGGTGAGGGACATATACACAGGAATATCTCATTTATTTAAGTGGATTGCATATTTACATTTTAGTATGAAACCCATGGAAAAAGGGTAAAATTTTCAAATAAGGCACTAAGGTTTTACATTATTTTAAAAAAGGATACAAGTTGCAAAAATTTTTAAATAAGGCCTTAAGGTTTTGAATTATTTCAAAAAAGTACATAAGTTTCAAAACTTTTCAAATTAGTCTAGTAAAATTTCAATTAAGAACATCTGGCAATTTAAAAATACTTTCTAGAATTTTTTTCAATTTTTCTAAGATACTAAAATTGCCAATCATTTAAAACCATAATATGATTCTAACAACTACTACATGCAAACGGTTACCGAGGAGATGATAGTTGTCTTTGATCATCATGAAAATACTTGAGAGGAAAATGAGGAAAATATAAAATAATTTTATGAGGGTTTTATTTTAATAAAGGGTAATTTAAATATTTAAAAAAAATTAAAAAAAAAGCTGTAGAAAAATAGCTTTAAATTGATAGATATCCTTAATTGAAGAGTTCCGGAAAAAGTGAAGGCCTTCTTTAAAATTTTTCCAAAAAGAGCGACGCTGGGTTTTCCCTTCTGCTCTACCTTTTCCTATCATCCACTAGGGTTTTGCGACGGAGAGAGAGGCCGGCTCCTGCAAAACCCAAAGCCCAGCTTCCAATCCAATCCATCTCCATCGTCCTCCAACCATGGTAAGCAAATTTAGTCATATTCCATTTCTACTCTCTTGATTCTCATTTGATTTCTACCGTCCATCTTCATTTCCACTGATCCTCGCAACTCTCAAACCCTTCATCTGTTGGGACTTACATCATCATAATAAATCATTCGACCATGTGCTTTGGATTCCATCTGTATTATTTACTCATCTGTAATTTTAGTTGTGCAATTGTTGGGTTTCATAGGTAATTAGTTTATCCAATTAATGGCCAGCTTGTGATGTCGTCCATCCCAATCAACGGTTTCGATCACCGGATTGATGCGAATGATGCATTGCATATGCGGTGCAGTTAATTACTGTAAGCTAACTTGACATCCAACCCAGTTGCAGTTTTTGAGTCTCCATCAATATTAGAAAGTGTGAATCTATCTCAGCTACTCAGTTTTAGATCAGATGATATCTACATTGTCTACCCTTCTAGGCAGAACCACTGGAAGACGCAGTCTCTGCATTGTTAGATTCATGAATATTGAATACCCAAAATCACTTGTATATATCATGATCTAGGATGGTACCATTGAGACTAGCTCGCTTCCCACATCGGTTTTCCTATTTAGCACCATCAAATTTGAGTTTTAGAAACACCAGGTTGGGACAGCTGAGCAGGCCCCGATTTTTCCCTTGGGTGATAGTTGTGGAATCCTTCTTAGGAACCCAGCTGCTCCTTGACTGCACATGTGACTAATATGTGATTTTTGCACTTCATAATACACTCAGTGAGGTGAGTAGAGAAAAGAATCATTTCAAATCACTAGGAAAACCAAAGAGTAATAAAATCAACCTTGCATTTGAATTAACCAAACTAAGCCAGTTTTGGGCTGCTTAGAGTACTTCACTTCTTGGCTTTGGTCTGGAATGTTTTGGAAGGTAGTAGAAAGTGGAAATTTGGGTATTTTTACCAATGTTGAGCCATTTTGGTCCATTTGGTTGGAAAGGAACAACAATATATTCACTAACAAGTCAGCTACTGTAATTGAAATTGCTATGATTGCTCGAAAAGTAATATCTTGTGTGAAATTTTTTAAAATAACTTTTGAGTGTTTTCTTTATCGGGCCTTTGAAGAAGCTGGAGGGAAAACTGTTGAACTATTTGTTAGATTTTTATTGATGTGATTTTGGTTTTTAGCCTTGTTGGGCTGATCCCTTTTTTTTAACGTTCTTATTTGTTACTATGATTTGTTAGTCCTTCTCCTTCCCTTGGAACATATTTGGTTCTTGCTTGCTTCGTCAAGTGTTAAAGCTTTTTGTTTGGATTGCTACAACAAGTAAATCCTTACTGTAGTTAATTTCAACAGATTTAAATTTTACCTCCTAACATATATTTCTTGTTTTAGGAAACATAGATCATTTATTCTTGCATAAAAATTTGTGTGTACATCCTCATCATATTTTTCTAAATTTTTTTTATGGTATGGGTCATGCCTTCTTTTCAATCTATCATGGAAGGACAATTATAGGGCCCATTTGTGGCTAAAGGCTAGATTGTTTTAAGAAAAATGTTGCCTTTGACCATCTATTATGGATATGGAACATAAAGGAATTGAAAAATCTTTAGAAGTAAAGTGGTAGAACTTTCCATTGTCTTTGAAGCATGAAAACTGGACTAAAGCTAAAAAAGCAAAAAACAAAAACTGGATTGAAGTTGGATAGAAAGTTTTTAATCCGGATTAGAGTTGCGCCAAATTGTTGGCATGGTCAGATGACCATAGCCATCTGTTACTGTTGTTACACATATAAAACTCTACAATTTTTAATAGATGATTATGATCACTGATATTTGGCCCCTATTTCAATCATACCCTAGCTAGTGATTGACATGCATTGAGGTGGGCCTTCTAGTTGACTTTTTATGATCAAATCATGGCCAAATTCTGTGCTCTCTCTCTCTCTCTCTCTCTCTCTCTCTCTCTCTCTGCGCGCGCGAGCGCCTAAGATATTTTTCTTCTGAATGAGTCCTTGTGAGCATCACCCATGGTGAACCCTGTGGTTGTGGGGGGGGGGGGGGCGTGGCACCTCTTTGATCCTTCCCCTTCCCCGTGAATTGCCACCAAACTCAGTTTGATATCCAATTCCAAACTTGTCCACTGTCAATTTCTTTTTTCCCCTAGTTGGCATGGGTTTTAGGGAGAACCTGGGGGCTGGGCCGCTCTTCTTGGTAGGCCCACTGGTTTCTCAACCAAGAAGGCAAATGAGTATTCTCTCTCAAGAGAACCACACCACACACACAAACAAATACACACACACAAAGTTAAGGACGTTCCCATATTATTGGTAAAAGCTTGGCTTAGAACAATTTTTTTTTCTTTTAATTTGTTCCACCATTGATTTTTAAATTTTGTTTTTCTTTTGCAGTTGAGAAGGAAACTGTGGATCCTATTAGGAAAACCTGACCGATCTAACAATTCTAAGCTTCTTACTTCTTTTGAGGGAGCTTCAATTATGGAAGCCCAATGAACAAAGGAGAAAATGGCAGAGGATGAGGCTTTGTATTGGTACTATAGACTAATTCACTACTCAACTTGTTTGACGACTAATTCACTACTCAACTTGTTTGACAACAAATACAAAATGCCAGCTTGTTATGGAATATTATTGTTGCTTACCAATATCCCACCGGGATGCTCCATACAAGCATAAGGAACCCCAAAATCAGGCTACAAAACATAACATTGAAAATCCTTAGTGATTGAAATCCTAAGCCATGCATTGCCCCTTCTTCTCGTCTACCTCTTTCCGCTGTTCCATCTATACCCGTTTGATCCACTCTCTCCAAGGACTCCCTTAACAGCAGAGGGATCGTGCCATCCTTGAGGCCCAGCAGGCCTTCGCTGAATACCTTCATTCCACCAGCTGTTTATCCTTCACCCATGCAGGGCACAGAAGCAAGAACAGCCCTTCATCCCTTCTAAACCTCCTCATGAAGTTCAAATTCTCCATCTCCAATGTATCAAAAAACCTCCACCGCTTCCTTCGTTACCACCCTGTCAATGAATTTGAATTCTTTTTTCGAGAGCATTGGCTTCTCTCCTAGTGAAATCCCTGCTTTCTTGCATCCCCACAAGTTCTTCCTCTCTGAAGACAATGAAAATCTTCTGCCTGTGGTCCGCACACTCGTGGAATATAGCTTCCCTTGGGATAAACTAGGGAGGATTTACAAGGAGGAGGTTTCAGTTTTCAATGAAAGTCCAATAGAACTGATGAAGCATTGGGGTTTGATAGAGTTTTGGTGATCGGCATCAGTTTGGCCTTTCCTTCCATTTTGGGCCGAAACAGCAAATCCAGTGGTGAGGTTGAACCGTTGAAGTGCTGCTTGGTCTTTTGATTTTCTACAATCTGGGCTGTGAGAAGCAAATGATGGGGGAGCTGATTGGTAGGAGCTGTGATGTTTTTGATAGATTTGCAGAAGAGGAGGTTTTCGTGAAAAAGGTGGACTTCTTTTGCAGATTGGGTATGGAAAAGGAGGACATTGGTTTATTAATTCTCCGACATCCCAATATTTTGAGTTTCAATTTAGAGGGTCCCGTAATTAATATATGTAATTATTTGAAACACATTGGGTTGGATAATGAGAAATTGAATGTGATCACTGTCCATTGTCCCCATGTGTTGGGAAAGAATAGGGTGGAAAATTTGCCCGAGACGATGAATGCTTTTAGATCTTCACGACTGGTTTGCTGACAGGATTTTGAATGGGAACCATCATCTTCTATCTGATTTGGTCATAGCTGTTCAGAACAGGAGTTGAAGGGCGACTTTATAGATGACATAGAGCGTATTGCATTTTCGATGAAGCACCATCACACGTTTGGAAAGCTAGATTTCTTGCTAGCAGTTGGTTTTGGAAACAATTTGAACACTGTGGAGATCTTGCGCCACTTACATGGAACAAGGTGTCAGTTACAGGAACGTTTTGATTGCCTCATTCTTATTGGGATCAAGCACTCTAGCCTCTGCAAGATGATAATAACATCCCCAAAAATCCTCAACCAGAACACAGATATGTTGGTAAAGAAGGTGAACTTGCTCTGCAATGATTTGCATTGCTCTTTAGAGCATCTTGTTGCATTCCCTTTATATCTATATTATGATTTAGAAAAAAGGATCAAACCCGGATACAAAATCCTTACTTGGCTTAGGATGGAGGGCTTTTACTCTTCGCTTCCTACTGTTATTGTGTGCTCAGAGAAAAAATTTATAGCTTGCCTTCTTGCCTTTCATCCGGCCACTCCAAATCAATGGTTGGTGCATTTCTCAGCGAAGGATTATAGCGATAGTCTCTGTTAAACTTAATTTTATCTGTTGGAATAATTATCAACATCATTCTTCTGGCATATTGTGCCTATGGCCGGGAACTGCAACGATCATTCTTACGAGAAGCCAGCCTTGGGTTGTGATGGCGGTATGCTTGTATAAGTGCTTCATTCTCTCTTTTCATTTTTGTAGATTAGCACAAAGCTCAGTAACATGGGTTCAGAAAACTAGGCGAGAAAATCGTGTGATGCCTCATTGAAGGTGTAGCATTTGTGATTTTTTTTTTTGTTTTTGTTATTTGTAATATTATATGTACTTTATATTTGTAAAAATATCATTACCTGTTCGTCTTTTCTTTGTGATGCAGGCCATACCAATGAGCTTCGTCTGAAAGTCTGTACCTGCAGGCCCAAGATCAATAAGGCCCAGTAGAGTAGAGTAAATGTTATTATTATTAGTTGCTTTAGTTGCTTTCTTAATTATTAGAAAGTTCACTCATATTTGGTTTAGGACTTATTATTTAATTTGAATTAATTGTTTCCTTTATTAGATAATATCTTAGTTATAAATAAAGATGTAATCTCTTCATAGGATATAGACATTGATATTGAAAAAAGAATTTGAGTTTGGTTCTCAATTGAGAGAATTATTATTTTTTTTTTTGTGAAGCACTAAGATATCCTACCTTGGCTTGGAGATTAGTCCGTTGGCTAATTTTCTTCTCTGTGCCGTTTCACTTTGGGTCTCATGGGTCTCATTTCTCATGCAATCAGTTCTATTGCTTTCGGACAGCATATAGATCTTCTGCATCTTTATAAGAATAAAAAAGATATAAATTTGGGTATTGCGATTGCAATTCTGTTATGATCTCTAGTAATTTTGGGCAATATGGTTTATTTTTAAGATTTCAATTTCATGTTTTGAAATTTATTATTATTATTATTTGTTCGATGACTTAAGGTATTCCTCACTAGTACAGCCTTCGGACCTTTGGCTCTAGCTCAGGGATTACCCAATTTTAACGAGCAAGGACTATTCCCTAGCATTTTGTTATCTTCTGATAATTGTATATATCTAGCATTTTGTTTTGGAAAAAATTCAGTTGCAGTTGGTCTTTTTTTTTCTTATTTATTATGGGGGCCCTTGTATAGCTGTTGCATGAGTTAAGTGCGACCCAATTATGTCTCGCCCAAGAACATTTCACTAGTTTTTATCGTAGTTTGCGTACAAGTAGTAAGGGTTATATGTTTGTGAATCTAGTTTCATTCTTAATCTATCAAGCCGATAAGTTTCATTCTTGATATTCTTTCGTGTGGAATTCCGTAGCTTTATAATATCAGCGTTCCAGCTTCCAAATTCTATTTGACAAAAATTCTCCAAATTGCAAGTAAGCAGTGCTTCAGAGATGATATTTGTACACGTCGTTGTTGAATGGTTTACCAAATGAAATTCATAATAATTCTATAATTTCGTGCAATCCAATTTAAAGGAAGAGATTTACCAAATTCTTTTATCTATACATTCATAATTTCAGAAGCTTAGATTGATTTTTCCCTAAAGCTTATAACATTACCAATTACATTTAAGGAGCTGCTATTTGAACACAAAAAATTTCTCTCTTAACACAGTATTTTAATAAAATTTTTAAATCCAATATTACCATGTATCTAATGACCAAAATGCCTTTTTTCCTACAAATTGCAATGATTTCTTCCTTTTCACATATAACCTATCTTTGTCCCTTCTTCACCCAACTCTTCTTCCTCCATCACTCACCAATCTTCCTTACTTCTTCACTCAACTCAGTTATCTCTTTTTCCTAATATTTCTTCACTCATCTTTTCTTCTTTTCTTCCTTGGAATTATGCAACTAATCTCTTTCCTTACACTTATCTTCTTCTTTTCTTTCTTGGCATCTTCTCTTCTCCATCCTCTTTATCCCTTCATTCTCAAACACATTATTTTCTAGTGTTCTCTAATTAAATAATGCAATAGAGAAGGAGACGAACACTCATTCTCCATTTTTGTTTTTTTTTTTTAACTTTTCTTTTTTTTTTTAGAATTGTGTGGTGTTCGGCCTCGTAGAGCCGAACACTGTACATGTTGTTCGGCCATGGGAGGCCAAACAATTTACATAGTATTCGGCCTCCCATGGCTGAACACTGTGTACAGTGTTCGGCGCAACATGTGATTTTGAAAAAAAAAACAGAAATGGTAAAAAAAATTTTAAAAATCACTATAAAAAAATAAAATTACTATAAATAATATGAATCCTCTTTAACAATGTTTGATGCAAATCCATTGGTGTAAAGAGGAAGTGAGAGTTGAGTGTAAGGAGAAAAGAGGGAATGGGTGTCTGGAAAAAGGAGGGAATGAGTAGTTTAGGGATATTGGGTGTGTTAAAAAAGAAAAAATATAAATTTTTAAAATTTGACTTATAAGTGGAGTGAATCTGTGTGAAGAGGGATCAATTTGTTAATTATCCAACATTTTCCTTATATTTATTGGCAACAAATAACTTTACACAAATCCATTTTTCTTAATATAAAGGCCCATTTCATTGAATCGAAATTTATCATAATGACAATCAACACATATATTTATAATGCGTTAGAATTGATCTAATCGATGTACGACACACCATTGGATTAATAAAAGTTTCAAAATATGTTATTAGACTTCATATTATTAGAGAGTTATTGAGAGAAAGGCCATTCGGACTTAGAATTAAATAATGGTATTTTTGTAACTAATAATGTACTCATTTTTGTTTAATGGATATAAGGCCAAAGTTTTCGTTTTTATAAAAATTCAAGACATACTAACCCATTCTTGTAGGAATACTATTTTGGAGACATAGCGGTATTAAAATGTAAAAATAGGGGCTATTTACAAATTAAGAAACCACATAAGCTTATTTACAAATCTTAAAAACCTAAAACCTTACGTGTATATGCAAAAAGCTCTTCTTCTTTTTCCCTTCACTTTGTATTTCCATATTTTCTTCAAATTCTTTCATATTTACGATTATTCTATACTTTCTTCAAATTCTTTCCTCTTTACGATTATGGAAGGAAGGTGATCTCTCCTTGCAAAGCCTTTCCTTTGTCTTACTTGAAAAAAGGCTTTTTCTTCTTTCGAAAGAGGAATAGTTACTTTAGGTAGTCATTTTAGACTCCAACAAAGCTTTATAAGATTTGATTTTTGTCTAATCTTCTTTACCTTCTTTCTTAGTGCAGAACTAATTGGGGGGACCAATTGTTAAACTGGCCTGGTCCTTAACATGTGTGTGTAAATGATCTAATGCATTACTCTTGGGAGGGCCCACCTAATTACCTATTGGAATGGAACACACACAACCACACCTCCTTGAATATCACCGACTCTATTTCTTTATATTGATCCGAATGAATTAGACCATTGAATCGATGAACAATTTTTATTTTTTAATATAAAATCACTAAATTGTGGACTTGGAACCAAGGTTTAGGACAATCTGATGGATCTGAAAAAATTTACGCAATACATCCATGCATATATATACATATTTCCCTCTCTTTATATATACATGCCCCACTTTAAAAATACTCCTTTTTTTGCCCCTCTTTTTTTGGTTATGAGGCCCAGTTAATCTAGTCTTTTCACACATACTAGCTCCCACGTAAAGGCTTTCAATTGGCATTCAAATTTTTTCTCTCCACACTCATCGTTGAAAAAAAAAGGAAAAGAAAAGAAAAGAAAGCCTATAAAATTACCCAAATGCCCCCACCCTATTTCTACGCCCCCTCCCTCTCCTCCCTTCCCCATGTTCGCCTCCTCCCCCTTTGTACCGCCATTTCCTCTCCCCTCGCTCTCTCCACCCGACTAGGGGAGAGAGAGAGAGAGAGAGAGGGACGGGCAGGGAGGGGTGGAGGAGGGAGAAAACAGAGATAGGGAGAGGGAGAGAGAAAAGAGAGAGGGCATCCACGGAGGGGTGGGGGAAAGAGAGAACAGAGAAGGAGAGGAGAGAATAGAGATTGGAAGGGATAGAGAGGGGAGGTGGGAAAGGGGAGAGAGAGAGAGAGAGAGGGCACGATAGGGGAAGAAACAAAGAGGGAGGGAGGGGAAGGGAGAGAGGGGGGCGAAAAGGGGCAAAGGTGGAGGTGGTGAAGGAGAGGAGGGAGGAGGGGGTGGGGAAGGAGAAGAGGGAGTAATTTGGCCATTTAAAAAAAATTAAAAGGGTTAAGTGCCAAGAGCAAAAATCTGAGTGTCAATAGCAACACTCCCCATGTATGGTCACAAGACCAAATTTGACATTCAGCCAACTTTTTCTTATTATTGGATTGAAATTATAATAAAATGATATCACTAAACCATTAAATTGTAGGGCAATGGATCAAAAGATTATACTGATCTTACTTCATATAAACCTTATTATCCAATGAACTTTCATGATCATCATACATTTCAATGGGCCTGCTTAGAATGAACGTTTTCTCCTAAAAAATGCACAGGCGTTGTATAGCCATCTCCATCTATATCTAAATCTATAAATATGTAGAGGAATGTTCATGTGCATCCATGCTGAGAGACACTTATATATATACGCATTAGAAAACTCCCTTTGCATTTTCTTACGAAAAACACCCCTTTTCTAATAGACTAATATGTTCATTTTGATCTATTATTTAGGAAAAATACCCCTTTTCCATCCCTCTGAGCCCATCTCCAAATGGGACCCACAATTTGGCCCATAAAAAGTTTTCACGCTATGTGCGTAAGATAAGTGCTCACAGGATCAAGCGCCAATGCTACAAGACTCCCTGAGCATTTTTTGGTAAAAGCCTATGAGATTTTAACACATGTCATTTAACCTCCTTAAAATTAGCAATCTCATATTCTTTTGTTTTACACTTGTGAAGTGATAGATTTTCATTGAACATATTAAAAAAATGCAAACTCTCCATTTTTAAATGGGGAGTTTTTGAACATTCCTCATTTTCATATGCTTATTGGACTTTTGCACATTAATTTATCCAAATATAGAAGTGTGACTCATCGTATGATGAAGGATAAATGCATACTAATATTCTCATCTATAAATATATATATAGGAAAAACCTCCACCGAGCACCAGTGCTCACAATAAGGTGAGCACCGTTTTCCAAAACACCTAGCGGGGCCTAACTTATAATCCATCCAAGTGGACAATAAAACAACTACACACCCCCCCCCCCCCCCCCCCCCCCCCCCCCCCACCCCCCCCCCCCCAACAATGATAGTCACCAAGCTCAAGTTTAGCATCTATCCAATTTGACTAGACCGTTAGATTGGCTTAAACTCGTTTTGGATGGTGAACACTTATCAGCCATCGATCAAGTGGTTAGCATAATAATTTGAGCCTCCGTCACCATGTATACATAGGTAAAGGGGAGATCTTTCGATCCCCCCTGTCCCATCACCATGAAAGGCCCTTAGTGGGCCATACTAGAAATTGGTGCTCATGCTCAGCAAAGAAGCTCCCATATATAATATATATATACACACACACGAAAATATTCAAGTGAGAACAGTTCTCACGGATTTTTTTGTGAGAAGTGTAGGTGAGGCCCATCTATTATTTAACCCAAATATTGCAATACACACGAACCCCCTAATAACCACACGCCCCAAGTTTTGGTCCAATCCGAATTTACTGGATGGTTGGATCGACTGTGCACCAATCCAAATGGACTGGATTTGTGAGACATGGAAGAAGGGGTTAGGGACATGTAATTGGGGGATAAACTTGATATCTGGGGTGATCTCGCATGGATCTTTCCATCCCTCTGGTCCCATCCCAAAATGGGACCCAGGTGAGAACAATTCTCACCTAAATATCCCCGATATATATATATATATGATATTACGATGCATCTATCCTCATCATAGGCTCAAGAGCCTTTTCTACAGCAACTTATATGACACAATGGTGTGGGCATATATTTTACAAAGCAGGCTGGGCCTGAGACTATAATATTCAGGCCATGTGCTGTATTTGGCCTATATTTTAGGTCCCATAAATAAATGGGTTTGGCTTGGACAACATCCAAGCTAGACTAAATGGGCCCATGGACATCTATAAAAGAATTCTCAGCAGACAGGTAACTAAACCCAAATTATCCCTCTGGTTCGGACTTGGAAGAAGAAATAGACGTGCTCAATGCGGGCAAGGATCTAAACAGCCG
Organism: Sextonia rubra; assembly: GCA_037013555.1. Lineage (NCBI taxonomy): Eukaryota > Viridiplantae > Streptophyta > Magnoliopsida > Laurales > Lauraceae > Sextonia > Sextonia rubra. The sequence goes on along the minus strand of JASUAD010000013.1, from coordinate 48,666,674 downwards.
CACTGGCTGGCAAATTAGCAGCACTGCAACATGCAATTTCCATGCTTTTCACCCATACAGATAACTCCTCATAAAGAAAGACGTGTTGACTGCGAGCTGAATCTATAACAGTGTCCAGAATCAGAGTCAAATTACAGGAAGCCAAAATGAACCTATTGCTCTTTCTGGACGATACAATGTAGCTTTTGTCCCAGACCATACCGAGCCCGCTTGTGACATGATCCACAACTTTTAACCTAATCTGCAGCCCTTCTTCACGGGTGCCCACCTCCTATGCTAGGTACACTTATGAACCGTTCCAATCCCTTCACACTTATTGAGGAGTGGGCTTCACTCAAAAGGGAGTATTGAAAAGTAATTATGCAACCTCTACAAACACCTTGAAATTTTGATATGAATGGTTAGCTAAAGAAATTTAAGATGGCTTCAGAGCTAACTGGTCCTAAATTCAAATCCTAGAGAGAACAACTCAGTGTTAAAACAAAATGTGTGGTTTCCAAAAGTACGTGGACCGATTTCCACCTAATGGGGAGTATTGATGAGTAAGTTTCACCCGAGGGAGAGTATTGAAAAGTAATTATATTACCTCTACTAATATTTTGAGGTTTTGGCATTAATGGTTATCTAAAGAAATTCTAGAGCACTCACTATTTAGATAAATTGGTACCGATTCTAATTTGACCTTAGATTATTAAAAGAGACGCATAAAAAAATTGTTAAATAGATTTCTAGGCTCTTACGATCACTGATTGTCCAATGTGCCTATTTTTTATAGGCTTATTATTAATTAATAGACTTTTCCAACCCCTAATGCGGTTGGCCCACAGACAGTCACATAGGGAACTCCTTGATGTTATTTTGCTTGCATGCATTTTCATATAAGCAACACCATTAATTTTGTGGACTTCATAGACTTCCGTTTTTAGCTCATGCAACAGTAACATGGGTTGAAATACCCTCCAGCAAAATTAAGTGGCTGAGAGGGCCAATATTTATTATTATTATTAGTATTATTATTAGTTATTTATTTATTTGTTTATTTATTTGTTTATTTATATGGATTAGACGTGCTACTAGCCTTGTTGTGAAGCTGCTTCTACTTCTGCAATGTAAATGCTAGAGTTACGATTGCACCAACAATCGATCAGATAAGAGTGCCACATTTAAAATTCTTAATTGGTCACTCTTTTCCAACTTCCAGACAAGAGAAACATTACTGATAATAATAATAATAAATAATGAGATACAGATGAAAAACGGCAAAAGACTCTTTGGGCTTGATTGTGCAGCCCTATTTTATGAAAAAAAACCAGTCTCGACAAGGGGCCAAAACATCGGGCACCTTGTGAGGTCGTTTGGTGCAACCTCCGTTTCGAACAAAATGCATCTAATTTTTTATGCGTTTCTCCAGGAGAGGAGATCTAGACTTTTCTTGTGGGACGGTAAGAAAGTTAGATATGTGGGATGGCACAGAACATACCCTTAGCCTTAAAAAAAAAAAAAAACAAAAAACAAACAAACATTCATTGGAAAGGAAAAAGAAAGGTACTAGAAAATGTTAGATGACCTTCTATCACACTAGGCAAGGCCTTTCAGTTCACCCCACTTTATTTTTATTATTTTTACGCTCCATGCCTTAACAGAAAATTAGAGACCCTGTCATCCATCATCTTATAAAGGGCGCAACTGTGAAAGTCACAACAAACTTAATCGGAGGCTTTCAAGGGCGCAACTGTGAAAGTCACAACAAACTTGATCGGAGGCTTTCTCTATTTTACTGCAGTCATAGGATTGCTGTGCATGTGTTGGAAAAATAGGTTTTGGGTCAACTTTGGACCACAATAGGTGTGGGTCCCATTCGTCTCTTGAGGCGGGCCCTTGTGCTAATATGTTCTCCTCCATGAGTAGATTAAACCTAAACAATTGTTCATCGAAAACTATTAAAATATGAATGAAAAATCGATTTCCAAAGTAACCACTTAAAATTCCTTGTATATGGTAACAAAGAAGGGAAGAAGGGAATCCTATATTGCTTGTGAACTAAAGTGTGTGTGTGTTTATATGCACAAACATTCGTATACCGTGAGCACCATAGTAGTGACGAATTTTGTGTGGTTTATTTTGTATTTGAAACAGTTGCTATAATCACAAAATGACTACTATAGCGCATCGGGCTCCCGTTGTGCCTCACATTGTATTGACGAAGGGAGCCCACACAATCCTGGATTAGCTTCAAAAGAATCATTGGCAAAAGCAAGAAATTGTTGGGCCTATGGTATTCTTCCCACTAGGCAGTTCTGTGAGAGATTTAAGACACAGAGAAATGAAAGAGCTGTCAACTTTATAGAGATCTTTCCTGAGAGCCCATTCATTGATAAATCTAATGATTCAAGCTGCCGAAAATTTCCAAACGATGATGTAATCAGACCACTGAACCTGTTGTAGGACATATTGAGCACTACAAGAGCTTTGAGATTCCCAATCTCTTCAGGAATGTTGCCATAAAATCTATTGTTAGAGGGGTCTACAGATGTCAAAGTGGCTACGAGTTCAAGAACTCCATTTCTGACCCTTTGAATGTGACGATTGCACTCTCCAGATATTAGCGGGGATTTAGACCAGAGTATCCGAATCTCAAAGACTGGGGTTCAACCTTATCATCTATCATTGCCTTCAAATTTTGAAAGTACTTTGATGATCAATTTCCAGAAAAACCATTAAAAGAGAGATCAATGATTCCCAACTGGGAGAAACCACTTTGCTCTCCGGGTTGTTGAATGGGACCGTAGAATTTGTTGGCTCGCAATATAAGAACCCGCAATACCTTTAGAGACCCCAACCAAGATGGTAAGGAATCATTTATCTGATTGTTTCCTATCTTTAGAACCTCTAATTTCTTAAAATTAGCCAATGATTTCGGCAATGAGCCCTCTAAAAGATTTCCATTGAGGTTGAGTGTCCCAAGAGTACATCCACGTCCAAAACTCTGAGGAATGTCATCATGAAAATTGTTCTTCCCAAGATTCTGTACCAAAAGACTGTCCAACTGAACCAAACAATGAGGAATCGAACCGTTGAATCTATTGTTGGACAGATCAAAGACTATCAAATAGGTTGCATTACAAATGGATGAAGGAATTTCTCCACTGAAATTATTTTCGGAGAGCGAGAAGAAAATGGTGTAATTAAGGTATAGAGAGATGTTAGTTGGAATGACATGTGTGAAGTCGTTGCGTGAGAAATCTAGAATGAGAATGAAGGATGGTGGAATTGGCATTGGCCCTTGAAGCCTGTGGAATGAAGGTCGAGAACACTCAACTTGCTCAAGGAAAGATCGACACTAGCTTGCCCGAGGCTATATAACATGTGAGAAAGGTTTAGATAGTTCAAAGATCCTTTTCCGATCCTCCATATCCATCTGTGTATTTCACCATCAATTTTGTTGTTGGAAAGGTCTAGAGTCTGACAGTTTCGATTGGTTTCTAAGAAAGTCAGGAAATTTCGTCAGCTTGCAAGAAGACAATTTCAGGTTAGTAATTTGAGGAAAGGAGGTGTTGGTACCTCTACCTCCAGCATTAATTAACAGTCGTTATTGGAGAGATCGAGACTTGAGAGGCTCTTGAAATGCTGGAACTTGGATAAATCTACGGTGCCACTGAAGTTGTTGGGAGAAAGCGTAAACACTTTAAACCCTACGAGCTGAATGACCCATTTTGGAATCGGTCCTTGCAGCTTGTTGCTGCTCAAATCGAATGCATTCAATGGTGAAGGAGTGTTATCCAAATTCATTAAGTGGTGCGTCAAAATGTTTCTTGCTGAGATCCAAGTACTGCAGGGATGGGAGCCTAAACAATAAGGATGGGATCTTTCCATTGAGTGAATTGTTTTGCAAATCCAACTTTGTAAGACTCAAAAAGGCTCTCTGCTCGAAAAGATGAATCTATTGCACCTGAGATATTGTTATTTGAAAGGACTATTTCTACCACATTCTTCATGAACCCGGGGATGGAATACTACCATTGAAACTGTTCGAGGAAAGGTCCGAGCGTACAAGTTGTGCACGTCACAATTTACCTTCTTTAAGGCCGCACGTCCTTATGCAGTAGTTTACTAATTTCTGTTGCCTACCAACCCTCTTGGCCCATCCACAAAAGTACCCGTCCACTTGCACCTAACCATGGTAGGGACCCACACCTAAACCAGCGAAGAGTCAGCTCTGGTACCATTTGTAACGCCCCATCGTGCATGCATGATATTGTCTACTTTAACCCATGGGCCTCACGATTTTGCTTTTGGTGGGCTTCAACCCAATAAAAGGCCTCAAACAAGGTAAGGGCGCAAGCTCTACATATAAACTCATTCACTTTCCTCTTTATAGTTAATGTGGGACTCGAGGACATCACATAAATTGTTTGACGAAATGTCCAAGTGAAGAATTTGAGAAATGCTACCCTATGACGATGGGATCCACCTTGAGAATTTGTAATCCGTGAGCTCCAATCTTTATAGGTACTTGAGATTCCCAAAAGAATTTGGCAATTCCCCAAAAAAATTCGTGCTTAATACTAACAAGATTCGCAACCTGCTGTCCTGAGGAAATTCAGGTGGCAATGAACCTATGAGTTGCGGATTGCCCGACAAGTCTAGAGTCTCTAAGTTTTGCAGTTTAAATATCTTCATAGGAAACTCTCCAATTAAATTGCACGAACTAAAATGGAGGGACGTGAGATTGGCCAAACCTGCCAACGATTTCGGCACAAGGGAAGAGATGTGCACACCATCCAAATAGAGCTCCCTCAGCCCAGAAACTTCCTAACCATATACCCAAAATGAGGACTGAGACAACAGAAAGTTGTAAGGAGAGAAGAGGTGAGATCCAGCAACTCCAGACTCTTGATGCGAAAAATCTCGATAGGGAAAAGGCCTATGAAACCTGAATTGGAGAGATTGACGTGGGTCAAGTTTGAAAGAGCACTGATAGAAATTGGGATGGAAGACTTGAAGCGATTGTAAGAGAGATTGAGATTTCTGAGACTTGACAAAGAGATTAAGGAGGTGGGGGTTGATTGGGGCTCTAATCCCATAGTTGCTGAGGTCTAGGCCCGTCATGCGACCAGTGAACCTGTCGCACGTAGCGCCCTGCCAAAGGCAGCAATTTGTATTAGGTGTCCAAGAAGGCGGGTGGGTAAAGCCACAAAGGGTGAGCAAAAAGGACTTCTAGTCGTGGAGGCATTGGGCCAGTGTTGGTTTTGAAAAAAGGAGTGAGAAAAGGGTGAGGAACTTAAAAACAATGAGTGGAAGTTTCATTGGGGGAGATTTGGTATAGTGGGTGTAAGAATTTTTGTGTTGGCTAATTTTATGGGCCGGATAAAACTTGAATCCATTGATGTTATATGTTATATATCTTTCAGTTTGGACAATGATTTAAGTCGTCGAATGCATTGAAGTAAATAAATTAAAGAAAGAGCAGCAAATTGAAGTATTTTTCTATGGATAATATGGTTTTAAAGGTCATATCTCACAAATTAATCATTGTATTTAGCCAAGCTACCTACCATTAGAAAGCTTATTTCGAGTATATATCCATAAAGCCCAATATTGCATTAATTGGAACTAAAACGAGAAAGTTATGGCATCAAAAAGTTTGCAAAAAAATGTATTAAATTTTCATCTGACCCGTTGGGCGGGTATCCTACCGATCAGACCTGACCCAGTAATTTAATCCGACCGATCGGACAGGTGCAGAAAAATCTACCGACCTGCGATTTTTCAGTCCGATTTGAAGGGAAACTTACCTATTGCTTATCAACTCCTTTCCTGATTAAAATATACTTATAAGACACAAATTTAACGATACAAAAAGGGGTTCTCTTTCAACCCTAATGATGAAACACAGATCTCATTGTTTTACGTAGAGATTGCTTATTGGAGATCATCTTCTCTAGAGTTTTGCATTGGAGAGTTGAAGGGTTAAAGTTCTACTCTAAAGATCTTTATCTTCTATTTCTCTAAGCGTAGAAGATTGTTGTGAGGAGTCAAATGCAACATCTAAAAAGTGTCCAGGTACTTGAGTTTGTACAAAGAACGACATGGGGTTGTTGCAACAGGGGTGCCGAGTAAAGGAACCATAAATTCCTTAAGTTGTGCGATAACTGGATAAGGATTATGAGTATCTCTTGTATATGTGGTATAATTTATTGTGTTTGATTTTTTATCGTAGTTTTTTTCCGGTTTGGATTTCTAATAAAAATTGTGTCTTTTTGTATTAGAATGCTTTTGTTTGATTTATTTCCACTATATAATTGATTATTTGCACGCATAGTATTAAAATTGATTGTATTAATTAATTCTAGAGAATTTACTCAAAAAACCTTCAGTGGGCAATTATGAGAAGTAAACAGAATGTGGAATGGGTTTGACTTGAAAGCGAAGAGTGCAGCAATCGGGAGAGATAGAGGTGGGGCATGTCCCAGCGTATTGGACACGGCGTAGATTTGTAGAATTTTGAGGCTCACTCATAGACGTATGGCAGATGCGAAAGACTTGACTGACATAAATATATGTCTTTGTCCTGGAGTCTGGATCCTGTAACGCTTATCAAGTCAAACATACAGTTGGCAGAAATTATTGGAGATGCCCCGGGGACACCTCCATTTAAGTTTAAATTAAAATTGCTCAAAATAAATACTGTAAATTGTAAGAGGGCCACAGATTAAATTAACCCATCCATTTTAGAAACAAGTTATGACCATCGAGATTATGTATTTATGTTAGCTTAAACCTATCAATTGCGTCAACGGGAGGTTTCCACTAACATGATAGCACTCGGTAATTTTCTCTTTCTTTTGTCCTCTCTGATGTGTGAGGAGGACCACAACATTCATGAATCCCATAGACAAAAGCACGCTGCTTCCATGAATTTGATAGATTTTGAGGAAAGGGGCTCAAAGTAGAATTGTCGTCGAGCGAGAGAATGACATTTTCTCAGTTTCTGCACACATGGTGCACGAAATGTGACGAGGTGAAGTTAAATCACATATAATATAATGAGTTTTTATTTTTAGTGTTTTTCAGAAAAAAATATTGTTTACATTTTTGTATTAAAATAAATATATTTTTAGTAATTTCTAGGACGAAAAAAATATTTTTTTAATTTTTTATTATAAAAAAGTAGATAAACTTTTTAAAATATAATATTTTGATTTCACTCTTTTTAATTTAAGAAAAATTACATCCATGCTCCTGCATTTTGACCTAATTACATGTATACTCCTCTCGATTCTGAAATGCCATTGCACTTGCTTACTTTTCATTCATAGATTACAACTACACTTTCTGTCGTGAGTGTCATCACTGACAACCTAAAAAAGTGCTGATGCGAGCGAATATTTCATAGGTAATACCCAATGTAACCCTATTCAATTTTTTTGTTTTTTTAAATCTTCCTATAGAATTGCAATCTTATAAATATTTTGATTATTATATATTTCAGTGGAGCACACATTTCATTTAAAGCATTACAATAGTAGAAATTCTATTAAAGTATGTGTAAAGATTTGAACTCAGAATTTATCATTTTTAATAATCTTTTAATATATACGATTAATTAATGAAGGGTGCATATGGTTCTTTGCAATTTTGGAATTTCAATTTTGTATCATTGAAGTCTGCTAATTTTTAGATATGTTTTTGAATAATTTGAAAGTTACAAATCATGATGAGTCTTTTTCGGTGAAGCCACAGAAGAGCAAGAAAAATTCCAAAAAAAAAAAAAAAAAAACACTCTTTCTCTCACTCACAGTCCTCTCCCTCTGTCATGTTCATGTTCACCAAATCAAATGGGTTTGCAGAAACAGCTTTACCCCACTGCAACGAAACGCAAACACCCCTCAATCACCACCCTCTTGCCTTCCCTCCAGCAAAACCCGCCAACCTCCCAAACATCCGCAACCACTTTGAGCCCACTATTAGAAAATATGACCGGCACTTCGATTCTAATTTGTTTTTTCTTCTCTGATCCTTTTCCCGAGCACGATCTTGAAACATTGACTCCTGCAGCTCAATAACTCCATCTTGCCCTGCAAGCCAAGACCAAAAAAAAAAAAAGGATCATAAAAAAATTCAAGACTTTTTTTGTTAGATCGGAAAGGTATGGGGAGAATCTTGAAGAACACGAACCAGGAGAATCTCTCAAACCGCTGGCTCCCTCTTGACAATCCGTTTAGATCGGTCCTAGGATTGCCGTGCCTGTCCCACCAGAAAACTGCCATAGCCAAGATCTTGTCCACATGTTTGTAATACCACCTTCTACCTCTTGGCCAGAATATAATTGGGCCCATAACAATCCAGTTGCCAGTGCCAAATCCCAATCCTATGCAGATGAATCTCCAATCAAAATACTTGCGTGATCGCAAATTTGTACTTCTCGACTCCCCTGGTGCCTCACATTGTATTGACAAAGGGGGCCCACACAATCCTGGATTACCTAGAAAGGAATTGTCCGAGAAGGTAAGGAATTGCCCGGCCGGTGGTATTGTCCCGACTAGGTGGTTCTCCGAGAGGTTTAAGGCCGACAGGAATGTTAGAGATGTTAGCTCTGCAGGTATCCCTCCTGAGAGTTGGTTCATTGATAAATCTAATGATTCAAGTTGTGCTAGGTTTCCAAACGATGATGGTATTGAACCAATGAACTTGTTGTGAGACATGTTGAGCACGTGAAGAGATTTGAGGTTTCCAATATCTTGAGGAATGCTTCCTTGGAATTTATTGTGTGAGAGGTCTAAAGATGTCAAGAAGCTTAGCAAATTCAAAAACTTGTATTCGAACCCTTTGAATGTCACTGTCACGCTTTCCTGATAGTAGCGCGGATTTAGATCCAAGAATTCAAATCTAAAACTTCGGCGTTCAACATCACCATCCATCATTGCCTTCAAATTTCGAAAGAACTTTGAGGGCAAATTTCCTGTAAAACCATTAAAAGAGATATCAATGATTTGCAGCTGTGAGTAAGCATTCCGGTCTTCTGGTTGTTGAATGGGTCCGGAGAACTTGTTGGATCGAAGTATGAGAACCCGCAATTGCTGTAAAGATGCGAACCAAGATGGGAAGGAATCATTTATCTTATTGTTCCCTATGTTTAGAACTTCTAGCTGCGTACAATGAGCCAATGATTCCGGCAATGTGCCCTCTAAAAGATTTCCATTAAGGTCGAGTGACTTTAGGCTACATCCATGTCCGAAACTCTGAGGAATGACACCATGGAAATTGTTCTTCCCAAGATTCAGTACCATAAGGCTATCCAATTGAACCAAGCAATGAGGAATCGAACCGTTGAATTTATTGTTTGACAGATCAAAAACTATCAAATGGGTCGCATTACAAATGGATGAAGAAATTTCTCCAGTGAAATTATTTTCAGAGAGCGAAAAGAAAATGGTGTTCTGAAGGTATTGTGAGATGTTAGTTGGGATGACAGAAGCAAAGGAATTGTCCGAGTAATCTAGAATTAGAATCGATGGTGGTGGAATTGGTATTGACCCATGAAGCCTGTTGGAATGAAGATCGAGAACAGTCAACTTGCTCAAGGAAAGATCAACACTAGGTAGCTCGAGGCTATATAACATGTTGTGAGAAAGGTTTAGATAGTTCAAAGACCCTTTTCCGATCCTCCATATCCATCTGTGTATTTCACCATCAATTTTGTTGTTGGAAAGGTCTAGAGTTGACAATTTCGATTGGTTTCTAAGAAAGTCAGGAAATTTCGTCAGGTTGCAAGAAGATAATTTCAGGTTACTAATTTGAGGAAAGGAGGTGTTGGTACCTCTAGAATTAATTGACAAGTTGTTATTTGAGAGATCAAGACTTGAGAGGTTCTTCAAACGCTGGAAATTGGATATATCTACGGTGCCACTGAAGTAATTGGAAGAAAGCACGAGCGCTTTTAGCCCGAGGAGCTGAAAGACTGATTTTGGAATCGGTCCTTGCAGCTTGTTGTTACTTAAATCGAGTGAATTCAATGGTGAAGAAGTGTGACCAAAGTCATCAAGGAGTGAGTTAAAATGGTTTTTGCTGAGATCCAAGTAGTGCAGTGATGGGAGCCTAAACAATGCCGAGGGGATGTTTCCACTGAGTGAATTGTTTTGCAGATCCAACTTTGTAAGACTCAAAAGGCCCTCTTCTCCAAAAGATGAATCTATTCCACCTGAGAAATTGTTATTTGAGAGGACTATTTCTGCCACATTCTTCAAGGAACCCATGGACGGAATCCTACCACTGAACCTGTTCGAGGAAAGGTCCAAGCGTACGAGTTGTGTAAGATTCTCGAGTGATGGAATCTCCTCACTGAAGCTGTTCGACGACATGTCCAAGTGAAGGAGTTGGGAAATTCCGCCCAATGACGATGGGATCCGCCCAGAGAATTTGCAACCTCTGAGGTCCAATCTTTGCAGGTGCGTGAGACTCCCAAAAGAAGACGGCAATTCCCCAGAGAAATTCGCTCCTGAAAGTGACAGAATTCGCAACCTGCTGTCCAGAGGAAATTCGGGCGGTAAAGAACCTGTGAGGTGCCGATTGCTCGACAGGTCCAGAGCCTCCAAATTTTGCAGTTGAAATATCTTCATAGGAAATTCTCCAATTAACTTGCACGAACTAAGATGCAGGGACGTGAGATTGGCCAAACCCGCCAACGCCAACGATTCTGGCGCAGAGGTAGAGATGTTCACACCATCCAAATAGAGCTCCCTCAGCCCAGAAAGGTTCCCCACCACATACCCAAAATCTGGACCCTGGAAACGAAGACCGGAGAAACTTGTGAGGCCAGAAGAGGTGAGATCCAGCGACTCCAGACTCTTGATGCGAGAAATCTCGATAGGGACAGGGCCTGTGAAGCCAGAATTGGAGAGATTGAGGTGGGTCAGGTTCGAGAGAGCACCGATAGAAACTGGGATGGGAGAGTTGAAGCGATTGTAAGAGAGATTGAGATTTCTGAGACCTGACAAAGAGAGCAAGGAGGTGGAGTTGATTGGAGTGCTGATAGAACAGTTGGTGAGGTCTAGGCCAGTCACATGTCCAGATCCATCACAGGTGACACCCCTCCAAGAACAGCAGTCGGTGTTGGGTGTCCAAGAAGGCGGGTGGGCAGAGCCGAAAAGGGTGAGCAAAGAGGATTTCTGGTCGGCCAAGCATTGGGCCGATGTTGGTTTTGAACCAAGGAGTGAGAAAAGGGTGAGGAACTGAAAAACAACAAGTGGAAGATTCATGGGGGCAGATTTGGTACAGTGGGCAATTCTGAGAAGTAAACAGAGAGTGGAGTGGGGCTGACTTGAGAGGAAAGAGCGCAGCCATTGCAAGATATAGAGGAAGGGCATGTCCCAGCGTATTGGACACGGCGTAGATTTGTTGAAATTTGAGGCTCGCTCATAGGCGTATGGCAGACGGAAGAGACTTGACTGACATAAATGTATGTCTTTGTTTGGAGTCTAGATCCTCTCACACTTAGTAGGTCAAACATACCGTTCGGAGAAGTTATTAGAGATGCTCTCGGATCCTTGGCCTTCCGTATCAGATTTAGTACATGTTTGGCATCACTGATTTTAGCCTCTATTTGTCTAAATATTTAAATAAAATAAAGTTTATAAAAATTAGAGCATTTGGTATGTGCTTTTGTGCTCTATTTAATTTAGACATGTAGAGGCTTTACCTCTATTTCTCACCGCCCTCCTCATGATGCATTTTCAAATTAGAGGAAGAAAATAAGAGGCGCTGCTAAAGTGCTATCAAAGGATCATGCCCAGTTTTTTTTAATTTTTCTCAAAATCTGAGAGGATAAATCTAAATCCAAATTGTTGGAAACGTTCACAGGATCAAACACGATCATCCCTCCAAATTTCAGCCGTTGGATCATCATAGATCTCAAGATATGCATCAGAAAGCGTGAGCCATTGGATTTTAGTTTTTGAATTTTGTGGGGCCCAAACACAAGATCCAAACCATTGGAAATGTTGGGAAGACTAAAAACGGCTAAGGGGTCAATTTTCAAGGATTGATTCCTTGTGGATCTCGAGAAATTTATGAAAAACTCTCAACCATTGATTTAATATGCTCAATTTTAAACTAGTCCATAGGTAGTCCCTTTTTTTATTTTTTATTATTATTTTTAGGACAATAAATAACAATCCAAACCATTGAAAATGTGTAGAAAGTCAATGACCATTGTGAGACCAAATTTCAGCCGTTGGATCATCACCAAACTTGAGATATTTTTGTAAAAACGTGAATTATTAAATATTTTTTTAAAAAAAATTAGGAGCCTCAAACACAAGATTCAAACCGTTAGATCTCTTTGGGAGGCCGAACATAGTTATGAAGCAAATTTTCAAGGCTTGATACCTAGTAGATCTCAATATATTTGTAAAAAACTTTCAACTATTGATTTAAAATGATCTATTTAAAATAGATGCTTCCATTGCCAAACACATATTTTAATTCTAACCTCTTTTTTTATAGCTCTTTTTTTAATAACTTTATTTTAGATGGTCTATAAAAATAAGATTAGATCTACCAAACAAGCCCTTAGCCAAAAAGTCCTTCCCCTGGGAGTTGTACTAGATGCAATTTACGCCAAACATTGTTAAAGGATGGAGTTCCTACCATATAAATATATTCCATGCAGTGGTCTATAAAGCAATCAGGTTATATTTTTTCAGAACTAATTTACCTTTTTTGCAACTACTTTTATCCTTGTGATCCAAACTTTTAAAAATTCATAAGCTTTGTTTATGATATTTATCTTTGAAAAAATTATATATTTACCCATTTTGCTTATGCAATTTCATTTAAAAAAAAGCTGAATAAAACTCATATAAATTCTATGCAAAACTCATATAAATTCTCTGTAAACTCAGAAAAATTTTTTGCAAACTTATATAATTTTGTAAAAAAAAAATTCTCTACAAAACTCATATAAATTCTCTGCAAAACTCATATAAATTCTTTGTAAATTGAAAACAATTCTTTGCAAACTCATATAAATTCTTATCAAATTTAAATAAATTCTGAAAAAAATTCATATAGATTCAGTCAAACTCATTTAAATTCGGTCAAAACTTAGATAAATTCGTTGCAACTGCAGAGCCTTGGGTTGTAATGTGTGATTGAGGTGGACTGTCCACCTTGGCAAAGCATTGCTTCATCTTGGACCTCATCATCATCTAATCTAGGGTTTTTGTTGTTTCTCGTATCAGAAGAGATTTCAATCAGTTTTGCAAAGATAGCCGTGAAGACATCCAAGACCAATAAGAAGATCAGCTACGATCGTAAACTATGCTAGCTACTCAATCAGTATGTCTAGGTCCTGATCGTTGCTGGTGACAATGCCAGATCGAACTAGTTGCAAAACATTAGGAAGGGTCAACGTGGGGATTCCGTGGTGTTGATGGGAAAGAAGTAGAACACCACAATGAAGAGATTAATCGACCTACACACCAAGAAGACTGGGAACAACAAGGCCTACCTCAATATCATTGTTCTCCTTTGATAATTTTTCCTCTTTGTTATCAATTGTGTTGTTTGGTGTCAAATTTGTTTATTTCTTTCAGTTCCGCCGTTGCCTCATCGCCATTTGCACTTGCTGCTCGTTGGCGTCACCGTGCTTACGGCATGTACAAGGGAAGAACAGAGGGTGGGGGTGTGCTCTTGGGTTTCTATTAGATCTGCAAACGGAAATTGAGAAGGAATGGAGAAAAAAGTCATGGTCAAATTTGCTAGCAGGGCATTTTAAACCGTTTAGGTACTTAAATTTAAGAAAGAATCTTTGCCTCTGTAATAAAAGACTGTGGACTACTTGCAATGATATAAAATGTCGAGGGACCTAGTGCCAAATGCCGCTTTAAATTAAAACTACTCAAAATAAATATTGTAAATTGTAGGAGGGCCACAGATTAAATTAACCCATCCATTTTAGAAACAAGTTATGAGCATCGACATTATGTATTTATATTAGCTTAGACCTATGAATTGGGTCAACGGGATTCCATAAACATGACAGCAACTGGTAGTTTTGTCTTCCTATACTGTTTGTCCTCATCCATACGCGAGGAGGACCACAAACTTATGAATCCCGTTGACAAAATCATGCTGCTTCCATGAATTTGATAGGCATTGTGAAATGGAGCCCAAAGTAGAAATGCCATAGAGTGAGACAATGCTAGCTTTTCTTGGTTTGTGCATATGGTGCAAGAAATGTGGTGAGGAGAAGTCAAATTATAATAGAATGAGTTTTTATTCTTAGTAGCATGGAAAGGAATATTTTTTACTTTTTGTATTAGAAATTTATTTTTTATTTTGTAGAATGAAAAAATTGTTTTTTAATTTGTTAGTGTAAAAAAATAGATAAAAATTTGCCAATATGGTATTTTGATTTAACTATTTTTAAATTAGAAAAAATTACATCCACACCCCTTGTGTTTTGACCTAATTACCTTTTTATTTTCTGAAATTACATTGCACTTATTTACTCTTCATATGTGTGTTACATCTGCACTCCCTGTCGTCATTGGCAACCCAAAAAAAAAAATGATGTCTGTGAATATTCCATAGTTAATACCCAAATTACCCTATTGAAATTTTTTGTTTTGTTTAATCTTCTTCCTTCAATCCACCCCCTACAATTGCAGTCTTATAAATATTTTGATTATTATATATTTCAGTGGAGCGCACATTTCATTTAAAGCATTATAATAGTAGAAATTATGTTAAAGTAGGTATAAAGATTTGAACTCAGAATTTATTATTTTTAACAATCTTTTAAGATCTACGATTAATTAATGGAGGGTGCATATGCTTCGTTGCAATTTTGGAATTTCAATTTTGTATCATTGAAGCCTGCTAATTTTTAAATATGTTTTCGAATAATTTGAAAGTTACAAATCATGATGAGTCCTTTCGGTGAAGTCACAGAAGAGTAAGAAAAATTCCAAAAAAAAAAAAAAAAAAGCAAACAAACACTCTTTCTCTCACTCAGTCTTCTCCCACTGTCATGATCATGTTCACCAAATCAAATGGGTTTGCAGAAACAGCTTTATCCCACTGCAACAAAACCCAAACACTCCTCAATCACCACCCTCTTGTCTTCCCTCCAACAGAACCCGCCAACCTCCCAAACATACGCACCCACTTTGAGCCCACTATTAGTAAATATAAACGGCACTCTGATTCGAATTTGTTTTTTCTTTTTTCTGATCCTTTCTACTAGCACAATCTCAAAACATTAACTCCTGCAACTTAATAGCTCCATCTTCCTTTGCAGGACAAGACCCAAAAAAATAATAATAATAATTAAAAAAATCCAAGACTTTTTTGTTAGATCGGAAAGGTAGGGGGAGAATCTTGAAGAACACGAGCTAGGAGAATCTCTCAAACTGCTGCCTCCCTCTTAACAATCCGTTCGTAGCCGCAGCCATGGTCCATGCTCTCGCTTCATGGTTTTCAATTAGAAAATGGGATCCACTTTAACTTAATCATGGTAAACTTAATATAAAAAATAAATTAGAAAATGACATTTTGTTAGGGTTGAAAGCGTAAAATGAATTTTTCCGTCGTCTCCCTCAGCAGATAATGTCTGACAAGGAGTGTCAGTATAAATTTATAAAACCAAGGGAGTGTCCTTGTAATATCACTAAACTACAATGAGTGTTGATGTAATTATTCTTTTAATTTATTGTGTGTCCAAATGACAGCTCACTTCACCTTAATAGTGAAGTGCATTTACCAAACACACCCAAACACTCTAATTGACCTAGACAAATCAGTCTTGTCCTAAATTAGTTATAGAAAAGACAAGGGCGGGTTCAGAGGGGTTGGGCCCTATTAACCGAATTCATCAGTACTGAAAATTGGCTCTCCTGGGGGATCCAAACGGGATGGATTAGAGAATCAGCCGATTAGGGTCTTAGTCACTGAAGCATGACCGCGAGAGGTAGGCTAAGCTACCGTGAGGCCTAGCCAGACTTGGTGTATGGCCTTATGGCCACAAGCGTTCATTACATAGGATAGTATCAACCGCCTAGAAATTGATAACAAGACAATGGTTGAAATTCATGCCCAGAAACGAGCTAATTTATAAATTAGAGCTTTTGCCTTTTAAAGAAATTTAAAGGTAGCTTTTTTATTTAAAGCTTTTTAGCTGAAGCAAGTGGAGGTCGAGAATGCAAAACTTACCAGTGTTCGTACAGAAATAATCACATAAAAATTTCAAAATGGGGTAAATGTTGGGCTCTACATTATGATTTTTAAAAGGTAGGCCTCAATTACCTCGAAAAATAAGATTTTTAAAATATTTCACGGAACACACTAATTACAATTTAGAATTTAAAAATTAAATATCTAATTTTAATTTTAATTTAATTAGCTCTTATTAATTGGATTAGAGTTTAAAGACATCCCCTTATATTGTATGCATATATTATTTAAGGGGAAATATTCATGTACATATGTTCCTCATCGTTTTTTTCATGAGAACTTTAGGTAGGACCCATTGTATAGTCCATCCAAATTGACCACACACACGACCCCCTTGAATTAAACTTGCTTACCAGTTTTTGGTTAAATTCGAATTTATTTAACCGTTGGATCAACTATGCACCCATTCGAATGGAATAAATTTGTGGTTCATGGATGAAGGGGTTAGAGACATATGATGTGGGCTAAACTCGGTATCTAGGGTGGTCTTGCATCGATCTTTCCATCCCCCTGGTTTCATCTCTTGGTGAGGTCCACCATGGGCTCCACAGAGGGGCATGCACGGTCCCTTGGTAAGGAATATATGCACATGAATACCCCCCTTATTTAAGTGGATTGCATATTTGCATTTTAGTATGAAACCCATGGAAAAAGGGTAAAATTTTCAAATAAGGCACTAAGGTTTTACAGTATTTTAAAAAAGGATACAAGTTGCACAAATTTTTAAATAAGGCCTTAAGGTTTTGAATTATTTCAAAAAAGTACATAATTATCAAAACTTTTCAAATTAGTCTAGTAAAATTTTAATTAAGGACATCTGGCGATTTAAAAATACTTTCTAGAATTTTTTTTCAATTTTTTTAAGATACTAAAATTACCAATCATTTAAAAACCATAATATGATTTTAACAACTTCTGCATGCAGACGATCACTAAGGGGATGATAGTTGTTTTTGATCATCGTAAGGACACTTGAGAGGAAAATGAGGAAAATATAAAATAATTTCATGAGGGTTTTATTTTAATAAAGGGTAATTTAAATATTTTAAAAAACAGAAAAAGCTGTTGAAAAATAGCTTTAAATTGATAGATGTCCTTAATTGAAGAGTTCCGGAAAAAGTGAAGGCCTTATTTAAAGTTTTTCCAAAAAGAGCGGCACTGGGTTTTCCCTTCTTCTATACCGTTTTCTATCATCCACTAGGGTTTTGCGACGGAGAGAGAGGCCGGCTCCTGCAAAACCCAAAGCCCAGCTTCCAATTCAATCCATCTTCATCTTCCTCCAACCATGGTAAGCAAATTTACTCATATTCCATTTCTACTCTCTTGATTCTCATTTGATTTCTACCGTCCATCTTCATTTCCACTGATCCTCGCAACTTTCAAACCCTTCATCTGTTGGGACTTACATCATCATAATAAATCATTCGACCATGTGCTTTGGATTCCATCTGTATTATTTACTCATCTGTAATTTTAGTTGTGCAATTGTTGGGTTTCATAGGTAATTAGTTTATCCAATTAATGGCCAGCTTGTGATGTCGTCCATCCCAATCAACGGCCTCGATCACGGGATTGATGCGAATGATGCATTGCATATGCAGTGCAGTTAATTATCGTAAGCTAACTTGACATCCAATACAATTGCAGTTTTTGAGTCTCCATCAATATTAGAAATTGTGAATCTATCTCAGCTACTCAGTTTTAGATCAGATGATATCTACATTGTCTACCCTCCTAGGCAGAACCACTGGAAGACGCAGTCTCTGCATTGTTAGATTCATGAATATTGAATACCCACATACTCTAGAAAACCACTTGTATATATCATTATCTAGGATGATACCATTGAGACTAGCTTGCTTCCCACATCGGTTTTCCTATTTAGCACCATCAAATTTGAGTTTTAGAAACACCAGGTTGGGACAGCTGAGCAGGCCCCGAATTTTCCCTTGGGTGATAGTTGTGGAATCCTTCTTAGGAACCAAACTGCTCCTTGACCGCACATGTGACTAATTTGTGATTTTTGCACTTCATAATACACCCAGTGAGGTGAGTAGAGAAAAGAATCATTTCAAATCACTAGGAAGACCAAAGAGTAATTAAAATCAACCTTACATTTGAATTAACCAAACTAAGTCAGTTTTGGGCTGCTTAGAGTACTTCATCTCTTGGCTTTGGTCTGGAATGTTTTGGAAGCTAGTAGAAAGTTGGAAATTTGGGTATTTTAATCAATGTTGAGCCATTTTGGTCCATTTGGTTGGAAAGGAACAACAATATCTTCACTAACAAGTCAGCTACCATAATTGAAATTGCCATTTAGGCTCGAAAAGTAATATCTTGTGTGAAATTTTTTAAAATTACTTTTGAGTGTTTTCCTTGTCGTACCTTTGAAGAAGCTGGAGGGAAAACTGTTGAACTATTTGTTAGATTGTTATTGATGTGATTTTGGTTTTTAGCCTTGTTGGGCTGATCCCTTTTGTTTAACATTCTTATTTGTTACTATGATTTCATTGATTTGTCAGTCCTTACCCTTCCCTTGGAACATATTTGGTTCTTGCTTGCTTCGTCAAGTGTTAAAGCTTTTTTGTTGGATTGCTACAACAAACAAATCCTTACTTTAGTTAATTTCAACAGATTTAAATTTAACTTCCTAACATTATTTCTTGTTTTAGGAAACATAGACCATTTATTCTTGCATACAAATTTGCGTGTACATCCTCGTCATTTTTTTCTAAATTTTTTTGATGGTATGGGTCGTGCCTTCTTTTCAATCTATTATGGAAGGACAATTATAGGGCCCCTTTGTGGCTGAAGGCTAGAATGTTTTAAGAAAAATGTTGCCTCTGACCATCTATTATGGATATGGAAAATAAAGGAATTGAAAAATCTTTAGTGGTAAAGTGGTAGAACTTTTCATTGTCTTTGAAGCATGAAAACTGAACTAAAGCCAAAAAAAAAAAAAAAAAAACTGGACTGAAGTTGGATAGAAAGTTTTTCATCCGGATAGAGTTGGGCTAAATTGTTGGCATGGTCGGATGACCATAGGCATCTGTTACTGTTGTTACACATATAAAACTCTTCAATTTTTAATAGATGATTATGATCACTGATATTTGTCCCCTATTTCAATCATACCATAGCTTGTGATTGACATGCATTGAGGTGGGCCTTCTAGTTGACTTTTTATGGTCAAATCATGGCCAAATTCAGTGCTCTCTCTCTCTCTCTCTCTCTCTCTCTCTCTGCGCCCATGCACGCGTATGTGCGTGCGCGTGCATTTTTCTTCTGAATGAGTCCTTGTGGGCACCACCCATGGTGAACCCTGTGAGGGCACCTCTTTGATCCTTCCCCTTGTGAATTGCCAACAACCTTGTTTCACATCCAATTCCTAACTTTTCCACCGTTGATATCTTTTTTCCCTCAGTAGGCATGGGTTTCACGGAGAACCTGGGGGCTGGACCGCTCCTCTAGGTAGGTGCACTGCTTTCTCAACCATGAAAACAATGAGTATTCTCGGTCAGGAAAACCCCACCACACACACAAACACATTCACCCACAGACAACATTACGGATGTACCCATATTATTGATAAAAGCTTGGCTTATAACCTTTTTTAAAAATTTGTTCCATCATTCATTACTTTTTTTTTTTTTATTATTTTGCAGTTGAGAAGGACACTGCGGATTCTAGTAGGAAAACCTGACTGATCTAACAATTCTAAGCTTCTTACTTCTTTTGAGGAAGATTCAGTTATGAAGCCCAGTGAACAGAGGGGGAAATGGCCGAAGATAGGGCTTTGTATTGGTATAGACCAATTCACTATTCAACTTGTTTGATGCTTGGTAAATACAGAGTGCCAGCTTGTTAAGGAATTTTATTACTGCTTACCAATATCCCACCATCATGCTCCATACAAGCACACGAACCCTCAAAATCAGGCTACAAAACATAACATTAAAAATCTTTAGTGATTGAAATCCTAAGCCATGCATTTCCCTTTCTTCTCATCTACCTCTTTCCGCAGTTCCATCTATAGCCGTTTGATCCACTCTCTCCATGGACTCCCTACCCAGCAGCGGGATCGTGCCATCCTCGAGGCCCAGCAGGCCTTCACCGAATACCTTCACTCCACCCGCTGCTTATCCTTCACCCATGCAGAGCACATTAGCAAGAACAGCCCTTCATCCCTGCTAAACCTCCTCTCGAAGTTCAAATTCTCCATCTCCAATGTATCTAAAACCCTCCACCGCTTCCTCCGTTACCACCCTGTCAATGAATTTGAATTCTTTTTTGAGAGCATTGGCTTCTCTCCTAGTGAAATCCCTGCTTTCTTGCCTCCACACAAGTTCTTCCTATCGGAAGACAACGAAAATCTTCTGCCTGCGGTCTGCACACTTGTGGAATATGGCTTCCCTTGGGATAAAATAGGGAGGATTTACAAGGAGGGGGTTTCAGTTTTCAATGAGAGTCCAATAGAACTGATGAAACGGCTTCACGAACTTGAAGCATTGGGGTTTGATAGAGTTTTGGTGATCGGCATCTGTTTGGCGTTTCCATCCATTTTGGGCCGAAATAGCAAATCCGGTGGTGAGGTTGAAGTGCTGCTTGGTCTTTTGAAAAGGGTTTTTTATGATTTCAATTTTGTTAGTTGTATTGGGGACAATGTGGATGTTTGCTATGAGATTTGTAGGAAAATTAGGGTTTTCTACAATCTGGGCTGTGAGAAGCAAATGATGGGGGAGCTGATTGGTAGGAGCTGTGATGTTTTTGTTAGATTTGCAGAAGAGGTTTTCGTGAAAAAGGTGGACTTCTTTTGCAGATTGGGTATGGAAAAGGAGGATATTGGTTTATTAATTCTCCGACATCCCAATATCTTGAGTTTCAACTTAGAGGGTCCCTTAATTAATATATGTGATTATTTGAAACACATTGGGTTGGATAATGAGAAATTGAATGTGATCACTGTCCAATGTCCCCATGTTTTGGGAAAGAATAGGGTGGAAAATTTGCCTGAGACGATGAAAGCTTTAGATCTTCATGACTGGTTTGCTGATAGGATTTTGAATGGGAACCATCATCTTCTGTCAGATTTTGTTAATAGCAGTTCAGAACAGGAATTGAAGGATGACTTTATAGATGACATAGAGCGTATTGACTTTTCGACGAAGCACCATCACACATTTGGAAAGCTAGATTTCTTGCTAGCAATTGGTTTTGGAAACAATTTGAACACTGTGGAGATCTTGCGCCACTTACATGGAACAAGGTGTCAGTTACAGGAACGTTTTGATTGCCTCATTCTTATGGGGATCAAGCACTCTAGCCTCTGCAAGATGATAACAACATCCCCAAAAATCCTCAACCAAAACACAGATATGTTGGAAAAGAAGGTGAACTTCCTCTGCAATGATCTGCATTGCTCTTTGGAGCATCTTGATGCATTCCCTTCATATCTATATTATGATTTAGAAAAGAGGATCAAACCCAGATACAAAATCCTTACTTGGCTTAAGGAAAAGGGCTTGTTAAAGAGGCACTATTCGCTTTCTACTGTTATTGTGTGCTCAGAGAAAAAATTTATAGCTTGCCTTCTTGCCATTCATCCGGCCGCTCCAAAGCAATGGTTGGAGCATTTCTCAGTGAAGGATTGTAGCGATAGTCTCTGTTAAACTTAAGTTGATCTGTTGGAATAATTATCAACATCATTCTTCTGGCACATTGTGCCTATGGCCAGGAACTGCAACGATCAATCTTATGAGAAGCCAGCCTAGGGTTGTGATGGCGGCTTATATGCTTGTATAAGTGCTCCATTCTCTCTTTTCATTTGTGTGGATTAGCACAAAGCTCAGTAACATGGGTTCAGAAAAATAGGGAGAGAAAATGTTTGTATAAGTGCTCCATTCTCTCTTTTCATTTATGTGTATTAAGCCAGCCTAGGGTTGTGATGGCGGCTTATATGCTTGTATAAGTGCTCCATTCTCTCTTTTCATTTGTGTGGATTAGCACAAAGCTCAGTAACATGGGTTCAGAAAAATAGGGAGAGAAAATGTTTGTATAAGTGCTCCATTCTCTCTTTTCATTTATGTGTATTAGCACAGAGCTTAGTAACATGGGTTCGGAAAACTAGGGAGAGAAAATGTTTGATACCTCATTGCAGGTGTAGCATTATTTGTGATAAATTTTTTTGACATTTGTAATATTATATGTACTTTATAGTTGAAACTTCATTGTTGAATGGTTTACCAAATGAAATTCATAATAACTCTATAATTTCGTGCAATCCAATTTAAAGGCAGAGATTTACCAGACTTTTCAGAACTACTGGATTTGGCACACAGCCAATTAATAGCCAAAGACAATGCAGCACAGTGAGACTATCTGACGTTGTATCAATTCGAAATTAGGCTCGACTCTAGATTAGAAGCTACACTCAATCCAAGTAGTTGTCGTTGATCTCTCGGAGGCTCAGGTCATCATACCTTTGGGCGGGTTGCCTTGAACAAATGGGCCCAATTCTAGGGTTTTTATGAGGACCGAGTTTCATTCTGCTTGCTGGATCTATTGTGTTGGGCTAGGGTTGGATGACTCTAATGGAGCATCTTCGAAATTGGGTTGGGCCTTCTGGGCCATCAGAATAATTTTTTTAAAGAACAGTAATGGATCATGGTCACTCATCCATGATCCATTCCGATTCCTACTCATTTTGAACCCTAACCCACCAAGTCTAAATAAAAACATCAACCAGGTAGAAAAAAGAAGAAGAAGAAGAAAGAGAAAGAGAGATGGCGGGACGAAACACCAAACCGCCACATATCCTGAATCTTCGGGACCACCAAAACCCCCTCCTTCCCCATCCGTCCCTCCTTCAAAACCCTAACTCTCTTTCTCCCCACCCCTCCCTACTCCTCGAAGACCGCCTCGCCGCGCAGCAGCACGACCTGCAGACCCTCCTCCTCGACAACCAGCGCCTGGCCGCCACCCACGTCGCCCTCAAGCAGGAGCTCTCCGCCGCCGACCTCGAGCTCCGCCGCTCCTCCGCCGCCGCCGCCGAACTCAAGGCCGACCGCGACGCCCGCATCCGTGGCGTCTACGAGCAATCCCTCAAGCTCGAGGCCGAGCTCCGCTCTCTCAATGCCGCCGCCGAGGAGCTCGAGGTCGTCCATTCTGATGTCCAGAAGCTCGCCGCCGCTCGCCATGACCTTTCCGTGCAGCTGCAGGCTGTCAAGGCCGAGCTCGCGAATGCGCGCGCAGAGTTGCAGCAGGTTCCGGCTATCCAGGCTGAGATCGAGGGGATGCAGAAGGAGCTCCAGAGGGGCAGGTTGGTAATGAAAGATGTATTGTCTGTTACTCTGTTATGTAACCTCAATTTATGCCCTTTCTTGATTCTTGTTCTTACGTTTGGGCAGGGCAGCTGTTGAATATGAGAAAAAGGCACATGCCGATAACCTTGAACAAAGTCAGGTAATGGAGAAGAACATGATTTCCATGGCCCAGGAGATTGAAAAACTACGGGCTGAACTGGCTAATGCAGAGAAAAGAGCCCGGGCAGCGGCTGCTGCCGCCGCGGCAGCAAACCCAGGTATTTCTTTTTTTTGCCAAAGGCGGGTCTGTGGCCGTCAGGCAAGAAAGAGAAAATTAGATTTTTTAGGATCAAGAGATAATGATAAGGATCTCATTTAGAATAATAATAAAAAAAAGAGTAGTGGTGAAAGTTGGGTCGGTGTTAGGAAGGAATTCTGGCAAATCGATTTTTATGACATTTGCAGAAATTGGACATACCCCCATAATGGGGATGGCACAGGGGTAGTGGGTTTTCCTTTTCTTTATGCTTTTTAAGAATGATGAGTTCTCTGCATTGGGTGCTTGAAATTTAATGTTGATGATGTGGGGAAGGAAAACTAGTAAGGGAGGCATTGTTCTAGACAGTTGTGATTCAATTAGATTGGTATTTTCAGAGTGTATAGGTTCTAAAGATTCTAATGAGGAATTGTTACTAGCAGCAGTGGAGGTGGTATAATCAACTGTAGTGCTGGTTTTGACTGGGACAAATCACTGTTGTTCATGATGGACCATATGGCTGTGCTGGTCTTACTAATTTTTTTTTTAATGGTAACTTTCATTAACAGAAGCTGCAGTACAAGAAAGCTATAATGACAAGCTAGAACACCGAAGGACAACAGAGAGACAGGAAAAATAACTAGGAAGGAAAACCACGAATACAAAACTGGAACCTTTTAAGCAGAACACTACTTGAGCCCCGCAAAAGAAAAGGCCAGCTCTTTCCTGTGCAACATCTGATTCATGGAGTAGCCTTTAAAAGAAGGATAATAAGAGAGCTGGTCCTAAAATGTCACAAAAAAATTCCCAACCCCCCCCCCCCCCCCCCCCCCCCCAAAACACCAACACCATGAAAAAAAAAAAAACACAAGGGAGACCAAAACCAGGTAAAATGTCCAAATAAGCTATGTAAGTGTTATCTCATTTTTTTTTGTTTTATTTACTTTTTTTGCTATTTGCTAAGTTGGACAAGTTGTCAGGTTTGATACTTGGACCTAGGGATTGAGCCCTCTGCGTATGTGTGATACGAAGGTGCCAACATCACTCAACCTTGAGTGTCTTAGTGTGTTATCTCGTCTTAATCATAGAGAATTTTATAGTCTTGTGGAACATTGACATGATACTCATGGCTTCATATTGCTAATAAAGGAATCCTTAAATACGTAAAGGGTGTAAATTTTAATGTATATTTTCTTTTAAGCAGAACACTCATTAACCAAAAAAAAAAAAAAAAACTCTTGTGTTCATATCTATTTCTCAATAGTAGAGCTTGAAATCTTGATTTTTAGGTCAAGAGTTGGTAGACCTAGGCCTCATAAGCCTTTATAGTAAGAAATGAAAGGTAGGAAGAAAGAAAATGTGAGAATGAGAGAGAAGAATCAAAACCCTTGGAAGATCATGGAAGATGATGAAATTTGCAATCGCAAGGGACTTTCTACTGTCTAGCACACAATAACTTCTTGAGAGATGTAAAAGGCAAGAAATGAGAAAGGGGATGTAAACAAAATGATGTAGGGTTGAAAAATGATGCAAAATAACATGTTAAGGGGGTTTTGGGCTTGTATTGGAACACTTCAGACAAGTTGCTTGGGGCAACTCATTTAGCATTGGTTGATTTTGGTTGGTTTTTTTCTTTAAAAAATTTCAAGCATCAGTCAGTCCTATTTGAATGAGGGTGAAACACATGGGATCAGTGACATTAAGGGAGAATGTTTGTGTGCGTCCCTTTAGACTGATCATTGGAGGTCAGCTCACAAAGGCTGTGCTCATCTGAGGCATTTGCAGTTGAGCTCTCTTGAAAATTCCTCTCTTTGACCCCATGTATATGTATATGTATTTACGGGAGGAGGCTAGAATGTCAATAATGACTGTATATAATATACAATCATGTATTCTATATACCTTTTGTGCACCTCAGATATGTAATATATACTAATATTATTTGTAATATTGTATTTGAATATATCTAATAATATATATAATTAGTTGTTTTCTCATGGCGGTTTTGTTTGCCCTTTCGCGTTTTTTTTATTGGATTGCCTCAAGGGCCTAATTGTTTGCATATAAAAAATAGGAATTGCACATATAGAAATTCATGGTCAAATGAACTCCACCGAAGGTCTCTCTTTTTCTCTTAGCACGGGGTTGGTTCTTTTTTTTTTTTTTTTTTTGGGTGGGGGCACTTAACAAGGGATTTGAACTCTTGTGCCACACACACTACACATCCTTAACTAGCTGAGCAACAATAAAGACAGCTCCACTTAAGGATTATTAAAGAGTTGAGGACGAAGGATATGAGGTAGAGTTGTAGATGGGACCTAAAGAAGCATGAACATGGACACGGGACACAGATACGATATGACATGGACACGTCGATACAAGATTTCTCAAAAAAGTAGGACACGCAAACGTCAGGGGACACATTAATAATATATATTAATTTATATATATATAATCATGTAGTAAAAAAATAATATCATTTTAACTTTTTAATCAATTTAGCAATCAAAAAATAAAAATTCAAGTACTAACTAACAAACATATCAAATTATCAAATATCAATCAACAGTAAAATATAATTCATAATCATTGAACATGAAATATTCATAGTTCTTTAAAATCCATACAAAGAAAAGGGAGGATCATCTCTTTCCCCTCTCTAAAAAAAAAACAAAGCAAAAATGCAAAAAAGAAGCCAATCTTGAGGCCTATTCTTTCATGAAAGATTTATTTGTCTTTTGCTTGCGATATGATTAATATTAACAATCATACATTTTCCCATGGTATAAAATTGTCATATATCAAGTTTACAAGTTTTAGTAAGCGTATGTTAACAAAGTGTCTAAGAAATATTAGCTACATGTTTATTTTTTAGTCATAGATACGGGTTAGAAATTGTGGGACACGTCGCAAAAAGAGTGTCGGACAAGTAACTGAAATCAATATTTTTAGTTCGTAATTATGGACAAATCTAAAATAGTATCGAATACGTGTCCGAGAGTGTCTGAGGAGTATCGATGTCCGACGATAATCCGACAGGGATATGTCACTTTTTTAGAAGTGTCCGTGCTTCTTAAATGGGACCTTTACATTCCTAGGTTTTGAAATATTAGGGTGATGACTGGGTATTCATTTCGTAAATCCCCTTGATTCAGTTTCCCAATACAGGGGAGGTTATTGATGGTCATTTTTGGATATCCACCTTTGCTTCTTCATTTTTCGCCACTTGTAGGAATATCAAATCTTAGAATTCCTA
This sequence comes from Sextonia rubra, assembly GCA_037013555.1. Taxonomy (NCBI): domain Eukaryota; kingdom Viridiplantae; phylum Streptophyta; class Magnoliopsida; order Laurales; family Lauraceae; genus Sextonia; species Sextonia rubra. Next base: position 48,639,625 of record JASUAD010000013.1, on the reverse strand, counting down.
GGAATTCAATTACATGGAACCCTAGGCCCAAAGTGTATACTCTCATACTGTTCTCCTTTCACCGGTCTCTTGTATCCTTGCTTCCTTTCATTTTTTTTTAAATCATTGTCGTTATAAACTAAAAAAAAATAATAATAAGTGGGTAATTGATATGTGCCAATGTCTAGGAATGGGAATAGGATCTTTCCTTACTAATAATCAGGTTTTGGTTCGGTTTACTTGGAGCCTGAACAAGCTGCACTCCTGTTAGGATCTTATATTTCCTTCTTGAATAGATTGGATTATCTTTGATGGATCCGTATTCATTTCATCTTTCTCAGTGGTTTGTGGTTTGACATTTTTCAGGTCCTATATATTCTGGAACATATGGAAACCCTGAAGTGGGGTATGGAGGAAGTTCATATGTTGATGCTTATAGTATGTATCAGGTGTGTGTCTAGCCATGTCGCACGAATTCTTTGCAATGAGCAACATACCGATGCCAGACATGCATCTTACATGACACCATACCGCATTCTTTGTGATTCATTTAGTGCCTACTTAAACATGGTTTTGTAGTTGATAGAATATTCTTACATCTTTTCTTCCTTTCATATCCAAGCTAAACTATCAAAATATTTGTTACATTATCACCATTTAAGAGAGTTATTCATTTTTTCATTGTTTTGAGTAAGATTTGTACAATTATTTTTATTTATTATTTATCCATAACATTAGTTTTCCTAACAAATATTTACATCAATTTAACTAATTATTATGTGAAATCTTAAAATCTGAGGTTTTAGGATTTGTCAAATTGGTCACCTCACACTGGTATCGGTTTTCAACGCTTGTAACTATACTTTTGGGTTCTGATGTCTTTTTTTATTTTAGTATTTTTAATCAAAATCTTTATGCCTACAGCATTTCTTAGATTCATATTCTGTTTCTATGCCTACAATTTTTTTTTATTTGTATTCTATTTCTATGCCTACAACATATAAGGTATTTGGAAAAACTTCCAAGGCTCTTTTTCTTTCCCCTAAATCAATTAATAAAAATTATATAACCAAGGTTAGAGTCCCCAACTCGTGACTAGGACTAGACTCAAGCAGCCAGGGGGCGGAGACAACTCATTAATCTTTTCTTCTTTTTGTTTGATAGTGCTTCAATAATTCATTAAAAAAAAGTGAAATAGTATGAATCGTTACATCATTGGTATAGAAGCAATATGAAGAGAGTATAGCCTTCATATACAATAAAGGTAACAAAGGAAAACAAAAACAACATAGGACTGAGATACACGAAAAGGGAACAAAGGAAAACAAAAACAACATAGGACCTAAATACACAAAACTTATCTAAACTTCCTTTTAGATTCTAATGAATCGCCAACTTCATTGGCTTTCCTCAAAATATGATGGAACTTAACATTGTTTCCATTTTTATAAGGACAATGTATTGAGAAAGTATAGCCTATAGATACAAGAAAAGGCAACAAAGGATAAATGTAAATACAATATCATCATTATCATCATCATCAAAGTCTTGTCCCAACTATCTGTTCTATCTTGAGCCAAATTTTCTGATAGGTTACAGTTCTTCATATCATTCTTTACCACTTCCATCCATGTCCTTTTTGGCTTGCCCTTTTTCTTGGTGGACCATCAACCTATATAAAAAAACTTTCCTTAATATTGTTGTTGCTAGCCTTCTTTGGACATGTTCGAATCATCTCAAATGAGCTTTTTCTTTATTCATCCCATTTTGATGCTACCTCTTAGTCCAACTCCAACATAGCTGGGACAAGGCTTTGATAATGATGATGATGATGATGATACTTCGAAATGCTCCCAAAACTGAAAGTGCTCATTTTTTATTCTATCTTTTCTATTTTTACCACACGTCCATCATAGCATTCTCAATTGCTGCTACACTCATTTTGTGTATATGTTGCTTCTTGATTGGCCAACATTTTTCTCCATGAATTAGAGCTGGTCTAATTGTTGTCTCGTAGAAATTTTTCTTAAATCTTGTTGTTATGTGCTGATCACATGGCACTTCAGAAGCATGTCTCCACTTCGCTCATCTCACCATTATCCTTACGTTCTGCATCTTTATCAATCTTTCCATCCTTGCTAATTTTTGAGCCAAGGTATTGGAATGCTGGTCACCATTTCAACACAAGTTCTAGAAAAGACGGGCTTGTGACACAGTGGAAGGTCACTCGTTGTAACCATAAAGTTGTGGGTTCATGTTAAACACATAGTCTAGAAAAATTTCTTGTTGTCCCTACTTAGGTAATGAGTTAGTGACTTCATAAGCTTCCTTGAAAGCATGATGGAACTTAACGTCTAAGGTTAAACATACCTCCTTTTTCTTTTGATTTTTCTTTTTATATGGGTTTTAAACGCATTTCCGTTATCATATTAATTAACATAGTGCAGCTTCCAAGGACTCCTCCCTTTTGGTAAACTTGACTAATTGTGCAGATATGATTATGTTTTAATAATTCAGATATATGTCTGGTGAGTAAGCGTGTGTACGTGCATGTGTATGTTCAATTGCTTGAATTTTTGGCATATAGAAATAGCTAACCGTAGTGTATATTTTGTTGAATGTCTCATATCTTGCCACTAGTTTTTCCTTTCTTTAGATTTTTTTTGCTTGTTTGTCTTTCCCAAAATGAAATGCTGGGATGACCCATTTGAGAGATAATCTGGAATGATTTGACAAAGGGATTTGCATGTGTGGAGCCCACAGTTTGAGTATCTAAATTCTTAATTATTTTTTATATAAAATTTTATTTATTGAGTTTTTTTTTAAACCTTTCAACAATATCGATTTGCCAACAGCAACCCCTGACCCGACTATGATCAATGCCTAACCCAACGATGATCAGTCCCCATCTACAATCCCAATGACTTGGAACAAAGTTTAACACTCATCAGACTGACATCCACCATTAGTGTTTAGCACGATAAAGTCTAAAGTTTGATACTTAAATTGTGACACTCTCAAATCAACAGTTAAGATGAATGAAACCAAACCCCCTCCCTTGCTTGATTGACATGGTCTACCTTCTTCTTTATTTTTTTTCCTCATTTGTGAACTCCCGATCCTTCCTTGCTCTTGCCCTTATCTTACTTGTTTGGAATGATGTGTATTTGTTATTATTATTTTTTCTGTGGATGCGTTTGTAAAGTACACCCTTCCTATGGGGCCCATCTAGGATGCATCCAATTCATGGTGTAGGTGGTATGAGGATGAACTCTAATGGGGTGGGCCAGATATCACTATCAGATATTCTAACCCACAATTTAAATTTAAGAATTATTATTTTTTGGAAAGGTATTGCAATTTGCAACCTTGTGGAAAGCTTAGAACTATTAATTTCTCTCTAATTGTAATATATATATGTGTGTGTATATATATATATTCATCCCATGGCACGGTGGAAGGTGCTCGCTATTGCAATCTTGTGGTTGTGGGGTTCATGCTACTAATAAAAAAAGTGCGATACTGCAATATATATATGTATATATATACAGGGAAAGACTACTATGCATCCATCCCTCACCACGAGATGAGGGACAATTCCGTTTTTAAACCTAAAAAGGTCAAAAAGGTGTCATAATGTGTGATGGTTTTGTCCTTTGCACATCAATACTTTCCAAAAATGAAAGTATCCCTCACTATAGTGTGAGGGACATATGCTTAGTAGTTTTGTCCATATTTATATATATGGGCCTTAATCCTATAAGAAGTGTTCTCACACACCTACCCTGAGAACTTTTTATGGAGCCCATTTGTGTGTCCCATTTGAGGATGAGACCAGGGGCATTGAAAGATTTATGTGGGACCACCCCAAATATCAAGTTTGGCTCTAATCTCATGTCCCTAACACTTTCATCTGTGGCCTACAAATCCAATCCATTCAGATTGGTGCATAATCGATCTAGCGGTCCAGTAAATTTGGATTTATCCAAAACTTGGGGCATGTGACTATCTGGGGGTCCTTGTGTATTGCAAGATTAGGATTGGGTGATAGATGGGTCCCACTTAGACTTCTCACAAAAAAAGTGGTGAGAACTAGTTCTATTAGGATTATTTCCCATGTATATATGTATGTATGTATTGTGTGTGTGCTTAAATCCAAATGTGTTTAATTGTCATTATTTATCCCGAATTAAGAGTACCAATTCATGGGAGCTGGTGAATGTAAATGGTTAGTTCACCTACCCCCATGAATTGGTACTCTTAATTCGGGATAAATAATGACAATTAAACACATTTGGATTTAAGCACACACAAAAGGGCCCTTATTGAAAGGGGTGAAATAGATGCTTATAAAAGAATGGCTTAATTTGAGTAATACATTTTCATCATCATCATCTTAGCATTATATCATCAAGAGAGAGAGAGAGAGAGAGAGAGAGAGAGAGAGAGAGAGAGAGAGAGCCTCTGCCGAGCACGTGTGCTCACGATAAGGTGAGCACTACATGCCAAAACACTTAGTGAGGCCCAACTTATGATCCATCCAGGTGGACCATAAAACAAGGACCTTTGTGATAGTAATTAATCCCAAGTTTGGCACCCATTCAAATGGTCCATAAAACAAGGACCTCCGTGATAGTCACCGATCCCAAGTTTGGCACCCATCCAAATGGATTGAACCATTGGTTCGGCATGCACTCATTTTGAATGGTGAAAACTTGTTGGCCATTGATCAAGTAATTAAGATGATAATTTGAGCCTTTGTTACCATACACGGGTAGGTTGTTGGGGTTTTGGTGGGGAGGGGAGGGGATCGAAATCCCATTCGCCTAGGTGTTTTCAAGAGGAGGGATTCATAACCAAATGCAATCACGACCACTTTCTACCATTTACATATGTGAATGAGTGCAAACAAACGGCCCCTTACGTACCTGTTCAAGAGCGGGCAGTCGGCAAGGCTGTTCTTGAGCTTACCATAGCTGGCATTTGGGATATAGTGGGTGTGGGTTAGGGGGATGGAAAGGTCTGTTGGATGTGTGAAAAATGGGGGACCATGCAATCATTCCAACCTGTACTTTAAGAGCCTTAATTTTCATCAATTTTTAGTCATTTCTTGACTAGTCCAAGAATGATGGGAGACGAGGGGTCTGCATGAATCTAGTAAACAATGATGATAACTTGTGTTGTCTACAAATGAGTTGTATGAATCTAGCAAGTTGCAACATTGACTCAATTCTCATGTCTCAAGTGAGTTCATGTCTTCAACTTCTTGAAAGGGATTTCCAATAATCAGCCGAACATGTGAATCAACTCTCAAGTCTCAAGTGAGTTGCATGAATCTAGTTGGCCTTGACCACAACTTATACTGTGTGCCATTGGGTTGTTTGCACTTTACATGACTCCACTGATCACAAGGTGGAGCAAACTTTGATGTAAGATAATGGCGGAATCAAACCAAAGAGAAGCTAACATAATGATGTATGATATAATTTTAATTCTGTCTAATTCCACTTATCACATGCTCGACCGGAGCAAACTTAGATGTAAGATGATGCCCAGAAACAAACTAACAAGAATCTGAGATACTGGTATACTTTTATAATCTGAATTCTATATAATTTTATGTTTATCAGGGAGCATTATTACTTCTTTTTGGATGTGTGTTTGAGTGTCAAAATTGTGACATATTCGATATTGTGAAAGTATTGAAATTGCTTGTTAGATGACCGATGTCGCATGGTTATCATTTCAGGTTCAGGGTGCTGCTGACAACAACTCTTCCTATGGATCTGAAGCTGTTTCACATAGCACTTATGACTTGCAGCGAACTCAAGTAAATAAACAAGCAATCAATATCTCATTTTACTTTTCAGGGAATAAAATGTACCTGTTGGATAGGTTTGTATCTGATGATTCATATTCAGGTTCAGGGTGCTGCTGAAAATGGTCCGCAACATGGGTCTGGTGCTGTTTCACATGGTGCATATGATTTGCAGCAAAGTCATGTATGTAGTGATGTGCTTGAACAACATCTTCATATTTTTCATAGCCTTATCCCATCTTTTTTTTTTAGATAAAAAAAAGTCTGAAAAAATATTTCTTTTATGGATTGTATAACTGGCTGAGGTTGCTGCCACTAAGGTCCTCAAAGTAGATCTCGAGTTGTTTCACATGGTGCATTTGACTTACGACATGCCCATGTTCATGGGAGGGAAAAAAAAAAAAGAACCTTGACTAATTCCACATTGTGTTTTTCTGAGAATTGATGTGCAGTTTACATACTGATGAGTGATGAAAACTGGTTTGGGTTTTAGATTCGGGGTGCTGTTGACAGTGTCTTTCAATATGGTTCTGTAGCTGCTCCACATGGTCCATATGACATGCAACGAGCTCATGTACATAGATAAACCAGTAAATTAATTTAATACAACATTCTTTTGAAGAATCAAAGTGCTTGTTCTATTTATATTACATGAACTGTATTTTGTTTCAGGTTCATGGTGCTGCTGAGAATGCCCCTCAATATGGATATGGAGCTGTTTCTCATGAAGCATATGACACCCAGTCTCATGTACATAGATAAATGCTGTGTCAAATATCACTTGCTAACTTTGAAGAGAATTTAATGTGCTGGTTCATAAGCTTCACATGTTCTATATTCTTGTTCAGGGTGTTGCTGAGAATGGCTCTCAATATGGGCCTGGAGCTGTTTTACATGGTGCGTATGGGATTCAGAGAGCAAATCCAAGTAAATAATAAGAAGTCTGTTGAGTGCTGTGACCATCTATTGTCAGGATACCAGCTTTCTTCTGGTACTTCGGATCCAAGTGCTGCATCATTCCAGAGTCTTTGGGTTCTATTGAGGGTTTTTTAATATATAATTTAGGAAGAATATTCCTGGGTATTTCTATGTCCAATTATTTACTAACATTTTCTAGACTGGCATTATGCCTTTATAAACAGGGGGATTTATAAGTGATCTTTCTATTCAAGAGTAATACATACAGAATGTATTTACTTATCATTCTTGTGATTGATTTTTGAATAGTTTTCTGAGGAAAAAAAATGATTGCAATATCTTGTCATCAGATAACGATTGTAGCATTTCTTTCGTTTTTTCTATATGTATTATTAGTTTGAAGAAAAATGACTAGTATTTTTACATGATTTGAGTTCCTGTAAATGAGTTCGTCAATTTTGGCTAAAATCTGCTTTCTTGTGATGTAAATTATTGACCTTTTAATCATCAGATTTACATGAACTTGTCCTTGTTCTTCCACGTGGTTCCACTTTCATCGTTATTAGTCTTTTCATTTGCCTGTGTTGAAAAGACTGAAACTGGCTAAATGTGTAACTTGCATGACCAGTAGCTTCAGAGCATCTTATTTTTTGCAGATTTTGCCTACTGCAGTCTGGTATGTTTTCCCTTTAAATATCTTGTTATTTTCCTTGGGGCTAACCCTAGGCTCCCTTCTCTTTGTACTTTTAACATTAAAAATTATGGGAAAAATAAATAAGAAAATTAAAAAAGTAGGATCTTGGAAAAATGTTCTTTCAGTGGGAGAGTTACCCTTATCAAGTCTTCTCTTGCAAGCTTCTGGTGTGTCTCCTTTTAGACTCCTAGAAGGTCTGGTTATTAAAAAAAAAAACACAGATACAACAGAAGTTTTTTTTTTTTTTTTTTTTGGTTTGAATGGTCTAAGGATTTTTTTTGTTGAAATGGATGAAAGAGAAAAATAAAATCTTGGAAATTAAAAGAACGTGGAAATGGCCAGTTGAAAATATAGGGGGTTTGCTTAAGGTGATATCTTCCTAATACATAAATTATGGTCTAATGTACAGTAATTCCATGCACAAACCCACCTGGCTACTTCAAATTATCATTATCATCATCATCATCATCATCCAGTCAACTAATGCACTGTGACTGTGTGTGTGTGTTTACCTGTGGTATTGAAACTTAGCAAAGAATGTGAAGGAATTGAATGTTAATTCAAATTGAACGTCTCACATTTTGGGATCTTGGTAGAGCTAAATGAAGCCTTGAAGACCGTTGCATTAATATAAAGTGCTTGCATGTCTGGGTTTGTCTTTGGATATAATAGTGGTGGCCTTTTATTCTCTCTACTAGCTGTTCAGTTATGTATTATTTGTCATTGGACTTCTTCAGGTGCAGAGTCGCAATGGAATGGCTGGTCTCTAGCTTTCTTTATATTATTTGTATCATTTCATATGATTGAGCGCATCCTTTAATTTATCATTAAAATCTATACCCCTTCCTCTTATGGTATGAATACTTTCTTTTTTGATAGGTGTTGGCATTATGATATCAAAATTCCATTGTAAGTTGAGATTTCTTCTTGTGTTCCTGCACTTGCATGCAAGTCATTGGTATGTGGCATTTCCTTTCTTTTTACCCATGATTGTTTTGGGTTTATACCCGTAGCAACAATTTAATTGTTGTACCTTCTCGTTCATTTCATTTCTTTGTTACATCAGTTCTTTTTTTTTTGTTTTCTTTTTCTTTTTTTTATTTTCCAAAAACTTAATTGAATTTTATAACCAAACTAGCCTATGTGTAATTCATGAATGGAGATTTTGTTGTTGTCTTATGTTACTGGGAACAGCGTTGGGACATGCTACGTTCCACACTTCTGGACATGGATGTGACATCAATTATGGGCATAGTTTGTTCTCTACTAGATGCAAATTCCTTTCATTTCGAGCCGATATGCTTAGCTGGATTTTTGTTGCAAGCATGAGTTGTGCCCTTACTGTGGAAAGCAAAATTTAGATTGGCTAGACGTTCTACTGGTCAAGAACGTGTAGGCAAAAACTAGGAAGCTGCGTAAAGAAAAGAGTGAAAGGAAGAGGATGAAGGGTAAAGCTGTAGGTAGAATGAAAATTTCACCTCAGGCTTGCTAATCCCTTTCCTATACTGAATTGCTTATTTCAGTAAGGTTTATAAGCTTTTTGTCTTTCTTTCATATGGGTCTCTCTCTGGTGCTTAGCAAGTTCTTTCTCAATATTTTATAATGACTGAAATGCCCTGTTCTTAAGATTACAAAGTAGGGTTATTTTAATTTTTATTACTTGTTTGTTTGTTCAAAAATAATAATAATAATAACAATAATAATAATAACTCATTTACTTGTATTTCCTATCCCTGCTCACCAGCGCCCACTACCACCTTCACAGGCTATAGGCAGCCACAGGATGGCAATCCGTCAAAGGAAATGCAGACACGTGTTCCGCGTATGGAGAGTTGTTTCCATTCTTCATCTTCAAAATCAAAGCACCCATATCCACGGCAACCCGGATGTCAATTTTTAAACGAACAGTCAATAAGAAGCACATCCGTTGGTCATACAATTGTACAAGGTGAAGTAAGGAGATGTTTGTTTTTTTCGTTCCTTTTTTTTTTTTTTTTCTGTTATCACGGTGTGGGGGCTGAGACTCATGCTCTTGGGTGAGGGGAGTATACCTTGGATGAGGTGGCAGAACCCTTCTGTAAGGTAGCACAGCATTAGATGAGGAAATAATAGGGAGGCCTTTTACCACTAGAGTAATGGGCGCTTTTTTTAAGGAAGGAGATGTTGGACAAGCTGGAACCCTCGGGGAACAGTTAATCTCATTAACCTTTTTGAAATTAACAACCTATGAGATCAAAATTTTGAAAACTTACAGAAAATTATCCTTTTATCATCATTCTAAAATATTCTCTCGCTAACCTGTCTACCATGCTGAATTAGCAGTCGCCCAATTAACTGGAACTCATCTTTTAACTTCGGTACGTCTAGTAAATTTGGCATCCATCTAAAGGCGTTTTAATGTTGAGGCAACGTGTCCATCCTATTGATCATGTACTAATATTTTTTTCGTGTAGTAGCTGTACCTAACTGAAAAGGTTATTTATATATATATATATATATATATATTTAAGAGAAATAGACCACAGCCGACAGGTGGGCTCGAACAATAAGGCCAAAACCGCCATGTTTGAGGCATGGTTGCATTTTTTTTTTTATTTATAGTGGCGGCATCATTGCAAGTGGAGTGTAGAATGCAGATACATGAACTCATCCAT